>CM028133.1:327690000-328940000 GCA_016271365.2 Neoceratodus forsteri | reverse complement strand
GATATCAGACCCTTCCTTGCTGGAAGTCATGCTTGTGGTTCTACCTAAACCAGTAATCAGGCAGACCCCTGGGTTAAGTTTCGAATTATTGTTCTATATTCCTTATGAACAACGATGTTAAAATCTTTACTAAGATTTTGGCCAATAGAATTACACAAGTCTGGGGCAGGCTAATTAGCCCGGAGCAAGTGGGTTTTGGAGGTGTAGTTCCTCGGTGGACCATTTGCTTAAATTGTCCCATATTTTCTTTGTGTCAAAGGAGGCTAAACATCCTATTGCTCTTATCTCCCTGGATGTGGAGAAAGCTTTTGACAGGGTGAATTGGGCCTGTAAGTTTACTGTCCTAAATAAATTTGGTTTTCCCTTTACATTTATTAAATGGATTCAGGTTTTGAATTCGCAACACAGCGCAAGGATATATTGCAACGGGGTGCTGTCATCAAAGTTTCTGCTATGCTCAAGCACCTGACAAGGCTGCCCATTGTCCTAGTTGCTGTTTAATTTATATTTGAAGCCCCTACTGTTTTGACTTAAGACGTCACCCCTTATAAAGGGCATTCAGATAGGCCCATTTGACCTCAGGCTTTCTGCACATGCAGATGATATTCTGCTGCATGTTTCTGATCCTACGACCTCAATTCCCATGGTGTTGACTCTTATTATAAGTTCTCTAATTATAAACTTAATTTGGAAGACCATTGTGATGCCCCTAAACTCCAGGGTATTTAAATCGGACATTGTTGTCATGGGTATTACTTGGGACACCTGGATTAAATATTTGGGGCTAGTCCTCACCCAGAAGGTTACCCTAATGAAAAAACTGAACCTCGATGATCTGCTTACCTCACTCCAACAAGACTTGGACAGATGGTCCTCCCTCCACCTATCTCTCCAAGGTAGGATTAGTACCACTAAAATGAACGTTCTTCCCCAGTTGTTTTACCCCCTGCATTTGTTGAAATTATTGCTTCCTCTTAGCTGGTTCAGAAAGGTCCATATACTTATTTCCAATTTCATTTGGTGGGAGAAACTTCAGAGATGTGCTTACGCTCATCTAGGTGCATCCAAAAAGTTGGGGGTCTTATGCTGCCCAACTTTTTCATCTATTATTTGGTCATATTGCTAAATATGCCAGATGGTCTGCTGCTCCCCTACCACAGGGAGAACCCTCCTACATACCATTGTGACTCCAAATTGAAAGAACCCTGATTAAGGACTCTGCCATTTCTCCTGACAGCCTTTTCTTTATGTCCCCTAAACTCCTTCCATCCCGAATTTGAAGTTCGGTTCTATCGACCTCCCTGAAGATGCATGCTCAATTGTGCAGAGTTCTGTGATATGACAAACTTACGGATGTCTCCCAGCCACTATGTAATAACCCCAATTTTAAATTTGGAGGGAAGATGTTGACTCCTGAATGAATACCTCAATTAGTGGGGGAAAAGAGTATGTGATCTTCTTTCCAATGGCCAGCTTAAAACCAGTCAAAACCTTTTAGTACTGCTTAATTTACCACATACAGTAAATGCATTTTCAAGATTAACCAGGGAGAATTTCTCCCTACACTCGAAACCCTGGCCTGGCAATCCCATTCAGTATCCCAAATTGCATCGACTTTATTTACCAAACTCTTCCCAGATAGTATAGGACACTCCCACTATTTGTCTCTTTGTCTTCCTTGTTCCCCACTATTACTTTCAATTGGTATCGTATCTGGACAGACATCTACCTGTACATGACTAATGATACACTTCATCTTATCCAGTTTTACATTTTACACAACATTTACTTTACTCCTGCTAAACTGGCTAAGATGGGAAAATTGACCTCTTCTCTGTGCACCAGGTGTGGACAAGCAGAGGGGTGTTTACTTCATATCTTGTGAGTATGCCCTAGGATTGCCCCTTTTATGGGACAAGATGAAGCAGAAGGCAGACCCCCTTCTGGTTTCAGAGGACCATTTCACGCCCAAAATATGCATTGTAGGTGACTGCTTGTGAATCAGGGTTAAAGAGCGGAGGTACTACCTGTCTATGATTTCCCTGTCAATGAAACGTGTGGTACTCTGTCACTGGAAGGATCAAGTGGACATTTCTTATACTGAGTGGCTTAATGAGTTGTTGAGTAATCTTCGGCTTGAGAAGATGATACCCATTCTCCATAACAGGATAGCTGGTTACAATAGGAAATGGAGGAAGTTAAGTACTTTATTTTCTCTTTCATTTTCCCTTTGAGTGGGACACTGGAGCAACTCCTCAGTTTGTCTTCCTTTTCTATATATATTTTGTTGGATATCACAGTGTGGACTTGTGACTCCTACACCAGAGACATGAATTGTGTCCCACTTTATTTATGAAGTATGTTCTTAGTTTCACTAGGTATACTCACATTTATGATGTTAAAATTCTCCATTGTGGGGGGTTGATGTTTGTAGTTGGATTTAATCATTTGATGTAATTGCTATTATTTGTTTGTGTTACTAGTGTTGTATGATTTGTGAGTGTTGTTTGTATACTGAAACTCTAATAAAGTATCGTAAATTAAAAAAAAAAAAAAAAGAGAGAATGGACCAGAGACCAAAGTTTCATAGCCCCTGTGCAGAGCTTTGTGGACCTTGTGCCTATCTGTTTGTTGATGTAGAACATAGCTCTGGTGTTGTCTGTTCTGATTTGAACAGATTGGCCTTTTAGGAGAGGGAGCAAAGGCTTTTATTACCAGATATAGTGCTCTGAGTTTGAGGAGGTTTATGTTGAGGAAGGACTCCTTGGGGAACCATGTTCCAGTGATAGACTGATCTGCCAGGTGTCTCCATCATCCTAGGAGGGAGGCATCTGTAGTGAGTACTCTGGATGATTCCCTTTGCTGGAAAGGGACCCCTTCCCTGAGATTCTCTAAGTCTTTCCACCAGACTAGGGCTTGTAGCAAAGTCCTGTAATTGATATGAGTTTTGACACAGAATCCTTTTTCTGGGACCAGTGAGCCCTTACATGATACTGAATGTCCCTCATTTGAAATTTGGCACCTGCTACCCCAGCTGTGGTAGAAGTTATGTGGTCTAGAAGCCTGTGGAAGTGTCTGGCTGGTCTTGGCTGGCCAAGGAAAAAGGAGTTTGCTAAGTTCTTCAGACTGAGTGCCTTGTCGAGGGGGAACATGACTCTTTCTTGTGTGACCAGTTCTGCCCCAGTGAATTCCAGTAGCTGAACTGGTTGGAAATGGGATTTCTAAGAATTGATTAGGAAGCCTAAGGACTCTAGGGTACTCTGAGTTTATCTGAGAGAGTTCCTGACCTCCTGTAGAGATTTGCCCACTATTAACCAATCATCTAGGTAAGGAAAGACAGACTCCTGTTGTCTTTTGAGATAGGCTGCCACTACTGCCAGGCACTTTGTAAATACTCTGGGCATAGAGGGAGGGCCGAAGGACATTGCTCCAAACTAGTAGTGGTCTGGAGGTGATCTGAACCCAGGAAACTTTCTGACAGAATGCCTGACTGGACTGTGAAAATAGGAATTCTTCAGTTTTAGGGAAGCTAGCCAGTCCTCCTTTTGTAGAGATGGAGTCACCATAGCCAGGATGACCATCTTGAATTTGGGATTGACAAGGTCTTTGTTTAGGTACCTGAGGTCCAAAATGGGTCGCCAATCCCCAATTTTCTTCTGAGTTAGAAAGTATCTGGAGTAAAGGCTTTTTCCCCATTGGGAAGGGGGAACTCTCTCCACTGCTTTTGCAGAAAGAAGGGACTTTACCTCTAACTCCAACAGTAGCTTTTCTGTATGAGTTAGAGAATTTAGTGATTTCTGACCCTGTTGAGAGGGGAACGTTTTGAACTGCAGGGTAAGACCTTGATTCACTTGCTCTTTTTTTTTTTTTTTTAGTCTTTGGTAACTGGGTAAGGCCCACTAGGCACAAGTGCCTGTTTTCAGGGGCAACCTGGGAGCACTGGGCAGTTAAGTGACTTGCTTAGAGTCACACAGTATGCAAGTGGAGGTTGTGAGAATCAAACTCAAGTCTGGTCTGCTGAATGCATCAAGCTTGTTCACACCTCGTTCCTCTAACCTCTAGGCTATAATACCCAGTTGTCCATGGTAATAAGGTGCTAGTGGGGGACGTTGTGGGACAGCCTTCCTCCTACTAGGGGAGGGGAGGTGACCTGTCTTTTGCAGTCAGGAGATCTGCTTGGACTGAGTGTTAGAGGGAGGAAAGGAACCAGCTTGTCTCTGGCCCCTATCCCTTCCCTAGGGTAGAAGGCCCAGGGGTAGTAGCCTCTGCCTCAGTTCCCTCTACTCTGAGACCTCTGGGAAGTGGAGGCTTTCTCTTTTGCTGCATTACTTTTCTAGGTGGTTTTGTATTCTTCCACCTTTTTCACATAAGCCTCAGTTTTATCCCCAATTAATGAATTATTCTAGCAGGGAAAATCCACAGCTTTGTTCTGGGTATCCTGTGAAAGACTGATTGCCCTTAGCCAGGCATGGTGTCTAAGGGAGATTGCCTGGGCCATGGCTCTTGAGGCAGTGCCATTAGTATCCCCTGTCATGTGAAACTGGTACTACGCGGCTTCCAAGGCCATTTTGACAGTCTTTGCCAGGTCCTGGTCTACTTTGTCTGGGGCCTTCTGGCTGATAGCTACCACTGTGTTCCAGAGAGCTTTTTGGTACTGAACTGCATAGGCCATTTTATTTATTTATTTATTTAGGTTTTGTTAACCGGGTAAGTGCGCTAGTCAGCAAGTGACTGTTTTCAGGCACGACCCGGGAGGTACAATTACAATACACAAAGAGTACAGCCAGATTATTAAGACAACGAGTACAAAAAATGCAGAGAGAAATACATATGGCAATGTAACATACATTAGTAAACAAAAATATACTTTAGCACTTGATCATGGAACATACTCAAAAATGTGAATAGTAGAAGGCAGAAAATAAGAGAGGATAGGCATCAGTAGAAAAGACACAAGGAAGGGAAAACTGGCAAAAGGATGGGAGGGAGATTAGTGGAAAGGAGGTGCCATCAGATCACGGCAACAGCGGGTGAGGTACCAACCTGCGGCCGGGCCTATGGAGCCGAAGACAGCAGGCAAAGAGAGGGTGGTGGGGAGGGCAGTAGACGGCAACAGCGGTAGGAGGTAGGAAAATACAGCGGTCTGGTGGAACCGATGAGACGGCAGGGCGAGAGTGAGAATGCCGGTGAGAGGGGGATAGAGGCAGAGGAGTTACGGCAATAGCGGCAAAAGTGTCAAAGTCAAGCCGAGCCAGTGGAACCAAGAGAAGGCAGGGCAGGGAAGGGGGGGTCAGTAGACGGTGGGAGTAGGCGGTAGTAGGTGGAGAGAGGTAACTAAGCACAGCCAGGAGGGTGGGGACTAAGGAGGGGCATGGATGAGGTAGGAACAGGTAAAGGTGAGTTTGGTGGGGAGTGGCAAAAAGGGGGGAAGAGGATATAATAGAAGAAGGGGGGAAGAGAGCAGCAGTGGGGTTAAATGAGGAGAGGCTGTGAAGTGAAGATAAGAATGTCATGGAGTAGAATAGCGACTTACAATTGTCAACAGCTAACATTAGGCTTATAAAGATACAGGTTAAGGCAACATTAATTACAAGGCACAAAATAAAACATTAATTACAAGGCACAGTATAGAACACCCATTTGGACAGGCAAAAGTGCTAGCAATGAGGAAACAGTACAAATGCAGCGGATCAGGTAGGGTCAAAGCAAACACATCTGTCCATAGTAGTGAGGAAAGTCCTGAGTTTGCTCTTAAAAGTCACATGAGTGGAGACATCTTAGATCCTGAGGTAGTAGGTTCCATAGGTGGGGCAGCATGATGGAAGGAGCCCATGCCCTTTTAGTCCGACAAAAGGGGGATAGTAAGGTCTGATCAGCCGATCCAAGATTCCTTGTGGGAATGGCCGCCTGAGGAGATCAGAGACAGGATAGCAGGCTTGGACGCCCTTAGGATGGAATCAACTAAATTGTACAAGTAGTACTGCCTGGTAGAGGAAGGAGAGAGCCAACCAAGGTCCTGATATAAGAGACAATGATGCTGCAGCCGAGGTGCTTTGGTTGCATACCTGCACACATTATTGAAGGTAGTATCCCATAGTTGCAGTGAAGATTTGGTGGCCAAGGACAGGATGGGACACCCATATGTGAGGTTGGCAATAGAATGCCTCAGCTATCGCCAATTTAGCAGCAGGGGTGAGCAGGTATTTGGTTCTATAGGCAGCCCCCAATTTGCAGTTAATTGACTTGCAGGTTTCCTGCATATGTGCTTTCAGGTCCAAGGTTTGATCCAGGTGGATGCCAAGGTAACGAAAGGAAGTGACAGTTTCTATAGGGTCTCCATCGATATCAGAGACAGAAATGGTCAGAGGACAGGATCTAAGCTTGTGATTGGAACCAAACATCATAACTTTGTAAGTAGATAGACGAAGCAGCAGAGAGGCTGTCGCATAAGATTTTTTCCCCATAAAATCAAGCCTTCTAGATTATTTTTCAGAAGGCTGTAAAGAAATGGGTGCTTCAGCCTGTACAAGCAGCAGCCTGCACCACCACCTCATGATCAGGGTAAGTATACAGGAATTCTGCATTATGCCTTTCCAGCTGATACTTTTTCTCAATGTTCTTGTCCACTGCCAAAGTGGAAGTCAGGTTTTCAAGTACTTTATAAGTTGCCCTATGAAATGATTTGTGTATGGGCAAAAGCAAATTCTTGGAAGGAGGGAGACTCATCATATCTAAAAAGTCTTCCTCCAACTCCTGGTTTCTTGTATATTGAGATCAAGAGTGTCCACCTAACACTGAATGAAGGTAAACTGAGAGGAAAAATCCTCTTGCCCATTAGTGGGACAGCCAGACTCTTGGTCAGGGGAAGCCTCTGGGTCTAAAGGTTCATCCCCCAATTCATCATTTTCACCCTCATAATAAAACACTGGGTATGTTCAGGGTTTGATGTGTGAAGGGTAGTACGGTCAGGAGGGGCATTAAAGATATTGCCAATAGCCTGCACCATCTGGTATAAATGTCAAGCCTTAGCCAACTCTTCATCAGAGAGCATAGTTTTTTAGTGTCACTGGCATCTCCTTTTGCTTCTCAGCAGGAGGGACAGTGATGTGTTTTTCCTTTTATTCATTTCTAGCAGTCACTTCATCAGAAACCTGCTCATTATGTCTCTTTTTGACTTGGTCAGAATTTATTTATGTCCATTTTATTCTGTAGAGTCTTTATCAGACTCCCTTAGCTTTATGTGAGGATGACCATCCTTAGAATTTTTACTTCATGGGAAGCAGACTGAGAAGCCATAATTTCCAATTTTTTGGCTCTTTTTCTGTTTCTGAACAAGATTTAGAGTCAAGTTTACAGTTATGGTTTGAATCCAAACAGTTACACTTTACACAATTTTGTTAATACAGTAGGGCTAGTCCTTCTTATGGGTGTATCTGACATGCCAATTTGTTAGAAGACCTCAGAAAAATACTCCCAAATGGGAGAACGTACTAAAATGCAGTTGGTTCCCAAGTGCTATGGAACTGTGGAAAACGGTTCTGCAAAAGCACTAAAAATGAAAGGAAAGATAAAAAAAATTGCAGCTCCAATAAAAATAAGGAACCATGAATTAAACTAGGAACCGTGGTTAAGTTTAATCAGAAAACATTAGAAATTCTCCTCAGAAAAGAGCAAGAACTCCGGGAGAAACCCTGAGGAGAGAAATTTGCAGTTCCTGGGAACTGAAGGAACTGCAGTATAAAAAAATGCAACCCTAAAGAAAAATATTTAAATTTCACCAAGGCAGCACAAATAAATAATTTTACCAACTTTAAGAAAGAAATGAACTTCTTCAAGCAAAGTGTGAGTGAAGAGAGAACTCCGGTGCAGTGTTGTCCAGTCAATGGAGAAATTAATCTGATTGACTTCCCACTCTAGTGCAGGCAGCACTCTCTGTTACTGCTCTCTGATTGGCTGATTCCAAAAGTCATTAGCATTAACTCCTCCTCCAGGGCAGCTGAACCCAGCTGGTATACTGCACCTGTCAAGCATATTAAAGAATTCCTGAGGTGAGAAAGTGCCATTTCCCTGAAAACTGAATAAGAAGTAGTAAAGTGGAAAAGTGGGCAATTTGCGAAGTTATTCATGAAGGCAAATTTCACAACTTTGCTGGAATTTCACCGTTGAAGTAAAACTTTACAACATCTCCAGTGGGGAGGCTACCTAGTGTATTCTATATATTCCCTTCACCATCCCAGGGTAGCCTATAGTGATTCATATGGGAAATACACATTTTAAACTGTATTCGGTAAAAGTCAACGAGCACAATAACCCTGTGGAAAGATCTAAGGTGTTTGCCTCCATCAGTAGGAATAAACCTGATATACTGTGTGTGCAGGAGACACATTTGTCCCAAACAGAGCATGACAAGCTCATAAAATTTGGTATTCTAAGGTATGCTCCTTCTCATATAAGCATGCAAAGAGAAGGGGGTTGCAATTCTGATAGCCAAGCATCTGGCCTGTCAATAAATCAAGGTACTTAAGGACATGAGGGATGCTGGGTGGTGCTTCAAGTGGATGTCGATGGGGTACTGATCACAGTTTCATCAGTTTATTTCCTGCCAGGTTCAGATACCTCTTTTATCTGAAGAGTTTTAAGATTAGTACTGGGCAATCAAAGGGGCTTTCTGTTCATGGGCAGTGATATGACTCTATTATTAAATCAAAGTGGGATACTACAGCGGTGAGACCTAGTTATATAGCAACTGCTCATAAATATTTTAAGAGGCTACTCTCTATGCTAAGCTGGCAGGATGTCTGGAGGGAATTTCACCCAGTACAGCAGGGTTTCACATATTACTCCCACCCACGCCAGTCATACGGCCACATTGATTGTGCTTTGTACTGCAAGAAGAGCACTACATGGTATATTCAAGCACCATGGCTCTAATTTCTGTTTCAAACCATGCCCCAGTTCTCATTTAGGTGGACCTAGGTCTGTTCTGCAGGAACATGAGTTGGTGGTTGGACTCATTTTATATCAAGGATGAAGGTTTTGCTGAATATGTCTGTACCAACATAAGTAAAATATTTACTAACAATAACACCCCAGATATCTCCCCTGAGCTCTTGGAGGATACCACCAAGGCTATTCTCTGTGGATCTTTATTTAGTTATGCTGTGGCAAAGGACAATGAATGTAAGGCCTACTGGGATGATTTCCTAGTATCTCTGTCCTTTCTTCAACAGCAGCACCAGCATGGCACCCTGGTGGATCCTGATCAATAGGTGCAGTTTAAGAAAAAGCTAAACAACTATGTGTTTGCTCAAATGGAAAAAGCTTTGTGGTATCTTCGTCAAAAATATTGTGACAGTGATTCCTAGGCAGCTCAGCTTTTAGCTCCTAGGTTCAGAGATTTTGTTAAAAGGTCACCATCACAAAGATATGACATCCTGTAACTGATATTATGGCATGGGACATTGGGAAGATAGCCGAACCATTCACCACATATTACTTGAATCTGTACTCTGAGGATCTCACTAGACAACAGGAGGAGCTCTATGCCTTTCTGAACCCTCTTCTCTTTCCAAGACTAGATGAGGCATTTGCAGCCTCGCTGGTTTCTCCTGTCAAGGATGTAGAATTATAAAAGGCTCTCAGTGCCTTAAATAGGATAAATGCCCAGACTCAAATGGATACCCAGCAGAGTGCCTCAAAAAATTTGCACCTGAACTCTCCCCTCTCTTTCTGAAAGTTGCAAACTTTTTTAGTTCCACTTTGAGCCCCACAGCGTCATGGAGCTATGCAGTTATTTTAGACATCCTAAAACTGGGTAAGCTGACAGGTCACTGTGAGTTGTCTAGACCAATACTGGCTCTTAACATCAGCTATAAGCTGTTCATGTCCATCTTGGATCACTGGCTAGATGCACTCCTCCCCTGTATCATTCACCCAAACAGACCGGGTTCCTCAAAAGCAGACAGACAATGCATAGTATAAAGGGATTACTCTCCATATTACATCACACCTCCCAAACTGGATCTCCCCTTCTCACACTCAGTCTTAATGTGGAGAAAGAATTAGACTGTGTGCCATGGGCCTTTATCTGCCACTCTCTCTAAATTTAGATTTCCTCCTCCTTTTAAAGAGCTTATATTTGACATTTATTTGGGCCCCAAAAGCTCAGGTGCAAGTAACCGGCCACCTTTCCCTTTCTCTTAAGTTATTCAGAGGCATGTGTCAGGGCTGTCCACTTCCTCCTCTGCTATTTGCTCTCTCTATATTAAACCTCTAGCCCATATAATTCAACATCATCCTGGTATATGGGGATATATGGCAGATGATGGCACTGAGCACTGCATAGCCTTATATGCAGTCAATATTTTATTGTATTTGTCCTCTCCTGCCACTGATCTCCTAGAGTCTTGGACCCTCACGCATTCCTTCAGGTGGGATTTGCCACACTTAAAATGGCTTGGTGTCAGCTTGACAAATTCAGTCATGCAATTGTTCGCAGCTAATTTCTCATTCCTCCATACACAAGTACAAGCAGATCTAGACCACTGGTCAGATCTTCCTCTCACATTAGAAAGGCTGGTAGCTACCATCAAAATGATGATATTACTGAAGTTTCTATATCTTTTTCAGCCCTTGTCTCATCCCATCCCAGTGTAAACCCAGGCCCACTGGAATAAAATAATTTCCAGATTTCTTTGGCAGGGGAAGAGGCACTGAATTGTTTTTAAAGTACGTTGCTGCCCAATAGACCAAGGAGGCTTAGTTCTCCTTGACTTAAAATTGTATTAGAATGTGGCAGAATTTCAACCCATCATATACTGGCTTCATAACGCTTCTCTCAGTGATGAATTCAGTTGGAGAGGGCGGCTGTCCCTATGTTCCCAACAGACAAGGCACTTCTTGATCCCCCAAATTTTTCTACATGCATTCTCTGCAAATCGCTATATGTCCTTACATCCCTTAGAATATGAAAACAGACTGTCCTAAAGACCTAGCAGACTGACCAATTGTTATGGCTCCCAGCTCTGTGCCTACATGTGGACTTTACCCCAACTATATTAGATACAGGATATTTAAATTGGTACAAAAAGGGACTTCAATACTCATTTCAATTACTTCAATGGCATACAGTAGAACTGTTTCAGACAGTTTGGGAGGAGCTGGTGCTTATGCAGATGAACATGTGCCAATATTTTCAAGCCCAAGCATATCTGGCAAATTGGTTGCGGTTGGGTTCCCTGCTGGACTTGAGCAAACCACTGATACATTTGCCCTAAATGGAAACAGAAATTCTCAACTCATTTTGCAATTCTCAGGGCCCTCCAGAGGATTAAACAGAGTCCCCTTCTAAGGGCATTAGAACTCTGGAACCTAGATCTGGAACACCCAATGGGAGTGACTACATGGGAGAGTTGTTGCAATTACAGTATACACACAGAGTCACTTTTTCAATGACGTGGTGAGAATAAAACTGGACATGCCTAGTTAGATACTTCCTGACACTGGTGCAGCAGGTTCACCATGGGGTGAGCACCACCACATGGTGCTGAAGGCAGTATGGGGAGGGGAAAGCGGTCCACTGGCATATCATTTGGCCCTGTCCACAGCTAACCCTTTCTTCCAGGCATTGTAGGAAGCCCTAAAAGCAATCTCCACTTCCACACTCCGTCCCCACAATTATTTCTTTTTCACATTGTATCTGCAAGGTGGGGCAGATTCAGTAAGTAAATATTTGTTAGGTGTCCATCTGGTGGTGGCAAAAAAAATGACTGACCAAATGGTGCCACAGTCCCCACATTAGAGGACTGGATGACCTTGGTTAATAGCATATACAGAATGGAGATGACAGCCTTTTCACTTCACAAACAAACAGAATAGGTAGAATAGATGGTTCCTATAGCCATGTCCAAAGACCTGAACTGAGTATCTTCAAATACACATACTAGAATGCTTGAAGGAAGAGGATTATGACCCAGGAATTCAGGAGATCAATGCCTGGGTCTCATCCCCCCTTCCCCAGTGTATTTGTTATTATGGTCACTGGGACTAACCCTTTATTGAAACTGTCTACCAATTGCCTCAAAATATAACCATTGTAGATGATGTACTTTACCTACTGTCTGTATCTGTTCTTGTTTGGTTTTCTTGTTTGTCCTTATACTGGTGTTGTTGTGCAATGTTAAAAAAATACATTTTAATTATAAAAAAATAATCTCACGGTAGAAACACACACCTTTATTAATACAGTTTTGCCATCTATTTAGTTTTATAGTATATGGTTATGGTTTGGGAAAAATGAGGTACAACAAGGCAAAAATAAAGCTATTGAAAAATCATTTCAATGTTACCAAAAACGTTTGTTTTGTTGTTCAGCGATAGTGTGTAGCTGGTTGAAGTTCATTTTTAAAATAATGTGCAGACATGTTTACAGCATTAGTACTGTATTTAGATAGGGATTTTTTTATAATTCATCATTTTATTGTTGTAAAACAAGAAAGAGTAATAGCACAGCATTACATATAATACATGGGGTGTTGTGTTTAATGAAAATTTTACAGACACACGAAGTGTTGGATGCTACATAAACCCTGAACGTGAAGCTCAAGGGGTATATTTAAGTATCCAACACTGAGGGTATGTGTAAAATTTGACTTTTATACACCGCCCCATATATATATAATTGCTGAGGAGCATTTTTTTGCCACAGCAATTATATAAAATATAAATACATTGCTATTCAGCCACGACCCAGTCAGGAGGAAGAATGGTAGTGGCCGAGCAGCTGCTGATTCCTTTCCTTTTTTTTTTTTTAAGATAAAGGTTTAATCAAAGATTACAGTTTTAATCAAAGATTAAAAAGGTCCACTGATGAGAGGCAAGTTTGTTTTTGTTTTAAAATTTACTTACCGTGGAGTGCTAGTGGCAGTGAAGTGACCGGAGGTGAGGGAGGGAAGGCTGTGGCTGGCGCCTGCTCAGAAAAAGGGAAACCTAGTATATGTTCACCATCATAATCCGCAGGTTATAACAGCAAATTATAACTGGGTTTTCCTGGGGGTGTGGCTACCACCCGAGCCGATTGGATGCTTGAGCTCTGAGCTCCTGCCTAACCCCCCAAAAATCCATCTTTATCCGCAGTTCCTCTACCTAAAATGGCGCAACTAATAAATATCTTATGCCCGGGTAGCCTAGTCACAGTGAGAACCATTTTTTTTTCACCCTCAGCCGATTTGTTTTTGGTACCCTTCGCAGTGTTGTGTCCGGGTAGCAGGGCCTAATCTTTCGACATGATGGAGTCGGTCTCGGATCTCTACCAGCGGCAAGGCGACATGCCCGAAATTTGGCAAATGTTTTCAGAGGTTTTATAGCGCATGGAGAAACTAGATGTGGCAGCTAAAAAAAACTCTGCAGACATCATCAATCTGTCTCAACGCGTGTGTATTACCGAACATAGATTGGCAGAAGCGGAGGATGGATGGCACAAAGCAAGCACCCGGCTCCAAGAACAAGAATGCCTCATCCATGTTCTATGGGGCAGGGTGGAGGACTTGGAGAATCAGAGCCACCGGAATAATTTGTGGCTTGTTGGCTTCCCAGAGGGGTGTGAGGGCACTGACACAATCAGTTTTTTGCAAAAAGAACTGCCCGGCTTGCTGGATTTTCCAGGTAAGGCCACAATTGAAATAGACAGGGCCCCAGAACTTTAGTTCAAGTTCAAGTTCAAGTTTATTGCAGGAAAACTCCATTGAGAAAGCTCATTCACAAGGAGGTCCTGTGACATAAACACTTAAAGTACAAACACAGATAGGTAATAACAGTAGATACATGAAATGCACGTTACATGATACAGGCTGGATATACATACAAGGGTACCACATAGGGTGACCGCAGGTGGTGAACATTGATATGAGACAGGGAAGAGACTTACAGGTTGCATACTGATAAATGAAACATGATGACTGGTGTGTGCAATACATATACATTATTTTGGCAGCTAGAACAAACAACAGTCTACAACTGATATGGGGGGGAGGAGTGATTTGATAGAGTAGTAGTGGAGCGTAAGCAAAGATAAAGTCAGGAGTAGAAGGGGAAGGGAAAGCAGTTAATATGACAAATCAATTATACCTTACCAGTGGATAAATATGGCACACATGGGAAGGAAGAGACTTAATGACAGTTACAGGTGTCTTTTATTTTGGCTGAACTTAGCGATTTGTAGAAGTTTATTGAAACTGTGCTAGTTAGTTTCAGTACAGTTTGTAATTGGTTCCAAATGGAGGAAGGGCATATGCAATAGCATCGCTATCAAAGAAGTCCGCGCCTGGTATGTCAAGCATAATAAAGTCAGATTTTCTTAACGAGTATGCACTATGTGAGATACTAATAAGGGAAGAGAGATAGCTTGGCAATTTCTGCAGGAGCAGTTTAAGAGTCCATAGCCCAGCATGGAGCAGGCGTCTAGTAGTAAGGGATGTCCAACCAACAGCTGCATATAAGTCACAGTGGTGCGAACGGTAAGGGGAGTTGGTAATGAACCGTAACGCATGGTGATAAAGGATGTCCAGTTTACTTAGATTTGCAAGAGTGGTGGAGGAATAGATTACATCACCATAGTCGGTAGGGGGGAAAAGTGAGTGTAGTACAGGCTTTTTCGAGTTTCTAGGGGGAAAAGGGGCCTATTTCTGTAGAAGAAACCTAACCTTGCTTTTAACCTTCTAGAGACATCTTCGACGTGGTCACTGAAAGATAATTTATTGTTGATCCAGATACCTAGATATTTAAATTTGGTTACAACTTCCAGAGGCTCGTTTAGCGTGGTGACAATGAAGTCTTGGCCAAGGGTATTGGGGGGGCCTGAGACAGCACTGCGGGAGAATATCATCGCTTTAGTCTTCTTAGCATTGAGCAGAAGCTTTGCCTTTATTAGATTATGCTCAAATTGTGCGAAGTCCGCTCGAAGCACTCCCTTGAGTTCAGATAACGATGAGCCAGAAGTATACAACACAGTATCATCTGCAAAAAAGTGCAGATTGGATGTAGATATATTAGCATCTAAGTCATTAATGTACAGAGAAAACAAGATAGGGCCTAAGATGAATCCTTGGGGGACTCCTCTTGCAACTGGCAAGGCAGCAGAAAAAGCCTTCAACCTTTACTTTTGGAATCTTCCAGTTAGGTAGCTAGAGAACCACTGGGTGGTATGGTATGTGGCACCCAACTTTGCAAGGCAATTGACTAATAGTTTGTGATCAACAGTATCAAAAGCTTTGCTGAGGTCCAAAAGACTGCACCAGTTACCTTCTTAGCATCTATAGCAGAGATCCAATCATTGGTTACTTTTGCTAGTGCAGTGATTGTGCTATGATTAGCCCGGAAGCCAGATTGAGCTAATGAGAGAAGGTTTCCAAGTGAGATTTAACTGAGTATGGATCAGTTTTTCGAGAACTTTAGAAAGAATAGGCAATATGGAGATAGGCCTATAGTTGTTTACATTGCATGGGTCACCAGATTTAAATAGAGGGAGGATATGTGCTGATTTCCAGCAGGACGGCACAGTAGCAGATGTAATGGAAAGATTGAAGATGTGGAGAATTGGGGCAATGAGATGGGCGTAGCCTGACCTTAGGAAAAAGGGTTCCAAGCCATCGTCCCCTGTGCTTTTTTTGGTGTCTAAGTTAAGAAGAGAATCTTCTACTTCTTTATAAGTTATCTCGCGCAGTTGGAAGGGGCTGGGTGCAGGACTAGATGTGGCAGGAGGGGTATGCTGGCTCACCGCAGCACCAGCATAAGGTGACGAGTAAAAAGCTAATCCAGCTGTGGCAAAGTAGGAGTTAAGTTCCTCCAGGATTAGGGACTTGTTTTCCACAATCTTGCCACTTGCAACTATCTTGGTTGGGACAGAGGGGGCCATGGGCCGTCCTTCTATAGCTTTGATAGTCTTCCATATTTTATGAGGGTTACCCCTAGCTTGTTCGAGAGTAGAAATATAATAGTTAGCTTTAGCAGAGCGAAGTTTTTTTCACACAGTTATTCCTGGCTGTTCTAAAGGCCTGCCAATCCGAAGATTCTTTGGAATGTCTAGCTTTAGCCCAGAGCTTATCTCGAGCTATAAGGGCTGCCTTGAGCCGATGTGAACCAGGGTTGGAATTGTTCCGCACTCTTACTTTGATGAAAGGCGTGCTTATTTATTATTGTAGTGAGTTTGTTATTAAAGATGCAAGCTGCCTTGTTGACATCTTTGGCTAGGTAAAGATCTTGCCATCTGATCATGCTCAGGTCAGATAGGAAGTTTACTGCACTGAATTTGCAAAAGGATCTTTTTGTTATAAAGATGGGTTGGACGGGCCTTAATTTGAGATCTTATGCAAGCAACAATTCCATGATCACTCATGTCATTGTGAAACACTGCCAAATGAGATATTTTTGTGGATGGGTGGTTAGTACCACATCTAGAATGGAACTGTTGGCAGTATTTAGAGTGTTGTTCTAGCAGGTTCACTGACTAATTGCCCAAGACCTGGCTCGTCACAAAGGGATTTGAGGCCGTGATTTAGGTGACAGCCAGTCCATATTTAGATCTCCTAGAAATATTGTTTCAGTTTTTGCATCTATGAACATGGATTTCAAAAGATTAAGGACTTCATCACAACCAGACGGGGGTCTATAGCCACCTAGGATAGTGATACATTCCGAGGAGGGGAGATGAAGGCTCAGCGAAAGTAACTCAAATTCCTTGGCTAGAGATTTGCAACTAATATTGGTGACCAAGTACTTAGATTTGGCGTAGATAACCACACCCCCACCTCTAGACTCTCTATCTGCTCTAATAAATTGTAGCCCTGCAGTGATATTTGTTGATCAGTGCTCGTCTTTTTTAATTATGATAAGGTCTGGGTTAACGTGTGCAGCCCAGGCTTGCAGCTGTACAAGTTTTTTAGGCAGGCTTAAAATGTTGACCATCATCATTTTGAGACCTGTGGCCTCAGCAAAATCGATAGGCGAGGTAAGTTGTGGGGGCAGGGTCGAGCTCCACATTTCCTGAGCAGGAAGAAGTAGAAGTATAACTTCTTAACTCATTGCCTCCACAGGCTCACTCTGAGATTACACCACTTGTCTCCTGAATCTCCTGTATACTTTTAACAGTGAATCCTGGGCCTTTCTAAGCAAAATCAAGCCATAGTCAGCATGTTGCAAACAAATGCTAATAGCTCAATAACAGTATATGCTAGACACAAAGTATGAGTGGCAGAGTTATTCAGCACAAAATTGCCTTTCCAATGGTAGCATGCATGTAATAATAAGCAATTTAGTTTTTTTTCTATGCTGGTCGAAATAGCAAACTAAATATTTTTTTCACTAAAAAAGTGCAACACAAGCCATTTTTTGTTGGAAAATATGTAAAATATCAACACCAAATTAAGCATACAGACATTAGATGGTGTTTTAATACTATGTTAGTTAAAAAAAAGATATCTTTTTACTATAAAACGTAATTTTTCCCCATTTTAGTCAAGGTGCTTTGGCGAGATTTGAGGGCTGAATCTCAACCACACACACCATATCATAAACAAATGCGTATAACTCCAAAAGTATACATGATACACACAAAGTATCAGCATGAAAGTTGATTAGCACACAAATGCCTTTCCAATGGTGCTATGCAACCAGTTGTAATCAATACGGTTTTTATTTTATACCTGCTGAAGTGCCAAAAAAGTGAATTTTATTCAAGCTGCTTAGGTGAATCTTGATGGAAAACATGTCAGCCATACACACCATACCATAAACAAATGTGAATAACTCCAAAAGTATACATGATATACACAAAATATCAGTGGCAAAGTTGTTCAGCAGAACATTACCTTCCCAATGGTGGTCTGCAAATAATAATATGTAATTTTGTTTTGTTATTTTAAACTGGTTGAAACAGCAAAAAATATTTTTCACTAAAACAGGCAACATAAGCCATACACACCATACCATAAACAAATGCAAATAACTCCTAAAGTATGCATGATGTGCACAAAATATCAGTGACAAAGTTGTTCAGCATAACATTACCTTTCCAACGGTGCTATGCAGTCAAACATATATTATATTCTGTTACACTGTATATTAAAATATATTAGTGACTTCTCCAGACGTTGCTTGGGCACACTGGGAGTCAGTAGCCGACTTCTGCAGACGTACTCAGGACACACCAGTGTTTTTTTTACTGACGACTACAGGCGTCGGCTAGGAGACAATGAGTTAAGGAACTTCTAAGAATGGAGACTGCTTTTTTATTTCTTCGCGGCAACCCATATCATGCTGCACAAGAGGCGGCACCACTGTAATGACAGTAGATCGTGATCAATGTAAGTGCTTGGGTAGACATAGGTGAGGACAGTAGCAAGGGGGTGTAGGCTAACCGGGGGGAATAGGCTAAAAGGGGAGAGGAGAATGACATAGTGTCTGCATGGTAGACTGTTACAACATTAGGTATTGATAAGGTACATTGGAGAACTGAATTGCATTGAGGTACTTCGAATTGCATTGTATTGCTGAAGACTCTGCACCTTAGGAGCAATAAAAACACAATAAGGAGAGCCATGGTCCCAGACTGAGTGGTCTTGTAAGTTGTATTAGTGCAATATTTTCTAGGCAAGAAATATGCCCACCTAGGTACTCACTTAAAACCTAGATGAGAAAATACAGCAGAAAGGGGAACAAGGAGAGCAGGAGCAGGAGCAGCTTAGTTAGTGGCCATCCACCCTTCAGACTCAAGTTCCCTTGTAGCAGAACCGGGAAAGAAGTAGAATGACAATGCAGGCCATATTGCCCACGAATGAATACAGTGATTTATGTAGAAGACCAAGAATCCCTCTAGTGGCAGGTCTGTATAACCTGCTAATGGAAAAAAAGGTAGTTAGACTTATCGGCACCAAGGCAGAGTGCTTGGATTGGGGGTGCTGCAGGAAGAGCAGTCAGACAGAAGAGGTGTAAGCACTTTAAAACAGTAGTAGAAATTACAATCCAGCTAATGCAGTTGAAAAACTCCTAATAACACAGTTGAAATGTGTTTAGTTCTATCGAAAATCTAACAAAGTGCCAGGTGTCTATAGCAGGGGAAAACTCCTGCCAATCAGAGTGGGTTTGCTGGAAGCACCCATGTTCCGTTTGTCTGCACTGTCCCGTACCTTCAAAGGAGCTGCAGGTGGGTGTCCTGGTCTTGGTCGGTGGCTGGCTGGGTGCCGGCCAACCGTGGGTGAGCTGGAGCAGCCCTGTTCAGGGACAAGCAGCTTCAAAGGAGTTCCAGGTGGGTGTCCTGGTCTTGGTCGGTGGCTGGCTGGGTGCCGGCCGACCGTGGGTGAGCTGCAGCAGCCCTGTTCAGGGACAAGCAGCTTCAAAGGAGCTGCAGGCGGGTGTCCTGGTCTTGGTCGGTGGCTGGCTGGGTGCCGGCAGACCATGGGTGAGCTGGAGCAGCCCTGTTCAGGGACAAGCAGCTTCAAAGGAGCTGCAGGCAGGTGTCCTGGTCTTGGTCAGTGGCTGGCTGGGTGCCGGCCGACCGTGGGTGAGCTGGAGCAGCCCTGTTCAGGGACAAGCAGCTTCAAAGGAGCTGCAGGCGGGTGTCCTGGTCTTGGTCGGTGGCTGTCTGGGTGCCGGCCGACTGTGGGTAAGCTGGAGCAGCCCTGTTCAGGGGCTTTAGCTCCTCGCCTCGAAGCTGGGGCTCACCCACGCACAATTTTGGCATGTTTCCTTTGATTCCAAGACTGGGAGATGATTACTAGGTTGGCACATATTAAAAAGGACTTGCAATGGAATGGGCACAAATACAGATCTTTGCAGACTATTCTCAAGAGGTCACCAACAGGCGTTGGGCCTTCACAGCAGCCCGTAGAGCCTGTGCAGAACTGGGATTAGAGTATTCTTTGAGATACCCAGCTTCACTCAGGATTATCTATAATGGGGCCCCCAGAATCTTTGATAACCCCACTGCTGTGGAGAATTTCCTGCCGGCACAATCTCCTAAACTGTCCTGGGTCCGTCTACGGGAGCCTTCTGGCCCACAGGCATACCCTAGCAGGTCTACGCCGATGGAGGCATCACCACAGGGAACTGATCACAATACTCAGAGCCCCCCATATGATCCAGAGCACTCCTAACCGCCCATTCCCACCAAAACCCTCGGGTGGCAACAGTAAATGATGAAACAGGAGACGAGAAAGGCTTGAGGGGCTACATGTTGATAAAACCCCCCATCTCCGGTCAAGAAGCCGTAGTGAAAGCTCAGATTCATCTGCATCACAGAACTTCTTTCAGCCAGATATGAAGTAATAATAAATACCAGGTCTTGATGGATCTGCTGACTGAAGGCTCCCTGGCTGTACCTCCTTTGCCCTCCCCCATCTTCCCCCTCCAAAGATAATGGGTCTAAAGGTGTCAGAAATACCACATGGACAGAGGTTCAAGACCCTTCCTGGGATGCCTCACACACTTTAAGCAACCGGCATGAGTTAAAACCAATGGAGGATTCGGCTCCAGTCAAGGTGGCTGTGGGCTGATGTCTCCCCCATATACTTTGCTTGCTGCCCCCTGTTCGGGCTGGTATATGCCCCCCACAATGCTTCCCTCTGTACAAGGGTCATTACCAAGGCATTCCCCTTGTCCCCCCCGTGGGGGCTAACTGAGACTGGACAAAGGGGGAATACACTCAGTAAATGCTATAACATCAGTCACCCCGGATCAAGGACTCGAGGGGTTTCATTGGGACCGCTTATGCACTCCCCTCCATATTTGGATTATACGGATTTATGTGTGGAATAAAGGGAGCTAATCCTTAACTATCTTGCTGCCTAGGCCCAGTCTTGAGATGCTGGGGCCTACTGTGAATTTTTTCTTTTCTTTTCTCTCCTGCAGTGATGATTTGGGTAGAAGAACTCGCTTGGTGATAGGGGGTTGGGAGTGGGAGATATTGGATTTGAAGAGTCCTCCTTATCTAGTGTAGTCTGTGGCTACACTACCCCCAGTGACCTCCGCTGGTATCTGGGCCTTTTGAAGGTCAGTACATTCAGCAGTTGCTGGTCTGGAATGGGACTGTTTTTGGGTTTCGGTAGTGGGTGGGGGTGGGCTCAGGGTATGGCTGTTTTTTGGGTACTTAGAAGTAGTTTGTACTTTTTCTTGTTAGGTGCAGTTTTCGCCCTTGGATATACTGTTGTACAATGTTGTTCTGTGTTCTATTATGGCAATCTGGAATCTAGTGTTTTACATGATATTATAGGATTAGATAGGGAGTCTGGGTTTATTGGGCGCAGTACATCTGGGTGGGGCTTCCTCGTATTTCTCCTCTCAGCCATGTTAACTTATTGGTCATATAGGGACTAGATTTGTCTCTTGGAATGTGAGGGGGCTCAACTCACCAATTAAATGTAAAAAAGTATTGCTCCACCTGAAGAAACTGCAACGTACAGTGGTGTTTCTCCAGGAGACAAAGTTGTCCCCATGTGAGGCCAAGAAGCTCAAGTGGGAATGGGTTGCCACAGAGCTTCATAGTGCAGCGAAGACCCATAAAAGGGGAGTTTCTATTTTACTTCACAAGAACTTGCTGTGGAAAGTGAAGCGACATAAACAGGACAAAGAGGGAAGATGGATCTTGGTGGAGATAGAGACCCCAGAGGGTTTCTTGATGCTAGTGAATCTCTACGCCCCTAATCATGACTGCCCTCAGTTCTTCACCTTCAACCAGGCCCTTACCAATTTTAATGAAACCAACGCTTCAGTAATTGTGGGTGGAGACTTTAATTTAGTTTTAGATTTCTCTATGGATAGAAGTAACAAAACCCCTGAACCCCACAGACAAGCGCTCAAAGCGGTCCAGACATTAATGTCAGAGCATACTTTGCTGGATGCCTGGAGAACTATGCACCCAGGAGTTTATGACTATTCCTGCTTCTCTCAGGTTCATGGCTCATCTAGCAGAATTGATTTCTGGCTTCTCTCATCTGGTCTTTATGAGAAGGTATCCAGCACTGATATGCACTCAATTTATGTCTCGGACCATGCTCCAATAGAGTTAGGGATCAAACTAGGCTCTGACTCCACCCCGACTCCTACATGGCGGTTGGACCTCCTGCTACTGGAGGATGCTGATTTTTCTTGCTGGCTGGGGCCTGTGGTGCAAGAATACTGGGAAATCAATGACAATGGGGAAGTAAATGACTCAACGCTTTGGGAGGCCTTCAAGGCCACCCTTCATGGCAAAATCATTGCATATGCCTCTGCTAGTCGGATGCGGCGCCAAGCTGACCAAAGGGCCCTAGAAAAGCAGTTAGCCTCCTTGGAAGCCCAGTATAAATCTTCAGTCCCATCTCGGTCCTTATTAGCACAGTTGATGAGTACCAGGATTTCTTTAAATGCCCACCTGACCCGAAAAGCAGAATTAAATCTCAGACGGCTGCGTCATTCCTACTGGGAAGAGGGGGAAAGCCAGTAAACTTCTAGCTTACCGACTTAAGCAACAACAGGCATCCTGTACCATCCATGCATTGAAAGACAAGCATGGGGTCTCAACCCACTCCCATAAAGGGATAAATGGGATCATGGCCCAGTTCTATGAGGCACTGTACTCAGTTCCTCACCCTCCCGATCCTTTAAGTATTCAAAACTTTTTGGAAAAACTTCCTATTCCCCACCTAACGGTTTCTGATGCAAAACTGTTGGCAGCGCCTATCACTGTGGTGAAGGTGGATAAGGCCATTACATCCCTAAATTCTCGAAAAGCCCCAGGAAAGGATGGCCTCCCCATTGATTTTTACAAAATCAAGGGAACCAATCTGGTTCCATACTTGATTAGGATGTTCAGACATTCATTACAGGTTGGTTTTCTCCCCCCATCCCTGAGAGAGGCTACTATTACAGTGCTTCCGAAAAAGGGGAAGGATCCTCTTCTTCCAGGTAGCTACTATCCCATTTGCCTCATTAATGCGGATGCTAAAATCCTGGCCAGGCTTCTTGCTAGTAGGCTAGAATGCCTCATGGTTGATCTGACCCACCCTGCCCAAGCAGGCTTTATTCAAGGGCGACTAGGGTTGGACCACCATAGAACGCTGCTGTCACTTTTGCATCATACCAAACTATCTAGCAAGCCCTCCATAGCCTTAGCAATTGATTTTGAAAAGGCATTTGATTCTGTTCAATGGCCCTTTTTGTTCCTCACTCTTTCTAAAATGGGTTTTGGACCTGGTTTTATTGCCTGGGTAAAACTGTTATATTCTTCCCCTATGGCCTCTGTCTTGACAAATGGTAATATTTCTCTGTCCTTCCCTTTACAAAAAGGAACTAGGCAGGGGTGTCTCCTCTCCCCTCTTCTTTTTGTCCTGGCCATAGAGCCACTGGCCATTGCCCTTAGAGAATCATCGAATATCCCCGGGCTAAAAGTGGGTAATAACACCTTCAAAACGTTTTTATATGAGGATGACTTGCTTATCACCATGGAGTCCTCTTCTGAGGTGATTGACAGTATCCTTGAGATTTTGGCTACCCTTGCCGAGGTGTCAGGGCTTAAGATCAATCACTCCAAAACCAAGGTGCTCCCACTGAACTCCAAGACCCCTGGGAATGACTTCATAAACAGAGGCCTTCATTGGTCCCCGAATGGCATAAAATATTTGGGTATTATCCTCCATTCCAATATAGGGAACATGATCTTTGCTAATTTTGCGTCTTTATTAGATTCCTTTAAACAGGACATGGGTAGGTGGAAGGCTTTAAGACTGTCACTGGCTGGTAAGACTGACTCCATCAAAATGATGGCTGCCCCTAGGATATGATATTTACTAGCTCACCTACCCGTTGCTATCCCTCACAGATGGTTTCAGAAACTAGACGCACTAGTGGGTAATTTTTTATGGGAAGGGGCCCTGCCTCGGTTCAGTAAACTCAAACTCCACCAACACTGGAGTAAAGGAGGATGGGGCCTTCCTTGGTTTCAGAGATACCATATGGCCTTCATTACCTCGCAAACTATCAGATGGTTTGCTAGGATTGGTCTGACTTCTCCAACTTGGCTCCCCTTAGAGGCATCATTGGTCCAGGCTCCTTCACCAGCAGTGGTGCTCTATAGCAAGAAGAAGCTATTCCATGTTCTCTCTCCGCCCATGAGGGTCTCTATTCTGTACTGGAAACAAGCCCTCTAAGTTTTAGTACAAGACTCAACCCCATGGAGACATAGGCCTCAGTGGAACAATCCAGCTGTACAGATAGGGAGGTCCCAAATACACTGGAAATATTGGGAGGCCAAAGGCATTTCCAAGATTCATGATCTGTTGCTCCCCAATACTGTCACATTAGATACCTTTGAATCACTGAAAGAAAGATTTGGCCTCCCCCAGTCTCACTTCTGGAGATATCTTCAGATTAAGAATGCAATACTTCATTTGCCTAATGCTCCACGAGAAGGAGGGGGGCAGCACCTACCTCAACCATTAGCTGTCTGGGGGAAGGAAAGTAAGGGCAGGGCCAGTGTGATCTATTCGGCTCTTAGGGATGCCACTGTAGACCCTACCCAGCGGGCCAAAGCACAATGAGAAAGGGACCTCCAGGTCTTAATCTCTGACTGGCAGTGGCAGCATAGTTCGATCAGAGCACATAAGGCCTGTTGGGACGTGTGCACCCATCTTATTATGAATAAGACCAGTCACAGATACTATAGGGATCCAACTAAACTCCAGAAGATGGGTCTCCTGTCAAAGGATATATGTTGGAGATGTGGCAAAGCTGGGGCGCATCTGTTCCATGTTCTTCGGGACTGCCCCAACCTGCATTCCTTTTGGACATCGGTCAGGAGTATGTGCCAGCAAATTTTCTCAGACATTAATCCAGATCCACCCCTTTTGCTTCTTGGATGTGCACAGCTGAATGTATCCAAATGCAACCCTGGGGCACAATGGGTTACTGCAGTAGGGGCGGTGGCCAAATGGCTTATCTTACTAAAATGGAAATCCTCAGTGACACCATCCTTTCAAGACTTTTTACTGGCATTAGCCCAGGGGGCTATATTTGAAAGGATCTCCAGCTTAGCAGCTGGCTCTATAGCCCAATTTGAGAAATGTTGGCAACCTTTCCTGCAGTCTAAATTTTGTCATTTTTCCCCACTCAAACCGCCCCATAGCTTGCTAGTACCCCCTGGGTTAGGTAGCTAATCTTCTTTGGAGGTGGTGCCCCCCTCCCCTCTTGACCCCAGGCTGTCCCTTTACATTGCCCTCCATCTAGTGAAGTTTGCCTATCTGTATATAGTTGATATGGTCGCATGATCCTAGACTGGCACACACATGATCAATATCTGCTGTGGATTTGACCCGGCAAGATTATCTTCCTTACCTTTGTTATGCTATTTTACTAAATGTAACAAGTATTGTAAGCCCTAGAGGCGCATGGGACTCGGGCTGTTCCTTCATTAATTATGTCTTATTAGGTAACTGTTGTGTCCTGTTATGTATACCTATGGTCATTATCAATAGATATTGATGTGTAATGTACTGTAAGGTTTTGTCTATATATAATAGCCTGGCCTCTTCAAATGTTGCAGTCTGGCCTGGCATTCGTATATCACCCTGTGATGTGTGTGTGTCATATCAAATAATAAAAATTGTTAAACAAAACAAAACAAAAAAAGAAATAACTGGGTTTCCCTATGGGAAAAAATGATACCCAGTTATTATATAATAATAATTCCTGACCGGGGCTGGTATCCAGTCTCTTGGAGATATGTTAATGTCAGCATTTTTTTTTAATTTATAGTTTATTGAATCTGATGTAAAACATTACATGCAATAAAATCTTTAGGCAGGCACACATCATGGTACAAAACCAAAGACATTACTTCACTGTTACAGTAAAGGAGTCTGAATGTTCTGAACCTCAATACAACACATGGGATTCACTAGAATAGTTAATATCACCATAGTACACTGAATTTGTGAAAGGAAATATAGTCCATATATAGGTTAAGTAGATAGCCCCTTCTGGCATGAGCAGGGATCTTAATACTAACTGGCAACATCATTTAACCTATACAGAGGATTAATCATCCCCTTGAACATGTTATAGTTCTAACTGAACAAACATTTGAGGTTTTTCAAACAGTTCACTGCAACCTTTGTCCCTAGCAACAGTTAGAAACATTAATGCAGAATTAATATGTAATAAACATTTGAAAAAAACATGTCAGAAAACATTATATTATGTGACTCAGGTAATATCTGGCTCATTCACAGACAGTGCTTGTCCAGCTCTTGTCAAGGAGCTGGCATTTCAAATAAAGAAGAAAAAATATTTAACATCAGAGACAATGGCTCCCTAGCTGCAAGTAATCTGTGCTCTAATGTTTTAAACCTGCTGGAAATAGAAAAGGGAAATGGAAAAACATTTAAAAAATGACAGGTAATGTCAACAGTAGTTAATAAACGTGCATTATAGAAAACAGCTAGAGTTGATAGTTGGAATCACAAAGCAGCAAATGCATCAAACCGTAAGCAGGGAAAGAGGAGGGAGCTATATGATCATAATGGCAGCTTAGTCCCAGCATGATTTTAGAGTCTACAGACCTGACTACCCTTTAAGTAGGAACAGTACTAGATTAACATAACGTTTTCCCCAACAAAAGAGGGCAGCAGTATGTTCAAGTACCAAAAGTAGTTAGGGTTAATTTTGCAGATGTCCTCCTTTCCTCACTTTTCTGAGTGTCAGAGACAATCCTCACATGTGCTCCTCTCAATCTGATTCGAATTATGTTCCTTGGGCGTTGAATTGGTATTCAATTTTTTCAAGGAGCTTTGCTGCTTCTGAAACGTTGTTAAATCGATCATTCTTCCACCATAAAGGATTTGTTAAGCTTGCAGGTATCAATAGCAAATGGTGAATGCTCAATTCCCTTAAACAGGTCCAGACCCTATCAAAATGTTTCCAGTGCATCCAGGTAGAATGAGACTGGTCAGGAAAGTTATGGATCTGACTGTTGTTCCGCTTCAAGGAGCTTTTCATCTTTGCTGCTTTAAAGATAATGACCCTCTCCAAGGAAGATTAAAGAATTACAAGGAGCATGCATGGATTTGGTGTACCCACTGTATTCAAGCCTCTCTCACCATGTGGTGTAATTCAGAAAGTTTTCAAAACATGAAAGTCTTCCTCTGATTGTAAAATATTCTTCAGTCACCATTTAAGGTACTCTGTTGGGGCATTCCCTTCTATTCCTTCTGATAGACCCAGCACCCTAACATGGCTGGCACGAATGGCATTTTCTAAGATCTCCAGCCTCTGATGAAGCAATTTGTTCTCTTTAGTTAGACCTGCTATGACCGATAAGATCGTAGTGCCCATTTTTATAACTCCTTTAGTCTCTTCCAAGACTGCTGTCCCATTTTTTTATCTGCTTCATTTGGTCCATAAAGTCTTCCATTTTTTAATCAAGGCTATGGATGGCTTTCAATAAGGTTGTGTTACAGGGTTGATTCTAGTCTGTTTGCACCACCATGGGAATTGGATCTTGCCAGCCTCATGGCACTGCCCTTCTGGATGGGCTCCCTCACCACTTGGACCCGCCTTGTTCCTCTGATCATATCTGCACCAAATGAGTTCTGATTTTCAAGAAAAATGTATCTTTGTGTTACAAACAGTCAGAAGAATCTAAATAGCACAGTTATATCTGCTAGTTCTGACACTGAAGTGAATTATCATAATTTGTTTCACACAGCTTGCCGAACTCTGGTGAAAGGATGCTCACTGCTCAGCTGCTGGCCATACTGCTACATTAATGTCAGCATTTCATGTATAGGTAAGCCTTATAAGATCAATGAATGTGGACAAGGTGAAATTGTAGCTATTCCTAAGTACAGAATAAATTAATTGGACAGGTTGTCCAGATACCTAGACAACTGTTTCATCTTTCACAATTAGATGTGGTTCCTTCTGTTCTGCTTCTAAGCTGTGAGCAGTGTATATAGCCCAAATTTACTCATGTCAAGCAATTCTAAATGACCTTATGATTTGTTAACTGCACCTCTGAGGCCCTGCACTATTTGCACATTTCCAAGGGTTGCGTATTTATTTATTTGTTTGTTTGTTTTACCAGGAAAGCTCCATTGAGCAAAATATAATTTGCAAGGAGGTCCTGGGTAGGACAGAGCAAAATACAGAAATGCATAGAGACATATTACATCAAACTTTAAATATAGTACAATTAAAAGATACTAAGCAAAACAAAAGGTAAAGATAAAATCTGAAACATAACACATTAAGTGCATAATAAAACAATGTACTGTAGAGTACAATACAATGAGAGAGAGAACTGTGGTAACCAATTCAACTGAAGTAGGACATACAGATAAAGAAAATGCAATAAAGTGAAAACCCATAGGCAAATGTAGGTAGGGGCAGTGGAATAATGATATATAATCTTAAGAGTCATGTATACTAGGTCAGTGCTGGGAGATGTAACAGACACATTGATCTGTACAGTGTCAGGAAAGGAGAGCTTGGAAGAACCAAGGGCTGACCAGCCAGGGTAACTTAAGTATTTTCTGGGGGACATTCCAAGCTTTAGGGGCAGACCAACTAGAAGCCATCATCCCAATTATTTGGAGAGATGTTTGGGAACAGAACGCATGAGGATGTTGTGTAAACGTAATGTATATGGGCCTTTGGGCCCAGATCAGAGTGAGGAGATATACGCAAGTAGAGAATTATTTAGGGCTTAGATGGTCCATAGATTAAGATGTTTTGACATTCTAATGGTGAGTGATGACCAACCTGTTTCATCGTAGAGAAGGCAACGCTGGGCAGAGATGGGGATATTACAAATAAAACAGAGTGCTCTGTGATATAACACATCTAATCTTGCCAGGGATGAGCTAGTGGCACTTCTATAGATGATGTCACTGTAGTCTAGCAGGGGCAAAAATGTGGACTGAATTAATAACTTTCTTGGCTTCACAGGTGAGGCAGGATTTATTGTGGAAAGAAAAACAAGTCTTTGCCGCAGTTTCTTACAAAGGGACTCTATGTGTATATTGAATGTCAGTCTATTGTCTACCTACATGCCTAGATATTTAAATGAGTCTACAAGATTGTGACTCATTAGAGAAGGTAGTGATACCTATGGAACCAGTAGTAAGGTTGGATTTGTAATCAAAGATCATATACTGTACAATATTTGGTTTTAGCTGCATTCAGGAGGAGTTTGGACATATATAGATTGGTTTGCAGTATATTAATTGCATCTTGTAATGACTGGAGTGCAAGGGCTGAATCCAGGTTTGAAGTGTAAAGTACTGTGACATTCACATAGAAGTGGAGGTTAGCATTAGTGATATTTTGACCTAAATCATTTATACAGATTGAGAAAAGCAAACAGCCCAAATTAGGGCCTTGTGGCACACCTTTAATGATAGGCATGCGGGTAGAGGTAAGGTGCTCGACCTTCAATTGTTGTTGTCTACCTGTAAGACAGCAACTAAACCACTGTACTACTTCTGGGCTTAAACTAACACTTGAGAGTTTGTTCAGTAAGATAGCATGATCCACAGTGTCAAAAGCCTTGCTAAGATCAAAGAAAAAGTACAGCAGTAGAGAGCTTATTGTCCAGTGCCATAAGCCAATGATTTGAAACTTTAATCAAAGCAGAAGAGTACTATGTTTGGCATGAAAGCCAGATTGCATGAGGTTGATAAGGGCATTCAACTCTGAGATTTTAGCTGACCATGGATAAGTTTCTTGAGCAGCTTACCTAGTACAGGTGGAATGGAGATGGGGCAGTAATTATTTGCCAATGATTTATTGTCTGACTTAAACAGGTTGATGATGTGTGCGATTTTCCATAAGGAGGGGAACTCACCACTTGTGATTAACAGGTTAAACAAATGCATTATGGGTGCTGTGAGGACTGGACAGCCTATTTTTAAGAAAAACAGTTCAATGTTGTCTGCCCCTACACTCTTTTTATGGTCAAGGTGTTGAAGTAGGTGTTCCACCTCCTTGTAAGTAACTGTTTGAAAATCAAAGAGGTGGAGGAGGGCTTCTGGCATGGATGACAGTTTCTGAGGTAGCAATGGGGGGTTGCGATTTTGAGTTGTATCAAAGACATAGCCAACAGATGTGAAGTGACAGTTTAGTTCTTCAGGAATCAGCTGTTTGTCTGTCAAAAGTTGGGAATTCGAATGGAGTTGCTTTGGTAATGATATGGGGGTGGTGAGTTGTCTGCTATAGTAGGAGATTTGTTGCCCTTCCTATGATTAGGTGCTACCCTTCCAAGAGTTAGGTGTTCTGGGATGTAACAACCTGTGGGTATGCTGCAGTAAACTGAGACTAGGAACCCTCTCCCCATATAGCCAAAACTTCAACTATTTTCCCCTGGAGGTGAACTGAACACTTTCATAAATGGCTGTTCTTCCCAATTTTGAATGCCATTCCTTTATGGAAGAGGGAAGCCTGTCTCTCCATTGTCTTAGCAATACCCTTGTGTGTGATGAAAGCCACTATGGTTCTCAAAAGAGGTGGCTGTGAAAGTCAGGAAGAAAAATATAGCATTCCGGAAGTATAAGGAAACACAGAAGGAGCAGGGCAGAGAGCTGTACCAGTTAAGGCAGAAGGAAGCAGGGAGGGAAGTCAGAATAGCGAAGGCCCAAACTGAGGAAAAGATAGCCAACTCAGTTAAGAAGGGGATAAAACCTTTATAGGTACATCAGGGAGCGAGAAAGACAAAGGGAGGATAGTGAGACTGAACAGAATGAACGTGTGGTGGGCAGAGGGGGACAGTGAAAAGCAGGGATATTGAATGAATACTGCTCAGTATTCACAGAAGAGGAGGGGAAGTGCCTATTCCAATTAACAGAAGCACTTTGATAGGGGTCGATCCCAGTCCTTTCACAGAAGAAAGGGTTCTGCAAGAACTCCTAAAACTGAAGGTGGACAAAGCAATGGGTCCTGATGGAATTCACCCCAGAATTCTAAAAGAATTAAGGGAGGAACTAGTGAAACCACTGGCTACTCTTTTAATAAATCGTGGAGGATGGTGTGGCACCCGAGGACTGGAGGAAGGCGGATGGATTCCTCTCACAAAAGTGGGACAAAGACAGAGGCGGAAACTGCAGACCTGTCAGTCCTGACCTCTGTGGTAGGGAAAGTGATAGAGTCACTTCTGAAGGAAAAATAGTTGAGTACCTAGAGGCCAGTGGGGCACAGGACCCAAGGCAGCATGGGTTCACAGGGAAGGTCATGTCAGATGAATCTAATAGATTTCTTTGACTGGGTGACCAAAGTAGTAGACCAGGAGGGGCTGTGGACATGGCCTATATAGACTTTAGCAAGGCATTTGACACAGTCCCACACAAAGATTAATAGTCAAATTAACCAGCCTGGGAGAGGGTCCCAGGGTGGTAGCCTGGGTAAAACATTGGCTGCACAACAGGACACATAAGGTAATTGTAAATGGAGTCCACCTGAAGAAAGAGGGGTTACTAGTGGGGTACTGTAGGGTTCAGTATTTGGTCCAGTCCTTTTAATGTCTTCTATCAGTGACAGTGCAGAGGGACTGAAGGAAAAGTATGCCTTTTGCAGATGACACAAAGATCTGCAACAGGGTTGATACACAAGGAGGCATGGAAAGGATGAAAAGGACTTGGCAAGGTTGGAGGAATGGTCAGAAGTATGGCAGCTAGGATTCAATGCAAAGAAGTAAAAATAATGCACCTGAGAAACAAGAACCCAGGGAAGAATACACAATGGGTGGGGAGGTAGTAACAAACAAAAAGGAAAGGGACCTGGGGTAATCTACATCAGATGACCTTAAGGTTAGCAAGCAATGTGAGAAGGCAGTAGGGAAGGCTGGGGTATACTGGGACATATAGGAGAGCATCAGCAGCAGAAAAAGGAAGTTGTTATCCCCTGTACAGACAGTTGGTGACACCCCATCTGAGTACTGCATCCAGTTCTGAGACCCCATCTCCACAAGGACATAGACAGGATAGAGGCAGTCCAGAGGAGGGCAACTAAAATGGTGCAGGGTCTGCAAGAGAAGCCGTATGAGGAGAGACTAAAGGAGCTTAATATATATATACCCTTGAGGAAAGAAGGGGGACATGATAGAAACTTTAAGCACCTCAGTGGAATCAACAAAGTCCAAGAGGGTAGCATCTTTCAGAAAAAGAGGCATGCAAGAACAAGGGGACAATTTAAAGATAGAAGGGGGTCTAGGGGCAATGGGAGGAAGTATTATTTCACAGAGAGGGTAGTGGATGCATGGAACAGCCTCCGAGGAGGTTGGGGTCTAAAACTGTGGAGAATTCAAGAATGCATGGGACAGACATAAGGCAATTCTTGTGGGGGGGTAGGAAGAAATAGGATGTTGGTTAACTTGGATCTGCGGCCTATCCTGTAGGTAGGGAAATGGGCAGACTAGATGGGCCAAGTGGTCCTTATCTGCCGTCAAAGTCTATGTTTCTATGAAAGCCATGGTTAACCAGCTGTCAGCATGGGCAGAAAGTCTGGGTGATCCTGCCAGTGTGACTGATATACCTAACATGACTGAATAGGCCAACAGCATTTATTTATTATTTATTATTTATGTATGTATGTATGTCTTTGGTGACTGGGTAGGTGCACTGATCCAGAGGACCATTTTCAGTCGTGACCCGGGCCACAAAGTGGCAACAAATAGGTACAGGTACAGTCAATTACAAGATATAATATGTGCATGTCCAACAACTGGCAGCGAGGGTGGAGAGAGAAAATAGTGGTAATGCAATGACAATGTGCAGACAGGGTAGACAGGTAATGCTATATCAGTATGTACATAAACATAGCCAAAATACAGACAGTGCACGACACAAACAGTTATGGTATACAGGTACATGGTCCAGTTCAAGTAAAAGTGAGAAAAAACAGTTGCTGTAATAAAAATTCAAATAGGAAAACATCAAAGGGGCAAGACAGGAAGAAAGGGGGGCAGGGGTAGGCTTAGGGGTGGAGACAGGAAGGAGAGAGAGGTGGGAAAAGGGGCAGGCTAGTGGGGGCAGGAGGGGGTTATAAGTGCTGTAGGGCATCAGATGAACATCTGAGTGCTATTAAAGCAGAGTCGAGTTGTAGACCCTAGCATTGCTGTACGGAACAGTGGCATTTTGCAGCAGTGAGGAACTAGGTGTTCAGGCTATGTTTAAAGGCTAGGTGGGAGGGGGACTTGCAAACAGACTGGGGAGCTTGTTCCATAGGGAGGGTGCTGTGACTAAGAAAGCTCAGATTCAAGTGGTGGTGGAGGCACGGGGTACTTCTAGCAGGGGAACTGAGGATGCCCTGAGATTCCTACGGACCACTCTACCTGTCAAGAGTAAGGGGATATATGTTGGTTCCCAAGGGAGTTGTCCACCAGACAGCCCATCACACAGTCAAAGTAAACTTGTAGGGTGAGCCAACTAAGTGACTGGTAGAATGAGCAGCTGTGGGAGCGGTAAGGGGCTTGAAGGATGAATCGACAGACAGAGTTATATGTCAAGTTCAGCCACTTGTGAAGGGTGGTGGATAGGTGGTAAACTGAGAAGCAGTAGTCAAGGAGGGGAAGTAGGATGCCACATGCAATGGCCAGGTGCACTTTTGCGGATAGCTAATGTTTGTGGTGGAACTTGGCGCCAGAGCTTGGTGGATTCAAGACCATATGGTTGACATGTTCTGAGAAAGAAAGGGAGGGGTCAAGGGTAACACCTAGATATTTGAAGGATGTGACAATTTCAAGGGGAGGACCAACAGGGGTGAGAACTAGGAGGGAGGAGTTGGCTTTGGTGGCTTTGGATAGAAATGGTTTGGAACCGAACAGCATGGATTTAATCTTTTTTTTCATTGACTAGGAGCTTGTTTGAAAGGAACCAATGATGGCTGGATGAGTAGTTTTGTGTGAGGGTGGATGAGATTGAGTCAATAGATTTGTTGCTATGATAGATGACCAAATCGTCAGCATAGAGAAGAGCTTTACAGTTGAGGCTGTCATTGGGGAGTGTATTAATAAACATGGAAAACGAGCAGGGGTCCGAGAATGGAGCCCTAGGGAACTCCAATGAGTACAGGAAGGTGAGCAGAGGAAGCCTTGCCGATGACAACTAACTGAGTCCTGTCTGACAGATAGCTGTGGAACCAGGTAGTAGGTCCTGGGGAGCAGCCAAAGTGAAGCAGGGTTGAGTGGAGGAGGTGGTGGTCAACCAGGTCAAATGTCTTTGATAGGTCAATGAAGACCATGCCTGTGGGTTTGCTCTGGTCCATATTTCTTAGTACATGATCAGAAAAGAGGACCAGGGCAGAGGAAGTGCTATGTTGCTTACGGAAGCCATGTTGGAGGGGGCATAGGATCCTGTACTTTTCCAGGTGCTCTGTTAGCTGAGAGTGTATGGATTTTTCAAGCAGCTTGCTCAGGTGGGGGAGGAGGGAAATGGGTTGATAGTTATCAGGGAAGAGGGGATTGCTGGCTTTGAAGATCGGTATGACATTAACGTCTTTCCAGGAGTTGGGTATAGCAGCAGTGGTAAGGGTGAGATTGAGGATGAAAATAAGTGGTTTTACAATTGCAGGAGAGATGAGTTTAAGAAATGCAGGGTACAGACCATCGCTGCCACGGCTTTCTTTGGCTGGTAGGGATTTTAGTAGCTTGGCAGTGTCCATATGCCTGATGGTCCTAAAGTGGAAAGGAGGGGGCAGGGTGGTGGTTGAGGAGGAGGGCAAGCTGTTTTGTTAGTGGTTTCAGGCATGGGAGGACTGGGCGGGGAGCTTGCTGAGATAGTGGGATAAGTCTGTGAATTTTAAGTCGAAAGCGTTTGTAGTCTCAGTTGAGTCTGAGATGAGACCAGAGGGGGATGAGAGCTGCATTATCTGCCTGCTGTTTTTAGGGTTTAGGAGAGAATCAATGGAGGCCCCGACATTTTGCAGGTTACCAAGGATGTTGATTTAGATAATATTTACACTTTAGCAACTTGGCTGTCTGCTTGCAGGAGTTTGCAGCTGTCTGTACACATTACAGAGTTGGGGAGAGGGGGATGCTTTGTATTCCTTCCATTTACAGCCTCGGTCTTTCATTTGTGCTAGCAGTTCCTTAGATAGCCAGCAGGTGCAACCTCCTCTAATCCTTTTGGTTTTGAGGCAGAAGTGTGTATCCTGGATGTGAGTGAAAGTGGAGGTAAAGAGCGTGATCACCTCAGAAATGTTGTTGTGGTGGTAGAGAGCAGATCAGTTTGCTGCCCAGACCTCTTTGAGGACCGGCGCTGGGTCCTGATGATCAAACATTATGAACGTTAGGAGCTTTTATGAAGGGCGCCTAATTTTGAAAGACAGTATGGCGTAGATTGGGGTGTGGTTGCAGACTGAGTCAGCCATTGTGCCAGCCTGGAGGACCAAGTCAGCATGGCTTGTGGCCACCCAATCAATGAGGGAGTGGCTGAGTGAGCAGGCATTTTGCCTGATGGGGAGAAGATAACTTGTTCCAGATTGTGTTCCTTTAGCATGCTAGCATAATCTGGAGCATGGGCATCCAGACAGTTTAGGATGAAGTCTCCAATCATTACCAAATCACGAGAGGGGGTTGCACGCCCCCCATACCATCCAAGAAGTTGGATAGCCCTGTGATGCCTCCTGAAGGTGGGTTGTAGCAACAGCCAATGTGGATTTTCTTAGACGCACCTAGGGTTAATTCAGTGAGGAGCCATTCACTTGGGGAGAAGGGAGTTGAGCAGCTGGTGGCAGTGACAGTAATATGCTCCTGCATGTACAGTGTGACACCCCCACCCCTCTTTCTGCCTGGCCATCAGCAGGCTTTGACACACCAACTGAATCTCCCTTCAGAACTTTGCTAGCCTTGGACAGCTCCAGATTATGTGCATGATTGTTCCTGGGGGCATATTATAGCTAAAGCAGCAATCTGTGTGGGTAGCCCCAGTTGTGGAGTTTCTGTGGGGTACTATGCCACCTATGCATAATTAGCATCCTTTACCCCTGTAGCTAATGAAAACCAGTGTTTTCCCCACATCATGGGGGTCTCATATTCCAGCTCATCACCCCATCTTTTAACCACGTGACTTGCGGGTTTGGGTAGTAATGAGAGGAGACTGGCATAAATGTGACTGCTCTCGGAGGGGGAAGGCTCTTCTGCTCCCATAGCTCCTTTATGGAATTTGGTTCTTGAATTATATAATGCAAGCCCAATACAGGGGGGCACGGTCTGAGCTGCAGATATCTCCAGTCCAGTGCTGATTGCCTTGGAGTTAAAATTTCATTTGCAGTTGCCTGAATGATTTCAAAACTCCCAGAGAGTCATCCATTAGGTGTCCTAGGTTGCTAAGACCTGCTGCAGATCATCTGTGCCATTGAAAGGGATTCCCTCCAATGCACTGTCTGTTGCTATCCCAGATAGGGAACTGACTATTTCTCTGGTGTCCTTGTTGAGGCCCTTATACAGTCCGCCCATGCTGCCTTTGCTGGTTTCATGATGGGGTGGATTTACAAGTATTAAGGCAGGATGCTGAAATGGATTACAGTGTCCACAGGGTATCCTAGTAATTCTGCTTTGCAGGACACCCACCTAGGCTGATTATCTTGTTTGAGGTGTGTTGAGAACTGAGACAGCTGCAATACAGCCTGTGATGTGTGCATTAAGAAGACATCTGTATACAACTGCACAACTCATGTAAACAGGCTGCCAAATCACTTAAGTGCAAATACTTCATCAACCAACAAAAGACACCCTTGGCAACCATTGCAGTTTCTGGGCCTCCATCGAGTCCCTCCTAAATCCAAAGTCCAATAAACAAATAATGCAACTCATATCCCCTTTGGGACCCATCTATGACCCTGCTAAGATTGCAGACATGGTCAACTTGATGTTTACCGACCTAACCTCATATCTTAGTAAACTCCCTCCCCAGCTTCCCTCAGGCCAGAACAACAATGCTCACCACTCCCACTCCTCTACAAATGCCGCCCTTCCTCCCTCATTTTAATTTAGGGCCACTGGTCAGAGTGTTACCATCAAACCCCCTGAGAACTACAGACCCATTTCCCTCCTCCCTCATTTAAGTAAATTACTGGAAAAAATAATTCATTACCAGCTATCTAAACATCTTAAAAAATACAACCTCCTGTGTCCTCTTCAGCAAGGTTTCTGCAGACACCACAGTACCTCCTCTGCTTTGGTGTTCTTCTCTGACCACATCCTTTAAAATATGGACATGTGTAAGGCCACAGGTGCAGTTTTTGTGGATTTATAGAAAGCATTTGACCTAGTAGACCACCACCTTCTCCATGCCACCCTACTTCACTTTGGCTGCTCCCCTGAAACAGCGGCTTGGTTCCATAGTTATCTCTCCAATAGGTCCCAGTCTGTGTTAATTGGTAAAGATTCCTCTGCTACCCTACCCTACCCATTCACACCAGAGTTCCCCGGGGCTCCATTCCTGGCCCACTACTTTTTTCCATGTTCACTAATGCACTCCCGGCCAATAGTTTACATTGCAAGGCTCTCCTCTATGCAGATGACCTAGTTCTCTACCATAGTGATAAATTCCTGGAATCCATCTCTTCCACCCTCACATTAAACTATGGCGCTGTATATAATTGGTTCCTCTGCAGCAAACTCCTCGTAAATGAAAAAAAAAGGCCAAAGTCATGCTCTTTGGCTCAAAGCCTTTCCTTGCCAAGGCAATTAAATCAAACTCCTCCCTCATTGTACTCACACCTGCAGCCCCCCCCCCCTCAAAACTGTCCCCTCCTTTAAAGATCTAGGTGTGACCCTAGATCCCCTCCCTTACTTTCAATGAACATATTAATCTCACTGTGAAGAGAATTCACCAAAAGCTAGGCACTGCCTACTGCCTTAATCAACTCATGTTCCCTGAGGCTTGCCTATCTGTTGCGCAAGGGAATCTACTGTCCCTACCTGACTACTGCTTCCCTGTCTACTTTTCTGCGTCCTCTTCATTATGCTCCCACCTAAGCATTACATATAAGTCCATCTGTCGCTTTGTTCTTCAAGCCACCTACTCTACCCACCACTGCACACTCTATCAATCCCTAGGGTGGCTCCCACTACAGGGTCATTTCAACTATGCTATGGGATGCTTAGCTGATAACTCTCTCAGGAACAACCAACTGCCCCCCATGCCTCTCTACTTACTGATAGGGTGGTTTCTAGGAGTCTTAGGGTCTCCTCCATCACTCCTCTAGAAATTCCTCACATCTTTATGGCTATGGGCAGTAAAGCTTTCTCTGTCTCTGCCCCCTCCCTTTGGAACTGTCTCCCATCGTCCATCCACCTATCCCCCTCCCACCAGTCTTTCAACACAAACTGAGAACCTGGCTCCTGTCTCAGTCTATTTGTAACTGTTCACTAGACAACACTAGGGTCCGAAAACTGCCCTAGTTTCTAGGACGTACTGTGTGCTGCCTGCCTATCTCCCAACCGTGCCACATCCTCTGACCCTCCCATCTCGTTTACTTCCAGCATTACCCTCCTTCACTTTCTAGGATGGACAGTGTGCTGCCTACCCTATATCCCAACCTTGCCATCTCCTCCAACTTTCCCATCTCCTTTACCCCCTAGCGCCTCTATGCACAGTCTCTCCTATCCTGTTTCTGATCTCCTAGTGTCCATGAAGTTTGCCTGTCAGAAACTGGATTGTATCACTCTTTTGTTAGTTACCCTATGTTAGCTTAGGTTACAGCATGCCATAGCACACAGCCACTGATAACTGTACTATTTGCCCTTCTGTAATACAGTATTACCAATGTTTTCTTTTGTAATTTGCTTGTTTTTTGTACCTCTCTGTACATATATTACTGCTCAAACTGTCTTATTACTGCATATTCTGCATTCCTGTATCTGTTTTTACTGTATGTACTGACTGAACTACTTAAAATGCATTTTGACCTCATGCTAAGGTATGCATCCCCCCGTACCCATGTATTATATTTTCTGTTGTTGCTTGCACCCATATATTGTACTTCTGTTGTTGTTTGTTGACTGCCACTTTGTGGCCCGGGTTGAGACTGAAAATGGTCCTTTGGATCAGCTCACTTACCCGGTTACCAAAGACATAAATAAATTCTGGAGACAGGGATATTTTTTTTAATATTTGCATGAGGAATATAGGTCTGCATGAGATTCTGTCAAGTTGTTGTTGTACCATAGCAGTGACACCACTATTGTACAACAAGTTAGTGATGACAGAACTATGGTTCAAAAACATTTTAACCTGTAGGCATTTCCAGAGATAACATGCTTCAACCACATGCTGTACTATTTGATGAGGTGGGACATAAGTAACAGGAGCAAAATGGTAAATTTTGGCAAGGAGTTTGACATGGGCTTTAATAAATCTAGAGGAAGCTTTTCAAATTATAATGAAGGATTTCAGTGAATTCTGTAAGCATGCAATATAGAGGATGAATGTTAAACAGACATTTTCCTTTTTATACTGAATGCTGTACTGGTATAAGGCCCTCAATACAGTGAATGCCTTTTAAGTGCCTAGCCACAGTGGATGGCAATATCACCCAAGAAAATTTAAAATACATTTCTTGGGCTCACTGAGGGCAACACTCAGTGATATAATACTATACCAGATCACTAAGTAGTCACCTGCTAATTCTGACCCAGCATCACAGTGTCATTGCTACTGATTATGTTGCTGGTGACCAAAATTTGTGCCCAGACTTGGAATATCAGTAGACTGGCCAGTGGAGAAGGATCAAGCATCCTAAACAACACTGCCATTCTCTGGGGAAGGGATTCTTAGGCCCACTGAAATACCGGCACTTGGGTTACCACAGGTGGTGGTACAGAGCAAGTTTCCAGTACTAGGAAGATGGTGGAAGTCTGGTGTGGCATGTTTTGTGTGATAACGCCAGTGCCTTTGCATCCATATTTTGGTTAAGGGGACCTGAAAAGCCAGTAATACTCCCAGCACATGCAGGGTGACTTTGGCCATTCCAAGGCAAATATAACTGACTGTCCTCCACATCAATGATAGTTGATATATGTAGATCTTCAAGCTCTGTCACATCTGTCAACAGATTTTACCTTATTGCAATACTTAACCCAATGATGATCAGTCACTGCAATAAATAGGACTATTCTATATTTTAGCAGGTGATAGTAAGTATGTAAAACTATATTTTGTAATGGTACAAAAATATGAAAAACTCAAAACAGAAATTGACAACAGTGCAGCCAATCAATTTTGTTTTGAAAAACTACACACACATTAATTTACAAAAGTGATACCATCTGTAGCTTGTGCATTAAAAAATGTTATGGCTGGGCAGTCCTGATGGCACTGAGGGTTGAGACCCTGGAAGCCACACCTCATGCCATGCCGGCAACCCAGGTTCAGGAATGACCTTGGATCATTGGGGTGACAGCACGGGGAGGGGGGGGTGGAGCAGGATCAAGTGCCTAATGGCAGATCTCCTCTCCTGGAGTAGTTGTCTTTCTCCTCGCCCCATAGTTCTGCTGCCCCTGGGTGGAGGTCTGGTGGCAATGCATGCAGGAGGGGGCAGCAAAGTTGGGAGGGCATCTCGGAATGCAGCATGCACATGCACATCCGGGAATGAGGGGTAGGTGAAAACGGGAAAAAAACACATAAAATACATAATGAAAAAAAGTTATGGCTGACCCAGGGCATGGAGGGCTGAGGTGCCAGGTGCCTTACCTTCTACCATGTCAGTGACCCAGGTTTTGGAACCGACATGGGTCACTTGAGGGCCACATAGTGAAAGAAGGATTAAGCATCCATATACAACTCTCCTCCTTTGGGGAGGGGGGATATCACGTGCAGCTGCTTGCCTGCAACCATCATAGAAACACAGAAACATAGACTTTGATGGCAGATAAGGACCGCTAGGCCCATCTAGTCTGCCCATTTCCCTACCTACAGGATAGGCCGCAGATCCTAGTTAACCAACAGCCTATTTCTTCCTAACCCCCACAAGAATTGCTTTATGTCTGTCCCATGCTTTCTTGAATTCTCCCACAGTTTTAGACCCCACAACCTCCTCAGGAAGGCTGTTCCATGCATCCACTACCCTCTCTGTGAAATAATACTTCATCACATTGCCCCTGAACCACCCTCCTTCTATCTTTTAAATTGTGTCCCCTTGTTCTTGCAAGTCTCTTTTCTGAAAGATGCTACCCTCTTGGACTTTGTTGATTCCACTGAGGTACTTAAAAGTTTCTATCATGTCCCCCTCTCTCTTCTTTCCTCAAGGGTATACATATTAAGCTCCTTTAGTCTCTCCTCATATGGCTTCTCTTGCAGACCCTGCACCATTTTAGTTGCCCTCCTCTGGACTGCCTCTATCCTGTCTATGTCTTTGCAGAGATGGGGGCTCCAGAACTGGACACAGTACTCCAGATGGGGTCTCACCAACTGTCTGTACAGAGGGATAACAACTTCCTGTTTTCTGCTGATGATGCCTCTCCCTATACATCCCAGTATACCCCCAGCCTTCCCTACTGCCTTCTCACATTGCTTGCTAACCTTAAGGTCATCTGATATGATTACCCCAGGTCCCTTTCCTTTTTGTTGTTGTTACTACCTCCCCACCATTGTGTATTCTTCCCTGGTTTCTTGTTTCCCAGGTGCATTATTTTCACTTCTTTGCATTGAATCTAGCTGCCATACTTCTGACCATTCCTCCAACCTTGCCAAGTCCCTTTCATCCTTTCCATGCTTCCTTGTGTATCAACCCTGTTGCAGATCTTTGTGTCATCTGCAAAAGTCATCGTTTCCTTCAGTCCCTCTGCAATGTCACTGATGAAGACATTAATAAGGACTGGACCCAATACTGAACCCTGCGGTGCCCACTAGTAACCCCCTTTCTTCAGAGTGGACTCCATTTACAATTACCTTCTGTGTCCTGTTGTCCAGCCAATGTTTTACCAGGCTGCCACCCTGGGTCCCACTCCCAAGCTGGTTAATTTGACTATTAATCTTTTGCGTGGGACTGTGTCAAATGCCTTGCTAAAGTCTAGGTAGGCCATGTCCACAGCCCCTCCCTGGTCTACTACTTTGGTCACCCAGTCAAAGAAATCTATTAGATTCGTCTGACATGACCTTCCCGCTGTGAACCCATGCTGCCTTGGGTCCTGCGCTCCACTGGCTTCTAGGTACTCAACTATTCTTTCCTTCAGAAGTGACTCCATCACTTTCCCTACCACAGAGGTCAGACTGACAGGTCTGTAGTTTCCTGCCTCTGTCTTGGTCCCACTTTTGTGAAGGGTACTCACATCCGCCTTCCTCCAGTCCTCGGGTACCACACCATCCTCCCAAGATTTATTAAAAACAGTAGCCAGTGGTTTCACTAGTTCCTCCCTTAATTCTTATAGAATTCTGGGGTGAATTCCATCAGGACCCATTGCTTTGTCCACCTTCAGTTTTAGGAGTTCTTGCAGAACCCTTTCTTCTGTGAAAGGACTGGGATCGACCCCCCTATCAAGAGTGCTTCTGTTAATTGGATTAGGCACTTCCCCCTCCTCTTTTGTGAATACTGAGCAGAAATATTCGTTCAGTATTCCTGCTTTTTCACTGTCCCCCTCTGCCCACCCACCGTTCATTCTATTCAGCCTCACTGTCCCTCCTTCGTCTTTTCACGCCGCTGATGTACCTATAAAGGTTTTATCCCCTTCTTAACTGAGTTGGCTATCTTTTTCCTCAGTTTGGGCCTTTGCTATTCTGACTTCTCCCTGCTTCCTTCTGCCTTAACTGGTACAGCTCTCTGTCCTGCTCCTTCTGTGTTTCCTTATACTTCCGGTTGCTATCTTTTTCTTCCTGAGCTTTCCACAGCCACCTCTTTTGGAGAACCATAGTGGCTTTTTCTTTCATTTTGATTTGTTTATTTGCTTCACACAAAGGCTTGTTGCCTCTGTGATGGCAGTTTTGATAATTCCCATTGTTGCTCCAACCCTCCTTCTAGCCTGTTTGCTAGTGCTTTTCTGAGGCACTCCCCATCTTGCCAAAGTCAGCCTTCCTAAAGTCCAGTACCCTCACTTTTGTATGGCTTGACTCCTGTAGCTGAGTTTAACGTGAACCACACTGTTTGATGGTCACTTGTCCCCAGATGGCAACCCACTTCTAGATCTGAGATTCTCACTGCCCCCATTTGAGAGTACAAGGTCTAAGATTGCTCCCTCATGAGTGGGCTCGAAACTAGCTGTCTAATGCCTGCCACCTGTAGGGCATCAAGAATGGCCCTGCTTTGGATGTGGCTGCAGCAAATGTGCTCCAGTTAACATCTGGCATATTCAGGTCTCCCATCAACAGTATTTCCTTTCTCTGCCATTCTAAGAATGCCTTCTATCATATCCTTGTCCATTCCTTCCCCTGACATGGGGGTCTGTACACAACCCCTGTGCGATTGTGGTGCCTTTCCAGTCTCCAAGGTGACCCACAGTGCCTCCTCTCCTCCCTGTTTACTCTTTTGTTCAGTTGCTTTTATCCCTTCCTTTACATGAGAGCTACTCCTCCCCTTCTCTCCCTGCCTGTCTCTCCTGTAGGTTATGTACCCTGGTATGTTAAAATCCCAGTCATGGTTCTCTGTGTACCATGTTTTTGTGACTGCTACGATATCCAGGCATCCCTCTTCCATTAAGGCCATCAGCTCAGGGAGCTTGTTGCCCAGACTATGGGCATTGGTACTCATTACTCTCCATTTCCTGATGGCCTTACTCCCTTTTGCCCCATTCTTGTCCTTCTTGCCTTTGTCACTTTCTCCATTTACCCCTACCCCTCTCCCTACTGACACCTCTATGTTGATGTTTGCTGCACTTACTACCGTGATTATTTGGGGGCTAGGATTTTCCTGCTCCTTTCCAGTGCCTCCCCCCTTGGCTAGTTTAAAAGCTTGTCAATGAAGCATTTAAACCTATCACCTAGGATCCTGGTTCCCCTCCCAGACAGATGCAGCCCCATCATGCCAGTATAGGCTTGCATCACCCAGGTGGACCCCAGTCCCCAATGAAGCCAAATCCTGAGCTCCACACCAGTTTTCAACCACTGATTGAATCCCATGGTGCGGAACACCCTATCCTCTCCTATGCCATGGATGGGTAGCACCTCCGAGAAGATTACACCGTGCGTGCTACTTGACTAAGCCCCTCCCCAATTCCACAAACTCTTCCTGCACTTCTCTAATCCCTTTCTTAGCCAGGTCATTTGTCCCTAGGTGGACAATGACATCCAGCTCCCTCCCCTGTGCAGCTGCTCCAGCAATCCTGAGGATTCGCTCCCTGTCCCTCCAAGCCATGGCACCAGGCAGGCACCTTACCTCCCTCTCCCCTTCCTCCCCCAGTTCTACCTTCCTAACAATGGAGTCCCCCACCAGGAGTTGTTTCCTTCCCCTGCAGGGTCCCCTGCCACCCTCCTGTGGGTCTCCTTTGTGGAGGTTCCCAGCATCCTCCTTGGTCTCCACTGTGGGTACCTCCATAGAGGAACCACACTTTGCCAGAATGGCATAGGAATTGTGGAGAGGTACAACTGGAGGGATGCGCCTCTGTTCCACCACCCTCACCCTCTATGAGCCCACTCTGGTCCAACCGCTCCTCTTTCTTGGCAACCTCTGAGGCAACGGCAGTGGCACTGGTGGTCCCTGGATGGAAGAGGAGGTCCCACAAATCCTGGCCAACTCAGCCTGGAGATGAGCAACCTCCTCCCTCAGCCCAGAGAGGTGCCTATAGATGGGACAACACCGCATCCTCCAGAACATCTCCCAGAAGACTGCTGCTCCACAGCCACTGCACTGCACCACTCCAATCATGTCTTATTTCTGGCCCCTTACCTGTTTGCAATCCTTACTCTTTCCTCTGTTTTTTTCTCTCTCTCCTTACTTTCTACCTGTGTGCCCTTTAAGCTCCTGATTGTCCTGTTCTGAGACAAGAATATCCTATATTTCTCAGTAGACCACTTACTTGCTCAGAGGCAGACCTCCAGCAGCTAGTCCATCGCACTGGGACACTGCCGAACTGGATCCAGACTCCTTTGGGGGGGGTAGGCCCTCCCTCTCCCAGCCCCACCGTGAGGGGTAAGCCATGGGGGAACAGAAGCTGGTGAGCCCTGGAGGGTGATGGTGGCCAACAGGGGAGGTAAGCAGGGGCAGAAGAGCCAGCCAGCACCCTGAAAGCAAGAAACAGCTCTATAAAAAAAATGCTGACCAAGCATTGCAATTCAGGGAAATCATAGTTACTGTAAGATACAGTGATCAGATGATACATTTAATGTGCTAAAATGCTAGCCACAAAATGGAGTGGCCTTGCAATTGTAAGTCACAACTGGATTCAGAAGTTAAATGTAGGTTATTGTAGAGTACTCAGTGTCAATGATGAAGTAGAATTTATACACAATATTTGAACTATAATTCTGTATTCAAAATAGACAAGGGGTTGGTGAAATATACTGCAGTTCAACTACGTGTTGACAAAGCCAGTCAGTCATTTTGCAAGGCTAAGGCTGTGCCCTGAGCTTTGCATGAAGCCATAAATTAGCACCTAAAACAATTATAATAATAGACATAGTTTCCCTGCAGCATGTCCAATTGTTCCAACTGTTGGTTTCTGAGAGATTGCAGCATTTTGTGGTGCAGTTAACAAAACAAAAGCTCTTATATTTTCCTTCAGTTCTGTTAATTGCTGCAGCACCTCTGCCAGTGGCTGGTGCAGGGCCAAATGGCAGAACTGGACATTTTGTGTGTCAGGATTGTAGCATGCAGGAAACAGGCAGCACCCAATATGTGTGTATCCAAAACAGATAGAGTCATGATCTTTGTAAATTACATGGTCACATAAATCACTTAGCTAAACTTGGGCCAGTACCTTATTCATAGACCACATGATTTAGATTCTATGCTAGGTGAAGGAAAAACTTGACTAAATTAGATTTGTAACCAGCTTATCAACAGCTGGCATGAATGATAACTTCAAGCCAATCTCACCATTACAGAGAATGACTTGTATCAGTTTAATTGGTTCCCATATGTGGTAACCAGAGCTATAACTGCATTTTAAAGGATCATGGACAAGTAACAGTATTACAGATGCTGACTGGTATTTATGCTACTTTGATGGTATTTTAATCAGATGTTACACTACCTTTCCACATTTGTGAAATCTGGAAGCAGATTTCAGAAACCACAGGATGTGCATAGAGTCACTTAACTTATTAGAGTGGCTGTCAAACGAGCTGTAAATGGATAAAAAGCAGTACCCCACTGAAAACAAGATAGTGCATCCCAGTCAGGCTATTCTGAGTAAATTAACAGTATTAAAAAGTAGGGAGATTTTACAAACAGAATGAATGTTCATGTTTCTGAAGATCCTATAATTTATTTGGGACATACAGTGAAATATATGTTAAGGATATGGACTCTATGGCAGAAAACATGGAGACTATTAGTGTGATACCATTTAAAACACATTTAACTGATCTAAGATAATCCCTGGCACTGATAAATAATGATGGGAAGTTTGTACAAAAGTTAACCACCTTTGTAAAACGCATGACACAACTGCTACAAAAGGGTCAGAAACAGGTTTGGTTAAAGAGTAAAGACAAAGAAGAAGTGGGGCTATGCCTCATAGTATTGCCTCCTGTAATAGAAAAAAACATCTAAAGTGAGCAGCACTAGATTGATGGTACTTAAAAAATTATAAAATGTTTTTGTCTCCACAAGAAATGGCTCCTGTCCCTAAGTCACAATCCCCATTTTTATATTCAAATCAGTACATTTATAAAAAAAAAAGCAATCTCATACAGTGCTTCACCATTTTGTATATTCAGTTGGCACCTGATTGGAACTCCATTGTAAATTAGCACAATCCTTTCAAATAAAGTTACAGAGAGTGCACTGCTGGTATCCCCTATCTTTCTCAGAACAGTTTAAATAATAGTAGACATTGCTAGGTCTTCAAAATATTGGTGAGCATACTGCTCCACATCCCAAATGTTGTGGTTTAATTTCAAAAGTCTCAGCAGTCAGAAATGCACCCACTTAGTTAATGTCAGATAATTAAGAGTCAGAGAACTTGGATCTAGAGTTACATTTACAGTGAGTCATGAAGCAGTTTTCAATAACAAATTGTACTACTTTGTTTATTTTCTTGTGATTTTTGATCAGGGGGGCATACATAGCTATGATAGCTTGTTTAGCTTATTTTCAGATGCATCATTGGGGTGGGTTATATAATGAAGATCTATTTATTGACAGGGGGTGGGGGTTGGCCATGCCACTGGAAGAAAGTCCCCTACTCTTCTTTGGTAAATGTCAAGGGATTTTTATCTTACATCTGGACAGTAACCAGTCCTGGGTAGAAGGGACCTTGGTTTAACACAGGTATACCACCTCAACAATAAAGCACCCCCCTTGTACTGCACTACAGTATCTGTAATGGGTATTCTCCCAAGTAGCTGGTGTGGTTCTAGAACCCATAAACATCTGATCTTCTAGCCCTAGAGGTAAGCATGCCACATACTGAGCCACTGGCACTATTCCAACAATGTTGACACTATTGCAGCAACAAAGAAATCATCAGGGTTTGAAACAAGATCAGGTCAATTGCAGAGCTAAAAGTTTAGACCTGAGATTGCAAACTGCCCTTTAATCAATCCCTCTGTTGAGGCCATTTTGTATCGAGGTTAAACAATGGAATGTTTGGACTTCCAAACATATTATTAGAGGGAATGAGTTAAGGTAAGATAGAGGTTAAATGATAGATTGCATTTCTCTGTTTGACTGCACAGACCACGTAAGGTTAAATTTACCCATGAGAGTTCAGCTGTGTCCAATACTATATGTACGTCATTTTGCTGTTCTGTGCAACCTTTTATCCAAGGTACAGAACTGTTTGGAAGCATTTATACGAATCCAATAAAGAAGGATATTTCTTGAAAATTGAAGTTGGGCATGTGAGCATTTTCAAACCTAGGTCAGCAGTAAACAAATCTTATGTTTGAAATTGCAATTGATGTTTGCAATATCTCTTTTAGACAGGGACCAAATACATATATAAGAAAATAATCTGTTTATGTATCACTTTATCTTTATTGTAATTCTCCATCAACCCACAGTAAGACCCACAACAAGGATATTTGGACTCATCAGCCGATAAATCTAAGGCATAGCCTTCAAGCCACATTGGGTATTTTGTGTTTTGGTTCTGAAAGCTAAATCTTTACAGGAATTGTCTTCAGCATCTCATCAGACAGACATCAAGTGTCAGCCATTTTGCAGTAATAGGAACATTTTGACAATAGGCCTATTACCAGGCCTGCAAGTAAACTGTGATCTATCAACAGGACGCATCACATGAAACCTTTGTTTCAGAGTATGAACACTGACAAACAAGAAATATATATTGGATAACAGCAAACTATGTTGGAAAGATACAGGAATACCAAAGTCTGACATGTATGTGTGTATTTATTTATATGTTTATTTATAACATATTTTATCAGGTAAGCAAACAGAGTCCATGTGAGCTTGTTTCCAGTTGTGACCTGGAGCACAGGAAAAAGTCAAGGAGATACAATACAAACACTTCCATAGTAATTAATAAAAAATATATCACTGTAGTGACAAAGTCCATCAGCACTGCTCAGAAAAAGCATAGTGTGGCATTGAATAAGCAGTTTCACTTTATTTTAAGTGTCACTTAACTACACTATACGTGCAGTGTAACTACACTGTACACAACAAACATGTCACTGATTGCAATTACCATGTTGCTTGCAGTTAATGATTAGTTACACTGAAGCAAACACTTAAAATAAAGTGTAACCAAATAAGCTTAACCTGAGCATCTTTTACATATCCAGTTTACTCACAGCAACCAACTCACAGATGGTCTGCATACAGGTGTACTTTCACAGCTTGCATTGCAGTCATGGCTTTCATGGCTCAATTGCCTAATCAATAAAATGCTTCTAGCAAATGTTCCATTAATTTGTTTACATGTTTGCACTTCACACCTGTATATGACTCAGAACTACCACAACATCTTGTCAACTTCCACAGGCTTCCCAGGCTAGAGGCAGCTACTCAGAGCATGCTCTGCACCCTCTGGCATTGTGCATGCTTATGTTTCGAAGTGACAAACAACTTCTTTGTCAGAGTGGTTTGTCACTCCAGAACATAATTATGCACGATGCTCAATCCTCCCTAGCTTGGGGAACCTATGGAAGCTGAAAATATGTCATGGTAGTTTTGAGTAATATATAGGTACAACGTGCAAAAATATATAAAAAATAAATGGAACATTTGCTAGAAGCATTTTTTGGATTAGGCAATTGAGCCATGCAAGCCATGATGGTACACCTGTATACAGGCGTCCTGTGACTTGGTTGCTGTGAGTAAACTGGTTATGTGACAGTCGGTGATTTAATAAAATATGTGCAAGGTAAGCTTATTCAAATCCCCATTGTATTTTTTTCTGACAGGAGTCAACAGACTTTGTTACTACAATGATTTTTTTTCATAACATCAAGTTCCCTGCTATTGCAAACCAGAGAGGGGTACCTAAAAGATACTATAGGAATCCAGATGAGTGGAACAAAATCTTTTTATCAGCTCCTAGAAATTCAACAGTAATGTTGTACAAAATCTGCATATGTATACAGTATAAAGTCATTAATACAGAATGTATAAAACAAGCCCCAGAGGGTCCAAAAAGGCATTGTAAGGTGTACCAAAGAATGGAGTCAGATCTGATAAAAAATACCACATACAGAGTGAGAGAGCATAAGTCTCCTAAACAATTACAAGGGACATACTCACTATCAAATAGTATACACATGAATAAGACTCAATTTTGACATGGTCATACCAGGACCAGGTCCCAACTAAGGAAGTATGAGATGCCTCTAGGGCACTTAGGACAGTTTACAGAGGTCTTGTAGTACTCCTTAAGCTTAGCCTTTAAAGGCTGGAGACAGGTTTTGGTAGTGAGATGGGGGGGAGACTATTCCATATGTAATGGAGTCTGTGCTTAATAGAGACTTCTCCTGCAGTGAGGCTACAATGAGGAATTTGAAGTATTTTTCCCTCATTGAACCTTAGGGAATATAAAGAGTTTGAAGAGGGGGGGTAAATATATTACTGAGATACCCTGGTAGTTTCCCAGACCAGTATTTGGTGCAAAGAAAAAATGGAGGGATTGACTCATAGGGAGGAGGCCCAGTCTAGATTCTTATACATACTGAAATGGTGAGTACGGGGAGGGCAGGCTAAAACAAATCTACAGAGCGAGTTGAAAAGGTGGACGAGATTAGCCAGAACAGAATTAGAGGTTCCAGAGATAATTATGTCCCTACAGTCAAGCAGTGGGAAGATTGGGCACTCAACCACTTTTTTTTTTCTGGTACTAAAAGGGAGACAATTTGTAATCCTGCAGAGAGCCTCAAGTTTGGAAAAACATTTTCCCACTATATAGGTTGTGTGGAGTGAATAGTCCAGCTGTTGATCTAGGATCACCCAAAAGTATTTACAAGAATTTACAGAGTCAGTTGATGGTTACCCAATAAGAAGCAGGCCTTTAGAGTTGAGTGGGTTGATCGCAACCAGCGAGCAGTGTCAAGGACATAATATCTGTTTTCTTATGATTCATAGCTAGTTGATTTGTGAGGAACCATTTTTGGGCATTAACAAAGTTGGACTGAAGAAATAGCTCAATTCTGGGGAGGGAGTGACCAGATGAGAACATTATGGTATTGTCTGCATACATGTAGGATTTGCAGACTTATAGACAGTTGAGAGATCATTAGTGAATACTGAGAAAGGAAGGTGGACAAGGACTGACCCCTGAAGGACCCCTAATGTCACCAAGAGCCGAGGGGAAACTGGAGATCCTAATTTGACCGACTCGATCCTATCTGACAGGTAGAAACTGAACCAGCATAAGAAAGAGGCAGAGACACCAGAGAAAGCCAATTTGTCTAAGAGCAGCATATGATTAACAGTATCAAATACCTTAGCCAAGTCTATAAAGGTTGCACCAGCCCCCCTGGCTAGTATCCATCTGTGAGTGGATGTGGTCAGTAATTCTGAGTAGGGAAGTAGAGGTGGAATGGAAATGGTAGAAACCCAACTGGAAGTGAGGGATGAAGCCTGATTTGTCAAAATATAGAGCTGTTTATTGACCAGACTCTCAGTTTGGAGTGGGAGGGTAGTAGTGAGATGGGGTGGTAGTTTTTTGGGACATCAGTGGTGCCTCCTTTATGAAGTGGGACTACCAGGGCATTCTTCTAGCTTGAAGGGAAGATACCAGTGGTCAAAGATTGATAGAAAATTTGGGTGAAGGATGGAGACTGGGGTTGGGACACCTAAACCTACGAGTCTATGCAAAAGGACATCAGAACCCCCAGAAAAGAGAATGTTCAGGGCATTAAGTTCTCTGAGAAGATCTGATTTTAGGATGGGGGAGAGATTTAAAGTCCCATAAGTTAAGGGAACTATCAGCAGGCTAGAGGCTGCAGAAGGAGATGTAAGTGCCCTGGGACCATACGTGAAGAACTGGTTTAGCACTTGACAGATAAGGGGCAACAAGCATCTCTCTGCAAGCCTGAAGCCAATGGAGAGGCATTAAGAAGGGGAATGAAATGCTTTCCAAAATTTAGATGGGTCTGAGCCACTGAGCAGGAGTTTGTTTTGAAAATAGGTGGCCTTGGCCTGCCGGGTGACTTTGGTACAATAGTTTCAGAGTCTACTGCAAGCTTGCCTATCAGATGGCACCCTTAAAGCTTTATGCCAGGACCAAGCAGCATCTCTAAGATGGAAGAGGTTGATAAGGTCAGAGGTGACCCACAGAAAGTTTAACTTATAATAATAGGGATCATTTACAGAGGACAGTATTTTATTTTGAAAAAGTTTTTCAGAAATAATTAGGCACCTTTCTGGTGAATGAGTCAAAGTAACTAATAACTTACAATCAAAAAGTTCTTAATTTCTTTTTAAGCACATTCCAATTGAGAGCCATACAGATGTCTCAGGAGATAGAGCTTCAGCATCTTGGAGTGAAGATTGATAAAACCTGATTCTCTGTATGGAACCATGATGCTGGAATTGATAACAACTGCCTCAAATATCTCAATAGGTGAACTTTGGTATGGGGTTTATAGAAAATTGGAGCAGAACAAACCACATCATTTAAAACCTTGTACACTGGTGCTAACAACTCAGGGTCCATTCCACAAAGATAAACTATGACCTCTGCAGATGCATAGGGCTGGCTGAGGCTAAGGAGTGCCCTTTCCACACATGTGAAGCAATCTGCAGCAGACACACAGGAGATACACAGATCATCTGTATCAATTCCACTACTTCCACAGGCCAACACTGGTGTTCGCAACAGGCATAGGGTGGGGGTGTGATCCACATAACCCACAAAAGATTTTTAGCCATGCAGAGGGTGTCAACATTAAGTAGGGGTACCCTGTAATAGTATTTTCATGCCTTCCTACCACTTCCTACCAATGTGAACCCCCCAAAACACAATTCACCTGCATTAATAAAATTACACTTAGATGTCTATGAGGTGGGGTGCCAATATGTATACCCTGAAGATATCAGGTAAATCAGACCCCAAAAGGCCAAGTAATGACCAAAAGCTAAAAAAAAAGTCATTTTGGTAACATGGTAAATCAGGTGTTATTACAAAAAAGCCTTATAAATATTCAATGCAAAAATGGACAGGTTACATGCAAAAATAAAATGTTAAAATGCTAAACATTATAAAACTAAACATTTTCCTGTGAAACCACCTACTATATCAATGGTAGCTCCTTGGGGCGAAACTCTAACAAACATGAAAGTTTCAATTTTCATCTGTAAATCATTTTTTAGCTACAGGTGAGCAGAAAAAAATCTTAACTAAGTAGTTATATATTTTCAACCTTCTAGAACTTTTACACCACTGAACCAACTGTTAACTAAATTTGCAGAATCCTTAGATTCTGAGCCCCAGGGGCATGTGAAATTTCAGGCTACTCAGTCCAAAAATGTCTGCATTATTTAGGTGCCATTTGTGTATATTTTTTATTAATAAAAACTTAAGAAACAAATCTTGGTCTCTGAACTGGCTCAGAGCCAGTCACGTGAGATGCTTGGATTTTGAACTACTGACCAGTTTCAAACTGAAACTGGTCAATAGTTCCTCAGAACAGGCAATAGTTCAATGAACTGTTGCCCTCAACAGCATGTCAATCAAACCCATGTTCAGGCAAAACAAAATGGTGCTCATTTTCTCAGATACCTGTGGGCAAACATTTAGGATTATTTCCTGGTTCTACTCATTGCCCCTCCCACCCTTAAGTTTTTATCATATTCCCTGGTACTCTAGTGGCTCACCACCCTCCAGGCTCTGATCTCTACCTCCATGCCTCCTCACACTGCCATCATCTTGTCACTGAGGCAGTTGCCAGGATGACCCTCCACTCACCTCCACTACCAGCTGCCATGTAGAGTGAAAACTGTGACTTGAATAATTTTCTTTTTTTAAGTCCCTGTTTTAAATCCCTGGTAGCCTAGTGCCCTGCCCACTCGCACACCTACTCCATTTCAAAGTCCCAACCTCCCTGCTCTCCCCAACTCCAAATGAAAATCCAAATGAAACCATTAAAAGTGAGATGGTGGCTGGTAGTACCCTCCATTCACTTTTACTTCCGGCCACTGTCTCGTGCTAGTACAGTGACTTCTGTTATGAGTCACTGTACTAGCATGTTATCAGTTTTATAACAGGGAGGAACTGAAGCACTCTTATGGTAGGTTAAGTGACTTCTTCAAGCTCACATGATGGCTATGGCAAAATTCAAACCTGTTATCTCCAGTTTTACTGTTTCATGCATTAACCACTAGACAACACTGCTTTCCCAATTTAGTATTAAAGGAACATGGAGATGTACAGACTATGGCCATGGCTTTATTATGTTCAGGATCTGCTTTTGGTTAGGTTGAAACTGTTTGCCAGTTCCAGTCCACCTAAGGTCCAGCACTGACACATGTTGCAATAACAGAATGCATGCATAAACATGCATACACTTACTGTATACAATACTATCCATCTAGCCTGAATATGCGGTAGAACCAAGTCAGAGTATGGTATGTTCCCCACACTGGATTGAAAAGGCCTTTCTGGCTCACAGACTGAATGTACTGATACTTCCTTTAAGTATTGCTGGTTGACATTTAAGTCACTTTAGTAATATAGTGCAAACTGTAATTTTCACATCACAAAGTGTTTGTAGAATTTGATATAAATTATCCAAATTTGGCACAAGCGTTATTATTCAAATAGCACATTTTTAGAGATCTTGTAGTTCAAAAATCTGCACTTGCCAACATGCACCACTATACTTAAAGAAAAAGTGTACAACTTCAGTAGATTGTGCATCTTCTTTCAGAGGGAGTGTCTATGAACATTTTCCCTATATTTTGTGGTTGTTTTTCCCTTGGCATGCATCCCATATGATTTCAAACAGTCTGTGCTATTGAGATAGAGCTTACAGAGGAGTCAGACATGGATATGCAGATCAGTGCACTTATTATTTGCAAAGACAGTGCACAACAGCCTGATCTCCATATGCTGATGTTGCTGTTTAGAAAATATTATGGTTTAACCCACTGCTGCTACATCAGGCACTCATAATAACCAATAATACTAATAAAATAAACAGATACTGTAGTATGATCGTAGGCAGCATCTACATCAGTGACAGCCTACTACTCGAATGCTGATGCAGCTACTTAGAAAAAAATTAGGGTCTGTACCACCGGTGCTACTGCTGCTTAAAGAGCCTCTCTGACAAGGTCTGGCTGCTTTGTCAGATTCTGATAGTTCCAATGCTATTTTATTCAATCCTATATTGTTTCCATAAAAAACAGAGTTAAAGCAAGTTGTGCTGGTTTTGTTCATCATCCACTCACTGTTTTTACTTTTTCCTGCTGTTTGTCAACCGCAGCCAAGCTGAGAGAAAAGTGACATTATATGAAGTTGGGAATCCTTATGCCAACTACAGTACAGTACATACAGTGCTGCCGCAGACTCCCGGTGTAACTCAGCTTTAGCAACTTCATTTTCTTCTTATAGGGAGTACAGTGGAAGGGAAATCATTGAGGTATTGTTAATATTAGTTGGCAGCATTTTAATTTGTTTAGTAGGGAGTCTTACACTCTGAGCCTGCTATGCTTGTGGCCCTCAACAGGATGACCGGCACAGCCCTGTTAATCTCCAGAAAAGAGGATGTACAGCCCTCTTAATCTCCAGAAAAGAGGATGTACAAGAACTAGGGGACATGATGTAAAGTTGGAGGGAGGTAAAATCAGTGTTAATGTATGGAAATACTTCTGTACAGAAAGGATGGTGGATGCTTGGAATAGCCTTCCTGCATTGGTGGTGGGGGCAAAGATGGTGAAGGGATTCAAAAATGCATGAGACAGACACAAGGGAATACTTGAAACAGGGAAGGTGGGGATAGCAGCTGATCAGCTACAGTCTGCAACGTAAGTAAAAGGTAGGAAAAATGGCAGACTAGATGAGTCGGGCATCCTTATCTGCTGACAAATTTTATGTATCTATGTATGTATCTATGTGCTCACTAATATTTTAAGAAAACAAAAATTGCATCTTTGCTGTGGTTTGGAAAACATTTGCAGGATAGAAAGTTAAACATAATCCTGACCATGTTGTAAATTGTGGTGACATTTTACTTCCCTGGTGGTCTAGCGGACCCTCTCCTCTCTATCCTCAATATCCCCTTACAATAAAATGTTTACTGCCCTGGTGGTCTAGCAAACCCCCCCTCCCTATCCCTGCTCTCCCCTTGACGTAAGCTCTGTTCTTACTTGGTGGTCTAGCAGTCCCCTTCCCTCTCCTCTCCTCTTCCCATCCCCGATCTGCCCATATGATGAAACATATATCTTTCCCTGGTGTCTATTGGATCCCCCCTCCCCCCCATCCTGATAGGCAGGTCCTCACCACTCCACATTCCCCTCGTCCCATCCCTCCATCCCCAAATCAGTGACCGGCACAGCCCTCCTCTTTCCATTACTGCCGGACACCAGCTCGGGGATGGAGGGTGGGTTTGGTAAGGTACTGCCAGTCAGGGTGGGGGAGGGGGATTCTCTGGACACCAAGGAAGGATATATGTTTCATCATATGGGCAAATCAGAGATGGGGAGGGGAGAGGGGACCACTAGAACACAATGGAAGAATAGTGCTTATGTCAAGGGGAGGTCATGGATAGGAAGGGGTGTCCCTAGACCACTAGGCCAATAAATATTTTATTGTAAGGGGAGATGGGGGATAGTGAGGGGGGTCCACTATACCACCAAGGAAGCAAAATTTTGCAGCAGTTTTACAACACGGTCAGGATTATGTTTAACTTCCTATCATGCAAATGTGTACCAAACCACAGCAGAGATGCAATTTTTGTTTTCTTAATGTAAGTCCCCGTTGGGAGCTTATTAGGTAATTAGTGTAGCTGCTGTGACTGGAGTTGGGGCCCTGCCTGTTGGTGGGGGGAAGGGGTGTAGAGGCCGGAGGGCGTAAAGGGGAGGATTTTGCACAAATTGGGGTGAAGATCCCTGAAAGATGAAAAGAGAGGAGGCAACCCATGTGTGTTCAGATGTGAGGGCTGAGATTTGGGTACAGGGTGGGCCATTTGCCACCCCTGCCTACCACCCTTGAAGATCGGTGGGATTTGTGTGCGGTCATGTAGCTGTGAGAGTTCTGGAGCCAGATCATAGGACCACCAGCACCATCTTGGGGAAGGATGTAGGCAGGCATACTCACTGTACACATTTGTGTACAGTTTTGTTAAGTACCTGTCACAAAGCATATGCTTTTTTGTTAACATTTTTATACTAATCTGTAGTATTTGGGTTAGTGTAGGCCAGTGAGGAGTGTCTCTCTTTAAACTTCTGTTGTTCAGGAGACAGATACATGTCCCATCCTGGCTTTAAAACCTCCCTTTGGAACTACCTGAAGGGATCCTCCACTTGTCCATGTACCTCTTAGCCCACCAGCACCAGGTATGCTGAGGGGTCTCTGCGCCCACAGTGACCACTGCACTTATTCTCCTGTCAACTGGTCAAGTAACTGTTAAATGTCATTCTTGCACCAGTCTGACTCCCCATCCTCCTTCCCTAATGAGATCACCAGGCCCTCTGGTCCCCCCCCCCGTTGGTTCGTTCCTGAGTTTACCCCCTCGGTTCCCCACCCTACCTGCTGGCACCTACTTCTGTTTGCATTTGACTGAACCTGTTTTATGTAATTTTGTGCACTGTACTTATCTTGTGCTAAATCATTTCTAATGCTGTTAGCTACCTGCTCAAACCCTGCTAAGCGTGTCATTTTTCTGAATGTCAGATTCTGATATTGCCTGTTATCTCATTGTATGTAAACTCGACTTCCTCACTGTTCTTGTATGCTCTAGCTTGTAACCCTCCCAGGTCGCACCTGAAAATAGGCACTTGGCTGTCTAGTGTGACTTACCCGGTAAACAAAAGCAAATAAATAAATAAATAATCTCTTTAGAGATTAGAGGAAACATCTGACAACAATCCGACTTGTTTGGAAGGGGATACCATTTGGAGAGGATGTATACATTTTCTAATGGGGAAGGTGTAACTGTTGGAGATTGTGTGTACAAAATGGAAATTTCTGGTTACACCCCTGATCTTGGGGAGCTGGAGCCCAGAGAGTTGATTTGGTGCCCACCCTGTGATCTCCAGCACTAAAGTGAGGCAGCATAGGTGAGGTCCTGGACTTTCTCATCTGTGTGGTGAGGGCAAGTGGAGTCCTTGGTACGGCCAAGCTATTGGGGCAGTGTGGTGGTGGCAACCCACACTGTAGGAAAGGCAGCGGTGGCAGCCTGTCTCCCTTTCTGTGTGGCACTGCAGTCTGGATGGGAGGCATCAGGAATCCTATGCAGCCGAAGAGGGGAAAGTGCTCTGGGTCTCTGGGATCACCAGGGCTCTGCTGTGTCTATGATGCCCTGGGATGCTTGGAGCTTTGCACTGGCATCAGTAAGAGGGGACTTGGCTGTTTCTGTGAGGGGTCTCTGTTTGTAGGCAGACCATCAAACTTTGGGGGAGCTCCATGACCAAACCACTACTGTAAGGATTTGGGACCGGCTGTATGCAGCTTTCAGAAGTTTGAGCTGCCATTAGGGTGCCCGTATGTTTGTCCTTGCAAAGTAATAGGTGAAACCAAGTAAGTTTGTGCTAGAGTGAAGCCGTAGGGAAAACGACTGTGGCTTTTTCGCCCACTGTAAAGTGCTGCTGCCAGGATTCATAAAGCCTCCATGGCACAGGGGGAAGCACTGCAGAACTAGCTTTTGGGAAATGAAGGCTACTGCAGACTGTGTCAGGCTCTGTGCCTAGAGAAGTTACCCACCATTTGATTCTGTACTCCACGCTCCATGGAGTGGAGTGGACTGATCAATTTTTCACAATTAAATCATTTGGTTGCACTTTTTCCTCTGAGTGCATAATGTATTCACTTAAAGTGCATTGTGATCTGATTAACAAAGAGCTTGCCTCCGTAGCTGCTGCAACCTATAAGTCAGACTGCTTGCAACCCCTGGAGACAACTCAGCTGAACCTAGGTAATGAGTTTTAATTTCTGGGACTGTGCTTTTCTTGGCTGCAAGTTCTCCCCTCCCCCTAAATACCATCCAGAAAACCCCTAGGCATCGGGGAGGGGCGTGCTATAATAAATGACACTGAGCACAGGGTGTAAGACTCACTACTAAACAAATTAATACATTACCAACTAATATTAGCAATACCACAATGATTCCCTATCCACTGTACTCACTATGAGAAGAATACTAAATCACTAAAGCTGAGTTGCACTGGGAGTCTGCGGCAGCACTCTATGTACTGTACTGTAGTTGGCATGAGGATTACCAAATACATATGACGTCATTTTTTACTCAGCCTGGCAGTGGCTAACAAACAGCAGGAAAAAGTAAAGGCAGTAAGGGGACAATGAACCAAACCAGCACAACTTGCTAAAAACTCGGTTTTTCACGGAAATGATACAGGACTGAATTAAATAACATTGAAACTATCAGAATCTGACAAAGCAGCCAGATTTTGTCAGAGGCTATTTAACTAGCTGTATTGCAATGCATGGAGTAGAATAGGGTGCCACGGGGGTGGGCATGGGACAGATCCTGTTGAGAGCCATGAGCATAGCAGGCACTCATGACCTGGGAGTCGCCAGATGTCACAGTTCTGTGTTCTTGGCTGTGGTGGGATTCAAAACTGGGATTTGCTTGATTTCACAGTTCAATGCTATAGGCTATGGTGGGATGCAAACCTGAGATTTACTCAGATTCACAGCTTTGTGCTCTTGGCTGTAGTAGAATTTGGATTAGGGATTTCTCTGACTTCACAGGTCAGTGTTCTTTTTATTGATGGGATTTGAACCTGGGATTCAACTGATCTCACAGTCCTGTGCTCTTGGCTGTGATGGGGTTTGAAACTGGGAACAATGTAATGCCTTAGTGTTTGTCTACGTGTGTTAGTGCAATAGGTAGTGTTAGTGAGCTAAAGACAAAGGGCTCAAATTTTCAAGGTTGATACAGGGCTTGCCTCAAGCCCTGCATCAACCCTGTTCTGTGGTGCAGCTGTGCCAAATTTCTTTGGTACAACTGCACCCAATTTTAGTACATCAGGAGCAGCTGCGACACTTTCCACACTTTACGGCAGCTTGTGACAAATATGTGGCACAAGCCCCGTAAAAATGGTCCACAGCATGCTATAGGTTAGACCAAGGGGAAGCTGGTCTAACTTGTGGTATTTGGTGCACAGGAATGAAAATCCCGATTGGTGCCGGGAGAATGCCGCAAACCCCATGCGCTGTATGATCAGCACACCAGGGGATTGTGGCATTCTTGGGCTTTTGAAAATGGAGCTCAAAGGATTAATAAGCCATACTGCAGTGCAAAGAGTAAGAAGGGGTACCATAGTGGTGGATAGGTAATTGGGGCCTGTTGAGGGCCGTTAGTATAGTAGGCAGGATGAGATGAAACTGCGTGCTGTTATGTGCTAAAATAGGTTGCCTTTTTGAAGTTATTCATGGAGTACAAAACATTCTTTCACAGCCAAATGGGCTGAGAAAGGCCCTTACAAAATAAATCAATCTGTCTCTGTCTCCCTACAGAGAATAGTTCCTAATTGAAAACAGCTGTGTGTAGATAAAGCAGGCGAGCAGGGAGGAGAGGGGGCCATTTTGATGGAGTAGTGCACTGTATGTAGTATGTCTGAAACCATATTGAGAGGTATTGCAACTGCACTGACAAATCACCATTCTCTAAGTGCAATAGGAAAATGCCATCAGATGGTGACATGCAAAAAGAGTCACATGATTGTATTCAAATCAAAACAGGCACAAAGTATGCCACAGGCTGAAAAGTGGGAATTGTCCTGATCTCGTTCTCTCACTGGCAGGCAAACCTGACACACCTACAGACTGCCATATGTTGTCAATGTGTTTGTGTTGCTTACACAAGTCAACACAAAAATCTTTGGACTAAATACTTTAAATATGGATTCTGAATTGCCCACTCATTCAGAAACAGTGAGCCATTCATAACGGAACTGAGGTAATGGCTGGTAAACCAGTTTTGGGGAAGTTTACACTATGCCATCCTGCAGTGTACCTAACACTAGTCTGTGCACAGAGAATTTCAGTGACCTGTGCTATCAATTGTTTACTCCTCAGATACAACAAAAGGCATCATAAGAGGTTAAAGAAAATGTTTTTTTTAATTCAATAATATTACACTGGTGGCAGTTCCTAATAGACAGAAAGATCAGTTATGACTGTAGCTGAGAAAGCAGTATAACTTGATCGATATACACAAAAGTGAACTTTATATGAAGGGCAACAGCTGACAAGGTTACTTGCAGCAAGGAAAATCAAGTCTGTCAAGTAACAATAACAATAAAAAGGAGTGAAGACACTGTAGATGACAGCAAAAAGTACAGTTAAAGCATAAATTGACCAAATTATTATAACACTCTGTTTTTTCTTTTAACTCTAGAGTGTTTTCTGTGAAAAACTGTCAACCTCGTTTTTCTGTTAACAGAAAACTCACTTATGTCAAAATTAGTTTGCTATGGCTTTTTGTTATTGGTCAGAAACTGTTTGGTCATCCTCAACAATACCTAACAAGATGACCAAAATAAGAGTCTTCTGTTTATTCAAACTTCATCACAATAAGGACCTGGAAAGGCTTGTAAAAAATTTAGAGAAATGACAGAGGCAGTTCAAGTTAGAAAAATGCAAAGTAATGGATCTAGGTAATAAAAATAAATCAGCAGACAAACATGTACTTCCAAAACAATGTAGAGATTAGTAAAATGAAGCAGGATATGGTCCTGGGAGTAATGATCAGCAGCACATTTAAACTGGTAGTCAGAGATATGTCCACGCATAATGAAGCTTCAGAAACTGTATCTTCAGATATATAACAGGCAATGGGGATTTCCTGTGAAATGTTCAGTTATATCCAAATATTCTTCACAAAACTTCTTTAATGCACCAGTCAGGGTTCAAGTTAATACCAAAAAAGTAGGACAATATGGCATTAGGACTACCCCCCCCCAAAGCAGCAAAAGGAAAAATATCAGGGTTTTGGGTCTCCAGAGTCTTGGTAAATAAGTGGTGGGTGTTTCCCTGTGGTTGTCAACCCTAATGTCCACCCCTCCCTACAGTAGCACACAGCCTCCTGTCCAAAGCACAAGGCACAGCAGCAAGCTAGTGCCTCATAGTGATACAGGCTTCAAAGGTAGAGAAGTATGTTCCGCCACTTGTTGCCAACACAATCTGTTGTAGCTTGCAGCCCCTGTGTGAAGAAAGGAGATGACATCGGACATTCTTTGCTCAGGGAACAGGGTGGGCATTAGGGTTGACAATCCCATGGAAGATCCCACTACTGACTCACCAAGATTCTTGAGATCCAAAGAATAATGTTTTTTCTCTTTGCTGCTTTAGGGTGGGAGTGAGAAGTTAGGGTTGGAAACCTTAACACCACATTTCCCTACTTTAGTGGTGTTAGCTTGAACCCTAACTGGTGAATTAATATTTTTTTGCAAAGAATTTATGTTCTTTTTGAGACAGTGGAATCATATCCTTATTCATGCAGGTCCTGAAGACACACAGGGCCCTTTGGGCTCCGTGCCAAGGGAAGACTGCCCATCTATGGAAGTACAGGGCCTTGTGAGCCCTGCACTACTGTACACAACTGAGGTCAAGAATTCATGGGGCTGTCTGGTAGGCTGCAGAACCCAGGGCCCTCTGGATCCTGTACTTTCATGTGGCCACAGAGACAAACATACAGGGCAAAGAGTCCATCTGTCAGCCAATTAACAGGGCCCTCTGCCACTCATGGGTGCAGATGTGCTGTGACCTAGTCATAGAGAAGAGTTGTCTTCACTATATGGTACCTGGACCCACGTGGGCAACCCTGCAGCTTTCATTCCCAGGCTGAAGGGGTGTTGCATAACAGCATCATGCCCTAACCCCCAGCCTCTGAGCCTACCCCCAAACTCAAGTTACAGGGGTACACTGCTGCTACAGTGACAGCACATTGAAACCCCCACCACGCCTATATCAGCAGTGACAGGGGGTTCACTTTGATTGACTGTTCGGTGATGGGGGGTACATATCTAACTCCACTGTCTGTGCAACATGGAGTTAGATATCTATAGTGGGGGGGTGTGGGGCACAGCCCCCCCCGCATTATTGCTCCAGTGCCGGTCATTTCAGTGACGTGTCAGGGTTGGGGGTGTCAACAGGTTCCCAGTGTGGTAGAGGATGTCAGCAAATTTGTTGTTGTGCTGGCATCATGGATCCAGTTATAGGCACAGGATCACAATGCATACCTGCTAGAGTGAACAGTGGCACTACACAGAACATTTCTTAATAATTATATATTTTTACTTTGACCATGAATTTTTAAGATAGTTGCTTTATGACTCCCCTTATAAACATGAGATGTGACATTTATAGTTTATTGTCTCAAACATCATTTCGCACCACAAGTGCAAAAACACAACTCATCCAGGATTTAAAAAATTATACCTGTCACGTTTGTGAGTTGATGTGAAAAAAATGGCTATGTTAAAAGTTTGGAATTAAAATATTGAAAATTAGTAAAGTGATGAGTAAATGTTGAAATACTGCAATGCTAACGCATGACCTAGGTGGCTTTTATCCTATTTGCACACCAGATTTTCAGCATAATTATTCATTAAGTTGTAAAACTCAGTTAGGATTGCTATTGTCTTCATAATTTGATGTTACATCAGTACTGACTAACCTAACCACGGAATATGGAAGAGGTACAAATCCCCAGTCCAGACTGTATTGGCAACATGCAGGACACAAGTGTTACCACAATCATAACCTTTGATGGGGAACTGGGTATAAAATATTTGCATTGTTGTATGTTCCAGCTGGTTCAGTGCCTTCCTACTTACAAGGACACATTTGTTTGTAATAAATGCATCACTAACATGCAAATGCAAAAGGAAATTAATTTGTTTTGTACAAAGCTAGCAGTCTTGGAAGAAAGCCAAGCCAAAATGTTTAGACGGTACAATGAGCTAATCAATCCTTGCTCGTCTGTTATTTCACATGACAATCTTAATCGATTACCTATACTACTTACTGATACCTCTGACAACCAGGAAGTGGTTAACCAACCTGTAATGTCTCAAGAGCAAACTATTAACACCACAGTATCTCATCCTATAACTTAGGAAAATCATGACAGTACCCCAATTATGTCTAAGAAAAGAAGCAGAGAGGATGAGAATGATGAAACTGAACCAGTTTCAAACTGGGCCATTGTTCCTAATACAAGAGTTCACAAAAAGGGCTGTAAAGTTGACCAATTTTGTATCCCATTGTATAATTCTTTCAGCTCCTCCAGTCTACAAGTTTGGCCAATCACAAGTCCTCCGTCTCGGAAGACATAAATGAGACTTTACTTCCCATAGACAAGGTTAATACCTCTGTCCCCCCTTAATAGTTACTAATCCTCCTTTGCTAGCCACCAGTATGCAAAACACTAATTTTGCCTCACCATCTGTGCAGTGTCAAAGAATTAAACCTAAGAAGGTACTCCCTGTTATCAAGACTAGACCCATTCCCTACCCTTCCCCTCAAAGTCCTGTGTGAGAGAGTGAAGTGCCCCCACCTTTTCTAGGAAGATAGTGGGTCCTGGATGTACTTCTGTTCTCTGCCCTTGTTATAACTGTATTGTTATATGTTTGTTTGTTGGGCTGGCCACCCACTTTGTTAATATGTTTATAGTTGTCTTGTCTATTGTCCGTCCTTCTTTTGTCCCTTTCCAGTACATCCCAGTACCCCTATTCTTCCTACAAAAGCCTGTAAGAATAAATATTGAGGACATCAGGACTGCTCCCCTGTTATTGTAAAAGCATCCTGTCCTCTTTGAAAATATGACTGGAGCTTGCTATGTGGTTCTTATTGTGAAAAATGCATGTTTCCTCAGTTAAAAATGGTACAGGAGCTGTTTTGGATCCACAGGCTTTCCCCCTGTTAAAATGCCTGCTTGTAGGCCTGTTTGTGAGGGTTTTAATAAAAGAAAAGCCCTCCATTGTGAAATATTGTATGGCACTATCTTTAAATGCTTTAAAATGCCCTGTTTAAGCTTTGCTTTGCCCTGCTGTGCCTCCGTGGGATTGTTTGCTCTCTGCAGGGTTTAAAGTAATGTTGAGAACCCCCTGGTTCTCTTCTCTATCCCCTGAAATGCTCTTTTGGCAAGAGCTCTTAATAAATGCTGCTTTCCTGACTTAATTATGCTGCTGAGCTCCTGCGCGACAGTGCAAATGTGAATGCCGGTATTTTTGTACCTACTCGAATGTGTGCACAGTCATGAAGGCATTTAACCTTCTAAAAAGAGTGGAATCCACTTTTGTGAATATATATATATATATGTTTCTATGTTGATTTAAAGGTGTATTGCTTTGTAAATAAAGAAATGTTGTTAAAAGTCAGGTACAGGGGTGGAGCTAGATAGGCATATGACCCCTGCATAGTATATAACCTGTGCACATAGAACAGGTCGTCAGATGAGTTCAGATGTTCAGCTGAGCTAGTCAGTTGGAAACTTGGGCGTGAAGTTGTAAACATCCTTACAGCTAGCAATTACTAGCTGTATTGATTTTGTTTTGATGCAGTTTTGCTTCTCTTTTATTTTTGCCGCTATCAGTTTGCTTTATACTTTCTGTAAATAAATAAATATCTTTAATTTGCTGCATTTATGCCTCTGTGCTCCATTTTCACCTACAGCCTGCAACATCCTGCTTCAATTGAGACAAATGATGCTCAAGGTCCTCCTATTCAGCATTGTCAAGTGTTCGTCTTGGGTGACTATCACCAAGCATACTGACAGGGCCATTTGTAACCCTGATAAAACCAATCAGACATGCTCTAGTTTTAGAGGAGCAAAAATCTCCAACAGCACAGGAATGGTAAATAACATACTATCTAATTTTGGCACCAAGCCACTAGTAATAATCCATGCAGGTACCAATGACATCAATCGTACCAATTTATTACACCTTAGACAGGATTATGTTGCCTTAAAAAATGTATTAGTGGAAAAAGGTTGTACCGTCTGTTTCTCAGAAATTCTTCCAGTACAAAGGGCATCCACTAACATTATAAATAAAATAAAATCAGCAAATGAATGGTTAAGAAAATGGTGCTTAAAACAAAATATTCACTGCATTATTCATTGGGAAAATTTCTGTGGTAGGGTCTCTTACTTCTGTTGGGATGGTCTCCACCTAAGCAGAAGGAGGAGTGCACTTTTGGGTAAATCCTTTACCTCTGTAATAAACAATCGGCTTCCACTGAATCATTTAAACTAAACCACATGAGGGAGAAAGGAAATGTTCCCAATTCTCTTACTTCAGGCAGTAAAAACCAGCACAGCTGTATGTATAACATCCTAATTTTCAATGCCAGATCATTAAATGACATCAAAATGCCTGAACTTCGAGGCCCACTGCATTCTCTATGACCTGGGTATTATAGCAGTAACTGAAACATGGTAGGATACATCTTCAACCTGGATTAGGGAAATTCCACATTTCAAACTCTATCATAAGGATTGAGACTCTAAAACTGGTGGTGGGGTTTGTATCTATATCCGTGATGACATCCCCTCATATGAGATTACTCTTACTGCAGACACTGAATCCATCTAGGTCTCTATCCAACTAAAGAGTCACCCCAAACTCTCCATCAGTGTATGCTACAGACCTCCATCTGCTGACCTACAAGGGCTGGCAGTATAGCCTAGAGGTTAGAGGAATGAGGTGTGAACGAGCTTAGTACATCTAGCAGACCAGACCTTAGTTTGATTCTCACAACCTCCACTTGCATACTGTGTGACTCTGAGCAAGTCACTTAACTGCCCAGTGCTCCCAGGTCACCCCTGAAAACAGGTACGTGTGCCTAGTGGGCCTTACCCAGTTACCAGAGACTAAAATAAAAAAAAAAAAATACAAATAATTTAATTGATATAATTTCCCAAATGACAGACAAGGGATATGCCCTAATTATAGGAGATTTCAATATACCTAACATCTACAGGGAAACTCTTATTGGTAAAACTGAGCATGAGAAAGCAAATGCTTCATTAAACAAGCAAAACTGGGAGAAATTATTCAGAAACACATCCATAAACAGCGCATTGGAGAAACTAAAAAACATAAACTTCTCCTTGGACGATCAATATGTCCCTACCAAAATCAATACAATAAAAAGGGCAAGATCCCTATTTGGTTCAACAAATCTATATGCAAACTAATTAAACTCAAAGAAAAAAGGTTTAAGAAACTGAAATCACATCCCAGTTCAACAACCCTGTCCAACTATAAAACTGCAGTTAAAACTCTACAAAAAAAAAAAAGATTAAGCAGTCCAAACTAAGGCTTGAATTCAACTTGGCACACTCCAAAAACAACAAAAATATCACTTTTTCATACATTAATAGTAAGAAGGGGAACACTAGATCAGTTGGACCCATATGCATTAATGGTTGAACATCAAATTCTGATCTTGAAATTGCTAACCATTTTAATAAATATTTTTGTTCTGTTTTCTCCAAAAATGACATAATTCCTCCACCCCATCCAAGTAACCTTCCACCATTTCAATATCTACAGGAGGAAGTCAGTGAAGTGCTATCCTTCATTAATACATCTACTAGCCCAGGTCCTAATGGGATCCAGGCTAAAATCATTAAAGACACTGCTAATGCTTTGATTATCCTCCTTACACTACTGTTTAATAAATCTCTATCTGAATGCAATATTCCAGATGACTGGCGTGGTGCCATTGTGACTCCAATTTAGAAAAAAGGAAATAAGTCAGACATTAAAGAATAGTGATGAGTCCTGGTAGGACGAAACACGTGTCTATGTCTTCTGTTAGCACCCTTTGCAAACTGTGTGAGAGGCCTTTTGGCACCATGCAATTCTGCTTAAAGTTGGACCAGCATAACATTCTGTGGTGATTTGCATATGCAGCCCATGATGCTTTGCATTGTGGGGGCATGTGTGATTTTGTATTTTATTAAAATTACTGACCCATTAGTCTAACATCTATTATAGGGAAAGTTATGGAATGTCTAATTAAAAAATGGTTAGAACAAGAAATTCACAAACGTGGTATTGCCCTTGGGGGGGCAGCAATTCACAGCACGGGTTCAAATCTGTTCACTCATGCACTACCAATCTTATATCTTTTTACAGTAACATTAGTACATTTCTTGACAAAAATATCTCTTCTCATCTAATTCTGCTTGACTACAGCAAGGCCTTCAATAAAGTATCCCTTTCTAAACTAATAAACAAACTTCACTCCCTTGGTTTTACTACTACCCTTGTCAACTGGATATCTAACTGGCTCACAAATAGAACACAAACAGTAAGAATAAATCATTCTATGTCAAAAATTGGTCAGGTGACCAGTGGTGTACTAGGGCCAGCAGTTTTCAATATTTTCATTAGTGATGTGTCAGTTAGCTCCAGTAATTTTATTTCAAAATTTGCTGATGATACTAAACTCGGTGGTAGAGTGGACAGTATTCCCAGTATTTCCTTACCTGAACAAGATTTAAGATCCACTGAACTTTGGGCATCATCCAATTCCATGACCTTCAATATTGAGAAATGCACAATTCTCCATCTAGGAAAAAAACAAACCACTAAACAAGTACTATCTCAACAATCTAATGCTCCAGCCGTCCACTTGCAAGCGTGATTTAGACATCCTAGTTAGTACTAAATTGACCCCCGTTAACCATTGTACCAAAGTTGTATGCACTTCAAACATCATCCTTAAGCAAGTTAAAAAATTTTCATTATCATATCCGAGCACTGCCTCGTACTGCTGTATAGGGCATACATCCAACCTCACATTGACCATGGCTCTCCTATTTGGAACCCTACCTCAAGGGTGACATTGATCGATTGGAACAGATAAAGAGGAGACTCACAAAAATGATTCCCAGACTCTCATCTTTAAATTACAATTCCAGATTGAAGGCTACTGGTCTATTCCCTCTGCATCTTAGAAGACACAGAGGAGACATTTTGTTCACATTTAAAATCTTGAAATCACCAACCTTAATGGAACAATGTGGTTATAATTTGCCACCAAGTGTATAGTAGGTAGGTTACACAATAAGCAACTGGTTGTTAAGAAGTGGGCTAACACCAACAAACGGGATAATTCTTTCAACATTAGAGCAGTTAAGAGCTGGAATGCACTACCCCAGGAATTAGTAAATTATGCTAACTTTGACACCTTTAAGCTACTGTAAATCTTGACATTTGGCTACGCCAGTCTTATTTTGTAAGCTAATGTCCCACACTCGTGGCGGACAATCACAATGGGCCATGAGCCTTCATTTGTCCCACAAATCCAGTAATCCAGAAATAACCTTCTTATGAACCCACCTCATGAACCTGGTGGGTGAAAATTTTCAACCCCCCACTGAAACATCATTCCGCTCCACAAGTATGAAAACATATTTTGACCAGGATCTAAAAATGACAGCTGTCACATTCGTGAGGTGATGTGAAAACAAGGCTATGTTGAAAATCTGGGATCAAAATATTGAAAATGATCAAAGTGATGAGTGAGCATAAAAAAATGTCAATGCTCACCCATATTTTTGTCACTTTTGCATATTTTAACCCCACATTTTCAATACAGCCTTCTTATGACCACACCCCAGGAACAAGGTGCAAATTTTCAAATCCTGTCCAAAAAGGTTATTTTGCAAAGTGACCAGGACAGATTTTCATAATTCCACTGCCACTGGTCATGAGATGGGGTTGCAAAAAGTTAAAATATGCAAAAATAACAAAATTTATGAATAAACGTTCAAACCCTACTGAAATATATTATACCAGACTTACCTTTTTTTCTCATTTGGCAGTCAGCAGTTCCAGCAGCAAGCCACATCCTTGACCAGAGAGTGGATCTATGCCATGGGACATGTTCAGGAGAGTGAGGGTGTGTGCAAGCCGTGGGTGTGTGTGGGAGAGGGAAGCTGAGTGTGAGGTTGGGATGGGGTGGGAGGGAGGGGGAGGGTGCATGGGGGTTCAGATTGGTAAGGGACCATTTTCTTTGTTACAGGTAAGAAAAAAAATCAATGAGGGACAGTTTTCTTTTTTTTTCTTTATTACAGAGACATTCAAATTACAACACTGGGGATTGGGTACCCCAGTGTAGGGCTACTGTTTTGGGACTAGGGGCAGGTGACCTGGAGGGGAGGTTGGTCAAGAGAAATGCTACCAGAAGTGGGTACTTGGGTTTTCTTATACTGAATATAGAAAAATAAACATTAGGAATGGTGAGCAGGTGACCTGGAGGGGAAGGCTAAGAAAGAAGCAGTACTGAGGTGGGCACCCAGGTCTGCTTAAATATTTCAGATAGATAGACAGATAAAAAGATAGACAGACAGATGGAACAAGGGGATCACTGGCTCATTGTTTCAACTTAAGCCAGTAGCATGACTCCAGCTATGGCTTTAGAATGCCAGAAAGACCCACTGTCCTCATACAGAAAACACGGTTGAATGGCATCTCTTGTTAAACTGGGCCACCTGGATTTTGGGTTGTCCAGAAAAGTTATTTCTGGCCATTAAAAAAAAAGCAAATGCCAGAATCTAGCTAAATGGGTCCCATCTATCTGGATTCTGGTGTTAGATTTTAAAAAGTGCATGTTTTTATGTATGTTCCATATTTTTTTTAGTTCAGGGGGGGAAATAAGATGGCTACTGTCACAGCACAAAAAAGTTTTTCATACTGTGAGAAGCAAGGAGTGAGAAATCAGTGGCACTGAATTCTTTGTGTCATATCAGAGTCTTAGCCAAAAACCCTACTGAGCATGCTCAGAACAGGAAAAAAAATACTTTAAGTCCTTATAACTCTAGAACTATTCAATAGTTTTTCCAAAAACCCTTCCAGATGCACTACCTTGGTACATCATTAAAGATATTCACAGGGGTAGAAGGCAGACCGAAAAGCAAGAAGGAGGATGCTCTGTATGTCAAGGATGACAGCAGGCAAGGCAGGATCAAGAATTAGAGAAGTTATAAGGGAGGTTGGTGAAAAACCAAACTTAGTCATTCACCTGGGAATCAGCTATGAAGCAGGGGAAGAGGTGAGGTAGTGCAACGTAGGTTAAGGGAGTTGGCAGAGACCAGCAAGGAGGTAGTGAGCTCTTTGGCCTTTTCAGAGATGATACCATCCCCAGAGCCAGTACAGTCAGGAAGAAGAGGATAAAGGAGTTCAATGAATGGCTGAGTAGCTGGTGAGGATGAAGGGTTCAGATATATTGGGGACTGGGGGACACAAAATGATGTATTCAGCTGACACACTACATCTTAATAGAGAGGGATGAAATGTACTCAAAGACAAACTGGTGGAGTACATACATTAGTCAACAAACTGAGTTTCAACTGCTGGGAATGCCAGCAGTCCCAGGGACTCTGTGACAAGGAGGTCAAGAGACCTCCACCTCATACAGACAGTAGTAATCAGGAGGGTAGGTGTGGAAGGAAGGGAGCAATTAAACATGAGGGTGAGGGTTAGAGTACAGGAGGGAGGTAGGTCAGGAAAAGAAAAGGAGGAAGGGAAGGAGGTGCAGAGTCGAGGTGGAGGGTAGTGTCACTGAATACTCATAGTCTCAGTAACAAGATGGCAAACATACAAGTGCTCTTAGTGGAGGGGAAGGTAGACATAGCAGCAATAACTGAGACCAGGGCCACACCACACCATGACTGGGACCACTCAATCCCAGGATACAAGCTATATAGGGAGAGAAAGCGATAGACAAAGGGGTGTGGTGGTTTGTGTCAGGGAGGGGTTAACTTGCACAAGGGAGAAGATAGAGGAGGAGGGCTGGAAACTCTATGGATTCAGCTACAGTCCAATAGAGAGAGAAAGGTGAGGTTGGGGGAGGTCTACAGACTGCTGAACCAGGAGGAAGAAAGAGACAGGGAGCTAAGTTCACATTTCCTGAAAGCTGCAAGGAAGGGAGAGGAGGTAGTGGTGGGGGACTTTAATCTGCCCATGGTGGACTGGAACATACTAGCCACATCCTATGCCAGGAGTCAGGTGATCCTGGATGCAATACAGAGTGGCTTCCTGACTCAGGGCATCACTAAGCCCACCAGGGAGGGGACAATCCTTGATCTAGTGCTCACAAATGGGTGCGCATACAAGAGATCAAGTCAAGAAACCCCTGAGTGGAAGCAAGCACAGCACAGTGTGTCAGTGTGGTTCAGGTTACATATGGGCAGGGAAAGCATCCCCACTAAGACCAAAATCCTGGATTTCAGGAGGGAGGACTTCAGGAAGATGGGCGAGGTTCTTAGGATGCACCTAGAGAGTGTCAGAGTGGATACTGAGGTGGACCAAAAATGGACCATCATCAAGGAGGCAATACTGGCTACCACAGCGGAGTGTGTTAGGCTCAGGTGGAAGAACAGGGGAGCCAAACACTCAGCTGGTTTAACTCAGATGTTGCCTAGGTGGTGAGGGACAAAAGGTCAGCCTACAGGAGATATAGGAAGACCATGAGTGAAGTGGGTAAAGAAAACTACCTGAAGTTGGCCAAGGTGGCATGCAAGATAGTGCAGCAGGCTATGGCACAAAAGGAATTCCAAATGGCAGAAGGAATCAAGAAAGGGGAGAAGGCCTTCTTTCATTACATAAGTGAGAAAAGGACAAAAAGGACGGGAAAGTTAGGCTGAGTAAAGGGGATGGATGGGTGTAGGAGAACAGGGGTAAGGCAGAAGTATTGAATGAATACTTCTGCTCCATCTTCACTAGGGAAAAAGTCAGACCGGTACCATCAGGGAGGAGGAGAAGGGGCCAAAGATGTGATGATAGAGGAGGATAGAGTGAGGGAGGGGCTGCTAGCACTAAAGGAGGACAAATCACTGGACTGGACAGCATATACCCTAGGGTATTGAGGGAGCTGACAGGGGAGATTGTGGAGCTGCTGGTAGGCCTATTCAGTAGTTCCTTGGAGTCAGGCATGGTGCTGCAGGACTGGAGAACAGCACATGTGGTGCTCATCCACAAGAGTGGTCCCAGGGATGACCCAGGGAACTACAGGCCTGTCAACCTGAACTCAACTGTGTGCATGCTCAAGGAGACCATACTTAAGGGAAAGTTGACAAGATATATGGTGGAGAATGGTCTCCAGGATGACAGGCAGCATGGATTTGTGGGAGGAAGATCATGCTAAATGGATCTGACTGACTTATTTTACTGAGCTTTCAGGGCAGTAGAGAGGGGCCAGGTAGTCTTTACATGGACTTCAGCAAAGCCTTAAACTCTGTACCACACAAGAGGATGATTACAAAACTAGCAAATCTCACGTTTGGGAGAAAATGACCAGGTGGGTAGAAAGCTGGCTGAGGGACAGGACTCAGAGGGTGGTGGTAGGGGGAGAGTTATCCAGTACCAGAGAAATCACCAGTGGGGTCCCACAAGGCTCATTGTTGGGGCCAGTGTTATTCAGTGTATTCATCAAGGGCATCAACCTGCTGGAGAAGGTCTAGAGGAGGGCAACTAAGATGATCATGGGTCAGCAGAGTAGTCTTATGAGGAGAAGTTGGGGCCTTGAGGATATACTCCCTGGAGGAGAGGAGGAAGACAGGGGACAGGATAGAGACCTTCAAATACTTGAATGGGATAAATAGGATGGATAGGGAGGGTCACATCAAGCTAAGGGGCAGCCAAACCATGAGGGAACACAGTCTAAAGCTGGAAGGTGGGAGGTTTGGTGGGTTGTCACAAAGCATTTCTTCAAGGAGAGGTTGGTGACCAATTGGAATGCACTGTCAGAGGAAGTCCTCTCCGTGAAGTCAGTGAGCAATTTTAAGAGGGATTGGGATGGGCATAAGGGGAAAGCATGGGGCTTGGAGGGCAGATAGTATGGAAGGGGGAACTGGGGGCAGGGGAAGTAGCATAAGCTGGGGACCCTGCAATATGAGTAAACTCGATAGACTGAATGGCCTTCTTCTACTGGCTCCTTTTCATGTGTGTATGTATGTTCATCATGCTTATATCCTGAAAGTTTTGGAAAAATATTTCATTCCTTATAGGCTGTATGTGACAGCAAATCTAAAAACCCATGTTAAGTGCTGGAAAAAAATTAGACATCTACAGTAAAATGATATATGTGCATCTCAGAAACCACACAAGCTGCCATCACAGAACATTTCTCATATTTAGACTTTGCCTACTAGACAATGTAAGTAAAACTTCAGCTAATTTTGTCAAATGCTGCAAAAGCTGTTAAGGTGCAAAATGAGGGGGTTAGCATAGAACTTGTCACTCAACCTAACTATACTGGTGCTACCATGCCAGTATTGCAGTACTGGGTCATATCTCTGGTTACCACTGTAAATATAGACAAAATTGTAGGATATCAGACAGCAAAACAAACAGAACTATGACATGCATTTGTATCAAATTGCCTATTGTGCATCTTATTGTAGAAGGAGCAATACGGCAACAGACAATTTAAAAAATACTTAGTAAAAAAAGGTATTGTAATGTGAATGTTCTGATCATTAGTCTAGGCCCAATTTGAGCACAGTGTATAGTTCTGGTCCCCATATCTGAGAAAATAAGTAATCATTATCGAGAAGGTACAGAAGACAGGAATCTTGGAAAGTCTGAAATTGTTTTTAATGGTTAGTTATTCACTTCTACACCTACAGTGCACTTGAAATGCACTAGAAATGCACCAGCCAAATGTGAAGGCTAAGTATGCTAGAATCCATCAAAAGTTCTGCTAACCATTTAAGGTCTGAATATTTCCATACTAATAAATAATATTTAGATAATGATATAAATGGCATGCTGGGTATCATATTCTCTGCTCCATGAGGAAGGCTCACTCAGGAGTCAAAGTGCTGGGGAGAAGGAGAGGTTTGGTGTGACTTGTTATTGTGCCATTGCATTTTGTATCTTCACTTTAAATTTAATTTTAGTTACACTTGTAGGAACTGTTTGATTGTAACATTATGTCTGAAGTCCCATGACCCCCCCCACCCGACACAAGCTTTAATCAATAAAACTGATTACAGTGGCGTGAAAAAGTATTTGCTCTTCCTGATTTTCTCTATTATTGTATATTTGTCACACTGGATGTTTTCAGGTCTTAGAGAAAATGTAATATTAGATAAAGGGAACCTGAGTGAACAAATAACACTTGTTTTTTTTTTATTTCACTTATTTAATGAAAAAGTTAACCAACACCAACTGGCACTGTGTGAAAAGTAATTGCCCCTTACACTTAATAACTGGTTATGCCACATTTAGCTGCAATGACTGCAACCAAACACTTCCTATAATTCAATATCAGTCTTTCACATCGCTGTGGAGGAATTTTAACCCACCTTCCTTGCAGAACTGCTTTAATTCAGTAACATTTGGTAGGTTTTCGAGCATGAACTGCCTGCTTCAGGTCCTGCACAGCATCTCTATTAGGTTTCAGTCTGGACTTTGACTAGACCACTCCAAAACTTTAATTTTACTTTTTAGCCATTCTGATGTGGACTTGCTTTTTGTGTTTTGATCATTGTCTTGCTGCATGACCCAACCACGCTTCAGCTTCAGCTGACGAAGGATGACTGGACATTCTCCTTAAGAATTTTCTGGACAGAGCAGAATCTATGGTTCCTTTAATTATGGCAAGTCATCCAGGTCCTTAGGCAGTGCAAGCATCCCACACCATCACACTACCACCACCATGTTTGACTGTTGGTATGGTGTTCTTACTGTGGAATGCTGTGTTTGCTTTACGCGAGACATTATGGGATCCATGTTGTCCAAAAAGTTCCACTTTGACTCATCTGTCCATAGAACATTTTCCCAAAAGGCTTGTGGATCATCCAGGTGCTTCTTGGCAAATGAGAGACTATATTTATGTTCTTCTTGGTTAGCAGTGGTTTCCGCCTTGCTACTCTCATGAAGCCCATTTTGCCCAGTCTCTTTCTGATTGTGGAGTCATGAACACTGACCTTAGCTGAGGCAAGAGTAGCCTGCAGTTCTTTGGATGTTGTTTTAGGATCCTTGAGACTTCTTGGATGATTTTACACTGTGCCCTTGGAGTAATTTTGGCAGGCCGCCCACTCCTGGGAAGGTTCACTACTGTTCCAAGTGCTCTCCATTTGGAGATTATGGCTCTCACTGTGGTCTCGATGGAGTCCCAGAGCCTTCGAAATATCTTTGTAACCCTTTCCAGACTGATAGAGGGCAACAAATTTTTTCTGATCTTTTCAGGAACTTCCTTTGATCATGGCATAATGTGCTTGTTGAATCTTTGTGCTGGCAACGTGACTCTGATGGTAAGGGCCAAATAAGTGAGGTTTATATTGAGCAGGGCTGGCTGTAATCAGGCCTGGCTGTGTTCAATCAGCTAACTCTAATTATCCCTTTAATTGGGTTGATTTAACTAGGGGGCAATTACTTTTCACACAGTGCCAGTTGGTGTTGGTTAACTTTTTCATTAAATAAATGAAATAAGTAAAAAAAAGTGTTATTTGTTCACTCAGGTTCCTTTATCTAATATTATATTTTGTCTAAAGACCTGAAAACATCCAGTGTGATTTAATATGCACAGAGAAAATTGTGAAGGGGCAAATACTTTTTCATAAAACTGTATATGTAGCAGTAAGCCTCTGCTTAGCACCATTTATTACGGCTGCAGTAGGCAGAGCCTGCAGATATTTTGCATCTACAAAAGGAGTGATGTCATGTTTTCTGTCGTGGAACTGACTGAATGTGTAGTCTCCTCCACCTTACCCTCTCCAAGAAATGTTTTCCACCCTCAAATAAATACGCTTTCATGTTAGTCAATGGTTGCAGGGTACTATTTTCTTTCTTAAATGGGCAGTACAAGAACTGGAACCTGAGTAGTGGGAGGCAGCATTGTTTTTTTGGGGGGAATAAGATCCACCCCCACCTCCACCCGAGAAGCTCCTAAAGATCCACCCCCACCTTTTTTTTATACATGTGGGAGGGGCATGAGGTGGATCTATCATGTTGAAACAAGACACACTAGTTTGGGATCTGGACCAAGGAATAGAACAAGTCTGTGGAGTCCCTGCATTTTATTAAGGACTAGGAGAACAGAAGTTACTTAATGCCTTCAAACTGACTTAAAAACCCTTGGAACAAATGATTATCAGAGCCACCTGGTGTCTCAAAAGGAAAGAGTAATTAAGAAGTGTCTGAAACTACAGCTTCTAAGGAAACCAATAGACACAGCATTCTGGTTGAGAGGCACAGGTTTATCTTACACGTTTATATACTAAAAACATAACTTTTCGTTTTTTGGGATTATATTGGCACGGTAGTGCCAGTATAGTTAGGGTTGAGTACCCCATTTAAAGTTAAAGTGTGACATTTTCATGCTTAATAACTTTGCCACTATATGACAGATTTGCCTTAAATGTGATGAGCATGGAGCAGTACCATAGATCTCTGGATCTGCCAAGTTTCATAACAGTTGGATATATGGTTGCAGAGCTACAAAGCGCAATAGAAAGTCACATTTACTTTTTTTGCGCATTCTTTGCTCATGCCTACAGGTTGTACGGTTTGTGTGACTGGTTCAAAACCTTCAGGGAATATGCAGCCAGGGTCCCTGATGTGCCTTTTTAAGATTTCATGAAAAAATATTAAACAGTTTAAAAGTTATTCAAAAAACGAGTTTCCCACTATAGTCAATGGGAAAAGTTAACAAAATATGCAAAAGTGTCACAAATGAACTCTTTACTTTCACAAATGACCATCTTGTTTTCAGTTGGTGGTCACAGAAATGCTTTGCATTTAAACTTGGGACCCTCTTAGAACACAATTCTTGTCGTGTTCACCTAGTCGAGCCCTTAGGATGCTAGCCATTTCTTTTTTGGGGGGTAAAACACCCCAGAAATATGTTTTTTAAATTTTTGTAAAAAGCAGTGATGCAAAGTACTTTTGCATGTGTGACACTTTTGTGATTTCATTTGCTAAAGTGTCGTAATTTGCGAAAGTACTTTGCAACACTATGGCCAAAACAATAAGAAATCTGTACCACCCTTCAGCAAAAGAACAGTTTGGTATTTTGGGCTGAAATTTGAAGGGAAGAAAGCCAAGATCCCACAGATGTGTTTTGTGGTGGTTTGGTGACAAAATATTAGACGACTGCAAAGTTATAGCACTCCAAAGTTGATGATTTTTCCCATAGCCTAACATTACTGCATCCGCCACGTCTTTCGGGGCCCATATCTCAAAAACGGTTCAAGATACAGACTTTTCATCAGAAGACTGCTTAGTCCCCCACTAGGGGGTTAAGTACAAAACTAGCCTGGAAAGTCATAAATAATATGAGATTTTAAATTTTTTTCTATGTGGCACAGTTCCCGAGATACAAGGAATTTAGTATTCCAAGTGCTCATTTTCTGCTCCAAGGGCCATTATTATGCATACATTCTTTGTATTCACTGTGCTTCTGAATGCACCTTTTTTGGGAAAAAAGGGTGTGCGTTTGCGTTACTGTTATTGTTAGCATTTCTGCTTGCATTTCTGTTACCGTTAGCGTTTCCGTTTATGTCACCATGTGCATTACCCTTTGCGTTTGCACTTGCGTTTGTGTTACTGTTACCATTTGTGTTTCCATTAAAGTTTTTGTTTGCGTTTACTTTTGCATCACCATGTGCCTTACCATTTGCATTTCCATTTGCTTTACTGTTTCCTTTTGACATCATTATTGGTGTTACCATACTCATTTGTGTTTCCAATTGCGTTACCATTACTGTTTGCATGTTTGTTACCATTTGCGTTTCCGTTGGCCTTAGTGTTTGCATTATCGGTACCGTTTCCATTATCGAGTGCATAACTGTTTCCATATGCTTCACTGCTGCCCTTACCATTTGCATTTCTGCTTGTTTCTGTTACTGTTTGCATTTCTGTTGCCATTAGCATTTGCCTTACTGTTTGCATTATCATTTCTGTTTTCATTTATGTTTGCGCTTGCATTTCTCTTACTGTTTACATTATGTTTCCATTTGCATCACCGTGCGCCATTACCATGTTTGCTTGCATTTGCATTACCATTACAATTTTCTTTTACCTCACTGTTGCCATCACCGTTTGCATTAACATTACCATTTGTGTTTTTGTGTTTGCACAGTACAGTGCAAAACATTATGTTTTTGCTATTTTTCTGCACTGTATTCCGTGACACATAGCACAACCAATGTGTGGTTGATTGATCTGAAACTTGCCACGTAGAAAGACCTGTGTGAAAGGAATATGCTGGTTTTTGTTTGGTGAAAAAATGTTGTTCCATGTCAGAGCTATTGCCATTTGAAGTTGGCCCCCCTCACAGTTACAAATTTTTCAGATGCCAGGTCCACCATTTTGGCACATTTTCTACCGCAATTTCTGCCATTTTGTGGTAGAAGACTTCTTAAAGGTGCAGAAATATAAAAATATAATATCTCTGGAATGTTTTGGTCTTTTCACATCAAATTTGGAAGGTGTTCAGTGGATGTCCTGGCGATGCGAATAATGCTGTTTACATGTTGGAAAAATTATTCATTCCAGAGATACTGCATGATGCAGTTAACATTTTGCACATAGCATTCTTCATGGTGCTACTGGCTTGACATTTATAGCGTAACTAGCCTCTTTCCATTAGCGCTCATAAAACATATGGTCGGGTAGCTGGCCATGGAGGTGAGAGGTGGCTGTGCCAGTCGCCAGCTGGGGAAGAGTGGGGGGAGTGGTGGGTATGGCACTGCTGGGTGGGGGGTGGGGCAACTAGACTACCAGGACATATTAAATGCAAATTCATTTTATTAGGATGGGAGGGGACCGCTAGACTACCAGGTATGTTAATAATAATAATGAAGTACAGATCGGGGGGTGCCACTAGACTACCAGGGATATTTCTAAAACATATAAATAAACACATATGGGGGCCACTAGACTATCATGGATAAAAAATAAACAGATTGATAAGATACTCATTGGGGTGGCCACTAGACTACCAGGAATACAAGCATGGTTATGTACATTACCATGATGGGGGGGCACTAGACTACCAGGGATAATGAAAATAACTATTTATTTATTCAGATAGGGCAGAGCAAAGCCCCCTGAGCAAAACCCACCCTTAAATAAGTTCATTGGACACCCTTGGGCTGCAAAAAATTATTTTGAAACCTGGCCATCTCATCCCTTGCTTTTTGTTCGTGAGTGAGCAATTTCTTTGACCACGACCGTGCAAATTCTTTGATCAAGAGATTCTTTGTTCACAATCATGCATTGCGAGTGAGGGACAAGATGGGCAGCTAAAACAATACATTTTCTCAGCTCAGGGGTGTCTTAGGAAGAGAAATGAGGGTGGGTTTTACTCAGTGGGCTTCGTTCTGATGAACCATGGTGGTGGCTTACCTCAATTATTTGAAGTTTGTGAATTACACAACTTTTCATTCTTTGGTCATGACCCTGCAAATTCTTTGATTGTGAGCCTGCAAATTCTTTGATCATGAGATTCTTTGATCGATATCATGCATCGTGAGTGAGGGATGAGATGGCCCAATTTAAAAATCAATTTACTTAGCCCATGGGTATCCTAGGAAGTCAAATGAGGGTGGGTTTTACTTAGGGGGTTCATTCTGTCAAACCATGGTGGTGGTTTACCGCAATTCCTTCAATTTTTTGATTTATAAGGTTTTTAAATCTTTGTTTATGAGCCTGCAAATTCTTTGATCGCAAGCCTACAAATTCTTCAATCATGAGATTCTTTGTTCGCCATCTTTGATCGTGAGGGAGGGACAAGATGGCCAGATTTTTTATAATGGACTAGATAGGGAAATGTTAGTAATCTTTGACATTGAATATCTTGGAAACAGTGTTGGTCTTTTGACTTGAAATTTGGAGGGAAGAAAGGCAACATCCCATAGATGTGCCTTTTGGTGCTTTGGTCAAAAAATAGTACAGGTTGGCAAAGTTACGGCACTACAAAGTTGATGATTTTCCCCGTAGGATAACATTACGGTGTCCGCCGCATTACAGGAATTCTTTGTCACCCTGCTGCAAAATAACGGTTTGGTTGTTTGGGCTGAAATTTGAAAGGAAGAAAGCCATCATCCCACAGATGTAACTTTTGGTGGTTTGATGAAAAAATATTACAGGGTGGCAAAGTGACGGCACTCTGAAGTTGATGCTTTTTGCCATAGGATAACATTATGGCGTCCGTCGCGTCTTTCAGGGCCCGTATCTCGGAAACGGTGCGAGATATGGACTTTTCATCACAAAAATGTTTAGCCCCTAAATCAGGGCTAAGTACAAAACTAGCCAGGAAAGTCATAATTCATATGAAATTTAAATTTTTTTTCTACGTCGTATGGTTCCTGAGATATAAGCAATTTAGTACTCCAAGTCATAATTTTCTGCTCTGAGGTCAATTATTATACATACATTCTTTGTTTTCACTGTGTTTTTTCAATGGACTTTTGGGGAAAGAAGGGTATGCCCTTTTGTTACTATGCCAGTTAGCATTTCCAGTTGCGCTTTCGTTACCTTATGCATCACCACTCCCGTCTACGCCACCGTGTGCATTACAGTTTGCGTTTTCATTTGCATTTGCATTTCCATTTTGTTTGGCATTATTATTGCTGTTACCGTTACCATTTGCATTTGCAATTGCGGTACCATGCCCATGTGCGTTATGCTTTGCTTTTTGGTATGCACTTGCGTTTCTGTTTCTGTTGGCTTTATTGTTGCTGTTACCATTACCATTTGCATTTACAATTGTGGTTCCATGAGTGTGCGCATTACGATTTGCATTTTTATGCATGCTTGTGTTTCTGTTTACTTTGGCTTTATTGTTGCTGTTACCGTTATCATTTGCATTTACAGTTGTGGTACCGTGAACGTGTGTGTTACCAGTTGCATTCTGTATGCACTTCTGTTTGTATCTCTGTTTATGTCACTGTTCACTTTGGCGTCACTTTGTGCTTGCATTTCTATTACTGTTTGCGTTACCATTTACGTTTGCATCACTATGTGCATAACCCTTTGTGCTTGCATTTGTATTGCACTTACTGTTACTATAGTCACATAAAATCATGTGGTGGGAGCATGGGCCCCAAAGGGCACCGTGCTCCCACCAGCTTGCGCAACTTTCTATTTTTCTATTCTTTCTTAAAAAGTATGGAAATTCTATGCAAAAAACTTCATTAATGCATCAGTTAGGGTTCTTCTACAGTGACAAAAGTGAGGAAATTCGACATTAGGGTTCCCAACCCTTGCGCCCCACTCCCACCCTGCCCCCAACAGGCATTGGGGTGTGTGTTGGGGTCATCGGTCCTAACTCTTACCCCATTCTCCTATACTGCACCACCTCAGCTTGTTTACACATGAGATGGGGTGAGAGTTAGGACCGGTGACCGCAACACACACCCTGATGCCTGTTGATGGGGGCAGAGTGCAAGGGGTTGGAACCCTAATGTCGAATTTCTTCACTTTTGTCACTGTAGAAGAACCCTAACTGATGCATTAATGAAGTTTTTTTCATAGCACATATATATATATATAGTTTGTCTTTTTGGTAGTTTTAAAACATTGAAAGCACTGGTGTTAGTAATGCATTTAGAAAAACATTTTTTAATTGTCTTTACAGTTAATCATGCAGTTTCATGTGCGGGCACATATTTTGGGGGAAGGGGTTAAAATTACTTTAATCATGGGCACAGAACTTGGTAAACACAGCATTTGATGAATTGTATTTTTTTGTTTAAATTTGAGATGTTGAATTGCCTTGCACATGTTAAAAACACCAGCTGCAATTAACAACTACTTGTAGAAACAAAAGGCTGTTTTCTTTCCCTACTTTTTTTACCGATATAAACTGAGCCAGGAAAAAAGTAAGAATGGAACAACTATCAGAGCTGCCATCTCCCTTGACATGCCATTTATCACTCATTTAAAATAACATAAATGTAGTTGCACATTTTACTATGAGGGAAGCAAGAAGATGAACCAGCACAGTTAACAAATACATTCATTGACACCTGTGAATGAGTGGGGAAGGGTAGTTTTCTTCTAACATTCCTGGTGGATTTATACTCCCTGGAACCTGCTATTCAGGTTTTTTTTTATTGCATCTTGTCCCATGCAATCTTCCCAGAGTGCAGTTTGCTCTATTGTTTAATATCTTCAGTGGAGGCCAGTGTCTTATTACATTGTCTTTTGTTTCAAAATAACCACAGACACCATGGCAGCCAAAGGAGACACACTTTGAGTCTTAGGGTGTGCACAGCATAATTGATAAGTTTCCATATGCATAATCTTTCCATTCATGTTATTGCAAGACATACTGCAGCTAGCTTGGCATGAGGAAGGATGAACATGGTTAGGACCCCTTAGCAATTGAGATACATATGCAGCAAATAAGTCCAGATGTGCTAACTGCCTGCTGAATAAGGAAGGGTTGCAGGAACCCAGGGAATGATTACGGGGGGGGGGGGAGGCAGATGGTCATCAAAATGTAAAGGGATTTTGGGGTAATCATATTGGATTACCTAAAAGTGGCTAAACAATGTACCAAAGCTGTGAGGAGAGCCAGTGGAATGCTGTGGTGCATTAGTGAGAGGTATTACCAGCAGAAGAAAGGAGGTGGCGATGCCACTGTGTAGATCACTGGTGAGGCCTCTTTTGCAATATGGTGTCCAGTTCTGGAAGTCGCATTTCTGTCATGCAACTTTAAATCACAGATGGGTTCACTGGTTCTATTTTAGAGTTTTATCTCTTTCCCCTACTTCTCTCACTGGTTATGCATAATTGTTCTACTCATGTTATTACTAGACATACTGCAGCTAGCTTGGCTTGAGGAAGGGTGAACATTATCAGGATCCCTTAGCAGTTGAGATGCATATGCAGCAAATAAGTCCAGATATGCTAACTGCCTGCTGAATAAGGAAGGGATGCAGGAACCCAGGGAAAGATTACAGGGGGGACACTGATGGTCATCAACATGGAAAGGGATTTTGGTGTAATCATATTGGATGACCTAAAGGTGGCTAAACCATGTACAAAAGCTGTGAGGAGAGCCAGTGGAATGCTATGGTGCATAGGGATAGGTATTACCAGCAGAAGGAAGGAGGTGGTGAGGTCACTGTGTAGATCACTGATGAGGCCTCATTTGGAATATGGTGTCCAGTTCTAGAAGCCACATTTCTGTCATTCATCTTTAAATCACAAATGGATTAAATGGTTCTATTTTAGATTTCTGTCCCTTTCCCCTACTTCTCCCACTGGTTAGCCTTATGGAGAGCAACCAGAACATATCTTTGCTAGCATGATGAATGCACCTACACAAGCTGCTTCTCAGTCTACAGCACTATCTTTTTAAAACGCTAACTTGTTGTTGAAAATATGGCATCATTTTTCCATCCATGTTATTGTTAGACATACTGTAGCTAGCTTGGCTTGAGGAAGGGTGAACGTGGTCAGGACCCCTTAGCAACTGAAATGTATATGCAGCAAATAAGTCCAGATGTGCTAACTTACCCTATAACTGTTAAGTGTCACAGTTTGCATTTTCTTCTTGAAATGGTTACTTTTGCATTTATGTTTATTTTAAAATATTTGTAATATTCTGACCATGTGGTTATGTCATGGATCATAACTGATCTCCAGCCTTAACCTTCCCCACCCCGTGCTCCAGCTTGCATAGAAAATAGTGCTTGCAGACAAATCTAATCATTTTTCCGCTGTGTTCTGGCATGTTCATGTGTGTGTGTCGTGTTCAAAGAGCACTCATTCTGAGTGGGGTGAGTTCAAGCCAGTGGAAGTTCGTGAGGTCATTGAGATTGCGGCCAATTTGAGGTATACCTTTTGTGAATTGGACCCTGTGCCAACGCCTTTTGATGAGGTGCATTGACACTGTTGGCCGGGTGTTTGCTCTGATTGTCCGGGTGCTCCTTGAGTCAGGGTGTCTTCCGGATGCCTTGAAGGAGGCTCTGGTGAGACCCTTTAAAGAAAGCTTCTCTGACCCGGAGATTAGGCAAATTATCGCCCTGTTCCAATCTTCCATTCTTGGGAAAGGTTGTTGAGAAGGTGGTATCACTTCAGTTGGGTGAGCATCTCATGACCCACAAGTTGTACGATCCTTCCAGTCAGCTTTTCGGGCCAGGTATAGCACTGAAACTGCATTAGTTCGGTGCAGAATGATCTCCTTAGGGCTAGAGATCAGGGGAAAAATAATTTGTCCTCCTTGATCTCTCCTCAGCATTTGACACTGTGGACCATTGTGTGTTGCTTTTCCGCCTGAGGGAGTTGTGTGGACTCACCGGTATTGTCATCAAATGGTTTGAGTCATTTCACCAACAGGAGGCAGCGGGTTGTGATGGGTAATTTCTCATCTACGACCTGCCTCCTTCATGGAGTCCCTCAGGGTTGCCGGTATTGGCCCCAATGTTGTTCTGTGAGGCACATGCTGCCCCTGGGGAGATCATTAGAGGTATGGTTTGAGTTTTCATTGCTATGCCGATGATACTCAGCTATACCTATCCTTTGCACCAGGAACATCAAATGCAGTGGATGTGATGAATATCTGTCTGGCTGAGATAAATGACTGGATGTCTTCCAGCTGGCTGCGACTTAAACCTAATAAGACTGAGGTACTGGTGGTGGAGTCAACAGAGCTCGTGATGGGATGGCCGCTTCTGATTCAGCGACTGGCATTAAGCTAGGAGCTGTGTCATTGATGGCATCCCCAGGGTGCGAATCTGGTGTGATCTTTTGACAGGAGCTTGTCCATGGAGGCTCAAATATCCTCCGTGGTATTGCCTCCTGTTTTTCATTTTAGGAATATCGCCAGGATTGCCGCTTGTTCCGCTCTGACCTCCCTACTTGGTACATGCCTTGGTCACGCCGAGACTTGACTACTGTAATGCGCCTATCTCGGGTCTCTGGAACTCTCTTCGCAGACTGCAGCTGGTGCAAAACGCTGCTGCCAGGCTTTTGACCGACAAAGTAAGTTTTGTCATATAACTCCGTATTGCGCGATTTGTACTGGCTGCCTGTCAGGGAGAGTTTTGTTCAAGGTGGGGTTTCTCACCTATAAGACCCTACATGGACAGGGCCCTGGTTACCTTTCATTGATCTACTGGTACCATCCACCTCTGTCTGGGATCTTCGCCTCTGGTGGTGGCCTCTCAACTCCGAGATCTAGGTTGAAATCAGCAGGATCGCCTTTGAGTTGCTGCTCCAGTTCTCTGGAACCCTGGCTTGAACTGAGAGAGGCCCCCACTGTAGAGGCTTTTAAGAGTGGTCTAAAGACTTTTTTATTTGCGCAGGCTTTTGGGGTTTAAGTTATATGTTTGTGATTTTACTTGAATGTATACAGTATGATAAACTGTAAAGGTTTGTACGGCGCCCAGAGCCTTTGGGATTGGGCGTCTTTTTAAATAAAGTTGACTTGACTTGACTTGTGTGTGTGTGTGTGTTACTGAAGCAAGAAATGTACAGCTGTCATTTTTTAAATCCTGTTCAAAATGTGTTTTTGCATCTGTGGTGCCAAATGGCACAGTTGCTGTGCAAAATCTCCTTTCAGCTAATGAACTGATAGTGTCACTGTTCATGCGGTGGAGTCACAAAAAGCACATGCTGAAAACTTGGAGTGAAAATACCAAGAAACACCCAGGGCATTAGAGTTTATGACCATAATACCCTGCACTGTAGGGACTGATAGACATCTGGGGTGTGACTTGGGACTATCAACAGTAATGCTCATGCCATTCCACCCCCATCCCCACCCTGCAGCCAGTGACAGGTATCGAGGTGTGCCTTTGACTCTTCAGCCCCAAAGTTCACTCCATTCTCTTATACTGTACCCATTTCAGCGTATTTCCTTATGAAATGGGATGAGTGTAAAGTTTGATAACCCCAAGGCACACCTCTACTCTTGTCTGTGTCTGCAGGGTAGGGAGAGGTGAAATGGCATGAGCGTTATGGACAATGACCCAAAGGCACACCCCAATGCCTGTCCATGTCTTTGGGGTGGGGGTGGGGTTGGTGTCACTTCAATACTTCACTGCCATTCCTATTCTGCCTGTCTGTCTGTCTGTCTGTCTGTCTCTCTCTCTATCTATATGTCTATGTGATTATCTATCTTTCTATTGATTGCATGTATCACTATATTTACCAATTTCTAAAACAAACCTGCATATCACATTTGCATGCACTCTGAGCACATACTTATGAAACTGCATATTTGTACTCCACTTCTGCATAGACCTCATACTTTCCTAATATTCCCATTATCACAAGCATAACTACCTTGCCCTTATCAAAAGTGACCCCCTCTGAAAGTTAATATCACATTTTCTCTAACAGTCCATCATCATTACACTTGACTTCCTGACATCTACATATTGCTTAAATATAACTTGTATCACCTCATGGACAAAAACCCTGTTTCTCTTAAAAAAATAAATAAATTAATAAATAAATAAAATGTGTAAATAATCCCAAGGCTGAACATATACCAGCCATTACTTTTTCATGTACTGCCACCTTCTGTACCATCATGGGGATTTGCCTATGTTTCCCTTGATGCTTTGCATTACTGGGATATGTGCAATTATGTTTTCTTTAAAATTTGGCTGTCTGGCCAATATCATCCAGGATAACACATACATCAGTTATATTTGCTCTGGGGTTCTTTTGTAAGCTTCCTATTCCTTCCATTAAAATGTATACCACCATATATTTTCCTAATAATGTGTATGCCTTCCTTAGAACAGAAACTAAAACAAATTACTACTTACAAATCATTGTGTTGTTTCTTCACACCTCCTTAACAATTCCACACAACTTCACTAACTTCATTATGTTGCCGTAGTGGCTCTGACCAGAATTTGTTGTTGTAGTAGTAAGGTGTGAAGACTTTCTTGCTTCCCTGTAATGATGTAAGGACTAGACTAGCCACTTTGAGTATGAATCCTCTTCCTTTTCTGAGCCCAGCTGCTTTTGTTTGGTCTCTGTGCTTGTGTCACTCTACCTGACCTATCAGGTAAGAGAAATCAATAAAATACATTTTTTTATTCTAAAATTGTTGGCCCGCAAAGCTACACTGAGCACAAGTTTGCTTTCAGGTGTATTGCAAGACCAAAGAAAGGTTAAGTGACTTGCCTTATGCTTCTTGATACATTTTAGAAGTAATGCAGGGATTATTTTTTTCCCTATAGATGTTAATGGCATCAACTGGGCATATTTATTTATTTATTTGATATATCAGGTTTACAACCTTCGAGCCAAAGGCTAATTTCCAAAGGTACCTCGTCACATGTAAGACAGAAGCTAATACGGACAGGGTATAACAACAATTACATTAAGCATGTGTTACAGACGTTTGTCACTGACATTATTTTCAGTATTTGGATGTAGATATTTTCAGACATTATTTACAATATTTGGATGACGATATTTACATCATCAGAGCAGAAAGACATTGTTAGCTTGAGAAAGCACCTAAACAGAGTAGTCAGTCCTATACATGGGTTTGGTATTATTGACGAAGGTTGCAATCCATAATGGACTTTGTCAGAGAATTTGGATCAGAGAGGGTGAAAGTGAAATGTTAGTTGCAGTTACAGGAGCAGATATTGAAGAGGTGCATAGCCAGTTACTGTACTATTAATGCAAATTTTATAGGTACAGTACTATGTTTTGGACTGGTGCTGTCTTTCCTGAGCTACTTTCTGGGAGGGTAAACGTATGCAACAGAGAAATATGATTCAGTAGATCCTAAATTTAGTTGTTAGTGTGACTCACTTGGTGTCATATACACTTCTGGGCCCGAAGGTTAGGGGTTCTAGTCCCACACTGGGATTGGGCTTATACAATAAACACTGGCACCTGAATACAGTACTATAAGGATGCTGTAGTGTCACGGTGTGCCCTTTGGATAAATGCAGTACTATGAGGATGCTGTACTGTCAGGCATGCTGTCCTTCAGCTGAGACATTAAACCAAGGTCCTGTTCGTCTTTTCTGGTGGTTGTTTGGGTGGACCTTAATAACCCCACAGCACTTCTCGAGAAGCGTAGGAGAATTTTTACGCTGTTTTGATCTAATTTTTCCCATTATCTAAAGTACCACCAACAGCTTAATCTGGTTACATTTTAGTTGGTTTGCATCTGTATTCCCTCTCATCTTGGGACCATGCTAAAAATAAGTAGTATTGTCTACCCTTCTTTTTCCAGTCAACAAAAACTAAAAAGAAACTAAATAAATAAATTAAACTGCAATGGGGCCACAGGTTTACCATGCGATCCTGAGTCAATCTCTTGACCTCCCAGTATTTTCATCTTCTAAACTCTACAACAGGAAAGAGGCAGCAATCCACTATACACAAGATGTTAAATTGCAGCTGGGCTATTTTGAGTAAATATTTTTTTAAATGAAGATGTGAAAGAGTTACAGGGCTCGATTCTCAAAGTGGGCTGTGAACAGTGCAAGCTGTGGCAAAAAGCATGTTGCGCTGAAGCCCAGTGCACCACGGACCCTGCACCAGATTCTGGTACAGGAGGGGTCTCAGCACCTAAGTCCCCAGATGTGTAGCTACCTTTCCCATGCAATAAACACACAGCATATGGGAGGGGCTTGCCACAGGCTCCTGTGACAAAGGCAAGCAGTCCCCCCACCCCAATCCCAGTTGCCACCCATAATTATATGTTTAATAAAGATCCCCTCCTGGTGGTCTAGCTGCCCCCAGCTTGATCCCACCTGTTGCCATAAATATATGTATAATAATCATCCCCTTCTGGTGTTCTAGTGGCCCCCCTGCCCTGATTCCCGATCTGTGTTAAATAATTCAATTTGTCCAAATCCCTGGTAGTCTAGTGGTCCCCCCGCCCTGATCCCCAATGTCGCCTATAAATAAATGTTAAGTGATCATCCCTTCCTGGTTGTCTAGTAACACCGCCTCCCCTGTCCCAACCTCCGATTTGTGGTAAATAAAACATTTCGCCCAAATCCCTGGTAGTTTAGTGGCCCCCCCACCCAAATCCCCGATGTCACCCATAATTAAATGTTAAATGATCATCCTCTCCTGGTGGTCTAGTGGCCACCCCCACCACCACCATAGTGGGTAGTGCTCACCTCCCCACTCCCCCCATGCTGAAATGCACCCAGTGACCAGCACAGCCCACCTCTCACCTGTGCGGCCGGCCATCAAACTGAACTGTCAATGAGCCTACTCTATAGCATGTGCACCAAGATAGTTCAGAGCAGGGCACCATATTTATTCCTTTCAGGAACTTGAAAGTTTTTATCATGTCCCCCCTCTCCCTCCTAGTTTCTAGTGAGTACATATTCAGTGCTTCTAAGCACTCCCATTCAAAAGTCCTTCCATGCCCTGAATCATTTTTGTCATCCTTCTCTGCACACTTTCCAATCTGTTTTTGTCCTTCTTGAGGTGTGTGCTCCAAAACTGGACACAGTACTCCATGTGGGGCCTCACAATGGACCTATAGAGTGGCAGCATCACCTCCCTGTTCTTGCTGTCAATTCCTCTCTCAATACACCCCAACATTTTGTTGGCTTTGCTGTAAGCTGTATTGCATTGGCTGGTCTGCTTAAGGGTGTTGCAGATGATAAGGCAAGGGCAAGGCAAGGCAAACATTTATTTAAAAAATGCCCAGTCCTGGGCTCTGGGCACTGTAGAAACAGTAGACACATCTTCAGAAGCAGAATCATTAAATACAGAAAAAGAAAAAAAAAGAAACATTTTAACAACCCAACATAAAAATACAGCATATAAAATTAATAATCTAATCAGATCAATAAATTAATCATTCAGTCAAGAAATGCCTGAGCAAATAGGAGGGCCTTAAGGCGGACCTTGAAACCTCTAAAGTAGGGGCCTCCTTAACCCCAGAGGGCAGCAAAGTCCAAACGATGGGAGCGGTGACACTAAACGCCCTGTCGCCAGCAGATTTCAACCTCATCCTTGGAATCACAAGGGGGTCCCCGCAAAAGGAATGGAGGGGGTGAACAGAGAGAGCAGGTACAAGAAGGTCAGACAGATAGCCAGGGCCCTGACCATGTAGGGCCTTATAGGTGAGAAGACCCACCTTGAAGAGGATCATCCACCTGATCGGCAGCCAGTGCAGCTCAAGCAATATGGCAGAAGTTTGACTGCCCAGTTAATAACCAGGCAGCTGTGTTCTGCACTAGCTGCAGTCTGCGGATACATCCTCCCATGACCCCGAGGTAGAGCGCACTACAGTAGTCAAGCTTTGATGTAACTAAGGCATGCATCAAATAGGGGAGGTCCAGAGGCGGAACAAGGAGCTTTATCCTGCTGACATTTCTAAGATGGAAAAAACAGGGCGGACAGTGGAGGATATCTGCACTTCCATCGTCAGATTCCTATCCAGAATGACACCAAGATTTCGCACCCTAGAGGAGGTCTTCAGTGAAGCAAATTCTAGAACAAGTCCAGTCTCTGATTCAGAGGCCATCCTATCACACACTCTGTTCGACTCCACCACCAATACCTCCGTCTTATCTGGGTTTAGTCACAACCAGCTGAGGCCATCCAGTCAGTAATCTCAGCAAGGCAGTTGTTTAGCACATCTACCGCGTTGGATGTTGCTGAGGCAAAGGAAAGATGTAGCTGGGTATCATCAGCATAGCAATGAAAACCCAAGCCATACTTCTGAAGGAGCCCTCCCAGGGGTAGCATGTACACTGCGAACAACATTGGGAATAATACCAATCCCTGAGGGACTCCGCAGGACAGGAGTCTAGGGGAGGAGGAAAAATTCTCCATCACAACCCATTGCCTCCTATTTGTTAAGAAGGACTCAGACTAGCAGATTATGGTGCCAGCGAGTCTGCAGAGGTCCCTAAGGTGGTCAAGCAACACACAATGGTCCACAGTGTCAAAAGCTGAGGAGAGATCCAGAAGAACAAGAATTGTCTTTCTTCCTCGATCTCTCACCCTGAGGACATCATTCAGTACCTGAACAGGCACAGTTTCTGTGCTATGCCTCACCTGAAATCCTGACTGGAAAGGTTTGTATAACTTAGGGTCATGAGGTGCTTCTCCAACTGAAGCACCACTACCTTTCCACTACCATCTCCAGAAAGGAAGATTAGAGATAGGTCAGTAATTTGCCCTGACCTCGGGTCCAAAGATGGTTTCTTTAAGAGTGGTCTCACCAATGCCTCCTCAAGGTATCAGGAAAACCCCTCAGATAAGGAACACCAGACAATCAGAGCAAACACTAGCATAACGGCGTCAATGCATCTCATCAAGAGATGCGTCAGCACTGGATCCAGTTTCGCAAAGGTGTGCTTCAGAATTGGTCGCCACCCCAATGACCTCACTTACCTCCTCTGGTCTGAACTCCCCAAATAGGTGGAGTGCTCTCAGAACACTTCAGGCAACCACTGTCAGCTATGACATTGTTGACTGGAGAAACACTGCTGGATACTGGACACTCTGTCCTGATAACGCCTAGGTCCCTTTCCTCCTGTGAGGCACTGAGTCTTACCCTATTAAGCCAATATGCAATCTTCGGTTTTGTTTTCCTAAATGCATCAATTTATACTTCTTGGCATTGAACTTCAGCTGCCAGACACTAGATCAATTTTCCAACTTGTGCAGATCTTTCTGAAAGTTCAAAACTGCTTCCTTGCTGTCTACCCTACCACCAAGCTTAGTGTCATTCTGCAAGAGGGCAAGCTTGCCTCTATACCTACCCCAATGTCACTGATGAACACATTAAACAGCACTGGACCCAAGACTGAGCCCTGCGGTACACCACTAGTGACCTCTCACTCATCCGACATCTGCCCATTGACAACCACTTTCTGTCCTAAAGCCAGTTTCCTACCCATCTAACAATACTCTTTGCTGTGCCCATGTCCTCCAACTTTTTCAGCAGGCGATTATGTGGTACTGAGTCAAAGACCTTGCTGAAGTCAAAGTAGAGGAGATCTACTGGATGGCCCATCCAGTTCCTTAGTCACCCAGTCAAAGAACATAGTCAGGTTCATCTGACATGATCTACCTGCTTTGAACCCATGCTACCTGTCATCCTGAAGGCCGATCTTGTCCTGCTACTCTACTAGGTACTATTTAATCAAGGTTTAGTAGCGAAAATGTGTCTGTGACAGAGACCCATGAGGCGCAGACACTCAGGGGATTACCTCCATGGCCTCCATCCCTTTGAGCTCCCAACACTCCTAGCTGAGGCCTACTGGAGGTGTACAGCCTTGGAAATAGCTCAGAGGAGGGAGTGTCTGGGGGTGGTGGCTCCCGAGTGGCTGCCGGGGTGTCTGGGATTTGGGTGGTGAAGCCAAAGAGACCCCCTAGGGTGAAATTGAAACTTGAGAGAGGGTTGCCATGCTTAGTTTCCATACCCAAGGGCTCCACGATGGATTGTGGGCAGCTGGCTGGTCCAGGTGCCCCACCTCATTCTACTCGGGTTATGTTATTAATGCCAGGTCGATGAGGAACAAGACTGCCATAATGGTGAACTTGATATCCTCAGTTGACCTTGTTTGCTTTATGGAGACCTGGCTGGATGAAAATGCTGCCCCCATTTTGGAGGCAGCTGTGCCAGACTGATACTCTGTGATACACAACCGAGGGAGGATCGCAGGGTGGGGTGGCCATTTGTTTTAAATCTGGCCTGAACCTCACAGTGCTACCTGTAGGTCATACCCAATCTTTCGAGCATGAGGCTGCCCGGCGTGGTGGGTGCGGTTTCAGGGTCTTTGTGCTCTATTGCCCCCTGGTGTGGATGGGGACTTTTTATGGAATATCGAGGAGCTCGTCTCTGGCCTGGTGTTGGAGTCTCCCTGGTGGTTGATTCTGGAGGGCTTTGATGTCTGGGTCGACAGCAGGCTCCCGAGTTTTGGGAATGATCTCCTAGGAAGCATGGGAGCCATGGGCCTGTCACAGAATATAACAACAGCTACACACTCAGGTGGCCACACACTGGATTTGGTCTTTTCTTTAGGGTTAGTTGTGAGTGACCTCAGCGTAGATTCTGTATTTTGGTCGGATCACAGCACCGTGAGGTTCATGCTTAGGGGCACCCCACTAGATGGTCCTGCCCCAGTAGAGATGGTCCTGCACCACCCGTTAAGAGGAGTTTCCTCTATGGGACTGTTGGCAGTGCCGGACCTATCGAGTGTTGGGGCAGCTTGTGTGGCTGGAACAGAGGCAGCAGTAGCAGCCTATAATGGGGCTGTTGCTGCCGCCTTTGATTCCATTGCACCCATTTGTGTTCATTCCTTGTCTATTTGCCTGAAACCTCCTTGGTATGATGAGGATCTCCAGGGTTTAAAAATGAAGGGGAGGAGGTTAGAGAGGTGCTGGAGGACAAATTGGCCCTGAAGTCACATTATGTCAACTATCAGGGGCAATCTCCCGTATGAAGGCAGAATATTTATCTAGGAGATTGCTTCGGTGAGGAACAGACTGGCACAGCTCATCTGCATGGTAGACAGGCTTTTGCATCCTGTCTGTTCCTGTGTTGGGGAGGAGATTCTAGCACTAGGTGTGAGACCCTATCTGTATGCTTCTCCGACAATATGTCATCTATCAGGGATGAGGTCTCTTCGAGTACCTCTCAAAGGGGATGTAGGGTCCAGCCTGAAATGTGCCGAAACACTCCTCCTATCTGGGATGAGTTTAAGCTAGTTGGGGTGGAGGAGGTGGCAGAGATAATCTTGAAGCTGTGGCCAACCAAATGTGATCTGGACCCAGGTCCGACCTGACTTTTGGTTGGATGTTTGGACCCGATTAGATCTGTGTTTGCTGAGGTCATCTGGAGTTCCTTGAGGAGTGGGGTCTTCCCATTGGCCTTGAAAGAGGCCTTGGTTAGACCCCTTTTGAAGAAATCCTCTTTGGACTCAGACTGCCTCAGCAACCATAGACCGGTCTCAAACCTCCCATTTTTAGGGAAGATTATTGAGAAGGTGGTGGCCATACAGCTCAAGAGACATCTTGCCTCTTCTTCCACCTATGAGCCTTTCCAGTCTGGGTTCCATGCAGGGCATAGTACAGACTGCCCTGATGAGGGTGCTTAATGATCTCCTGATGGTGAGGGACAGGAGAATCCATACCATCTTGGTCCTCCTGGACCTCTCTGTGGTGTTTAACACTGTGGACCATGAGGTGTTACTTGACCACCTGCAGTTCTGGTGTGGCCTGTCTGATAATGTCATCAACTGATTTAGGTCATATCTGACAGGCAGAGTTCAAAAGGTGATGATGGGGTTAGCCTTATCTAACCCAAAGCCTCTGTGCTGTGGGGTTCTGCAGGATTTGGTCTTGTCGCCCTTGCTGTTCACGGTGTACATGCTGCCGCCGTTTGGGGACATTATTAGGCAGCATGGGCTGGGTTTTCACTGCTATGCAAATGATACCCAGCTATACTTGTACTGTGCACCCGATACCCAGGTGTTGGCCTCTGTATTTAACAGCTGCCTTGATGAGATCCAGTCATGGATGACTCAAAACTGGCTTAAACTTAACCCAGACAAGACAGTGGTACTGGTCATGGATCCAGGTCATCAGGGCGGGGGGGGTGAGGGGTTACCCCCTGGCCTAGTGTTAGGGAGTGTTCCCCTTGCCTCATCTAGACAGGTGAAGGATTTGGGCGTGATCCTGGATAACAGTGTGACACTTGATGCTCAGGTGTCAGCCATCATCAGGAGTGGATTTTACCATCTCCGGAATATCTCCTGAATCTGAGCACTGATCCTGCCTGAGGACCTGACCATGCTGTCGTATGCTTTTTCTTCACCTCCAGGCTGGACTACTGTAGTGCCCTGTACCTCGGGTTATCTGGAGGCAATCTCTGTAGGCTACAGCTGGTGCAGAATGTGGCAGCAAGACTGCTGATTGGAGTGAGATGGTGTGAGCATATCATCTCTGTGGACTGCACTGGCTGCCGATCAGGAGAGGGTCTATTTTCCAGGTAGGGCTCCTGACCTACAACACCTTGCACGAAAGAGGACCTGTCTCTCTGCAAGATCTCCTTGCCCCCCTACCATCCACCCTGGGCACTCCGTTCTGTCAGGGGAGGCCTCCTTGGAGTTCACAGGGTTAGGTTGCGGCATTCTGGGGACAGGGTGTTCTTGGTGGCAGGGCCTACCCTGTAGAACTCCTTTCCTGCTTATTTAAAGGAGGGTCCCTCGATAGAAGCCTTTAAAAAGGGCTTAAAAACATATTTGTTCCAGCAAGCTTTTATTGATTAATTGTTTATTTGTTTACTTGCCCGGCTCCCATGGCTTTCAGAGGTGGCCTCATACCCCCTCCTACTCCGTCCGCCTGGGCATCCCTCTAGGCAACCCCTGCCCCAGCTTCATCTTGCTTGGGGGTCCAGGGTGTATGTATTTTTCCCCTTTTTTCTCCCTTACCCCTGAGGATGCTGGTGCAAAGGACGTATGTCCAGGCAAACGACGTGCTGACGCATGCCACTGCCAGGTGCCCACAGCATCCTCCCCGGCTCCGAAGAGCCGCCATTGCCCCTGAAAGCCTGTGCTTCCACTGGCCCCAGGAACTTCAGGTGCGCAAGGCATCCTCGGTACCCCACCCCAGGAGGAGGAGAGCATCCACTGAGACACTTGATCCTCCATCCCCCCACCGACCCCCTGCAACCCAAGTCCATTCCCAAACCCGGATTGCTGGTGTAGCACTAGGTCTGGCATCCAGTGCTTCAACCCTCAGCACCACTGGGCCAGCCCAGGTTCATTGTTTATTTTAAAGGGATAGATAGATGAATTTTAAATCCGCTCCCAGCTGAATTGTTATCTATATATTGTTTATTTTCACTGTTCAACGCCCAGTTTCTTTTTAAACATGAGAAAAGCCTCTCTTTTGGTCCTAATTGTTGCTTTTCACCTGGTTATTGATCCATATGGATCTTTTAGGTCTATCATTTTTTCATTACTGTCTTTATGCATAGCCTTGTAGCCTCTAAGATGATCTGTTTAATCAACCCCCATATGTCTTCTATTTACAACTGCTCACAGATCCTTGTTAGTTTTCCCTTGGCTAATTGCTTAATTTTTTGAGGCTCACTCCTCTAAAGTTTAGGACTACTGCTCTGGATTGAGATTTTACATCCCTAGGATAATTCAAACCATAGAAACATAGAATTTGATGGCAGATAAGGACCACTTGGCCCACCCAGTCTGTCCATTTCCCTACCTAATGGATAAGCTGCAGATCCTAGCTAACCAATAGCCTGCTTCTTCCAACCTCCACCCCCTAGAATTGCCTTGTCTGTCCCATGCATTCTTGAATTCCACCACTGTTTTTGACTCCACATCCTCCTCAGGAAGTCTGTTCCATGCATCCACAACCCTCTCCATGAAAAAATACTTCCTCACATTACCTCTGAGCCATCCCTCCTCTATCTTCAAATTGTACCCCTTGTTCTTGCACACTCTTTTCTGAAAGATGCTACCCTCTTGGAATTTGTTGATTCCTTGAGGTATTTTTAAAGTTTCTATCATGTCCCCTCTCCTCCTGTCCTCGAGGCTATACATTAAGATCCTTAAGTTTCTCTTGATATGGCTTCTGGTGCAGACCCTGCAAACATTTTAGTTGCCCTCCTCCAGACAGCCTCCATCCTGTCCATGTCTTTGTGGAGACTGGGTCTCCAAAACTGCACGCAGTACTCCAGATGGGGACTCACCAGCTGTCTGTACAGAGGGATAACAACTTCCTGTTTTCTACTGGTGATGCCTCTCCCTATGTATCCAGGTATCCCACCAGCCCTACTTACTGCCCTCTCACATTGCTTGCTCACCTTTAGGTCATCTGATATTACTACCCCAGGTCCCTTTCCATTTTTGCTGTTGTTAGTATCTCACCCCACCTTGTGTACTCTTCAATTCTGTTGCAGATCTTTGTGTCGTCTGCAAACAGACATATTTCTTCCTTCCAGTCCCTCTGCAATGTCTCTTATTAAGACATTAGGAGGACCCAGTCCTAGTGCTGAACCCTGGTCACCCCAGTAGAAACCCCCTTTCTTCAGAGTGGACTCCTGTTTTTTACCCTCTGTGTCCTGTTCTCCTGCCAATTTTTTACCCAGGCTGCCATCTTGGGACCCACTCCCAGGCTGGCCAACTTGTATATTAATCTTTTGTGTGGGACTGTGTCAAATGCCTTGCTAAAGTCTAGGTAGGCCATGTCTACAGCCCCTCTCAAATCTACTACTTTGTTCACCCAGTCAAAGAAATCTATTAGATTCATCTGACATGACCTTCCCACTGCGAATCCATGCTGCCTTTGGGTCCTGTGCTCCTCTGGCCTCTAGGTACTCAACAATTCTTTCCTTCAGAAGTGATTCCATTATTTTCCCAATCACTGAGGTTAAACTAACAGATCTATAGTTTCCTGCTTCTGCTCTGCTCCCACTTTTGTGAAGTGGAATCACATCTGTGCTTCTCCAGTCTTCAGGTACCACCCCATCCTCCCATGATCTATTAAAGAGGGTAGTCAGTGGTGTCACTAGTTCTACCCTTAGTTCTTTTAGAATTCTGGGATGAATCCCATCAAGCAATGACCACAACTTCCAATCTGATGGAGTTGTGGTCGTTGCTTGATGGCAGTTCACCAACCCTAACAGCACTATCTCTGAGTTGGTGGGAACCACATCCAGGATGGTGTCAAATCTAGTTGCCTCATTGACTAGTTGCATGAGAAGGCAGTCTTGTAAGCCTTCTACCACAGTTTGATTTCTTGATGTTCTAGCCATTAGAGATGTTGCAAAATTAAATTTTGCCAGCGAAATTGCTGCAAAATCGGCAATTTTGTCGCATGAAACATTTTGCGAAATTCTGCCATTCCATTACATTTTTTGCAGAGTGCAAAGTTGAGAAATTTCATCTGAAAAGGTGAAATTTCACTGCGAAATGCACAGTTTTACCTGAAAAGGTGAATTTCACCTGCAGAAAGTGAAATTTCACCTGTGGAAGGCAAAATTGGTGACATTTTGCATTTCACGGGTGAAGTTTTGCCTTCCACAGCAAAATTTCATATTTCGCACCTGCACAATATTTTGCAAAGTATTTTGTGTAACAAAATGTCACAATTCCACACATCTCTACTAGCCATTGGGATGTCCCTATTGACATCAAGCATGTTCAGGTCCCCAATCACCACTGTGTCACCTCTCTGATTTGTTCCAGAAGCTTTTCGTCCTTGTCCCCAGTCTGGCCAGGAGGCCTGTAAACCACCCCGATGTAGACCTTCCTCCCGGATGCTGAGCTTAGCTGTACCCACGGGGATTCTGCTCCTTCCTTCCTGCCGACATTGAACTCTGTAGTCATAAGTCCATACAAAACATAAAGTGCTACCCCTCCCCCCATGGCTGCCATTCTATCCTTCTTAAAGAGTGAGTACCCTAATACCGATAGATCCCAGTCTTTGTTATCTGAGGCCCAAGTCTCTGTAACAGCCACCAGGTTACCTGGGACTGCGTTACCAATGTCTGTGGGTCACTGACCTTGTTGTCCAAGCTTCTGGTGTTGCACATCCCCCTTTCCATAAACCAGAAGCCTTAGTGTGCTTCCTGCTTTTAGGATTTTTCAGTTGGCTCCCAAGATCAAGGCTCCCTTTCTGCCCCCCAGAGTCTCTTACTGCTTCCTACTGTGTTTGTGTCTGTTTGTTTAGTCTCATAAATTCCATCAGATTCTGTGGAATTCTTTCAAAAGTAGAATTCCAAAATTCTGAAAGGGAAATGTTAATCGTAGACTTGTATTCCACAGTTTATGCAAACTGCAAATTCATTTTCCACAGACTGTGGAATAATATTCCGCAGTTTACCTTATCCATGGAATATATTCCATAGTTTACACAGAAGTACTTTTTGGAGTTCTGCAGAATTTAAAAAAGCCCTGAAAAGCATCTTGAAAGTGGAATTGCCATTCTCCATGCATTTCACTGGCACAGTTCCACATTCCACACAGCACTACTTATTACTTAAATAACCCATGCACTTCCACATGCTGATGCACTACATCATTTATGACTGACTTAAAGACCTGTCCAGCATTGAGATAAGACTTAGAGATCTGTAGTTACCTAGATCTGGTCCTCATCCATTCATGAGTAAGGGACAACACTGGCAGTGTTTCAGTCATCTGGCACTATCCCTGTCCGTAAAAAGTCCTGAAAGATCATCAAGAAGTCATTCATGCTCCTTAGCCCTATCTGAGCTCTATGTTCTTATTTTAACCCTTTTCTTATTGTAGTTTCGACCTCAAGTTCTTTGTACAGTATCTGCTTAGACATTTTATTTATTCCACTTCATTTCTTAAGTAAATATTTCTTACCCTTGGTGTAGTAACTACTTCCCATAGTATCCATTTATTGCCAAAACCTTCCTTCTGTAATTGCACAAAGTATGTCAGCTGCTCTATCTAATAAGATCTGTTCACCATTTCCTTCATGGTAGGAGGAAATGTTCTAACTAAATGTTTGGTGATGTATTTCTTTGCTGTAATGATCAGTATAGAAAATATTACTGTACTTTATCAATAGCGTAGCCAGTGGGAATGTTCCACAGCTACAGTATAGACTTTCTAGTAACTTGTCTAATTCTGTTCCCAAAATGTCCCTGATATACTCAGTCAACTCCTCATAATATATTCCCAATTTAACACATGCTCAGAATATATGTATGTAGTCAGCTTCATCAAGATTGCAATCTCTACAGCATTCTCAGAATATTGTTCATGTCTCTTTCTCAGTATAACTAGTATTTCAAAATATATTAGCAACCTTCCAAGCAAACTCTCTCCAGATTCTTGAGTTTTTTGACATTTTGAAAATTAGTCAAAATGCATTTTCCATTATGAATTTCTCTTTGACATTTCAGTAGGGTACCAAATCATTTGGCTCTGGAAAATTTTAAGTGTTATAAATGTTAAGTGTAACTGTCTTGGCCTGCTGCTATCATGTTCCCCAGGATCATCTTCAAAACTAGGTGTTACACTTAAATTAGATTATCCTGAGATATGCAAGTTGTAAATAAAAAAAATAAAATAAAATATGAGTGTAGATATCAAATACTGTGTAAGGCAGTTCTTTTGGGAGTGGTGGAGGAGGACTCCTGTTGGAGTCCGGAAGGAGTTTGGTGACCGTAGCTGTGTGGTAAGGGGGCTCTTGCTAGAGCCGTGCAATGGAGGGCCGCAACCATGGCACCAGCAGCAAGAGGAGGCGGTGACCAATCAAGTCACCACAACAAGTCAAGGGCACCAAATTTGAAGGTGGCTGGGCTATTTAAGTTCAGGCCCAGCCACAAATCAGAAAAAAGGGCAGTGCTTTTGGGAGCAGTGGAGGAGGGCTCCAGTTGGAGCCAGGAATGAGTTCAGCAGCTGTAGCCATATGACAGTGGGGCTCTCGCTAGAACTGTGCTAGTTCCAGTTAGATTTTTTCTCCCAACCACCCACCGTGCACCACCACCAATATTAAATGGATTACTTAACCCGCCCATTATAGCAAGAACCAGTAAGAGAGGAAGAGAGGTGGTGCTCACAGTAGGGGTATCACCAGGATGAACTTCAGCTGACTTGACTAGCAAAATTGCAAACTTGACTGGATTAAGGGCCCAGATTCTGGACATGGGTCATAGGGGGTCTAGAGAGAGTTGCACATTTAAGGTGCTGTACAAGCTAATCTGGGTTAGAAAGGAGGTGCACATTCAATGTACTGTACAAACTAATCTGGCAGGATCTGCTAAGGACATGGAGCACTAGGAATTAACTAGTGTTTGTCTTCTGGACTGTCGCTAAATAAGGGGGGTTGATACAGGTATTCTGATGGTTGCACATAATTGTTTCTTAGAAATTGTCATTTGGGCTGCTCACATGTGATTGTCTGGGTTTACTACTTGAAGGAGCAATTATGTGGGTGAGTTGGAAGCAGGGGGCACTCAGTGCATGTGCAGACAACTGACATTCTCTAAAAAGGGGCTAATTTCACTTACAAGTACAGAAATAAGATATGTTTTAATAAAAAGGAAACTAGTTAAATGAGGGTACAGAGAATGCTGTGTTTATAGGTTTGATATAAGGTGACAAAGTCTGGCACAGTGAAGTTATTCTGGAGCTAGACATTTTATGCCTTAGGTAAAAGGCTTCCAAGGTGTTCTTTAAGGATATTAGGCAACAGGCATTGGAGGGTAAATTCCATATAGTAGTTGCTGTGCTGAAACATCTGGGACCTTGGTTGTGTTATGAAAAATGGAGGGCAACCAAACTGGAGAGGCAAATGGAGCAGAATGTCAGACAGGACTGGGACATGGTCCCTGGACTGCAAGGGCAGGGGGCATCTTTGGAAGGGTGGTAGGGTGCACTGGTTGTGGGTCAGCCATAGTACTAGCTCTGGCATGGAAGATTGGGGCTTCATGGTATGTAGGCAGCTGGCACAACAAAGAGAGGAGGTGAGGTGGTCGAGATGGATGCTAGGATGGGCAGAGCTGAGGGGTAGAGGGGAGGACAGGTGGGGATCCACTGAGGGAGTCAAATGGGATAGGAGCAGAAGAATGAGCAAAGGTGGAGCTGTAGGAGATCTAGGAGCAAATGCAACAATAGGCATATGTAGTCAGGAGGTTGATTGGAAGAGCACAAAGGAGTACACAAACAAGGAAGGAGGAAGAGTGGAGGTGGGCATCTGGAGGCTCAGGTAGGGACAGTACAGGACATGAGAAGAACCAAGGAAAATGGCAGGAGATAAGGTCCAAAGGTCCAAAGCCTACATGAAAGGGAAGGGATGGGAGAAAGCCCCACTTAGAGGATACAGGCAGTGAGCATAGAGCAAAAAAAATAGATTCATACCACTAGTGCCACAGAATCAGAGTGAGAATAAGGAAATTGAAGTTGAAGAGGACTTGGGGGAACAGGAGAGACAAACACAAAGGAAGGCTCAGTAGAAGGGGGGGAGGGCACGTCCCTTCATGAGAGAACAAAGAAGACAGCAAAAGTAAAGATAAGGGCACAGGGATGAACTCACCCCAGAAAGGGCAAACCCACAAGATAGGGGAGACAGTAAGTGCAAGTCTGGGGGGGCTAAAACAAGAATCAATTGGGAAAGCAACCCATGCACTTGGAATTTCAGCCAGAGCATGGGAAAGGGCAGGGAAAAGGGGGGGAGATAGAGCTCGCAGATAGTGAGGCAGGGGAGGGCAGTTTAACACAGAATGCCTGTGGGGGGCTGAAAATCAATTCTCGGGGAGATACAATGGGTAAAGAAGGAAGCAAGACTAGAGTAAATAATGGAATGCAGGGGGCTAGAAGAATGACGGAAGAGAAATGCAAGTAGAAGGTAATAGTGAGACGGATCTTACTTGTTGGGGACTCAATAATAAAAGGAATTCAATGGGCAGGCAGGGGGGACAAAAGCAGTACAGTATGGGTCAAGTGCCTGCCAGCTATGACTGTTGTGGAGTTCATTCACTATATCCCCTCCAAGGGGAAGCAGCAGGATGGGAAAACACACCTGATGTTCCACCTGGGAACAAATGATCTGCTAGGGAATAGCTTGCTGGAAGTGCAGGCAAGATTTTGAATGCTTGTGAGGTACAGCAGCAGCCTGGGGTTCAGATCTGTGTCTTTTTCATAGGTGTTGCCTGTACCAAAGGCAAATACTGAGAGAAGATTGAGGAGTTTAATAAATGTGTCAAGGGATGGTGTGAACAGATGTGGTGCGAGTTAGTAGGGCATTGGGGAACAACATGGGGGGATGAGAGCCTATTTTTCCTGGAGAGACTGCAACTGAATAGGGAGGGTGCTGCAGTGCTGAAGAGCAAGTTAGAGAAGTCCATAGAACAAAACTATAATTTAAACTAAATCGGGGGGGGGATGGGAATAAATCCACACCACAGGACATGAGAAATGGGGGCTACAATTCTCCTTCCCAGGATGGAAAAAAACATGGTAGAGGAAAGGGTAAGGAAACATGCACCAGGGGACAGAAAAATGGGTCTGGCGAATGGAGAGCCATGTGCACTAATGCAAGTCTGGGAAGCAAGATCTGAGATTTAGCAGCGGTCATGGCTGAGGCGGACCTGGACATTGTGGGAATTACAGAGACATGGGGTCATGATGGCATGATTGAGACATGTCAATACCAGGGTATGTACTATTTAGAAAGGACAGAGTTGGAATGGGGGGTGGCACTATATGTGAAGGAGCACATTAAGGCCACAGAATTGCAGGGTAGATGGGGGGAACTGAGGCTATATGGATATCATTGGACACAGGGGGAAGTCATACGTACTGGGGTGGTATATAGGCTGCCTGCACAGCGGGATGAGGTGGATAAGGCAGTGATGAAGGAGATCCAGAGAATAGCAAACAAAGGGGAGATGCTGCTGATGGGAGACTTCAACTAGCCAGAAATGGAATGGGGTACCCCATCAGCAGCATCCCCCAATAGCAGGAAAATTGTGGACTCCCTACAGCGAGCTCTCATGAAGCAGCTGGTAAGAAAACCAACTGGGTAGGGGTGATCCTATACTTGATTCTTTCAAAATGGGGACTGGATGGGAGAGGTATCCATAGGGGACAACCTTGGCATGACTGACCACAGCACCATTTGGTTCACAGTGAATATGACTGCTGATGTCCATCGGACCAAAGTGAAGGTGCTAGATTTCAGACATGCTGACTTTAAGAAAATGGAGGCATGCATTCATCAAGCACTGGTGGGGGTGGGAAGTTTTCGGGGATGAAGAAAATGTGGGATACAATAAAAGGGGACACAGTGGAGGCCACTAGCCTCTGTATCAGGAGGGTAAATAAAATAAGGAAGAAAAGAAAGCCACTCTGGTTTAATAGAGAAGTGGCGGAGAAAGTCAGGGCAAGCAGAAAGGTGTTTAGGAGGTATAAAGGACACAGAGGGAGGAGGATAGGGCTATATACTGGGAGAAGCAGAAGGAAGCAGGATTGGAGGTCAGGCAAGAGAATGCAAGAACAGAAGAGAGGCTAGCCAACTCAGTTGAGGAAGGGGATAAAACCTTCTTCTGGTATGTGAGTGAGAGGAGAAAGTCAATGGAGGGGATAGTCAGGCTGAAAAATAAAGAAGCGGTCTGGTGGAAGATGACTGTGAGAAAGCTGAAATACTTAACAGCTATTTCTGCTCAGTGTTCATGGTAGGGAAGAATGGGGAGGTTAGGAAAATCAGAAAAAATAAGCTGGTGGGGGGTTGACTCCAGTCTGTTTCAGGTGGAGGAGGTCCTGAGGGAGCTAGAGAGGTTGAAAGTAGACAAGGCAATGGGGCCATATGGGGTGCACCCCAGAGTACTGAGGAAGCTTAGACAAGTACTAGCAGTACCTCTGACCAGCCTCTTCAACAAATCCTTGGAATCAGGGGAGGTCCCTGATGACTGGAGAAGGGTGGATGTGGTCCCCCTTCATACGGGAGGGGTTAAGGAGGAGGCAGGCAATTATAGACCAGTTAGCTTAACATCAGTGGTGGGGAAGTTCATAAGAAACTGCTAAAGAAAAGAATCACTAACTAACTAGAAGCCAATGCCCTACAGTAGCAATGGCAACATGGGTTCACTGAGGGAAGGTCATATCAAATGAACTACTGCACAAAATGAGTTGTCTTGGGTAAGGCATGTAGTAATTAGATGGGTGCCAAACTGGCTGGGGGGGCAGAAGGTAACTGTTAATGGGGTACCTTCAAAAGACGGTATGGTCACCAGTGCGGTACCTCAGGGGTAGGTGCTGAGGCCACTCCTATTTAATATATTTGTAGGGGAGATAGTATAAGGGCTAGAGGGAAGAGTATGTCTATTCGCAGATGACACAAAGGTCTGCAATAAAGTGGATATGTCTGAGGGGGTTGAGAGTATGTACAGGGATCTGGAGAAAGTGGAGGAATGGTCCAAGGAGTAATAATTGTACTTCAATACAAAAAAGTGCAAGATCATGCACTTAGGCAAGAAAAACTAGGGAGCAGAATATTGGATGGGGGTGGGGGCATGCCCTAGAGGTAACTGAGCTAGAAAGGGACCTTGGTATAATCATTTTGTGGGACCTGAAGGTGACAAAGCAATGTGAGAAGGCAGTGGTAAGGGCCAGTGGGACACTGGGTTGTACCAGAAAGTGAATCATTAGCAGGAAGAGGGAGGTTATAATGCCCTTGTACAGGCAACTGGTCAGGCCACATCTTGAGTATAGAGTCCAGTTCTGAAGAACATGGCACAAGAAGGATGCGGATAGAGTGGAGCACATCCAGATGAGGCCAACAAAAATGGTGAAGGGCCTCAGTCATTTGCCATATGAGGAATGGCTAAAGAACCTAAGCATGTACTCCCTAGAACAAAGAAGGGAAAGTGGGGACATGATTGAGTCCTTCAGATATATCAAGGGTATTAACAGGGTGCCAGTAGGGGATATCTTCCAGCTAAAAAGGCAGTCGAAAACAAGGGGTGTGATATTCAAATAGTATGGGGGAGGTTCAGAGGAAACATTAGAAAATTCTACTTCACAGAGAGGTAATGAATAACTGGAACAGATTCCCAGAGGAGGTAGTGGGGGCAAGAACTGTGTGGGGATTCAAGGGAGCGTGGGATGGACACAAGGGTCTTTTGGATCTGGGGGAAGGGGTGGTAGGAATCAGCAAAGTCCTAGCAGCAAGCTAGGTACACTGGGCAGGCCTGGTGGGCCTTTTCTGCCGACACATTCTATGCATGTTATGTTATGTTTCTCATGTCATTTCAATAACTAAATTCATGAAACAACTAGTAATCATTCTATACATTGTTGATGTTTTGCTAATGTTTTCTTATAGTATGGCATATATAAATGTTTGTGTCTATCTGTTTAGTCTCAGATATAAGATTTTACTCCTATTTCTGTGTTATGTGTCTTTACAAGCTGGAGAAAGTATACAGGTCAAGATGTAAAATACAGCCCTCACATCAACCTCACTGGGATACACCCAATAAAAGAACAAAGATATTTCAAAGATGAGCAATCATAAATGATTAGTAGAAAAAATAAGCTCACAGACAGTACACGGTGGGTGCTGAAAGTTAAACCAGGCAAGTTTTAACTTTCAGCATCCACTATGTACTGTCCATGAGTATTTATCCTTTTTTCTACTACTACATTATGGAATACCATCTTTAAAGTATCTTCATTCTTTTGTTGGGTATATCCCAGTGAGGGTGATATGACTGCTGTATTTTACTCATTTGCCAAAGTTGCTAATATTTATAGTGCCGTTTGGACCCCTAGAGCATCTTCCTTTGCCTTAACGTAAAAAGGTCCTCACCCACTCCATTTTTGCACAGATTGGTCCATTTTGTTAGGGTTAAAATTTTTATCCCAGCCTATATGACAAAGTCAATCTGCTTCATCTTCCAGCAGAAATGATTCATTACTTTTTTCTAAACACATAGTATATTTTGAATCCCAGAAGATAAAGGCATTCTCTTTTGTCTTAATGCTTCTTTATGAGGAATAAGTGTAGCCAGAGACATTTGGTAACATTTAGATATTTCCATCTGTTTCTGTCTTTTCACTTTTTTTCTAACTAACCACATTCTGAGCATGTACAGCTGAGAGGCCCAAAAATAATTGTATGGAAGAACGTATCCTCGTCTTTCTTGTTCCTGCCTTGAGCATTTTGTATTTTATGCTTGACCTTTTTCCTGGTCATATGAATCTTAAAATTGCAATTTCCCAAGTTCTAATGAACTTCTGAAGAATCTGTGCCAGTAAGATGTGAAAGAGATACAGGTAACAAGACAACACATTTATTTTAATGTATTCTGCTCCATTAGAAATTTCCATTAGCTTCAGTTTCTACTGTATAGTATTTTGACATCAAGATCTTAACTCAGTGTTTTTATGGAATACAAGTTAATATACCACAGATTGGATCCAATGGAAAATATTTATTCACTATGAAATAATGACAAGGAGAAAACAACACACATTCTACAAGAATATGTTAAATAGGGAAGGAAGAAAGAAACTATCTGGGTATCTGCATTCAGCATAAATTTCTGAGTGGCCCCAGGGACATCCATGGGACTTTTGCCTTCACGTAAGTGATACAGGGACCAATATTCAAAATAGTACAAAACAGAGTGCAAAACTTAGTGCTGTACCTTGCGATTGCCCAGGAGCCTGAGGATGCCATATGCAGTTGAATAGTGCACCGGTGCTAGTTGACTGATTATTGGGCCACGTTGGTGCAGTGTTAAGTCACATAGTGCTGCACTAACATAGATCCCAAAGTAGGCCGCAAGAGTGGATAGTGCCAGAGCGCTATCTGCAATATTCAAAGAGACCAATGCAAATAAGCCCATTAGGCATGCCAGGTGCTAAGGATCCATTTATATGTCCATTATGGGCTCATTTGAATAGATGGCAAGACAGGTTAGCACGGCACTGCCCCCCCCAATTACCCAGTCCCAGACATGTGTAGATACCCCTGGTGCTAGTGATCCCCCTCCCTCTGATAGCCAGCCCATAATACAGCTCAAAATCCCTGGTGCTAGTCTTCCTCCCAATCACCAGCCCATAATAAAGTAAACACATCCCTGATGCTAGTGGTACCCCCTTTGATGGCCTGCCCATAATAAAGTAAACACATCTAAGAGAGCAGAATACATAAAAATGAATGTGTTGTCTTCTTACCTGTATCTCTTTCAGATCTTACTGGCACATTATTTCATAGTGAATAAATATTTTTCAAAATATCCCATCTGTAGTATATCATTGTGAGAAGTGCAGGAACCCAGAGGAGGATTACATGATGAGTGGGGAGATACTAGCGGCCACAAAACAGGAAAGAGATCCAGGAGTCATCATATCTGATGACCTAAAGGTGGCCAAACAATGTACCGATGTGCTGGGGAAAGCCAGTGGGATGCTGGGGTGCACTGGGAGAGGTATTACCAGCAGAAGAAAAGAGGTTGTAATGCCACTGTACAGGTCACTGGTGTGACCTCATTTGGAGTGCTGCATCCAGTTCTGGAGGCCGCATCTCTGGAAGGCCACAGACAGGGTGGAGGCAGTTCAAACAAGGCCAACGAAAATGGTGCTGGGCCTACACCAAAGGTCATACAATGAGGGATTGGAGCAACTCAATATAAATATCCAGGAAGAAAACAGGGAGGGGGAGACATGATAGAGACCTTCAGGTATCTCAAGGGAATTAATAAGGTACAGGAGGGCAGCATCTTTCAGAAGAGAAGATGCTATAAAGCAACAAGAGGACATGACATGAGACTGGAAGGGGTAGACTAGGGGGCAACGTGAGATAGTACTTTTTCACGGAAAGGGTGATGGCTGCTTGGAATAGTCTGCCCCAGGAGGTGGTGGGAGCAAGCACAGTGGGGGGATTTAAACATGCATGTTATAGGCATAAGGGAACCCTAGAGGTGGGAAGGAGAGGCCAGGGTCAGTGGCCTCTAATAAAGAAAGGATATACAGGCAGACTAGAACACCTGGCGGTCCTTATCTGCCATCAATTTCTATGTTTCTATCCCTGGTGCTAGTGGTCCCCCTTCTGATCAACAGCCCATAACAAATTAAACACATCCCTGGTGCTAGTGCCCCCCACCCAATTACTAGCCATAATAAAGTAAACACATCCATGGTGCTAGTGGTACTCACCACCCGATCACCAGCCCATAATAAAGTAAACACACCCCTGGTTCTAGAGATCCCCCCCTCTGATTGCCAGTGCACAGGGACATTGACAACCCTCCCTGGTGTTTAGTGGTCCCCTGCAGCACTGAGCACCTGCCCCCCATCATCTTATCAGTATCCTCGGTGCCGCAGGTGCATATGCCATTGGTGCAGCCCTCCTCACACCTCCCTGCCAGCTGCACTATTTCCAGGCAGGGAGCAAATGTCTTATTTATAGGACAGGGTGACATGCCCTGTCTATAAATAAGACATGCGCTCCCTGCCTGGACAAATGGCAGCTGGTTGAGGAGGTGTCATGAGTACTGCAACAGTCACCATATATGCACCTGCAACACCAAGGTTACTAGTAAGGTGACTGGGAGGGTGGGTGTTCATTGCTACCTGGGGGGCCACTATTGTCACTATTCTGATGGGTTAGCAATCGGAGTGGGGGGACCACCATCACCAGGGATGTGTTTACCCAGAACAGTAGTTTTAAACTTTAGAGGAGCTAATTTTGACAAAAGAAAATTAGTCATGGGCAAGCTGTCAAGGATCCATGAGCATTTGGAGGTAGAAGGCATATGAGGGCTGGTTAAACAAGCCATACTGGAGGCTTCCAAGATGTGCGTAAGGACAGTGATAAAAAAGAACAAACATAAAAAAAACATATTCACTAACCAGGTCAAGAAGGAAATTAGGACAAAAAGAGAGGCTTTTAACAACTATAAAAGAACCAAGGGAGACTGTGAATGGGACATTTACATCCTGAAGAATAAAGAAGTGAAGAGTTGGGTGAGATCAGCTAAGACCAAGACCGAACTTTGACTGGTAAAGAGAGGCTAAAGCAGGGAATAAACACTTTTTTTTATCTTCTATCACTTTCCTCTGCAGCGGAGCGGGCCCCATGACCTCTGCCCACCACATCCGCACCCCGGATCTGGTCTGGCATGTGACATGCATCATCTTACAGGGCTGGCCGCACCCCGATGAAGGCACCTCTCGTGTCCGGGGGGACAGGGTACGGCCATTAGCCACCGAGGTTGCCCACTATTTTCTACTTTTTCAAGCCCCTGGGAGCTGGAAGTGCAATGGCACTCATGCATTTCCATGCTGATGCCTGCCATGCTCTCCCCCTTGCTTGCATGCCACTGTAGTGTGGCTGGCCTCCACCAGTCACTGCTACAGTGCGATGCGTCATTACCACCCTTCCCATAGGAAGGAGAGCAGTCGTGGGATGCTTAATCCTTCCTCTCCCCTGCCAGCCCCCGGCAGCAATAAACATTTTTTTTTGATATATATGAAAAAAGGAAGAAATGGGGAGGGATACTTAGACTTAAAGATGGTGACAGAATCATGGAGGAGTATAGACAGAAGGCCACTGTTCTGAATAATTTTCTGCTTTGTGTTCACTAAGGAACACATTGGCCCTATTCCAGAAAGTTGCATCAAGGTAGCTGACAAAGGAGTTCAATGAATGGAAACACTGCCTTTCACCACCAGCAGGCTCAGAGAGGCCCTGGAGTAATTCAGGGAAGACAAATCACCAGGGCCAAATGGAATGCACCCTAGGGTGCTAAAGGAACTGACGGGAGAACTGGCAGATCCCTAGACACATTTGTTCAGCAGTTCACTTCAGTCAGTAGTAATGCAGTGTGACTGGAGAAGAGCAGATGGGGTACCCCTCCACAAGGGAGGGTGCTGTTAGTAGGCTGCCAACTACAAATTGGTTTGTCTCTGATTGCTTGTGGGGAAACTAATGGAAGCCTTAATAAAACAAAATCTGGTAGAGTACTTAGAGAAGAACAATCTTCAGGATGACAGACAGCATGGATCTGCAGTAGGTAGGTAATGCCAGATGAATGTAATTACATTTATTGACTTGGTGAATAGGGAGTTGGACAGGGGCCACCTTGTGGACCTCCTCTACTTCAACTTCAGTAAGGTCTTTGACTTGGTACTGCACAACTGCCTGCTGAAAAAATGCTGGAGAACCTGGGCACAACAATGAGCATAGTCAGGTGGGTAGGAAATTGGCTCAACTACAGAAAGCAGAGAGTGGCAGTCAATGGGGAGAGGTCAGATGAAGGGGAGGTCACTAGTGGTGTGCCGAAGGCTCAGTGTTTGGGCCAGTCCTGCTTAATGCATTTTTCAGTGACATCAGCATAGGTATTCAGGGCAAAATTGTCCTGTTCAAGGACAATACCAAGCTAGGAGGAAGGGTGGACTGTGAGGAGGCAGTTAGTGACATAAGAAAGGGCCTGCAAAGGCTGGAAAGATGGCCTTAAGTCTGGAAGCTGAGGTTCAGTGCAAAAAACTACAGAGTGATGCATCTTGGTAAAGGGAACCGGAGGACAGTATACTGACTTGATGGGGTCCAACTCAGTGCCTCAAGGAAGAAAGTGACCTAGGAGTCATCATTTGCAATATCCTTATACAGACCAGCCAATAGATCAGGGAGGTGATACTCCTACTCTACAGATCCCAAGTAAGGCCTCATCTGGAGTACTGTGCCCAGTTTTGGAGTCCACATCTTAAGAAAGATTAAAACAGGCTGGAGGCTGTCCAGAGAAGGGTGACCAAGATGACCCAGGGTCTCTCATATGAGGGGCATCTAAAAGCTTTGAATATGTCCTCACTGGAGACTAGGAGGGGAGAGGGAGCATGATTGAAACATACAAGTTTCTGAGAGGAACAAATAAGGTGCCCTCCTCTGATCTTTTCAACAGAGTTGCCGACTCCAATACTAGAGGACACAAATTAAAGTTGAGGGAGGGGGAGCTTCATGAGGGAGATTAGGAAACACTATTTTATGGAGAGAGTTGTGGAATCACGAAATAGGCTGCCCACTGAGGTGGTGGAAGCAAAGATCATGGCATCATTCAAACTGGGGATAGAGCAAAAGTGTGATTAAATTCCATGGGAGAAGTAAGAGGCACAAAGCAGAAGGTGGGCTAGGTCCTGGGACCTGACTAGGTCTTGGGAACTCGTGGGAAGACTAGATGGAATCTTGATCTCCTTCTGCCATCATTTCTCTGTGTTTCTATGTTTCTGCTTCATTATAGGCTGGTGCTTGAATGGGGGGACCACTAGCATGAAGGATGTTTTAGCTGTATTCTGGGCTGGTGACTGGAGAGGGGACCACTAGCATGAGGGATGAGTTTACTTTTTACAGGCTAGTGATTGGAGGGGGTCCACTGGCACCAGGGACATGCTTACCTTATTAAGGGCTGGCTGACAGAGTGTGGGTGCCACAGACCACATGGGGAGGGTGTGCTCACCCAGCAGACAACTGGCTAGGTGGCAGCATTACCTCCGGCAGCCACTAGGGTTGCACAGAGTAAGTCAGGGTTGTGTTCGGCGGTGTCTGCGTTGCACAAAAGGACCACACTAAACCCTTTGTGCAGCGCAAAGCTGCTGAATATGGGGTAGCATGGCTATTCATGGCCACACCCCTTCCCTTGCCCACCTGCATACATTATGTTTTGTGTGGGCACTAACCCTATTTACCCGTACAAAGGCCCCTTTTGAATATGTGGATCTGGGGCAAACCCTGGTTTTCATTGGCAAAGACCCGTTAGCACCCGTGCAAAATTTTGAATATCGGGCCCATGACTGCCAGTGTAGATTAGCCATTAACGAAGTACTCTGACTATTCTTAGTCGTCCATAGCAAGAAAAACCACAACAGCAACTAAGTTCTCTGGAGCATCATGTGCAGGAAGGCATATGCCAGGTAAGTCACAGCTTGTATGTTAATTGGAGGGGGTGACTTCTGGAAAGTGCCTGTTGAAATAAATGTAATGTTTAATGTATAACACTAAGTATTGCTGTATGTTTTTACTCCTAGTTTCTGATTATGTGTTCCTAAAGTACAATATGGGGTGTACATGGGGGTTGGGTAACAAATATGGGCATATCTGTAATGGGGAGGGGGCAAACAAGCCCCAAATAGTTCTGGCTTATAAATTTTATTTTCCTAGCTACACCACTGCTCAGGAGAGCTGCACTGACACTAGTACCAAAATACTGTGAGTGTGGTTTATGAAGGAATCATTACAACCTCGAATTACAGTACATGCACAACTCTTCCTTTGAATACAAAACTGCATAGTACTTGCATTTTTATTTACAAAATTTCAAAAAGATAAACAATTTATATTTATGCTTACTTGTAACAGATGAAGCAATTTGTATTTTATTTTTACAATGAAACTGCACTCATACAGCCACCTGTCTGATTACATTTTGCATGCAATAAAATAGATTCAGCAACCCCAGTAATACGGGTGTAATTTACTTACAAGTTGTAAAAAGAATAGTCTCACAATCTGAGTCTCAGAAATCATTTAGCAGCAATAATACACGTTACATATACCTCTTACACACACACACACACACACACACACACACACTACTGGTATGGTAGCGCCAGTATAGTTAGGGTTGAATAAGGTGTTTGATGTTAAAGCCTAATTTTTAATAACTTTCATGGTGTTTAGTGAAGTTCTTCAAAATTTGTCAAGCATTATCTTGAAGGCAAGTTTCCAAGATGTGATAAGTTTCATGATGGTACCTAGTGCAGTTTCCCAGATTCAGAAGGTCAATTCTTAATGATGTGCAGTCCCCCCCAATACTTATATGTTTTTCTGGTCTTGTATATAGCCTAGACAGTGTGAAATTGTTTTCCAAAACTTTTAGGGTAGAAGCAAGCTGTGCCAAGATAGTGCCTTTCGAAGGTTTCATGAAAAAATATTAATCAGTTCCAGAATTATAAGGATATCATTGTTTTTTCTGAGCAAGCTCAATAAGGTTTTAGGATAACCCTCTGAAACAACCTGAAAATGTTAGGGTCACAAGACCATTCTGTGTTCACACTACTTAGTTGTCACAACCTGAAAAACAGTTTTTTGGGTCATGACTCAAAGATTTTGGGGTTGAATGACCATTTTACGTTCACACCACTTAAATATCACTACCTGAAAAACAGTTTTTCAGGTCACGAAAGCCATCATCTTGTTCTTTGTCTTAAACTAAAATGCAAGGAAAAATACCTAAAAGTCATGTATTCTTAAAAAAAAACACCTGAACTTAATTAATCCAAAAACGATATATCATATAAATGGACTACCACTTCACTCATCAAACTGTTAAAAAGATTTAGGGATATATGTTAATAATAAACTTACATCAAATGATCACTGTGTTAGAACTGCTTGCATGACCAATAGACTTTTGAGGCAAATAAAATGCACTTTTGTTAATCGCACTGAACAATGCCTTACTCCATTGTATAGGGCATACATTAGACCATATCTAGACTATGGCTCCCCTTTCTGGAATCCAAACCAAAAAAAAAAAGACATAGCAATTCTTGAACAGGTTCAAAGGAGAGTAACTATAATGATTCCAAGATTAACAAACTTGGATTATCAGAACAGATTAAAAGCTACTGGTCTCTTCTCTCTTCAAACTAGAAGATTAAGAGGTGATATGCTTATGGTTTTTAATTTAATAAATTCACCAGAGCTAATGGAAAAATGTGGTCTAACACTTTTCAAAAGAAGACATGTTCCGAGACTGCATAATAAACAGCTTGAAGTAAAAACTTAAAAAACCAGCAAAAGGGGAAACTTTTTTCCAATAAGAGTATCCATTGTATGGAACACCTTGCCACAATAATTGGTAGAGGCAACTAGTGCTACTGTCTTTAAAAAAAATTAGATGTTTGGTTGAGGGATAATAGATAAATAATGTCCCACATAGTGTGGGGAACAGTCTCAATGGGCTCTGGCCTTCTTCTGTTCTTTCATACCAAGTAAGTAATACCAAGTAATTAATTAAATGGTACCCATTTAGCTAAATCCTGGTATTTTTTATTTATTAAATTAGCACCACAAATATATTTTTTGGGTACCTCAAACACCTGGGAACCAAACATAAAAACTTTTGAAGTTGAGAGACCATTTTGTGCTTATACCACTTAACTATCATGACCTGAAAAACATTTTGGAGGGTCATGACCTGAAGATTTTGGGGTTGTGAGAGCATTTTGTGTTCACACAATCATAACTTTGGTATTTATCAATATTCTGACTCCAGTCTTTCAGAGTGGCCATTTTTTCATACCACCTCAATAAAAGTGACAAATGTTATTTTTCAAATACTGGACAAAAAGTATTTTCACACTTGTGGTGCAAAATGACTTTTCAACCACTATCATACAAATGCCACCTGTCATGTTAGCAGTGAGGAGTCATAAAATGACTATCTTGAAAATTTTTAGTCAGATTTAAAAAAACAAAATAATTAATAACAAAAGTATGTTGTGCCAGCTTTTAGTCCAATGACTATGGCTTTGTGATCCTATGCCAGTGAGCTGGGTTTGGAGGTCAGGTCAATGAACTACCTGGATGGCCCACGGCTGGGGGGATTGTGCTGTCATGTGGCACCATCCCCCAGGGAAGGGAATGCACAGGGTTGACCTCACATCACCAAGTACCATATATTGAAGATAAATCTTCTCTTGGAATAGAGCCCTGTACCTCTGCAACCATGGCTGCCAGAAGGCCTAGCCCCTTGACTGACAGATGGAGTGTTTCCTCTGCATGTCTATATCTGTAGACACATGGAAGTACAGGGCTGAGAGGGTCCTGGGCTTTTGAAGTCCACCATACAGCCCATCAGATTTTTTAACATCACTGCCTCATGAAAGTGGAGGGCCCAAAGGGCCCTGCACTTCTGCAGATAGATGGTTTCTTCCCTTGGCACAGGGCCCTCTGAGCCCTGCATGCCTGCTTCTGTTCACACATGTAATGAATGAGCCTGTACAGCTGAGGATACAATACCACTGTCTCAAAAATAAAGGAAATTCTTTGCAAAAAACTGCATTAATGCATCAGTTAGGGTTCCACTTAGGATCACAAAAGAAGGGAAATGTGATGTTAGGGTTTCCAATCCTACCTCCCCTCCCCCTTCCCGAAGCAGCAAAAGGACAAGACCACAAAAGGAATCACAGATAGCCATTTATCAAGTAAGACAAACAATATACAACTGTTTCCAGATGACAGAAATGTAGTAGCACATATGTGCTGCCTTTGTGGATTTTTATCTGTGGCTGCAAAAGTACTGGTCCTACAGGGGCCTGTGGTTTTGCAGCCATACCTGTGTGTGTATGTCATACATTGTGCATGAGTATCTGTGGCTGCAGAAGTGCAGACACTAGCACCTGTGAGTCCTGCGCTTCTGCAGCTGTATGTAGAAATCCACGATATCCAAATGGCAACACTATTTCCCTCTGGCCCCTGCATGTCCATGTAGCTACAGATACAGATGTACAGGGCAAAGAGTCCATCAGTCAGCCAAAGTACAGGACCCTCTGGCAGCCACAAACCAGAAAAGCAATACATACTGTAGGACACACAAAATCACTGAAAACCCCAAAATGAGGTGAACATTATTTTATTCAATACAAAAGTGCACAATAATGAAAACAGGCACTTACACCTCACAGCTTAGAGACACACTAGATGGCCACAATCAAAAACTCCAGAGTCACAGGTGCAGGAGCCTATGCCAAGAGAAGATTTTACCTCACTATGTGGATACTTGGTCCTGCACAGTCAAACCTGCATATTCCCTTCCCAGCCTTTTAGTGGGCAGTGCCATTCTTCTAACCTCAGCCCATCCAGCTGGCTTACAAAGCTCACTCCAAACTCATCACATCAGCAAAGGATCACAAAGCACTTTTTCTGAGACAAAGGCTGGCCCTGCAACCATTTTCTAATAAGTTTTTGTTTGTTTGTTTTATAAATGTTGACTCCCCCTTATAAATATGACTTGTGACGTATATAAAATGCTGAATGAAATGTCCTTTTGTGCCACAAGTGCAAAAACATGTTTCAGCCAGGATTTGAAAAATTACACCTGTCACACCTATGAGGTGATGTGCAAAATAGCTATGTTGAATGTTTGGTGTCAAAATATTGAATATTACAAAAGTTATGCATTAGCATGGACAAATATAAATGTACATTCATAACTGTGTAGTTTTTTTTGTTGTTATAATATTTTGACCCTAAATTTTGAACAGTTTTCTTATGATTATGATTATCTCATGAACCCATTATAGTGAGTTTTGTGGAGCGAATGTGAAATCAACTGTCAGCCGTAATTTAAAAACAATTACATAATGGCAATAAATATTCCTGAGCTCTGAGTGGTCAGTATGTACCTGGGACAGTGATGCTATCTCAATATGACATCACTATGTGAAGTCCAGCTACATACATGACCACATCTTACCAAGGGAGTTTGATGTCTTACAGATAAAGTAATACAAGCTTAGTTTCATATAAAAGCCTTGTTTACTAATATTGTGGGGGCCAAAATACTGGTCATAGCTAAAACATTTCATAGTTAAGCAGAGAACAAGTGTCAGAAAATCTCCTTTATACTCTGGGAACATATGTTATATAGTATTAGTTTTACGGTTTTATTTTTTTAAGAAGAAACACACCACATGTGAATGCACTGCATCATGGGTATGCAAATACCTAATTGCCTGGTAGCGCATAACGCACTACAGTAATATCAGACAATTGATTTGCATACCCATGATGCAGGGCATTCACATGAGGAGTGTTTCCTCAAAAAAAGTAAAACTGTTAAACTAATACTATGAAAGGGATGCTCCCACAGTATAAATGAGATGTGACACTTGTTCTCTACCCAACTATGAAATGTTTTAGCCATCTACATATGCTCATTTTTTCCACACAATATTAATAAATAAGAGCCATTGTGTAATAGCAATAATGCCCTCCAGGCTGTGTGTTATGGAGGGATAATGTCCCTTCTTAGGTGTTGGAAGCATTCAGTCTGTGGCCCTGTTCCCAGCCACCTGAGGCATGACACACACCCTGGAGGGCATTATTGCTTAATTCACCTACCTTGTTCATGAGGAGAAGAGATTAAAAAAGACCATATCGAAAGTTTGGTGGAAAATTAATGAAATTACAAGTGAATGTTGAAATATTTCAACATTCACTCATAACTTAGTTTTTGTAGCATATTTTTTCACCACATTTTTAACATAGTCTGTTTATGACTCCACCTCATGAACCAAGTAGGGGAAAGTTTTCAAATCTTGCCTGAAAGGTGATTTCACAGAGCAACTGCAAAATTACCTTTTTTATTTAATTATTTTTGTTAGTGTTGTTTCTCCTGGAGTTCCCCGTCTTGCCATCTGATGCCCCCCCCATGCTGACTGGGTATGAGACCCTCTTCACTGCAGCCCCATGACTTAACCCTTATGGTGGGGGGTGGGGAGACCCTCAACCCACCAGTCCGGATCCAGTTTTGGGGAGGTGCCCTCCCGGCGACGCTGCAAGGGGGACAATCATCATCCATGGCGAGGACTCCATTTTTCCATTTTCTCCCCTTTTTTTTTGTGGAGAGGGGCATGCAATGATGCCAGTAGAGGGAGCAGGCAAGCATTTGCATGTGCTCCTCCAGGTGTCTTACCCACCTCAATGCCCTCTTCTACAGCATCAGTGCACTGCCCCCCAGCCTCTGCTAGGGGCCACTCAATCTCCAACCACTGGTGTCCCCCTCCCTGGAGAAGGAAAGCAGTCCCTCAGATGCTCAATCCTTCTCCAACCCTGCCAACCCCCAGTGGCCCATGCTCATTCCCAAACACGAGTCACTGGCTAAAATGAGGTAAGACGTCCAGCCCCTTAGCACCACTGGACCAGCTGCAAAATTACCTTTTGGCCTGGATTTGAAACATTTCACCTATCTTATTCAAAAGTTGGGGTCCCATAAAAGCCACATAGAAAATTTGCTGGAAGAATATTTAAAAATGACAACATTATGAAAGAAAGTACAAAATGCATTGAATTACATTAACTGCACTTAACTTATTTCCTCATTTCAGTGTCACTGTTCCTGAAGGGGGACATCTTTCAGTTTGGACAGTAGATCTATGAAGGAGGACCCTCTTTAGCTTGGGGTGGGTGGGGTCAGAGATGGATGAGGGGCTGATTTTCTTCTTAGCAGGTTGACTTAAAAATAAAAGATCTTTGTGAGACAGTTTTATTTATTTCAGGAGTACTGACCCTGGGGATTTAGCATCCCAGTGTCAGTAAACATTTTAGTGCACCGGTGGTGGGTACCCCAGTGTCCTTGGTAAGGGTGGGGCAGCATGAGCTATGAATCAGGGAGAAATGAGGCATTTATATACAGTGGCACTTGGGATGGGTGGGGGCATGAACAATGGATCAGGATGAAATTAAGCATTTATGTACAGTGGCACTGGGGATGGACACCCTGGTGCCACTCATAAGTACGATGGGGTTAAATGTTACCAGCAGTGGGATTTGGGCTCCCCTTTGTTTGAAAAAACAAAAACAGCTGATTAGATAATGGCAGTGAGATTTGGCATCCACTGTCACACTAAATTAAGACTGAAGGGACGAGGATACCAGTGACAGGATTAAGCATCCACCATCTGGTTACTGTAAATAGCAACGTGGGTCTGGAAGTAAGGGTAACACTTTTTTGATTTTACAAAAGCTCAGCCATGATTCCAAGCATGCACATCAGCACTTCTCAAATGGCTTCCCTTGCTAAGCTAGGTACCCTGGACTTTGGGGTGCCCAGAAAAGACATTTCTAGGCTGACTTTTAAAAAAACAAACACCGGAATCTAGGTAAACAGGTCTCATTTACCAGGTGTTTTTTGTTTGAGAAATCATCATTTGTATATATTTTCCATTTTATATATATTTATACATATGTTCCATCATGTCAATGGTGGGGAATGTAATGGAGGCATTACTCAAGAAGAGGGTGGTGGATTATCTGGAGGAGAGTGGCTTGTAGGACAGCAGTCAGCATGGCTTCATGAAAGGGAAGCCTTGCCAGACAAACCTAATTCAGTTCTTTGATTGGGTGACTCAGGTGATTGACTGGGGGGGTGGACATGGCCAATCTGGACTTCAATAAGACCTTTGACACCATCCCCATAAGAGCTAGTGAGCAAGATGGAAAGCCTGGAGCTGGGTGGGAAAATAAGCTGGGTGGAGACTTGGCTGGCAGAAAGAACTCAGAGGGTGGTGCTAAATGGGGTGCACTCTGGGATGGTGAGGGTGAAGAGTGGAGTGCCACAGGAGTCAGTTTTGGGTCAACTACCCTTCAATATCTACATCAGTGATGTTGCGGAGGGTTTGAGGGGGAGTGTGTGCCTATTTGCTGATGATACAAAAATATGCAATAAGGTGGACACCCGGGGGGGGTGGAGGACATAAGGGAGGACTTAAGATGCTCAAAAAAGGGTCTGAGATGTGGCAACTGAAATTTAATGCCAAGAAGTGCACTGTGATGCACTTGGGGAGTAGGAACAGAAGAGCAGGGTACACCCTAGGTGAAGAGGAACTCAAAGTAACAGAACAGAAGAGGGATCTGGGGATCATGGTCTCCTTGAACCGTAAGGTAGGAATCCAATGTAGCAGAGTGGTGGAAAAGGCCAATGGAATGTTGGCATGCATAGGCAGAATGAGGGAGGTAATAATGCCTCTTTACTAAGCCATGGTGAGGCTGCACCTGGAGTATGGGGTTCAGTTCTGGAGGCCACATCTTCGCAAAGATATAGATGTATTGGAAAGGGTTCAGAGAAGGGCAACCAAGATGGTGCAGGGTATGCAGGGAAAGTCATATGAGCAGAAGTGTCAGGAGCTGGATCTGTACATGCTGGAGACAAGGAGGGAAAGGGAGGACATGATTGAAACTTTTAAATATGTAAGGGGCTCAATAAAGTGTGAGAAGAGAGTTTACTTAAGAGGAAGGAGGGGGTCAGAACTAGAGGGCACAGCCTCAGACTGCAAGGAAAAAGGTACAGGGGCAATGTGAGAGAGTGTTTCTTCACAGAGAGGGTGGTGGAGCCTTGGAACAGACTACCAGATAAAGTAGTGGGGGCTTAATTGGTGGAAGAATTCAAAAGGGCATGGGACAAGCATATGGGACTGACTACTGTGGCGAGGGTGGGGCTGGCAGGGAGGGAGAGGGGGAGGTGTAGGGGGGAAAAGGGCAAACTAGATGGGCAGGTATGGTCCTTTTCTGCCATTTGCTAGCAGCATCCCTTATAAGAAATGTGAATTCCAGTGTGTAGTAATTTAAAGGTTTGAGCAGCTATTTTTTGGTTTTATGGTTTTACTTGAATTTGGGGAGTTTATGGTGCTCCTCTATAGCATGCTCCCTTTAAAATGTCTGTGTTATATTCCTTCTGGGAGCACAGTAGCCATTTAGGCATTTGAAAGTTAAATCACCTGTGTAAAATCCCTGTTGGGAGCACAGTATAAAAGCAGTTAGCTAGTAGCCATCGAGGCATTGTAAAGTTAGGGACTAAATCGAAGGATCCCACCTTGACGTTTGGTGATTTAGCTTACTCAAATTGGAATTCCAATCTGAAACTAAGAGGACCCTCTCCTCACATGGAGTTTGAAAGTAAATATAGCCAATTTTGGCATTTTAAAGTTTAAATGTTATGCTATGTGGGGGAGGGTGTGCGCTAGTCCTTTTGCTTTGTTTGTTATTTGTTACCATCTAGCACCACCTTATAAAATGTGAATTCAGTGTGTAGTAATTTAAAAGGTTTGAGCAGCTATTTTTGTTTTATGGTTTTACTTGAATTTAGGGAGTTTATGGTGCTCCTCTATAGCATGCTCCTTTAAAATGTCTGTGTTATATCCTTCTGGGAGCACAGTAGCCATTTAGGCATTTGAAAGTTAAATCACCTCGTAAAATCCTGTTGGGAGCACAGTATAAAAGCAGTTAGCTAGTAGCCATTGAGGCATTGTAAAGTTAGGGACTAAATCAAAGGGTCCCACCTTGACGTTTGGTGATTTAGCTTACTCAAATTGGAATTCCAATCTGAAACTAAGAGGACCCTCTCCTCACATGGAGTTTGAAAGTAAATATAGCCAATTTTGGCATTTTAAAGTTTAAATGTTATGCTATGTTGGGGGGGGAAGGTGTGCACTAATCCTTTTGCTTTGTTTGTTATTTGTTACCATCTAGCAGCACCCCTTATAAGAAATGTGAATTCAGTGTGTAGTAATTTAAAGGTTTGAGCAGCTATTTTTGTTTTATGGTTCTATGATACTATGACCTTTTTATTAGACAAACAAAAATACATTAGCGAGCCATCACGACCTGAAAATGTTTCTCCAAGAGGAAAAACATTCATTCTGAGAAAGACAAATGCTCTGGAAAGGTAAATTTATCTGTCGTATCAGAGGGTTATCCTAAAACCCTACTAATCAGGCTCAGAAAAAGTTACAAATCTTGTAACTCTAGAACCGATTAATATTTTTTTCACAACACCTTCAAAAGGTGCACTCTTGGCAAAGGCCCCTTCAACTCTGAAAACTTCAGAACAAAATTCTATACCATTTAGGATGAAGATGGGAGAAAAAATTAGACCTAAACAAAGCAAAAAAGGGGTAGTTTATCCATTGTTGACATACCAGCTCTCTGAATCCATTAAAGTGAACATCATGAAACCTCTCACATCTTTAGAACCTGCCACATAGACTGTGCTTGAAAAATATTGCTCAGTTTTGTCAAATACTGCAAAGTTTATTAAGGTGCAAAACTTGAGGTTTAACATTGGACACCATACTAAAACCTCATTAATGTACAGTATCGTGTACTGCTGTACAAGTATAATATATATATATATATATATATATATATATATATATATATGTAGATATATTAAAAGGATATGCAGTAGTGACCAGTTCCTTATTTATCTTTACTCAAGCAGTATGACCTAGATTTTTCACAAGTGGCATAAGCCACGACTGAAGCGAAAGGTCAAACTTCTCCAGGGTGGATAAACCGACGTGGAGCTCTTTGCAAAAGAGTCTGTGACTCAAAGGATTGTAATTCTGATTATATGCAATAAATAAAAATAAAAAAATAAATAAAGCATCACACTGGACACACTGCATTTTCATTTATATAATAGGAAAGGGTCTGGCTAGGGAGGTTAATTTACTTTGCATTTATTATTATGAACTGCAGTGGACTTTTGGTGGCTACTGTGTATGATTGCACAGAATGCAGAGGTTTCTAGGAGTTATCAAGGAGGCCATCATCACGATGGCTGTCATAAAGTTTAGACAATGCATGTGATTGGCTTACTGAGTTGCATTCAGACATTTTTAGATTGAGTTGGTGAGTGCCTTCAGCGAGTGGGAGCTAAGTGGAGCAATACTGTATGGTATCAGCATCAGCTCCATATGATACCAGCTGGTGCCAAACATTTGCATGTGAAAATTTTTACTTTTTTTAAATTGTTTCTCCTCTGCTTTGGCAAGGACGAGAGAGCAAGCAGTACATGTTAGAGCGAGCGGTGGCAGCACATGTGTAAGCAAGAGTGACTACAGTTTAGGAAGTAGGGTAAACTACAAAAAAAAGTCAGTATTTTCATTTGTCAGAGGACAAGAGAGTGAAGAGAATGGGTCCAGAGAAGGAGATGAATAGAGCTGGAAGGAAGGACATAGTTCCGGCGGCGGCGGTGGGATGATGTGGCAACTATTGAAATAAACGCAACTGTTGACATAAATGCATTAATCTCACTGTGTATATATGAGTGTATATATACTGTATATTCATTGCAAAAATAACTTTGTTATTGCACTAGTTAGGGTTAAATCAACAAAAAAGGAAATGGGACATTAGAGTTTCCAACCCTAACAGCCCACCCCCTCCCTGCAGACAGGAACAGGAGAAACCATTATTGTTTGACCTCTCCTGCATTTTCACAAATCATATGTTGGGTAGCTTCACAGTTGTCAACCCTAACACTTACCCCATTCCATCAGTGATAAAGCTGAGATGTGTTTAGTACATGAGAAATGGGGAGAGCATTAGGGTTGACAATCCTGAGGGCACACCTGATTTGTGAAGATGCAGGAGAAGCTCAAGCAATAATAGATTCTCTTATTCCTACCTACAAGGTGAGGGAGTAGGATATTATAGTTGGAAACCCTAATGCCACATTTCCCTATGTTTGTCAATTTAACCCTAACTAGTGCATTAATGTTTTTTTTGCAATGAATTTCCTTACCTTTTGAGATAGTATAATTGTATTCTCATTTGCTTGTGGAAGCACGGGGCCTGGAGCCCTCCATAGATGTGTACTGGGTCCTGTACCTGCATTTGTGCCAAAACAATAATTTCTTTCCTTCACTATATGGATTGCTCAACTTCCAATGTTATCATAAGGGAAACTGCATTTTTTTCCATGCATTTTTTATATTGTCCCTAAATCATTGGGGGGGGGGGCTATGTATTATCCTTGGAGTACTTGTTGTATTGTATTGATATGTATTGATTTTTATTGTATTGCATTGTATTTGTATTGATATATAGATTGTCTCTTAAGTTCAAATATTGAGGGAGTTATGGCTTCTGAAATTTCCAATTTTATCCTATGGGAATTTGCATGTTGTAATTTGTGTGCCTTTTAATATGGGCCCTATATTTTTGGGGAGAATTATGTGTTATGGTTGCAGTATTCATTAAGACTTTTGTTTTGATATATAGATTATCTCTAAGTTCAAGTAATGAGGGTTTGATATGCAGAGTGTCCCTTAAGTTCAAATAATGAGGGATTTTATGGTGTGTTGAAGTTGAAATGTGTAAAAAAAAAAAAAAAAACTAAGTCCAAATTCTTTGTCCATATGAAGGAATCCTTTTCATATGAATGAATAAAGCATTCAAAAAGGATCCTTTCAGATGAAAAAAGAATTGTCAGGAAAAAAAACTAAGTCTAAAATCTTTTTCCGTATGAACGTATCCTTTTTCATATAAATGAAAAAAGCATACAGAAAAGGATCCCTTCAAATGAAAAAAGAATTGGGGGAAAAAAACTAAGTCCAAAATCTTTTTCCATATAAAGGGATTCTTTTTTGTATTGCTGAATCTTTTTCTTGTATGACCATACAAAAAACAAACAAAAAAAAACAGAAGTGAGTCACAAAAAGGGTGTAAAAATGTAGAAAAAAACCCACATTTGGGGATCATTTCTGCAACAGTTAAGTGCAGAATCCATCTAATGGGGTCTCAATGAGCAAGATACACATGTTGGTCTCTCCGCAGGATGTCATTTTTAAGGATTTTAAAAATGTATTTAAAAAAATGGAAAGAAGGTGGTGGCCATATAGAAAAGGATTTTCCTCATGAAAAAATTGGCCTCATACAAAAAATGAGCCCTTCTTCATATGGCGAATTCTTCTTTTGTTTCAGACATCTACCCTAAATTACCTACTGAGCATGCTCAGAATTGAAATTTAAAAACTTAATAACTTTGCAACAGAGTAATACTTTTTCACCTTTCACTTTTAACCTGAGGAAAAGAGTTTCACCTCTCGAAAGCTAATCTTAAAAGTAATTTTGTTAATCCAATAAATGGTATCATCTGCAACATGTTTGTTGTATTTTTTCTCTACTTGTTCACCAAACCAGCAAAAGTCACTGCTGTGGGCCAGGTCCTTTCTACACTGAAAATTTCAGACCAAAATTCAACATTGTTTGGGTGCTAGGGGGCAACACAAGAAACAATTTAAAAAGATTATTTTTTACACATTTTGTACTGTCCATATCTCGGAATCTGCACATCCAATTGAAAACATCACAGCATATAATGAGACCTTGAGTTTCTGACAGCACATGCAACATTTTATGCAAATCCATTGAATGGGTGCAAAGCTATTGCAGTGTAAAACATGGTGTTTAACATTAAACAGCCTACTCAACCTAACAATTGTAGTGTAACCCTTACAGCTATAATATATATATATATCTACAGTATATATACATATACACACACACACACACACACACACACACACACACACACACAGTGAAGCACACGGGATGAAGCACAGTGTCGCATTTTCCTGCATGACAAAAGGATTAACTCCAGTGACATTTCATTGTTTCCCAGCAACACAACTGCAGAATTCTGCAAAGGGTTTACTGTGTGTGTGTGTGTGTGTGTGTGTGTGTGTGTGTGTGTGTGTAGATTATATATATATATATATACATAGATATATATTTTGGGATACATGATGTGCAACTGTGGAATATGGAAAATATTTAAGCAGTGCAGAGTGAACTGTGATAATATCACAGTGCTGAAGGAACAAGTGATATGTTGCAGTTCACTCTGCAAAGTGCAAATGTTTGCATATTCCACAAGTTCACATCGTAATCGTTATACAATAGGGCTAATTACCCTTTAGGAACATTTTTTTTCTGTGTTCTCTCCTGTTTACTCAGTATTTTTTTATTTTGGTAACTGGGTAAGTTTTTGGGGGGTGACCTGGGAGCACTGGGCAGTTAAGTGATTTGTTTAGAGTCACACAGTATTCAAATGGAAGTTGTGAGAATTAAACACTGGTCTGGGCTGCTGGATATAGCAAGTTTATTCATTGCTTGTTAGTCTAACCTCTAGGGCTAGGCTATACTGACAGCAATATTCATGTGTGGTTTGAGTGAGTGTAAGTGTTTCTGAATGGGCTGGGATTGTTAGGCACTATGAGAAACAGGTGAATGTGTTTTGGAATGATAATTGGGTTACCTACAGCTAGGAGTGAGACACAGACTGTTAATTCAGTAAGTTGCAAGATTCACTGAGACAGAGAAACTGTTGCATTCAGAAAGAGAAACTGCTTTATGAAGGAGACTGGTTTGAAAATTAGAGCAACACAGTAATGGGCTAGGAGTGTCAGAATAACTATGGGACACAGGTGATTGTCTAATTGAGTTAGTTGCAGGATTCAGTGAGAAAGAGAAACTGTGAAGCTATTAAATGCAGGCTACAGTGCAGATAGTCTCACTCTGGTGACATCACCATTATGAGAATATTTGCTGGTGTTGTAGACACTGTGAGTTTTTCAGGAAATAAACCCACAGTGGTGATGTCATCACAGAGTTATTCCACTGCAGTGGGAATACATCTTTTCATTCTCAATGTTACATGCTCACCCCATTGTATAAATATATATATATATATATATATATATATATATATATATATATATTCTATGCTGAAAACTTTGTTAATGCATCATTTAGGGTTAAAACACAAAAAGTAAGAAATGAAACTATTAGGTTGACCCCCCTTGGACCTACCCATCATCCGAGATTGACAGCTGATGGGGTGTCCCTCAGGAGTTATAAGCCTAAATCTCACCCCATTTCATATGTAATCATATTCACAAGCCATAGAAAAGAAGAATGGGGTAGATTTATGCCTCACAACAAAGGATACACCATCAGCTGTCAATCTGAGAATGATGGGCAAATCAAGGAAGAAGGAGTCAACCCTAAAAGTTTCATTCCTTACTTTTATTTTAACCAAATGATGCATTAATTTTTTGCACAGAATTTCCTTACTTTTTGAGAAACAATATAAAAGTAAAAAGTCATACAAGTTGGAGGGAGCGCGGGGCCCAACTTATAAATTTCTGCATAAGATAAGACTACAAGTACTGAATATCATATGATTGCTGGGAGCGCATATGAGTGGGAGCATGGGGCCTGAAAGCTCCCACCACATTGAAAGAAAGCAAAGTGTCAGTCATCAGAGTGGCATAATTCAACACCTGTTTACATGTCAGACACGTAACCACTGGAAATTACCTCCACGGCAGTAACGCTAGGCACCCTATAAATGTGAACCCAGTATCACAATACAAACCAGCATACTCAAAACATACAGTGTGTCATGCAATATGTCTGCAGCAAATTAATTTTCCAAACATAAACACCATAATTCACATGAACAGGACATCTCCTGAAGACCATCCAAATTTCAATATAAAAGAGGAAACCGTTTCTGAGATACAACATGTGAAAGTTTGAGATTTTCATTCGTTGGAGTGGCAGACTTCCACATCTGTTAAGATTTTAGATACCTAACAACTGAAAAGTAGATCCATGTACGAGAATGGAAAATGCTGTCCACCAAACATAAAGTGCACCATGCAATATCTCCACAGAAAATGTGTTGTCTGGAGAGTCACTTGATGTGCTTGAGGGAGTAAGCAGCTTGTTGCAGCAGCTCCGCGGTCTCATGCTGAAAATATTTAATTTTCTATCCAAATATCTAAAATCAGCAATTATTGCAGGGTGTGACTAAAATTAATAAATATGGAACTACCGAAAGAGGAAACTAGGAGCGACTCAGACGACGTAAACCGAAGTCGACAGCAAGAGGCCTAGAACCAAAAGGCCCTCAGAAGTGATTCTCCAGAAGCAAGCTTGGAATTTTCTGCATCGGATCAATCACAGGAGGACGTTTCGGTAATTAAAGCTGCACTATTCTCCCTTATCGCAGATTTTAGGGAATGGAAATCATCCATAAATGGTTTAGCAACCAGGATTAATGATGCAGAAGCTCGCATCTCCTCTGTAGAAGACAGGATGGAAAAAAATCCAGACTGAAAACATTTCATTAAAAATAACTATTAAAAAGATGGAAGATAAGTTGGATGACCTAGAAGGCAGGTCTAGGCGCAACAACATAGTGCTTTTGGGTCTTCCCGAAGGGGAGGAGGGCACAAACGCTGTGAGTTTTGTTCAGAAGTCGTGCATTCAAGTGGCAGGTCCATCACCTACATATGTGATAGAATGGGCCCACAGGGCAGTCAGGCCGAAACCTGTGGCAGATCAGTTACCTCGTCCTATCATATTCAAAGTTCTGAACTACTTGGATAGAGATTATATATTAAAAGCAGCGAGAAGTGCAGAAAAGATAATCTGGGAGGGGAAACAGTTGCATTTGGTCCCAGATCTCACCTTCAGGGTGCGCCAAGAAAGAGCAGCCTACAAGCCAATTCAAACCAAATTATGGGCTGCAAAGATAAAGCACAGAATGTTGTTTCCAGCTCATCTAGAAGTCACCCTTCCTAATGGAAATCAGAGGTATGAATCGGCAGTGCAAGCACTGGAAGATTTAAAGCAGAGATTACCTGATCTATTTAATAAGGAGGGGTGAACGCCCGCTGAATTTCCAAGAGGTTACAGGAATTTCGAGATGTTGTGGAATATAAAGAAATACTTTGAGGGAGTGATCCTTACTTTGTATGCAACTTAGACATTTAGGAATGGACTCCTATGTCACCTTGGCTGCATTAGAGACTGTCAATGAGTTATTTTGATTTTGCAGAAAGTGGCTATGGATTTTATTTTTTGAAGCAGCTGGACTTAATTTTATGTGAACTGATACTGGTTTATGGTGACCTCTAGCATTAAATCAAGGTTGGCAATATAGTACGATCCTAGAAGACCTCATTTTAGTTTTCACCTATGGTTAATTTAAGAGATTTTTCGGTGGGATCAGCCTTGTCTGTACAGATATAAGCCTCACAAGGGTATTCTTGCTGAGTTGTTATTGGAGTGCGGTAGAAATCTCTGGAAATGACTCATACATTGTTATGATCATAGGCGAATCAAGCGCCGTGATAGTTGGTAAGATATTTTAATTGAACCATAATGTTTTGGAGAGCAAGGAGTCTCCCGAGGGGCCAAGAAGCTATATTGGGACAGAGGTGCCGTCCTGGAGAGTGAGACTCAGGCAGTCTGATTGAGGAGACAGAGTATCAGCCCTAGGGTCGGTTTTGCTTTCTCCTTTCTTTTGGGCAATTTGTTGTTAAGTCGAAGTTTCTTTTCTTTTTACTTTTCTATGAGGGGAGGAGGGAAGAGGAAAAAAAGAAAAAGAAAAGAAAGAGGGATACTAGTAGAGTGGGAGAAGGACTGCATACACAAGGCTACAAGGATATAGAAGATGAATGGTAATAGGCTGGACACAAAAAGAAGATAACTACTATAGTAAAGTTATGGGAAGTTGGAACATAATGTCATGGAATATCAAGGGAGGAAGGACAATACAAAGAAATATAATGTTTTAAGGCATCTTAGCAGATATAAGCCACATATAGTTCTGCTACAGGAAACACACATTTTGACAGACCATGTCTCAACCTTGCAGAAAATGTGGGTGGGCCAGGTTTTTGGTGTGGGTAATAGTTCCAGATGGGGAGGGGTTGCAATATTGATCAACAAGAATGTTCCCTTTCAGGAAAAGGCAGTATGGGAAGATCCGGATGGGAGATTTATCATAATTTTGGGGCTCTTGGCAGGGGTAGACATTTTGCTGGGATCGGTTTATGGGCCAAATGTGGATTCCCCTTTGTTCTTCCTTCCCTTAGTGGATATTATAGCATCTGTCCCTAATGTACAGTGTGTGTTGGGAGGAGATTGGAATTTGGTCTTTTCTAATGACTTGGATAGGTCCTTTTGTAAAAGAGTAGCTATATCACCTGCTCAAAGGGCCTTGAGGGAATTTATGGAGGACTCTGGTTTAACTGACTCGTGGAGAACCATTCATCCACAGGTGATAGATTTTATGTATTACTCTCCACCACACAAAACGTACTCCCAAATAGATTATTTCCTCATAAGCAAAGCGGCTGTACAGGGGATTGAAGAAGTAGGCATATACCCCAGAGTTTTATCAGATCATTCCTTAATCTGGTTAAAATTGAAATTTCAAAATTATTCCAGAGTCTCCAAATCATGGTCTTTTAATAACCAGCTCTTAGGGGAGGCGGAAATAGTAAACCATATGAGGATTTTCATTAGAAAGTCCTGGAACGATAGCTGTGAGACGTTGGAGAGCAAAGATATGCTTTGGGGGGCAATGAAAGTGATGTGGAGAGGAGAGTTCATTCAATTGGCTTCCACGAGAAAATGTAAGATTTTGGCGCAGGTAGAAAAATGGCTTACCAGAATAAAATTTATAGAATCCCATTTGCACCAGGCAATGGATGAGTCTATCTGGGAGGAACTTCATGCTTTGAGGGCGAAATATGCAGCATATTTGCTTAACCATATGTTGAAGGTGGCTATAAAATGGAAAGCTACATATATAGGACAAGGGGAAAAGTCAGGGAAATTGTTGGCTCAAAGAATAAAGAAACAGAAGGGAACCAACTGGGTAGTTAATTTAATGGATGGGGCCACAGGGAAATTAAACACTAATTCGGTAGATATAGCAAATCACTTTAGGACATATTATTCAAATTTATATACGGCTCACCCCCTAGAAACAAACTACCCTCTTCATTTAGAGAAGTTTTTGTGTGACATTAATATCCCGCAGATCATGTCAACTCAGCAAAAGGAACTTAAAGAAGAAATATCTATACAAGAGATAGAGGAAGCTATGGATAGACTATCTTTGGACAAGGCGCCAGGACCTGATGGCTATTCGGCCTTATTTTATAAGACCTTTAAAGAAGAACTTAGCCCTTGTTTGAGAATGTTGTACACTTATTTATACTCCTCCCCTAATAGAGAGCTAGCATTGTTGGAGGCGAGAACTGTGGTATTGCCGAAGCCAGGGAAAGATCTAACTAGACCAGAAAACTACAGACCAATCTCACTTTTAAATATTGATATAAAGATATTGGCGAGTATATTAGCATTTCAGCTTAAAAAAGTATGGGCAGATCTTATTGGACCCGAGCAAGTGGGTTTCGTCTCCGGCAGACATTCGAGTGATCACTTTAGAAAAATATGGCATTTGCTTTCTGCATCGGGGGACACCAATGCAGACAAGGTCTTGGTGTCCCTCGACGCAGAAAAAGCATTTGATAGATTGAGTTGGAAGTTTTTATTCGACTTGCTGCCTAGGTATGGAATACCTTCAGAGTACATCAATTGGGTTAAGGTTTTGCATACAATTCCTTCAGCAAGAGTTTTTGTAATGGGTTGTTTCGGACAGCTTTAGACTTACAAGGGTACCAGGCAGGGTTGTCCTTATCTCCTATGCTATTTAATTTATATATTGAGCCTTTGGCTAGAAAAATTAATAAGGTAAAGGAAATAAAGGGTATAGTTATAGGAGAAGAATAATATAAAATGTCAATGTTTGCGGACGACATTCTCTTGCATCTCTCATGTTGGCAAGTGTCTTTGATAGAAGTGTTGAAGATAATAGAACAGTTTAGTATCTTATCTGGATATAAGTTAAACCATAATAAGACATTGGTTCTCTCACTGAATTCTACGTGTTCTAGGAGAGATGTAGAGGAGCTGGGATTGGGATGGGCATCCAAATCAATTACCTTTTTAGGAATAGAGATCGCCCCAGAGGTTAATACCCTGAAATCACTAAACATTGACCCTGTGATTAAGCGTATGCAACAAGATCTAATAAGGTGGCAAGGACTACCGCTCTCTCTTTGGGGTAGAGCCAATTTAATTAAAATGGCGATATTTCCTAGGATTATGTACCCGCTTACTATGTTGAATGTATTTCTCCCCAAAGCATGGTTTAAAATGGTAGACTCTATTTGGTCAACGTTTCTGTGGAAGGGCAAAAAACCTAGAAGAGCAATAGGTAGGTTAACTATGGAACGGAAAAAGGGAGGGTTAGGTATACCTCATTTATTTCTTTATTATCTAGCTTTCCAGGGTAGTAAGTATCTTAAGTGGCTAACACCTCTAGAGAATAATGAAACACAATGGGCGTGGCTTAAGACAGAAAGAGTTAGAGCCCAGGAACATCATCTATCAACTAAGGCCTTACTATATCTCCCACAGAAAAAACTTCCCAAATCTTGACAAGACACCCCTATAATATGGTCAGTGAGAGCACATGCCCAGTGGTGTGCATTATATAATTTTGATAAAATATGGGACCTGGGGCAGCCAGTATGTTATAATGGTAATATGCAAATAGGGAACAAACCTATTTCCTCAAGCTTTTGGTATGAACTTAAAGATGTAGTAGTGTCGGATCTCATATCAGATAACAAATTTGACTCTCCTAGACAGGTCCAGCAAAAACTGGGTAAGAGATCCTTACCTCTTTTCAAGTATTTACAACTTAAAAGTGTATTTTGGCAAATGTAGGAATTTCACCCTGGTCTTCAAAGATGACGGAAATATTAGGGCAAATATTTCATTTAGCCAGTCAACCTAAAGCTATTTCTAATATTTATAAATTTTTATTGGTAAGATTTTGGCAGAATTACCCCTCGACTGCATTTTATTGGAAGCACTCCGTAGGTATTTTGTATGATTCAGAAATATGGGAACAGGTCTGGAAGTCTAACTATAGATGGTTAAAGCAGGACAGATTAAGGCTACTTCACTTTAATATTCTACATAATTTATTTTATACACCCATAAAACTTAAATTAATGGGTAAGATTCAAGAGGGTGTATGCCATAGGTGTTCACAAGATCAGGGAACTCTAATTCATATGTTGTGGTCTTGCCCAGTAATTCAGGTCTTTTGGCAGCAAGTAATTAAATTTGTAGAACCATTATTTAAAGGGGAGTGCCTTTTTGACATAGAGACCTGCATTTTGGGCAACCTCTCAGCCTTACCATCCCAAACATACAAATGCTATTTTGCCCTTATCTCAGCAGTAGCATTGCTTCTCATTCTTAGGTACTGGATTAAGGATACTGCGCCACCTCTTAGGGAATGGATTCAAGAAATCTACACAGCGTTTTATGCAGAAAAATTGATTGCAAAAGCAATTCTGCAACATAGTTAAGTTTAAGAGCTGAAACAATTTTCAGAATTTATGGCTGGGAGGTTCAAGTCACCTGACAGAGAGTAATATTCCAATTTTGAGTAAAGCAAGACGGCGGCAAAAAGGAATGCATGTATCTTCATAAGATGAGGTGTCCAAGACAATATTTTGGAGTGTAAGGGATATGCAGTCCATTTTAGGGTGGGAGGAAGGTAAATTGAGGTGAACTACTGAGATGTGTTAAAGGGGTGTGTGGAGGGTGTGTCTAGGGAGGGAGGGGTAACACTCAATGCAATGAGTTAAATGCCAAGGGAAGTTTTGTAATGTATGGCACAGTATTGTTTTTTGTTTTTGTGCTTTTTTTTATAGTATGTATATTATGGAACATTTTAATAAAGCATATTATAATAAAAAAGAAAATGTGTTGTCTGACATGTAAACACCGTAATTCACATCTACAGGACATGCCATCAACATCCTCCAAATTTCAAGTAAAAAGACCAAACCGTTTCCGAGATATTTAAAGTTAAAGATTGTTAAAAGTTGCCTATCTGTTGCATTAAAATCTGGCCATCTAGTCCCTCCCTCGTGATCAAAGAATCGCGGTCAAAGAATCTCATGATCAAAGAATTTGTAGGCACACGATCAAAAAATAAAAAGTGGTGAAATTCAAATTTTAGACATAAATACATGAAACCACTGGCATGGTTCCATAAAACGAAGCCCCCTGAGCAAAACCCATCCAAGTTTTACTTTAGGAATCACTCCCGAGCCGAGATATTTGAGTTTTTCCAACCTGAATCTTAAAACAAGATGGCGGCCGTCATGATCAAAGAATTCTCTGGGTCAAAGATTCTTTGACCGCGAGGCTGCAAATTCTTTGATCGTGAGGAGGGACCAGATGTCCAAAACCCCATTCTTTGTTCGCAAAACAACCATATAACTTATAATGGGAACTTAAAACTGCAATAACTTTTGAATGGATTAATATTTTTTTGCCAAATGAAAAGCAGCATATTCAGTGACTGGAGCTCTTTCAGATGAGCCACATTGCAAAGAAGCACACCACATGACAGCTGCACAGCGCCACAGACAAAATACCCCAAACTGCCCACATAACTGGTGAAAAGTGCATTTTTTAGCTTTTTGATGTGCGAAGACCGTAAATCCAACTGAAACAAAATTTGGCAAATCAGGAGACCTATCATGCCCCACCATGTATACCAAATTTCATGCAAATCTGTTGAATGGATCCAAAGTTATTAATGTGCAAAAGTTTGAGTGTAACATAGAAGTGACTTCATAGCCTCCACCCCTATATTATATATATATTAGTGGGTACTAATAGGGAAATGGAACTGTACATGTTGTCTCATGAACCAAACATTTTGGTGCTAACCAAAAATTTTGGTTCACGAAACAAAAACTTTGGTTCAAACTGAAAATTAGGGTTTGCAAAACAACATTTTTCAGCTTGAACTGAAAGTAATTCTCAGTGAGCACAGTTACTGCTATCAGACAGGAATGTCCTCTTGACTCCCAATAGCAGTCTCCTTTGTTCTTTAGCTTCCATTCCTAAACCTCAGTCTTCAATTCCACCTCCCAAGTAACCATATACTGAAGATAAGTCCTCTAGAAGACCCTGAATATCTATTTATTTTTATTTATTTTAGTTTTTGTTGACGGGTAAGTGCACTAGACAAATCCTGCCTATTTTAAGGCATGACCCAGGGAGGGGATACAGATGAATGCCAACTGACCTTGAACCAGATTAAGCTATATCTGTAGCTACATGGAATCACAGGGGGCTACAGGGTCCTGTGGTTCCACATCCCTCCTCCCAGACAGCCCTACAGATTCTTTGCATTCATAGCTGGAAGGCATATGGACACTTCAGCTTTCATACGGACTCTTCCCTTGATTCAGGGCCTAGAGGAGCCCTGTGCATCTGCATCTGTTAACTTATGTCCCGAAGAGACCTGCGTGAATGAGGATACAATTCTGCTATCTCTAAAACAAAGAAAATTAATTGCAAACAAACTGTGTCAATGCACCAGTTAAAGTTAATGACACAAAAGCAGGGAAATGTGGTGTTACAGTTTCCAACTCTAACTCCCCACCCACCTCCAGCAGCAAAAGGACAAGACAACACAAGCAACCACAGACAGCCATTATCAGATTACACAAACAAAATACAACTGTTTCCAGATGGCTCAAATAAATAGCACTGATGTGCTACCTACATGAATTTGTATCTGTGGCTGCTGCAGAAGCACCAGGCCCCACAGGGAGACTGTGCTTATCTAACTCCCACATCTGTATGTACTTCACACAGCATGTAAAACTCCTGTGGTTGCAGAAGTACTGTCTCAATGTGGGTACCATGGTTTCAGCAGTGGTTCTAGAGCTTTTCAAAGGGGTAGTAGTTTTATTTAGGATGTAGTACGGACATGCTCATGCTCAAGGACAGACATAAGGCAGTTCTACTGGGGGTTAGGAGGAAGTAAGCTGTTTAACTAGAATCTGTAGCTTATCCATCAGGTAGGGAAATGGGTAGACTAGGTGGGCCAAGCGGTTCTTATGTGCCGTCAAATTCTATGTTTCTATTTTTCTCACCCACCATTTTGGCAAGAAGAAGGCTGCAGCTGTGGCCACTGATGACTGTTGGGGTGTGGGTATGGGGGGACCAAAGGGGACAGACATAAGGAGATACAATCATAATATAAATTGTGAGACCTTCACCAGCTTTCCAAAATGCTTATCAGTAAAAGAACACTCTATGAAGTTGTTCAAATGGCAACACAATCTGGTGAGCCCTCTGTCTGCCATCTGACACCAGGCATCAACCAGCATAAAATTGCCTACAGAAGGCAATGTGGTCATGTGGTTACTGAAATACTGGAGTTTACAGATTTAGAAGAACAAAAGAATATCACACAGAAGCTGGCACATATGCATATAGCAGCTGTCTCCTGCTTCTCAGTAGTTATATTTATACCCTTGAGGTACTTGAATGTTTCTAGCCTATCACCTCTTTCCCGCCTCTCCACTCATGTACATATTGAGTCCCTTAATTCTCCCTCATAAGTCTTGTGTTGCAAACTCTGTACGATCTCATTCGCCCTTCTCTGCACCATCTACAGCCTGTTAATATCCTAATGAAAGTGCGACCTACAGAACTGCACACAGTACTCCATGTGAAGCCTGACCATGGTTTTACTGAATATAATGGCATCACTACCTCCCTCCTTATGCTGGTGATACCTCAGCCTATGCACCCCAGAATGTCACTGGCCCTCCCAGCTGCCTTACCACTTTAACAATTTCAGGTCATCTGAAATAACAACCCCCCCAGGTCCCCTTCCCTCTTTGTGACTGTCAGCAACTCCCTCCACCCCCATCATGTACCTTTCTCCAGGGTTTCTGTGTCCCAGGTGCATAATTTTGCACTTTTTTGAATTGAACTTCAGTTGCCAGTCCTCAGACCATTTCTCAAGCTTTCCCAGGTCCCTCCTCATTTTCTCCACCCCCTCTGGGGTATCCACTGTCTTACAGATCTTGGTGTCATCTGCAAACAGGCAGCTCTTTCCCATTAGCCCTTCTGCAATGTCACTAATGAAGACACTGAACAGGACTGGCCCCAGGACCAATCCCTGCGGCACCCCACTGGTCACCCACTCTCCCCAGACTTTGCCCCATTTACCAGCACTGTCTGTCTCCTGTCTGTTACCCAGTTTCTAACCCAGTTTACTACCCTTTCCCCCATGCCCAGCCTACTCAGCTACTTTATCACCCTTCTATGTTGGACGGTGTCAAAGCCTTTGCTTACATCAAGGTAAGTGTTGTCCACTGCCCCACCCTGATTTACTTCCTTTATCACCCAGTCAAAGAGATAGAGTGTAGTACTTTCCCCACAAAAGTAAAATGTTACCTTTTAAAGCTCAGATTACTTTAAAACAGCTACTTTTTCCTGGCCTAAGGGGGTAGAAGATGGTACCTCATTACATAGCTGGATCTGCTAATACATATTTTTCATATGCAGCTGTATAACTACAGACCCGACCGGTGCCTGCACTTCTGCAGCCAGATCCAATGGCTTCTATATGCCCCACTGTCCTTTCTTTAACCAATGTCTCCATGATCTTCCCCACTACTGAAGTGATGCTAACCGGCCTATAGCCTTTTCAACTGCTGTACTGCTGTGGCCCTTGCCCCTCCCCCTCTTCTGTGAATACTGACTAGAAAGACACCGTGGATGTCTTGGGGGGGCACATGACAGTTCTTTGGCATGGTACTTTCACTTCCAAATACCTAAACAGCACATATAAGCAATCAACATTCGGCATTGACAAATGCTTGTTTGATTTTGGCTCACCTGCATTATTGTTCCGCCTAACTGTACTTGTAAATATGTATAGCTATGCGTTTAGTATATATATATATATATATATATATATATATATATGTGTGATTATATATTATACAATCGCTTAGGAAACTAGCATAAATAGTCTATTGTGAGGGTAACGATATTGTACATATACTGTAAGTGAGTGCAGTCTAGTTCTGATACAACAAATGACTATTTTCCTTGTTTCTCCCTATAGGTAGTTTCTGGTGCAGTGCCTTTTGAATTTCATCTAATTCAAATCAGTGGGTAACAAAACGCACTGTTAGCATTCTCCTCCTACTGCTGCTTTTGCTACTTCTCTGGAACAGTAATTTTTTTAAGTTTTTCATTCAGAAGCCATACAATGCTTTATTAGTAGTGATTAGCTGTGTATATACACATGCTTGTTGCAATTTTCTATTAGATATTGAACTACTGATTTATGTGTATACATATTAGTCTGGTTAACTATATTTAATTATTTATTTGGTTTTTGTTTACTGGGTAGGTACACTAGACTAGAGTATTGCCTATATTCAGGCATGACCTGGGAGAGTCCAATCAGGAGAGAGCAAAGTACAAAGTACAAACATTGATGACAATAGTTCATGGCACAGCATGAAGTGAAAACAAAACATTGTGCAGTTTACTGACAAGAGCAAGCCATTTCTGTGGAACTGAAAGAAAAACAAATAACCTTACATTAACTGCTTGCACTAGATAATACAACAATATTAAGGACCTACTACAACAGCTATGAAATAAATAACAGTTATAACTAACAAATTTGTGATGGAAGTAGGAACATGCAGATTTCAGAAAGTGGAGGGAAACAGTAAGTGCCATGTAGGTAAGGAAAGCTACTATGAGTCAGTCTCAAATTACAGCACAAGAGCAGCCATCAGAGTCAGTTAGGTGGACACAGAGACCGAGTTTAAAGGCTTAGTGGGATTTAGAGTTTTAATGTGGGGAAGGGAGTTCCAGATGCTGGGGCAGATACAGTGAAGGATAGTTCCCCTTTTCGTATGATATCTGGGAATTTCAAGTTGGTTTGTACAGATGACCTGAGAAGATATGCTTGGGAGGGATGAGATAGCAGCCTTGAGAGGTACTCAGGGGTCCCTGTTCTGATAATGTTATCAATCAAACATCTAGCAGAATGGAGTCTGTGTGAAGTAGGGGAGAGCCAATTCAGTTCAGAGTAGAGTTGACAATGGTGAGTAACCCTGTATGCCAAGAGGGCACATCGGCAAACACTGTTATAACAGTTGCTCCAATTTTTGGAGGGCTCCTTTGCTTGCAGTAAGGAGTACCTGAGAGCAATATGTGAGAGAGGGAAGGAGGAAACCTTGTGCAATAGCAAGCCAAGCAGCATCATTCAGGGAGGACCTAATTTTATAGGCAAGACCCAGTTTGGAGTTAACCGCCTTGCAGGTAGCCACAAGGTGGAGGTTAAAATCCAGAGATGGGTCAAGTGTGACTCCTAGGTACCTAAAGGAGTTAACAGATTCCAACAGGGAGCCATCAAGACACAGTACTGAAAAATCCAGAGCACAGGATTTGATTCTAGCGGGGGAGCCAAAAAGCATAGCAACAGTTTTCTTAGCATTAAGTATGAGCTTGTTTTGTAGAAGCCAAACTTGTAAGCAGTCAACGTCAACTTGAAGATTTGCCTTTACTGATGTGGGGTCTTTACCACTAGCGAGAACCACCATGTCATCGGCATAAAGAATCAATGAGGAGAGAGAGGGAAGTGAGGGCAGGTTGTTAATAAAAAGAGAGAAAAAAGAGGGCCAAGTATAGATCCCTGGGGTACTCCAACAGAGGCTGGGGAAGGGTCAGAGACAGCAGTTGCAATTTGTACAAATTGCATCCTCCCAGTGAGGTAGCTATCAAACCAAGAGATGGCAGACTGGGAAAAACCCAGGACAGTTTGGAGAGTAGTAGGGGGTGACTCACAAGATCAAAAGCCTTAGTGAGGTCAATAAATATGGCTCCCATGAGCAAGCCCTTATCCATCACTGTTAGGACTTCATTAGATACCTGAAGTAGTGCAGTTGTGGTGCTGTGCCCTGTTCAGAATCCATGCTGAGCAGGGGATAGAAGGTTGTGAAGGTGCAGATATTTTGAGACCTGGGTGGCAACAGCCTTCTTGAGTAGTTTATTTAAGGTAGAGAGAATGGCAATCAGTCTGTTGTTTGCCATGTTTTTGGTATCCCCTTTTTTGTGTACAGGGACAACTTAAGCAGTTTTCCATAGTGTAGGCACTGTCTGGGTTAGTATAGATAAGTTGAAAATTCTCACAATAGGGACAGCAAGAGCTGGAGCCGTAATTTTGATAAAATAGGGCAGTAATCCATCTGGACCAGCAGATCCATGAGGGGAGATAGATTTAAGGAAATGCAGCACCTCAGTAGTGGAGACTGATCTGAGCCGAAAGGAGGGTCCTGAAGGATGGTGCATATCAGGAGGGGGTGCATGGGACTGGTTAAATTTCACCAGGTATTCAGAGAGATCAGAGAATTGCGCATTCAGAGCATTTGCAATCGTAGGTAATTTGTTACAGTTGGCGTCATTTACCGTCATTTCAGTTATGACCATCTTGGGCCTTTGGCCTATGAAATTTTTAATGTGGTTCCAAAAACCCCCGGTATCACCCACCAAGGATTGGAGAAGTTTAAGGCAATAGTTCCTTTTAACCCTCCAAATATTTTTTTTGCAGACATCACTCATTTTCCCATAATTAGCCCAGTCTTCTGTCCGTAGTGATTTCTTAGCCAAGGCCCAGGCCTTGTGCCTTCTTTCTCATAGTCTGGAGGAGGTCTTTATGTAACCATCGGTTGGCGGAGCACCTAAGATGCCATTTTTTCAATAGGACATGCAGATCCTGTAGGGCTAGTAGCTGAGAATTTAGGTAGTCAAGTGCTGTATTTACATCTTCGGTGAAATAGAGAGGTGACCAGTTGATGTTATTAATATCGTCAAGAAGTGCGCTTGGATTAAGTTTGGCGAAATCCCAAAACTGTATAATTCTAGGCGGGGGATGAGGGCAGTGACCATTTCAAATGCAGAAGGTAGGTAGGTGATCACTAATAGAATCAGAAAAGGTGCCTGCAACAATTATTTTATTTGCTCTGTTTGTAGCTATCCAGTCCAGAAGAGACTGATGCACGCCATTTGCTGAGATTCAAGTTGGACTAGAAATCAGCTGAGATAGGTGAAGTCGGGCAAGAGCTTCCGTGTACGATCCAGAGTGGGTACCTGAGAGGTCAAGGTTGAAGTCACCCATTAACATTACTTCAGATTTATCCTTTAGAGTAGAGAGATAGTCCAAGAGCCCATTTAGGCCAGGGAACGCCCCCTTTGGAGGATTGTAAGCACATATCAAGTTTAGCCTTTTTTTCTGCCAAAAAGCAGAACAGTATGCAGAGTTTCACAGATACCGCATAACCCTGAGTGATGGACAGAGATAGTGAGATGTTCTTTAAAACAGAGAGCAACCCCTCCACTCCTTTGTTTAGAGGGGGTGATCAAATCTAGTAAGGTTGTAGCCACTTATTTTGTACATTGTATCAGGTATGTCTGGCTTAAGCCATGTTTCAGTCAATCCTAGAATGTCTGGGTGATAGTGGGCTACCCAGGCTTCCAGTTCAGGGAAATTTACAGGTACCCTTCTAATATTCATGTGTGCAATTTTGATGCCCTTTAGGGAGAACCAGGAGTCACCATTAGTTGACCTAGCATTGTACAGGGGGCCAGGGTTTGATTCAATGTCCCCAGATAAGGGTAAACACAGGACAGTCACCCAAGTTTCTCTGGTGAGGCAATAGATGAGCTTGAGGCATTTGGGCAAGACGGGGGGGGGGGGTGATAGAAAAGGAAATGTCCAAGTTTGGCAGGTCATGTTAAATATAAGGCCAGGTTAAGAAATGGATGTGATTTTCCATTAGGAAGCAGGTTCAAGTAGACAAAAGAGTTTTCATCTTGTGAGTGGAACCCAGAGTCACCATCAGTTATATTAAGTGAGAGGTGGGAGAAGGAAATAAGGGAGGGTAGCAGTCCTGCAATAATCAAAAATGTCCCTGACCTCATAAGAGAAAACATCATGTATTGAGAGAGAAAAGGGAAAAAAGAAGCACTTCAGACAATCAGACAGGCAGTAGGAAGTAGTAGAAGTAGGTATATATGTTGGGTGGTCCCAAACTAGAAAGAAACAGAAAGGTGGAGGAGCAACCCCTTGATCCACAGAGCTAGAATCCAGAGGTAGAACGATGCCTTTTGAGGCAGGATGGTGCCTATTATTAGAGTCGAGGCAGTTGAAAGATACCTATAGTATCCAGAGACAACTGAAAGATACTTATAGTATCCAAAGACAAAAGTTACAGATTAAAGCAAAGACTGGACAAGTAGGTAAGTATGTCTCCAATAATTATTGTGGGAGAGAGAGTAGAAGAAACATAGAAACCTGGTTCTAGGTGAACTGGAGATTAGAGGGGAAACAAGAAACACCCTTATTGAATTGATTAAGATGTAAGTTATGTGCACTTTTGAAAATCAGAGGCATATAGGTTTGAGTAATGCAAGGAGGATACTCTGGCAGATTTCAGAAGTGGGCAGAGTCAGAGTGCATTTAATAGTGAGAGGGGGTGGTGCAAGGGTGGGGGAGCAAAAAAAAATCAAGCCTACAAGCAGCAGGTCTGAGTAAGCTGCAGCGACTGCTGCAATTAATTAAATTTAGCAGGTAGGATTTAGTTAAAAAGTAGCAGGCTGTAGCGAGATCTGGATTAAATAAATTTAACAAGCTGCATTTAGTTACAATTAGCAGGCTGCAGTGAGTGTGGGATTGAATAAAATTTCACAGTCTCTCAATACAGTGCCTGGAATGAGCAGAAAAAAAGGTGCCAAGGTTTAAACTGACGCAATTCTTTCCCATACCTTCCAATGGCCAGCTGGAGAGCTTTGGACCGGGTGAGCAGTGAGGGAACCTGGGGAGGGCTTCTTACAGCTTAGCCCTCACAACCCTGGGGAAAGAGGAAGAAATCAGGCTTTAAGTACTTTTGCAGGAATAGGGATGGGCCAGTAAGAGATTAGGCAAACAAGGAAATTATCAAAGGGGCAGAGGAGGAGGAGACAGTTACAGGAAGAGGAGGGAGACAGAAATTACAGAGAGATCAAGTAAAAGCACAGAGAATCCAGATTGGAAAAGGAGCATTTCTTAGTTAGACTTTAACTGTAGTACTGCACTATAGAGTAAAATCCTCTCTGATAACAAAAATCAAGCCTACAAGCAGCAGGTCCAAGTAAGCTGCAGCGACTGCTGCAATTAATTAAATTTAGCAGGTAGGATTTAGTTAAAAGTAACAGGCTGCAGTGAGATCTGGATTAAATAAATTTAACAGGCTGGATTTAATTACAAATAGCAGCTGCAGCTAGTGGGACCGAATTCAGTTTCACAGTCTCTCAGTACAGTGCCTGGGATGAGCAGAAAAAAGGTGCCAAGGTTTAATCTGATGCAGTTCTTCCATTCCTTCTGATGGCCAGTTGGGGAGCTTTGGACCAGGTGAGCAGTGAGGAACCTGGGGAGGACTTCTTACAGTTTAGCCCTCGACCCTTCTGATGGCCAGCTGGGGAGTTTCGGACCGGGTGAGCAGCGAGGAACCTGGGAAGAGCTCTTACAGCTAAGTAGTCACGACCCCTTCAATGGCCAGCTGGGGAGCTTTAGGACCCGGTGAGAAGCAAGAGAACCTGGGGAGGGCTTCTTACAGCTTAGCCCTCACAATCCTGATTTATTGCAATTAGTTATGAATAGTGTGTTTTTAATAGGGGCTCGTGTCACTAAATTATGATGTACACTGTACCTTGAAATCTGTGTCCATTTAGGCGGCATTACTTGTGATTAGGCTAGATCCTCCTGATAACACTCCTTTGGGCAAAACCAGTAGAGGTGAAGTTTTACTGAGCTGCATGGTGCTCTGGCATTTTGTTCAATAAAGCCATTTTATACCTGGAACACTGGTGCCGGTCTTGTCTTTTTACTGCTGTACTTTTTGACTGGTGTGACAGGGTGACCACTGTCAAGGATGGGTGCCCTGCTAGAAAGGTGAGGTTTCCTTGCCCCCAATATAAAGTGCCTGAGTACAATGAAGAGATTTAAGTGCCAATGCCAAGTGCATACAAAAGTGTTTATAGCACTGATTGAAATATTTAAAGTGCAGAATGCTCCAACACAATGCCAAGCTGGCTTGTTGCATGATAAATAAAAGTGCTTATAGTGCTTAGGAGATGGAGTAAAGTACTGTGTATAAAAAGGGAGGCAGCTAGTTCAGTACTGGCAGTTAAAGGGTTACATGAACTATCTCACTAAAAGCCTGCTTCTATAGCTGATCTGACAGAAGTCTCCCCACAGATTTATAGCCTTCCTATGCATAGCCCACATTAAACAGACTTTGTAGTGCTTTCAGAATAACACCCTTCAGCAACAGAAATTAACCTTTCCCTGCTATGACTCTAAAAGATAAAACTGATACCCTCTATGCACATAATGTAAGAAGTTAGCATGCTGATAAAACTGATAGGCAACATGTAAATGTTAAATAGGTTTGACTGCCACAACCTGCATTGAACAAACATATGTGGCTTTATGTCTGTGAAAGTTCAGATGCTGTGACTGCAAAAGGAAGATTTCCCTGACTAAGGAGCGCTGGTAGGGAAAAGTAATTTCCATCCAAGCTTCACATCATAAACCCATGCCCTCATGGGACTCCCTCAACATGCCTTCTCCCAGGCCCAAAACATGGTTTAAGGACCGTAGACTTAGTCATAAACTTAAAAAGACTAAATCAATGATCTTCGCTCACACATAGAACAAAGCAAAAGTGCACCTCTCCGCATCCTCCCCAGCACCCAGCACCCCTTGAACAGGTATCCGACTACAAATATCTTGTACTTCACCTCGACTCGGCCTTACTCTTCCATGACCACAAACACCCTTGCTGCCGCAACAAACACCTGATTGGACCCCTTACCGACATAGGACTGCCCCCATGCCCTTAGGGCTTGCCATCACCTCATCAACACTGTCCCTAGTGGACTATGGGCCCTGTATACAGGGCAGCAGATAACCCGCACCCAGAAAATCCAGGTCTCCCTAAAGAAGGTCTGCAGGCTCCCAACTGGCACACCTAGGCTCACTCACACCTACTCCATTTATATCTCTGCCAATCTTCCCAACTCTCAACCTCGATGAAAGGCCCTCTACCAGACCAGCATACTGTCCAAGAAAATACTGCTCAGACTCCCCCCTCCCAGGGTCCTCGCCTCTCTTCATCCTGCCACTGCCACCATCTCCACCCGCAACTCAGAGAAAGCATCACTGGTTGTGCCCAGGGTAAAAACCTCACTTGCCCAAAGATCTTTCCACTACAGGGCCCCTACATGGTTTAATGCATTCCCAACCACCATCACTAGTGCACCCAAGATCGCCCACTTCAAAACCACTCTTCACAACCACCGCTTCAATATCCGCTCCTGTAACTGCAACTAACATTTCACTCTCCTCACTCACTCACTCTGATACAAATTCTCTGACAAAGTCCATTATGGATTGCAACCTCCGTCAACAATACCAAACCCATGAATAGAACTGACTACTCTGTTTAGATGCTTTTTCAAGCTAATAATGTCTTTCTGCTGTGATGATGTAAATATCGCCATCCAAATACTGTAAATATGTCTGTAAATATCTACATCCAAATACTGTAAATAATGTATGTGACAAATGTCTGTAACACATGCTTAATGTAATTGTTGTTATACCCTGTCTGTGTTAGTTTCTGTCTTACATGTGACAAGGTACTTTTGTAAATGAGCCTCTGGCTCAAAGGTTGTGAACCTGATATATCAAATAAATAAATAAATGGCTCAGCACCATTGAATATGGCACAGAGGGTGCACACACTGCACATGGCGCAGTGGCACTGCTCCAGCGCAAGACACAGAACAGGAGCAGGCGGATGTGCCAGCACAAGTGCAGTTGCACTAGGCACGTGACCCACGATATTCAGCATGGGACATGCAAATGAGGCCATTATGCATGCAAGGCACAAATGGGGCCATTTGCATGTCATTATGGCCCCAATTGCATGTGATGTGCCAATCCAGGGTGACTTGCGCCTGGTGCCCTGCCAGGCTGCAGCCATCGGGGAACGACACCCTGCAGTACCATTGCAGCCCCCCGCTCCTGTACTCCCGATTGCAGGCATAGGTATAATTAAGATCCCTGGTGGTCCAGCTGTAACCCCCCCAATTGCCCCATCGCGGGCATAAGTATAAGTAAGAGCCCTGGTGGTTCAGTGGAACCCCCCACCTGGCCCACAGAGGTCCCCACCACCCAGCACCCCCTGTCCCCTGTCAGCAGGTGGTAGCACCCACCCGCATGCCACCCCACATGGACCAATGGGCATGCAGACCATACTGCACTACACAGGCCCGATATAGTGAATGAACTATCCCACTGAGAGCCTGCTTCTATAGTTGATCTGACAGAAGTCTCTCCACACAGATTTTTAGCTCTCCCTATGCATAGCCCCATTAAAACAGACTTTGTAGTGCTTCAGAATAACACCCTTCAGCAACAGAAATTAACCTTTCCCTGCTCTGACTCTAAAAGATAAAATGGATACCCTCTGTGCACATAATGTATGAGGTTAGCATGGTGAAAAACTGATAGGCAACACTTAAATGTTAAATAGGTTTGACTGCCACAACCTGCATTGAACTAACATATGTGGCTTTATGCCTGTAAAAGTTCAGACGCTGTGATTTCAAAAGGAAGATTTCCCTGACTATGGAGCACTGGTAGGGAAAAGCCATTTCCCTCCATATTTTGAAGGAAGTTAAAACAGGTTGAGAAATAAAAAGAAAAAGGGTTCTCTTTTATTTAAAGGATTCCTGAACTGGCAGAGATGAGAGAAGAGGAGTGTGCCCTCATTCTCTCATTCCCTGGCCAACTCAAGGAATGCTGAGCAAACTACAACTTTTATGCTGATAATAGTAACAACTATAGAAACAGCACATGTGTAAAACTCTCTTGCATTTCCTGTGCAGGGTGTGCTGTAGTAGAGATGTTTCTGTAGTGCTGGCAGCCCACAAATGAACTGCTTATAATGGAATGTGTAGCAGTTAGTTGCAATTAAGCTCCTAAGGGCATATATCTGTTTAAAACGGAATATGAAAGATTTCTTTTGTTACAGCGTGAACCCTTATTGTTTAGCTTAGAAGTAACCCTTTTTGCTTTTCTGTATAGGATGGGTTATGAGCCACTGAGGGATAATTATTTAGTTAAGAGACAATTATGGGTGGATCTTAGATCCATGACGTCACTAGGACAGAGTATAAAAGACTGCCACTAGGGACTTAGTTTAGAAAGGGGGAGTAGTTTGGAACTGACTGGGAGAGGTGAAGGACTTCTTTAGGTACATCAGGGAGAAAAGGAGCTGTAAGGACCACATAGTAAGGATTAGGAAGGAGGGTGGTTGGGAGGAAGCATGGTGCGATAAGGCAGAAGTGCTAAATGATTACTTCTGCTCTGTATTTAATAAGAAGAAGAGGGGTGATACCGGGGAGTGGGATAGGAAACAGGGGAGGGGGTGACAGATGGGGAAATCATGGGGGGCAGAGCTCAGGGAGATTTGAAGGCACTGAGGGTGGACAAGGCGCCAGACCCAGATGACATCCACCCCAGGGTACTGAAGGAGTTGGCAGAGGTCCTTGCAGACCCTTGGCTAACCTATTTAATGCCCTCACTGCACTCAGGGTGTGTACCTCAGATTGGAGGATGGCTCATGTCATATCCCTCCACAAGAGTGGCCCCAGGGATGAACCAGGGAACTACAGATGGGTGAGCCTCACATCCATCGTGGGTAAGCTGATGGAGAATATCCTGAAAGAGACGCTGGTGGCCCTCTTAGAGGCCAAAGGACTACAGGACAGCAGATAGCATGGCTTCATACGTGGCAGATCCTGCCAAACCAACCTGTTGGAGTTCTATGACTGGGTAAGAAGGCAACTGGACAGGGGCCATGCAGTGGATGTCCTGTATCTGGACTTCAGTAAGGCATTCGACTCAGTGCCGCATGGGAGGCTGGGAAGTAAGTTAGAAGGCACAGAGGTGGATGCAAAGCTGGTGAGATGGGTAGGGAACTGGCTTCAGGGAAGGCAACAGAAGGTGGTGGTGGGTCGGGAGCTCTCACACCCAAGGGTAGTGACGAGCGGTGTTCTACAGGGCTCGGTGTTGGGACCAGTGTTGTTTGGGATATTTATTGCAGACATATCATTGGACATCAAGAGCAAGATCAGTCTGTTTGTTGATGATACCAAGATGGGAGCAGTGGTGGACAACCTGGGGGGTGGCAGGGGTTGCAGGATGATCTGTCAAAGCTTGAAACCTGGTCAGACACATGGTAACTGGGGTTTAATGCCAAAAAGTACAAAGTGCTGCATTTTGGGGTAAAGAACCCAAGGAGGAGTTACCAGCTGGGGGGAGTGCAGCTAGTCCAGACAGAGGAGGAGAAGGATCTGGGGGTGCTCATTACAGGGTCAATGAACAACTCGGCACAATGTAGGAAGGCAGCTACAAAGGCCCACAAAATGCTCGGTTGCATTGCAAGGGGTATATCCTAAAGGAGGGAGGATGTGATTCTGCCACTGTATAGGTCATTAGTTAGACCACATGGAGTACCAAGTGCAGTACTGGGGTCTGTGATTCGCAGAGGGACATTAAGTCACTGGAGGGGGTGCAGCGCAGGGCGAAAAAGATGATCAATGGGCTGGGGAACTTTTCATCATGAGAGAAGGCTGAGGAGTTGAACATGTACTTGCAGGAGGAGAGGAGGGACAGGGCAGATATGTTTGAAATCTTTAAGTATATGAAAGGAATAAACAAGACAGGTACAGAGGGGTGTTCAAAGTAAGGAGGGAGGGACACCGGGGCTATGATATGAGACTGGAGGGAGGAGGGTTCAGGATGGAGATGAGGAGACACTTTTTTTACAGAGAGGGTGGTAGCTGGGTATAATGCGTTACCTCCTGAAGTGGTATCCAGTAGAAAAGTGGACTGCTTCAAAAGGGGATGGGATGGGACAGGACAAGTGGGAGGGTCAATGGAGGGGAAGGGTGGGAGGAATGGGCAGCTGCAGAATAAGGGGTGCTAGTTGCACATTCGAGCAGACTTGATAGACCTCTAGGACTTTATGTGCTGGTAAATTTCGTATGTTCATATGAAGCTCACACAACCACGTGAAACAGGCTCAGAGATAGTCTAGTGTCATTGCTGGGTAGATCATTGGCCCTTTTCTGAGCTTATTTCATTTGTTTATTTTGTGAATGAACTAATCCAAATTTTTATTTCTGTGAAAGATCATTTTGCCTCAGCTTTTTATGCACAAAGTCTGTTAGTCTGCCTGGTGTGTTATCCTGTAATCCCAACCCCGCTACAACCGGGCACAGTGGCTGCTAGTGGAGTGGAGTTTGCTGCCTTCTATATTTTCCTGGGTGACTTCTGGCGACCTTTGAATCTTCTAAATTTGAGAGCTGTTCATTCATTCAAGTCAGCCATTACCAACTCTCAGAGGGAAAGAGCTTAACAAGGCCTGTAAATAAAAGGCTAATTCTATTAATGTTATTTTATGATGGCATGGTGTATCTATTCGTAAATGCAATGCATCTTCAGAAACAGGCAATACTAACTGAAGGGCATTTGCAATGCAAAATGTTTTCCATTTTGGAAATTGTTACTATATTAAGCATGCAATATTCTAAACAGTAATTAGAGTCATGGTATACACCCCAGCCTGCAGCAATTGTAGTAGGAAGTACTTCATATGGGTTGTGTGAGCCTTATCTGGAATTCTAAATGGCAATTTTTGAAGAACTGGAATACTGTAGCCTTGAAAATACTGTACTAGCTGATGATATTTGTTTGGAAAAGAAAGCATATTTTGTCACTCAATAAATACAAATTGTGTGTTGAATCTAATTAGAATGGCTACTCTATGTTCTGTTGTTCCATATGACTGTAAGTTTCAGCCTTGAACAAACTGGGAGTGTTGGTATTTCTAATGAACCATTTATAGATCAGAGCAGTGCTGCCGGCTAGAATCAAAGAGTGATGTTGTCAAGACAAATCCAGTTCTGATTCAAAACCCAAGCCAAATAAGGTCTGAATCTGGCAAATCCACAACCAAACCCAAATTCACCCAAATTTGCCCATCCCTATTTCTGTTTATGTTTCTGTTTAATGGTTCCTGCCAACTGTTCATGAATTGTAAAGCATGGGATGGGATGTGCATAAAAATCCCTATAAAATTTCAGGTTTTATTTCTTCCTTTCTTTTTCTTAGACATTTAACTACGTGGCATCATGTTACATATTTACGCAAATACAGACTGATCAGTGTTGGGGAAGGGGCTAGAGGAGTCTTTTAATGAAAACACAAACCCTATGAATGAAGACTCGCATGCAGCATTCCAGAAGCATGCCGCTCTGTGCTGTCATGGGCAGAGGAAATGCAAGAGGGCCAAGAAACAGCCCAACAAATCTCAAATGGGAGGGGTGTGCTCCTGACTTCAGAAATAAAAATGTCAGTATGCTCAAGCCAAAATTAGCCCTGTGACCCACAGAGGGCAGGCAAGAGGCTATTATCTAGCAATTCTTCATGCACAGTATTATACAACAGACTATAAACTGTCTGAAAATATACTACTACATAGAAATATAGGGGGACATTTTCAAAGGAGATGCGCTAGCACAACTCAAGAAATGTACCGCAGCACAATATTCAAAGGGTGGAGATGCTGTAAATAACACAAAGTTGTGAATGACAGCTTAGAGTACACATTGCAAGCCCATTGGTTGACAGTATCAACCAATGAGCTTGTAGTGAGTACAGTATGCTGTCATTCATTGACAGTTCAGTCAGCGGGCAGCCATGGAGGTGTGCAGAGGGCTGTGCTGCTTGCTGGCTGACTGGCCAACTGGCCATGCTGGGACAGGGAGCGGGTGGGATGTGGTTCCTGAGTGGGTGGGGGGCCACTACACTATGGAAAAGTGGGCAGGAGTAAATTATATTTATTTCAAACAAGGATTTGGAGGTGGGGGGGACACTACACTACAGGAAAAGGGATTGGGCTGGATTATTTATATCACATGGGAATCAGGATAGGAAGGAGAGACCCTACACTATGAAAAAGGGATCGAGCTGGATTGTGTTATTTAAAATGGAGATTGGGACAACCTGAGCCAGAGCATGAATTTACACGGAACTGGGCGGGGGCACACCAGGCACATCCTGCCGGGCGCATCCTTCAGACGGCATGCAAATGGTCCATTTGTGCCTTGTATGCCCAATGACCTCATTTGCATTCTGCTGGCTAAATATCTGGAAATTGGACCCAGCTTATCTGCAGTTGCCCCACGCATCCCCATTCCAGGTATTTAGGCCATCCAGAGGATGTGCTGGTGCATTGTCAGCTGCCCCTCATTTGTGTTGTGCATAGCATTGCTATATTCATATGGGATGCACGATCGTTCATCTCATTTGAAAATAGCATTTATTTGCAACAGCCCATTTATTTTGGTGGTGCATCTAGATGCGCAGGAAAGCCCTTGGCCTTTGAATATGGGGACCATAGAATGTTTCAGCTGAAAAAGACCACTTGGCCCACCTAGTTTACTAGACTGCCAAAGTGTGTCCTGCCTATTCTGCCTCTGCAAACCCTATCTGGTCTCCAGCGAATCTCACACCTCCCTGCCTCCTTTCTTATATACCTCAATGTTTATCGCACACATGCTTGAAGCAACAACTGCTGTGACCTTCATGACTTCCACTGGCAGTCTGTTCCAGGTATCTAGAAATATTTCCTCACATCTCTCTTGAAGGCCCTCCCCCTGGCTGCATCACATGCCCCTTGGTTATGGTGCTCATTCTAATTTGAGAGAGACTCACCATCTGTACTCTGTTCACTCCTGTAAGGTATTTGTAGGTCTCGATCATGTCATCTCTCTCTTTCCTTTCTTCCAGGGTGTACAGTATATGTTGAAATCCCTCTGTCTCTCCTCATAGGATTTCCCTTGCAAATGCTTCACCATTTTAGTTCCCCTCCTCTGCACTGCATCCACCCCATTTATTTCCTTTCTGAGGTGAGGTCTCTATAACTGGATACAGTACTCCAGGTGGGGTTGCATCAGAGAGTGATACAGTAGCAACACCACCTCCCACCCCCACCCCACACTCCAGCATCCCATTAGCCCTACCCACTGCCTTGTCACACTGCTGTATTACCTTGAGGTCTTTTGATAGGATAACTCGAATGTCTCTTTTTCTGTCTAGTGAATGGTCAGTACCTCATCCTATTCTATATGCAGTACCATGGTTCCTATGTACTAGGTGCATCATTTTGCCCATTTTAGCATTGCACCCCAACTACCATGGTTTTGATCATGCTCAAGTTTCCCATGATCATTTTTTCCACCCCTTCCTGAGTGTCCAATCTATTACAGATTTTGGTGTCATATTCTCCTCCAGTTCTTATGCAATGTCCCCTATGAAGACAATGAAGAGGACTAATCCCAGTACTGAGCCCTATGGTACCCTGCTGGTCACTATCCCATCCTTAGAGTGAATGCCATCAACCACCACCCTCTGTTTCCTATCGGTTAACCAGTTTCTAACAACATTTACCAATTGGGATCCAACTCCCAGCCTGATCAACTCCTTAATCAGTCTCCTGTGCAGAACAGTGTTGAGTCTATTAAAGGTCTTGCTAAGTCTAGATAGGCCACATCCAATGCCCTACCTTGATCTATTTCTCTGGTCATCCAGTCAAAAAAATCTATCAGATTTGTTTAGCATAGCCTTCCCCATGAATCCATTCTGCCTTTCGTCCTGCACTTACTTGATTCTAGATACTCTACTAGTCTGTCTTTCAGAAGGGTTTCATTTAATTTCTCCACCACCTAAGACTAACTGGTCTATAGTGGATAGCCTCCTTCTGGTTGCCACTGTTATGTAGAGGGACAATGTCAGCCCTTTGTCAGTCCTCCAGAACCATGCCTATTTCAAGTGAACTGTTGCTCAAGTCTTTCAGCAGGGCAGCTAGCACCTCCGAGTTCTTTAAGTACCCTGGGCTGTATCCCATGTGGTCCTATAACAATATCCAGACTCCTTCCTCTGAAAATGGGCATGTGTACAACCATCCCCACCCCCCACCACTGTGAAGACTGGGCAGAAGTACCTGTTTAAAATATCAGCTTTTTTTGGTCATCTATTGCTCAGGCTCTACTTTCCACCTTACTGATCATTACTACCCCTCAAGTATCTCTTTAACACATCAGATTTTTCTTCTTCGCCTACTGCACAGTATCCACCTTTGTGATCCTTACTACCATTTCCTTTGCTTTACTCTTCTCACCTACGTATGTATCTGAACAAAGTCTTATCCCCTTTAGTAGCCCATTTGGCAATCCTTTCTTCTGTCTCCACCTTTGCTCTCCTAACCACCTTGCCTGATTCCTTCTGCTTTGCTTGGTGTACATCCCTTTCCTCCTACCTCTGCAATTCCCTATACCTCTTGAATGCCACCCTTTTTTCTTTTACCAGAATTGCCACTTCCTTGAAGAACCAGGGCCAGGTAGCCACTTACTTCATGCAGAGATGATTAGCTTTACTTATGCCCTTCCTTATTGTTCCCCATTGTGCCTCTTCACTTCTGTGGCAATCCCCCATTTCGAGGCAATTTCTGAGGAAGTCCCTCATTTCTTCACAATCTGCCTTCATGAAGTCCAGGACCCTCCTCCTTATGTGATTAGCTTCTTCTCCTGTCCTTATGTTGAACCACGCTGTATAGGGATCACTGGTACCTGGAGGACTGCCCACTGTGACAACTAACTTTGTGAGGACTTTCTATAGCTTACAAACAGTTTTTGTTTTACATGAGGTTGTATTTCTAAAAATCATTTATGCATTGGGTACACCATGCTTTCATTTTAAAACTCAGCACTTTAGAAACACTGTCACGAATAACTTTTTCAAAAAACAAAGTGTTGTTAAACTCATACAGTATTTCTAAGTTTCCTAGAGCTTATAGGAACAGAGCTGCACTTCAAGAATTCAGAGGACGATAAAGATTACACTAAACACAATGACTCTTGCAAATAGAACTCAAGGCTAGCTAAAATCAACTGGCTTTCTGAAAAGATAGCAATTTAGCCCCTTCTTGGATTCCACCATTTAGGGGGGACTATTGTTAGTGTGACTGGCTTGGGAACAGGGGGAGGAAGGGAGATGGAGGTGAAGTGCCTCAGAGGTACTTTGGCTTGTAGAGATGGAGAGCATATCTAGAGGATCGTTAGGGCAGCAGGAGATTGAGGGTGCTAGGAGTCATTGTCCACCTGGGGAAAATGAATGGTAAGGGACGAGGTAGTGGTATTACAAGGAAATTTCAGGGAGCTGGGGAGGGGCTTCAAGCAGGAGGCATGCACAGTGGCTTTTGACAAGGTACTATCTATGTATGGCCAAGGAGAGGAAAGGGCACTCACATCTGGACATTTAATAATTGGTTACAAGCATGTAATGCAGGTTTCTGAAGAAAGGGGGGTTACTAGTGGGGTACCGCAGGGTTCAGTATTGGGTCCAGTCCTTTTTAATGTCTTCATCAGTGACATTGCAGAGGGACTGGAAGGAAAAGTATGCCTTTTTGCAGATGACACAAAGATCTGCAACAGAGTTGATACACAAGGAGGTGTGGAAAGGATGAAAAGGGACTTGGCAAGGTTGGAGGAATGGTCAGAAGTATGGCAGCTAGGATTCAATGCAAAGAAGTGCAAAATAATGCACCTGGGAAACAAGAACCCAGGGGAAGAATACACAATGAGTGGGGAGGTAGTAACAACAACAAAAAAGGAAAGGGACCTGGGGGTAATCATATCAGATGACCTTAAGGTTAGCAAGCAATGTGAGAAGGCAGTAGGAGGCTGGGGTATGCTGGGATGTATAGGGAGAGGCATCATCAGCAGAAAATAGGAAGTTGTTATCCCTCTGTACAGACAGTTGGTGAGACCCCATCTGGAGTACTGTGTCCAGTTCTGGAGACCCCATCTCCGCAAGGACATAGACAGGATAGAGGCAGTCCAGAGGAGGGCAACTAAAATGGTGCAGGGTCTGCAAGAGAAGCCGTATGAGGAGAGACTAAAGGAGCTTAATATGTACACCCTTGAGGAAAGAAGGGAGAGGGGGGACATGATAGAAACTTTTAAGTACCTCAGTGGAATCAACAAAGTCCAAGAGGGTAGCATCTTTCAGAAAAAGAGACTTGCAAGAACAAGGGGACACAATTTAAAGATAGAAGGAGGGTAGTTCAGGGGCACTGTGAGGAAGTATTATTTCACAGAGAGGGTAGTGGGTGCATGGAACAGCCTTCCTGAGGAGGTTGTGTGGTCTAAAACTGTGGGAGAATTCAAGAATGCATGGGACAGACATAAGGCAATTCTTGTGGGGGCAGGAAGAAATAGGCTGTTGGTTAACTAGGATCTGCGGCCTATCCTGTAGGTAGGGAAATGGGCAGACTAGATGGGCCTAGCGGTCCTTATCTGCCATCAAAGTCTATGTTTCTATGTTTCTATGTTACATGGAGGAGAGTTTCAGCTGCAGTGGGGCCAGGGATCAGTCTTAGAGCATATAGGCCTTTATAGGGGAGACAACCTGCATCCTTCCAGGAGGGGGATCACAGTCCTTAGTGGTAGGTTTAAATGCTACTTGGATGAGCTTTTAAACTAGCCAGGGGTAAAGGCTGTAAAATCAAGGGAGGCAACAACTGCCCACACCAGATGATGGAGCAGCAGGGAGGGAGGGAGGTCCAAGTGGAGTAAACTCCCCTAGGGCAGGGTTGCAAGAAGACAGGTGGGGACAAGGTAGACAACATTGTGGTATAAATCAGGAGACCAAAAATAAAGGAGTAAAAGAAACAATTAACAAGACAGTGAAAAGGAAAGAGGTGTGTCAGGGGAAAATTTAAAAAGCAGCATTGGCAGGAAGGAGGGGAAGCAAGGAAGCAGGCTTAGAGGGAGTAAGGTATGGATAGCCATGTGTGCCAATACAAGGAGTCCTTGATGTAAAATTCTGGACCTGGAAGCCATCATGGTGAAGGTTAGCATGGATTTGGTGGCCATAATAGTGTTGTGGTGTACTGACTAGCCACAACTGGTACATGACCATATCAGGCTACTCTCTGTTCAGGAAGGACAGGGCAGTGAGGAGGACAGAAGGAGTTGTACCTTTTGTGAGGGAGGAATTCAAGGCCCCAGAGGTATAGGGTCACCTAAAAGAAAAAGAAGGGCTGAAGGAGGTGATGTGTATCACCTTGAAGACAAGCTCTGGGGCTGATATCTGTACATGGGGTGGTATACAGACCTGCAGGACAGTACTGAGAGTTGATGCTAGTTGGTGACTTTAACCTGTCAGATGTGGAGTGGAGTCTTCCAACTGCATCTTCAGCAAGGAGCAGGGTCATCCTTGACTCCTTATATAGGGCTTTTCTTGGGCAGCTAGTCAAAAAACCAACTTGGAACAGGGCACTGCTGGACCTGGTGCTTTCAAACCAGGACAGCATTGCAGATGTCACAGTGGGCAGTCCCCTGGGTACCAGTGATAATGAGACAGTGTGCTTTAACATAAAGGGGAAAACAGAGACTAACCACATAAGGATGAGGGTCTGGAACAATTGGAGGACTTATTTTAAAGAAATGGGAGACTGCTTCAGAAACAGCCTCACTGGGGGGGTTGCTAGGGAGGGGTAGAGGTACAGTGGGGAAAATAAGGGACAGCATAATTAAGGCAACCAGCCTCTGTGTGAAGGAAGAGAGTAAAAGGAGAAAGAAAATGAGACAACCATGGCTCTCTAGAGAAGTGACCAAGGTGGTAAAAGAGAAAAGGCAGCATTAAGGAGGTATAAGAAAACTCATGGAGATATAATGCACCAAGCAAAACAAAGACAAAAGGAAAGAAGGTGAGGGGAACAAAGGTACAGAGAGAAGAAATGATAGCCAAAAGGTAGTAAAAGGGGATACGACTTTCTTCAGGCACATAAGTGAGAAGAAGAAAACAAGGAAGGGATAGTGAGGATGAGATGGGTGGTAGAGGGAGACTGCACAGAAGAGAACCAAGAAAATGCTGGCATCCTAAACAGGCACTTCTGCTCAGTCTTCAAAGTTAAGGGAGGTGAGACAGACTACAAGGGAGTAGCAGGAACAAAGGGGGCATGAGGACATTAGCCCATTTTCAGAGGAAAGAGTCTTGAGAGACATGCAGCTCTGAAGATGGACAAAGCTATGGGGCCTAACAGAATACACCAAGGATAATAAAGGAACTCCATGAGATGCCAGCCACCTACTGATGGCCATGTTCTACATTTCACTTGAAGCAAGTGTGATTCTGTGGTTAGAAGAGAGCAGATGTGGTTCCCCACACAAGAACGGTAGCAGGAAGGTGGCTAACAATTATAGGCTAGTCAGTCTCACATCAGTGGTGGGGAAATTAATGGAAACCTTGCTGAAGGAAAGGCTAGTAGATTGTCTTGAATCTCAATGGCTGCAAGACAACAGGCAGCATGGATTCATGGGCAGGGGCAGTCATGCCAGTTGAATCTGATTGATTTCCTTGACTGGTGACCAGAGAAATAGTTCAGAGGAAGGCAGTGTTCATGGCGTATCTGGACTTTAGCAAGCCTTCCACACTGTGCCACACAGAAGACTGATAAACAAATTGGACAGGTTGGGGTGGAATCCATAGTGGTGAATTGGGTCAGAAACTGTTTAACAGATAGGCTCTAGAGGGTGGTGGTTAATGGCACTCACTCTAATAAAGAATATTAACCAGAGGGTGCCACCGGGCTCAGTACTGGACCAGTCCTCTTCGATGCTTTAAAAAATTGATATTGCAGATGAACTGGAAAGGAAGGTATGCCTTTTTGCAAATTATACCAAAATCTGTAATGGGGTGAACACTCAGAAGGGGGTGGAGAGAATTCTCAGGAATCTTAGGAAACTAGAGGAGTAGTCAAGAACATGGCAACTGGGGCTGAATGCCAAAAAGTGAAAAATCATGCACCTTGGGCATTGAAACCCAGGAGATGAGTATAGATTGGGAAGAAGTACTGACAGTCACTAAGTTGGAAAGGGACTTTGGGATTATCATAACTGATGACCTTAAAGTGGGCACAGCAGTCTGGCAAGGTAGTGGGTAGGGCTAGTGGTATGCTGAGGTGCATTAGAAGGGATATGTCCAGCAAAAGGAGGGAGGTGGTATTGCACTGTATCACTCACTGGTAAGACCATACCTGGAGCATTGTGTCCAGTTCTGGAGGTCTCAACTCAGAATGGACATAGACAGGGTAGAAGCAATTCAAAGGAGGGTAACTAAAGTAGTGCAGGGGTTAGACCATAAGCCCTAGTTGGGGAGACTGATGGATCTCAACATGTACACCCTGTAAAAAAGAAGATTAGGAGGGGATTTAATTGAGCCCTACAGATATTTGATGATGTCCCTACTGACTGAAGGAGAGCAATTGTCATTCCACTCCATAAAAAAGGCAGTAGAACTAGTATGGGAAACTACTTACCCATTAGTCTAACATCTCTCTCATCAGTAAAACAATAGAAAGACTATTGAAACAATGCTTAGATAGTGAGTTACATACAAATGAATTGTATGACAAAACTCAACATGGCTTCACATGGGGGCAGTCTTGCACTGCAAACTTTGTTTCTTCTATGAAAAGGTCAGTAGGAGTTTTGATGAAGGTATCCCAGTGGGTGTCATACTTTTGGACTTTGGCAAGGCCTTCGACGTAGTCTCAAACACTGAACTTGTGGAAAAGTTGGGGAATTTGGGCTTTAGTCCACTATCTGGTTAAGTGGGTAAAAACTGGTTGACAGAACCCAGCAGGTGAGGGTCAGTGACCATTATTCAGAGGAGGGAATGGTGGCTAGTGGGGTCCCTCAGGGCTGCGTACTGGGACCTACACTTTTTGGCCTGTTCATCAGAAATATGCACAATAATATAAATAACACCATAGTGAAATTCGCTGCTGAAACAAAATAAGGAGGTGATAAAATGATCAAATATCAATCCTTTGGGGAAGACCTAAAACATATTGGAGTGTGGGCAAACAAAACCAAGAGGAAGTTTAATTATGATAAATGCACTGTGCTTCATGTAGGGCTTTGTATGTTAACAAACCAATCTTCACTGTGGTACACCACCTGAGCTGGGAGTCACTGCAGTTTGCTCAGCACCAGAGTGATGTTCTTAGTGATTGTTACTCGACAATCAGTCTAGCAGCTGGATTATGTACTAGCTGCAGGTACTTCACACTGCTTCCACATTGCCGTAGATAAAAGTGTTGCAGTAGTCAAGTCTAATTATGACAAAAGCATAGACTAAGGTAATCAGGTCCTCATGCATCAGATAGGGCTTTATCTGTGTGACATTCTAAAATTAACATGCACAGCAGACTACTGCTCAGTCAATATTCCATTGACACCAGGGCAGGATTTTTCAAAGCGGGCACAGGGCTTGTGTCCAGACCAGCACCACGGCACTTAAGTTCTGGCTGAGCGCCAAACCTTCTGCTGCAACTGTGCCTGACTTTACAATCTCGGTGCAGCTGCAACAGTTATTATGAATTATGGCAGCTTGCACCAAATATCGGGAGCAAGCTCCATAAAATGGCCCCCAGAATTGCTGCAAGTTATACCAGAAAAGTTGGTCTAATGTGCGGTAACTGTCAAGACAGGATAGAAGTAGTCCTGCTAGACCACCACAAGCCCCATGCACTGTACAGTCAGCATATCAAGATTTGTGGTGATCTAAGGCTTTTAAAACCTGCCTCAGATTCTTAACACTTTCCATAGCTCCAAGTTGCCATTTAGTACAGACCTTTGAAGAACAGCATCAGCACTTATCATTCAAAGATTGCTAATGAAAGACATAAGACATTACCATAAAAGAAGAGAACATGGAGTCTAAAATGTCATTATTTATTTATTTGTACTTTTTGACTAATAAAAGGCACACCAAGCTATGATATCTTGTTTCCAGGTACGTCCTGGGAAGCGTTACAGATCTGTTTTATTGATGGGGAATGTTGGTAATGACACGGGGAACTGCCCTACTCTTCAGGTAAGGGCACTGCTAGTCATCCTGCTAGCCTAAAAGATGGTTGACCCTATTGCTGGTGAGGAAGAAAGTGGTCTTGTTTCTCAGACTAGTGCATTACAAACCAATATGAGCTAGAAAACTCTGGCCATGAATCAGTTGCAGAATACAGAACAAAGTGTGGACGTGGACATCTTACCTGTTGGTGGTAACCCTGTTGTGGTGCTGGTTGGAATTGAACATGGTAAAGATCCTGTTGCTCAGTTAAATATGGACATGGATAGAAGCTCAGAAGTGCAGGGTGCTAAACTCTGCTGCTGATGAATGTTCAGACGGTCAGGAAAGCATACCTATTACAGCTGCTTAGTGAAGGAGACATTAAAACTGGAGAGTTTATCAAGCCTCAAGCTACCCAAGTCTTGATACGGTGCCTAGTGTTTCTACTGTGACACTGTCAGAGAACACCCTGAGACCATAGCTCAGCTGAGGCCAAGAAAAAGAAGAGAGTATCAACTCCCCATGTCAGTGCCAAAGTCTGGTCTGCAGAATCTGCTCTGACCATGGTGGGGTGGAGAAGGACACCAAAGGGAGCCACATGGGATCCTAGAAACACTCACAGTGCAGCAGAAATCACAGCAGTTGCTGCTTCTTCCTTAGAGAGTAAATTATCTCATTCTCAATGAGAGAAATTGCCTGCAGTTTTGGAAGACTTGAAAGGACGCCAAAAGACTGTGGAGGAACTAATAAGTGTTGTACTGGCAGCCTGCTCTGACTCAGCTGACACACCAGCAGTAAACAAGGAAAAAGCATCCCCGGTTTCCTCAGTTAGTATAAAAGACACTACTGGTCCTGCATTTACACCTGGTACAAAAAACATAGCCCCAGTATCTTCAGCCTTGCCAGCATGGATCATTGAAACAGTGGCTAACACAGTGTTCTATGAAGTCACATAGGACTGCTCTAGACAGACTGAACTAGTGTGGGGGGGGTAAGAATGTTCCTGGTCAAGCATCTCCTAAAGTATTACAAATTGCTGCCTCTCCTTTAAACCAGACTGTATACAGTATGTGACAGCTCAGTCGACTGCAACTAAAACCGGCTCAGAGACTGAAACTGTGCAAAATGTTGTTAAATAATGGAACCCATTGTGATATGATAAGGGGGCAGGTCAGAAACAGGAATTAGGCAACATGATACAACTCTAAAAGCTGCCCCCTAGCAGATGGTGCCTCAGGCATTGCCTGATGAAAGTGCAGGCCCATCAAGAATTCAGGAGCAGGGGCATCCCCACAACAATATGGATGGGTGTGTTTCTCCAGCTAATGAATCAAAAGCTGAAGATCCTGAAAAGAAATAGGATGAGAGGCCTCAATCCCTATGACTGACCTGATTGCCACGCATGGGGGATCCAACAGAGAGATATGTTGTGCGATTAAAGTGTAAGGGAAACTTAACAGTCCCACCAGATAAAGTGTTTTTTATCTTACCTTGATGTAAGTTTTATAACAATCATGGTTTTAGAAATGTTCTGGGAGAAATTTGCTTCTCTAAAAGATGCCCTGTTATGGTCTCCTTTTGTGGCTATATCTTTGACCAACCCACCATAAAGATTATTATGATACTGTTTTGTAATGAGGGGGTCAATAGTTCAGATATTTTGTACTGGCTTTACTGGTACTCTGAGATATTGGACCATCCATCCCTTATTAGAGACATGGAGTTAGTTTGGACAGAAGGATGAAAAATCAGTGTGAAGCTCCATCAGGCTAACACTGGAATTAGTCATCTTCCAGGAAGTTTTTTCATTGCAAAAGATAGAGGGTTGTGCTTTTATTCAGATCAGCCTACATTTCTCAGCTCTGTTTGTGATAGCCCTAGCTGCAATATCTGTCTTGAATATGGCCATGTTAGTCTGCAGTGCCCTAACCATCTAAAATGTAATCTTTGTGAGAAAAATGACCATTCATACATGCATTGCTCATGGGCTGCCTACAACAGAAATGGGCTACCCACAACAGAAATGATGGGCTGAATCTGGAGGGTCTCATGAAAACAGATCAAGCTAAGGAAGCAGGTATTATACCTGACCCCCCATGCAGGATCCATCTCGCATGGATGCACCTTGGGTGCAACTAGCAGAGGAACAGCCTGTATGACTGAACCCTCACAGGTAATTTCGTGTTCTTTTAGGCAACCCTCAAAGGAAATATGAAGCCTCTGTAGCAAAAGAACACATGAGTAGAAGAAGTAGTGTACGTTGGACCTTTCCTAACTCATATCGCTAACTTAATATGTTTATATACAACTCTTCACCCTGTGACGCTTACTGTCAACAGTATAAAGAATTAAAAAAAAAGTTTAACCACCTTTTCTATACTACAATCTTTGCCAGGGAATATATTTTACCTGCAGGACACTCATTTAAAAACATTATATGAACATTCTTAGATTAGAAATGTATGGACTGCAGGTAGTTCTTACTGGTCACAGGGTAAAGAGTTGTATGACTAAGAAGGCATTTTACTCAGAGACCCAGCATTTCAAATACAAACAGTTGTTAATATTATTCTTGGTCATGCTTTACTATTGGATGTTATGCTTTCAAATCATGATCTCAGACTTCTAAACATCTAGCAGACCACAGCATCAAAAGTGTCTTTGTTTCAGAGTCTTCCAGAGGAAGTGGTGGGGGCTGAAACAATCACGGGATTTAAGAATGCATGGGATAGACATAAAGGAATTCTAGAGGTCAGGGGTAAGGGGAAATAGACTTCTAGGAAAACAAACTGAACTTACAAGCTCAAATGGGCAGACTAGGTGGGCCATAGGCCCTTATCTGCCGACACTGTCTATGTATGTATCTATGTTTAAATTGATCCAGCCATATTCGTACCACCGCAAATTGGTTATGCTGCGGGAAGATTTTAATTGTGGGCTAGCCAAATCTGACAATGGTGGAAACACAGAAAAACTGTATAGTGATACTCATTTCTTAAACAAACTGATAGCAACTGTTGGGCCTATAGATGGGCATAAGGCTGTGAATGTGGACAGTGGAAGAACTTATTAGAGGGGTACATTAGCAACACAGATTTTTTTTTCTTTTTGCCTCCCCAACTTAGCATACAAAAGGCACAGACCATAGTGATAGAGTCATATGATCACATGGCTTTATCCTGTAACTGCAGTATACAAATAGACAGAAATCACAACCCCACAACTTGGAAACTAAATTGCACCCTTCTGAAGGACCCAATGATCTGGCAGAGGGGGTGCAACTTTTTAAAGCTCGACTATCAATTCAGTGTGCCTATGATAATATTCTTGATTTGTGGAAATAGTCAAAGGGAGATTTTAAAAAGAACTTTCAAGCCAAAGGTAGAAAACAAGGTTACATACATTTATTTTAAGTAGCTAACATCCAGAGCACAGTTAAATAAGCATTTAATTTCTCTGACTGCAAAACACAAAACTGATTCTGCCAGACAAACTGCTAAAGTTAAACAAGATATGTGCACATATCAGTATGATCAGGCCCATTCTCAAAAGCATGATATACACTTTGGTATGGAAGGATGACAGCAGCAACTGTACAGCTATAAGAGCTGCCAAAACAGAACAGCAAAATGAGTAATGACTCCTTTAAGTCTTAACCTTGGCAGCTCTCCCTATACTAATCAATAGGCTATTTCTAGAACAGTACAAACAGCAGCAAAGGTGTTTGGGAAATCAACTAGCAAAGGATGGGCCCTTCTTGCCTTCCAGATTTTGCTATTCTCTCTTCCTAAAGATATATCGCTATCTATGATGGCACGAGTCACCTTATCTGAAGTACAGGAAGCCATTTCAGCTTTAGCTGCTAAAACTGCTCTAGGTACAAATTGACTGCTGCTAGAATTCTAGAAAACCTTCTGTCGTCACCTAATACCTGCATTGATGTCCATATTCATCTATGAACTATAAACAGGATTATTAACACATTCTATTAAAGAGGCCATTTTATTTATTCAAAAAGGGGATAGAAGCAATATTTCCTAACTGGAGACATTTGAGTCTTTTAAATGATGATATGAAAATCTTGTCTCATGGCCTTACTAAACATTTAATGAAAGCAGCACAAATAGTTATATCTCCCTCCCAAACCTGTGCTATCCCTAACAGATCCATTTTTGACAACCTCGTGTATGTACAGGAGTTGGCAGAACATGGGGCCACAGACGGATCAAAAGTATTCTATTGTCACTGAACCTGGAGAAGATCTTTGGCAGAGTAATACATTAATAACTTTTTAGTGTTCTTAAATGCTGTGAAATACTAGATGGTTTCATCCTTTGTATATGCACCATTTATGAACAGGCAGTATTAATTTCTAATCTAGGCACTAAGACACCTAGGCACTAAGAAAAAAGTAGAGACGGGATGAAATAAAGCTGCCCATTGAACCCTTTGTTGTATACTTTTGCAGTTGACCCTCTTCTGCGTATGACACAAAATAATAATACACAGCGAATAACATTACATGAAGGTGTTCCCCCTTTAGAACTTTAGCATATGCAGATAACATACTGCATGTGTTGTTACCCAATCATGTGATTCTGGTGCAGCTATACAGCACACAATGGATTCCTTTTCTAAATTGTCAGGGCCTGAATAAATTTTGCAGGTTCGACCAATTCTTATTGACAAGTCTTATCGACAGTAAATCTGTCAAAGTCCATGACAGCAATGGCACAGTGCTGACACTGGCATTGTACCAACAAAAGAACAATGTGTTTTTGTTGGGGGCCTCACACCCCCTGCATTTTAATATAATCAACTCCAGGTCAAAGTTGTTTTGGGAGGGGGCACAACACTGGCAAAAGCAGTGTCAACATACCACAAGACCATTACAGTGGACTGCCAGTCTTGTTGTTGTACTGGTCTTTTGCAGTTTTAGTTTCGCTGTTTGGTGGATCACCAAATTTTACTATAAGGAAGGCTCTGAGGATAGGGCCTCAGGCAGCAGATCCACCACATGCAGAAATTGCAAGCATCCCAGTGGCAGATTACCTGTAGATCTTAGGTAATAAGTTTAGCCCTGGGAATATAACCTCAGAAAATTGAGATAATTGCATCAATAAACCTTCAACCAGCTTATGGTATGGAAACATTATTTCACTTCAAAGAAAAAAAGGAGTTTACCTTATAAAGACACTATATTACTTCCTCAATTTTACATCTACAGTAAGTCAAGTCCCCCCCCCATAAGCATGTGAGGTCAAACTGCTTAGCTTATTTTTTGTTTAAGGCTTGTGGTGTAGTAGGTTGAACTCTGTTAAAAGAGAGATCACCTACACAATCATATCAAATTGGGGGGGGGGGGTATGGTACATCCAATTTTTTTCATTTTTAGTATTTCCATGTCCAGAAACGTCACCTCAGCTTTAGGACATTTACAAAAAGCTTGGATGAATCTGCTTTTGGAGTGGATCTTAACCCTCATTCCTAACTGGCAACTAGGCTCTGTGAGGATTACCTGCCACCTCTGCACAATTCTATAACAGACAGCCTGAGTACCAGCACTTAGCAGCTGTCCTGTACATGCACTGATTATTGACTACCTTGCATATCCATCTCTGAAAGTGGTGTAACGAACTGTGACCTGCCCTAATGGAAAAGCAATGTTGCTTCTGACAAAATCACAGAGTGCACTTTATGTTCTTACTAATGGACTATGAGCATGTGATAAAAATTGTTCAACTCAATTTTTTCTCTGTATGTGTTGTATTATGCTCTTTATTTTTGATTGGTATAGCTCCATGAGGCTTCCAGGTATGGGAAGGGGTCAACATATTCTGGACTATTTAACATAATTTTATTAAAATACAGGCTTGGAGGATTTCCCCAAATTAGGTTTCCACTTTATTTAGAAAGTCTTTGTACAAAGTAATAATGAACACAGTTTGTACTGAATCTGTAGTTTTCAAAGGGTGTTCCCCTACTGCTCATTCTACTGTGTTATTATTGTTACAGGACAGAAGAAAACCAGTGTCCATGTGGGACATAACATAGCTGTGTCTGCATGGGAAACTAAGGGTGAAAGGATCATTTAAACAAAGCAATAGAAGAGAGGATGTGTTTACAGCCTATGGGTTTGAGTCTGTAAGAGGGCTTAGAGTGGCACAAGCTGTGACAAAAAGCACCTTGGGCCAGTGCGCCAGGCACCCTGCAACAGATTCTGGTACAGAAGAAGTCCCAGCACCTAAGTCCCCACATTTGCTGCAACCTCTCCCCTGTGACAAACACAAGGTGCAAGGGACGGGTTTGCCACAGGATCCCTCAGCCAAAGGCTAGGCGTTCCCCCATGCTGGTCCCCTGATAACATACCCCAACATCCCAAGCATGGTGGGCTAGTGCATCCCAACCCCAATGCCATCCATAATACATATATGTGAGTGTCACAGGGTGGTCCCTGTGATGAGTAGGGGGCCTTGAGATTGCCGCTACTAAAAAAAAAAAAAAAAAATAATAGTAAGATTACCATCAAAATGTCAACCACTCTCCCCCCCCCAGTTTCTTTCACAATTAAAAAGTGATTAGGTGATTCAGGTAAAATAATTCAGGTAAAAGAACATACAGAGATGACGTTACAATGATTTATAGTAAGATACTGCTTAATAAAGGCAGAGAGCAGTAAGGAGACTAGAGTGGTGAAGTATAAGTTTCTCTGCCTCTCTGCATACTGTGGGCAAATGTAAATGTCTCTGTGTGTATCATGGTTGGTCTACCTGTTTTAAAAATATTGAAATGGGTCTGGAAAGCATTGTTTTAAGTTTATGGACAGGAGCGAGTAGTCCAAATAGTTCTCCAGGGTCCACACTCACTTCCTTTGTAAAATTCCAGGTGCCCAGTAGTGTCTATGTATTAGTAGGCACCTAGTAGCATTCCCATTTTAAGTGCTATGTTTTTCTGCATGTTGTCAAGTGTGACTGAAGGATAGAAGAGCATATGTTGTCCTCTAAAGTGTTCAGAGACAAATGGTGCTCTGAAACATGAGGTGCGTCAAAGGGGTTCTGCCGCAAGTTCCTGCTTTGAAGCAGGATTCAGGTATTGAAAAGAACACTTTTAAAATGAGGGACAATGTGTCCTTAAAGCATTGTGCAATAAGCTTTGCCTGTGTTAGCGAGAAGAAGATTAATGATATCCCCCTTAATGACTCTTCTTCTAGTAAATAAATAAAATAAAAAGAAAATGTTGTTTCCCCTTTACCTGCATGTAAAAATGGAGTTCCTTTAGTTTTGTCCTTATGTCAGAAGAACTCCTGAAAAAGTAGAAGGCTAGAATAGATTGAAATACAGTGGAAGCCACCACTTGGAGAAAAGCATTTAGTAGGACTGGGCTTTTCCTCATGGTGGTGCAGCTTCACTGCTTGCATATTCAGGCTGCGTTCATTTTCTGATGGTTAAAGTCACAGTCCTGTTAAAAGAATGAGACTGAAAATATAGATTTTAGAAAAAGAAATAAAAGCATCCATAAAAGCGCTTGGTTTAGCACTGTTCTGCACCGCAAGGTGCTTTTAGTTAAAATAAAGGGAGAGCTGATATTTGTCAGGGAATTATAAGTGCCCCCCACACTTTTAGGATGAGAGCGCAGAAAGCTTGGAAAAGCCTTTTAAAGGGTTGCTATGCTGCCTGTTAGTGTTGAGAGCTGTTTCTGTCACTAGCTTCTCAAGCTTGGCCCCTCAGCCGCACCAACAAAGGACTCATTCTCAGCCCTTGACGTGGTCCAATTAGTTACCCAACCCACTAGACTTCACCCATCTACTGGTACCCACACCCTCCTGGTTATCATTATAGCTAACCGCCCCAACAAAATTCAGGATATACAAGTACTTCCCAACTCCCAAAGTGACCACTCACCCATCCTATTCCAATGGACCTCTTCCACACCCAAAGCCATAGTCCAAACAACCTTCCAAAGGCATCTCCACCCAGAAGGGTTAATAAAACTTAAACAGCTACTCACCCAGATAGATTGGTCCCCCATTAATTTAGCCCCCAGCATCGACATTGCACTCAACCTGTTTACACAGGCCTTCACCAAGGCCTATGACCTCTATGCCCCACTCACCAAACTCTGCACCAAAAGGCAACATGCCCCTTGGTTAACCCCCTCCCTACTCCAAATGTTGAGAGACAGGGATAATCTCTGGCACAAAGTCACAGAATCAATCAGGATGGTGGACAGCCAATCCTACAATGCCACTCGCAATAGATGCACTCGAGCCATCTGTAAGGCCAAAGCAGACCACTATCAATCCACTCTCACAACCACGTGGGGGTCTGTGAGGACCTTCTGGAATAACATCAAAGAACTCAATGGGAAATCTCGCTCCCCATCTCCCTCCCAGCTTACCATAAATGGCACTGCCTTCACAGACACACTCACCATAGCAAACTGTCTAAACACCACCTTCTCAGATCTCAGCACTGTTCTCCCTAGTTGTTTCTTTCACCTTGTACCCCAATCCCCACTCCCCAACCCTGCAGCATCCTTGTTTCCTCCTGTGCAAAATATCCACCCACGAAGCTCGTCCTTACCTACAAAAAGCGCTAAACAGCAATAACCCCATAAATGATCCCCCAGATGCCAGGCTCCTTTGACTAGTCCTTGACGAGGTCCTAGTCCCCCAATGGACTTACTCAACAAATCCCTATGCCTAGGGCCATTCCCTAGTGCCTGGAAAACAGCTGTCATTACCTCCATCCTTAAAAGTGGTGACAAAGCCTCCCTAAATAACTATCGACCCATCTCCATTCTCCTCCCCCCCCCACAAAGCGTTAGAAAAAGTGGTTGCCACCCAACTTACTGAATACCTAGCCAAGTATAACATCCTATGCCCAGAGCAACATGGCTTCCAGTTGGGCCATAGCACCACTACAGCCCTCCTAGAATTCACCAACTTCCTGCACTCCTCCCTAGACACCGGTAACATTGCAGGAACTGTGTTCATAGACCTATCCAAGGCCTTCGACAAAGTCTGCCACCATCTCCTTCTCGACTCACTCCACCAACTTGGTTTCTCCACAGGCCCCCTTGACTGGTGCTCCAGTTACCTTTCCACCTGGTCCCAATGCATCAAAATTAACGGAACCCTATCTGATGCACTACCCATCCACTCCAGGTGCCCCAGGGCTCTATCCTGGGGCCACTTCTTTTCTCCCTCTACCTACCTAAACTCCTTACCAAAGGCCTGTTCTACAAAAATCTTACTATATGCAGATGATGCAGTGCTCTTTATTTCGCATCATAAACCCACACCCCTTCAGGACTCCCTCCAACATGCCTTCTCCCAGGCCGAAACATGGTTTAAAGACCGTAGGCTGGTCATAAACTTAAAAAAGACGAAGTCAATGATTTTCTCTCACCACCAAAACAAAGCAAAAAATGCACCTCTCCACATCCTCCCCTGCACCCAGCACCCCCTTGAACAGGTATCCAACTACAAATATCTTGGACTTACCCTTGACTCGGCTCTTACCTTCCATGACCACATAAACACCCTTGCTGCCACAACTAACACCCGGATTGGACTCCTTTACCGACACAGGGACTGCCCCCCCCACGCCCTTAAGCTTGCCATCACCTCATCAATACTGTCCCTAGTGGATTATGGGCTCTCTGTATATGGGGCAGCAGATAACTCCGCACTCCAGAAAATCCAGGCCTCCCTAAACAAGGCCTGCAGGCTCCTAACTGGCACACCTAGGCTCACTCGCGCCTGCTCCCTCTATATTTCTGCCAGTCTTCTCAACCTTGATAAGAGGCTCCGCTACCAGACCTGCTTACTGTCCAAGAAAATACTGCTTGGACTCTCCCCCCCCCCGGGGTCACCACCTCCCTTCATCCTGCAACCCCCACTATCCTCACCCACAACTCAGAGAAAGCACCATGGTTGTGCCCAGGGTAAAAACCTCCCTTGCCCAGAGATCTTTCCACCACAGGGCCCCACATGGTTTAATGCTCTCCCAAGCACCATCACTAGTGCACCCAAGATCGCCCACTTCAAAACCACTCTTCGCAACTACCTCCTCAATATCCGCTCCTGTAACTGCTACTAATATCTCACTCTCACCCACACTGATCCAAATTCTCTGACAAAGTCCATTATTGGATCAAAACCTCCGACAATAACACCAAACCCATGAATAGAACTGACTACTCTGTCTAGATGCTTTCACAAGCTTATAATGTCTTCTGCTGTTTTGTTGTAAATATCGTCATCCAAATATTATAAATAATGTGTGCAAATATCTGCATCCAAATACTATAAATAATGTCTGTGACAAATGTCTGTAACACATGCTTAATGTAATTGTTGTTATACCATGTTTCTGTATTACCATCTGTCTTACATGTGACGAGGTACCTTTGTAAATGAGCCTCTGGCTCAAAGGTTGTAAACCGATATATCAAATAAATAAATAAATAAATAAGCTTCTGCTTGAGCAGGTTATTGCTTTTCCCTACCTTCTGGCTCCATGTTGTGCCATGTAAGCTATCTTTATGTACTTGGCATGGCATTTGCTACTTGTTTTAAAAAGCTGGTTTAACACCGGTTTAAGCACTTTTGTGAGCTTATTGCAGAACACTGCTTGAAATGCAGCTTATCAGCCATGAGCTGCCCTTTGCCGCCCTTCGTTGTAACCACAATAAGACAAGATAAAGCACTACAAAAAAGGGCCATAAAGGGTAGTTCTGTTATGTTCAGACCAAATAGTAGTTTATATTTAGTCTACGTTTTCCTTTTTGTAGCATTTAAAAATAAAACAAAAAGACATGTTTGCATTTACCTGTTTTTTTTTTCATGGCAAGGGTTAGGTCAGAAAGCTGTAGGGAAGCTCGTTGCCTGCACTGTGACTAGCGCTATAGCACCAACAGGCCACTGTTAACCTCTGTATATACTGTACAATTCCTTGGTGGGTCGTGCTTCTGAGGATGTTCACTGTAAAACATTTTGAAATGCTGTACAAAATAAATGTGTTATAATGTATTGCTTACATTATGTATTAAATAATGAAAATGTTTAGACTATTGAATTTAGAGATATCCTGAACGAGTTTGAGGAGTTAGATATTAGTATGGGCGGAGTTAGTTCATCACATGATACAGCTTTTTGTATAAATCTCTGTCTTTTGAACCGTGAGATTAGATAGGTTTTGGGTCTGGAGACAGACTCCAGGGAGCTCTGTGAATTGCTCCAAGGTGTTGGGGGAAGAACACTTTTCTAGCCATATGTAATTCATGCTATAATTTTTATTCGCCATTCAGTTATTTTCTGTTGTCGTACCAGTTCACTGTTATGATATTTGTCCTGCTATGAAGAAACTTCTGAAGTAACAAAATAAACTTGCTAAATTTTACCTGCAACTGTATCACACTACTATTCTGTCCATATGGTCACCCACACCCTATGACAGTGAGAAACTCTTCCCTTCCCCACTGTAGCCCATTATCAATATATGCATTAAATCCCCCTTCCCCCTCCCCAATGCCACTTGTTATCAACACATGTATTAAATCCCCCTGCCCTGATGATGCCCCTTATTAATATTTGTATTAAATCCCCCTTCTCAATGCCCAATGCCACCCGTTGATGTGCAAAATAAAAAAACACCCATGCCTGGTGGTCTAGTGTACCCCCACCCTGGCAGGAAATGCCCATCACCCAACTCCCACCATCCCCCCCAATTTTGTTTTACAGGAAAAAAAAAAAAGACGTCGAGGACCGCTTGCCATGCTGGGGCGGGCTCCCAGCGTGGCACAACGACTTTGGGGGCATTCAGCCGACAGAGATTGGAGGCACCCCTGCGGCAAAAAAAACTATTAGACATTTGCCACGCTGGGGTGGGCCTCAGCATGGCACAAGGACCTTGGGGAGGCTGCTCAGCCGATGGGGGATTGGGCACCCCGTCGTCAAAACCATTGATTGCCACACTGCGGTGAGCTCCCTCGTGGCACCAAATACTGGGAAGGGGGAAGGAGGCGATGCAGTGCAACCCGTGATTACAGGCTTCTGTCGGCTACTCACGCTGCGTCTGGGCGCGACGCCTGCGTTGGGAGCTGCGCGGAGCAGCTTCTTATCACTGCTCACTTCCGCGTAGCTCCCTTTCAATCAGAGCAAGCTACTGGCATTTGGAGCGTCATAGACAGCTCCAAAATGCATTGGCTTACAGGTGCCGCACCTGCCAGCTCGCTGCCTGAATTGGAGGAGGAGGTGACACACCTCCGAATCTCGATGATGGCACTATATTTTTTGCACATGCGCAAGCAAACATAAAATGAGTGTCTAGACAATTAAAAAAAAGAAATACAGATTTAAAAGTAAAAAAAAATGAAATGCTTTAAAAATTAATATAAAGTAATTTCATCACAGTGAAACATACTGTAGAGGGCAGTAACATTGACTACCTAAAGTGTATGACAAGCGTTGCCACTGGGATGAGTCCATTTAAAAAACAAATGGGCATATATATAGTTTTTTGTAATATGTGTTCCTTACTGGTGCTGATCGTTCTTCTGTGTGGCTGCACCACATTTGCCCTTCATTTTCATCTGACTGCTATTCCTTTTTTAATGAAACATAGTAGTTTTCCTGTTGCTGCCATCTGCTCAACCCCTCACTATCATAATAGAGGCTTGTGATGTCAATTATACTCCCCAATAAATACTTTGTATAGGTCTCCACTGAATCTCTTATTCTGGTATTGATGTTCATCATTGTATTTCATTTACTGTACCTATAAAAATGTTCTCTGTTTGAAAGACCAAAGCTTAGGTAGTGAAACTGTGGGCTGTTTGTGTGGGAGTAGGACACTTTTAATTTACTAGGTTCACTGGGTTGTTTAGACATAAGGAGGCTGAGGTCCATCTAGAATGCCTCCAACAATGGTGTGGATGTATTAATTGTGGTTTGAGTACCATATTAGATATTTATCCAGTCTGTTTTGAAGACTCCAAAACTCTGGGAATCGACAACAGTTTGCGGGAGCAGGTTCCAAGCTTTTGCTGCTCTTATAGAAAGGAAGTTATTCTTTTGTGTGTGTTAGCTTCAGGAATCACTAGTTGTTTATTATGACTTCTGAGGGAAATCCACTGACTGAGCGCTGACCACTGACTACTCTCTTTAACAAATCATGGGAGGATGGGGTGGTAGCTGAGGACTGGAGGAGGGTGGATGTGATTCCACTTCACAAAAGTGGGAGCAGGGCAGAGGCAGGAAACTACAGACCAGTTAGTTTGACCTCAGTGGTAGGGAAAATGATGGAATCACTTCTGAAGGAAAGAATTGTTCAGTACCTAGAGGCCAGTGGGGCAAAGGCCCCAAGGCAGCATGGTTTCACAGCAGGATGGTCATGTCAGACAAACCTAATAGATTTCTTTGACTCAGTGACCAAAGTAGTAGACCAGGGAGGGGCTGTGGATATGGCCTACCTAGTTTTTAGCAAGGCATTTGACGCAGTCTTACACAAAAGATTAATATACAAGTTAGCCAGCCTGGGAGTGGGACCCAAGGTGGTAACCTGGATAAAAAATTGGCTGGACAACAGGATGCAAAGGGTGATAGTAAACAGAATCCACAGTGAAGAAAGGAGGGTAACTAGTGGGATACCGCAGGGTTCAGTACTGGGACCGGTCCTCTTTAATGTCTGTATAAGTGACATTGGAGAGTACCTGGAAAGAAAAGTATGACTCTTTGAAGTCAACACAAAGATCTGCAACAGGGTTGATACACAAGGTGGGGTGGAAAGGATGAAAAGTAACTTGACAAGGTTGGAGGAATGGTCAAGTGTGTGGCAGCTCAGATTCAATACAAAGAAGTGCAAGGTAATGCACCTGGGAAACAAAACCCAGGGAAGAGTACAACAATGGGGGTTGGATAATAACAACAACAAAAATCAAAAGAAACTTAGGAGTAATTATATCAGATGACCTAAAGGTGGACAAGCAATGCAAGAAGGCAGTAAGGAGGGCTGGGGGGATATTGGGATGCATAGGGAGAGGCACTGACAGTAGAAAATAGGAAGTTGTTATCCTCTGTACAGACAGTTGGTGAGACCCCATCTGGAGTACTGTGTGCAATTCTAGAGACCCCATCTCCGCAAAGACATAGACAGAGTGGAGGTTGTTCAGAGGAGGGCAACCAAAATGGTGTAGGGTCTGCACCAGAAGACATACGAGAGAGAGACTAAAGCAGCATAATATGTATACACTTGAGGAAAGGAGGGAGAGGGGGGACATGATAGAAACTTTCTAGCACCTCAAGGGAATCAACAAAGTCCAAGAGGGTAGCATCTTTCAGAAAAAGAGATGTGCAAGAACAAGGGGGCACAATTTGAAGATAGAGGGGGGACAGTTCAGAGGTAATGTTAGAAAGTATTTTTTCACAGAAAGGGTTGTGGATGCGTGGAACAGCCTTCCTGAGGAGGTTGTGGAGTCAAGAACAGTGGGAAAATTCAAGAATGCATGGGAAAGATATAAGGCAATTCTAGTGGGGGGGGGTAGGAGGAAGTAAGCTGTTGGTTAACTAGAATCTGCAGCTTATCCATCAGGCAGGAAAATGGGCAGACTAGGTGGGCCAAGCAGTCCTTATCAGCCATCAAATTCTCTGTTTCTAAATCCAACAGTGTGAAAAGTAAAGATTGCACTGGTAGGCAAGAGCAGGATCCTGGAGGATTCTGTATAGTTGTAAAAGATCCCTCCTTTTTCTCCTTTCTTCTAGTATTACTAATCCTGTTCTATGCAATCTTTCTTTGTAAGAATTATTTTTTAGTTTAAGTATCTATTTAGTAACCCTATGCTGTACCTGTTCTATTAAGAGGATGTCTTGTTTTAAATGTGGGTTCCAAAATAGGGGAACAGAAATCTAGATGTGGTCTTATGTAAGTTCTATATAGTGGTATTATACAGTATGAACTATTTATAAAAGAGCATTTGATATGGTTTAGTATTATATTTGCTGTTTGGGATACTTTTTTACAGTGACCTGCTGCAGAAAGTGAGTTATTTATAATGACCCTTAAATCACGCTCCTTGGTAGCTGTCCTAAGTGGGTTATTATTTATGTTATATTTATAATGCAGGTTGTTATGTCCAAGATGAAGGACCACACATTTATCTGTATTTAATGACATTTTGTTATCTTTTGTCCATTGTATTTTTTTTTTTTTATTTATCCAGTCTAGGATTACCAATACATTTGAGCCTTGACTCTTTTACAAAGGTTCCATGTCAGAGAAATACAAATTATGGGGCACATCAAGACAGACATTACAACAATGTGGACATTGCAAACTGAGTACAGAGTAATACAATTCAAGGGTAGCATTGTAACAAGGCAGCCAGCGCATTTGTCAGAGAAAATAGACAACAGATAAGAAGTGCCAGAGTCATAGGGAGAGAGGGAGGGGGAGAAGGAATGTAGGAAGGGTGGGAGAGGGTGAAAATGCAGCATTAGGTATACCAAGATGTGAGGGTAGAATCCAGTGAGGAGGGGAGGGGACAACCAGAGCAGAAAGGAACTGGAGAAACAAGGTTAAGTTGGGCAGTCACAGGAGCTGTTGGTAGTGAGATAGTCTCGGAGCCTAGTTTTAAACATACCAATTGTTGGGGCAGAGGAGATGGTTGGGCTGAGGCCATTGAACCAGAGTGGTGCTCGATAAGCAAAGGAGCGTTGTCCCTGTGAAGTGTGACAGTGGGAGACTTTCAGTAGCTGTAGCGTGGATCTCCTAAGGCACCATTTGTTAATTTGGTGTTGTAACAGAGTTGAGACCCCAGAAGGTGCAAGGCCAAGGTAGATTTTTTTTTCACCATGGAGCAGGTGAGAAACTTTATGCAGTTTGATAGTTGGAGCCAGCCAGTCTGAGTGTACAGGTCACATGTGTGGGTGAGATGGTGAGCACCAGTGATGAGCCGACATGCTTTATTTAAGGCAGTTGAGGGGCATCTAAGGGTTGTGGTTGTGGCCGAGCCATAAATGATGAGACCATAGTCTATTACAGAGATCAGGACTGCAACCTTCAAAGCTTCTGGCATGAGGTGTGGTCAGTGTTTGTAGAGCAGACCAAGCCATGTATTAGCAGCTCTAGCTACATTATCTACATGAAGTCCATAGGAGAGATTAGGGTCAAGCTGTATCCCTAAGTATTTGAAGGACCCCACCCAATCTAGAGTGTTCCCCTGGGTGGTGGAGATAGCCAAGTGGTGTAGCTTGTGTGGGTTATGAGAGCTGCAGAAGAGCAAAGATTTGGTTTTATTGTCATTGAGGACCAGTTTATGATTAAGAAACCATGTCTCTACAGAACTGAAACCAAGTTGAAGGTTGTGTTGAAGAGTTGCAGGATCTTTGTGAGTGAAGAATACAACAGCATCATCGGCATATAGTATGATCTGCTTAGAGCAGTGGTAAGCAAAGGAGTTTAAGAAAAGGCTAAAAAGGAGGGGACCCAGTATGGATCCCTGTGGGACACCCGAGCGAACAGGCAGGGTGTTAGAAAGAGCATCCGCAATTTTTACTCTCTGTGACCAGTTTTCTAAGTAGCTTTTAAACCAGAGAGAAGAGTCAGGTGATAGCCCGGCATTCAGTAGTTGGTGTATTAGTAGTCCATGGTGCACTGTATCGAAGGCCTTGGATAGGTTGACGAAAACCGCCCCTGTGAGAAGGCCGTTGTATAATATTGTTTAGATCGTTGACTAGTAATATATGTTTGACTAGTGTGTTTACCTCTGCTCCTATCTTAGTATTATTAGCAAATTTAACTAGATTGTTCTTAATGTTTGTTTTGATATCGCTAATGAAGATGTTAAACAGGGTGAATCCCAAGACTGATCCCTGCAGCATGCAACTGTTCACCTCCCCCACAGGTTTGAGGTTACCATTAATCCCTACTTGTTGAGTTCTTCCAAGTAACCAGTTACTAGCCCAATTTACTAGTTGGTAACTTAGCCCAATGTTTACCAATTTTTCTAGTACTTCTTGGTGGGAGACTTTGTCAAAAGCTTTATCGAAGTTCAATAGCATAACATCTACAGGGGTCCTATTATCAAGGTCGGTGCTCATATGATCATAGAATGATATTAAGTTGGTGATACATGACCATCCCTGAGTAAACCCATACTGTAAGTTGTCAGTATACTGAATGTAGGATAAGTCATAGAAACATAGACTTTGAAGGCAGATAAGGACAGCTTGGCCCACCTAGTCTGCTCATTTCCCTACCTATTGGATAAGCTGCAGATCTTAGTTAACAAACAGCCTAATTCTTCCTACCCCCCACCAGAATTGCCTTTTGTCTGTCCCATGCATTCTTGAATTCCCCCACTGTTTTTGACCTTACAACCTCCTCAGGAAGGCCGTTCCATGTGTCCACCACCTTCTCTGTGAAAAAAATACTTCCTCACGTTGCCCTTGAGCTGTCCCCCCCTCCCATCTTCAAATTGTGTCCCCTTGTTCTTGAACATCTCTTTTTCTGAAAGATGCTACCCTCTTGGACTTTGCTGATTCCCTTGAGGTACTTGAAAGTTCTATCATGTCCCCCTTTCCCTCCTTTCTTCAAGGGTATACATATTAAGCTCCTTTAGTCTTTCTTCATACAGCTTCTGTTGCAGCCCCTGCGCTATTTTAGTTGCCCTCCTGTGGACTACCTCCATCCTGTCTATGTCCTTGCGGAGATGGGGCCTCCAGAACTGCATGCAGTACTCCAGATGGGGTCTCACCAACTGTCTGTACAGAGGGAATACAACTTCCCATTATCTACTGGTGATGCCTCTCCTTGTACATCCCAGTATTCCCCAGTAATCCTTACTGCCTTCTCACATTGCTTGCTTACCTTTAGGTCACCTGATATGACTACTCCCAGGTCCCTTTCCATTTTTGTTGTTGTTAATATCCCCCCTTCCCATTGTGTACTCTTCTCCTGGGTTTTTGTTTCCCAGGTGCATTATTTTGCACTTCTTTGCATTGAATCTAAGCTTCCATACTTTTGACCATTCCTCCAATCTTGCCAATTCCCTTCTCATCCTTTTCACCCCCCCCTTGTGTATCAACCTTGTTGCAGATCTTTGTGTCATCTACAAAGAGGCATATTTTTCCTTCCAGTCCCTCTGCAATGTCACATATAAAGACATTAAAAAGGACCGGACCCAGTACTGAACCCTGCAGTACCTCGCTAGCAACCCCCTTTCTTCAGAGTTGACTCAGTTTACCATTACCCCCTGTGTCCTGTTGTCCAGCCAATTTTTTGACCCAGGATACCACCCTGGGACCCACTCCAAGGCTGGCTAATTTGTTTATTAATCTTTGTCTGGGACTGTGTCAAATGCTTTGCTAAGGTCTACGTAGGCTATGTCCGCAGTCCTTCCTTGGTCTACTACTTTGGTCACCCAGTCAAAGAAATCTATTAGATTCATCTAACATGACCTTCCTGCTGTGAATCCATGCTGCCTTGGGTCCTGTGACCCACTGGCCTCTAGGTACTCAACAATTCTTTCCTTCAGAAGTGATTCCATCATTTTCCCTACCACTCAGTTAGGTCAAACTAACAGGTATGTAGTTTCCTGAGTCTGTCTTGCTCCCACTTTGGTGAAGGGGAATCACATCTGCCCTCCTCCAGTCTTTAGGTGCCACACTATCCTCCCATGATTTGTTAGAAAGGGTAGCCAGTGGTATCACTAGTTCTCCCTTAGTTCTTTTAGAATTCTGGGGTGAATCCAGTCAGGCCTCATTGCTTTGTCCATCTTCAGTTTTAGGAGTTCATTCAGAACCCTTTCTTCTGTGAAAGGACAGGTATTGACCCCTCTATCCAGAGTGCTTCTATTGATTGGATTAGATACCTCCCCCTCCTCTCCTTTTGTGAATACTGAGCAGTCATATTCAGTTTTGTTTTTGATTAATTGTTCAAGGGTTTTACATAAGACTGATGTTAGGCTTATGGGTCTGTAGTTATTTATCCTATGTCGTTCACATTTTTTGAAAACAGGCACAACTGTAGATTTTTCCCAATCCTCTGGGACATAGCCTGAAGTGATGGATTTATTAAATGTGGTAATTGGATTTGCTAAAGTTACTGCTGCTTCCACTAACATTTTTTGGTAAATTCTATCAGGGCCTGGTGAAGAATTAAGCTTAAGTTTTTTCAAGGCAATTTTTGTTTCTTCCACAGTAAAAATAGGTGGGGGTGGTGGTGGTGGTGGGGGTGGTAGTGGGGGTGGTAGATGATGCTGGTCCAGGTGTCCATGGTTGTTTAGATTTAGGGTTATAAACAGAGCAGAAATAATTATTAAATGCTGAAGCTTTTTCTTGATCCTTGTTTCTTAATTTATTATTGATGTTGATTTGGCTGATTCCCTGCATTTTTTTTTATTTGCAAAGAAAGCTTTATTGTTGTCCTTTGTGTGGGCTATCTGGAATTCAATTTTATGCTTTTCCAATTTAATGAGTTTTTTTTGTTGCTTTTGCTGGTATTTGTAGTGATTATGATTAACTTCTGTATTTGCTTTTTGTAGTTTGGAATATGCTTTTTCCTTAATTTTAATCTGTTTTTTGACAGTACCGTCAACCATGGTGGTATCTTGCCCTTGTTCTTATACTTTATTTTTGTAGGGACATATTTATTTTCAGCTTCATGAATACAATTTTTAAGAATAATAAGCTTTCATTGCAATTAGATGATTTTAATTCATTTTCCCAACTAATACTGTGGAAATATTTGTTAATTAAATTATAGTTATCTTTATTGTAATTCTTGATAATTTTTTTTTTTTTGCCTGAAGGATGCAAGTTTAACGATTCCTGTAAAGCAATGTAGTCACCTTCATAGGGGGGTTAAGTGATATTCTCAACAAAGTTATCCACTTTTGTGAGGAATGGGTCAAGAGTGTTGTTGCCATGAGTTGGTACTGTCACTGTCTATGTCAACCCCACAGAGACTAAGGAATTGATAAAGTTAATGTAGCATCAGCAGGGTGGGATTCAGTTAATAAATTCTAATTAATACCTGGGTAGTTGAAGTCTCCCAGAATCATGATGTCACCTTTTTCAGCTATAGTGGTATTCTCTAAATTTAGAGCATTGTTATAGTCCATTGTTGAGTTTGGGGGTCTATAACAGTTGCCTATAACAATTTTGTGTTTGTTCTTAACATTAAGTTCCACCCATATTCTTTCTTTTGTTACATCCAATGTTATAGATGGTGTATACAGACTGGAGTCTATACTGTTCTTAATTTACATGCATACCTCTTCCCCCTTTTTATCTTTTTTTTTTTTGGTAAAGGGCATAACCCGGTATTTCCTTATGCCGGTCACTGGCATCATCCCTCCAGGTCTCCGTCACTGCTACTAGGTCAAGACTATCCCTGGTCATAATTGCCTTTAATTCAAATACTCTAGTGGAGTTAAGGCTTCTAGCATTTGTTGAGAGGAATGTTAGAGGAAGTAGGCTGTTGGTTAACTAGGATCTGCATCTTATCCATTAGGTAGGGAAATGGGCAGACTAGGTGGGCCAAGCAATCCTTATCTGCCATTAAATTCTATGTTTCTATGTTTCTACATATACAGAGATTACTAATTTGTCGGTTATGTGAATTTGATATTGGGTGACATGTGTTCCCATGTTCCCCTGGTTGATTAGTTTAAACAATTAGTGATGTGATTTTTGATTTGTTTCCTCAGTTGGTTGCTACCCTGCCTACTTAGGTGTAGACCATCCCAGCTGAAGAGACTGGACCTTCCTTCAAACTCTTCCCAGTGGATGAGGGATGAATAACCCTTTTGCAGTGTCCACTTACATAGCCATTCATTAACAGCCTTAATTTTCTTGTTTTTATAGTAACCCACTCTAGGTACAGGGAGGATTTTGGAAATAGTAATGGAATAGCCTTTAGCCTCAAGTTTGGTACATAGATTAGTAAAATCTGCTTTAATACTATCAATTGTGGAGTTGTTTATACTGTTAGTACCAACGTGCAGAATAACTAGTGGGTTTTCTCCTGATTCATGAAGTACATTATCAACCACGGACTCAATGTCAGCAATCTTTGCACCCCTGAAGCTGCATCATGCTCTGTTTTTCTGGTCTGTGCTACATACTGCATGATCAATGTATTTAATTATTGAATCCCCCAGTACAAAAATTTACCTTGGGGCAATATTCTCCATACTGGCAGGTTGTAAGTTATTTCAAGGGGCAAACCCTGGTTTTCATTATTTATAACAGGGGAGTTATTTCTGTCATGTAGATTAATACTGTTGATGGTCCAGCCTCTTGTTCGGTGGGTTCAATTCCCATGTCAGTCTGAATCTTGTTAATAGTTTGATGGGGGTTATTTCTAGTTTCCAAGTGAATAGTATGTGAAGGTCCAGCCTGTTGTTCCATGGGTACAATTTTCATGTCAATCTGTGCATTGTTAATAGTATCTTTAATTGGTGGAGGGGCCTGTGTGGGGCCTGTTGATTTAGACTTAGGTGGAGGGGGTTTAGCAAGTAGGGAGAAGTGGTTAGACAGGGGGATCTCAAATTTCATGCCCTTCGATCTTCTTTATTTTTTTGGTTTTTGACCCCTTCTGACCATAGTTAATCATCATCTCCAGAGTATCCTGCCTGGTCCTCTTCCCTATTCATTTCATCCTGCCTTTTGCTATTCATTTCTTTGAGTGGATCAGCTAAAAATTGGACCAGATTTGGGTTAGTTTCCGCAGTGTTTATTGGACTGGTCATTGATTGCCCAGCACTTTCATTTGTCAGCTTTATTATTCTCTGCAAGATATTCTGCTGGTTTCTTTCAACATCATTAAGCTTGACTTTGAATTTAGCAATTTCTTGCTCCAGTGTCTTAACATGTTTACACTTAACACAGGTGTAATGCTCTATTAAGAAGACTTGTTCCAGAAATATGTACATAGAACATTGATTGCATTTAATACCTATAACCCCCCTAGTGTTTTTAAGATGTTATCCATGGTACTTGCTGGTTTATTAGGATCACAGATAGTAACAGACATATCAGCAAACACTTGTATTATTGTTACTTTATATCAAAGATGGAACACTATGGTACTTATTAAGTACTATGGGTACTGTATCACACTGTAAGATTCCTTTAGTAGTTGTAGAGAGGTTTGCCTGGACCCCCTGGAATCTGCTGGACACACTAGACTTGCGCCAAAACATGCACACCCTGTGTCACACTCACCATGCTCATGTGGGTGTTCCTTATGTCCCCTAGGACTGAAGTCATGTGGGAGCACTTCTGATTCCTCATACTGTTCAAGAGAAGAAAAGCCCTAAAATACCTTTAAAATAACCAGCACCTAATATAGTGGACTTCCAAAACAAGCGGGCACTTCCCTTGCTCCCAAAGACTGGAGAATTGAGTCGGCACTTGTCTACAGGGCTAGTGGAGCTAAGGCAGCCTCCATAGTCCCAGAGTGCACCACGCACAGTCAAGCTGCAGGAAGATGCCACAGAGTGTGGCCTCCCCCTGTGGTTTCTAGGGAACAGCCCAAAATCTCTCCTCTCACCAGAGGGACACAGGGATTATCACAGAAATGGATTACCCATTTCCTAAACAACTTTACAGTACTTCACAGGTGCTTTCTGTAGACACTCTCCGAGTATCCTACAAACAATGTATCTGGCCTGCTGGGTGAAAGCTCCTTATAACCTCCTGAGGACCAGAAGTCACGTGTGGGAGCACTTCCAGTTCCTTGTACTGTTTAAGAGAAGAAAAGCCCTAAAAATACCTTTAAAATAACCACCACCTCATGTGGTGGACTTCTAAAACAAGTGGGACACTTCTTTTGGTCCCACAGACCTGAAAATTGAGCGACACTTGTCTACAGGGGCTAGTGGAGCTAAGGAAGCCTCCACAGTCCCAGAGTGCACCACGCACAGTCGGGCTGCAGGGAGACACAGAGGGTTGTCTCCCCCTGTGGTTTCTAGGCAATGGCCCCAAACCTTTCCTCTCACCAGAGGGATGCAGAGATTACAACAGATATAGATTACCCATTTCCAAAACAACTTTTACAGTACTTCACAGGAGCTTTCTGTAGATACTCTCACTGGAATGTCCTGGATAAGCAATGTATCTGGCCCACTCGTGTGGGGCGCTCCTTATGTCCCCCGAGAACCGGAAGTCACCTAGGAACACTTCTGGTTCCTCGTACTGTTCAAGAGAAGAAAAGCCCTAAACATACCTTTAAAATAATTGCCACCTCATGTGGTGGACTTCTAAAACAAGTGGGGCACTTCCCTTGCTCCCACAGACCTGAAAATTTAGTTGGCACTTGTCTACTGGGGCTAGTGGAGCTAAGGCAGGCTCCACAGTCCCAGAGTGCACCATGCTCAGTCAAGCTGCTGGGAGAAACAGAGTGTCGCCTCCCCCTGCGGTTTCTAGGCAACAGACCAAATTCTCCCTCTCACCAGAGGGATGCAGTTATTACCACAGAAAAGGTTTACCCATTTCCTAAACAGCTTTGAGTTGTATAGGGAAAAAATGGTTGCCAGTTTAAATTTGAAAATTCTGCAACCAGGCACTAGGATTTCTTTGCTGTTGCTGTTATAAATACTAGTTGGTTGTACTTTTTTTTCTGTTGGTTGTAAAATACCAATGCATGGGTCCTAGCTGATTGTGATACAAGGCTTTCCCTAACCATTTTAGATGCTCTTTAACCAGTCAGAAAGCCCCTTCCATACAATCAGTTTCAATAAGTATAATAAATTACATACAAGATGACCTTTCTTAAAATGAAATGTTGCATCTCAGCCAGTTATTTTGAGTAAATTAACTGTAAACCAATTAGTCTGTATCAGAAGTTAAAAAAATGGCTTTAAAGATCCTGTAACATCATTGGTAAAGAGACATCATATGACTACACATTATTTCTTACAACTGTATACCTAACATAAACTACATAACTTTTCTTCTTTTCAAAACTATATTAGTGCCCATTTTATACCCAGGATAACACACTTCCAGATGTGTGGTCATAGGGAGTAAATGCACTTCTTGGGTGGTTAAAAGCACGTGGCTGGACCTCATGCCAAACAACTGCCAGAGACATGTGTTTATTCCCTTATGATGGCACACCCTGTCCTGTGTTATCCATGCATATAATGCATTATTTTCATACACATGCCAGTACAGAAATCCTTTGTTTGCTCTCTGCTCAATATACAGAGTCCCAAAAGTGTTAATTTTTATCAGGGTTAAGCATACTGTAAGTGAATATATTACATGCATATAAAAATGGAATGGAAAACCACATTATGAATGTCCAGCACCCATTCATTGGATCAGCACAATAAGTGAAAAAGTGCTGGCAATTAGGATGCAGTACATTACAAAAATCAGTGTCCAAAGTTTTGGAATGTTCAAAAGAAACAGCTGCAGTTTTTCTCTCCTCTCATGGATAGTCAAGCAAAAAAAAAAAAAACACTCAAATGTACAACTAGTATGGTTGCCCTGCTTCACATCAACTTCAGAGTCCCTTTCTTCTGATTTTTAGCCAGTGTTGTACAAGCTACATTATAATAATGTAAGCTAGTTTTCCACCCAGTTGCCCTACAGACCACCCACCCCATTCCCACTCTTGCTTTCAGATTAACCCGTGCTCCCACTGTTAGGTCACTCACTTCACTCACTACCAAGTCATCTCAAGATTCTGATAAGCAGTTCAACTCTGTGACTCAAAATTCCTGCATTTATGTCCTAAAGAAAAGACCAGTGTTTTATATTACTTGAATATTTTAAAATAAGGCAAATACTCCTGATTACTACAAGGGTCTCACCCACACTGACAGCTGCTATTTTTTGCTCACTGCAACCTCCTCACTCATTGTTATGAGAACTCCTAGTTGCAGCAAAAGACATGGTCAGATATTTCAGAATATTTCTAAAGAGATTCTCTCTCTAGTGGCCCTACAGGAGTACTGCAGGCAGGGAATTTCTCTAGAGATGTCACAGAAATTTCAGGAAATATTCTACCACATTATAGGCTGCAACTGTAAACACGCACCAAACTTCAGGAATAAAAAGAAAAAAATATTTTCTTTCAGCAGTATTACAGTAGGCAGGGAATTACGCTATAGATGTCACAGAAATTTCAGGAACTATCTGACCATGTCATAGGCTTCAACTGTAAACACACAGAGAGCTTACATAGAAACACAGAAACATAGAATTCGACAGCAGATAAAGACCACTTGGCCCACCCAGTCTGCCCATTTCCCTACCTGATGGATAAGCTGCAGATCCTAGTTAACCAGCAGCCTACTTCTTCCTACCCCCACCCCCTAGAATTGCCTTATGACTGTCTCATGCATGCTTGAATTCCACCACTGTTTTGACTCCACAACCTCCTCCGAAGGCCGTTCCATACATCCACAACCTCTCTGAGAAAAATACTTCCTTAAATTACCTCTGAGCCGCACCCCTCTATCTTCAAATTGTGCCCCTTGTTCTTGCACACCTCTTTTTTGAAAGATGCTACCCTCTTGGACTTTGTTGATTCCCTTGAGGTACTTGAAAGTTTCTATCATGTCCCCTCTCCTCCTTTCCTCGAGGCTATACATGTTAAGCTCCTTAAGTCTCTTCTTATGTCTTCCTGCAGACCCTACACCATTTTAGTTGCCCTCCTCTGGACAGCTTCCACCATGTCTGTCTTTGGAAATTGGGTCTCCAGAACTGCATGCAGTATTCCAGATGGGGTCTCACCAACTGTCTGTACAAAGGATAATAACTTCCTGTTTTCTACTGGTGATGCCTCTCCTTATACATCCCTGTATCCCCAGCCCTCCTTGCTGCCCTCTCACATTGCTTGCTTCACCTTTAGGTCATCTGATATGACTACTCCCAGGTCCCTTTCCATTTTTGTTGTTGTTAGTATCTCACCCCCATTGTGTACTTTCTCCTGGGTTTTGTTTCCCAGGTGCATTATCTGCACTTCTTTGCATTGAATCTAAGCTGCCATACATTTGACCATTTCTCCAACCTTGCCAAGTCCCTTCTCATCATTTCCACCCCACCTTGTGCATCAATTTTGTTGCAGATCTTTGTGTCATCTGCAAAGAGACATACTTTCCTTCCAGTCCCTCTGCAATGTCGCTTATAAAGACATTGAAGAGGACCGTCCTAATACTGAACCTCCTGTGTACCCCACTAGTAACCCCTTTTTCAGAGTGACTCAATTAGTATTACTCTTGTGTCCTATTCTCCAGCCAATTCTTTACCCAGGTTGTCATCTTGGGACCCACTCCCAGGCTGGCTAACTTGTATATTAATCTTTGTGTGGGACTGTGTCAAATGCCTTGTTAAAGTCTAGGTAGGCCATGTCCACAGCCCCTCCCTGATTAATTACTTTGGTCACCCAGTCAAATAAATTGATCAGATTTGTCTGGCATGACCTTCCCACTGTGAATCCATGCTGTCTTGGGTCCTGTGCCCCTCTGGCCTCTAGATACTCAACAACGACAATTCTTTCCTTCAGAAGTGATTCCATCATTTTCCCTACCACTGAGGTTAAACTAACAGGTCTGTAGTTTTCTGCTTCTGCTTTGCTCCCACTTTTGTGAAGGGGAATCACATCTGCCCTCCTCAAATCCTCGAGTACCACCCCATCCTCCCATGATTTGTTAAAGAGGGTAGTCAGTGGTGTCACTAGTTCTACCTTAGTTCTTTAGAATTCTGAGATGAATCCCATCAGGCCCCATTGCTTTGTTCACCTTCAGTTTTAAGAGTTCTTTTAGAACCCTTTCTTCTGTAAATAGGCTGGTATCAACTTCTGTATCCAGAGTGTTTCTACTTTTTGTTTTAGGTACCTCTTCATTTGTAAATACTGAGCAAAAATATTTGTTTAGTATCTCTGCCTTTTCACAGTCACCCTCTGCCCACCCTCCTCCCCTTTATTAAGCCTCACTATCCCTCCATTGGTCTTCCTTCACCCTGATGTACCTATAAAGGTTTTATCCCCTTCTTAACTGAGTTGGCTATCTTTTCCTCAGTTTGGGCTTTGCTGTTCTGACTGCCTTCGCTTCCTTTGCTTTAACTGATACAGTTCTCTGTCCTGCTCCTTCTGTGATTCCTTGTACTTCCTGAATGCTTTTTTCTCTTGAACCTTCACTGCTACTTCCTTTGAGAACCATAGTGGTTTCTTACATTGTTTTATTTTGTTTATTTGCTTCACACAAAGGCTTGTTACCTCTGTGATGGCAGTTTTATTATTCCCCATTGTTCTTCCACCCTCCTTCCTGCCCATTTGCTAGTGCATTCCTTAGGCACTCACCTATTTTGGCAAAGTCAGCCTCCTAAAGTCCAGTACTTTGCCTTTGTATGGCTTGACTCTATTGCTGTGTTTATTGTGAACCATACTGTTCGATGGTCGCTAGTTCCCAGATGGCTACCCATTTCTACATCTGTGATCCTCTCTTGATCTCCATTTGAGAGAACCAGGTCTAAGATTGCTCCCTCTTGAGTGGGCTCCAATACTAGTTGTCTAAGGCATGCCCCCTGTAGGGCATCTAGAATAACCCCACTATTCAAAGTGGCTGCTGCAACTGCACTCCAGTTAACATTTAGCATATTCAGATCACCCATCAGCAATATCTCCCCTTTTTCTGCCATTCTAAGTATACTTTCTATCATTTCCTTGTCCATTTCCTCCCCCTGAGAGGGGGGGTCTGTATACAACCCCTTTGCAGATTGTGGTGCCATTGCCAGTCTCCAAATTTACCCACAGTGCTTCTTCTCCTCCCTGTTTACCCTTTTGTTCTGTTGCTTTGATTCCTTCCCTATGTAAAGAGCTACTCCTCCTCCTCTTTACCCTCCTGTCCCTCCGTAGATGGTGTATCCTGATATGTTTATGTCCCAGTCATGGTTTTATGTGTACCATGTTTCTGTGACTGCCACGATATCCAGATGTTCCTCCTCCATCAAGGCCACTAATTCAGGAAGCTTGTTACTCAGACTATGGGCATTGGTACTCATTGCTCTCCATTTTTTGATGGCTTTACCTTCTGTTGCAGCATCCCCCACTGACCTTTCTACCTCGGTCTTTTTCTCATTTAGTACCCTGTTTTGTAGGGAGAGGCTGGGATTTTCCTGCTGCTTATCAGTGCCTTCAGGAATAAAATAAAAATCTGTTTCTTTTCAGCCGTATTACAAAAACATATTTCATTTGATAAAAGATGTTTTTAAACTCTATCTCCTAACCACTTCAGCCTGTGTGAGCCACCTACAGGCAGCCAAATGCAGAGAAAATAATTTTACATATTTTATTTTTAATGTGAATAATTGTGATTTTAAAAGCTCACTAACCCCTTTATTATTGAAATAATTAAAAATATATCAGACCACAAACACTTTGTGTCATAGTAATATAGCCACTATGAATATTAAAGGAAGGTCACAAGGGTGATATTGGTCCATTTTGATAAGTAGCATGAAATCTTTTAATCAAAAAGTACATAGTTTGACTTATTGAAGGACTAATATAACTGTAACAGCATCATTATAAAAATCTAAGAGAAATGAGAGCACTTAGCAATTGACTCTTGGGAAAACTTGAAATATACCTGAATTATAAAATGAGACATTTCAGCCTTTGACGTTTTAAGATAGAATTGATTCAGTTAGCAAGTTTTAAGAAGCAGATAAAGTCACAATAGTGTAACAGGCTGAAAGAGAAGAATGAACAGAGCAGAAAAGCTGAACTTCAAAGCTCATAATGGTGTCAATCCACAAAACCAATGATAAACATGCCCCTTAACTGAAAAAAATTACACACATTGCCACCAAATAACATATAAAAATAAATCATTATTATAAAGTATTTTGGTCTGTTTTCACAATTGTCAGCACCCAGATGCAAAAAATTGATGGAGTAGGGTCTACATGCTGACAATAAGTGTGTTTACAGAGTTACAGAATCACTAGAAAGATGTTATAATGTATAGGGAGCCCTTATTATTAACTGAAATCAAGTAGATTACAACCTTATAATAACTGGTCAGCAATTTTCTCAATGGGCTGAACCAGTTATAATTTGCCATTTTAACCCATGGGTTATAATGGCCAGCACACGCCCAGTCAGTCAGAAATAGTCGTTCCCTCATTGGCTGTTTGTCTTCTCCTGGGTGGGCTAATCACTTTTTCAAACATGGCACTCCTTAAAGAGCTAGTGTACTGCTTGGAATTAATAGTAATTTTCAAATGCAGTCAGCTATCACTTCCAATATCTGAAGTATTTTTTTATTTTAGAAGATTTTCCACCTGGCAGTACTGGGGTAGTGTGTGGAACAGCACTCTGTCTGGAGAAAAAAAAGTCAGATCTGTTCCTTCACTACAGCATCAGAAATGAGACCAAACACCTTGAGTCACCACAACTTGCAGCCACAGCAGTGACTCCCTTTACAAGCTACCAATCAAATGGAATTGTGCATCACTAGTAACCAGGAGAGCCAGTCCTGCTGCTTCAGGTGAAAGTGAAACCTGGCAGTGAAGAAATGGTTCTCATTGGTTACTTGTGATGTCATAGCAGTGTGGTCTCAGTATAGATGTAGTGGGAGGAACAGAACTGACTTTTTCCCCTCCAGACAGTGTGCTGCTCCACATCACCCCAGTACTGCCAGGTGGAAAATATTCTAATTAGTAAGCAGAAAAGAGAAAAAGTACTTGAGATATAAGAAGTGATAGCTGACTACATTTGAAAGTTACAATTAATGTAGCTAGTTTCCAGGCAGTACACTAGCTCTTTAATCAGAATAGTGAGGAGCTGCCAGATGGAGAGTTTACATAGCTTTTCTTTTTCTTTTTTATGAGTTCCATGGTTCACAACTTAAGATTGTAAAACCAAAATGGTATCTACTGATTCTGCTGTTCAGCATCTGTGGGAGACAGGAACTGCCGCCCACACTAGGGAAGGGCTCTGAGTCTGACTTGGCTGACTAGGGTAAGTGCTGATCATGATCACAATCTAAACTTTCAACTTTTTTATGAAGAACGCGCAAGCTGAATTAATGAAACACACCTCTACAAAAAACAAAGAGAAAAAACTGGAGGAAAGAAAAAGAGTGAGTAGTGTGTTTTTTTTCTCAGGGTCAGTAAGATAGGGGTACAGTACAGAAAAATAGGAGAAAATTGCTAACCCACAATTATAAATAATAAGGGATGCAGAAGTATCCTAAATTCAAAATTAATGGTTGCCCTTGGTGTGGGATGCCTTAATAAACCCATCAGGTTTTGCCCTCAGGGTTTAGGTAGCATCCCACACCTCAGGCAACCATTCATTTCTTATCACACTTCCCCATTCATTATTGTATATATATGCCATTGTTATGACATCACTCTGTTGTTAACCCTTCTTGAGTATGTCATATCAATGGCATAACAAAATGAAATGCTCACAACAATTAATGTTCTAACAAAACAGAACGCCACAACAATCAATGCTCTGTAAAGTAATTTAGTAAAGTAATTCAATCTGTGATTACACAATCTTGGTAGCCCATACACTATAAATGTAATGTATGTCTTTGGTTAACTAACCGTGCTGAAAACATTTCTTGAGGTTGCCATGACCTTGAAAACCTCTTGAGCTGTGTTGCTTGAGGTTTTACAATGATGTCATGGCAACCTCCTCAAGTGTTTACAGTGTGGTTATTAACCAAAGACCATCCATTATCCTCTATATCTGACATGATTGTTCAAGCTGGACCAATGTTACATCATATAATGGTTACATGTAAAGAATAAGAGAGATTACTTTTTTTGCCCAGTTGCTTGAGCAGCTGACAAAATATCAATTGCAGCATGCCTTACTTACCATAATAAGAGACTGATGTTAATAATACACTGGATATGAAGATTAGAACAGACAAGGAACCATTTGGAAATATGTAGGAAATTCCCTTTAGACGATGCCCATAATGTAACTTAATCATTTTATTACAATTTTCTCAGATAAAATTTCCACCCCCCGAAAAAAAAATAGGTTAACACTCTTAACAATTGCATTACTGTATTATTCCTTAGGAATCTGTCAAGTGATTGCAAAGTTTCAAAGCAAGACACAGAATAATAAAAAGTGATGGGTGGAATATATTATACTGTAACTGCAGACTTTTGAACTGTAAAATGTTTAATTATGGACACTTGCACAGGCTAGGCTCAGTGGTTTGGTGACATCTACTGTATCTAAAACCTTAATTTTTGCTCACTTATAACTCAAAAACCCTCGGATGGGTCAAGCTTAGATTTGTAGGGTACACAGATGGTGCCAAAGTCTACAAAGCCCCAGAAGATAACTCCAGCACTAAGAACTGAACCCTAGGGCAGGCAAACAAGAACTCTTCATGTGAATGATAAGTTTGGTACCAGTCCAAATGATAGCACACTCTTACAAAGAAACTGAGGACTGTGAACAGGCTGGAAGGAAAACACGTCCTGACAAAGGCTCATAATGAGCTGAAGTGCTGGGTTATTGGATGTGACACAGGACCAGTGGACTGCATTTTGAACTTTTATTTATCTGGTATGTTGCATCTGTGATTGTGAGGCCATTGTGAGTAATACCTGTGTGGAAAATAAAATTACATTTTTTGCCTCCAGCCTGTTTTCAGTCCTCAGTTTCTTTGTACCTATAAGAGTGCACTGTCATTTACACTCATACATGTGTGGACTAGCCAACCTGAGAGCTGCACTACCCTGCATTGAGATTCATGGCACCTGTTTGGACATGTAAGTTTGGTGCCAGAAGTTCATCCATGGAGCGAGTAAACAATAATATATCCCCCCAAAAGATATTTCTAGCACTGGATGCCTATCCCAGAGCCAGCAATCCACTATCCCATGTAAAAAAAAAAAATATCTTCACCCATCCTACTGATTCCCAATCCTGCCTTGCTCCCCCTCACAACAACGTTCCCCCAAAAAGGTTTCCTATCCTTTCACTTCATGTTTCATCTCTGATCCCTCCCTTCTCATCCCTACCTATCCAGATCCCCAAAAGTTTCTGATACCGTGTCTCTTCCCTTATCATCATCAATTGTTCCCTATTACCCGTGCCCAAATCTGAACCCCCCAAATTCCCTTGGGTTTAGATGTACCCCCTCCAGCTCCAGTTCCATAATTTTCCTGAGGTGTAGCAGCACCCACACCAGTTTCAACACTGAGTCCAGTTCTCCCCTGACCATGTGAGCAGAAAGCCATCTGACGTACCAATGCAGAATGTCACACCCAGTGTTTGATGAAATATTTGAAGCACTTAGGAAGACTAGGAACTTCCTTGATCTGTCCAAGATTACAATGCTTAGAAAGATTTAAACTTTTCAGAGCACAGAAATCATTGGATTCTCAGCTTTGGTAAAGCTTGATTGCCAAAGAAGAAACATTTCTGTTTTTTAGAAGTTATGTTTATTCTTATCAGTAATGCAGCATTTCAGGAAATTCACATACATCTAAAAGACCAATCAGGTTTCAGGTTTCCACTTAATACAAGGAGTGTACTAATGACATGTATCAGGCATATTTTTTTTCTATCATTTGTTTTCCCCCCAGGTGACAGCAGGCAGGACACTCCACCCTACCTATCACCAGAGACCATCCACTGATCCCGCACCCTGGTACCCTCAAGCCTTATTTCCCAGTGAATTTCTCCCCATGGCAGGGGTGGGAAGGGGAGGCCATCATCCCCAGGACATAATCCAGACCAGGGCTATTTTGGGAGGTCTAGTGGCAGAGCAGGATGCTGGTTGGCTGGCAGGGCTTCACAGGAGCCTGCAGTCACCCTCCTTTTCCACTTTTCATTCCTCCCTTCATGGCTATGAATGCATGCATGTAGAGGTGCATGCCACATAGTCACACTCTTGCCTCCCTAACTCAGATGCTGCCACCTGGCCTCCACCAGGAGGCTGCCAAGGAGCAGACAACATCTCCCTCCCTGGGAAAGGAGAGCCGCCATCGGACATTTGATCTTTCCTCCCCTGCCGACATCCGCAACCCAAGCTTACTCCCAAGCCCAGATTGCTTGGTGGTATGAGTGTGGCATCCAGTATTAGGTATATTTTTGATACCTCATATAGAAGGAACTCTAAAATTATACAATCACCAAATATGTATTACTATATTTCTGCATATGAGCCCATGAGCTACATGCTGAGATACTGCAAGAAATTCATAAAATATTCCAAAACCTTGGCCCAAATTAGGGGCATCAGTCTATAGGCAATCACTACAAAATATATGCATAGTAACTTTAAATCCTAAAAAAAGCTTCTGAAAGACTTTTCACTACCACTAAAACTGTGCTGAGCAATGATAATTAACAGCTATCGTCACTGAAAAAAGTCAATATATCTCAGAATGAGGATCTGTGCTCTGGATTCCATAAACTGTGCCAATCCAATAAAGAAACATTCTAGCAGTAAAATGATATAAACAATACTCACAGATACAGCAGATCTAACATTGTAAATACGTTAATGCCACATCAAGGAACACTTCCAACATACCAGAGTACTACCAGTCTCCAAGAACTGTAAAACCTTCTGCCTTATTCAGGTCTCTTCCCCTTTAGATGAGGCATCATCTCTCCCAACACTTTATCTGTCAGCATCAAGATCAGTATACAGTAGATGAGCACTTGTCCATTGTGCACCATATGCAGCTTTCACAGGAAATATCTTCCCATGGTTGACCCATGCTATTCGAAAGTCTGTTGAACCACATCAAAATGCTACTTCCGTTGTTGAGTACGGCAGCTGATGTCAGGGAACAAACAAATAGTATGCATCTAAAAAACAGTGGATCCTTCCTCCTGGCCACCCATAAAATGGAATCCCTCATACCAATGCCCTCCACATGGCCTTGGGGAGCCATTCTGAAGGCTTTCTTAATACCAAAATGCAGCTCCTCCAGAGTTTTCCCAACTGTTATTTTAGTGGTTCCATGTGATATGGGTGAGTCTTAAACAGCAAGTTGCATAACAGTGACTACTAAATGCTGAAAATGAAAGTGGTGAACAGCACTATGCCGAATACAATATGCAACAATATGAACCTACATTTCATGCAGGGTGCTACACCCCCACACTCCTCTTTGCTGGGAAAGGCCCCCACACCCCAAACTATAGATTCTCACCTCCAGGGTGGGCGGACACTGGAGGAGGGAAGAAAACACTGGAGGGGTGACCACTGCAACAGGAGCAACCCACCAGTGGGGGAACAACCTGGGGGAACAGGAGCTATGTAAAAAAAAAATAAATAAATAAATAAAATAACCAGCAGCACCAAAAACTAAAATTATTACATACCTGCATGCAGTCCTGAACTCGGGACCATGCACACCATAGGCGGTGACCATAACCGCCATGCCAGATGGCCAGCTCGGCAGCAGCCTGCTCACACCCACTGCCTAACCTCCTCCCTCTACACTCGCTAATCCCTACAACTCTCACTATTCTGTCCTCCCTACCTCACTATCCATGTACCTCGCTATCCTTTCATGCTCAGTCTCATTGCAGGCCCACAAATTGAGTTGCTCATTTCAAGGCACCCAATTTGTTTCACCCATATCACTGGATATCATTTTAGCCAGTCCTCCAAAAAAAAGTTTTTAAGTATCCCTTTCATCCTCTTCTGGAACGCCCAAAATGCTTATGTCTGCTGCATGGACTTTCTTCTCTAACATCTCAGGTTACATTTTAAAGTGCTAACTCTCCTTCACCTGCATTGCCACATTCCAGTTGCTGAATCTACCACATCCTTTACCTCTGCCATGTCCAGTTTTATACCATTAACTACAGATGTTATGACTACTATCTGGGTATTGATTGAGTCAGTGTTTTTAGAAAGTGAGTGTGGTAAACAAATACTGAATTTTTTCCTGCAATGGTTATGAAGTTTGTCGGAAGCTTCACCAACGCTCCACTAACACTGGTCATCACACACACTCCTGTCACTCTACATTTCATGCCTGTATCTTGTTGGTTTTCTTTGTTTGAATTATCAGCCTCGTAGTAAATATGGTTAATAATCAGTGGGCACATATTTTGGTGCTGAACTAACAAAAATGTTGGAGTAAAAATATTTCAAAGCCGATAAAGTTCTATCAGTTTACAAATTCAGGCAGCCATCTTGCTCAGGCTCCACTGCGCCCTCCTCCCTGAAGCATTTCTTTTGGGATTTATTGTAGCTTTTATTGTGAGACCACAGGAAGGTTGGATTAGCAAGGATGAGTTTAGGCTATATCATTTACACATTAGCTGACAGCAAGAAATTTAGTGGAAGGTGCTGAAAAGAAATAAAGGCTGCATAAAAAAAAGATTTCTACAGTTCATAGACACTTAGAGGCAAAATGTAGATTTGGGGTGTATGGCTCAGAACATCTTTACTGTAACACTGAATATTGAAATGAGTCCCAGGGCACTGAATTACACATATCTCACTGTATATTTCAGTGTTCTAATTGGTCCCATGTATGCGCTGTTATCCAAAAGCTAAGCCTTTATAAACTTGATGCAGGTAGTTAAGGGCTGTAGACTCATTTGAGAATAGGCCTCTGAAAAAGATGTCCCATATTTTTATGATAGATTGTGGTTTTCTAATGTGCAGTAACTATTGGAAATCCATGTTGCTGTGAACCAGGCATACAGTACAGCGGCAGGCAGAAAATAAGTAGCAGTATACAATGGTTAGATATTTATCATGGTGAAATGCCATTAATACGAATGGGATTTTGTTATAATAAGGCTAGATATATCACTACTTATCTCCCACCACTACTGTAAAACTGAACTTATTTTTCTTACTTTCTTGTCACTGAGTTTCTACTTCACAATAATAAAACATCACAGATTAGATTGTTCATCCCATTCTGTTTGTGTTATAGCAAACAGTGGCGAGGAAGCTGCTGATGCTACAGGTGAAATAACTAAGCTAAAGCAATCCAGAAGAATTGATGCTGCAGATGGGGAAGTTTAGAAAATTGGCAAAAAACAGTGGAAGTATTTAGGTCTTAGCTGCAGTATGCTGTTGAAAATGTAACAGGATTGCCATGGATGTTGCGGTTACTACCCCTGCCTTGTAGACTCAAACAAGGTTGAGGGCCCAGGTTCTGAGTTTCCTAAATAGAGGTTCAAATCCAGATCTTTAAGTTTAGCATGGTGCCTCCACCCAGAGTAAAAATTAAGTGGTGGTAAAAGTAAAAGATACATAAATGCATAGAATGTGATGGCAGATGAAGACTGCCAGGTCCATCTAGTCTACCCATAGTCCCTATGCCCTACCCCCACAAGTGTCCCCTGACTACCCATTTTGTGCTGTTCCTAGGGTTTCCTTATGTCTATCCCACGCATTCTTAAATGCCTTCACCATTTTACCCTATCACTTCCTTGGGGAGGCTGTTCCAGACATCTACCACCCCTTCGGTGAAGAAGTAGTTCCTCACATTCCCCCTGATTCTACCTTATTCCAGTCACATATCATGCCCCCTTGTTTTGGAGCATTATTTTCTCTGAAAGAGACCTGCCCCCTGGGCCCTATTAAATCCTTGAGATATTTAAAAGTCTCTATCATATACCCCCTCTCCTTTCTCTTTTCCAGTGAATACAAGTCGAGGTCTGCTAACCTTTCCTCATTTGTCTTCTGGTGCAGCCCCAGCACCATCTTTGCAACCCTCCTTTGTACTGCCTCCAATCTGTCTATGTCCTTTCTGAGGTGCAGCCTCGAGAACTGTATGCAGTATTCCAGATGAGGCCTCACCAGTGATCTGTAAAGTGGCACCATCACTTCCCATTTTCTGCTGGAGATAGCCCTCTCTATGCACCCCAACATGTTGCTGGCCTTCCTTACTGATTTCTCTCCCTGTCTAGTTGCTTTTAGGTCATCTGTTATAATCACCCCAAATCTCTTTCCTGCTTGGTGGTTGTCAGCATCCCCCCTCCCCACACTGAATACTTTTCTCCTGGATTCCTGCACCCGAAGTGCACAGTTTTACACTTTTTATCATTAAACTTCAGCTGCCACACCCCTGATAATTCTTCTACCTTACCCAGGTCTCTTCTCATCCTTTCCAACCCCTCTGGTGTATCTAATCTATTACAGATCTTTGTGTCATCTGCAAATTGACACACTATCCCTTCGAGACCCTCTGCAATGTCACATATGAAGACAGTAAAGAGGACTAGCCCTTGCACTGATCCCTGTGGCACCCCACTAGACACCCCCCTTTCCATGGATTGAGCTCTGTTCACTACCATGCTTTGTGTCCTTCCACTTAGCCAATTTCTAACCCGGTCCACTATCCTGTGCCCCACACCCAGCCTACTCAGCTTGATAATAAACCTTCTATTTGGGACAGTGCCAAAGACTTCACTAAAGTCAAGGTAGGCCACATCTACTGCCCACGGTCTACCACTCTTGTTACCCAATCGAAGAATTCTATCAGGTTTGTCTGGCAGAACCTTCCTGCCATGAAACCATCTGCTTTGGATCCTGCTGCCTGCTGGCTTCTAAGAACTCCACAATTCTTTCCTTTAGCAGTGCCTCAATCAGTTTTCCCACTTCTGAGGTTAGGCTGACCAGCCTATACATACCCGCCTCCTCCCTACTCCCACTCTTGTGAATAGGGACATTTGTCCTTCTCCAATCAGCTGGGAACCACCCGTCTCCATTTATTTATTGGATAATGCTGCCAGGGTTGCCATCAGTTTATTCCTGACCTCTTTTAGCATTCTGTGGTGAATTCCATCCGGTCCCATAGCCTTATCTGTTTTTAGCATGTCAACCTCTTCTATGACTCTCTCCTCTGTGAATGGGCTATTTACCCCCTGTCCCCACCCATCTTTCTCTCTCTCAGTGGCAGTCCCTCATCCTCAGCCCTCAAAAGTTCCTGAATAAAGTTCTTCGGTTGCAACTTTATTTGTTCGTAATCTTTTACATAAATCAGATTATAAACAACTGAAGTTGCAGCTGATGAAATGTATTCAGGAACGTTTGAGGGTCAAGTTTGTTTTCATTCTTACCCCTGGTTCAAACTGGTCACAAGAAACACTTCCCAGTACTATATAGATATCATATATGAAAAAAAAGGAAAAGGGAACCATGAGAGACTAACACTAGTAATATAACATTTATGTGGGCCCGGCGTCAGAGTGGTACAACCTCTTTGGATTCAGTACATACCCACCTCCCTTCAGTGTCCCCCTACACATGGAACATCACAGAGTTAAATTCAACCAAAATGCAATTAGTGACTTGCCACTATTAATCTGCTCAAGAGACAAAATGCAAACTATCAGTAAAATATTTATTGGGGAATAATCACAAGGGATAGGGGAATGCAAAGTAGAACTGTTTTTGGTAGAAACTTAACTCTGATTGTAGGACGGAACTTAAATGCCTGACTAGGCTTGGCCAGTAAAACAATTTAAAACAGCAGTAAATTTAACAGTAACAGTAATGGTGAGAGTAACAGTGACAATACAGTGTGCACCGACCACCAGACAAGAAAGAACAGTGGCAGAGTAAATATCAAAACCTTTTGCATTGCCCCCATACTGAAGCATTACCCACTGGCACCAATTTAACCCATAAATCCTAAAGGATCTTCCTGCTCTTCACTGCATACCCAGCTGTTGGAATGTTGCAGGCCGGTGGTGTTGCTTGACCGTAACCAATTAAATGTCTTGGCTTGAGTCTCCACTGTAGCCATAGACTAGCACATAATCTTTTACAAGTACTGTTGGTAGTCCAGTGCAAAGGAGTCCAGATAAGCCTCTACCATTTAGGGGTGGGGTGGTTACATAAGCAACTCTGGTTAAATGGGACAGAGGGTTAAAGGGAAACATTTCTGAACAGTGCCAATAACACTTTGAAAGTCCATAAAATGCTCATTTAAATTAGATATAGGGCTTTCTGTAGCTGCTTGCAAATGACCAACTGATCTCCTGAGGAAACTCTACAAGAATGCTGCTACCAGAAACCCAAGAGGTGAGGTGAAACCATATTAGACAAACATTAAGTATTAAATTCATGAAGTGTAAACAAATGTTAAAGAAGTACAATGGATTCAAAAACAAAAGAAAGATTGTTGCCAGCCTTCTTATGTGGTTTTGCTGTCTTGTGATTATGACTTGTGCCTTGTGGAAGCAATGAACAACACTATTTTAAAACCCTCCTTCCAGTGAATTATTCATCCACTGGTGAGACAGATTTGGTGTGCAGGTGCCTTTTGCTGCTTTTGTTTGTTGGAGCTTACTACCCTTGCAGCCACTCCAGACCCTGCACCAGTTAGTGCAAATTTGCTTTCCTGGACATTAGCTGTATGCTGCACCTGACTAACCTTTATTGTTACTACTTTTCCACCATTTTTGAAAACTTGTGTAATATCACGCATGCTAAAGCTGTACATGATATCATGCAAGGTGAAGCAGTGCATGGTGTGCAGCATGTAACTATGCCTAACTGCAATGCGGTTAGGCTGAGCTGCACCCAGTATGACATCACACAGTTCCAAAATGGTGGAAATGTAATCGTTATACAGGGCAGATTTAGTCAAGCATATCTCCAGCTTGCTGACAGGTACATATAGGCCCAATACCTCATTTAATAGAGCATCGCATAGGCTTTCTATGATGGATACTGTTGATAAATGTTTGCATTTAAAGCCCAGACCTACAAATCAAGAGATCACAGGTTCAGTTCTTTGTAGGCACACAGTCTTGTCCAAAAAATGTGTAGGTAATGTTAACTGCAGTATATTTTTATGTACTACTAGAGCTTGGTACTGCTTGGACAGCAACTTACCAATGATCCCACATTTTCCTAGAAAATCACTGTCAAAGCCACTCTAGTTTTCTAAGCATTTCCTACCACAAAATCTGAATTTAAAGAAAATACATGGGACACTGTTTTTAAAAAGGGTTCCTCCCATTCTATGCCAATAGCAAAACAATTTTGAAAATAGGGCCTCAGATCTACTGGACTAAAACTCCAACCTTTCCAAGTCGGTCTTAAGTCCAAAGGATTTCTCAGCTTGAATTAATATGGACGATAACTGAAATGACATTAGAAATGGAAGGAGTGTTATTGCCACTGAACACGGGAGTAATAGGAACAAGCTAGGGAGAGGCAAAAGATACCACTGGACAAGAGGACTGGGAGGAGGAGGAAAGGACCACTGGACACTAGGGAATGTTTGGAATGGGATGGAGAGAGGGAGGGAGAGTTTGGCTCTGGACAACAGAATATGGAGAAAGAAAGTGCGTGCCATGGAACACCAAGGGATACTTGGTACAGGATGTGGAGAGGGAGGAGATGTCAATGGACAGCAGAGTGTACATGTAAGGGGATGGAGAGAGGCAGATAAGTGCTACAGGACACCAGGGAGTGTTTAGAATGGGATGGGGTAGAGGAGGGGATGCAACTGCTCACCGGATGATATATAAAAGGGGACAAGGAAAGGCAGGAAGGGAAGTGTTTGGAATGAACTGGGGAGAGGAACAGGGAATATATAGAATGAGATGGGTAGAGGGAGGGGTGCCACTGAACAAAAGAGTGCGTTTCAAATAGGATGAGGTGCCACTAGATACTGTGGATATTTGAAATGTGAAGAAGGGGCAATTGACCACCAGTGAGTGATGACATGGGATGGAAACAAAAAGGGGGTGCCACTGGACACAGGTAAGTACTTGGAAAAGGAGGAAGAGAAGGTCCTACTGGACACAAGGCAGTGCTTCGATTTTTATAGGGAGAGGGAGGAGATGTAACTGGACACTAACGGGTGCATGGAGCATGATGGAAGAGGGAAAGGGTGCTACTGTAAACCAGAAAGTACAGAAATTTAGATGGGGAGGGGAAAACAGTGCCACTGGACATCAGAGAGTATTTGAAAGAGGACTGGAAGATGAAGGAGGGGAGCAGTGGAAACCATGGAGTGCTTAAAATAGGAAATGGAGAGGGAAGGAGTGTGACTGGATACCAGTGACTGCTTCAAATGACAGGACTGTGGATGAAGGAACACACTTCACTGCTCTCAAAGGTGCCATAGTTAAAGACAGTCATAGAACTAACAAAGAGAAACTGCACACAAACATATACTGAGATAGTCCAATAATAACAGGTCTATTCAAAGCCCAATAAGGAAAATGATGATGTGCTAACACCCTATGTATCATCACACACAGGTGGCTTCATCAGGGAGTCCGAGTGAGCTGAAACTGACACTATGTATATACCCCTTGTATTGTACATGTCAGGGTCTGATTGGTTATGTTAAATTGCCACTGTTAAATCAGAGGTGTTCAGAGTGGATAGTCAAAGTAGTGTACATAATCAATCAGTGCATATTAATTACAAACAGTGCATCCTAATTCCAATAAATAATCCTGACAAAATGTATCACAATATTAGAAAAATCAAAACAGATTTTACTGTCATACAGTCACATCACCTTGAGGGCACAGACAATGTACAAATTACATAAATTATCAGGTTTATCCATGCTTATCACTATAGTTGCCTCTATGTTTGGAAATTATGGATGTAGAAGAAAAGTACAGATAAACAGAAAAGGAGGGGTGGAGGAAAGAAATAGTTGGGATGGGTGTGTGTTGATGGGAGCTGGGGGTAATGGGGGTGGTAAGGGAAGAAGTGTTGGTCCTTGGCAACAGACTAAAAAAAAAAATTAAAGATACTAACTGACTGTAAAATATATTGTGGTCCAAGATGGATCCCACAGGGAGTGATTGTAAACACTGTGGCAAAAACCTCTATGAATAAACTTGTATTTGTGATGAACCCCAGGTATACTATGCAACATGTGAGATTAAAAACAAACAAATGTTGCAAAGCAAATTTCCAAATCATTGTGTCCAGGCCCCAAGACAAACAGCTTCACAAATATCAATATGGTTATAAGAAGGGCTTGTAGTCAATTTGATCATTGAGAGCTGGCCCGATGGGTGGCGCTGAGGGTTGAGATGCTGGACACCACACCTCGCGCAATGCCAGTGACCCAAATTCAGGAGTAAGCTCAGGCACCGGGGGTCGGCAGGGGAGGGTTGAGGACCGAGTGCTCTTGTGGTGCCTCTTCCTCAGGAGGGAGGGATTGGGACAGCCTGGCATGCCAGCAACCCCGTGAAGACTGGGCACTGCAGCATGGTGGGCAGCACGGGCTCAGCGTGGCCAATGCAGGCAGGGTTGCCCATGCGCCAGAGTGTTGGGCGTGCACCACGCACGGGAGTTGGGATCGCAGAACAAGGAAAAACCTGGGCCTTGGGGTAGGCGATAGCACCAGCCCCCATGCCCACTGTGTGTCTGTCCTGGATGGCCTTTCAGTTCTTCTGCCCAGGCCCTCACCAAGCAGCTGGGAATGATGTCTGTAAGTGCACCAAAAGAGGAGGGGAGGCCCCACCCCAGAGGGGTTAAGCTGGGGGAACCAGCTACAAGGTGGGCGGAGAGAGAAGGCTTAGACAGGTGGACTTCGGGCCAGGCAGGATTTGGTTGGATGCCTGAGAGAGGCTCCTCTGTCCGTGAAAGAGAGTTAAAAAAAAATTGATCATTGAGGCCACCTGGAGTCAGAGTTCTCAATGTTACAATCCACTTTGTTTCCCATTGCAGAAATATTTTTACCCCCCCGGTGGTCCAATATGCTCAAGGGCTCTGAACACATTAAGGCAATCATTAACAAAAATATGGCAAATGCCCTGGGTGCACCCCTCAGAGAAGCACACAGCTCCAATACAAGAAGCTTTCACTTCAGACCCCTTGTGCATATCAAATGATTCTTATAACAATGCTGATGTTTGTGAAGGTGTTTGAAATGGGATAGAGAGAGGAAAAGGAGTGATATGAGACAGCATAAAGTGTTTGGAAAATAATGGGCAAAGGGAACCAGTCACCACTGGGATGCAGTGAGTGTTTTCAGTGGGACAGGGAAAGGAGGCAGGTCCCTTTGGATAATAGGGAGTTTTGGGGACAAAAAGAAGGAGCACTATGCCACTGGGTTATGGATACAGTAGTTCTATACTGGCACTGGGAATGGATCATCAGTGCAGTAGCAATCATTCAGTGTGTGGGTAAAATTATGGAAATTTTTCACAAAAAAACAAAACAAAGTTAATATAACATTAACATTTACAGTTAAAACACAAAAAGTTGAGAAAACATAAATTCAGTGATCTTCAGTTAATAACCTGAACTGCACCTCTCCTCTGCTAGTATAGTAATAAGGTTTCATACTAACCTGGGTAACATGCAGTTTGGTAAAGCAATCCTACCTGCAGGATCTGGAAAACTGGCAGAGTTATAATTATAACCCTCACTTTGGATTTCCTGTTGTGTTTCGCATTCTCCACCAATCCAATGTAACCACCGCCCACAATTCATGCGGTTAAGCTTGCTGAATATTGGCTAGATTTAGCTTTTAATATTTGGGAGGATGGCCCCAGATTGCATGCTGTTCTTCTTGGCTATTAATGCAAAGGTGCCTCCAGGGCATTGTTTTTTGTACTTTTACCATAGTTACTGTGGTGGAGCCCGACAGGATGTAATGCAGTGTCCTGCGTGACAAAAGGAATAAATTGCCTTTGAAACTGCCTTGTTTCTTGCAGTACCTCTGCTACACAGTGTTCTGCAGTATTGCACTGTACCCAGGTGGGTTGCACTGTAGTTAAGCATTGTGCACTTTAATAAATATTTTGAAACTATATCTTGCTGTTGTGTCCTTGAGTGCATCTTTTTTTTATTTTGCTATTCTTGCAGTAAACAAACAGGGTATGATTTTTGGTTAAGAAAAATACAGGACCAGGTCTCTGGGGAAGGAAAGATGGATTGGGTAAGTGAACAGACAATAACAGTTTAATAGCACCCTCACAAGGCCTCCCACAGTAATCCACTCCAACTGATGCACCAGTCTAGATATTTCACACTCCTTGGGTGCTCTCTTGAAGTCTCTGTGGTACTACATGGTTGTGGAAAAAATTATTATGTGCACCATATGCTTGTAAGGTGGAGCAATACAATGTGCAGCGCTTATATTTGGCACATCAGTGCTAATGCTGCATGCTCACTATAGCAAGTGGTTGCTATACCGTAAGTTGCAATTTAAAAAAAATGCTCAAACAACTTTCATTTTAAAGTGTGCTTTTTTATGTTTGCTTGCATGCATGTGCAAGAGACATAGTGCAATGATCCAAATGTAGTGGAGTACAGTTGAAAGGGAGAGCTACGCTCCAGTGAACAGCGATAAGATATTCGTACTCATGCACGCCCCCCACACACATGCACACATACTGCATGCTCCTGATTCCCCATCAGCTGTGCTGTGCTCCCCAACAGAGTTCCAGATGCCGTGCTGGGAGCCCACCTCAGCATGGCAACAGATTAGTATGGGCGGGGGTGCCCAATCCCCTGTCGGTTCCATTGTCCACCTCCCCCCCAAGAGACTACAGGGTGCCATGCTGGGAGCCCACCTTAGTGTAGCAACAGATCGTATGGCCGATGGGGGTGTCCAATCCTCCATAGGCTCCATGCCCCCCCAAACAGCCTTCCAGCCGCCACACTGGAGCCCACCCCAGTGTGGCACAAGTCCCTCGTTGTCTAAGTTAAAAAAAAAAAAAACCTGAAAGAAAGAAACCTTCCCTCGCTGACTGTCCTGACCTAATCTCCCACCACCTGCACCCACTTAGCTCCAGAGCTTGGCACAGCAGTCTTCGGTGGACCAGAACACGTCTGCACTCTTCAAAGCCAACCGCGAACTGAGGAAATGACGATAAGCTGTATAATGGAATAAATAGGGTTTTTTCAACTTTAGTGCATATCTCGGGCATTTTTTGTAATTTTTTCACCAAATTTTCAACATGGGGCTTATGGGACCCCATCTCATGAACTCTGTCACTGTCATGGCGTTAATCAACCCTGAAAGGTGTATTCATGGTCACTGAGCCAAGCCACCTTTCAGGATCCATTTACAAAATGACAGTGTCACGGTTCATGAGGTAGGCCCCCCAAAAACCCTAAGTTGAAAATTTGGTGAAAAAATTCCCACAAATGACAGTTTTACAAGCATGCGTTGCGTTGTTCCTACGCACACTCATAAGTTTGCGAATTTTCAATATGTTCACTCCAGATTTTCAACACTGCCGTTTTACCATACCTGCAGGGTTTTACCATACCTCCTTATGAGCAGTACAGCTATAATTTCTCACATCTGACCCTAAATGTGTTTCCTTGCATGTGGCACACAATGGCACAGTCGGTGTGCGAAATCAATGTTCAGAACAGATTAAGAAAATCACTGTGACACTGTTCATGAGCAGAGGTGTTAAAATGGCTGTGTTAAAAATTTGGTGAAAAAATTCCCCAAAATTACTGTTTTACGAGCATGAGTTGCACTCTTCCTACGTACGCTCGTATGTTTGTGAATTTTCAATATTTTCACTCCATATTTTCAACATTGCCATTTTAGCACACCTCCTTATGATAAGTACAGCTGTCTTTTTTCACATCTCGGCCAAAACGTGTTTCCACCCATGTAGTGTACAATGGCGCAGTCGGTGTGCTAAATCAATTTTTGGGACAGATTAAGAAAATCACAGTGACACTGTTCATGAGCAGAGGTGTTAAAATGACTATGTTAAACATTTGGTGAAATACGTCCATAAAATGACTGTGTTACGAGTGAACATTGCGCAGTTTCCATGCACCTTCGTAACTTCATGGATTTCTAATATTTTCAGTCCAGATTTTCACCACTGGCATTTTTCCTCACTTCCTTATGAACAGTATAGCTGTCATTTTTCACAGCATGGCTGAAATGTGTTTTCACACTTCCAGTGCAGAAATGCGTGGTCGCTGTGGGAAATCACTGTTCGGGACAGATTAAGAAAATCACAGTGATACTGTTCATGAGTGGAGGTTACAAAATCCCTGTGTTGACAATCTGCTGTAAAAAATCCCCAAACTAATTGCATTACGGGTGTGCGTTGTACATTTTCTATGCACGCTCATGACTTCACCAGTTTTTTAAGTATTTTCACTGCAGAATTTCAACATTGCCATTTTTTGCACCTCCCCATGAACAGTACAGCTGTCATTTTTCACATCCTGTTCAAAATGTGTTTTCGCACCTGTGGTGCCAAATGGTGTAGTCATTGTGCGAAATCAGCTTTCGGCTAACAAACTGATATTGCCACTATTCATAAGGTGGGGGTCACAAAAAAAAACAAGTTGAAAATTTGGAGAGAAAATGCCAACGAATGCCTGAGGCTTTAGGGTTTCTGACCATAACGCCTCAGCCTGTAGAGATTGAGAGGCATCAGGGGTGTGACTTGAGATTCTCGCCTGTAATGCTCATACCATTCCACACCCTGCAGCCAGTGAGAGGCATCGAGGTGTGCCTTGGACTCTTCAGCCCCAAAGTTCACTCTACTCTCCTATATATGACCCATCTCACCATATTTCCTGATGGAATGGGGTGAGCATAAGGGCCAAAGACCCCAAGGCACACCATGACACTCATCAGTGTCTGCAGGGTAGGGTGTGGTGAAATGGCGTGGCTGTTATGCCTGATGACCCAAAGGCACACCCCAATGCCTGTCAGTCTCTGCAGGGTGGTGGTGGGGTTGCTTCAGTTCAATACTTCACTGCCATTCCTGTTATGCAGCTCTCTAACTCCCACACTACTAATGCCATGCCAGCAAGCAAACATTTGGCATTGACAAATGCTTGTTTACTTATGCAGGGCAGTACAGAACACAGTCAAAGTGATAGTCATACAGTAATCTCATAAGGCCATCTCATATTGTCACTCAGTACATGCTCAGTTGTATACACACTAGAAGTATTAGTAATCTTAGCCTGCACTGTGGACTTGACACAGTACGGCTGCCAGACCTTTTCAGTAGCCGCGTGTGCCTTCCAGTCAGGAGCCGTCGATGGATGCTGTCCCATTACCTGATGGAGAGTTCACAGGGCGCTTCTCACATGCCCGCTTAGCTTCCTGTCCCAGGTTCTAGCCCACTTGATAAAGATGTCACCAGTTGCTGTTTGCACCTAACGTAAGCTGTTTGCTGTCTCTAGTGCCCACAGTAGCCTGTGGATAGCGATATGTATAAGCGGCTCCATTATAATAGCTCACATCATAAACGGCAATTGGTTTTGAACTTTGCCCACTAAAAACGATCTGCCCATTGTATTGGTCGGTGGTAGAGCTGTGTGCACTGTACCATTTACTTGGTCCAGTTCAAATAAAACAACAATTTGTAATCTCAAATGTCCACTGGGCAGAAACAAAGGTCCTCACCTGGTGGCTACCACAGCACATTCAAGCCCAAGATTTTAAATGTCTAAAACCCTAGCTAGCCATCTACATTTACTGGGCATGAACCATGATTATACAATGGCAAGAAAGAATCCTGGATCCTGATTAGTCAGTTGGCCATCACAGCAGGGATGTTATCCTGGCATAACATCCCTGCTGATGTTATTATGGCAGACCTTGCATCTTTGCTTAAAAAAAATATTTTAAAACACTAAATAAAATTCTTTAAAATTATTTTTCTCTGTATAAAACAATGAGCCATTGTATAATAGGAATAATGCCCTCCAGGGTGGGTGTTATGCTGGGTTAACATCCCTTCTCGGTGTTGGGCGCCTCGGCCGGGTGGCAAACACCCGAGGGATGTTATCCCAGCATAACACCCACCCTGTCAGGCATTATTCCTTTATTGATTAATCATAATTGGCAGACTTTTAGGCCCCAAGAGGCGTTTGACATGTTAAGCATTCCTTATCCATGGCTCTGGAGTGGATGGAACCTGGAATGTCATGGCAGGCTTTACAGCACACACACTGAAATACTCATTAGGGGCTGTAGGAGCAGGCTGCATTGCTGACATTTTGGTCTCCATCAAGCTGTATTCCCCCTGTGTTGGGACTTAAACTCCTCTTTACTTTGTAGAAAAGGATTTTTCCTCCTCTTCACATGGCTTGGGGACATATCCATCAACACTTTGGTGAACTGAGAGTGTCTGCTGTTACACTGGCTCTGGTCCTCTCAGGCTGAGCTCTGGCTGCAACTCTCTCCTTCAGGTGGTTGGTTGCTTTGGATAGATAGTTCCCAAACTGGGCTTCGTGAAAGAACAGAGATTCCTTGGGAGACTGCCTGTGCCTCCAACAGGGTGAATGGTCAGCTGTTCTGGAACAAAATGCTCTCCCAAAATGAATCTGTCTGCCTTGTCAACCAGCAGACTCAGATCCCCCCCCCAAACTGGTTCAGTCGCAAAGGGATCAGGATTTACACGCAAAAGGCTTCTGATTGGCCTGCCAGTCACAGGTTTTGTGTGTCCCCCCCGACCTCATGCCCCTTTCTTTCTGGAGCAGTATTTTCTGATTTGTTGCAGCTTGATTGAGGAGGGCTCAGCAGTAAAAGAAGTCTCCTGATAGGTCCTTTGTTAGCGTGCTTGCTCTAGGAGATATATGGCCCCAGTGCTGACCTACATATGGGCTCAGGGTTCATTAACACAGTGGTGCCATGTTTGTTTACAATTTACAGACCCCAATCAACAGCTCTCACCAGAAAATCTGCTTGCCTTCATGGCATGAAACACAACACAAAACCTTGACTGCTCCCCTGTACAGGCTAAAGCATTATCTTATAACATGGCAATATACAGAACTCCAAAAATGAGTTAACTGATTGATTAAAATAGCCAAGGCCCCTAGAATTCTGCGGCAGCAGAATTTTGCGCAGAACTTGCAACCTACCGCAGAACATCTGCAGTGCTGCAGAATTCACTGTTTTTGGTGATTGTTTATCCACAGAACCTGGTTCCCTTCCCCTCTTTTTATATCCAAAACCCCTCCATGATCAGAATGTGATGTTATCAATGCTATAACATCATACATTAGCTAATGAAATGGCTACATTCTGCCACAGAAATGAATAATCACTTATCTACCACAGCTCCCACTGCCAGAGGTGGTGGCACGGCACATCAGGCATGGTGATATTTGCACAACCTGCACTACAGCCTAAACAATGTTCAGTCTTCTGTTATTGCACTAGAGCCAACATAAACAAAATCTTGACAATAGCATAGACCTGTTAAGTCCATACCTTACTTTGTACAAACTTATTTTTGCCATTAAGGTATAGAGGTGCCATCTGAAATGAATAACTGGTAAAGTGAATTAACCTGTCATTTTTAAGAATAATAAAATAATTATGCCCAGAAAAGTGTAATATAATAATGTGTATACCTGTTAAATAAAATAATTGCTCTGTACATATTTTTGCTAGGGTTATTGATTACATATTGTCATTGATTGATAAAATCACCTAAAAGTTATGAAGAAATGTTGTTGCAGGCCCAGCTGTTGGGCCAGAGGGTAGCATGCTGTGTTCCCATGCCAGCAACTCAGGTTCAGAGATGAGCTTTGGGAGCTGGCTGGGCAGCACAAAGATTGGAGGAACATATCACTGCTCTGAGCCTGGGAAGGTATGATGCAGTGTTCTGTCACAGGAGACACATTATGAGGGTCTGGAGAGCTTTATCTCACAATAGGTTCACACCATGTCATGGCCTGATGGTGTTACGTAGTGTGTCGGGAAGCAGGTTGGCATGAAAATGAGTTTTGCAATATTTCTCTATTCTGTTTATTCCATTTCCAAAGGGACCTGTTTGAATGAGGATACAATTTCATGGAAATTTAAAAGATATATATATGCTATATTTAGGGCTATGAAGGCACTTCTATGTTAAACTCTAAATTTCACATGTTAATAACTTTTGACCTGCTCAATGGATTTGCATCAAATTTGGTACTGCATGGTGGGATATGGTAGGTCTCTTGATTTGCCAAATTTTGTTTCAGTTGGATGTACGGTTTTTGCGCAGCTAAACACTGAAAAATGCACTTTTCACCAGTTATGTGGGCAGTTTTTTGGATTTTTTTCCATGGTGCTGCACTGCCATTGTATGCCGTGCCATTCTGCAGCTTGGCTCATCTGAAAGAGCTTGGGTCAAAGAACATGTCGCTTTTTGTTTGGTGAAAAAATATTAATCCATTCAAAAGTTATTAAACGCTTAAGTTCCCATTAGAAGTCAATGGAAACATTTATATGGTTATTTTGTGAACAAAGAATGGGGTTTTGGCCATCACGATCAAAGAATTTGCAGGCTCACGATCAAAGAATCTTTGACCATGAGAAATTATTTGATCGCAACAGCCACCATCTTTTCACTTTCTGGAAGGAAAAAATCAAATATCTCGCTCAGGGGCTTACTTTGAAGTAAAACTATCATGGGTTTAACTCAGGGTCTTCCTCTATTGAGCCATGCCTGTGGTTTCTTCTGAAAATGTCTAAAATAGAGTTTTTAACTTTTAATTTTGATCATGGCTCGCTAACGATCTTTGATCGCGAGCCTGCAAATTCTTTGATCGCGAGATTCTTTGATCGTGATCTTTGATCGTGAAGGAGGGACTAGATGACCAGATGAAAAAAGTTAATTTCTCAGCCCAGGGGTGACTTAGAAACATAAACTAGGATGGATTTTGCTCAAGGGACTTCATTTGATTGAACCATGCTGGTGGTTTCACGTATTTATGTGTAAAATTTGAATTACACCATTTTTTAATCTTTGATCGCAAGACTGCAAATTCTTTGATCACGGGCCTGCAAATTCTTTGATTGCAAGATTCTTTGATCATGATCTTTGATCATGAGGGAGGGACTAGATGGCCAGATGAAAAAAATGTATTTCTCAGCCCAGGGGTGATCTAGACACATAAACTAGGATGGATTTTGCTCAAGGGGCTTCATTTGATCGAACCATGCTGGTGGTTTAATGTATTTATGTGTAAAATTTGAATTTTACAATTTTTTATTCTTTGATTGTGAGCCTGCAAATTCTTTGATCACAAGCCTGCAAACTCTTTGATCACAAGATTCTTTGATCGTGGTCTTTGATCACGAGGGAGGGACTAGCTGGCCAGATTTGAATGCAACTGATAGGCAATTTTAACAATCTTTAGAATTACATATCTTGGAAACGGTTCGGTCTTTTTACTTGAAATTTAGAAGGTGTTCACTGGATATCCTGTACATGGGAATTATGATGTTTACGTGTCAGACAATACATGTTTTGTGGAGATTTGGCATGGCGTAGTTTATATTTTGCAAACAGTGTTTTCCTTTGTGGTAGTGGCTTGAAACTTGTACAGTAGCTGGCCTTACTGCTGTGAATGTACTTTTTAGTTGTTAGCTGTGTAACATGTCAACAGGTGCAGAATTTTGCCACTCCAATGAATGAAAATCTCAAACTTTCAAAAGTTATATCTCAGACATGGTGTACTTTTACATTGAAATTTGAGGGCTTCGGGGATGTCCTGTGCATCTAAATGATGGTGTTTAGCTGATGAAAATTAATTTGCTGCACAGATATTGCATAACACTCTTTATGTTTTCCAGATGGCATTTTGCATTGTGGTAGTGGTTTACATTTATGGGGTACCTAGCTACTGCCATGGAGATGATTTTCAGTGGTTAGGTGTCTGGCATGTTAACAGGTGTGGAATTATGCCACTCTTATGAATGAAACTTTGTTTTTTTTTTCAAGGTGGGCCCCACACTCTCATGCATATGCACTACTACCAATAGATATATTCAGTAGTTCCACTATTAAGTTAGCCACTAACTTATGTGACTTTCTACTTTTCTATTCTTTCTCAAAAAGTAAGGAAGTTCTATGCAAAAAACTGTGTTGATGCATCATTTAGGGTTAAAGCATAAAAAGGCAGGAATGAGAACTTTAGGGTTGCCCCTTCCCCTTCGTATAGCCCCTCCCTCCTCCCGAGATTGACAGATGACAAGGTGTGTCATTGGGGTTGTGAGGCCTAAATGTCACCCCATTCTTCTATACTGTGCCTTGTGAATATGATTACGCATGGAATGGGGTAACATTTAGGTCTCACAACCCCAATGACACACCCCATCATCTGTCAATCTCAGGAGGAGGGAGGCTACACTTAAGGGGAGGAGGCAACCCTAAAGGTCTCATTTCTGACTTTTTATGCTTTTAACCTTAAATGATGTATTAACGCAGTTTTTTGCATATATATATATATATATATATATATATAGATAGATAGATATATAGGATATGACATGAGCCTGACTGAAGATATCATATTTATCTTCACGAGAGGCCAATGATATCATGATGTCATTGGCCTCGAGTGAAGATAAATATGATATCTTCAGTCAGGCCATGTCATGTTCTGTTTATACATCATGTGTTTTGGACTCGGAACACAACCACATATGTTAATTTCTGGTCCGAGCCCCCTCTTCTACCTCTAATATGTTTTGGACCATGGGCCACCAAGAAAATGTGCCATATCATCCACTTGAGGCAATTCCCAACATATCTTATTTATCCAGCAGGACCTGCAGTCCTCTTGACACACCAAAAGAAGTGTCTTTGATCATGCTATAGCAGATAACAAAACTGTTGCCAAAAAGTTTTGAGGTTTATTTGCTATGCAGTTTTAGTGTTTATATAGTAAATTTGTAGTATGACTGAGAGTAGTGTCTCCCATAACCTTAAAAAAATCTGGGGTTTTAGAAATATTTATTTCAGAAAATAAAATATACCTGGTTGATCCTGCCGCTTTTCCTTTGTCTTATTAAATGCAGGTTCACTTTTCTTGTCCTACAGTTGTAGTGTGACTGGGCACATACAGCACAGTAAAAGTTGGATTTGCCAATAAATTTAAATCAGCACTCTCTCCGAGGTGTTAGAAGATGTGATGTCTTTCAGCAGTTTACTTGATCTTTGTTAAGACAAGCGACAGAAACAAGAGAGAGTGCGTGGGCCAAGGCCGCGTTCTGTCGATACATTGCGTGTTTTGACTCGAACACAACCATATGTATGTTTGCCTCTGGTCCGAGCTCCCTTCTACCTCTAATATGTTTTGACCATGGGCCACCAAGAAAATGTGCCATATCGCCCACTTGAGGCAATTCCTAACATATCTTATTTATCCAGCAGGACTTGCAGTCCTCTTTGAGTACACCAAAGAAGTGTCTTTGATCATACTATAGTAGATAACAAACTGTTGCCAAAAAAGTTTTGAGGTTTATTTTATATGTAGTTTTAGTGTTTTATATAAATTTGTAGTATGACTATAGTGTCTCCTATAACCTCAAAAAAATCTGGGGTTTTATGAAATATTTATTTTGAGAAAATAAAATATACCTGGTTGATCCTGCCGCTTTTTCCTTTGTCTTATTAAATGCAGGTTCACTTTTCTTGTCCTACAGTTAGTAAGTGACTGTGCACATGCAGCACAGTAAAAAGTTGATTTGCCAATAAATTTGAATCAGCACTTCTCCGAGGTAAGAAATGCATGTCTTTCAGCAAGCTTACTTGACCTTTACAAGATAGTGCTTACAGAAACAAGAGAGAGTGCGGTGAGTTGTAGTGCTTCTAGTGAAGGAATGAGAATGATGTTATTTCCTTGCTTTATCATCGTATTTTTCTTTCCCGGTGTGATCGTGTCCCAGCATGGGCTGAATTGTCTCGAGGTGTGAGACACTTGTTTTAGCAGTTACTTGAGTTTTTCTATGAATTTAGCTGAGGTGAGGCGCATGGCAGGTAGTGTGTCTCAGCCGACGGGTACGGCGCAGCTACTACAGCAACGCCATCAGTAACACCTCGCCGGGTTTTCGCTCCTTCGCATCTGCCGACTCACTCGCATCTATCTTGTTGCTACTGTCAGCTGTTTTCAAGAAAAGCTCAAGTGTTTGCTAAACAAATTGTACTTCACACCTCGGGAGAGTTCGATTTCAGTTTACTAGCAGGTCCACACTGTGTCATGCTGCAAGCGCGGTCACGCTACAAACTTAGGAGAAGGAAAGTTAAACTACGTTATTAAAACCAAGGGAAGATGGCGCAAACAACCAGATACGTTTTGTCTCTCTGTTTATTTTTAACAGTTTAAAATTATGGAAGATCAACTAGATACTGAGCATTGCGGGGGGGGGTGCAGGTCATGGAAAGGCAGTGGCAGAGCTTGTCAATGCTTTCTGCTCATAACAATGACGTGATAGGAGCATAGAGATATCACCATGATGTATAGGAACATGGAGATATCTCTATGACGTATAGGAATGTGGAGATATCAGTGATATCTTCACTGCCTGCCTGAGATATTAGTTTTATCTCTAGATTTATTCCAAAACACGTGTTGTATAAATATATATATATATATATATATATATACACATACATACACACACACACACACACACACACACACACACACACATACTTGTATGTAACAGATAGCATATAAATATATAAGTGTTACAAAGTGGGAACCTCATGAGTGGAGTAGACAGCACATATAAATATATCAGTGATACACAGTGGGGACCTCATGAGTAGTATAGACTGCATGAGTATAGAAATACCTTATTTATCACATAAGTTCCCCTCTGCATATTTCATTTATGCAGTAGGCTAGGAACTTAAGGGATAGATTTTTTGTTTGCTTTTTTAAGGCATAAAATTATTTCTATAAGTCTGTTATTTTTTTGAACTACTGTTACTGTGATTTCCCTCATCCTGATTGCTATAACCATTGCCATGGAAGTGAAGTCAGGATGACAAGCTAACACTGTTATGTGGTAGTTTGTTAGTGTCACAGAACTTCTGCAGAAATTACAAACCACCACCACAGAAGTTCTGTGGCAAATGGTAATCACCACAGAACTTGATCCTAATGTGCCACAGAAAAGTAGGGGCCTTGAGAATAGCACACATGACACAAGTTGGAGATGGCATTACTTCCCACGTAATGCCCGCTCCAACTTGCATTACTGTGCATTACCACTAGTCAGTTTCCAGCAGTAGACATGTGGTAAAACAGTCTGGAATTTCCCATTCACCCACCCACCCAGTGGCCCAGTGCTGTCGCACTAAAACTGTCATTTCAGGCTGCGGTGACAGCAGTATACCTCTGTATGAAGTGCTTCCGATGTTGAAGTGAGCCACTGCTGAGACAACTGTAGTCTACTATGTCACATTACAACCTGGTACAAGAAGCAGCAGTGGCAGCATTCAGTATGTGGTCAGTCTTGCGCTGCCTCTACTCCACTAAAAATCATTCATTACTTGTCAGCACTCAGTGAGCAAGCAGGGGAAGAAAGCAAGAAAGAAGAGGTAGAAACAGCAGCTATACAGCAAGCTCGTATGAAAGCCCCTGAAATGCCACCGCTCACACACGAGGATAGCTTTTCCCAATTTGTCAAACAGTTTTCCCTGCCACCTAGCATTGCTGCAGCAGCCCAGTGATGGAGCCGACAAGGGCATGAGTTCCTAGTGCAGCTTAAACAAATCACAGTTGTGTTTAGAGGGAAAAAACTACAGTTTCCTGTTAACAGAACCATAGCATTTTTCAGAGTTTTGTAATGTAGCTATGCAAATATCTTAGTCAATACATCCCAGCATACAGTGGGGCAGTAGTCAGCACTGTGTAGAAGTATGTATTTCCAAAATCTCGAGGAATATACCATTAAAATAGCCACGTAGAAATCTGTAAAAACAAGTAAAATGTGTTGTAGCAGACTGCAGATGTTGTTTATGCCTGTATACGTTTAAGAGCATAAGTATGATAATAAACCTTGATCTGTTTCTGACGTCTTGTGTTTCTGAAGAGTAAAATATTCAAACCACATACATTTTCTTTGAATTTTTTATTTAAAAAAAATAATTAATAATGACTCCCTAGCAGTGCTTGCCATGTTACAAGCACATTAAGCCACTCCGAAGGAGGATTTTACTGTGGAATTAGTGCATGGTTGGGTGGTTGTAGGCAGTCAGCCTTCAGCCTTGTGCCACTCCCCTCCCAAATCATGCATTAATTCCACAGTAGAAGCCTCCTTTGTCGTGGCCTAATACTTACTTGTGGCACAGTGACCACAACTTTCTGAAGCTCCCAGGGTGAAGAAAATAGCTACGAACATCCTCTGCTATCCCCAGTCTCCATGCAGTAGTTTGGTAGTGTATGGGTAAAAAAGATGTCCCTATGTGTGGCAGAAGCCCAATCACACTGCAGGTGATCTTGCTGCAGGAGTGGATCTTGTGCAAGGAGCAGAGGCAAGTCAACAATTTCAAAGGTGGGATACACTAAGATTATTCTTATGTACTTTTTGCAATAAATAGTATTTAACAGCAGTTTTTTAGTAAATCCTTTTTATTGTTGTGGTATGCTAATCAATTTTACATTTAAATGCTGAAGAACGAGGGATAACCAAAGAGAACAGAACATGCTCATGACAGAGAAAGAAAGGAGGGGCAGTAGAGATACCTCTTGGCAGAAAAAAAAGAATAAAACTAATCAAGGAGACATCATTGTACCATTAGTAAGTGCAGATAGTCATTTCTTATTTTTCACAATTTGGAAGATATACGAGATCTGAATTAGAGATACGATTAATCCCTGTTTAGAGAGAGTCTTTGCTCTGGTGTGCATAACAGGACATATGAAACAACATCCCATGAGGTACAGTAGTCAAATGGAAAATCACGATAATCCTTCACCATTAAGAAGCTAGATTTTAATAATGCCAATAGTTCCCCCACTCCACAAGTTAAAGTCCATCCCTGTTATCTCACTGTTTAAAAAGCTGTCACCAGGCACTGCCACGAGCTCTTTGCCCTTGGAAAAGCAGTATACTAACCCTGTTACTAATCCTCATCCCTAAATAGTGCAGTAAATGATATACAATATCACAAAATGCTGCGTGAGAAGAGGGCTTGTTTGGCATTGAATGACACTGTTCCCTGTAGCATACTGCAGTACTCTGTAGTAATACTGCAAGGTACCACATTGTATTCTGGCTGGCTCTGCAGTACCTTTCCCTGTAACTAGTTGCTCACCCTTAGAAAAATTGACATCTAACGTAGACACACATCCTCCACATTTGGAAAAGTTAATTCCTGACACAGGTCTTCCACACTTGGAAAAAGTTGATGTCTGAGAAAGGTACTTGTGTTCTATCCTTGAAAAAACTGATATTTTGTACAACCACTGGTCTTCTGCCCTTGGAAATGTTGTAACCTGACCATGCAGCTAGTCCTCCCTTGATAAAGCTCATATCAACCCCTGACACTAGTCCACCCTTGGAAAGGCTGAAAACTTTGGTGCATCGCATTTAGAAAAGCTAACACCAGGCGCAGTTAACTCTTCACTTCCCTTTGAAAAGTGGACATCATTACATGCTCAGTGGCAGCGACTGGCAGTGCACTGCCAAGAGCTGCATGAGTGTTTCCATTGGCAAGATAAGTGGTTGCTTTACTGTCCTGTGTGATGACAGAGCATCAGTCAACCCCACCCATAGGACACTGGACACCATTGGCAGTCCCTTGGGGAGATGGGAAAGGGGATGCAAGTGGGGGGGTTGGCATGAGGGTGGGGGGTATTGAACTTTTAGGTCACTCTTGTTGTCTTGACTCTAGTTTACTTGACTTTGAAATTTGCCAGGGCAGAAGACATAGGGGAGAGAGGAGGGTGACAGCAGGGGATGGGAGGGGGTATATGACTAGAAAGTTATTGGGAGGTGGAAGAAGTAGGTATTACTCAGCACAGTTGGTGGGGAGGAATTTCATTGTTTAGAGATGCAAGTTGTGTAGTTTTTTGCCAAACAATTGCACTACCTAAGGCAATGAGATTGGTCACCCTAAAAAACACCCCTGATTTAGACGTGACGCTAGATCTTTTCATCCACACTTTTAACATTGCCTGTGACAAATTTGCACCACAGATCAAATGTGTGATCAAAGGCAACTCCACAGAATAGGTCTTCCACCATCTCATTGATGAGATGCAACACTGTGACTCCCTTTAGCAAATAGCGCTTGACACAGGCTGCCCAGCTGACAGACAATGGTACCATGAGGCCAGGAACAAATGTACCTGGGCTACACAAAAAGCCAAAGCGGAACACTACAAAGCATCTCTTACATCCTCCTGGGGTTCAGGCAGAAAATTCTGGAATAACATTATGGAGCTTAGTGAAAGACCAAAACACCACTACTCACAAATTAATATTAATGGCAACTGCACCACTGACCCTAAACTTATTGCCAATGCTCTCAACTTCTCCTTCTCAGATCTCAGCAACATCCTCCCTCCCTACTTTTTTTGATCCCACCCCACCCCTCTAACACCCCCCTCACCTCACCTCCCTTTCATCTAAAGACACTTGCCCCTTCGAAGCTAAATCCAATCTATAAAAAGCCCTCAGTGGCTCCTGGTTCAGCAGTGACTCTCTGGATTTAAAACTACTCTGCCTGACCCTCCAGGAAGTCCTTGACTCTCTAACCTATATACTCCATTGCTCCCTTTGTCTAGGCAAATTTCCTTCACACTGAAATGCGGCCACCATTACCCCATACACAAAAGTGATGACTGCACAGCCACTGGCAACTATCGCTCTATAGCCATCCCCCCAAAAGCCCTGGAACACATTTCACTGAGCAGCTAACAAAACATGAACTCCTCTGTAAAGAACAACATGGTTTCCGGAAAGGCCACAGCACTACCTTGGCACTCCTGGAATTTTTCTCTTCTGTACACTCAGCCCTTGACAGAAGCCATCTTACTGGGGCTGTCTTCATGGATCTGTTGAAGGTTTTTGACACCATTAAACATGCCCTCCTACTAACCAGCCTCCCCTGTTAGGTCACTCCCAGGATACTACCAACTGGTTTGCCGACTATCTTACAAGTAGAATCCAACAGGTTAAGATAGGTGACACCCTCTCCACCTGTCTCCCAGTTCAGTCAGGGGTGCCACAGGGCTCTATTCTTGGCCTCCTGCTACTCAGTTTATACCTAAACACCCTCCCTTCAGCATGCTCTGGCAACCTGCTACTCTGTGCAGATGATGCTGTCCTCTTCTCCTCCCATCCTGATCCCTCCATTCTCCTGCAAACCCTACAAACCTCCTTCATAGAGGAAAACCAATAGTTCACCAACCACCATCTAGTTCTGAACTACAAAAAGACGAAGGTCATGACCTTTGCTCACCATCAGAACCCTCACAAAAATTCTCATCCTCAAATCATTAACTCCCACCAGACCCCCCTTGAACATGTAGATACCTTTAAATAGCTGGGTATCACACTTGACTCCACCCTCACTTTCCAGCAGCACATCCATGTCCTATCTACTGCTGTCAACACCAGAATCAGCCTCCTGCATAGGTACAAACACTGTCTCACCCCTGATGCCCTCCATCTAGCTGTCTCCCTCCCCATCAGTCCTCTCCCTAATTGATTAAGGGATCCTTATCTATGGAGCGGCTGACACCACCTCCCTTAGTAGACTCAACCTGTCTCTAAACAAAGCCTGTCACTTAACCCTAGGTTGTGACTATACCACACACACCTGTACCCTTTATAGCTCCACTAACTGGCTTAACCTCGAAGACAGACTCAGGTTCCACACCTGTCTTATGGCCAAAAAGATTTCACTTGGCCTTTCCCTTCCAGGTCTCTCAGTCCTTCTAAAGCCTTCACCCATAATCAGAAGCACTCATAGCTCTACTGTCACTACTCAGTGTCCCCAGATACTGGATCTCCTTATGCCAGAGAACTTTTATGTATAGGGTCCCCACCTGGATGAATGCTCTCCCCAGCGTCATTGCAACTCAAAATGAGACTGGCAGTTTTAAATCAATCATATGGGACCACCTCCACTCTGCCAGTATTTGTGATTGCTTCTGAACCTTATGTGATTGCTTTTGAACCTTATGTTTATCCTGTTGCCTTCATCCCCCTCTTCTCCCTGGTGTTTCTAACCTCCCTTTCCAGGGTCATCCCCCCTCACTACACCCTCCCCTGCCCTCCCAGACAAGTGACTCTGTCCTGCCTCTCTCCCTGCTACACCTACATCTGAGTGTGAATAGTAGGATTCCCCAGTATGTCTGCCTGGTAACCTTCGATTAGCTCAGTAAGGGGCTTCTAATACAAACTGCAGTTTTCTCCTTGCACACATCTGTATATTGCATGTTATGCCTGTTTTTGCAGCATTATAATGTAAATAACACCTGTTATGCACCTGCATATGCCTGTTTTGCACCTGTATATTGTACTTAAGTAAGTATATTGGATGTCAAAAGTCTGTAGATAAGACTTGTACCCTTTGTAAATTAGTCCATTGCTGTATACAATCTTACTGTATGATGTATGTCAAATGTCTGTACCTTGACACGGAGCCTTTGAAAAAGAGAGTCTGAGTCAAAGGCAATTTCTGAAATTTCAATAAATAAATAAATAAATACATGCGATGAACTATGCAGATTGCCAGATTTGCCTGCAAAGTGGCAATTTAAATAGATTAACTGCATGAATTTGGCCAATTTGCTGGGCAAATGATACAAACTGTAGTTGTCGAGAAAGCAGAGTTGCTGAAATTCATGAATTTCAATGCAAAGTGAAGTTTGCAACTTTGCCCACCCTTATCACTAAGCGTCAAGAGCCATCATGTGATAATCAGTTAAATAATACACCAAAGTTGTACAATATTTAAAACACATACAAACATCAAAGAAAATAACAATCAAGTACAGTAGATGGGCAGGCAAATGGTAGAAAAGCCTTAATGGCACTACTGAATGGTGTTTTAGAACTAGCTCAATGGGTTTCACCTAGTAACTAGTTCCAAGAAGATGCATCTTTATAAGTAAGAACATACTGAGTCCTGGATTTGGGTAGAGCCAGTCCAGGAACCATTCTAAGTGAATAATGAGTACAGAAAGTAGCCAGCTGAACAGTTTTATAGGAAGGAACTATATAGCTAACACATTTGTCAGTGGCTCAGTAGGTAGCACACTCACCTCTGAGGCCAGGAGATCAGAGGGCTGTGGGTTCAGTTATCACATCTGGCACTTGGGTTAATATCCCAGTACTAACACTGTAGTGCAGCATGAGAGGGGTGCTGCACTTCTGAGGTGCCGTCTTTTGGATGAGACATTAAACCAAGGTCCCATCTGCCTGGATTGGTGGTAGTTCAGGTGGATGTTAAAGATCCCATGGCACTTATCGAAAAGAATAGGGGAATGTTCCCGGTGTCCTGGCCAAATTTCCCTCATTCACTAAAAACACCACCAGCAGCTTAATCTGGTTCAAGGTCAGTTGGCATTCATCTGTATCCCCCTCCCCCGGGTTGTGCCTGAAAATAGGCAGGATTTGTCTAGTGCACTTACCTGGTCAACAAAAACTAAATAAAATAAATAAATAAATATAATTTATACAAAAAAAATGTAACCACTGTAGTTTTCTTCTAATGGACAGGGAAACCCAACCCAGATCTTTTAGAAGAGAACAGTTATGTACATCATTAAAGGGACAATATAGCATGAAACATCTTGCAGTCTTGTAGTACTGTAAGTTCCAGCTAATCTCAAAAGATCCATGTAGTTGGCAGTGCAATAAATTAAAACTTCCATGACCAGTTATGGCACATTAAGCTATTATGGCTTGTTATACCCTGTTTCCAGGTGCGTCCTGGTTGTTGGATTGCATGGACCAGTTTTATTGACAGGGGGAATGCTGACTATGACACTGGGGAATCTCCCATGGTCTACCATGGAGGATTAGATTTTCAAAGCCTTCATAACTCACACAGCTGCAGAATAAAAACTGGTGCAAGTGAGTCTCCACTCTTGAAGCTATAGTTTTTCCCACAGCTAAGATATTTTCAAAAGTGGAGTCGGTTTGTGACCAGCTCCATGATTTACGGCGGTTTGCGAACATTTTGTAGATTCAGCTGCGGAGAAAAGTTACTCCTGGTGGGAGCAGGCATAACAATCCCGGCACCTGCACTGGCTGAAAATACCAACCTCTGCAGCTGTGGAGATTGTGGACCGCAACTGCAGTTGTGGCATAGGATTTAGTCCCATGTCATGCTGAAAGTCAGGCTCATGATCTTTATTTGTACCTGAACAGTGACAAGAGATGGGCAAAAAACAACTCAGTTTAACATCTCATCCGAAGGACAGCGCCTCATCAGTGTAGCACCCCTTGTTGTACTGCACTACAGTAACAGTTTTGGGTATTACTCCAAGCACCCTGGTATGAGTCTAGAACCTACAACCTGCCAAACTTCCAGCCCCAGAAGAGAACATATTACCCACTGAGCCACTGTCACTGACTAGCCACTGACATTAACAGATGTATGATTAGCATTATAATTTTCTGTCTTGTGTCAGAACAAAGATTGTGACGATGCCTTCTCAAGGCCCCCAATCTTTTTATCAGTTTACTGCAGACATGATTTACATGGAAACTAAATTTTAAAAATAGATTCACTCAATTACAGTATTTATATTTTTCATCATGGTCAGTTTTGATACCCCAAAATGTTTTTGTCTGAACATTACCCAGGCAACAGTTTTTAAACTAATGTGGCAATCAGCATATCATCAAATTAGTCTTTTTACTATTACTAATTAAACTGCTGTGTAGTAAATAATTTTGAAAATTGAAAAAAGCAGACTGAAGCTGCTTCATAGTTTCTTGGGGGTGGGATTTTGGCCAGAAGAACAGTGTCATTAGCATACAGTTTTATACTTGAACACTAAACCTTGTTGGCAGATGGTTTACAAAAAATTAAAATAAAACAGGGACTCAAAAATAGACTTCTGCAGGACACCGTTTTTTATTTTCAGGATGTTTTCATTTACCATGCCACTGTAAAAATGGTTAAGTAACAAATAAAGGATCCAGTGTCATATAGGAGAGCATAGGTAGATGCTCTGAAGGTCATGTGTGGTAAATTCAATAGTAACACTGGGAAGCACTTCTTCTCCAAGGGGGTGGTAAATGTGCAAAACTGCCTACCAGCAGACAGAGTAGATTTGATGACAATACAAGCCATAAGGTAAGCCTGGATATATTTCTGCTTAGTAAACAATGAAAGCCACTACAAAACACAGACAGGGTGTGTGTTTCATATATCGAAACAACAAATGGGAAAAATAACACCATACCACAACCTTTGTGAGTCACATTCTTGTGACTTTTATAAACACATGTAAAACATATAGGGTGGGATATTCAGAAGGGTTGCGCCCCAGCACGATATTCAAAAGGGGAATGTGCATGGCACAAATCCCGATGCGCCAGAGTGCATCAATAATGTAGGCAGTGCAAGTAGGGTGGTGTGCCCATGCATACTCTGCACATCCCGATATTCAGCCTGGGATATTTTGAGCAGATGCAGGCACAACATGTACCTGTGCCACACACACAGCTGAGCAAAAATTAAAAGGAGCAACAGCTGGCCACCCACAGGTGAGCTGCCATATTGCAGGGCGCAACACGACAGCTGCCAGCTGTGGGTGGCCACCCAAACTCTGGTGGCACCTTCGTGGTAGCGCCCCCTCCATGCCTGATCATGGGCATATGTATAAAAGTAAAGGTCCAATAATATCCCTGGTGGTCCAGTGGCCTGCTCCCAGCCCGATCACAGGCATATGTATAAAGTAAAGGTCCAAAATCCCTGGTGGTCCAGTGGACCGCTCCCAGCCTCGATCGCAGGCGTCAGTGCTAAAATATTAAAATCCAATCCCATCCCTGGTGGCCCAGCCATTTCCCTCCCCACCGCACACTGAACCCCACCACCCCCGCCCACCCCGGTCAGCGAGCAGGCGGCAGCTCCCCACCCACATGCCGTCCCACCGCTCGCCGACTGACAGTGTACAGTAGGGCTGTACACCCTTGGTCCACAGTGTCACATTTCTGGACTGAGTAGTATGGTATGGGTTGCACGCCCATTGGCCCATGCTGTGGACCAATGGGCGTACAGCCCTATAGATGCAGTCAGTCAGCGGGCGTTGGGCAGGATGCAGGTGGGGAGCTGCCGAATCGCTGACACGGGGGAGTGGAATGGTGGCATTCAGTGGGCGGTGGGGAGGGGATACTGCTGGACCACCAGGGATGGATTTGATTTTAATATTTTATCACTGAGCCCGCCGATCGGGCTGGGAGCAGTCCACTGGACCACAAGGGATATTAGACCTTTAATTCTATACATATGCCCATGATCAGACTGGACCACCACGGATATTGGACCTTTAATTCTATACACATGCCCGTGATTGGGCTGGACGCAGTCCACTGGACCACCTGGGATATTGGACCTTTAATTCTATACATATGCCTGCGATCAGGCTGGACACAGTCCACTGGACCACTAGGGATATTGGACCTTTACTTTTATACATATGCCCGCGATTGGGCAGTGGGGCACTTTGATGCTTGTACAGGGGGCATCGGTCCCAGACAGCTGCAGCCTGGCAGGGCACCAGCACACCTGCATACATTTGGGGCCATAATGACATGAAAATGATCCCATTTGCACCTCACATGCATTATGGCCCCATTTGCAGGTGAACTTTTTAATATCGCGGGTGATGCACCTAGAGCAAAGGCACTTGCGCTAGTGCATCCCCCAGTCCCTCTCTGGCCACTTGCGCTGGTGCAGTGCCACTGCACCATGCACATTGCAGGTGGCCACAGCGCAATATTCAATGGTGCTGAGCCATGGTGCAGCACCGTTGAATATCACCCTGTCAGCGCCCTGGCACATCCCAGTTGCGCTGCACCCAGGCTTGTGCCACAGCCTGGCACAGTCTGAATATCCCACCCATAGTGTGCAAATAAACTTGCAGAGATGCAACCTTTAGGTACAAGACCACAGAGATGCCATGCCGAAGCTTAAGGTCCTCGGACTGGTTTCAGTCTACTGTGCATCCTTATGGAGTGTGGCCAGCCAAAAGAGACAATATTTCATGTGTGTCTCTTAAAGACATACATGCAATATTTAGAAAATAACTAACAAGTGTAAAGTGCTACACAAAAAAAGTTATAAAAAGATACAGATCTAACACAAAACATATTTGAAAGCAGAACTGCCAAAATCTGAGTTTGGTCTATACAAATTAGCCATACTGAAGTAGTGTAAAAGGTTATATTCCCATTAATAATTTATGGAGACAGCTAGCTCACAAAGTATCCATACAAATGCTGTAAGTACATATCGAGAGTGTTGAGGTCATAACACAGGTGATGGTGCGAATAACCAGAACAATTGCATACACCTACAACAGGCATAGTAATAAGTCTGAAAAAGCTTAAAATGCCACTGTACATGGCACCAGAATACTCTGCTGTATCAGTTATTAACAGTGTAATTATTTCCGTAAAGGGTAATGTAGTACTCACAATAATAACAGCAGTTTTAAGAACAAGATAATATCATAACAGCACAGACTGTAGAGTAAATATATAAACCTGTTAAAAGGGATGGTAAAACAAGATGCACTGATCTGCCACTTTCAAGCAGCACTAATATATCAGGCACTACTGATGATATACAAGGAGTGCTGGTTAGTACCTGAGGTATGCATCCTCACTGATTATAGTGATAACAGTAATAGATCTAACTGTAAGACAGAGACATTTAATTAACTTGCAATGTCACTGACCTGAACTGTTTCTGCAGTCTGTGTGCTCACTGACAGTTCATACAGCGGCTGCCATGGAGGTGAAAGAAGGGCAGTGCCAGTCACCATGTGCAGCTGTCATGGCACCACACACAAGAATAAGGGGAGATGTGGGGAGGTGGGATGTGAGCAGGCAGGTCAGGTAGGGGGTAGGTAGGGGAGGGGGACCCACTACACCACCAGAGAATAACTTAAAGAGTGAAAACAGACATTCAGGGGAGGAGGGGAACCATGGGACCACCAGGGAATAATGCACAGAGTGAGAATAAGCAATCAAGAGAAACCAGTGGACTATCAGGGAATAATATAAAGAGTGAGAATGGGTAATCACAGGATGGGGGGAACCATTGGACTACCAGGGAATAATATAACATGTGAGAAAAGGCTATTGGGGGTGGAGGAACTACAGGACCACCAGGGAATAATATAAAAAGTGAGAATGGGTGATGAGGGGTTGGGGGAATGACTGGACCATCAGGACTCTGGTTTACTCTGTAAGTGATGCTAATCAGCTTCTGCATCCCATGCAAATGAGCCCATAATGAGCAGGTAAATGGCCCCTTAGCTCCTTGCATATCTAATTGCCTCTTCTGCACGCTCTGGCTGATTACAGCCCATAGGAGACTTGGCACTATTCCATTTCAGGCAGTGCTATGAGATACCCTGACTGCACCAAGTCTACAGTCGGTCTGAGGTGTACACCCAATGTACTCCTTAGCTGTGTCTTTGATATACAGTACCTAACAAATACTGTGCACCTACTAATATACACATCATCTATGCTTGACAAACTTTACAGTTATCAGTATACACCTGAGCTACACCTTTAAAGTTAAAGTTTAGCTGTGTGCACCTCAACTGCACCTTAAAAACTTAATATGCAGTATATGCCTCCTCTGCACATCAGAATCATATCTATCAGCAGTACACACCTCAACCACACTATGACTGCTGCCTTGTGTTACCATACTGCAGGGACACCACTGGCAGTTCTGATTCTGAACTCCCTTGCAGTACTGCCTGGCTACTGGCAGTCTGATCTCAGGCAGCTGTTGGTGCTTTGTATGTTTAGATGGGCAGTTCTTGCAAAATAAGCAGTCTTTTCAGGGTAAGATAATTCCTTGTTTATAATAACAGTTGTATTTATTTATAAATTGGTGACCATAACAGGTACACTGAACAAAGCCTTTTTTTCCAGGCACGCTCATGGAAGGGGGTACATGGGAAATGGACTACAAAGAATTGAATGGTATAAAGAGAAGAGTACAGTGCTCAAAAATCCAGGTAAGCAAGTTTATGCTGCAGAATGAAGGAAGATTTGACTGGGGGTGTAGTGTGTGTGTGTCTCTCTTCCACATATTTAGTGGGGAGTCAGGATAGGGTTCTGTACCTCTGTAGCACTTTTTCTGTGCATTTTGTGAGGTTCACTTTCTCCACTGATAGATGTATAAAAATATCATTTGAATGTCTTTCCTGCAGACACTGCTCTGTTTATCTATTTAATGCAGGAAGTCCCAGGAGTTGTGTCTGTGTTTGATTCCTAAAATCAGGATGTATGTGTTATCCAAGCAAAAAGTATTTACTTTTTCCTTTTGGACAAGATCTCTGCCCTGTATATACAATGTTTTTATAGCTACACTAGCTCTATTGATGTGTGCACCTGAACTGCACTTTTGACTACATCGCATTAAGGTGAACCTAATAAGTATTGTTTATGTGGACATCAACTACACATCTGACCTATGCCTCAAGTGAGGTGCACCTGATTAGCATTTTTAGACACATACACCACGTACACATAAATTACACTATAAGTGCACTGCCACTGAACCTCATGTAGACCTCTCAGAAAGTAATGCAGTTGAGATGCATGCATCAAGGTGTACTAAGGTGCATGCACATCAGTTAAATCTTAGCAGCACTTCAACTACACCTCATTTGGATCAGGGTCAATATCTTATGTTCATGGGGGTTCCTTGATTAGTCCTTTTGTGGGAAATGGGGTCACTTCAACAAATATTCAAGCAGGAACAACTAGATCAAGTACAGTAAAAAAATATTCAAATATTTGTTAGGATGCATTTACATTCCATGTGGTATTTTTAGTTTAGTGATTTAGTCCTCAGTCATTCTTTCTTCTTCATAACTCAATGTCAGAACACAAATGGGTATCCCTGCACCTCAACAGCTGCTCAATCAAACGATCTGACAAAATGAGACAAGATACATAATGTGAGTAATAGATATTCATATCTATTATTGTATTACACCCTTTAGCAAATAAGTTAACAGCATGGATAAATCTACAATAATCATGTTTCTATCCTTATTCTGTTGGCCAACAACTACTTCCAGGTCTCACTTACTTTGTTTTATTAATTATACCAAGCATATAAATTAATATGAACTTAATGCAGGTATTTATTTTACATAGCTTTACTATGTTTGGAGTGAGGCTTGCATGTCACCAAGTTTTACAATAAAAAATGGAAACTATGGAGATCACGTGACGCTCATGGAGTAACAGCAGCTGCTCGAGGGTTCTCCGCTCCCTGCCACCATAAAATCGATTTTTGCAAGGGGTAACATAGTGAACCAGCTTAAAGACATCAGTCAGACCCTGTAGGAACGGGTCCTGCAGCTTTTGGCGATATCGCCCGTTTTCAGAACCCAAACTGCCGATTTTAACACCGGGGATCGTCGTCTGTGTTCTGACAGCAGCGCATGGCTCTTTTGCTCCCTGCAATTGCTAACTCTACTTTGGGGCAGTTTTACACTCTTTACAGACTCAGGGACACTGATAACAGTCTGCTGGAATTGATTTTGGAGCATTTGGGGAGTACACTCGTTTTCCAGTATTTTAAAGGAGCCAGTGCAAGTACTGGAAATTGCTTGCCCGCGGTAAAGCTATAGCCTGTGGGCCTATCTTTCCTCGTCTGCAGCAAATATATTCTGCTCAATAATTCCTACATTTTGTACTGCAAAGCCACCAGAATTGGCACAGGGAAACTATTGAGTGCCTGCTAAGTGGTTTTGGGGTAACCGGAGACAACGCTTGTTTTGGAAGATGCAGACAGCCGACTTAGAATCGGAGGCCAAACGTCCACAGTACTATCGCCATCGCCTTCAGGAACAAGAGCTAAACCAGGAAGATCTACAATGACCTTTATACTATAAAAGAAGGCCTATTTAAACTCATAGAGGAAGTGGAAGAGATAAAACCAGCCTTGACACAGCTGGCGAGAAGGGTGACTGATGCTGAAGCCAGAATCTCATCCTTGGAGAGAGCTATGGATAAATCAGGCCCCAGTATAGTGGAGTGCAAAAGGAATATTGTCAAACTGGAGGACCATCTAGATGACCTCGAGGAACGCAACAGGCGTAATAATCTGGTCTTGCTGGGCCTTCCAGAAGGTGAGGAAGGACCGAATACAATCCAGTTTCTACAGAAGCTTATTAAGAAATCGGTGGGCCCTTCCCAATGGGCGGAATATATTATAGAAAGGGGTCATAGGGCCCTTAGGCCAAGCCTCTACCTTGAGCCACAAGGCCAGTTATCTTTAAACTATTGAATTATTTGGACAGGGAGCACATCTTAAATGGAGTGAGGAAACTGGAGGTCTTCCAATGGGAGGGCAAAAAACTGCGTCTGGTGCCTGACTTAACACCTGGAGATGAGGCAAGCTCGTGCCAGCTTCAGGATGATCACTTCGAAGCTTTGGGCGGCAGGGATTCGGCACCGTCTTCTTTATCCCCCGAGGCTGGAGGTTACACTTAAGGAAGGCCAGAAAAGGTTCAACTCGGCAGAAGAAGCGCTTGACTCCTTGAGATCTGTGTTACCTGACCTGTTTCTCAAGGGATGAGAGATAAGTCTGACTATATGGAAAATATTTAGGAACTTTTTGTTTTGGCATGTCTGTATTAAGATTTTTGGATTGTTATGTAAAAGTATTATCCGATTTAGCTAGGGGGTATTGGAACAATAGGTAATTCTGGAATGCCCAAAAAACCAATGACAAGGTGGGTGGGTATTATCTAGGTCAGCTGTGTGTGATACTTAATCTATTTAAAAGATGGGCAAGGGGCTTTACCGAGTATATAATTGTTATACGTAGGTTAGAAGTATTATAGTACTTTGGATCACAAATAGAGTATGGGGAGGGTTTCAAGTTAGTCCTTGCAGATACTAACTTAAGGTTAATATTTTAATGAGGAGGCAGAATATAATGATTGTATTTCCGCCCGGGAGAATACTCTTGTTCTTTTCTTCCGTGGCACCTGTATAAATGGTGTTTGTTGAGCAACAATAGTTTTCTTAACAGTAAAATATAGATGGGGGACCTAATTGGTTAAATAGGTCATGTTAGAACCGATTTGCTAAGGGGTACAGTGCTAGTTATGATTTCATGGCAGGCCGAACAGCCTGGTTTTGATTACTAAATAGTTTTGTTAGGTATAGTTCGGCCTGCCCTTGATTTTGTAGATCTAGACAGAGTCCGTTACAGGGATTAATGTTTGGTGTGCCATGGAATGGCGTATAATTTCGTTTGCTAACGTCCGGAAGGCTGGAGGGACTTAATGGCCTAACGTACGATTTATTAGTTCAATAGTAGCATTGTACCCCTTAATATCCAATTCTTATTGGAAAATTCTCTTTTAATAGTGTTCATTATGAGACTTAATTATAAATCAGAAGAAGGAGGTTAATTTTTCTTAGCAGTCTGGCGCATGGAAAGGGTCTGATACATTTAAATATTCAAATACAATAATAATCGTGGCAGGGGTGGATGTACCAGCCTCTATGTAGCATCATGTACCGGAGGACGGGGGTTGGCTTGGGCCAGGAGGGTGAGGTATAAGTTATCTATGGGTGTGTTACTATTCTGTTTAGGGGTTCGAGGGTATTTTGGAAAGGTAAATTTTTGTTTGAGGGTATTTGTATGGGGGAGGGGCAGCTGTTCCAAGATTTTTGTAGTCTGTATAATAAATGATGGATAGCCTGAATATAATTTCTTGGAATATCAAAGGGGAAAGGACAACCGTAAAAATTTGTCATTCTGAATCACCTTGCCCGCTTGAAACCAGCAATAGTATTTCTACAAGAAACCCATGTTCTCGCCGACCGATTGGCCCATTTCAAGAAGAAGTGGGTGAATCAGGTCTTTGGAGCGGGATTCTCCTCTAACAGCCGGGGAATAGCTATTTTAGTTGCTCGGGGGATTCCATTTACGCATTCTCAAATAATATCCGACCCGCAAGGTCGTTTTATATTTGTTTTGGGTAGTACTGGAGGGATTAACTTAGTCCTGGGTTCAGTATATGGGCCTAACCAAGATTCTCCGGATTTCTTTGCACAGTTAGGATTGACCTTGGCTTCCTTCGGGAATGTCCCAATAATCATAGGTGGGGACTGGAATTTAGTCCAGGCTAACAGTCTAGACAGATCTTTTGTAAAGCTCCTCCCTCTCCCCAGCTCAGAAGGCCTTACGGAGTTTATGTCAACAATAGGTTTAATAGATCCCTGGCGTACCCTTAACCCCAGTCTCTGGGAGTATACATTTTCTTCTACAGTGCATAAGTCACACTTGAGAATAGATTTTTTCTGGTTAGCCAGTTTAGTCTGTCTTGGGTGGTGGATGCAAACTTTGCCCCATGTAATCTCTGACCATTCACCTATAAAGATTATATGTTCTCTACCACTTTTACCAAGTAGGTCATATTCATGGTCATTAAATAACAGTATCTTAAAAGAATCCAGGACACTAGCCAGTTTTAAATTGTTTTTAAAAAATTCTATTGCCAGTAACTGGGGTTCCATTAACGCCATTGACCAAGGGTGGGTGGCTCTTAAGTCTGTGTGGTGTGGTGAGTTAATCCGTTTGGCAACAGTCCGCAAGAGGAAGTCAAGGGCACTGCTAGATGAATGTTTAAAGGAGATAAAGGAATTAGAAAAGCTAAATGACAATCAAAGGACAGAAGAACAAGTAAATAAATTAATCTTCTTAAGAAATTGGTATGCAGACAAACAGCGAGAGAAAGTGATTAGCTTAGCCTCTAGAGTCAAGGCTTTATATCTGGGACAAGGTAGTAGGGCAGGGAGGCTGTTGGCTTGGCAGTTAAAACAAAAATCCTCGGCAAGGTGGGTGACTGCTCTTAATCACCCAGAATCAGGGCAAGTGATCACGGATCCGACTGAAATACTAGGAATTTTTAAGGTTTATTATCAAAAGCTCTATACAAGCCAGCACCCCCCCACCCAGGTCTTAGATGAGTCCCAAGAGTTTTTAGATACTATTTCTTTACCGAAATTGTCAAAGGATGTTGGCCCTCAGTTAATAGCTCCCATCTCTGTGGAAGAAATAGTCAATGTTATTAACTCATTTTGCCCAGACAAAGCGCCTGGCCCAGATGGCTTCACAGCTTTTTTTTATCAGCAATTTAAAAACATTCTTGCACCTTTATTGCAGGAGCTATTTTCTTTCTGGTGTGATCAAGGGATCAGGGATCAGACACCATTCAAGGCCAAAATTATTCTGTTGCCAAAGCCAGATAAGCCCATTGATGCAGTGAGTAGTTACAGGCTGATTTCTTTGTTAAATCTGGACGTAAAAATTTTTGCTGAAATACTGGCTAACAGGTTAAACCGAGTATGGCGGACTTTATTGAGCCAGAGCAAGCGGGTTTGTGGAGGGTTACTCTCGGCTGATCATTTTCGTAAGTTGTTTTACCTGGTTTCTGAGTCTGCGGACCCTGCGTTGGACACGTCTTTAGTTTCATTAGATGCAGAAAAAGCTTTTGACAGGGTGGAATGGACCTTTATGTTCACTACCCTGTCAAAGCTAGGCTTTCCAGATAGATTTATTCATATGGTTCATATTTTATATTCTTGCCCTATAGCTAAAATTCAATGTAACAATTTAATTTCTGAGGTCTTTCCTCTCTCTAGAGGTACTCGGCAGGGTTGCCCTTTATCGCCATACCTCTTCAATTTATACATTGAACTGTTAATTCGATCCATCAAGATTAATAGAGAGGTGAAGGGGCTAAGGATTGGAGGCATTGAGTTTAAACTATCTGCATTTGCAGATGACCTACTGTTACACATTTCGGACACTACTTCTTCCCTTCCTAAAGCCCCTGATTTAATTGATAAGTTTAGTAGGGTTTCAGGGTATAAGCTGAATAAGGCTAAAACATCAGTTTATTCTTTGTCCCCATTTCTTCAGAGAAGTTAGTGTCTCTCTCGGGACTTCGTTGGCAAACCAAATCACTATCCTATTTGGGATTCAAATATCTAAGAATTTAGAGAGCTTAACTGAATTAAATCTTAAACCGTTAATTAGAACCATCAAGGAAGATTTAGTTAGATGTCAAAGCTCCCGTGACTTTTTCGGGAAGAGCCAATACGATAAAAATGGTGGTTATGCCCAAACTTTTTTATACTCTATCCAATTTAAATGTTTACTTGCCGAAGTCTTTTTTCAAGCCGCTGCTTCAACAATGTGCGGCTTTCCTATGGAATGGAAAACCCCCTAGAAGGAGTTACCTCAAACTTACTCAGCAACGGCGACTCGGAGGGCTTCAGTTACCGGACTTTTATGCTTATTACCTTGCGATTCACTTGGCTAGGTTGGGTGCCTGGGTTTTCGATGAAGACTTAACTTATCCTGGCCTTCATTTTGATCGTTTATTTGTTAAAGGCCTTAAGCTGGATTTAGAGTCTTTACTTTATACCTCATGGGCAAAAATTCCCAAGAGGGCGAGGGATACACCACTAGGATGGGATGTGAAAGCTTTGCAACAGTTTTATGTGAAATTTCAAATCTTACAACGATATGATTTATCCCAACCCATAGTAGGAAATCCGAATTTGATCATAGGGAAACAACCTATATCTAGACAGGGAATTGAAGGGGACACGAAGTTGCGGGTCAAGGACCTCTTTCAGAATAATAGCTTTCTTTCATTTCAGGCTCTGATGGAGAAATTGAGAGGTAAATTACAATCCCACCTAAAACTAAGTCAAATTCTAAGTTGTGTTAAGTTATATTTTGGTAAAAACCTGGGGCAAGACATTTTGGGACCTATGTTTGCGGAATTGAAAGGGTTTCTGCAAGTGGGCAGGGTGATATCTAAAATTTACAAGTATATGATAGTCAAAGGGAGTACGAAAGTGTCACCAGTCCCGGTACATTGGGAACTAAACTTGTCTTTGGGCAAACCAGCAGAAAGCCTGGGAAAAGGCTTGGGTCGATATCTATAAATTTATTAAACAGGATAGATTAAGAGAAGTTCAATTCAAGTTACTTCACAATCTATATTTTTCACCAGCTAAGCTTTCAAGGATGGGTAGTCGCTTCACTGTGAGTTGTTCAGAGTGCAATGATTTTTTGGCTACCAGCTACCATAAATTTTGGACTTGCCCCAAGGTGGTGGGACTATGGCATTTGGTGAAGCAAAGGATTGGTCAATTTTATGATCTGGACAGGTTCTTCACTCCAGAGGCTTGTATATTCGGAGTGTTTGATAAAATACAAAGCAACTTAACAAAATGTCGAGTAGCTATGGTAGCAGCGGTAACTAAATTGATAATTTTGGTAAAAACGCCACTGGAGGGGTGACTGGACTCCATCGTGTATGGAGTGGTGGGAAGAGTTTATGAGTGCATTGAATGCAGAAAGATCAGTTCTTTCCCTTTATAATGCTTCACCACTATTTCTACAGTGTTGGGGGAAGCTATTTCAATGTTTGAAGGATAGGTATGGGTATTAGAGATGAAGCCCATTATTCTCACTTTTAACTATTGGAAAGATATCGACCCCAGCTTGGCATAATAAGTTGGTATATCCTTTCCTCCTTGGTGCCTCCCTTTGAAGATGTAGCTAAACTATATGTAGTTGGGTCTTACTTTGTTTGTTTTATGAGATTACATTACGATTGTATTCATTAAATATGTGAGTCAGCCACAGGGATAGCTGCAGTGGGCAGGGAGGGGTGGGCTAGGTTTTTTTTTTTCTTCTCTTTCCTTTCATTTTATCTTGGAAGGGGTTTTAGGGCTTGTTTTGCTTTGATATTTCTTTTGTATCAGTTGTTTTATGGATTCTCTCTGTTATGTATTTGTGTGGTTTATATGTTATGTTAGATAATCTTCAATAAAGCTTGGTTATTTGCAAAAAAAAAAATGGAAACTATTATTAACTGCATTAATTCTGCAAAGCCTCTTACTTGGTGAAGGCACCTGTGGTCTAGCAAGTCTAGCAACTATGCAGACAGATTTCTCTGCACACTGAGCAAGCAGAAACTACTTTAATTAAGGATAACTTTTTTAAGTTTTTCAGTACTATCAATGAGGGATCCCTGCTAAGGCACCTATTTCTTTCTTTCTCTCTTCTGTTTACTATCCATGAGTGCCACTGTCTTGGAAAATGTGTGGGACTCATTGACATTCCATGAGTCCAACTATTACTGACTATAATGTTAATTCTTCTAGATAATGCCGTGTGGCTTAGGTTATCGAGAATGTCTGTTGAAGGGCATGAGAACGGGTCCAAAGATTTGGAGTTTGTCCAAAATGCAAATCGTGTCCATTTCGAGTTATAGTTCTGTCTGGTGGATGGTTTTCAGGATGCCAGTAGTATATCTGCCACTGAGGAGGAGACATTGAGGTGAGCTATGAGAGTGTCCTCAGAAGCCAAGCATGAAGTCTGATTTCCTGTAGTTGTCAATGTCTGGTTGCCCGGTTGAATGCCTGACAATGACTGCAGGTGAGGGTGTTGTGAAACTTGTAGTGGCCCCATAGCAAATTTGCCAGTATTTGAACTTTAACAAGAAGGTGGCATATTGTTGTCATCATCATCAGAACACTTAAACCATATCACAACTTAAAGAGGAACTGGGGGAAGACCATTGTACCAGCAGGGTGGCATGGTGATGGCAATGAATCACAGCAGTACCACATTCTGAGACATCTGAGTTGGCTCATCTTGAATCTATTAGGAATTTCAAAAAAGTCCTAATGTAAACATGCAAGGCATGCTACTACCAACTACCATCTTTTAAATTACTCATAACTATTTCAGATCTGTTACCCTTGGATGGGTTGGCCTGAATAAAACATCTTTTCAGAAAGGCCAGTAAAATGTGTCTGTGTTTTTGAAAATTATTTATTTTGGTCTAGTCACATGTTCCCCATTCATTTGTATGGAGGAAAACAAAAGCTATGTCATAATAAATACTTTTCAAAATTATAGACTGAAGCCTTTGCAAGCTTAAGAATTTGTGGGACCAATAATTGCAGAAAAACATCTGATGTGTGCTTTTCACATCAGATAGCACCATTCCTTAATAATTCTAGTCAGAATGTATTAAGACTTCCCATTTTTTTTGCATTTTTTCATATGCACTTATTCTGTCAACCTTTTTCAATCTTCTGTTCACCGTAAGACAAAGAAAAAGCATTGTTTAAAACAAGAACACAAACCAGCAGTCTATAAATCTCTTACAATAGTCTGTGAACTTCTTTTTTCTTTCATCCCAGCAGTCACAAAGAAAGAATAGCACATTTGTTTCCAGACAATTCTTTTTAGTACCCTTCTAGCTGCAAATTACACTGTAGTCTAACAGTCTAACCATCTATTTCTCAGCAGTCAAGACAGTTTCATTGCTGAGTGTAAAATGGTACAGGACAGGGCTTCAGATATACAGTACATTTTCCATAAATAATTTCCAGCAGTTCAGATCTATTTTTCCCTAAGGGTCTAAAAAGGAAGTAGCAGTTGAATTAGTAGTTGTTTTTATACACAGCACCCTCACAAAGCACAGAGCATAGTGAAATACATCAACATTCATAACTAGAACAGGGTGAAAGCACACAGAATGCAATAAAGTTGAAAGTAACAATGGAAGACTGTAATTACATAAGTAAACAATACTAATATATGCTGTCCTAAAATATGTAAAACTGTAAAAACAGTCTGAGGTTAAGCCCTGATTCAATGGATATATACATAGCTGATATTAGAATGTTCCTACGGAGGTCATAAAATGGATGTCCTTTGGAAAGGTATTTCAAAGGACAAGGCCCAGTACTAGAAAGATACTATCACCTGCTCACTTCAGGCAAGAGAAAGAACCCACATGAGAGTACAGTTGTGTACTTACTGTCACTGTAGATCTTCAAGAGGATCTCTTGCAGCAGGTAATACTCTTGAGTCCTTGCCAGAGGGTACTCCTGTGCACGGCAGCTTCTCTTCAGCAGTGTTTGCCTAGGGGCCTCCCACACAAATAACCTCATCAATTGAGCGACTATAAAGGAGTTGGTGGCCCCAGGCATCCTCAGTCCCCTCCCCCCTGGCTTCAGATTGTGGAGTGAGGACTGAGGGAAACTGAGGCGCAACCAGGTATCCCTGTTTTTTTTTATGGGGGGATAAGGTTGCTCTTCTAGAGAAGGAGGGGGTAGGAGGAAGAGATCGTACCTGCTGCAAGAGATACTCTTGAAGACCTACTGTTACAGTAAGTATGCAACTGTACTATCTTCTTCGAGTGTATCTCTTGCAGCAGGTAATAGTCTTGGGCTGATTCCCATCCTAAGCCGTAAGGAAATGATGGGCAGAAACCTTAGAAAAGGAGACCCTGCAAGACAGCACGACTGAAAGCTGCCTGGTGCCTAGAGGCAATGTCCACATTATAATGCTTCATGAAGACATGTATTGTGGACCATGTAACAGCATTGCAGATATCAATGATAGACACTCCCTTAAAGCAAGCTGCTGTAGCAGCCATAGCTCTGGTGGAGTGTGTGTAGACAGCTCCAGGCAGTGGTTTATTGTATTTGTTATAACAGAATGTTATACAGTGAGCTAGCCAGTTAAAGAGGAACTGTTTAGTCACAGGGAGGCCCTCTCTGGATTGGGCAAATGACACAAAAAGTTGGGATGTCCATCTGGAAGATTTGGTGCATGACGCGTAGTATCGGAGAATGTGGTGGACATCCAGGGTGTGCAGCAGGGACTCCTCTGGATTGTCGTACTTAGAAAAGAAGATAGGTAATTTGATTGACTGGTTCAGAGTATACTCTGAGACCACCTTGGGCAAGAAGAATGGGTTGGTGCTTGGGGAGACCCTGTCCTTGTGGAAAACCAAATATGGTTCTCTACACATTAGCACTTGCAGTTCTGAAATACGCTGAGCTGAAGTAATGGCTACTAAAAAGAGTGTCTTCCAAGCTAGGAAATGGAGGTTGCAGGAAGCCACTGTCTCAAAGGGAGTGAGGGTCAACTTCTCTAGTATAAAGTTCAGGTCTCATGGAGGAACAGGTCTCTTGATAGGGGGTTTGAGGTGTAACATACCCCTTAAAAACATTTTTGCTAGATGGTATAGAAAGAGTAGATTACCTTCCAAAGGTTCATGGAAGGCAGATATGGAAGCAAGGTGGACTTTAATAGAGGAGTAGGAGTAGCTCAAGCCTGTAGAGGTGAGAGAGAACAGGTAGTCGAGAACGTCTGTTGAAGGGCATGAGAACGGGTCCAAAGATCTGGAGTTTGCCCAAAATGCAAATCATGTCCATTTCAAGTTATAGTTCTGTCTGGTGGATGGTTTGCAGGATGCCAGTAGCATATCCGCCACTGAGGAGGAGACATTGAGGTGAGCTATGAGAGTGTCCTCAGAAGCCAAGCGTGAAGTCTGATTTCCTGTAGTTGTCAACATCTGGTTGCCCGGTTGAATGCCTGACAATGACTGCAGGTGAGGGTGTTGTGTAAAGCCCCAGACACCTAACACAAGCTGAATGGTTGTCATAACGGTATATCTTTCTACTGTAATGACACTTCCAAAATAGGGCTGATGATTCTGGTTTGTCTTCTGACATCTACATCATCTATAATGAAGGGAGCAGTGAAAAGTCAATCCCAATTCGATTTCTCATCGATGAAGCTTTGATTACATGGAGAGATTAATCCACTTCATTCAGTGAGCTGAAGGCAGTGGTAAAAAGAACTGAGGATGCCTAGGGCTGCCCACACCTTTATAGTTGCTCAATTGATGAGGTAATTTGTATAGGCAGTCCCTAGGAAAACATTGCTGATGAGGAGCTGCTGCGCAGAGGAGCTCCCTCTGGAAGGACCCAAGAGTATTACCTGCTGCAACAAATACCCTCGAAGAAGATCCACTGTTCTATGAACTGTGTTGCTCTCTCAGAGGTGTAGGGGGTCAGAAGTCTGCAGGGGGTACTGAGGCCCAGGTCATTCAGTGCTTTAAACATTAATAAAAACACCTTGAAGTCAGTCTAACGGGAAGTCAGTCAAAATGCATTACTACAGTGTAATATGTCAGAAACCATCTTCTGTTTTCTAGACCAGCAACAGATGTGAACATGATTGGTCAGTAAGCCTTTTTGAAGCAATTGTTTTTGTCCAACATACAGGATATGAATGCCTGCAATAGTGTGCAAATTTCAGGATCATGGAACATATAGAGTTGAGCAGTGTTCATCAAACGATAGTAGCAGCCCTTGAGTAGAGCTAACACTTGCAATGGAAGTGACAAACACCCATCAAGGACTACTCCTAGATTGTGAACTGTCCTTGCTGCCTCAGAATGAACCCAATCAAGCACAGGGAGTTTGAGGTCACACCTCAGTGCTAACAGCTGTGGATCAGAGCCAACCAACAGCAACTGTCTCTTTCCCTGGGTCAGAACCACAGTCCATTCAGGCTCTGATCTCCTGCACGCACTGTTGTAATAGCACAGACATGCTCTAATCAAGTGCAGATGACAGATATGTATGATTTTTTGAGTGAAAACATACACACTGGGAACAGGATGGAGGAAAGGACAAAGCCTTGAGTATCACCAAAATGCAGGGTAACTAGACTTGACAAGAGCCAGAGGAAACTGCCTGTACCCTTTCTGAAAGGAACAATTAGAACCATCGAAAAACGATTAACATCACCCATTTTCTTCTAGTCTGCATACCGGCTCTCGGCCATAAACAGTGGTGAGTGCTGATATCAGGTTAAGGAGAATAAGAATAAACACTTATCCCCAATCCCTCAATAAGTAGAAATCATGGCAGTCCCTGACTAGAGCTGTCTCAGTGTTACGTCACCTATGAAAACAATACTGAAAAAGATGTAGGATTTTATTTATGTTTGCCTCTAGATGATCAACAAGCTTCTCTGCCACCACTTTCTTGCAAATTTCAGCAAAAACAGTAGGCTGGAGACAGCTCAGTAATTTGCAAGTTGGTCAGGATCTAAAGATGGCTTCTTGAGCTGAATCCTAAGCAATGCCTCCTTCAGAGAGGCCAAAAGATGACCCTCACTCAGAGAAACATTGATGATCCTTTCAAACACCAGAGCCCAAGCTCCCTCCTCTGCCTTGAGGAGCTGAGTCACAGCAGGGTCTAGTGTGGAAGTGGTGAAATGCATGCTCAAGATCACCCAAACAATGATCTTCTCATCCACAAGGCAAAACTCAGTACAAGGGGTTCTGTTGTAGACTAAGTAATGAATCTTTCTTTAAAGAACTGCCCTTCAAATTTCAGTTGTAGCTTCATTAACCTAATCGGCTGCACACACTTCTTGGTCTACCCTTTGCCTGTTGACACTCCCAGCTGCTGCCCTCTTACACTCCACTTCAAATTGCTCCACCTTACTAGTCACCACAAAAGAAATCCCCATCTTTGTGGCAGGGCAAAATTAATTATGACTTAAAAATGTTCTGCTGGTGGGGTTGGGAGGAGCCAAGCTATACATTTTTTAATTAGTTTGTTACTGCCCCACATATAAGCACCTTGATTAATTGACAAAAAATTAAAAATAAAAATCTCTATATTTAGTCCCAAGTAGCAGGTACCCTATTATTTGTGGTATTTGAGAATTAATATTTTGGGCTTAACTACCAGCCTTTTGTTATAGCTTTTGTTTTCCATACCCTTGATCCCTTTGGTGGCCTTGCTTTACTCCCTCTTGACCACTTCAGTGTATTGAGAGATCTAGAACTGCATGCAGTACTCTAGGTGGAGCTTGATCAGGGCCATATAAAATGACAGGATTACTTCTTTCGGTCTGCTGCTCATAACAGCAGCAGTGCACTGCTCATCATGCTTCACTCCCTTGTTTGTTTGCCCCTCCCCCAAGTCCTTTTCCTTATGTACAGCAGCAAGAGAAGTCTATCTCAGTGTGTAGGTCCTTCCTCAGTTTTATCTCCCCAGGAGCAGCACCTTGTAATGTGCAACACTGATCCTGAGACTCCAGGATGCCACTAAGTCATCTGACTTGTTATGGTGCTCCTGAAGTTTGTCCCATCATCAAGGGAGTCAATCACCCTGGCCAGCAGTGTCATCAGTCAACTTAAGAAGACTGTCAGAGAGCCCAGCTTCCAGATGTTTGTTAAAAATGTTGAATGGCAGTGACCCCAGGATGAGCCCTGAAGAACTTAAGTGAGTACCACTGTTAACACAGAATAGTGCCCATCCACCACAACCCTTTGCTTCTTGTCCAAAGACAGTTAGCAATTCACAATGGGGTAGTGTGGTTGGAGCAGTATGATGACTGCACTGCTGCTCCGCTCCATGCCACACTGAATGACTCCTCCTGGCATTGTAACCTATTGCTCATTTCTGCAATATTTTTAGTCACTCTATGAATGTAATGCACTTGATTTCAACACTGGATGCATAGCATTTAGACCGCGTAGTTTGGAAACCACAAAAAAATGCTTTTGTCACGAATGGCTGTTTGGTTGCTAGTTTTTAGTGACCTGTCAGACACTGCTGAAACACCTGAATTAAATGTGACAAACTTACAAGAACTTAGCTTTTAGTTCTCAGTTTTAGTCCTTATGGAGCTGCTGTTTGCTCAGGATATGTGGCACAAAGGCAATGTTTGAATATGCGACAATAGCATAGTGGCCTGGTAATGGACGGCTTTGTTTTCAATGGTTGACTTTTGGAGTAGCTGTGGCTTTGAGAGGAGTACGGTAATTCCTGGCAGTGAACCTGAAGACTGGCTATTCGGGAGATGAAGAGAATTGTGCACATATGGTGCAGAAATGCTTATGCACAATTAAAAAAAGGTATACCATACCACTGCCTGGGACTGGGGGGCTTCTGCTTATATCAGAGCATTGGAATTACTGTGCTTAGTGGGCTGCTGTTCTTTTCTTTTCTTCTTTTATCTCCCCAGGTAAACTTGAATGATGGAGATATGATAGAGCGACTCAGGTGGATGCTAGCTCTGAGAAATTAAAGGAGGCAGCTTCTGGGGACCTATTGACAGGCCAGTAATGCCCTTGAGCCTCAGAATTTCAGAGACCTTGACAGTTACCATGAACTCCCTGATTTCCTTGAAGTCCCTGAAGGAGAGTGGAGCTAGGTTTGTTAAGTGTCTGTATCAGTGCTGTTTACAAGGATGCTTCAGAAGCAAAATTTGGGGTAAAATCCCCTTAAAATGTGCTCCTTTAAACTCTTATTCTATTAAGATGTAGACTTAATTCTTAGCCTTGCTGATGGCTTATTTCAACATTTCTGGTGGTTTCTGCTGTGCTTGCGTGGGAAGGGGTCTGTGGCTCTTCCCAAGATGGAGAGGTGTCCCTCCAGACTAGAAGTAATAATTCTGATGATATTATCGGGGAAGGTACACTAGCTGAACCTTGAAGCCTACACAGTTTATCGACCGACAGTAAGTGGAGCTGGTGTTAAGTGATGAGTGACACCAGTACTTTAAAACATTTTAAAAGTATGAACACGGGAAGAGCCATTTTGAGCCCTGGGTAATGGGAATACAAAAAGGGCAGGTGTTACTTTAAAATGTCATTTTAAATAATTCTAAAATGTTAAAATGGTTCACTTATATAATAGGCTGCATTAAGCACAACTTAAATATTTTAAGCTCCTTTACTTGTATGGCTTCCTAATGATTTCCAATGGAACTACTCCATAAATGTTTGGTCTAAAAAGTTGTTTGTAGTTTAAAATTGTCTTGGTTTTGAGACTCAGAGACTCTGTTTAGGGCTTATTATTTCAAATGGGATTTGACATATGATTCCATGCTGGTGTGTAGATCAGCGAAACCTGGGTTGAGGGAATTACACTTGATGCTGCTTAAAACACTAAATATCACTGAAATAATGCAGAGTACGTATAGTGTCTGTATAGTGTTTGTGTGAATTAAGGTTTAAACACTCACTTGCCATGCTCTATATCTAGTTAACTGCATCATCAAAATTATTCTTCATAAGAAAGTTTTAAGTGTAACTCAATCCTGAAAACTGGGAATTTTAAAATAGGAACATAGTAATGATATTAAGTGCCTTAATAATTAGTAGCTAAAGCTGATGAATATCTATTCATTTGGTGACAGTTGCTGTCAACATATGGAGGAATGTTGATCCTCTGGATATTATAGAAACATAGAAACACAGAATCTGATGGCAGATAAGGACCGCTTGGCCCACCCAGTTTGCCCATTTCCCTACCTAATGGATAAGCTGCAGATCCTAGTTAACCAGCAGCCTACTTCTTTCTACCCCAACCCCCTAGAATTGCCTTATGACTGTCCCATGCATGCTTGAGATTCAACCACTGTTTTTGACTCCACAACCTCCACTGGAAGGCTGTTCCATGCATTCACAACACTCTCTGTGAAAAAATACTTCCTTACATTACCTCTGAGCTGCCTCCCCTCTATCTTCAAATTGTGCCCCCTTGTTCTTGCACACATCTTTTTTTGAAAGATGCTACCCTCTTGGACTTTGTTGATTCCCTTGAGGTACTTGAACATTTCTATCATGCCCCCCCCTTCCTCAAAGCTATACATATTAAGCTCCTTTAGTCTCTCTACATATGGCTTCTGGTGCAGACCCTGCACCATTTTAGTTGCCCTCCTCTGGACAGCTTCCATCTTGTCTATGTCCTTGTGGAGATTGGGTCTCCAGAACTACACACAGTACTCCAGATGGGGTCTCACCAGCTGTCTGTACAGAGGGATAACAACTTCCTGTTTTCTACTAGTGATGCCTCTCCCTATGCATCCAAGTATCCCCCCAGTGTACTCTTCCCCTGGGTTTTGTTTCCCAGGTGCATTACCTTGCACTTCTTTGCATTGAATCTAAGCTGCCATACATTTGACCATTCCTCTAACCTTGCCATGTCCCTTCTCATCCTTTCCACCCCACCTTGAGCATCAACTCTGTTGCAGATCTTTGTGTCATCTGCAAAGAGACATACTTTTCCTTCCAGTCCCTCTGCAGTGTCACTTATAAAGACATTGAAGAGGGCTGGTCCTAATACTGAACCCTGTGGTACCCCACTAGTAACCCCCCTTTCCTCAGAGTGGACTCCATTTACTATTACTATTACCCTCTGTGTCTTATTCTCCAGCCAATTCATTACCCAGGCTATCATCTTCGGACCCACTCCCAGGCAGGCTAACTTGTATATTAATATTTTGTGTGGGACTGAGTCAATGCCTTGCTAAAGTCTAGGTAGGCCATGTCCACATCCTCTCTTTGATCTACTACTTTGGTCACCCAGTCAAAGAAATCTATTAGATTCACCTGGCATGACCTTCCCACTGTGAATCCATGCTGCCTTGGGTCCTGTGCCCCACTGGCCTCTAGGTACTCAACAATTCTTTCCTTCAGAAGTGATTCCTTCATTTTCCCTATCACTGAGGTTAAACTAACAGGTCTGTAGTTTCCTGCTTCTGCCTTGCTCCCACTTTTGTGAAGGGGAATCACATCTGCCCTCCTCCAGTCCTCAGGTACCACCCCATCCTCCCATGATTCATTAAAAAGGGTAGTCAGTGGTGTCACTAGTTCTACCCTTAGTTCTTTTAGAATTCAGGGATGAATTCTATTAGGCCCCATTGCTTTGTCCACCTTCAATTTTAAGAGTTATTTCAGAACTCTTTCTTCTGTAAATGGGCTGGTATCAACTTCTGCATCCAGTGTGTTTCTATTGTTTGTTTTAGGTACCTCCCCCTCTTCATTTGTAAATACTGAGCAAAAATATTTGTTTAGTATCTCTGCCTTTTCACCGTCACCCTCTGCCCACCCCCTCCCCTTTATTAAGCCTCACTATCCCTCCCTTAGTCTTCCTTCGCTCCCTGATGTACCTAAAAGGTTTTATCCCCTTCTTAACTGACTTGGCTATCTTTTCCTCGGTTTGGGCCTTTGCTGTTCTGACTGCCTTCCCAGCTTCCTTTTGCTTTAACTGATACAATTCTCTGTCCTGTTCCTTCTGTGATTCCTTGTACTTTCTGAATGCTTTCTTTTTCTGAGCCTTCACTGCCACCTCCTTTGAGAACCACAGTGGTTTCTTACATCATTTTGTTTATTTGCTTCACACAAAGGATTGTTACCTCTGTGATGGCAGTTTTTACTATTCCCCATTGTTCTTCCACCCCTCCTTCCTGCTCATTTGCTAGTGCATTCCTTAGACACTAACCCATTTTGGCAAAGTCAGCCCTCCTGAAGTCCAGTACTTTTGCCTTTGTATGGCTTGACTCTATTGCTGTGTTTATTGTGAACCATACAGTTCGATGGTCGCTAGTTCCCAGATGGCTACCTACTACTACATCTGTGATCCTCTCTCCATCTCCATTTGAGAGAACCAGGTCTAAGATTGCTCCCTCTTGAGTGGGTTCCAATACTAGTTGTCTAAGGCATGCCCCCTGTAGGGCATCTAGAATAACCCACTCTTAGAAGTGGCTGCTGCAACTGCACTCCAGTTAACATCTGGCATATTCAGATCACCCATCAGCAATACCTCCCCTTCAAGTGTAAGCATCAAGCTCCTGGGTTACTGGTTATTGGCTCAATAGTATGGTTAACTATTTTTTATTTAAGCTATCGGCAAACTCCCTATGAGGGTGCTGTTTGGCGGCTCTGTTTGCCTACTGAGGTTCTGTGCCTGCCTGCATTAGCAAGAAATAGAACTGTCTTGATGGTCACTGCCCAAAGAGAAAGCTTCTAATGAGGATCTCCTCTAAAAACTTCTAGCTACTGAAAGTGGTGAAGGCAGTAAAACTATCTGCAAGTAAGAAACTGGGTTATCAGCTGGCACAGAAAATGTGCATCAAGTATGCAGACTATATTCTGCAAGGTGTTCTTTGTCAAAATGATGACTAACGTATCCAGGAGTCAGATGTCAGAAGGAGGCAGTATAGCATAGTGGTTTAAGGCTCTGAGCTGCAAATCTGGAGACCTGGGTTTGAATCCCACAGTCCCCACTTGCATACTGTGTGACCCTGAGCAAGTCCCTTAACTTCCCTGTGCTCCCAGGTTGCACCTGTAAACAAGCTTTCAGCTTAGTGTGTCTCACCTGGTTAAGCAATTGGGAGAGGTAGTCAGACAGAAAAATGTAGAAGTATTTTTTTGCCGACACAGAAAGTATTGCTAAGATAAATATGCAGACTAAGTTCTGACCAAGTGAGGCTTGTCAAGCATAAGAATTGAGAACTACTTTGTGGAAAGATGCATTTAGCAGAAATAGGATACATAAGTATGTTAATTGGCTTTCAGCCTATACAGAAAGTAATAAGTTAAATATGTAAACTAATTTCGGTTAACTGATGTTGTATAGGAGGATTCCCCTTGGAAAATGTATACTTGGCTTAAGCTACAAGCTTTTCTAAAGTACTGCACTTATGTAAGGCAGAGTCCAGAAAGTTGGGGCATAATAAGTATTGTACACAGTACCTGGAGGGAGTCTTCATTTAGTAATGAATTTAAGTGATGATATATCTGGAATGAAATTCGAAGCAAATGAAATAAGGAGCTTACACTTTCTGCAATGTTAATTATATTTGATGGAAAGATTCTTAATGGAAATTTTGTATCATTGTTTTAGGTATCTGTAAGTATATAAGAAGTTGTATTGTTTAAGTCATGTCTGCTTTTGTAATGGTCTTTTGACTGAACAAATAAAGCTATTCCACATTTTGTATGCCTTGCATGTACCACACTGGAGTACTTTGCCCGGACGTTTCTCATGCACCAGTGTCAAAGGCATTGCTGAAGTCGAGACAGACTATGTCCACAGACCTACCTTTGTCAATGAAGACTCTAAAATATGGTGATCGGGTTGGCTTGGCAAGATCTGACATTCATAAAGCCATAGCCTCAACTTCAGCAGTTTCTTCAATTTTTTTCTGCCACAACGTCATGTGCATCTGCTTATGACATAAGAATCGTTTCCGTGCATTGGTAACCCATCAGTTGTGATGTCATAAGCAGAATATTATGCATTGCATTTTCCAATGTCCTAGATCGCCACAAGCCTTGGCGCACTGACGATACAGTACATGGGGCTTGCAGTGATCTAACAGGATTTTCTATCCCATGTATCAACTGTTGCTAGTTAGACCAACATTTTCTGGTCTATCTTGCGGCAATCCAGGGGGACTGATTTATGGAACTTGTGCCAAATATTTGGTGCAAGTGGCCATAATTTGTGACAACTGTTTCAGCTGCACCCAAGATTGTAAAATTGAGTGAAGTTGCTATGAAGGGTTTGGTGCATGGACAGAACTAAAGTGTTATGGCACAGGACTGAATGCAAACCCTATGCCATGTTTTGAAAATCCTGCCCTATGGCTTCAGGGTAGGTGGCTTCATCTTGCCCCATTAGGGAAGGAGGTCCTTAAACAGGGGATGGCTGAATACATTCAAGAAAGGTGGGGTTTAAACTTGTGAGGGGGGGGAGGGATAAGGAAGGGGCTGACCAGAAGCCTTCTCCTCCAGATGAGGCGAGTAGCCTTCAAGCCCGGGGAGGAGGGGGGAAACAGACTCGGGGTGGAGGTTTCAGGAGGAGCAGAGGGAGGATGGAAGTATAAGGAATCTGGGTGGGGTTCGACAAAGAGGATCAGGGATAAGGGTTGGGGGTTGGTGTTAGTAAATGCCAGGAGCTTGGGAAACAAGTTGCCAGAGTTCCAGACCATGCTGTTCGAGGGAGGGTGGATGTGGTGGCAGTCACGGGCGTGGGCCAACAAAAACCATGACTGGGACCTAAGCGTGCGGGGGTACACTATGCTTAGGAAGGATAGAAAGGAGGGTAGAGGGGTGGGAAGTATATTTCATTAGAGATGGCATAGAAATTGCTAGGATAGAAGAGCAGAGGGAAATGTGGAGGCCTTATGGGTCACCTTACGCTGCCAGCAAGAGATAAGGTCAAGCTGGCTGTAGTATATAGGCCCCGGGATGAGTGATGTTCTAGGATGGTTTGTTGACAACATCATTGTCCAGTGTGGACCAAAAGGGGAAGGAGTGGTGTTGATGGGGACCCTAATATGCCAGGTACAAACTGGGCAACCATGTCCTCTAAGGTGGCCAAGGAGCAGAGGCTGCTGGACGGCTTCCAGGATGTGTTCTTAACACAGCATGTGATGGAGCCCACAAGGGAGGGGCATGTCCTGGACGTGGTTCTGACAGATGGGGATCTGGTAAGGGACCTGGTTGTACAGGACCCCCTGACTGGGAGCGACCACAATACTGTCTGGTTTCAAATAAGCATGGGGATGGGGAGATCTAGGACACTGGCAGTGGACTTCAGGGGGGCAGACTTTGTGGGCATGGGAAATATTCTCAAGGATCACTTGAAGGGGATTACATCAATGACAAGTGTGGAAAGGAGATGGGAGGTCATAAAATGGGGACTTCATGAGGCAGTCAGGATCTGTGCCAAGTTGAAACGTAAGGAAGCAAGGTCACATAAACCATGCTGGTGGTCAGTGAGGTACAGGTAGCAGTCAGAAAAAAGGCGGCCTACAAAAATATAAAACAACAAGAGGATAGGGATAAGGAAATGTACCATCTTGCATCTAGAAAAGTCACCCGGATGGTGAGGGAGCAAAGTCCAGTAAAGAGCAGCTGGCACAGGGATACATGGAGGGAAAAGGGTTCTTCTGGTACATTGGGGGTGGAGAAAAACTAAGGGCCATCTCAGCAGATTGAGATCAGAAGGAGGGTGGGTGGAAGAGGGGACCAGGCAGAGGCATTGATCAGTACTTTGCCTCTGTGTTCACTAGGGAGGGATGGGATATCTACAAAGCAAGGCACGGAGGGGAGAAGCAGCAGAGGGGATCAGGGGAGCAACAGAAATGGAGCAAGAGGGAAGGAGAGGTACCTCAGGGTGTCACATCTGGATAAGGATAAAAGGCCAGTAAGGTGGAGGGACGGATGATGCTATCTCTGCCAAAGGTGTGGTTAGCCCTCAAGGCCTAAAGAAAGACAAATCTCCTGGGCTGGATGGCATTCATCCAAGAGTACTATGGAGTGGGCGGACATACTGGCTGCACCTAGGAGCTCTTCAACAGGTCACTTGAGACAGGAAGGGTACCTAGGGATGTGAGAGGCACATGTGGTGCCAATCCATAAAGGGGGTGGGGAAGTACCAGGTAACTACGGACCCATCAGTTTGACCTCGGTAGTGGGAAAATTAATGGAGAGTATACTAAAGAATGATTGAGGGTGTACTTGGAGGAGGTGGGAGGTCTGGATGATGACAGCAACATGGGTTTGTGCCAGGTAGATCATGTCAAACCAATCTTGTGGAGTTCTATGAATGGGTAACATCAGAACTGGACAGGAAAGAAGCCTGTGGATGTATTATTCTTGGACTTCAGCAAGGCGTTTGACTCTGTCCCCCACAATGGTCTGGTGGAGAAACTGATGGGGTTAGGAGTAGGCCCTTTGATAGTCAGATGGATTGAAAACTGGCTAGCTGGATGCACCCAGAGAGTAGTGGTCTGTGGGGAGCTCTCGAACCCTAGGGAGGTTGGTAGTGGGGTACCACAGGGCTCGGTCCTGGGTCCGATCCTGTTTAATGCATACATATTGGACATCAGGGAAGGTATAGGGTGTGAAATGAGTCACTTTGTGGATGACTTCAAGATAGGAGCAGTAGCTGAGGGAGAAGAGGGGAGGTTGGCCCTGCAAGGGGACCTGGACACCCTGGAAAGTGGGGCTCACACATGGAAATTAAATTTCAATATCACCAAGTGCAAGGTGTTGCATCTTGGTTGGGAAACCAAACACAGGTACACCCTGGGAGGGAGGCGCTGGAGGCCTCAATAGGGAAAAAAGACCTAGGGTCATGGTGGATGCATGCATGAATAACTCTGAGCAGTGGAGAGAGCGGCTAGCAAGGCAAACAGGATGTTGGGATGCATCGTAAGGGGATCACCTCTAGGAGCAAGGAAGTGATTCTGCCACTGTACAATGGACTGGTTAGACCACACCTTGAGTACTGTGTACAGTACTGGAGACCACACTTGAAGAGGGACATACAGCTCCTGAGAGGGTACAGAGGAGGCAACTAAGATGATCACGAGGCTAGGGATTTAGCATGATGAGGACAAACTTGAGGAGCTCTGCCTGTTTTCATTGGAGGAGAGGAGAGACAGGGGGACATGATTGAGGTCTTCAAGTATCTCAAGGGAATAAATAGGGTAAAGATGGAGGGGATCTTTAGAGCAAAGCAGGGAGGTATCACCAGAGGGCATGGTTTGAAGTTGGAAGGTGGAAGGGTGAGGGGGGAAAAGGGGTGGAGGTTTTTCACTGAGAGGGTGGTGGACCCTTGGAATGCACTACCTGGCGAGCTGGTTCAGAGATCCACAGTGGAGGGCTTCAAGAGAGGGTGGGGCAGACACAGAAAGTGGATGTATCAGATGATGGCCTGTCCCGGGGGGTGGGGATGGATGATAGGGGGTTTCTGGAGCACAAGGGATGGGAAGGCCTCGGCACCCAACTAAGGATCTAAGGTTTGAGCAGACTCGATAGACCATAAGGCCTAATCTGCTGGCAAATAGTATGTTAGTATGTTAGTAATATATGAGGTCTAAGGGAAAAGATCCTGTATTAATGATAATAATGCCACAACAGTAAGCCACACCACTCAGGAGACCTAAATAAAGGCAATATTTTATTATAAAATAACACCTCAACAAACACTACAGGTGTGTGAAACAAAGGCAACCTCTACCAGTTCCGCTCAGTTGGCGTCATCAGGAGGATGACCAGTCAAAATACATAGACCCTTATAAAGCCAGTGAACCTATCAAATTTAAAGTGACAGTACAAAAATTAATCAACCATTTAAAACAGAGGATCTACATATCATAAGTAATTATAAAAAAAATTTGGGGGGCAATTCCTACATCTAGGGAGAATTATGACCAAGAAAAAATATGTATAGAATTCTAAAGGCATATAACATTATTCCCTCATATGCATCCTTATTCCCATCATACTGTACAGAACATATTAATTTGTTAATTAATAAGAAATCTATGTTCTTAAACCAAAAAACAAGTCTATATATAGCAGTATAGGTTCTTGGTCATAATTCTCCCTAGACGTAGGAATTGCAAAAAAAAAATGTTATAATTATTTATGATATGTAGATCCTCAGTTTTAAATGGTTGATTAATTTTTGTACTGTCACTTTAAATTTGATAGGTTCACTGGCTATGTAAGGGTCTATGTATTTTGATTGTCATCCTCCTGATGATGCTAACTGAGTGAAACCGTAGATGTTGCCTTTGTTTCACACACCTGTAGTGTTTGTTGCGGTGTTATTTTATAATAAAATATTGCCTTTATTTAGGTCTCCTGAGTGGTGCGGCTTACTGTTGTGGCATTACGTGATTTATTATGCCCGCACACTCCATTCACTGCTGAACTGTTTTGCTTATCTTGATTAATGATAATAACTAGTGAAAATTGGCAGTTTTTGGTTGGAAACTAGAAAATATATTTGTTGTAACTGCTATAGAAAAATCTAGAAAAAAATTAATATTTTCAAAAAGACTTCCGTAATCCGTAATGTTTCTGTTTATATTTTAAAAAGTCAAGAGAATCCAACATTTTTTTGCTGTTTTATTTACTGTGCTTTTTGCTGTACCTGGTCTGTCGATAATCTGCCCTGGTCATGACCTCCCTGTGCATCCACCTCTGATTGTAGCCAGTGCTCCCCGGTCACCTCTGGCTGGCCCCTCAGAGGGTGGGGTTGCAGCAATGGCCCCAATGCTGCCGCAAGTCCAGCATCTGCTTGAGGAGCTGGCATTGGAGGCTGATGGAGGCCCAAGGGGGAAGGCATTATGGAGATGGACCAGGCCCAGGTTTTTCTTCCCCGGTAGGCAGGAGCAGGCACATGCAATGACAGCCAGCATCTGCCCGCCCCTGAGTGATACAGGCATCAGTGTTCTTGCAGCATGCCCAGCCTCTGTTAGGTGTTGCTAGACATGAAACACCCCACCTCAAGAGAAGGAGAGCAGTCTAAGGATGCTCTATCCTTCTCCCTCTAGCTAGCCCTCTGATGACCCAGGTCACCGACGTTGCAAGCGGAAATCCAACCGCTGTGCCAGCAGGTTGGTAAGAATCCAACTCTTGGATTTTTCTCCATTGCATAGTTCATAATTTCCATGCACAGAATCTTAAAAACATCCCATTAATTTGGTGTACTCTATTACGTGTGCAGAAGGATATCTAATAAACCAGCATTGACAGGTCTCAAATGTGGGATGGATTGTAGGATGCAACCAAGGGCATGTAAGTAATCAGGAGGTTGATCCTTCAAAGTAAGTAAATGTTAACGTTCCAGAATCAAACCCTAAATTCAAATAGGAAAAGAGAACCAGAAAAGTAAAACTGCAGAAAAGTGTTGACTATTTCTAATACAGGGTAGCATCCTCACCACAAAATTCAAAGCATTAAGACATAAATCCTTTACAAAATCCAGTCCATAGTCTTTCATGTCAGGGGCCTATAAAGCAAAACTCCTTTTAAGAGCAGTGTGTATTTGAATTTGAATGAGGCAGTATGTGTCAGGATATTCTCAGAATCTCAATGTACTGTATGTAGTACCACTGAAAAAATGTTTTTATTTTGCACTTTGTAGTAACTAGTATTTATTTATGTAATGTAACCCCATGTCAGTGTTTGAGGTTCTAAGTATGGTCTATTACCCTATATGGCCATAGCCAAATAGGGTTGTTCTATGAAATTAAAAGGGGTTTGGAGCCAGTGTGAGGAATAATCAGAAGGAGAGGGAAGTCAAAAGAACAGTAGAGAGCAAGTCTTTGTACCGCAGCCCATGCAAATAGTTTTCTGTAGTGAGGAAGTTTATATTTAGAACTGGAGATGTACACAAAATCATTATGATTTCAGAAGAGCACTAGCAGCTCTGCTATAGAACTGTAGGAGATATAGGAGAAGGAGACCCTCTGGGGAGTTGAAGTTGAGATTGCCCAGAGGGGTGCCCCGATAGCAGATCTTGTATGGAACAAAAATGAAGGCAGGGTATCCAGTACTAACAGCTCAGTCTGAGGACCTCATGTAAAATAAGGTACTGGGATGATGGGACATATTTTCCTTTAAGGCTCCCTGTGGGCTAGATGTAATGTTTGCAAATCCACAAGCTCAGTTAATGGATGGCATACCCCAGAGACCTTTTATTTGAAGGTTGATCCCAATAATGACAGTCCCTCTCAAGTAGAGGGTAGGGGTGTGTGCCAGGGCATATTCTACTTGTGTGCTATCAGTGAAGCTTCTTCTAGCAGGTAATGAAATGATGGTAGTGTCCATATGAAGGAATGCTGCTGAGGAGGAGTAATATCAAATTAGATTATCTAAGGTCCCATTTAGGGGCCCTGTACTGAATAAGAACCATTCTGTCTCTGCTGTGGCATCCCCCACAGACATGGGAGCGAAATATATTTATCCTGAGTTAAATAAACCCCATGCTGCTTGACTGAGAACACATGAGTGAAAATAAGTTAAAGAATGCCTTTTAAATTAATTGATCATAGATGAATAAGTACAGAAAAAGACCAAGTCCACTGAGTCAGAACCTATGCCTAGTTTAATTTATTCTGCCCCTCTGGAGTGCTCCCTTCCCTCTGCCTCCATCTTGCTCCTTACTCCTAATAACCACTGTTAATCTGTCCTACTGTCTACTTTTGAACCCTTATATAGTCCCACTATTACATTATTGAATAGACTGCTTCACCCGTATGCAACCTGCTTTGTGAAAAATATCTTACACATAATGGCAGTATGTGTTGAGCCATAATCCTAAATTAATTTGCTGATAAATAACGCTCAAGTGCCAACTGTTTTATTTTGTTATATTTTATTTCCCCATCCCTTTTATTTTATATTATTTTATTTTTGTTGTTTCATAGAATTGTGTGAACTGGAAATTCTATGAAGGAGGAGCAAATACTACAGAGGAGGTACCATGTATGATAGTCGGGGGGGTAGGACTGCCATGGTAGGGACTAGGAGATGCCTGGGGAGTATCTGGAATCAGGATTGGGGCATGCCATGTCTGGTTCCCCTACCCAAGGCCTGTCTAATTTCAGTGAGCAAGTAGTAGTCTGTCCAGCCAGCACGACTCCTTCCCTTCAGGTCTTTCTCTGTAATGCAAGATCACTGAGGAATAAGATGGCAGTGATGGAGGGGTTTCCTCACTGATTCCTCAGTTGGCCATGTTTGTATCACAGAGACCTGCTTGAGCAATGAATTCGGACCTGTTCTGAAGGCATCTACCCCACCTGGTTTCTCCATGGTGCATTGCCCAAAGAGGGATTGCAGAGGGGGTGGGGTGGCCATCTGTTTTAGATCAACTCTGGGACTCACTGCACTCCCTATTAGAACTTTGAGGTCCTTTGAATGTGTGATGGCTAGATGCAATCCAAGCATTAGTGGCAGGATCATTTTCATCTACCAGCCTCCAGATGGTTGGAGTGATTTCCTGCAGGAGTTAGCAGACATCACTGCCAGCCAGGTATTGGAAGCCCCCAGACTGCTGCTGTTGGGGGATTTTAGTGCCTGGGTCAATGATGAAGCCTCACAATTTGGACAGAAATCCTTCAGCTGATGTTATTGCTGGGACTGACACAGGTCTTTGCCTCTGAAACCCATCAGCATGGTCAAGCATTGAACCGGATCTTATCCTTAGGACTTGACATTAGTGTGATCAAGGTTGATCCGGTCTTTTCATCGGACCATCATGCAGTGTTGTTCAAATAAGGGGTCCACTATTTGAGCACTTCTTCTGTGGAGATCATCCAGTTCTGTCTGACACATAATTTGGAGCCTCACAAGTTCCACGAGGCACTGGATGTTTTAGATATGTTTCTGGACTGTGCGCAGGGTCCTGAGGTAGTCATACAGCACTATAATACGGTGCTTGCAGCCTCCTTAGACTCTGTTGCACATGACTGTGTTCATCCCTTGACATCCTGATGTAGTTCACCATGGTAATGTGCTGAGCTGTATCAGATGAAGACTAAGGGACAGAGGTTGGAGTGTTCCTGGAGAAATTCCAAGACTGTAGAGGACAGGGTGGTACTGAGAACTCACTATGCAGAGTATCAATGGATAATCAGCATGAAAAAAGGCAGAGTTCCTGTCTCATGTCAATTGTGGCAGGTAAAAATCGTCCAGCATAGCTCTTTCATACTGTTAACAGGTCACTAAATATGAAAATTACATACTTACTGTAATTCTTGATCTCCTAGGAATATCTTCACCATTTAGTCACACTAATGAGTCTGTGTTGGAGGCACTAGGACCCTGTGGGAGCATGAACTTTTCAGCAGGGCTGGTGCCGAAGGAAGCTGTGTGCATGCACAGTGCTGCGAGAGTGGCTTGTAGCACCAGGCTTACCTTGGCACCAGCCCCTAACCACTTCAGTTCCTTTTTACCAAGGAGGTACAGAATAAGCTAACTAGTAGTCATGTACTTCCTTGAAGGGCATGATGAGCCCTGGTGCCCTGTGCAAGCATAGCCAGTGAATGAGTAGACAATATCTTTAAGTCTCAAGACTTGAACAAGGAAGAGAGCAAAACCCTGAGGAAGTGAGCTTGGGGGATGATGGGTGGGCATCTGAATAAATTGTTAAAGATACAGTATTCCTAGAAGATCAAGAATTAAGGTAAGTACATAATTTTCATATTTTCCAGGAATGTATCTTCACCATTTATTCCCACTAGTGGGTCAGAGTACTAAGCTGAGAAAAAACTCCTAGGGTAGGGTGGTAGGAGTGAAAAACTTACTCAGGACTAAGTCCATTCAGGACAGCCCTGCCAAGTGGCAAACTGCACTACAGAGATATGCAGGACACAAGAGCTTGACAAAATATGCACTACGATCTCAGTTACAGCTTTGCAATGCATCACCGACAGGTACAGGAGCAAACCTCTGATAGGGATGTGACAACTGCAAAGGTGGAGTTGGTGTGTACCTGACCTTTCAGCATGAACTATGCCATGGCATAGCAGAGAAGCAAACAGTTCACCACCTAAGCAGAAATGCACAGGACTGGAGGAGGCTGACTCTTCAACTGGAGCAAAAGAAACCAAAAGCTGTTTGGATTGCTTGAAATCCTAGCTCAGTCCAGGAGAGAAATGAGGACCCTCTGAACTTTCAGAGAATGAAAAGAAAGAGCTTTCCATCATTCTGGAAGCTGGCATAGTAGGTAAGCAGCACAGCGGATGATTCAGAGATAGAACAGTGATGCCACTTAGAAGCAACTTATGAATGTGGAGCACTACCTTGTTCCTGTGGAAAACAGAATAAGGGGATCTAAGATGAAGAAATGGATTTCAGGCACTCTACAAGCAGAAGAGATGGACACTAGAAAGCTGCTTTCCAAGTAAAAACTTAGCTCATAAGTCCCAAAAAGGCTCAAGGTATGCAGGTAAGCAAGTCCAACACAATGTAGATATCCAAGCAACCACCAGCTTCCAGGCGAGGGCCTCATGTGTAGAAATGCCCTAAAAGAACCAGTTAAAACAAGACAGTTGAGCCAGGTAGAGGGTACCAATGGGCTGAAGGCATACAAAAATAGCACTCAAGAGAACCTTGATTGTGGAATACTGCAAACTAGCATTAGAAACATTCTGTGAGAACTTCAGACCCTAGTAAGGTGTACACTGGAAAAGGTTCATGCGAATGTCGGAGCACCAGGTAGAAAAACCTTTTCATTTGGTCATGAAGGACTTTCAAATGCAGGGTTATGGGCAGGAAAACGTATTGCAGGAACTCTCTGAAATACCTTGTTCCTAATAACCTCCATATCTCTAGGAGTCAAGTCTTAAGCTGAAGGAAGCATAAGTTGGGATGGAGTAGAAGACTCTGAGACATGGCCAGCCTGAAAGGAAGGTTCCTCTATTAGTGATTGATGGCCTACCTACCAAGAAACTATATCTGCTGAGACCAACAGAGTGCCTCCTAAGTGATTTTGTCTCATTGCACATCCAGTTTTAACAGTATTCACTGCACTAGAGGGGGTTGGAGAGAGATAGACATGGCAGTCTAAATATATCCTAGCAGGAAAAGCTATGTCTTGGCCTTCTGGAGTTGACTAGAGGCAGCTCAGGCAAAGGGTCTACAACTGGAGTGCCCCACTCACTGAACAGTGATCTCACAAAATCAGACAAAAACTGGGCCCTGATTGGCCGAGCTCACTTGTCAGTGAGAACTAGACAGCTGGCAGATAACTGGCCTACAGTAGGATCCCCTGCTCCAGGAGCTCCCTCCATGCTCTCATAGCTTCTGAGAAAATAAGAAAGAGAGTGCTCATTGGTTGCTTGTTCATGCTATACAAGGCAGACTATTGTCTATCTGGATAAAGCTATATAGTAGCTGTTGAGACCCACTAGGGTGACAGGCAAGTGATTAAACTAGGGGTTCAATTGGGAGCTATAAGACCCAAACATGGCCTGCATTAGTGTGACGAGAGAGTGCAAGGGGCAGGATCTATAAGCTTGCATATCCAAGGAGCTAAATAATCCTGGAAAAATAAAAGAGATGGTGACTGCTGGAATAAAATCCCAAATGTGGCAGTCATGAGAATTCCCCCCCACTTCAATTTTTTTTTGAAGCTCTGCCAGGGGGTGGGTGAGCTCCTACAGATGGGGATGAGGGAAAATACCCTTGAAGCTAGCTAGCACAAGAGCATGCCCTGAGGCACAGAAGAAGTATCTGGGTCTGAAAAGTCCAGGCTAAGGTGTCATTATCACCACCCTAGAAGAAATGAGGTGGGGGTAAGACTTATCTTCCTCACTATCCCTCCTGGAGGGAGAGGAGTAGGGAGGTTCCTCTAACTGAGAACCAGTGGCATCGATTGGGTGCCAGACAGGACACCAGAAAGGAACATCATAGGTGGCACTAGGAAAGCATGGACCCAGTGCCAGACCCGATGCCAGACCCAGGTGCCAGATCCAGGCACCGAACAGAGGCATCAAACACAGGCCCTAGACATAGGCGCCAGACACAGGCACCAGACACTGGTGCCAGACACACTGCCAAGTTGTTGGCACTGGACATGGCATCAGATACCAGGCATTTGGTGCCATAAATGCAGTGCCAACAGGGAGACATGGCATCGGGGGCCAGCACTGTAGGGGTGGTACCAGGAGGACTGAGTGCAGTGCCATGAGATCCTGACACCAATCTGGTGTCAGATGACACTAGAGCCAGTAGAGTCACAGGAATGGCACTGGGAAGAACCAAACTGCATCGGGAGTTGCACAGTGCTGGAAAACCACTGGAGTTGACCCAGCACCAGTAAGAAACAACCTAGCACCTGGAGCAGTGGAACCAGCATGTTCCCAGGCCTGAAGGGCCAGGAAGGGAAGGAAATGACACCAGGAGATCCCACTGACCTGACACCAGCATGAAGCTCACATGATGCCAAAGAGGGGTCGACCTGGCACTATGACCAGTGCTAGAAGCTGGTGTTAGGTCAGGCGTTGAAGACCAAAATGCAGCATTGACACCAGAACCAGACCCAGCACCAGCAACCCAGACAGCACTGAAGTGACTAGCAGTGGTACGTGGCTAGTCCCACCAAGACACACAAGTTGGGGGGTGTGGTCAGGAGGGCAGAAATAGGTGGTGTGGTCACCAGTAAGGGTAGAAGGTTGTTGCCAGAGCCAAATGCTCTACCTGGCTTGAGAGCCACAACCGTGGGTTCAGTGCCACCAACCTACAAGGGCCAGGACCCACTAGCAACAACACTCCAGCCTGACACTACACCTGCTGCTCCGAAGAGCTGCTCAGGGAAGACTGCCTACTGGGAACCTCCTCTAAGGAGAGAGGGGGAACTCCAGGCCTAAGGTCTCAGTGTCCCGGCACCAAGGCCCACAGAGATGCAGACAGTGCTAAAAAGGCCATGGCACCAGGAATTGGAGTCTCATGGAAGACTTCCCAGAGGGTGACCTTGAGTGGTACTGTTTGCCTCTCTCCTGAAGCTGAAAGAAGGAACTCGAGGCCACGCAACACCAAGAACTTGACCGGGAATCAGGAACCACTCCTTCATGCTCTGGAGAACTTCCCTTCCCCTGAGCACAGGACCACCCATGGTCAGAACCCTTCCCTCGTAGGAAGGTGGATCAGACATGGCCCCCTGCTGCTGGAGCAGCCTACCAATCATGGTACCGAGCCATTTGACACCAGGCCAAATACGTTGCCATGCCAAACATTGTGCAGGGAAGGAGTCCTACTGTAATCCTGTAGAAACGACTGATGAGGCTCGATAGGACTGAGAGAAAACTGACAGAATTTTTTTTAGGAAAATCACTAAATTGATACAAAAATAGTAAGTTCTAGCTTTAAACAACTAAAAACTGAAATGAACTGAAAGTGGCTGTTGTATAAATGTGAAATTCTAATTCCCAAAGGGCAAATGATGTGATTACTGAAGTGTACTTGATGGTGGGGAAAAAAGGAACTGAGGCAGTTGGGGCTGGTGTCAAGGTAGGCCGGGCACTGTTAACCACTCTTGTGGTACCGTGCATGCACACGGCTTGCCTCAGCACCTGCCCTGCTGAAACATCTGGCTGCCTCTGGGTCCTAGTACCTCTGGCATGGACTCATTAGTGTGAATAAATGGTGAAGATACATTCCTGGAAGATTCTCCCTGCTGACAGTCTGTAAGAGCCTTTTCTGTATAAAAGTGAGAGGAATTTGGATGTTTTTTCACTGACAAGGTGTCGGCCATCAGGTTGGGGATTCCATCCTGTCATGAGCTGGTAGTGGTAGCACCTCTGGTGATGTAGATCTGCCTATGTGGGATGCATTGTGACCTATTTCTAGGCTGAGGTGCACCATATAGTCTCTAGTTTGTGCCCCACCAGCTGTATACTGGACCTGGAACCAACATGGTTGACCCTTGGCTGTGGCGAGTTCCTGGGCCAGATGTTCATGGAGATTATAAATGGTTCCTTGAGGGAGGGTGTGTTTCCATTTGCTTTGAAAAAGGCTGTGGTAAGACCACTCCTAAAAAATCTTCCTTGGATCCTGATGTTCTATCAAACTGCAGGCCTGACTCTAACCTTACCTCTTCAGGGAAGGTTATTGAGAAGGTAGTGGCAAAGCAACTGATAGACACTCTGGAGTCTTTTTCCATTTACAAACTTCTCCAGTCAAGCTTCTGGCCCTGTCACAGCATGGAGACTGCTTTCATTGGGGTAACTCATGATCATCTCCTGTTGAGAGGTCAAGAACATCATTCTATCTTCCTGCTCTTGTGTCTCTCATCAGAATTTGATACAGTAGACCATGGGGTGCTTTTGGATTGCATGATTAACTATATGGGCCTCACCAGCACAACTCTTTACTGGTTCATATGCTGTAGCTCTGCAGGAGGGTGGACTCAGCTGAGGTGATACAGGACCTTAAAGAGGACCTAAGAAGACTTGAAAAGTGGTCCAGGATCTGGCAACTGATCTTCAATGGCACAAAGTGCAAGGTTATGCACATTGGAGCCAAAAAACCCAGGACAGAGTACTACCTGGGATAGGTCCAGATATCTCCCATAGTGGAGAAGGATCTGGGAGTGATGATAACTAGTGACCTGAAGCATTCTACACAGTGCAAAAAGGCAGTGGCAAGGGCAAACAGGATGTTGGGGGTGCATAGCCAGGGGATCAGCAGTAGGTGACTGGAGGTGGTATTGTCCTTGTATGGGTCACTGGTGAGACTGCATCTGGAGTGTATGTGGTGCAGTTCTGGAACCCTCTTCTTAAGGGAAAACTGTCATAATCCCCATTTTCCTCCCAGTGTCTACTCATCTGCCAACTTATAGTGAAACACAGAAACATAGAAGCTGATGGCAGACAAGGACTGCAAGGCCCATCCAGTCTACCCATTTCTTTTTCTACCTTATGAATGTGCCATTGTCCTTTGCTCTGTCAATGGCCTATCGAGAGACTGAGCATTTCTGTTGTAGGGCATGACATTCAGTAGCAATCTTTATTTTATGTTCCCGAGTACATGGTGCCATTTCACACAGGGTAGCGGCCAGAGCCTCTACTACTATGCTAATTGCCTCCCTGAACTTCCTGTTGTGTGCTGAAATACTCATGCCTGAACCCCAGAGCTGGAATTTTCATTATGAATTTAACTTGCTTACACTGCTCAGTTTTTAACAGGAGTTATTTCTAGAGGTACAGTTGCATGATGTCTACATGCCAGGCTATTTATTTTTACTTAGTGAAAATGTGTCCCGCTTGTCATGAACGAGCATTGCAGCACACAGCAGGAAGGTCAGGGAATAGTGTGGTTCATGCTCTGTCTTCTGGTGCAGTGGCAATATCCAAATAGCGCATCAGGGACAGTACAGAAAACCACCATACAGGCCAAAACAGAACAAATTACTCGACAAAGGTCAGCTCCTATCATATTTAAATACTAAGATTGTGCTAATCAGGCATTTTTGCAGCCCTAGTAATTGCCTGTACTGTTTTGGACAGTTTTCCTTTAAAAAGGATATCCACCTGATGGAGACAGTCCAGAGGAGGGCTACGAAGATGATTGTGGGGGAGCCAAGTAAATCATACGAGGAGAGACTGAGGGCCCTAAACGTGTACTCAGTGGAAGACAGGAGGGAGAGGGGAGACATGATTGAGACCTTCACATACCTGAAAGGGATTAATAAGATGAACAGGGAGGGTCTCTTGATGCTAAGCTGCAGCCAAACTATGAGGGGGCACATCCTAAAATTAAGGGGGAGGGGTTTAAGAGGGAGGTTAGAAAACACTTCTTTACAAAAAGCGGGTGAGCAAATGGAACGCACTGCCAGAAGAGGTAATCCAATCAAAGCAAAGCAAATTTTATTTTTAGAATGCCATTCCAGAAGACCATGGCATTGTCCATAAACATAACTAAAACATAATAACCATAAAACACATAATCAAAATCAGTTATAAAATCAACAGGACTTAAGTCTCAAGAATAGCAAAATTAAAAAGATAGGTCTTCAAGGCAGATTTAAAGGCCTCCGCAGATGGGCACTTTCTGATCCAAGAAAGCAGAAAATTCCACAGGGTCAGTGCTACAAAAGCAAAGGATCTAGCTCCAGACATAGACAGAACCTGGGAATCTCTAGCAATCCCTCATTGGCAGAACAGAGTGGGTCAAGGGGACAGCAGGGGCAAAGAGATCTTGCAAATACTGCGGTTCCTGTCCATGTAGGGCATTATAGGTCAGCAACCCGACCTTGAAGGTCATCCTCCACCGCACTGGCAGCCAGTGCAGTCCACGAAGCTCAGGTGTGACATGGCAAGATCTTGAAAAGCCAGTCAACAACCTGGCAGCTGCATTCTGCATCAGCTACAGGCAGAGAAGGTCCACCCCCGGCAGCCCTAGGCATAGGGCATTGCAGTAATCAAGGTGAGAGGTCACAAAGGTGTGGACTAGAGTTAAAAGATCGTCAGGCAGGACTTGGTGCTTTATCCGAGTGATGTTCCTTAGATGGTAAAATGAGGTCTTGATGATGGCCGGCACCTGAATTCATCATCCAGAACAAAGCTCATATACCGCACTCCAGTCAGAGGTCACCAGCTGGTTACCGCCAAGCCAAAGCCCTGAGGGTTGCCCAGCCAGTGACCCCTCTACCCAATGACCTGGGTCCACAACCAACACTTCAGTCTTATCTGGGTTTAATCTGAGCCAATTGGGACTCATCCACTCTTGAATCTCACAGAGGCAGTTATTAAAGACCGAGACAGCGTCATTTTGTTCAGGTACAAAGGACATGTACAGCTGAGTATCATCTGCACAGCAGTGTAAACTCAGCCTGTACTGCCTTATAATGTCTCCCAATGGCAGCATATACACTGCGAACAACATGGGCGAAAGCACAGAACCCTGCATTACTCCACATGGCAGGGCATGAGGGGCAGAGGACAAAACACTGGGACTCCACTCTCTGCATCCTGCCAGTGAGAAAAGATCTACACTATCTGAGGACTGTATCAGCCAGTCCACAAAGTAATCATCGGTTCTCGAGCAACACCTCATGGTCCACGGTGTCAAATGCTGCAGAGAAATCAAGGAGGACTAAGATGGAATGACTCCTCTGATCTCTCGCTATCAGGAGATCATTAAGTACCTGAACCAACACAGTCTCAGTACTATGCCCCTTCCTGAAACCAGACTGGAAAGGATTGTAGATATCGTGGGTGGTAAGATGCTCTAGAGCTGCAACATGACTGCCTTCTCAATAACCTTGCCCACAATAACCTTGCAGGTTAGAGACAGTCCTATAGTCTGTGAGACAGTCGAGGTTGAGAGAAGATTTCTTCAGGAGGGGATCTACCACTGCCCCCTTTAGGGTGTCCAGAAACACCCTGGTCTCTAATGAACACCCAACAATCTCAGCCAGGACCAATCTGATGACCTCTAAGCACCCCACCAGGAGGAGTGTTGGACCTGGGTCCAAACTACAGTAAGTCAATCGCAAGCCCTGGATAATCTTCACAACATCCATGATCACCAACTGGTCAAAGTCAGACCAGCCAGATTGGGTGACTATAATCTCCCACCAATCACAGCTCTGCCCATTTGAGCATGCTGTACCAATCTCTGATCTGATGTTGGCAATCTTATCCGTGACAAATCGAGCAAACTCATCACACTTCTGTGAAAAAGCTTCCCAATTCTGGAGACGGGCTGGACTGCACAGCCTGTCCACAGTACAGAACAGCTGAGCCAGTCGACTTTGCCCAACCGTAATTTCCCTGGACAGAAACTCTGCCTTCTTACGGGAGACCATGGATTGATAGTCCTTATAATGGGACATCAATCTAAGTTTGTCGTCAATCAAGCTGGATTTCTGCCATCATCTCTCCAACCTTCTCCCCACTCTCCTCAATCCCCTCAAGGTCCCATCAAACCAGCCAGACCGAGGGTGAAGAGTGAGGGCGTGATCCTGGACAGGAGCTATGGAATCCACAGCGGTCACCACATTCTCATTATAGGCTAGCAGTAGCCCCTTTGGATCCCTGCTAACACTCAGACTCCCCAGTAGGTCCAATAGCACCATAAGACCATCAGGGATCAATCCCCGTAAAGGGTGGTATCAGACCATCTCCATAGGGAAGGCCTATTGGGGAGGCTGCAAAACAGAACCCAATAGTATGGTGGTCTGACCATCCAATGGGTACCACACCACACTGGATATCTCCATCCCCAGCAGAAACACCAGGTCCAGTGAACGACCCTGTGAGTGGGTCGCAGAGGTAATCACCCATGTAAAGCCCAATAATAACATCAACTGAAGGAAGTCCTGTCCAAAATGTGAGAGTTCATCATTGACCCAGGCATTGAAGTCACCTAGGACCAACCACATGGGCGACTCCAACACCATCTCGACGATGAAGTCCTCGACTTTCTGTAGGAAATCCTTCTCGATCCTGGGTTGACGGTGTACAATAAGTATCCTACAACCCACACCTACACCCACAATATATTTGAAGGCTCTAGTGATTCCAACTGGCACATCTACAAGACCCAGTTCTGACTTAAAACATATAGCAACCCCTCTACCCCTATGATCCAACCTGGGCCGGTGTATCATGAAGTACCTGGCTGGAACAGCTGACTCCAGAACGGGACCTGCATTCTCATCCAGTCAGGTCTCGGTGATGCATGTCAGGTCAGATGTTCCAACAAGATCAGCAGTAACCGCTGCCTTGCTTCTAATTGACCTGGCACTGCATAACACTGCCCAAGTCGGATGAGCAGCCGAGGTTGACTATGTTACTTGCCCACATAAGGTGGAGCCCCTGAGTATGGGAACTAGGCAGGGTGGACCCCTTCCCTGGGCCCATTTTACCCCAGGGTGCCTTCTTGACACCACAACCCAATTCATCCACCCTGTTTTCCTCCACCACTGTGCCAACAATCCCCACCTCCACAATACCCCCCCGCTATACCCAAGTCACAGTAGCATCTATAAACCTCTTCTGGAAGTGAGGGGCACTCAAAAGGACATAGGCCCTGCAGCTCGGTGGAGGAGCAGTGCCCGCCAGCTGAAGCCCTATGCCAACACATTCTGCTATTACCTAAAAATCAGTAGTTACACTTTACCAGACACTCACACAATCAACCACATTCACTCATTCTTTCTTAAAAGTCTTCTAACTCAACAAAAACTACCCCCAATTATCTCTCTAATATAACCCAATTCCTAAAACTCACACTATAATAAATCCACTACCCAAAAACAACAACAGCGCACTAAATATTTCTGGTTTATAGAAAGTCAAATTATGTTGTCCACTATAATCACAGTTTTGTCCTTAGAATTGTCCAACAAACCATACCATTACTCCAAAATAACTTGCAATAGGGCAGGGGAGCTCTCACCTACCCCTCACCCACAAGACCTGTTCAAAGTGCAGTGGCCCTCTCACTGCCACACTATTGTATAAAAGAGCCATAAATCAGCAAAGAGGCACTCTCACTGCCTCCTCCTCCTCCTCAGGTTTTGTATAAGTTTAGAATACCAGCCAGTTCAAAGATGTTTGAGGGAGAACTTGCCACAGTTTACTAGGTGCTAAAGATCTTCCTACTGGGCTGCTCCCGAGAAAATGGATTCTCCAGAATTCACACAGCCAGCCCCTGGCCTCCCCCAAGGCACATGCCTGAAACTGGAAAACCCACCCCACTGAAATCACTGGAGCCACCCAATCTTAGACGGACAGCCTACGGTGACTCCAGGGGACAAATCAAATGCCCACCCTCCAGTCAGCACTCCCAATCCCCATGGGGGGGTTCCCAGACCTGACACCCACCTCAGGGTCAGACGTCCAGGCTAACCAGTTCACCAGATGGTAGCGCAATTCTTCTTGGTTAAAAAGGCTCAGCTTCTGTACAATCCATGAAAAGCAGCCCAATAATTCCATCGGACTCTCTGCTCCTTCCACTCCTGTTTACTCCTCTGTCACAACCGGCACTCTCCGGCTCCACTTGGGCAAACCCCCAGCTGTTCCAAAGATTACCAGGCAGTATCTCCCAGACAGCTACTTCCACAGTGGCCCAGCTCCAACAGTTCTCCAGGCAGTCCACTCACAAACTCCCGTGGCTGGTAATTTATTGCAGCACTAGAAGCACCAGTAAGATGCACCCAAAACTACTGATGCAAGAATAGCGACAGTGGCAGGTAAAGTTTGCCAATGATCTTAAAATGATCAGTCAGCAATCCAACAGCTGTTGGTCAAAGTAGAAAACATGCAACTGCGGCTTTCACTTGCAGTTCACTTACAAATTGCTCTAATGTTGTGTTTGGGAAGAAATGAAAAAGAATGGACAGTGAGCAGCTTCAAGAGCGGCTGGGATAGATATAAGGGGAAAATAAAGGCCATGAAAGGGGAGAGAGGAAAAGGATGGAAAGGTAGGGGATGGGAGAGCAGGCACAAGCAGCCTGAGTTGAGAGCCCTGCACAACAAGCAGACTAGATAGCCCTGAAGGCCTAATTCTGCAGGCTTCTTTGTATGTCCATTTGTTTGAGTCCTGCACAACTGGGACAATACAGCAGGTCACCCTGGTTAATTTTACCTCTAGGGCTTTTGCGTTATCATATGGAATTCCTCAAGGCTCAGTTCTCACCCACATTTTGTTTTCTGCGTATATGATGCCAGTAGGGGAGTTCATTAGACAGTACAATGTTGAGTTTAACTTCTATGCAGACAGTGAGGCATTTAGGGCACAATTTATAACTTTGTGGCTTGATTTTCTGTTCAAGACGTACCTTTTCTGTTGATCTGGGGGTGGATTTATATCTTTACTTGCTTTGGTGGTGGGGAGGGGGTACCAGCTGTAGGTAGTGATGGTTAACATCATGACTCTGAGGGGCAGTGGAGTTCAGTTGTTTGGATAGGGTGTGATAGTTGGGCTGTTATTGTGGAGGGACTGTTTTTCTTGGGGGAGGGAGGAGAGGGGAGTTTTTCCCCCTTTGCAGTTTTGGAGCCCTTTTCTTGCCTGGGAACATATCTGTTTATATTCCAACTATGGCTCAGTCCTGCATATATGTTTTGCTGTTTTGTATATTGTAGGGAAATCTATTTTTTGGATTGGGGGGTATGAGGATCAACCCATAGTACCCAGTTTAGTGGGATTGGTCTTTCTGTTTCATCGTTCCACTTATTCTTTTCCTACTTATCAGTACTTAGATAGTTTGTGCCTGCTCTTGGTAAACTGATTGTTAGGGGTTTGTTGAGGAAATTGCTAGATGGAGACTTGTGTATTATGTTTTAAATAATCTACCTTATTTGGTAGGTGTCCTCTTGAAGCTCATGCCAACTGCTCCACCAGGGTAGCATGAAATATGTTACCTGGAACATTAGAGGTGCCCACTCCAGGGTACAGTGTCTCCAAATTTTACAGTGTCAGATAGCTTTTCTCCAGGAAACCCACTTACTTGCCTCAGAGCTTTTATTCTGTAGGCAGGCCATGGCCCAAGTTTATGTGGCAGAGAACTCTACCACTCAGAGGGGAGTAGCTATCCTGTTCTCAAGAGAGGTAACATTTAAATTAATGCAGAGTGTGGAACATCCGCAGGGTTGCTGTCTTCTATTAAAATGGGTTCTGGACCGTTCGGACCATTTGGAAGTCCTCTTGGGCTATATTTATGCACCAAATAGGGACTTCCTGATATTTTTTCAGATTTGTCTAACCTGTTAGCCCCTTTTGTATCCATTCTCATTATTTTAGCTGGGGATTGGAACCGGACTATTACCCCTGACCTTGACAGATCTGGCCATAGGCTCCAAGGCTTATCCCCGCCCAATGTTCACTTCATAAGCTGATTGATCTGGTGGGCCCATGTGACCCCTGGTGAATTCTAAATCATACTACATGCACCTGGAATATTACTGATGAGTGAAGGGCAGCTCTCTCTCCAGCAGCTTCAGTATCCTTAAACGGCATGATCTGTGCCAGACACAGACAGCATGGACAGATGTTTCTTTGTTAATAGATGCTTCTAGGATTTATTAACATTTCTTACTGTTCTAGTATGTTTTTGTATTATTGCTTGATGACAGCAATGGCAGGATTAACCAATGTTTATTATTTAATGCCATAGGGGTGTGGTAGTGCCATTATAGTTAGGGTTGAGCAGGGCTTTCTATGTTAAACCTCAATTTTGAACCATAATATCTTTGCAACCATTCAACAGATTTGCACAAAGTATTTTGTATGTATGTATGTATGTATTTATTTATTTATAGCTAGGATTACAATTACATTTGAGCCAAGGCTGTTTTACAAAGGTTCTACATCAATTGAGGAATGGCACAGAGGATACAAAAGAAATAAAAACATTGCAAAATAAATAACAACATTGCAGGTGATCACAGTACAAATTGGAAACAATAGGAATAACAACATTGTGGGTAAATACAGAACAATTGGAGCGGTTATTATTTAAAACATATTTAGAGTGTAAAGACCAATGTATGGCCTGGGGCAGCAACCACTGGGAGGAGGCACAGAAACAAAGAGGAGAGGCAGGGGTGGGGTGGTCGTAGTCGCAGCCAGAGGTGTTTGTCAGGCAAACAGCAGAGAAGTGCAGGTAAAAGGGGAGGAGGGGAAAGAGGAAGATGGGAAAGTGGGGAGGAAGTAGGAGTCAGAGGGGTAGGTGAGGAGATAGGGCAGATAAGAGATATGGCAGATAGGGGATGGGCAGATAGGAGATAAGTGCTATGAAGGGGAACAGAAAGCGCTATCGGAGGCTGCGAGTGTGTCTGAAATTAGGAATGGCAATCACAGGAGCTGGAGGCTGTGAGGTGGAGCCAGAGACTGGTTTTAAACAAACCAAGTGTTGAAGCAGAGGCGATAGTGGTGCTGAGACCATTCAGCCAAAGGGGAGCCCCACAGGTGAAAGAATGTTGACCCTGCATAGTGTGACAGTAGGGAATTTGCAGGAGCTGCAATTTGGAACTCCTGGTGCTATGCGGGTTGGTATTATGGCAGAGCAGGGCTTGGACACCAGTGGGGTCGAGGCCAAGATTAATTTTTTTCGCCATGGTACAGGTGAGATACAGTACTTAATATGGTTGGAGAGTTGGAGCCATCCAGATTAAGCATAAAGGTCACAGGTATGGGTGAGATGGTGGGCTCCAGTGGCAAGCCGACATGCCTTGTTGAGGGCTGTTGATATACTTCATAGGGTTGATACTGTTACTATGTCTGAGGGTTAATACCGTGACATGCACAGTCTTGCTGGGCAGATCTCAGATGCACAAATTCAGAGCTGCCCATACTGAAAAAAATTTAAAACTGTGCTCTTTTTTACTGCCTTTTTGTCAGCATGCTGCACCTAGACAGTTTGGAATTTTGGTCTGAAATATTCAGGGTAGAAAGGGCTTGGCCCACAGACGTGCCTTTTGCATCTTTGTTAAAAACTATTAATCTATTCCAAAGTTATTAATTTAAAGTTCCCATTATTTTCAAAGGGAATTTCATTCTCCAGGATAGTGGAATGAATTGAAAAAAGAATTAGGTAAAATGAAAAAAAGATTCTTTTTCATTTGGGACCAATCCATTTTTGTGAGAAAAAATTCATTTTTCATTTTCCGCCATCTTGTTTTTTGTTCACAAAAAAAAGTAATATCAAAACCACATAAAAATGATATCCTACTGAAACATCAAAATATGTGTCTTGCTCATCGGGATTTCATTCGCTAGATTCTGCCGTTATCCACTCCAAAAATGACCTCAGAATTTTTATGTTAAATCATTTTTCGTAACTCGCTAACATCCTTTTTCAAGAATCCTTTTTGTTCAAATGAAAAAGGATCACATGTCACTAACAAGGATTTCTAGCTTAGTTGTTTTCTTGTTCTTTTTTTTGCCAAGGGATCTTTTTTCATTTGATACTTTTGTTGAAATGAAAAAGAATCCATTGGCACAAGAAAAGAATTGGAAAATTACTATGTATGAAATCCTTTTTTGTGCCAAGTAGTTCTTTTTCATTTGAACAAAAGCATGAAACAAAAAGGATCCGTTGGCACAAAAAAGATTTTGGACTTATGTTTTTTTCTGAATCCTTGTTTGTTTCAAAGAATCCTTTTTCATTTCATAAGGGAAAGAATTCCTTGAAATGAAAAAAGGTATGTGGTCATTCTCCTGTTATTTTATTTTTATTTTTCCTGGTGTCTAGTGGTACCCCCCCACCCTCAGATTTGCGTGTGTAACCCCCCTACAAATGGGGGTTCCCGAAAAGTCTTCCTTGAGCTTGCCTAAATGCTTGCTGCCAGGCTGGTGTTCTGTGTTTTAGCAGTTTAAATGTATTGCCAGAGAGTGCCTGTATAGCCTCTGTGTACTACCTCTTTAAGGGCTGCCTGGATTGCTGTCATAATTAATCTGAGAGGGAGCTCTGTTAGAAGATGTACTTGTTTGCTGATCATTTGTTAAGAGTAGAGTAAGCATTGGCTTGGGCCTGTACGGTAGCTGTCATTCTCAGACAGCTCTGTCGGCAGGCAGTCGTGGCGGTATGTGGGTGGGTTGAGCTGCTCGCCGACAGTGGGACCATGCTGGGGTGGGTTGGGGTGCTTGGGTGGGGGAGTATTGTCCTTACCATCTACTTGCCATGGAGGGCAGCTTTCACTGGGGCTTGGGGCAGGGAGTGGGGTATCTGTGTGCTGTGTACTAATACCACCGCTGGGAACGTCATGAACAGGGGCTTGGGTGAGGGGGTTCTGTGTCTATTTACCGCTGCCAGGTGTGTCATTCTATGGGGGCCTGGGGCAGGGATCTTCAGTATCTCTGCCATTGCCATGGGGTGCGGCTATACTCGGGATGGAGTCGGGCCAGGGATGGGCAGGGGGTGTCTGCAGTTCAGCACATTCCACCGGGTCCATCCCTGTCAGCACTATACAAATGGGGCCATAATACCATGCTAATGGCCCCATTGCACCATGCATGCCTAATGGCCTCATTTGCATGCCTCTGGCTGTGAATTGCATTTTGGCCGCAGGGCATCCTGAGATGCACTGCCCCAAAGGGTTCACAGCCTAACACGGGGGATGCCCTGGCACAGCCTGGGATGCCCTGGTGCATCCAGGGAGGGGCACAACTGTGCTAATCACAGTGGGGATGCACCAGGAGCATCTCCCTGTGTCTCCTCTGTGAATTGCACAATTTGCACTCAGTGCATCCCCCCTGTGCCGGGGTAGCCGAGATGCAGGGAGCGCATCTTCTTTGTGAATCCTGCCCCTGGAAGGCAAGCACTTATTAGTTTTTCTTACTTACTTACTTATGTCTATTAAAATGTAATGTGGAATGTTAAGGGCCTTAGAGACAGGACTAAAGCGAGTAAAGTTTTAGTTATGCTATTCATTAAAATGTTAATATTTACTGCTACAGGAAACTCATTTTGTCAAAGATGAGTCGGAATTCCATTCCAAAAAATGGGGGCCAGTGTAGGGATGCCATGTTCACAAATCAAACTAGAGGGGTGGCAATATTTCTGAAGAGAGATACCCCAATTGATTTTGGGATTTCAGTGTCAACCCTGGAGGAAGATATGTTATCTCCCAAATTAAACCACCAGATGGGGATTTGACATTGGCTTATATTTATGGTCTAAACTTTAGTGACCCTAGATGTTTTACCAACATGAACATGAACATCAAAAATGGACTGGTGAATAAAGAAATAATGTCCAAAAGGGTGGGTTCTATGATGGGACAACATCCCATCCTGGATGGTTGGGCCCAAGGCCATAGGCCGAAGGCATCCAACACCCGAGAAGGGATGTTATCCCAGCAAAACACCCACCTTGGAGGGAATTATTCCTATTATACAATAGCTTGCTGTTATATACAGAATAAAAAACTAATTTTAAAGAATGTTTTTGTTAGTATGGAAAAATATTTCTGTTTCTTAAGAGAAGATGCTAATGCAAATCCAAATAATCAGCTGGGATGTTATGCTGGGATAACATCCTTGCTGTGGTGACCAACTGATCAATCAGAATCCAGGATTTTTTCTTGCCAATGTATAATCATGCACTTGGCATTTTACAAAACATAATTTTCAAAACATATCCTTAGATTTGTTCTCTCCCTGTTTCCACCTCAAAAAGGTCTCAATTAATGAAGTTTACAAACTTCTAACCAGATTAAACATGAAAAAATTTGTTGGCAGTAGTGGATCATCTCCCAAATTTAAGTTGGCTTCACAAATTGCCCTACCAATTAACACAGGGCCAGAAATTCAAAAGAGTTGCGCCAAGCGCAATAGGGTTGCGCCTGCGCAAGTCCGAACTTGCTCCATTCTGCCATATTCAGCAGAAGGCAGTTGTGCCACAGAAAACATGCTGAGCAACAGCGCAATGCAAATGAATGCATGCTGAACTGGAGGGGGAGGAACCATGCATAAACTACACAGCCCGATATTCAGCCGGGCTGTGCAGAGTTGTGCAGGCGCAACCCCCAACCTGCGCCTTTACAACTTTGAGCCAAAAAAAAAGGCTCAAGTCGAGGGCCACCCACAGGTGAGCTGCTGCATTGCAGGGTGCAACACAGCAGCTGCCACCTGTGGCTGGCCATCCCTCCCTGTGCCCCTCCTGCAGCCCGATCACGGGCAAAGAGTGTAAAATCCCCGCCACCCCCACTGGCCCACGTCGGGCATAGCTTAAACCCCCACCAGCCGATCGTGGGCAGCAATGTGTCTCCCCTCTGAAGCGCATCCCTGGTGGTCAGTGGACCGAAAATCCTGATCGCGGGATGGTTGTAACCACCCCCCACCTCCGAATACATCCCTGGTGGTCAGTGGATCGAAAATCGATTGCGGGATGGAATAACTAAACACCCCAACATAGCCCTGGTGGTCCAGTGGACCGAAAATCCCAATCGCGGGATGGAATATGTATTCATTCACAAATCTGAACTGTCTTGTATGGTATGGGCTGCACGCATTGGCTCTGCTCTGCGCCAATGGGCGTGCAGCCAAACCGATCAATCGGCGGCGACGGGGTGGCAGGGTGGGATGCTGCCGCCCGCCAGCCGCCGGGGAGCGGGTGGTGGGGCCGGGGGGTGGGGTGGGGGACACCAAGCACCAGGGCTATGTTTTGGGGGTTAATTATTCTATCCCACGATTGGGATTTTGGTCCACTGGACCACCAGGGATGTGTTCGGGGAGACACATTGCTGCCACGATCAGGCTGGTGGGGAGGATTTAGCTATGCCCACTATCGGGCCAGTGGGGGGTGGTGGGGGTATTTTACACTCTTTGCCGCAATCGGGCTGCAGGGTGTCGGTGCCGATGGCTGCTGCCTGGCAGGCGCCAGACGCAAGTCCTCGGGATCGGTGCACCTGCATGCTAATGGCATGGCAAATGGGGCCATAATCAGATACAAATGGCCCCCTGTGCCTTGCATGAATTATGGCCCCATTTGCATGTCACTTTTGAATTTCGGATTTTAGCATGGCGCAATGGTACTTGTGCCACCGCAAGTTGAATGCTCCACTCTGACCACTTGCGGTGGAGCAAGTTCCACTGTGCCATGCACAGTGGCTGTGGCCGGGGGGGGGTGATATTCAAAGGAGTTGCTCAAGGGCGCAGCTCCTTTGAATATCGCTCTGGCCACACCCCTGTGCAATTATTTTGTGCAGCGCAAGGGCTTGCTCCACAAAATAGCACAGTTTGAATATCTGGCCCACAACGTATAACCTTTCCTTTGAGATGCAATCAGTTCCTGAAAACTAGAAGTCATCCACAGTGGTGCCCTTATTTAAAAAAGGTAAATGCACTGTTTGGACAACCATAGGCCCATCTCCCTCCTCTCAGTCCTAGCAAAGATACAACAGAATAGTTCACAACCAACTAATATATTACCTAGCATCAAACACTCCTCTGCAAGGAGTTGCATGGCTTTAGAAAGGGCCATGGAACCTATGCAGCTTTGGTCAGCTTCACAGACTCAGTCTACTAACCAATGGCAAGGGCCTGATGACAGAAGTAGTGTTTGTGGACCTGATCAAAACTTTTGACCTGGTTGATCATTGTCTGCTGTTCCGCAGACTAAGCACATTGGGCCTGGGCTCAGCTGATATTTGATGGTTTGGGAATTACCTCCAAAACAGTTTTCAGTCTGTAAAGCTTGATAAACTAACCTCTTGTGCCCACATTTTCACTCATGGTGTGCCCTACCCAAGGGATCAATTCTTGGTCCCCTTCTGTTCATAATTTTTATTAAAGAGCTACTGATGCCTCTAAGAAAACGTTAACAAACATAATAATTAGGTACAATTCTGCTTGCATTCCATTTATGTTTTATATAGTCCTCCATATAATTTATTACTAAGGAAATGAGTATAAATATATGATCTTTATCCCTTAGAGTTCATTTTGAGTTCATCTGCCTCAGCAGCTTACTCCCTTCTTAAAGTCATAACCCTCTGTTATGACATCACAGTCTGTTGCCATGGAAGTAACTGTGAGGTCACAAGCAGTGCTCTATGACTTCAAGTAGGGAGAAAGCAGCAGGAATAGATGAACTCTTCAGGAGCAAAGATCCTGTTTTCATGCAAATCAAGTAATAAATAATGGGGAGGAGGAATACAGAACTAGTGTCAAATGCAAACTGTACAGTGTCTAAATATTATGTTTTGTTAAAGTTCTCCTGAACGTGTCACCAGCTCTTTAACAACCTGCTTTCATCCTGTACATCAGCTGAGTCCCTAGGGGCTCTATGTGGATCATGCAGTTGTTTACATGCATGGATGTGACATGGCTGACAACAACAATGCCCTTAAGCACAATTTTTATTCACTTCAATGATGGTTCCTTAAAGAAAAATTGGTCCTAAATGTGCCCAGGTTGAAAGATTTGCTCTGTAACAGAGCACAATAAATCAAACAATACTCCCACAACCTCAGTTTGTCTACCCTGAGTGGTACCCAGCTTTACTCGGTTGCTGAATTTAAATACTTAAGCATAACCTTGGACCCATGCTTCTCTTTTGACAACCACTTAAACAACACTTTCAAGTCCATTCACCAAAAACTGGGGCAGCTCAGCTGCATTCACAGGCACCTAACAGCTGACACTAAAGTAAGAATAGCACAAAGCAACCTCCTTCCACTATTGCATTATGGTGCTATAGTAACGGATGCCATCCCTAAGGCTGTCTTTGCAAGAAAAAAAAGTGATATACTACAAGTTGACCAGATTTGCTACCTCAATGGATCCAAGGTCCCCCCCCCCTCATTGTGCCAGTCTTGAGCAGCATGACTGGCTGCAACATGAACAGAAGGTGCAACTTTCTCTTGCCAATTTTATATACAGGACTCTGGAAGCATACCTCAGTGTCTGAGTTACTCACACCTGTTACCCTCTTACACTCCCACTGTGCCACAAGTAACTAACTCTCTTATGACCCCACTTATGTGTACAGGCATGGGGCAGAGATCCTTCAGATACCATGCTGCCTCACTCTGGAACTCAATACCCTCAGTCATCAAATTGTCAACCTCTCCTAAAACCTTTGTAGTAAAAATGAAGGATCATCTGCTGAACCTCATTGCATGCTTGTGTCACTTAAGTCCTGCCCCCCACACTACCTCATAACCAGTGGAGTTTCATCATTGTTCTTCTTGCTATATTTCATTTTGTCATATTCATCGCCACAGTTATGTCTATTTGCACAGTGTTAAAATTTGACAACTGTGTTATTTTTTATGCTGGCTTGCCGCACTTGCGTGGCAGTCAACATATTGGGAGAGTGCAGTTTTGGGGGCGTGGCTACTGTTGGGCGAATGCAGGGCATGCATCAGTAGGTGTGTCCTTCATTCCCCAATAAGCCAGCATGCTAGCGGCACCAACATTATGTAAAAGTGGACAGAACTGAAACAAAGTACCGCTGCAATCAGAGACAAGCTCGTCATGCAGCGGCACTTGCTTCCAAGTTGTCCACTTTACTACGCATTGCCCCTCAGTAGTTGCGGGTGCCATGCTGGAGCCCACCCAGCATGGCAACTGATGCCATGCCCGACGGGTGCCCAACTCTGTTGGCTCCACTGTCCCCCTAGTACAGGGTGCCACGCTGGGAGCCCACCCCAGTGTGGCAACTGACCCCATGGCCGACGGGGTGCCCAATCCCCAGTCAGCTCCATGCCTCCCCAGCCTCCTTCTGCCATGCCTGAGGCCCACCCCAACATGGCAATGTCCACATCATCTTTTTTACCTGTAAATTAAAATGGTCCCACGGCGCTACTCCCTGCCCCCTCCCACAATCTGCACCCACCCACTGCGCACCCTGCCTCCCCACACCCCTCACTCCATGACTTACCTCTGGACTCCGCGCCGGCGATCATCGGTGGACCGAGAACACGTCTGCAACTCTTCAAAGCCGACTGCTGAACTAAGGAAATGCCGTAAGCTGTATAATGGGCTAGATAGGGTTTTTCAACTTTGTTGCATATCTCAGGCATTTTGGAATTTTTTGCACCAAATTTTCAACATAGGTTTTGTGGGCCCTCTCATGAATTCTGCCACTGTCATGGTGTTTATTGGCCTCGAAAGGTGATTTCGCAGTCACTGTGTGAAATCACCTTGGGGGCCCATTAACGCAATGACAGTGGTGGTGGTGTTCATGAGGTGCCTCTTAAAAGCCTAAGTTCCAAATTTGGTGGAAAACAACAACAATGTTTTACGAAAGGCATTGGCAAGTAGTTGCTATGTTACCGTAACTTCGCACATTCACAATATTTACTGCCGGATTTTCAGCATTGTCATTTTGTACACCTCCTTGTGAGCAGTACAGCTGTCATTTTCCACCATCCTGCCGAAATGTGTTTCTGCACTTCAAGCATAACAGTCAGTCGCTGTGGGAAATCAGTGTTTGGGCCAGATTATGAAAATGACAGTGACACAGTTCATGAGCAGAGGACCTAAAATGCCTATGTTGAAAATTTGGTGATGATACTCCATAAAATAACTGTGTTATGAGCATGCGTTGGCAGATTGCACGCACGCTCATACCATCGTGCATTTGTGATATTTTCAGTCTGGATTTTCACCATTGCCATTTTTCCACACCTCTTGATGAACAGTACAGCCGTCATTTGACAAATCATGCCCAAAATGTGTTTTCGCACTTCCGGCGCAGAATAGCGTGGGTCGCTGTGCAAAAACTGCTCTGGGACACTTTGAGGAAAATAACAGTGACACTGTACATGAGCAGAGGTGCTAAAATGCCTATGTTGAAAATTTAGTGCCAAACACCCATAAAATAGCAGTGTTGCAAGCGTGCATTGCATATTTCCCACACACCCTAGTAGCTTCACAAAGTTGGTATATTTACATGCCACATTTTCAACACTGGCATTTTTTTACACCTCCTTATGAACTGTACAGCTGTCATTTCTCACATCCTGCCTGACATGTTTTCCTGCACTGCACTACCAAACACTCAAAGGGACACCCTAATGCTTGTCACTCTCTGCAGGGTGGGAGTGGGTTGGCATCAGTTCAATACTTCACTGCCATTCCTATGATGTATCTGTCTAACTCCTGCACTACCAATGCCAATGCCAGCAAGACAACACTCGGCATTGACAAATGCTTGTTTGTATCTCTGATGTATCCTACTCATATTGCTGTATTAATTTATCACGTATTGTATCAATATTTTTGTTGCTGTTACATTGTGCTTGTGGTACCCAGGTCACACCTCAAAAAAGGCTCCTGGGCCAGTGTACCTACCTTGTTAACAAAGAGTCAATTAATCAAATGATAAAGTTAGAGATATAGAAATACAGAATTTGTCAGTGGAAAGGATGACTTGGTCCACCCAGTATGCCCAGATGGTCCCTGTCTTGTCTCTCTCCACAGACCACTGCTTGTCTCCAATGATTTCTCCCTTCTCCCTGCCTATTTACTGATATCCCCCATGTGTATTTCACTCATACTTGAAGCCCTCTTCTGTTTTCACCTCCACCACTTCTGCTGGCAGCCTGTTCCAAGCATCAGCCACTCTTTTAATGAAGCAGTACTTCCTCATATACATGTTAAGCTTTTCTCCTCCAGCTTCATAGCATGCACTCTGGTCCTGTGCTCTTTCTCATTTGAAAGAAACTCCTATCCTACACCCTGTCCCCCCACCCCTTGAAGTGCTCATAGGTCACTATCATGTCCCCTCTCACTTTCCTCTCTTTCAGTGTGTACATGTTAAGATCCCTCAATCTCTCTCTTCATAGGGCCTTTGAGGCAACTCCTGAACAATTTTAGTTACTCTCCTCTGGACCACCTATACCCTATGTATACCTTTTCTGAGGTGCAACATCCCAAACAGGACATGATACTCTAGGAGGGGGTCTCCCAAGCAAGCATTACAGTGGCAACACCATTTCCCTCCTCATGCTGAAAGAACCTCTCCTTATGCATCACATCATCCCACTGGTCCTACCCAGCACCATGGTAAAATGGCACTATGAAAAACAGTGTGGGCAAAAACCTCATGGTGTGGTCTGTGTAATCTAGTGTGGTCCAAAACCATGCTAAATTTTATAAACAATATCCGAGACCATGTGCACACTTATGCCTGCATGGTTTTTGATTGTGCAAATATGTGGTCAGAGTTCTGATCGGATACTGTCCTACCCACTGTGTTATCACAATGCCCTGCAACTTTGAAATCATTGTCTATAATAAACCACAGATCCCTTTCCTACTTAGTAACTGTTAGTACCCCCCCCCCCCATCCTATACTCCACTTCTGGGTTCCTATGCCCTAGGTGCATGATTTCTGCACATTTTGGCATTGAACCCATCTATCATGCTCTGGAACACTCCTCAAGTTTCCCCAAGGTATGTGCACATTCTCTCCAATCCCTCCCGAGTGTCCACTCTATTACAAATTATGGTGACATCTGCAAAAAGTCATAACTTCCCTTCCAGTTCTTCTGCAATGTTACTTCTAAAGACACTGAAGGGGACCAGTCCCAGTACTGAGCCCTGTGGCACCCAAAAGGTCACTCTCCCCTCATCAGAGTGGATGCCATTAACCACCTCCCTCTGTTGCTTATACATTAACCAGTCTCTTACCAAATTCACCACTTTAGATTCCACTCCTAGGCTGCTTAATTTCTTTATCAGTCTCCTGTGCAGCACAGTACTGAATGCCTTGCTAAAGTCCAGATAGGCCATAACCACTGCCCTCCCCTGATCTATTTCCCTGGTCACCTGGTCAAAGAAATCAGTCAGATTTGTCTGGTATGACCCTCCAAGAATCCATGCTGCCTTTGGTCTTGTAGCCCACTAGATTCAAAGATGCTCCACCAACCTTTTGCTTACCAAGGTTTCAATTAATATTCCCACGACTGAGACTGACCAGCTATAGCTGTTAGCATCCTCTCAGCTGCTGCTCTTACACAGAAAGACCATGCCTGTTCTTTTCAAGTCCTGAAAATAATGCCCATTTCCAAATAGTTATTTAATAAGGCCATCAATGGGAAAGCTAGCACATCCCTGAGTTCCTTTGGTACCCTTCAGTGTCTCCCATCTGGTGCCATAGCCTTATCCACTTTCAGAGCTGTAAGTCCCTTCAAGACTGTTTCTTCTAAAAATGTGCTTGTGTCCACCTCCCCCTTTGTTCCTGCTAATGCCTAGTGATCCATCCCCCCTCCACTATGATGACTGAGCAGAAGTACCCGTTCAGGCTGTCTGATTTTTCCTGATCCTCTGATGCATAGTCTCCCCCTGCCCCATCCTTACCCTCACTATCCCTCCCTTTGCTTCCCTTTTCTCACTTAATGTACCTAAATAAACTTTTATTCCCCTTTAGCTACCCCATTGACTATCCTTTCCTCTGTCTGTGCCTTTACTCCCCTCACTGACTTTCCTGCTCCCTTCTGTTTGACTTGGTATACCTCTCTGTCTTCCTCCTCTGTGTTTCCTTATACTGTACCATCGGAATGCCACACTTTCTTTCTCTCACCACCTGGGCCACATCCCTAGAGAACCATAACTTTTTCGTTTTCCTTCTACTCACTTCCTTCATGCAGAGGTTGGTTGCCTTAATTATGCCACCCCTTAGTTTTCGCTACTGTGCCTTTACTCCTGCCTGGCAATCCTCCACCGCCACACAAGACAATTTCTGATGCAGTCTCCCAATTTCTTAAAACCTATTCTCCTATAGTCCAGGACACTTGTCCTTGTGTGGTGTGCCTCTGTTCGCACATCAGTTTTAAACCACACTGTATGGTGATCATTGGTACCTAGGGGACTGTCCACTGTGATGTCTGCACTGCTGTCACAGTTTGCAAGCACTAGATCCGGCACTGTCCTGTCTCTAGTGGGTTCCTTGACTAGTTGCCTAAAGAAAAGCTCCTTGTAGGGAAGTCAATGATGGCCCTGCTCTTTGCTGAAGCTGTAGGTGGAAGGCTCCAATCCTCACCTGGCATATTAGGTCCATCACTAGCAGCACCTCCCCCTACCTGCCATCCTGTTAATGGGTTCCCCAAGTGCCTTATCCAACTCCCTTTGCTGGAAGTCTGTATACCACCCCTGTATGGATAGTAGCCCAGCCATAGCACCTCCAGCCCTTCTTTCCTTTGAAGTGCTACTGTACTTCCATGGCCTTGATTCCCTCCCTCACACATAGTACATCCCAACATCCCTTCCTTGTCTCTCTTGCAGAGAAAGTAACACAGTATGGCCATGTCCCTGCTGTGGCTGTCAGTGCACCATGACTCCATCATAGCCACCAAATCCAGGTTAGCCTTCCCCATGGTGGCCTCCAGGTGTGTAATTTTCCAGATTCCTTGCATTGGCACACATGGTTCTCAATTTCCTTCTCCCTCCCTACCGGATTCCCACTCTTGTTTTTGCTTTTTGCTTAAGCTCTCCTGACCCCCCTTCCCTTGATACCATCTCCATTATTTGTCTCTTTTGTGCCTTTCTTCATGCTTTCCTGATGTATACCCCCTTTTCCTCTGCCTTGTCCCCACCCCTATCTTCTTGTGCTCTGAGGAACTTACTCCCATCCAACTCTCCCTCTCTGCTGTTTCATGATCTAGAGGGCAATTGTTGCCTGTCTTGGTTTTACATCCCCCTCCCCCAGCTAGTTTAAATGCTCATCCAAGTAGCATTTAAACCTCCCACTAAGGACTGTGGTCCCTCCTGGAAAGATGCAGGCCATCTCTCCAATAGACAGCCCTATCCTCCCAAGTTGCGCCCCCCCAAGCCCCCAATGTAGCCAAAACCTTCTCCATGCACCATGCCTTCAACCAGTTTTAAAAGCCCTGGTGCAGAATGTCCTATCCTCTCCCCAGTGACATACAGAAAACACTTTGACAAAAGCCCCATATGTGCTACTTGCTTGAGGCCCCTCCCCATCTCACTTAAATTTTCCTGCAATACCCCTACTCTGTCCTTTGCCAGGCCATTTGTCAACTGGTGGACATTGACATCTAGCTCCCTCCCATCTCCTGCTGCCCTAGCAATCTTCTGGATCTGCTGTCCATCCCTCTAATCCAAAGCACCCCTCAGGCAGTTCATATCCCTCTCCCATTCTTTTTCTCCCCTGCTCACAAGTCTATCCCCCTAACAATATCATCCCTCACCAGCAGCTGCTTCCTCTTCAACTGGGTCCTCCTCTTCTAAGGACTCTCCACTTCCTCCCTTCCCACTGCTATGGTTTCTTCATTCTGGCTGCCCCATCCTGGCAGCATAGTGGTGGAATTCTGCAATGGTAAAGTTAGCATTTCACATGCACAGCATATATTGATTAAATTTGATCGTAACAATCAGATTTTTCCAAGCCAACCTATGAAATGCAATTTTGTACACCTAGGAAAAGCAGTTTTTAGAAAATAAATATGGCTGCCTGTGGCAGAGGGTTGCACTATACATAAATTACAAGATAAGATACTACCAAAGGCAGTGTTCAAAATTGGTATTAATGTAAATACACCTGCAGGGTTGGTCTATGTATCACTGAGTAGGTTTAAGACATTGGGTACTGTAGTCTGTATCTACGTAGTCTCTTCATCTCAACTGAACTACAATAGTAAAGCTAAGAATTAAATACTTAGACTAAAAATGTTGTTGCCAGAGGAATAAATATTCCATACTGATCCTTCTGACATTGATGTCTTTAGGTACTGTTTTATTACGTATAACAATAATCATAATAACTTACATTATAGCTATTCACATATTTATGTGAACAAACATTCCAGATATGGCAGTTTGCCTTGTAATATAATTATGTAAATATAAATGCATTTTATATATATATATATATATATATATATGCACACACACACATATATATATATATATATATATATATATACACACACACACACACACACACAATAATGGATGAGGAAGTGTGCTTAATGAGAAATTAATAGTTGCCGGAGGTGTGGGATGCTACATAAACTCAGAGGGCGAAGCCCAAGGGGGTTTATTAAAGCATCCCACACTGAGGGCAACCATTCATTTTGAATTTAAGCACATGTCCCCATCTTTTATTATTTATAATTGCTGGACAGCAAATTTTTTTCCAGCCTTCCTGTAGTGTCTGTGACTCCCTGACTGTCACTCAGACACACACAGACATGCAGACACAGGCACACAGACACACACACACACACTTTGTGTCCCTACTGCTGTTTTTTTTCTTTTGTATACTTTTATTTTTTTTTATTTTTTAACTTACAGTCTCTGACCGCTGTTGTGATAATTGTACAGTTCGGATCGGGCTTAGAACATCTCTGTGTGTAGTGATGGGTACATTTCATTTCAAGAGCAGGATCAACCAGATAACAGAAAAACAAAAGAAGCAGGCAGGATCAACCAGATAGTTTTAATAGAGTAGAACTCTGTCGAGTTCAAAGATGGAGTGGTGGGTTTTGGCAGCTCCTCGGTAAGCGAGAGATGGAGCAGCCATTTACTTTGAGTGTTAAGCCCATCCATAGATGGCACATTAGCCAATGAGAGGGCATCTTTCTTTTAATTGACTCTGCTCATGCTCACCATTATAACCCATGGGTTATAACAGCAAATTATAACTGGGTCAGTCATGAAAAAATTGCTGACCAGTTATTATAACAAGATTATGAATAAAACAATGCTCCTTATCAGTTATGTAAATATATTCAAAGAGAATTCAATGAGTGGTTGAAAAACTGGTGTGGAGCTCAGGGTTTTGGCTTCATTGGGGACTGGGGAGCCACCTGGAGGGATACAGACCTATACTGGTGCAATGGTCTGCATCTGTCCAGGGGGGGAACCAGGATCCTAGGTGATAGGTTTAAATGCTTCATTGGCAAGCATTTAAACTAGCCAAGGGGGGAGGCACTGAAAAGGAGCAGGGAAATCCGAGCCTCCCCCTCAAAACATGGTGATTAGTGAGGCAAACACCAAGGTACAGAAGTTATTAGGGAGCAGAACATATTTAAAAATAAAAAAAGGCAAAGGCAGTAAGAACAGAAATGGGGCTAAAAGGGGTAAGGCTATCAAAAAGTGGAGGGTGATGAGTACCAATGCCCATATTCTACATAACAAGCTCCCTGAACTAGTGGCCTTGATGGAAAAGGGTTGCCTGGATATTGTGGCAGTCACAGGAACATGGTATACAGAGAACCATGACTGGGATGTCAACATACCAGGATACACAATCTACAGGAGAGACAGGGAGGGTAAAAGAGGAGGAGTAGCTCTCTATGTAAAGGAAGGGATCAAAGCAACAGAACTAAAGAGTAAACAGGGAGCAGATGAGGCACTTTGGGTCACCCTGGAGACAGGAAATGGCACCACAATCCGCATGGGGGTTGTATACAGACCTCCATCTCAGGGGAGGGAATGGACAAGGAAATGATGAAGGCTTTCTTAGAATGACAGAAAACAGGAGATATTGTTGATGGGGGACCTGAATATGCCAGATGTTAACTGGAGCACCTTTGCTGCAGGCACATCCAAGAGCAGGGTCATTCTTGATGCCTTACAGGGGGCATGCTTCAGACAGCTAGTATTGGAACCGACTCGGGAGGGAGCAATCTTAGACCTGGTACTCTCAAATGGGGATGGAGAAAGAATCTCAGATTTAGAAGTCGGTAGCCATCTGGGAACAAGCGACCACCAAACAGTGTGGTTCATGATAAACAGCCATACAATCAAGCCATACAAAAGCAAGAGTACTGGACTTTAGGAGGGCTCACTTTGGGAAAATGAGAGAATGCCTCAGAAAAGCACTAGCAAACAGGCAAGAAGGAGGGGTGGAGGAACAATGGGGAGTGATCAAAACAGCCATCACAGAGGCAACAAGCCTTTGTGTAAAGCAAATCAATAAAACACAACGAAGGAAAAAACCACTATGTTTCTCAAAAGAGGTAGCAGGGAAGGTTAAGGAGAAAAGGACAGCATTCAGGAAATATAAGGAAACACAGAAGGTGCAGGACAGAGAACTTTATCAGTTAAAGCAGAAAGAGGCTGGGAAGGCAGTCAGAATAGCAAAGGCCCAAACTGAGGAAAGGATAGCCAATTCTGTTAAGAAGGGGGATAAGACCTTTTATAGGTACATTACAGAGCGAAGAAAGACCAAAGGAGGGATACTGAATCTTAATAAAGGGAAGGGAATGTGGGTAGAGGGTGACAGTGAAAAAGCAGGGATACTGAACGAATATTTCTGCTCAGTATTCACAAAGGAAGAGGAGGGGGAGTTACCTAAACCAAACAAGAGAAAGACTCTGAAGACGGGCATCGATACCAGTCCATTTACAGAAGAAGGGGTACTGAAAGAACTAATAAAATTGAAGGTGAACAAAGCAATGGGGCCTAATGGGATTCATCCAAGAATTCTAAAAGAACTAAGGTTGAACTAGTGACACCGCTGACTACTCTCTTTAACAAATCATGGGAGGATGGGGTAGTACCCGAGTACTGGAGGAGAGCAGTTGTGATTCCTCTTCACAAAAGTGGGAGCAGGACAGAGGCAGGAAACTACAGACCAGTTAGTTTGACCTCAGTGGTAGGGAAAATGATGGAATCACTTCTGAAGGAAAGAACTGTTGAGTACCTAGAGGCCAGTGGGGCACAGGACCCAAGGCAGCATGGATTCACGATGGGAAGGTCATGTCAGATGAATCTAATAGATTTCTTAGACTGGGTGACCAAGTAGTAGACCAGGGAGGGCTGTGGACATGGCCTACCTAGATTTTAGCAAGGCATTTGATACAGTCCCACACAAAGATTAATACACAAGATAGCCAGCCTTGGGTGGGTCCCAAGGTGGTAGCCTGGATAAAATTGGCTAGACAACAGGATGCAAGGGTAGTAGTAAATGGAGTACACAGTGAAGAAAGGAGGGTTACTAGTGGGGTGCACCGAGAGTTCAGTACTGGGACCAGTCCTTTAATGTCTTTATAAGTGACATTGCAGAGGAACTGGAAGGAAAAGTATTCTCTTTGCAGATGACACAAAGATCTGCAACAAGGTTGATACAAGATGGAGTGGAAAGGATGAGAAGGGACTTGGCAAGGTTGGAGGAATGGTCAAATGTATGGCAGCTCAGATTCAATGCAAAGAAGTGCAAGGTAATACATGGAAACAAAACCCAGGAGAAGTGTACACAATGGGGGTGAGATACTGACAACAGTAAAAATAGAAAGGAGACCTGGGGTAATTATATCAGATGACCTAAAGGTGGGCAAGCAATGTGAGAAGGCAGTAAGGAAGGCAGGGGATACTGGGATGCATAGGAAGAGGCATCAATAGTAGAAAACAAAGTTGTTATCCCTCTGTACAGACAGTTGGTGAGACCCCATCTGGAGTACTGTGTGCAGTTCTGGAGACCCCATCTCCGCAAAGACATAGACAGAGTGGAGGCTGTCCAGAGGAGGGCAACCAAAATGGTGCAGGGTCTGCACCAGAAAACATAAGAAGAAAGACTAAAGGAGCTTAATATGTATACCCTTGAAGAAAGAAGGGAGAGAGGGGACATGATAGAAACTTTCAAGTACCTCAAGGGAATTAACAAAGTCCAAGATGGTAGCATCTTCCAGAAAAAGAGATGTGCAAGAACAAGGGGGCACAATTTGAAGATAGAGGGGGGACGGCCCAGAGGTAATGTGAGAAGTATTTTTCACTGAGAGGTTATGGATGCATGGAACAGCCTCCCTGAGGAGGTTGTGGAGTCAAGAACAGTGGGGACTTCAAGAATGCATGGGACAGGCATAAGGCAGTCCTTGTGGGGGGTAGGAAGAAGTAAGCTGTTGGTTAACTAGGATCTGCAGCTTATCTGTTAGGTAGGAAAATGGGCAGACTAGGTGGGCCAAGCGGTCCTTATCTGCCATCAAATTCTATGTTTCTATGTTTCTATATTGCTATGCAAATGTTACTTTATTATCAGTTATCTAAATATATTGCTATGTAAATATGTTACTTTATTTGTATGTATGTAGGTTATTGCCCTATATTGATTTTAATATTGTAACTATTTACCATGTGTTTGACTCTATTGTTTTTGTTCTTGTTTTTTTTCTTATGTTTAATAACAATATTGTGTTGAAAGCAACTGTGTATGTGTCCTAAATGATACAGCATAATGAAAGTATCAAGGTCAACTATGATTTTTTGAAAATACCTAGTAAGAACATACACTCATTGCTACATTCGTTGTTGTACACACATGATATGAGAATCAGAAGATATTAGTGTTTGTTCAGCAAAGAATAAACACACTAATTTCTATTTGATTACTCAAACCACATTAAACATAACACAGCATGTATGAAAGTTGAAGCCATATACTTTATGGGATGTGACAGATAATATAGCTGTGTACATGACTGTATACCAGATGCCTGTCAACAACATAACTAAAGTGCAAGGTCACTTTTTTATGTGAGATCTTTCAAAAGCCTTTTAAAGAAACACTTTGTAGAAAGTCGATGCTGTTGTCCAAGTATGAGGCTGTTGGGCAATGATGCCTAGCAAACCCTTGTGTAACCTGATGAGATCTCATTCAGTTATGACACTGGTTTTATGCATTGTTGTATTGCCAGCTCTGAGAAGTAATTTTTTAATTGAATTTATTCATTTTTAGACAGGCTTGGCCCTACGTATAAATTAGGGTGGCCTGTGTTACATTACATACATAATTTTCATCCGCAATACAAAAATACAACATTGAAAGAAATACATGAAATACAATATAAACTCCAATTATAAAAAAAAACAATCAAGAACAATTGTGGACAAAAGCTATACAGTCCCAAACTGCTGATTTCAAAAGACATTAGGTGGATTTGTGCTATAACTATGCTGGCAGTCTGTTCCAGGAAGAGGCTGCCATATAGGAAAAGATCCACTGGCCAAGCCAAGATTTTGTCCTTTGGTAAGACCAAGCCACTCACAAGAATATGTAGAGTAAGTGAATAGCAGAACAGTAACCTTGAATTCTGAGTATTGAAATGTGTAAATTTTCAGGATTATAATTATAAATGCATTTTCTCAACACTGGAATTTTCTGTAATAATCTTATCAGAAGTGTTATAATATCTGGCATGGTAAAATTATAGTCTTTTCGTATACTTTTTTAAAATGTTCTTGCAAAATTATTATTGTATGACACCACGACTTAAATGATTTCCTGCGCAAAAAACAGTGTATATCACCAAAAAGTGCACATCCCTATTGAACTGAATAAATTACTTTGCAATACATATGGAGAGAAGAGCGACTGCTAAATACCACATGATAACTGTCACTAAGCATGTTTATGGATATGCTCATTGATGTTGGTATGAGCAGACCCCAACCATGGGACTTACAGGTAGAAGCTTTCAATGCACAAAATGTACATTTATCTCACTTGCATGCAATTAAAAGATTTGCAAACATTATAAAACCAAACTTGAGCCTCACTTCTGTTTTGGTAAATGCTATGCCAGTGTAGACAGAGCTAGTAATGCCTATAACAGAGGCTACCAAGCCAAAGGGAACCCATTAACCATCTGCACAGCATTCCTAGGCTATGTGGTGCTGAAAGTGTCATTATGGAATGACAGATAGAGAGAAAGAGAGAGAGACATTTATATGAATCCTTATAGCCAGAGGGTTAGATATTAAAAACGCTTAGATCAACACAAGCCCTGGTGCATTGACAATGTGGTACATGGGGCTTGTGGCAATCTAACGGGATTTTCCATCTCATGCAGCAATTGCCGAAAGGTAAACCAACTTTTCTTCATTTAACTTGTGGCACTCCCAGGGGCCTGTGTTACAGAGCTTGCGACAGATATGTAGTACAAGCTGCTGTAACTTGCCAGAACTGTCACAGCTGCACCCAAGATTGCAAAATTGGTGCAGCTGTGGTGACAGGGTTGGCATACTGCCAAAACCAAAGTGTGGTGGCTCAGGACTGAATGCAAGCCCTGTGCCACACTTCAAAAATCTGGCCAACAATGTTTGTCTTAGATACAGAAGTCTGCTGATTCATAACCCCTTTTCCCAGGCTATAAATCATTTGGTTAACCCTCAGAGAACCTCCCTGGACATATCTAGCTTATGTAGTACTACAGTACTGTGGTGATGGGAAAAATTTAGAGTTCATCATATCTTCAAGAAGCAATCTGTGCCTGGTGCTCACAGAAGTTGTGGCTGTATCAAAGAAGCATTTGTCAATGCAAATGTTCACCATTTGGAATTGATGTCCAGTATGCACCAATTGGCAGGACTACAGTTCTCAGCAGAATGAACAAGTTATGGCACCAAGTTTACATTTCTGTTGAAATACAGTGATGTGCATACCTGTTTCCTTAATTCGCAATCTGGCTCTGAAGAGTGATGATGAATCTGTGGTTCAGAGAAATAAGAGCACTGGAGCCCCACCATGGGTTGTGGGTGAGGGGGACATTACGGTTAGAAACCCTAATGCCCCAGAAGTTTGTTGGTACTTGCCCTACATATTTTCCACATGGCCTTTTGTGACCCCCCCCAACCTCTTGAAAGCATTTGGGACCACTGCTCATGAATAGTGGTACTGTGACTTTGTTAATCTGTCTCGAACATTGATTTCTCACAGTGACCACACCATTCTGCACCAGATGTATGAAAACACAGTTCGGGCAGGATGTGAAAAATTACAGCTGCACCATTTATACAGAGGTGTAAAGAAAAGGCAGTGTTGAACATCTGGAGTGAAAATATTAAAATGCTCAAACATACAAGAATACATGGAAACTGCACAACACACGCTTGTAAGTCATTTAGTGGAATAATTTCACCAAAATTTCAACATAGGCATTTTGTGACCTCTACTCATGAACACTGTCACTATGCTTTTCTTACTCTGTCCTGAATGTTTATTTCCCACAGTGACCATGCCATTGTGTGCCAGATGTGCAAAAAAAAAAGCATTTTGGGTAGGATGTGAACAATGACAGCTGTACTGTTCATAAGGAGGTGTAAGAAACTGACAATGTTGAAACTCTTGAGTGAAAATATTACAAATCCTCAACCTTATGAGTGTGCATGGAAACTGCACAATGCATGCTTGTAACAGTCATTATGTGGACTTTTGTCACCAAATTTTCAGCATAGGTATTTTGAGACCTCCGCATATGAACAGTGTTACTGTGATTTTCGTAATCTGTCCTGAACACTGATTTCCCACAGTGACCATGCTATTCTGCACCAGAAGTGCCAAAACTATTTTGGCAAGGATGTGAAAAATGACAGCTGTACTGTTCTTAAGGAGGTATAAAAAATGCCAATGTTGAAATTCTGGAGTGAAAATATTGCAAATTCATGAAGTTATGTATGTGCAACTGCATAATGCACGCTCATAACACAGTCATTATATGGACTTTTGTTTCCAAATTTTCAACATAGTTTGAAACCTCCACTCATGAACAGTGTCACTGTGACTTTTGTAATCTTTCCCAAACACTGATTTCCCACAGTGGCCACACTATTCTGTGCTGGAAGCGTGAAACTGCATTTTGCCCAGGATGTTGAAAATGACAGCTGTACTGTTCATGAGGATGTGTAAAAAAATACCAATGTTAAAAATCTGGAGTGAAAATATTACAAATTCACAAAGTTATGAGCGTGCATGGAAACTGTGCAACACACGCTCGTAAAACAGTCATTTTTTTGGATTCTGTTCACCAAATTTGCGACATAGGCTTTTTGAGAACCCACCTCATGAACAGTGGCACTGCCATTTTGTTAATCAGTCGAAGGTGATTCCGCTACAGTGACCGTGAAATCACCTTTCAGGACTGATTAACAAAACAACAGTGCCACTGTTCATGAGGTGGGCTCTTAAAAAGCCAATGTTGCAAATTTGGTGAAAATATCCCCCAAATGCCCAAGATATGCACCAAAGTTGAAAAACCCCTATTTATGCCATTATACAACTTACCGGCATTTCTTCAGTTCGCGGTCGGCTTTGAGGAGTGCAGACGTGTTCCCAGTCCACCGAAGATCATCACACCATGTTTTGTAGCTAAGTATGGGTTGGGGGTGTTTGGGGAGGTGGGTGTGCAGAGGGTGGGAGTGGGTTGGAGGGGCCACCTGACTCAACAAGGGACCATTTCCTATTTTACTGGTTTAAAAAAAAACAACTTTACATCATAGGAAGGTTTTCTTTTTTTACAGGGACATTTGGCATGCTGGGGTAGGCTGCCAGTGTGCCACCTGAGTGTTTCTGAGGAGGGGGCTGTAGCAGATAGGGGATTGTGCACCCCCATTGGAACACAACAAATTGGGGGGGACAAGAGCTGAGGGGGATTGGGCACCCCCTTCAGCACACAACTAATTGGGGGGACATTATGCAGACAGAGAGTGTGCTCCCCATTGGCAAATTAACTGTGAGGCAGCATGCTGACAGGGGGATTAGGCACCCTCGTCGGTTTGTGTACAGCCACACATAACAAATTGTGTGGGGGGGGCATTATGCCAATGGGTGGGCTCCCCCATCGGCAAATGAACTGGGAGGGGGCATGCTGACAGAGGGATTGGGCACCCTGATTGGTTTGTTGATTTTTTAACTGTGAGGGGGAAGTTCTGGGCTCAGAGCATTCACACTGCTATAAGCTATAGCAGTGTGAACACGCAACCAGGAATGCAATGCAGGAATGCAACTTCAAAGGACTGAGCCATGCCACTATTGGTGCAGCTTCATCCTTTGAAATGTTATCCTGCTCATCCCAAACAGCTGAGAGTGAGTCATCACCAGCCTGCTGACTGATTTGCCTGCCACTAGAAATGAAGCTCTCCATTGGGCACACCCCTGTACAGCACCTTATAGCAATGAGCTAGTCTGCACCTGCATGCCACGATGAACTCAAAAAGTATTCACAACAGACCCAAACAGGTGTACTATCAAAAACACAAAATAACAAAGTAGCAGCTCAGTGATTTATTGTGCTCAAACTTTTCAAGTAGCTGCACAAATTTGTGGGGTAATTTGTGCAGCTACTTGAAACATTTGAGCACAATAAATCACTGAGCAGCTACATTGTTATTTTGTGTTTTTGATAGCACATCTGTTTGGGTCTGTTCATCATGTCTTCCCCTGCTGCCACATTGCAATTAGAGATGTTGTAGAGTTTTATTTCAGCAGCGAAGTTTGCAGAAGTTGTAAAACTCACCTTCATGAAAATCATCACAATGTCACCACTTTGCAATGTATTTTCTTGGAAATGTGGCACTTTTTCATGCAAAATGAGGCAACATAATGGCAACGTTGCAACTTTGCCAGTGAATTTGCATGACTTCACCTAAAATAGTCCCATTCTACCTGCGGAGAACTTTGTGAAGTCAGAACCTCCCATTTTGCAAATGTGGTAAACTTTGAGAATTTATTCGCAAAGCAAATATTGCCAACTTCACACATCTCTAATGACAATGATCATACCCAATTTGAGTATACTTATACATCCAAACTAACCAGAATGCTAACTCTAATAATTCTGTGTAATTGCCAATGCCATTCGTCCTCCTGAGTTTGTCTAGTCATGTTTTTAAAGCTGGAGTAGTGCTAGCTTCCTACAACTTCACAAAGTCAACTGTTCAACATGTTAATTGATAATTATGTTAAACCTGCAATTTTTCCTATAGAAGTTTTTTTTTATATATCTGCAAAGAACTGCTATGCAACAGCCATTGAAATTTGCATTGGAGAGAGGATAGAAGCAGAACTAGAAAATTCAGCTTATCTTTCTGCGAAGGGACTAGCACTAAGGAAGCATTTTTTTCACAGAGAGGGTTGTGGATGCAAGGAACGGCCTTCCGGAGGAGGTTGTGGAGTCAAAAACAGTGGTTGAATTCAAGCATGCATGGGACAGTCATAAGGCAATTCTAGGGAGTGGGGGTAGGAAGAAGTAGGCTGCTGGTTAACTAGGATCTGCAGCTTATCCATTAGGTAGGGAAATGGACAGACTGGATGGGCCAAGCGGTCCTTATCTGCCATCAAATTCTATGTTTCTATAATAATTAGAAAAATAATTTGCTTCACACTTACAAGAGTGAGACAAACTATTTTTCTGGTATTTTGGGCATGAGTGCACTCACTTATGGATATGGTGCCACAGGGATAAGAAAGATCCCAGTGGCTGTCAAATTAATAATACAGTTTAATCATTCACATCATACTCTCAATTCTGAGGACATAAGCATTTCTTGAGTTTAATGGTAGCTTTAAGAATTAATATAAAGCAGGTTGTGTTAGGCAAATTTGGTTGACCTCTTCACCTTGATATTAAAAGCACTATATAAATAAAGATTTGCTTGCTTGCTTGATGACACAAATGGTGGACTTGGGGTCAAGCCATTACCATTCTGCACCTGGACATCAGTTTGGCTATTAATTCAGTGCTTCTCAGGAGGCTTGTACAGAAGGGTGGGAGGAGAGGAACAAGACTGGACAGAGGACTACCTAGGTGTATTTTCAACTGGTTGTAAAATAGATCCCAGAGAGTGGCCTTGAATAATAAATTATCTGATGTCAGGAAGATCACATGTGGAGCGCACCAGAAGTCAGTCCTTAGCCCAGTACACACTCTATCTGTCTGTCTATCTATCTATCTATCTATCTATCTATCTATCTATCTATCTATCATACATGTTTTGCTCTTTCCCCCATAGGAGCTATTATTTTATATTTCCCTGTATATGTCACCAGTTACAGCTGTATACCTCCGGAGGTATACCAGAGGTATATAACTGTAACCACCCAATTTAGGCTCCCAATTAAGGTTCTCTGGGGAACAAACTCCCTTCCCCAGTCCAGATACACCCCCCCAATGCTGAAAAACTTTTTTCTCAGAGAAACCAAACATGGCCTTAACTCTTGAATAAAGGACTTGTAGTTAGCCTTGAGCAGTCTTCTGACTAGTCCTTGCAGCATTGCTGTGTAGCACTGGCTTTTCTATTCATACCTTTTTTCACCCTGCCTCATCCCCCCCCCCAAAAAAAAAAACTCTCCACATTCAAAAAAACAGTACGACGCCAGCTGGTAACAGAAAAGAATACACACACACGCACACAAATACCAGCCATCTTTTGCATGTAGTACCTGGTCTCTCACACGCTGCTGCCACTATGCCACTTACCCCACAGGCTCCATGTCCTGATCATACAAGCTGCTCCCCTGTCCCCAACCACAAACCATCCTCCTGACTTCTGACACTGCTCCACACTGCAGCCAACATGCCACCCCACTGAAATCCATTATCCCACCAACGAGGTAATGGACACCCAGCTCAGACACTCCATCCTTTATAGAGGAACCCTACACTAAGAAAACAAGAACAGGCCAAAGGAAAGGCCCTTACCAAAATGTCACCACACTACTGAAATATACAGAGCTACACAGTAACATGGAAAAGCCAGAAATGTCCCTGAACACAGCTCAACAAAATAACATCTGAACACACAAGAGCACATAAAACCTGCCATGTATTATTTAAAGCAGAGGATGGGTATGTATGGCACACAAAGTCATATATCCACTGAGAGGAGTTAATTAGATAATAAAGCCACTTGCCCTTCAGGGTCATGTCCTCATTAGGTAATTAATCCCCTACGGTGGTAGGGGTGTGCACTCAACAAATACTATTTCCTGAATACCACGAATGATGCACTATTCATTATTCTGATCCTGAATAATGAATAGTAGCACTATTTGTCCTTATTCAGGAAATACAGTCAAAAAAGAAAAGAAACAGCCCCCTCCCTGCTCCCTAGCACATAACATTTCAATACAGAAGCCCCACTGTTCCCCACCCTCAGTTAGCACCAAAAATCTTTCCTCCTGCATCAGTGCTGCTGCCTCCTACAGAGTCAGTCTGGTCCCAGTCTGGACTGCAGTTGTGGGACCAGTGGCTAGGTAGGATGACCATCACAGATTCTCTCCAGTATCAGAACACCTCTGTCACTGTGGTCAGTAAGTTGCATGTTTTTCTTCACTTTTCTAGCCACATGAGGAGGAGTAGCAAGGCAAAGAAATACAAAAATACTTGCTCTTCCTCTTGTTCAGCACAGCCATGCCTTGGACTACAGATGCCTCAGCAATACAAGCGACACTTCACATCCAACCTCCAGACAGTCAATCCTGTTCACAGAACCTTTAGTATAGACTGCATCTGCCAGCCCAGAAGGAGATATCCCCAGGAAGCAAGCTTGCTGCAGAGACTGTCACAGGTTGTGAGTACTGGGTCAATACACTACTATTTTCCAGAAAGTAGAGAGATATAGTTAGATAAGACTGGGCAAGGCTGTGTTATTTTAGACTCTGCCCAGAAAGAGACTGTTCAAGCCAGGAACAACTTAAATCATTTGCTGTGTTGATTGCAATAGCATTTGTTTTGGGATCCCCACCTCCAGCATCTGACAGTAACACACTGAGGCCCACCATCTGGCCTGCAACTAAGTGCATGATTACAGACTGTGTGGGAGTTCTCTAGGGACTATGGGGTAATTGGTGCACCAGTGAGGCAAAAGGCAGAGACTACAGGTAGTCACCAAAGGGTGGTGGGATTCTGTTGGTGATATACTGTACATAACTGTTTTACTTTTGCATCTAACCACTCTCTTTCCCACTTCTACACCTGTTCCCATCCTCAAATAAGTACCCTTTGGTTTCTGAATTGCATTTACTGTGTACCTGATTATTATTGTGTTTGTTTATTGGCCTGTTAGATGGAGAGTGAGCATACCATTGTTGGTCCCCATCACTGAAGATGAGTTGCCCATTATAATTACATCCAATCTAACCAAACTCAGGTAATAGTCACCAGAAGGCCTGGTAGACATTACCCAGAGCCCATCATACAAACTTGATCTCGCGCCTCACTGTTAGCGGTGGTTAAAGTTGTAAGGCGTACATTCATTTTTGAAATTTGTAGAATGTAATTTGGGGCTGAGTTACCTTATTACTTTGCTATTACTAAAAATGGTAAATGCAATACAGAAATAAGAGCCGAGTGAAACACATTTTTTGTAGCCTCTGCTGTTATTAATCATCCACCTGGGGGGACGAAGATAGAGAGGCATACCAAACTTCCCTCAGGGAAGCAGGTAAGGCAGGCAAAGGCCCACACTGAGGAAACACTAGCATGAACAGTAAAAGAAGGGGACAAGACTTTCTATAGATACATTAGTGAAAGGAGAAAGTCCAGAGGGGGTATTGTTAAGATCAAAGCGGATAAGGGGGAGTGTGTGGTGGAGGACCAAGGAGAGGCATCTATCCTAAAAAGATACTACTGCTCAGTATTTACTGAGGAGAAGGTAGGGTAGGGCCCACAACTCAACACCATGTACACGGGGGGGGGGAGGTGTTCACGAGTTCCTTCACAAAAGAAAGGATCCTACGAGAACTCACAAAGCTCAGGATGGACAAGGCAATAGGACCTGATTGCATACATCCTGGGGTACTAAAGGAGCTAAGGGTGGAACTAGCAGAGCCATTATCAGAACTGTTTAGTGAGCCTCTGGGCACAGGAGAGGTCCCAGCAGACTGGAAAAGGGCTCATGTGATCCTGCTCCACAAGAATGGTAGCAGGGAGGAGGCAGAGAACTACAGACCAGTCAGACTAACCTCAGTAGTGGACAAGATTATGGAGGCACTCCTTAAGGAAAGGATAGTGCAATACCTGGAATCCATAGGAGCACAGGCTCTAAGACAGCATGAGTTTACAGCAGGAAGGTCTTATCAAACTAATCTCATATATTTCTTTTTTTTTTTATCCCATCCATATTTGTCACCTTTCTGCAGCGAGACTGGCCTGGGGCATCCAGCCACCGGCCCTGTCCACCCCGAGAGCTGGGTGGCTCGTACCGCACCCAGGAGGGCCCGGGATGACCGTCATGCTGTCCCACCAGAGGGCCCCCCTCTGCCACTCCTAGCCAGGACAGCCCTGGATCCTCCCTGACGGGACTTCCCGCAAGTCCTCTGGGCAGTGCAGGGCGTGGCCATCAGCTGCATGGTCGTGCCCAGCCATTTTGCTCCAATTTTTTTGTCCCTCAGGGATGTCGATGTGCATTGATGTCAGGCACAGTGTTCTGATGTCCGCCACACTTCTCCCACAGCTGCCATCATGCTAGCAGTACCTCCAGGCATCACCAGAGGTTGCTGCTGTGCAACGGTGTTCCCCAACCCACCCCAGGACTAGGAGAGCAGTCAACAGATGCTTGATCCTAGTCCTCCACTGCCAGCGCCCGATGGCCCGGGCTCATTCCCGAACCTGGGTCACCAGCATGGTGCAAGGTGTGGTGTCCAGCACCTCAACCCTCAGTGCTACCGGGCTGGGCAATCTCATAGATTTCTTTGACTGGGTAACCAGAGTGGTGGACCAAGGGGGTGCAGTTGATGTCACCTACCCTGACTCAAGCAATGCTTTCGATACTGTTCCACATAGAAGATTGGTTAATAAACTGAATAGGCTCGGGGTGGGTCACAAGTTGGTTAACTGGGTGGCAAACTGGTTGACAGGCAGAAAACAGAGAGTGGTGGTAAACAGTATACAGTCAGAAGAGATTCAGCTCACAAGTGGGGTACCTCAGGGATCAATCCTGGGGCCAGTCCTCTTCAATATTTTCATCAGTGACATTGCAGATGGACTGGAGAGCAAGGTTTGTCTGTTTGCAAATGACACCACGATCTGCAACAGAGTAGATGATCCAGATATGGTAGGCATGAATGAAAATAGATCTAGATAAACTGGCAAAATGATCGGAATAGTAGCAACTTGGGTTTAATGCAAAGAAGTACAAGATCATGCACATAGGGAAGAGAAAACCTGAAGCTACCTATAGGTTGGGAGGGAGTTGTTGGCAATCACAAGGGAAGAACCAGACCTGGGTATCATCATCACAGATGACCTGAAATCATCCAAGCAGACCACTAAAGCAGTAGGTAAGGCTAGAGGGATGGTGGGGTGTATTAGTCAAGGTATCACAAGTCGTAAGAGGGAGGTAATAATTTCTCTTTACAAGGTGTGCAGTACTAGAGGCAGCACCTGCACAAGGACATTAACAAAATGGAAGCAGTTCAGAGAAGGGCAACCAAAATGATGCAGGGACTGCAGCAGAAAACATATGAGGACAGATTAATGGAGCTCAATATGTATACCCTAGAGCAAAGGAGGTAGAGAGGTGAAATGATCGAAACATTCAAATATGTTAAGGGCATTAACAAGGTGAAAGAGTCTAACATATTTCAATGTAAGAAAAATAGCTGGCTGGACAAGAGGACACAGCATGAGATTAGAGGGAGGCTGATTAAGGGGTAATGTGAGGAAGTTCTTTTTCACAGAAAAGGTGGTGGATGCTTGGAATGGCCTATCTCATGAAGTGATGGATATGCATATAGTGCAGGGATTCAAGCAGGCATGAGATAGGCATAAGGGAGTAATACAGATGAGTATGAATAGATAGGCCATTGATAGAGTAAAGACCTATGGCACATTCATAAGGCAGAATAAATGGGCAGACTGAATGGGCCTTGTGGTCCTTATCTGACGTCAACTTTGATGTTTCGATGTTTCTAATTTTGGTTCAGACTTAACCATTTACCTATGAGCTTTAAATATGGAATGGAAAAAAATGAGTATTTGCATTCAGTAAAACTGATGAAAAGACATCCTACGGATGCTTCCAGCACTGAATTATGATATGGTGGGAGGGTCTTAGATGGAGTAAGTTATAGATTATTGAAATATGCTTCCCCTATTCTATGCAGACAGTCCACTTACAGTTTTATTTCATTTATCAACTGAACTGGAAAAATGTCCAAGTGATTAGAAGGTGGCTATAATTATTACTGTATTGATAGCAAGGCAAAAATGGGAAAAATACATACTCAGCAATTATCCCTCCAGTTCACTGTTACTGGTGATTTCAAAGGCTCTGGAGAGGCTGGTAGCGCAGCAGATAAATCATTTTCTGCAGACTCATAACATCTTATATATTCACCAGTCTGGTTTCAGAGCTCAGCAGAGCATTATGAGAGCAGTCTTGAAAGTAATTAATGATATTCAATCCATCATGCATACAGGTTTGCTAATGGGTACTGTCTACATTGACCTCTCTAGGGCCTTTGACGCCATCAGCCATTGTATTATGGTTAGAAAGCTAGTTCAACCTGGGACTCAGGGGTGAAGGGTTGAGCTGGATGCAGGATTATTTGTCTAACTGAAGAAGTTGATGATAGTACTGTATAAGGGGAACAACTGAATCCATTCTAGTAATAAACAGTGTTACTCTGGGCTCTGTAATGTGTCCCCTTTTGTTCTCACTTTATGTTAAGGATACAGTGTGATCCACTTGCAACAGATATGATTATAATGGACAAAAATGCATGCATGTGTCCCTTATAACAGAAAGCATTTAAAACACTAGGTATTTTCAACTTTTCAGAAGCATGTCGCTTTGGCTGAACATAAATAACAGGTTATAATGTCCATAGTTAACATCTGAATTTTTCAAACTATGCACAATAGAGATAAATGCTGAAAAAATAGCTAATCAATAAAGACCCAGTTGACTTGTTATAACGGGCTATAAATTCTTAAGGAATGAATGCAAACAGAACAGTACATTGGGAAAATTATACCATAAAAAGTAGGCAACTCTTATTCTTAAAGAGCAACTCTGCAGTTCAGTATGTACTTTCATAAATATGACGTTTCAGCTATTACAATTTACTACAGAATACTTTCCTTTCATTGTCAATGTTCCTTTCCAAGATTTAAGCCCAGATTGGTACTCTATCCAAAAAGTCAATATAATAAAAAGCATGTGCTTCTGCTCTGTAAACCTCATAGTGCTTTTGTTTATAAGATCATTATGCTCACTGAGATAGCAGTCTGTGATGTCACAAACAGCAACTGTGAGGTAGACAGGGGAGAGTCAGATACATTTTGAAAGACTCAATGATGTAGGTATTGTATTATCTGAAATTTTGGTAGGGCAATAACAGAGAAAAGTAAAAATAAAAAAAAACAATGTAAATCTAGTGGTTTTATGCTTATGCTTTGTATTTCAGTAGAGAGTTTTTTGACCACCCAAAATCATTTTGGAATTATTTAAAGACTATCCTAAATCTCACTGAAATGAGGCCAAATCAAGTGCATCTGTATTAATAGAGTAACTTATGGTTTGTATCAGGGTGTCTCTAATCATTTTAAAAGCCATTTTACAAATGTTGTATATGACTGCAATGCTGAACATTACCAAAATCTCCTAGTGTAAACCCCATATATTAAATTCACAGTTATATATTTCCTCTGTAATATAGTTTCTGAAATTGAAGCGTTACATCCATGCTAGTCAATCTAAGTATTAACAACAGCAGTGGCACAGATAAATTGCATCCAAAAACATTACAAATTGTTTCCAATATAATTGATAGACAGGTTACTTACCTTTTTTACATCAATCTGTAATCACAAATACTGTTCCTTAGTGCTTTGTGAAAAACTGACTGCATATCTTCTATTTTTAAATCAGGAGATGTGGCTAATATGATAACCTATAGGCCTATTTCAGTGTTGCCAGTTTTGGCAAAATTACTTGAGAAAGTAGCCTTTTCTCAACTCATGGCATGTTTTGAGTACCGTCATTTAAAACATCATTTCAACCTGGATTTAGGCAAAATTTCAGTATACTTATTGCCCTGTCACATCAGGTACAGAGATCATGGATTCACAAGCTTGAAACGTTCAGGTGGCTGCCACCTTTGTGGACCTTTCAAAGGCCTTTAACCAGGTGAATCATGATCTGTTCCATAGAGAAACAGAATCTGTGAGCAGAAAAAGACCACTTGACCCACCAAGTCTGCACAGATGTTCCCTGGAAGTGTACCTTAAAGTGGGACCCCCCCCCCACCGAGGCTTACGGTTCAGAAAGATTCTGGTTACGGTGTGGAATGCCCTGTTTTTATGACAGATTGGGAAGTGGCTTTACAACCCAGCACTGATGCATTGATGGCAGCAATCATTAAAAACTATCTATCACAGCAGCCTGAGGTCCTTGCGGATATACAAAGGAAACAGCAGTTCTACAGTTTAAGGAACATTCTGAATTTACTAATTTTGAATGCAGTTTGAAAGATGCAGTTCAGAAGCAGATAACTAAAATTAGGAACACAAAGTTGAAGAAGTTTAAATAGGACTGACAAGATTATTTGCATTGTAGAATTTTTTATTGTAATCAGGATCAACATAACTGCAGCAAAAGGAGGGGCAGAGGCACCCAAGCATACACAGCGGAGCCGTGGACCGTCTTGAGGAACCACAGTGATTCACCAGCTTACAGGACTTCTAATAGTAAATCTGAAACAGACTCCAGATGATATTTTTAGAGGAAGATGGACTCATGTGGAACTCACCAGGGAGGAGCAGTCAGTCTGTCCATTTTCAGGAGCTGTCGGCAAGGGAGCAACAGGAATATTACCCCACATGACAGCAGGGCAACAACAGCAACAGAGAAAATGCATGAGTAGAGGGGGAAGGAAACACAAGCAACCGCACATGCTCCAAGAGGGGCAAATAGCACCTGTGTTTGAGACCCTGGTAATCAACATATCAGGTATATCTTTGACAGTAACACAAACATCTATCTTACAAAAGGGATTGTCCTTCATACCGATGCTTGACTCCAAGCCAATTGATTTATTTGTTGATCTGCACTGATTAACTAAAGACTTGAATTTAAAAGAGTTTTTTGTGAAACAAAGCAAGTGTTGTGGGGTGGGATTACAACAGGGTGCTGACAGTCCTAGTCAGGAGGACTCTATAGAGGAAATGGCTTTCTCTACATCCTTTTGACCCCCATCCATCTTTATCCCCCCCTTATCTCAACATTGTGAAAGTGTTTGAGAGAGCTTGTGGGACTAGGATTAAGGAGTTTTGAAAAATAGCGATCAACCTAGTTATGTTAACATTACAACAGAATAATCCTTAGCACTCAAGAGTCTTGAGGAAGCTATTGAACTGACAATTAAACCAGCAGGCAAGGGGAGATCAGTAGTGATAATGCATACTATTCAGTACATTAGCAATATAGAAAGTCAATTGCATGACACTACATTCCATTGCAGGTTAAGGGAGGACCCCACTTTGGGTTTTAAAAGGGAGGTGGACACTTTCTTGATGGAAGGATTTACAGAGGGCATCATTACAGGACAGGACTATGATTACCTCACTGTCAAGCTCCCCATTTGAACCAGTATATCTACACTATCTAAAATGTATAAAAACTTGTTGGACCCATCTAGATGCCAAATAGTAGGTGGCATAGCCTTCATTGTCCCAACTTGTTTATGCCCATATTAAGCACTATGCTACATCATTATCCTCTTTCATCTAGGATACAATGCAGATTTTGAAAGTAATAGTAGTCATACAAATCAACAATGAATAGTATCTGGTGTCAATGGACTCATTGTACACAAACATACCTCATGATGGTGGGCTGGAGGCTTTGTCCTATTGGCTAGAGAGGGACAATACTATTAGTGTGGACAGAATGAAATTTGTGATCTCGTGTGCTGAACATGTTCTAACCAAGAACTCTTATCTTCCAGGACACACACTGTGACGTAGACAGCCAGCTCTGAGTGCTGTATCATTTTTGTTTTTAATATAAAATGTATGATTGACTGTCTCTGCTAAAAAAGACCTGATGCTCTTAGAATGACCTCACTCATCAACCCCCCCCAGGTTTCAGCTGAAAGACGCAAGCCATAAGAAAAATGCTGACAGCATGTGAGTTCACACACACTCAGTTTTTAGAGACAATGTGTTACATGTAAGATTTTAATCAAGGATCCTGTTTCACTGAGTTAATTACAGACTTGTTAAAGTTAATTTTGTTAAGAGAGAAATCATAAAGAAGATTTATGATGTTGGAGAGAAACTAGGTCGTTACACAGAGGTGCAAGGTTGTAAATGTCCCTGTGAAGCCTCTGTGAGGGAGGATATAGCATGGGATCAAACAAAGTGTCATTTGAAGGACATGAATTATGCTGAAGTTGCAGAATATAATACTTTTGTATAAGATATTTATTTTCATATATCCTGACAAGGAGGAGCTAGATGACCTCCTGAAAAGAGGTGGGGTAAAAGCCATGTTTTAATTTAGTCTGTTTTACTTCACAGAGTCACATTTTTACCTAGACTCTGACAAGGACACATCTTTGGAGCACTTTAAGCAAGTATTTAGAGACTAAGTACTGAAGTAGGAATTTGCACTGTTTAAACCTTGTTCTTTAAAAAAATGTATGTCTTGTGATATAACAGTTCTGTATTGTTGTGTTTTACATATTCTTATTTATTATAGTAAAATTATTTTTAGAACTTACTTGGTCTGTCTTTGACTTGTTTTTATTTGTAAGAAAAGTACATGGTTATAGCAAACAACAGACATAAGCTTGAATGGTGGTACCAAACTGGAAAGAGAAGCATTTTAAATCTGAGGTTTTTATTAATGTTTTTAAGGGTTCATCTCTGTATACCTGGTTAGGTGCCCATAGGCAAAGATATCTGGCCCCCTGAAGGCAGAAATATCTGAGCCTATGCATTGGGTACGCTAGCAAGAGGTTTACAGTTTGAATCCCTTCAGAACTTGAGACCAAAGGTTAATCCGAACTCACAAAAACAGACAAGAGGGTTACCTTGTCTGTTACACTGTCCACAAGACTGTGCTCAGAGGTCGGCACTTTGGGAATAGAGGGCCTGACCTGCTGAGTGGGTTTGTGACACATACTACCTCTAAACTAAGGGTATGACTATGGAGGCAATATTTGCCCCCAACAACACCAACCTCTAACTGGGCCTTTGAGAGGAAACAAAAGTCTATGACAGCCAGATGAATCCTTTTTAGGATATGATTTACATTTGGTGTCGCTTTATTGATGACATTTTCATGGTGTGATGTGGCACTGGGGTGAATTGGATGCATTTGTAGAAAACCTAGAGGGAAGCAATGGGATTCTCAAATTCTTTTTACAGTGTGATAAGGAGTCAGTTTCCTTTTTGGATTGGCAGATCTTCAAAAATGTGGACAGCACAATTCGCATCAATGTATTTCATAAGGAAACTGATCATAACTCTTTCTTGCATGCCTCTAGTTGCTACCCACGCCACTTGACTGATGATATTCCCAAGGCCCAGTTGTTTAGAGTTAGGAGGAACTGTTCTGAGGAAAGTGATCATATTATCCAACGTACCGAAATTGGTCAGTGGTTCTTAGATATAGGTTATAGTGGTAAGGTTGTGGAAAAAGCCTTTCAGGACTCCCTTACAGTGGATAGAGAGGATTTGCTAACAGTGAAACAGAGAGAAACACGCCCCCAGGATGCATTTCATCACTACATTTACTAGACACACCAGTGAAGTAGAGAGGATCCGAAGAGAAAATTGGTCCATGTTACAATCTGACCCCTTTTTAAAAGAGGTAACTGTTCTTCCCCTCAGGATGATACATATGAGGGGTGAAAACTTACAAGATAGAATTGTGCAGAACTACCAACCCCTAGATAAAAATGCATTGGAATCCACTGAATGGTGGCACAAAAAGATGTGTAGCTCTTTCCCATGTAGAAATTGCAAATTTTGCCCATCTGTTATTAAGTGCAGAACATTTACATCTATTAATGCAGAGGTTTATGAGTCTAGAGCATATTTCAGTTGTGTTATTACCAACCTAGTGTATCTTGCAGTTTGTGAATGTGGTGCATTCTATGTTGGAAAGACCACCAGACCATTTAAGTTGAGAACTGGTGAACATTTACATAGCATAGCAGGGGAGGGTAGTAAAAATGCACTATCCAACCATTGTAGACTAAGAACTCAGGGACTGCACACACGTTTAAATTCTGTGGAACAGACAAAGTTAGTCTGGGACCACGTGGGGGGACTTGGATCTCAAACTGATACAGAGAGAGTCATTTTGGATTTACACCCTGGAAGCCTTACAACAACCAGGCCTAAATTACAGAATTAATAGTATCAAATGTATTAGGAAACAAATAGTGCACGTCACATTATTATTGCTTGCTCCTAACATTATACTGTGTGTTCTCTTCTAGGGTGCAGAGGACTGGAAATTTGTTTCACCTCAGGCACTGACAATTTTCAGTACCAAGATAGTGAATATGTAATGTCCATGGAGAATTTAAATCAGCTGCATCTTAATTTTAAATGTATATGCAATTAGTCACGCTTTATTTATGGTGATAGTTGTCCTTTTTAGTATATTTTTCTAGCTAAGGGTTATTTATTACTTGACAGTAGGGCATTCTTATACCTCTGTACTTTTAATATTTATGAAACATGTATTTGTTGAAAATTAGTACACTCACTCCATGTAATGCGAAAATGTGGTACTGTGCCTTTAATATCACTATTTTCAAGTATGGGCTTGAGAATGATCTGGTCAGCCTCCGGATGATGCATACTATCCAAAACCAGTAAGGGATCTTGCTACCACATGCTGTTTTGTGTCTGTGGCAGACTTCATGTTTTATGTTTGAATAAAGAAACCATCTACAACAGCAGTCTGAGTGCTGCTAGTTTCGTCTGACTTCTTCAAATGTTCCCTGCCTAGTCCATCTCTGGAGACCCTAAATGGTCTGCAGCAAACCTTCTTTTCCCTGTCTATTTATTAATATTATCCTGTGTCTGTCCCATGCATGCTTGAAGTCCTTCTGTTTTTCACCTCCACCACCTCTGTTGGCAATTTGTTCTAGGTGTCTTCTGCCCTTTCAGTGAAGTAGTTCTTTGCCACATCCCTCTTAAATTGCTGTGAATTGACTGACCAGGCATATTACATGATTTCTAACTGGAACCAGTATAGTTTGGTTAAATAAAAATTTATAAAATGAAAATACCAAAAATGACCATTTATTACATTAAAAGCCATGGTATAGCAAGAGGACTGCTCTCATTAATGTTATTATTATTAAGTGGAGACAAAGAGAAAAATCCAGAATCAGTTGTGACTGGTTTGTAGTTTATCGCAGAACTAACAATTTCATAGGGTCTCAGATTTATCCAGCTTAATATTAGGAGTTTATTGACACACTTGAACAAAGCAGAAATTTGGACTGAGTTTTAAAAATGTAACATGGTTAAAACAATTTGTTCCAAATAAATTTGTCAGCCTAGGGGGATACAACCAGTTTCATAAAAATAGGTCATTGTGAAAAGGAAGTGGGTTAATTAATCATGTAAAACTAAGTATATTATGCATGTGAAATAGATAGAGACTTATATGCACATTGGGTCAGCTGAACAGTCAACCATTAAATAATCAGTGTTGGGATAGGCAATCATGTTTATTTTTGCTATATAATGTGTATATATATATATATATATATATATATATATATATCACACAAAACTGCAAACTTTGATATAGTGATACTGGAGAAATTGACAAATGTGAGCAAAGGGAAATAAGAACAGATAGCAATGGGCTATTTCAATATAAATTCAGTAAATCTAAAAAATAATGAAAGTCAAAAATATCTTAATGGCTGATGGCTTTACTCAAATAATAAAAGAACAAACCAGAAAAAAAATTATAAGACTGGGGCGGTCTGGAGGGGCCAAGGAGGCATGCGCCCAAGATGACAGGCTGAGTGCAGGAGCTGTGTGAACTAAGCTAAGCACCTCGCGGAACACTTCTCCCTCAACTCTCTCATTTTTTTGTCTGGATGAATCCCTTCCCTAAGCTGGATGGAGATTTTGGCATTGGGGTGTGTGGAAAAGATGCAGAGGATTTTTGTAAGATAAGTAGGGTTTTGGAAGCTTTTTCCCTGTTTTTTTCCTCGTTCATTGGGTATGTCTAAAAAATGTTGACGTATTCAAGAGGCATTGCAGCATAGCCCGGAGCAAGAACTACCAATTGGAAAATGCCATTCAAGAAGAGTTAACACAGCCCCAAATGTATCTAATTTGTTCTTCGATGTTCAGGTAAAATTGCTTTGCAATGGTGAGGCCAAAGCAACAGGTACATTGAAAGCTTCTCTTATTTCTCTGGGAGTTTTTGGGGCAGAAGATTCTGTTGACTAGCTTCATCCGGGACTTACAGCAGCTGGTTTTTCAGAACTACAACTTCCCCCGTTTGATGCAAGTTGCCACTTGCGTCAAACACCCTTCCACAAGTCCCCTGCAGCAAATGCAACCCCTCTAGAATCCAGCCCACGGTGTTAACAAATGAGTTAAACTTTCTAATTGGTTCAGGAGTTTCAAATAATGCTATATCTAACCATGGCCCTGTGTTTATGATTAGAAAAAAGGAAACAGATAAAACATATGAAGTTTTGATTGGGGAAAGTAGGTCTTTTCATAATTTAAAAGATGAGGTGTTTATAAGAGAAGTTAATAAACTAGACTGGTCACCTGAACAAACTCAGACTGATAATGGTACTAAACTAGTCAATGAAAATATATTACACGTAATTAATCATTACACCCCAATTAAAAATACAAAGGATATGGACTAAACATTTACCATTGTTAAACTCTGAATTTATTGAGTTCATAAAAATGAGAGAACCACTTTGGAAACAATTTAAAAAAATATTCTAAAGATTTAAACGCTTATAGGCAACTTCAGAATCTCTGTGAAGTAAAATAAATCCTCAACAACATTTCAAAAACAGGCAGTTAAAATATACATACAATCCTAGATGTTTTGGGTATTCTTTTAGAAAATTCTCTCAGCCTTCTAAAAAAGCAGTAGTTGAAAATAAAGACTGGAGAAAATTTAATAAGTAACAATTTGTAAATTGCTGAAACATTCAATGACTGTATTACAAACATGACTACTTAAAAGAACCAAATAATACAGGTGCCTGGTAAAAATAAAGAATTGTTACCTGAAGCAATTTGTACATAGACTTTCAATTTCTTGAGAGTAACAGAAAGAGACATCTACACATTGCTGGTAAAAATGTGAGGTAATGAAGGGATGGGTGCCATGACTGCTAAAGCCAGCAGCAGCTAAGAAACTAGCCAAATCAGTGTCATATTTACTCAATTTATCCATGTGCACAAATTGACTTCCAGACTGCTGGAAGATAACAGCTGTAACTTATATAGAAAGGATCTAAAATAAGAGGGAAGGGTACCAAGCCAGAATTTGGATATAAAAGAGAGACAATGGGAAAGGCACCTAGCATCAAGAGAGGGAAGAGAAAGGACTGAATATAGTGAACAACACTGAGTATGAAATGGGCAGTCTAGAGAAAAATCAATCAATCAAACTTTGTTTAATGAGGCATAAACACCATTGAGCAAGCTCATTTTCAAAGTGGTCTTGGACATCAAACAAATCACAGGCAGGAATAGGGCAGACAAAACAAGTCATTGTACATACGAGAGATAAATCAGGCCTATACATTCAAAGTTAACACAATTAAATGCTAATAATAATAATACACTAAACAAACAAGCAAAGTAGGTTAAAAACTTAGACCCCGGCCACTCACTAGTGTAAGTAGGCAGGTGCACTCACTAGTATATGTAGACCGGTGGGTATTCTATTATTGAACTTGGGAGGGGAGGATATAGGAGCCAGGGAGAGGTAGGTGGTGAGGGCTGGTGGGGTGAGAAAGAGGCTGAAAAGTGCACAGGGCCCCCTATTACGGAGGTGGGAGTTAGCGTAACTTACGTCAGAAGATTCATGTGGGACACCAGAGACTAAGGGTGCATAGGTCACCTATAACAGTTGCAGATTTCCTTCAGGTACTCAGCTATTAGTGCTTTGAAGGTGAATGGACCGGGGAGGGTTGAGAGCTTTAGAGATCTTTGCATAGTATTCCATAAAGAAGGGAAGGAGAAATTAATTGCAGCCGAGCCATGAAATGATTTTACTCTAGGTATCTGGAAGCAGAGTAGGGAGAAGAGTCTCAAACCGTACGACCCCTTGGCATGCTCAAAGAAGCTTGAGATGTATGCAGGAAGCTTATCAAATAGAGCTCTATAGAACCAGAGGAAGGCGTTTCTTTTCCTCCTTGTAGGAAGTGAGGACCATCCCATCTCTCGGTACAGCAGGCAGTAATGAGTGCGAGAAGGCAGATTGAGGATGAACCTCAAGGCTTGTTGGTAAAGACTGTCAAGTTTATAGAGCACTAAAGAGGGGCAATTGTTGTAGAGGAAGTCAGCATAATCCAATAAGGGCAGGAATGTGGATTGCACTAGTCTCTTTCTAGCTCCCTTGGTGAGAAGATGCTTAATGCGGTAGAAGATGCCTAAGCGCTGTCTTAATTTTTTCAAGAAATTGTTCAGGTGGCACAGAAAGTTAAGCTTATTGTAAGCCAGAACCCTTGGCATTTAAAGTTATCCAAGGTTTCAAGGGGTTCTCCCAATAAAGTTAGAATTTTAAGGTTCAATGTTGGTCCTGGGGCTGTGTTCGGTGAAAGGATCATGGGTTTGGTCTTTTTGGTGTTAAGCAGAAGCATATGCTTAATAAGACTACATTGGAGAGAGATAAAGTCTCACTGTAAATCCTCATGGGCCATGTCCAAAGAAGAGTTAGAGGTGCAGAGGACAATATCATCTGCAAATAAGTGCACATTAGCTGTGTGCAGATGTGAGTCAAGGTTATTGATATAGATTGCAAATAAGATTGGGCCCAAAAAAGAGCCTTAGGGGACACCTCATGGCAGTGTTTTTAGTGGAGACAGTTCTCCTAAAGCTTTGACTTGTTGTAATCTGTTAGTAAGGTAGCTGGTGAACCATTTAATGGCAGTACTATCGATACCAATGTTACTCAATGCATTAAGCTTAATGTTGTGATCCACAGTATCAAAAGCCTTACTAAGGTCAAGGAAGAGTGCAGACACATGCTTCTTAGAGTCCAAGGCAATTTGCCAGTCGGTGATTACTTTAGCAGGGACAGAAACTGTGCTATATTTGGCTCTAAAGCCTGTCTGAGTGGCCTTTAGCAGTTTCTGTGAGTCCAGGTGCTCCCTGACTTGTGCACTAACAATTTTTTCCAGTAGTTTTGAAAGGGTGGAAATTGGCTGATAGTTGTTCAGATTGTGCGAGTCCCCAGACTTGAACAAGGGGATGATGGGAGCAGTTTTCCACTACATGGGTAGCACACCCTGCACCAGGGAGGTGTTGAATAAATGGGTAGTGGGGGTGGTCAGGTTGTAGGTGGCCTAATTTTAGGAAGAAAGGTTCGATGCTGTTGGCACCAGCACTTTTTTTTGTATCTAATGACAGTAGGGGGTCCTCCACTTGCTTGAAGGTTACAGGGCAGAAGCTGAAAGAGGAGGAATAACTCTGGTTGGTGTTGATGTTGGAGCTAGAGACATCAATGGTATCCCCCATGCGGACTGATCTTACTGATTGGAGAGGCATTGAAGGCTAGCCTCGCAGTGGAAAAGTGTTCTTTGAGTCACTCTAATATATCAGCTCTGTCTGTGAAGGTGGTGTCACCAGACACTATTTTGGCTGGAAGGAGGCATCGGTGGTATAACCCTCAACCTCTTTGAGGATGCTCCAGAACTTGGCAGTATTGTTTTTGCTGTCTTCCAGGGCTGGTTGAAAATATCTATCTTTTTCAGAACTAATTAGCTTGGTACAGGCATTTCTAGAGACAAGAAAAGCAAGCCAATTGGCATCAGAGTGAGATTTCCTAGCTCTTTTCCACCAAAGGTTTCTATCCTTGAGGGCTTTCTTTAAGATGGGAGAGAACCAGCCAGGAGGTCTTTTCTTGGACTTGATCAGCCTTGGGGGTGCACATTTGTCTATTAGACCCACTAAAAGACTGTGAAAGATATTAAATGCCTCATTGAGGGAAGGGGCTAGGTAGAAGTCCTGCCATCTGATGTTGCCCAGGTCATTTAGGAAGGCATTCTGGCAGAACCTTTTCAAGCACCGTTTCAGCTTAAATTTAGGGGTTGACTTTATTTGGGGAGAATGTCTGATTGCAGGCAATGGCACAATGATCACTTAGGTCGATGAAATGTTATGAGGTTTGTTAACTAATATGAGATCCAGAAGGGTGCTACACTCTGTTTTTTTTCTATTGGGTCTGATGGCTGCAGGGGTTATCTGTGCCAACCCACACACATCACAGAAGTCCTTGAGCTTCTTGGAGATCTCATCATTCCAATTTAGGTTGAGGTCCCCCATTAGAATGCACTCAGTGTTAGCCATGTCGATTAGACTTTGGAGATGAGGTAGGAGGGCCATGCCACCAGAAGGTGGTCAATAGCATGCAGCAATAAGGAGCGCCTTTTTATTGGAAAGTGTCAGTTTTAGTGCCAGACATTCAAATTCTTTAGCCTTAGAGTTGCAATCAACCACTATGACAGAGAATTTGCTCTTAACATAGATTACATTCCTCCCCGTGTGGTCTATCACACCGGTAGGTGCTGTCCCCTGGTATATTGATAGCTTTGTCTGGGATCAAGGGCATAAGCCAGGATTCCAGTACCATATAGAAGTCAGAGGATGCATGTAATATCCATGTTTGAATCAGGTTAAGCTTATTAAGTATGCTAGAGACATTCATATGAAGGAAACTGATGCCCTTGTATTGGGGGAGGTCCACATGGGTGTTTAGAGAAGCAGGTAGGCCTCGATTTAGTTCAACATTTCCAGAGCAAAGTAAGCGAAGCAGTAGTAATTTCCTGAGGCAATTTATTATCCTACTGAGTAACCACTTAATTCTGCCACTTGGCATGGAGTGGTTTTGAGGTGACTGAGTTATGGCCACTAGGATGATTTGTTAAGACTAGAGCATATATGACTGTTTTAACCAGCAGGTTCAGAGGTGTTCTATCATATTTGCTGGATAATGCCTGGTGAGAAGGTATGCAGGACAATGAGGAAGTCATCCCCAAGGTGTGGTGCCATGTGCTGTTATGAGAGTTCAGAGCTGGGTATCCATCTAGAGGAGAGCATTGGCCTTGGTGTGATTGGGCAACTGAAATTCGATATGGTGTAAGGGTTAACAGGATGAACCAGCTAAGCAAGAAAATATCCTCCTATGGCATTATTTGGGATGTTATATCCTGTTAAGAGGCAGAACAGGCAGGGATGATAGAACCAGTGTGTAAGGAGCTACTATAAGGAGGCAGAGCTACCTAGGGGTGGAAGTTATCAATTAGGCAAGACTAACTGACAGGAACAATGAAAAAGGGGGTCAAGTCTGGCAAGGAAGGATTATGGGGCTCCACTAGGCTAAATCACCACTGTCAGAGATAGGGAGAATTATTTTTAATAAAATATCCTAGCAGGCAGAAAGCAGAACACTTGCTTTATTCCTGTACAATGCACCAAGATTAGGGTGCTGCTTAGGAGGGAGGTGATAGTTCCACTGTACTGGATCCTGGTGAGGCCTCATCATGAATACTGTGTCCAGTTCTGGAGGCTACACCTTTGTAAGGACATTGACAAAATAGAGATGGTGCAGAGGAGGGTGACCAAAATGGTGAAGGGTCTGCATCACAAGCCTTATGAGGAAAGAGTCAGAAACCTCAATTTGTACATGCTGGAGCAAAGGAGGAAGAGAAGTGACATGATAGAAACATTCAAATACCTCAAGGGCATGAACAAGGTGGAAGGGGGCAACATATTCCAGTTTAAAAGTAGTAGTAGTAGTAGTAAAAAGATTATTCCTGATGTCAGAAACAGGATAATTCAATTTAGCAGAAGCTAATTTACAATGGAGTCCTTTCTGTACAAAAAAAAAAGAATATCAGTTTCACTCTTAAATACTATAACATACATATAAATAAATTCATACATAGACAAGACAACTATTATTGCAATCAGTACAAAATCTCACAAACACAACAACTTTTTTGAGACAATGCAGCCTTTTCAAGCCAAGATCTAAGTACATTCCAAGATGTTTTGTTTGTACATGACCTCAGATGACCTGGCAAACAAAACATCTTGGAATGTACTAAGATCTTGGCTTGAAAAGGCTGCATTGTCTGTAGTGCCAGAACAAGAGGGCATGATATGTGACTGATGGGTGACTGCTTAAGGGGTAATGTTAGGAAGTTTTTTTTTTATAGAGAGGGTTGTGGATGCATGGAATAGCCTGCCCCTGGAAGTGGCCACCCATATGGTGACAGGCTTCAAACATGTATGGGACAGATATAAAGGAATATTAGAGACAGGAAAAAAAAGCTAACGCCAGTAACCAGATTAGATCACTGGCTGCTTCATCAAGTAGCATAAACAAGCAGACTGGATGGGCCTGGCATCCTTTATCTGCCAACAGTATCTATGTATCTATGAATCTATGTATCTAATGGTGGATACCATCAACATGCACTGAGAAATCAAAATGCCAGTCAAGGCAGACCCAGAGGTACTTAAAGGAGGGAACATAGTTAATCTTGATACCATCAAGGGTATAAAATAGTGGGAGAGAAGCAAGTCTGGCAAGCCTCTGATGGGTGCTAAAATTCATGGAGACTTTTTTTTTTTTGGCATTGAGAGACAGTTGGTTAGACTTGAACCAGCATTGAATGTCATCAAAATCCAATTGCAGCCAGGAGGAAAGATCATGGATAGAGGAGCCAGAAGCAAAAAGAACTGTGTTATCAGCGTACATATATAGGCAAGAAAATGGGTAGTAAGGAGAATAGAGCAGAGGAAAGGGAAAAGGGAAATTGTTTAACCAGGAAAGGCACATTAAACTGGAGCTTGTTTCAAGGTGAGAACTGGGAGCACAAGGAAGTTAAGTGACTTGCTCAGTCACACAGTATACAAGTGGGAGCTGATGGGATTCAAACCCAGGTCTCCAGGTTTCAGCTCAGTGCCATTAATCATTGCGCTATACTGCCTCCAAGAGGCAGAGGAGCCAATGGGGAGGGGAAAGGGTAAACAAGATGGGACAAGGGGTCCTTTTCTGCTGACAGATTTCTATGTTTCTATGAATGGATGCAGATGAACAGACAGTTGGGAGGTCATTTAAGAAAATGGAAAACAGAATAGGATCCAGGACAGACACTTGAGGGACACCTAACTTAATGGGATGTGGAGATAAAATGGATTTTCCTATCTGGACAGCTTGAGACCTTCCTTCAATGTAAGAATGAAACAAATAACAGTTAATAACAAATAATAGTTCTAGGTCTGTTACTGTTCTCAATCTTTGTAAACAATCTAACAAGGATTTGTAATGAATTATCTGTTACAAAGTGTGCAGATGACACAGTTCTTTATTGTGCAGGAAGAACCTGAGTGTATCTAGAAACTAAAATGCAAGCAACATATCATGCTTTATAAACATGGTTTGCTGAAAACAAAATTTTTGTTAAATGAAAGGAAAACTAAAACAATGGCTTTTGCAATCAAATGAAAAATCAGGAGTAAAGGAAATAGTGTGGAAATTAAAGGGTTAAATTGATATAGACTAGAGGAAGTACCGTGTTTCAATTACTTGAGAGTTACATTAGATGTAATACAATAATTTCATAAACACATTTCAAGGATTCAGAGAAAGTCTATAGTGAATTGAGTTATTTATGCAGCAATTAGAATAGCGTTAACTTTGTATGTTAAAATAAACAATAGTAAAACAAATCCTTTTTCCAGGCTGAAAATATAATTCAGTTATATTGGTTAACCTTTCAGGTGCAGCCTTTAATACATAAGAGGTTATGTTTAATAACATTGTCATATTTTCTACCAATTAGGAGAAGAGCAACATCATTGTGATGTGTATCAAAATTTAGGAATTTCAACCCCACAGCTTAGAATTCAATATTCAGTACTAAATGTTTTGCACAAGACTCTAAGAACAGGGATAACGGGAGTATTAAGAAATAATCTGGTAAATTTGTAACTCTGTCTTTAAGAAAGGCATTAATAAAACATTATAATGAAGTCCAAATTAAAACTAAAGTGGTTGAATGTATACTTTGCTATTATGACCTTAGGTTAATAAATAATGCACTTGGTATGGGACTTGATTTTAATACTAAAGTAAACATTTTCAAATGAAACCTAAGGAAATATCTATAGGCATTGTCAGTTTGTAAATGTTATATTCCCTGATGAAATTTCTCCTAGTAGAAATATGTGAACCTAATTATGTTGCATCATATGTAATTATGTATACAGTATATGTATATATAATGTACATTTTACTGAATGATTTTACTTATATAATAAATTAGTTTATTGTTTGGCACAAAGCCATTTCAAACAGATGAGAGAAAAAAAATACATGTACATATAAAATCAGTGCATACAATATTTACATCAGTAGTCATATTAGTATACAAAGAGAAAGGCCTACTAATCCTTATATTGCAACATCAGTAAAACATATTTTTAGTGGTATATCACTAGGGATCTCTATAAGAAAACCTTAAAGACATCATGATTTTGTATCTTGTGTCTTAGATCAGTAAAATCATAGCTTAAGTGAAAGCAGATAATGTGCTAGAGCATTTAGATTTTCATAATTACTAGTTTTAAATAACTCAGTGAGCACTCTGTCTGGAGAGAGACCGAGTTCAGAAATTATTGGGCCAAGCCAAAATCTGTGTTTTCTTTTGTATAATGGACATAATTAAACCACATGCTTTAAATCATCATGTATCTTCATATTGCATTTACAGTGTTCAGTTTCAGAACATTTTTGAATAAAATGAGTATAATTTGCTACATAGAGTTCTAACCTAAACCTTGTGATAATTCTACATTTTGGTTCACTAAGAATTTCAGTATATGTTGCCAATTTATGGTCTGTTTTTATTATTTTATTCCATTTATATAATTTCCTAGTTTGAAAAATCTCAAAATTATTGGTAATAGAGATGTCCTTTATTCTCTCCTTTAATTGCAAAGCTATTTCTTTAAATGGTCTATACTGTATTTGGTAGAGGAGGTGACTCAGACCAATAGGATACAAGGGAGTTGTTATATTTTCCATCATAGGAGAAATGAATCCATGCCCATTATATTTTATTTCTTCTTCAAGACAGTCTTGGGAGTCTATGCTCTGGAAGAAGAAAATGTTTTAAGAGAAATGTAAGCTTCCTTTCAAGAATTATAGAAGATAAAGGTAATTGGCCCAACTCCATTCTTAAGCTCTCTGGGGTAACTAAGGAACCTGAAGAATATAGTGCAGTAGCTTATTTAATTGTATTTGCAATACTTTCAGTTGATTTGACGCCCATAACTCAGATGCATACATTATGCTCAATCTAATTTTAGCATTTAGAACTTTAAAGAAGGCATGAATAGAGCCATCCCCTATTCATGCAGATAATCTTTTAAAGGCATTGAAGGCCATATTAGCTCTAAGTTTCATTAACTCTATGTGGTTAGACCATGTAAAGTTCTGGGAAAACCATACCTCTAAGTAATCATAGGTCTTAAGAGTATGCATTCTTGTTTTATTTATTTATTTTTCAAGAATCAGATTTACAACCTTTGAGTCAGAGACTCATTTACAAAGATACCTCATCACAGGGAGAGTAGACAATGTGGGACAGCATTGGGAAACAATACAGGTGAGATACAGTGAAAGAGTACACAGAGTTTCCCCTATATATAAAGACTGTTTTTGTCTTTTCCCCCCAAACTTACCATATTTGTCTTCAAGCAATTTATAACCAAGTTGTCATTATTACATAGTTTGTAAAATTAATTGACCTTTCTTTGAAGGCCTAACAGAGAGGTAGATATCAATACTAAGTTATCAGCATATGCTAAAATTGGTACTCTTTTATTTAAAACATTTGGTGAGTGAAACTTTCTGCATCCATTTCTTGTATAATATGATTTATATAGAGGTTAAACAACATGGGGCAAGTAAACAATCTTGGTGTATGCCAATATTAGTATTTATTGGGGCTGATAGATCACCCCATTGATTAAATTTGACCTTTATCCAAGTATTGGTATGCAATCTAATAATTATATCTAATAATGTTGGGTTAAGATTAGAACATTGCAGTTTGTACCATAAGTATAAACAACTGATGGTATCAAAGGCTGATTTCAGATCAATGAAACAACAATATAGCTTTGCCTTCTTGACTTTTACATACTTCCAGATCAAATAGATCAGAAAATAACACTGTTGCACCACTGAACGGTCAAATCTGAATCCATTTTGGATTCACTGAGAATATGATTCTCATCTATCCATGACTGCAATCTATTCAATATAATTTTACAGAAGAGCTTTTGTGAATTATCTAGGAGACTGATTGGTCTATACATAAGGGGATTTTCTGAATTTCCCTTCTTCTTGAATATAGGACAGATAATGCTGCCCTTCCAACTGCATGGTATTTCAGCTGCCTGTATGATTCCATTAAAAATTATATGAAATACTGTTGTCCACCATTCAGGATAATATTTGTAAACCTCCAAGAGTATGAAGCTGAGACCTGGGGCTTTATTATTTTTTAACCAAGTCAGGACTTCAAATATCTCTTCTAATGTAAAATAGAGAGATTTGGGGCATACAATGGATCCATTATTAATATATATGTTGTTACCTCTGCCTATGAGAAATACAAAGAGTGAAAAGGCTGTTCCCATATTAAAGGTATGATTCCTGCATCTACCAGACTGGAGTCTTGTGTGTACCCTTGGCTCACAAGTGCCCAAAATTGCTTATTGTCTTTATTTTGTATTGTTTGTATAAGTTTGATCCATTGTCCTATATGATATTTATTTTTTTGCTTTGTTAATAAAAGTTTGTATTCTTCCCTAGCCTTATTTAATATTTTATGATCATCTGTTGAAGGGTTAAGTTAAAGTTTCAGTAGTAAGCTATTAAGTTGCTTTGATTTTACCTATATGTGATGTGAGTTGTATACTTGTATTGTTATGCCTATTGTTAACCTGATCTCCTCAGGCATGGCTGAACATGGGCCATTCATCCAAACCACATTCCTGGTTGAATGAAATAAACAAATAAATAAATAAAATATATAAATAAATCAACTTCCCTGCCTCCAGCTTCATTGTATGCCCCCAGTCCTGGTACTCATTCTCATATGAGAGAGACTCCCCTCCTGCACCCTATTTTGTGAGGTACTTGTAGGTCTCTATCATGTTCATCTTCACTATCCTCTCTTCCAGGGTGTACATGTTGAGATCCCTGAGTCTCTCCCTGTATGGTTTTTGGTGCAACCGCTGCACCATTTTAGTGTCCCTCTCTGGACTGCCTCCACCCTGTCTAAGTTTTTTCTGAGGTGCAGCCTCCAGTACTGGACACAATACTCCAGGTGGAGTCTCACCAGTAAGCAATACAGTGGCAACACCGCTTTCTTCCTCCTGCTGGAGATACCCTTCTATGCACCCCAGCATCCCAGATGCTCTACCCACAGCTTTGTCACACTGCTTAGCCACATTTTAAGGTCATCAGTTATGGTACCCTCAAGGTCCCTTTCCTGCTTAGTGACTGTCAGTACCTTCCCATCCTATACTCAGATCCTGGGTTCCTGTGATCTAGGTGCATGATTCTGCACTTTTTGGCATTGAACCCCATTTGCCATGTGTGGCAAGCTACCCAACTACTAGTCCTTTTTCATAGATATAATTCTATTGTATATATATATATTTTTTGATGTAATTCTGTGTACCTATATGCCAAGAAAATGCCAGTGCTAATTCAAGGCACCTAGAGAAAAAGACTAGATTTCTTCTTCTTTTTAAAGGAGGTTTTACCTTCTTTTGACCTGCAGGCCAGCTGCTTCCCAGGAATCGAGATTGTATTCCCAAGTTTTTTTAACAGAGATATGCCAAAATCCAAGTGTAGGTCATAAAACCATGTACTCAGGAGCAGAATGCTTTGATCTAAGGAAGTTGTTATAATATGCTACATTTTCTGAGGTAACAGGAAAGAAACATGCTTCCTAGAAAACATGTGTGAATTCTTAAAACCCTAATGCCGATGGTGTTACTGTGAGACCCTGAGACATCAAAGGATAGCTAGAAAGTGGGCTGTAAGGAAAGATCAAGAGTACCATTTACTGGCCTAAATGTGGGATTTTTACTCACCATTTCCAGAGCTGAAACAGGAGTATAAATATCCCCAGCTCAGGGCATTTGGACGCACTTTTCATCTGGACTTCACCTGACACACAGGAAGCCAAACTACTGAGACACAGTAGCTGCCAACATACACTTTTCCTCTGGATATTTTTTTTTCCAATTGTTTAACCAGGAGTAGTGCACTAAGCTGAAAGCTTGTTTACAGGTGTGACCTGGGAGCACAGGGAACTTAAATGACTTGCTCAGGGTCACACAGTATGCAAGTTGGGGCTGTGGGATTCAAACCCAGGTCTCCAGATTTGCAGCTTCTCTTGACCACATGCACAAAGACTAAGAACCAGAGACTGTACCTACTTTTTATGGACTTCAAAAACATAAGGTAGACTTTTAGCTAACAGTTTAAGTGCTTTTACAGGTATATATTTTTCCATTTTATTTCTGTATACTGTAACCCAAATTAGTATATTCTCGTTAGTTGTAACTGTATTTATTTAAGTATTTTAGTAAAAACATTTGTTTTCCTAAAGAATATCTGCCTGAGTGAGATTTCTATATTTGTGTGTGAAGTGTGGAACAGTATTAATAATCTGTGACAACTGTTAATTGCTTAGGGGTGTCACCATAAGCAACCAAATTGAGCAAAAAGGTCTATAAGGGATCTGGAAGAATAGGGAGAATACCAGCGTCTGCAGGGATTTTGAACCAGGCTGTTGCATGTCCTGTAGGGAGAAGGCGAAATCGGATTTTACGGTGCTACCCCCAAAGAGAGTGTGATGCTTGGGTCTTCCTCCTTTGTGTAATAGCCAAGGCAGGGTTCATATTTGGCCACAAGATTTGAGACTGGTATTGTGCTCTTATCCAGAGTTAGAGGGATGCCTTGGATTCTTGTGGCAGAGGTGCAGTCATGACCTCTGTGAGCAATCTAAAAGCATGAGGAGGGTATCCCTGTTCCCCCATCACAGATTGCACTTAAGGGTGGGCACTGTGAGCTCTGTGGGCCTGACCCCAGGAGTGGGTTTGTGACACAAAGTTCTTCACCACTGGAAATTGATTTAGAGATTGGTCCTTAGATGATGAATCGATTTAGAAACTATTTAAGCAACCAATTACTGAGAATGAAATGGCTTGCCTGTGGTATGATAGGGCAGCTGGCCAAACCCCAGCACTACAGAAACAATCACATGCCTATTCCCTCCTGCTTTGCATGGCTATTGCACACTGCTCTGGCTGTGCTTCCTGCCTATATGTCTGTTCTTCCTGTGTTTTATCCTACTTTTGTACCTCTCTTGTTTTCTCTACTCTTGTTTGTTCTGTCTGGGTGCTAGCAGGCAAGACAATATTTGCTTAAAAGACACCCAATCCCAGAGGCTCTGGGCACTGTACAAATCAGATAAACAAATATACATAAATAGGTCCATAAATAGTAAAAGAAAAAGAAAGAAACAATTAAATCCACAAAAACAAATCTGTATAAAAAGTAAACTTAAAAAGTGGTGCTGAGAACTATATCTTTACCAGTAGACTAGTAGCTGAATTGAGAAAGGCCTGGGTGAATAGGATGGCCCTAAGGTGGGCCTTGAATGTCTCCATGGTTGAGGCCCCCAACCCTGAAGGGTAGTGAATTCTACAGGATGGGGGCGATGACACTAAAAGCCCTGTCACCAGCTGATTTTAACCTCATCCTGGGAATCACCAGGCAGCCCCCACAGGAGGAACTGGAGGGGCGGACCAAGAGAGACAGTGCAAGAAGGTCGGACAGGTAACCAGGGCCCTAGCTATGTAGGGTCTTATAGGTGAGAAGACTCACTTTAAAAAGGATCCTCCACCTGACCAGCAGCTAGTGCAGATCACACAGCACTGTTAATATGGCAAAACTTTGGCTTCCCAGTAAGTAACCAGGCAGCTGCATTCTGCACCAGCTGCAGCCTGCGTAAAGATCCTCTCACAACCCTGAGGTAGAACGTGTTACAGTAGTCAAGCCTTGATGTAACTAAGGCATGCATCAAAGTGGGGAGGTCCAGATGGGGCACAAGGGGGTTTATCCTGGCAACATTTCTGAGATGGAAAAAATAGGAGTGGATGGTGGAAGACACCTGCACCTCCATCATCAAACCCCTGTCCAGAATGACACCAAGATTTTGCACCTTTGAGGAGGCCTTCAATGGAATAGATCCCAGAACAAATCCAGTCTCTGATCCAGAGGCCATCCTATCCTACACTCTGTTCAACTTCACAACCAATGCCTCCATCTTATCAGGGTTCAATCGCAAACAGCTAGAGGCCATCCAGTCATTGATCTCAGCAAGGCAGCTGTTTAGCACATCTGCCGCGTTAGATGTTCCTGGGGCAAATAAGAAGTATAGCTGGGAATCATCAGCATAGCAATGAAAACCCAGACCATACTTCCTAATGATCCCTCCATGTACACTGTGAACAACACTGGGGCTAAGACCGAACCCTGAGGTACTCTGCAAGATAGAGGGCTGGGGAGGAGGAGAAATCCCATCACAACCCATTGCCTCCTGTTGGTTAAAAATGACTCAGACCAGCAGACTGTGCCAGTGAGTCCACAGAGTTCCCTAAGGCATTTAAGCAACACACAATGGTCTACAGTGTCAAATGCTGAAGAGAGATCAAGGAGAGCAAGAATTGTCCTTTCCCCTCGATTTCTAGCCCTGAGGACATCATTCTGCACCTGAACAAGCGTGGTTTCTGTGCTATGCCTCACCCAAAACCCTGACTGGAAAGGTTCATGTAACTCATAGGTCATAAGGTGCTCTTCCAACTGAAGCACCACTACCTTCTCCACAATCTTCACCAAAAAAGGAAGATTGGAGATAGGATGGTAATTTGCTCTGACCTCTGGGTCCAGAGATGGTTTCTTAAGGAGTGGTCTCACCAATGCCTCCTTCAACACATCGGGAAAGACCCCCTCAGAAAAGGAGCACTGGACAATCAGGGCAAACACCAGGCCAGCAGTGTTGATGCATCTCAAGTAATGCGTCAGCACCAGGTCCAGTTCACAAAAAGTGTACTTCAGATTGGTCACCACCTGAATGATCTCACTTACCTCCATGGGTCTAAACTCCCTCCATCCAGGTGAAGTGCACTCAGAACACTTTGGGTGACCACTGCCAGCTCTAACCTGGTTGAGTGGAGTAACTCTTTGCCAGATATTGGGCACCCTGTCTGAGAAGAACCAAGCAAACTCTTCACGTTCAGCATTAGAAAAAAACCTTCTTCGGCTGTTGACAGGCCAGACGAAGTAGCCTGTCAATAGTCTGAAAAGTGCAGCTGGTCAGTTATTCCCAGCAGCAATCTCCATGGACAGGAACTCTGCCTTCTTATGGTTGATTGCCCCTTGGAATGCATTATAATGTATGCACAGGGCCAGTTTGTCCTCGTCCAGGCTGGACTTCATCCAGCAGTGCTCCAGCCTCTGACCCTTTCTCTTCATCTCCCTGAGGTCCCCATCAAACCATGGGGAACTCAGGTAGGAAGATTTCAGTCATACATGGACAGGTGCAAAGGAGTCAATGGCGTCAGATGGCACTCTATTACAAGAGCCCACCATGGCACCAATGTCTCCAATGCATGTATTACCCACACTAGATACATTAGCTGCCGCCAAAAAGCCCTCTGGGGTCAATCCCCAAAGGATGGCAGCTCATCATCTCTGTGGGGGAGGCATCCAGTGGGTGCCCCAAACATGAACCACACCATGCAGTGATCAGACATGCCACCCGATCAATCTTGAGATCATTTATCTCAAGCCCCAGTGAGAACACCAGGTCCAATGTGTGCCCACCCTGGTGTGTTATGACAGAAACAACTTGCGACAGGTTCAGCGATGACATGATCTAGAGGAGGTTATGACCAAGCCAGGAAGATCTGTCATTAGCCCAGACATTAAAATCCCTCATGACAATACATCTGGGGGCTTCCAATGTTTCATCGATGACAAATTTGGTAACCTCCTGCAAGAAATTCATTGTGATGCAAGCCAGACTGACTGAGGAAATCAAGTCCACAATAATTGCAGTCTTGTTCCTGATTGATCTGGCATTGCATAGCATTGCCCTCAGGGGACTGGTGGGCAAGACAGCCCCTCAGGTTACCTGGCCACTCAGTCTGGTGGACTCCCTGGAGACAGACACCAAACACATCTGACCTCTCTCTTGTGCCTGTTGTAATCCAGTGTGCCTTCTAGACCCAACAGTCTCTATCCTGCCACCCCCTGCCGTGCATGGGGCACCCCACCGACCAAGATCTCCTCAGCCCCTCCAAATTCCCACCTCCTGGCAGTGTCTTACTGTGATGTAAAATACCACCAACAGCTTAATCTGGTTCAAAGTCAATTGGCATTAATCTGTATCCTCTTCCCCCCAGGTCATGCCCGAAAATAGGCAGAATTTGTCTGGTGCACTTACCAGGTCAACAAAAACTAAATAAATAAAATATGTTAGTAACTAGGAGGCTAGTGAAGGGCTGTAAGTCACAGAGATGAGATGCCCCATACACTATCCTGGACCCCCAGGCCCTCCAAGACAGCCCTGACATATCACACCTGACAAAACTCCCGGCACTCACTTAATTTTATTTTCAGCACAATTATACAGTAAGCATATAATCCCCCAACACACACACACACACACACACACACACACACACACACACACACACACACCACACCCCCAATATAGCAATCAGATAAAATATGATTTCAGGAGAGAGTTTTGATATTGCAAAGCTCCCACCTCTGCAACTTTTGTCCTTAAAATTTTCCTTCAGCAAGCCTGGCTCTCACCCAGGTCTATGTTGAAAAGCCAGTCCCTAACTTTTTAGAAGATAAGTAATTTGCTTCTAAATAAATAATGGAAGTTACCACCTGGAGTATTGCACACAGTCAAAGAAGTATAAAAGTATATATCACCAAAATGGTAAATGCTCCAAGATTATATTAGATCTTTCAAAGAAGAGAGACTCATCCAGATACAATCCAGTACACCCACTTCTTCACCTTCTAACAGGGCCAGCTCCCTCAATGCTTCCTGCCTCAGAGCCCAACCCAACAGCAGCGCAACTGCACAGCTGCCAGGCCATGCCCCTTTGCTCCCTAGAAATCTGGCACACAGGCCCACACTTCAGCAGACCTAGTACCAGTCCTCCCGGCCCGGCCCATGAACCAAAAAAGCTACAAACACCCTTCAGATGGCCCCAAATAAAGGCTCCTCTTCCCTGCATGAAACCACAGGGCCACACTTCCCGGTCCAGTTACAGCAGCAGTCCGATGCTTTTTCCAGTGGGTAATCCATCATTCTCTCACCCTGACAGACTCTATGATCATCTGCATTTGTTTCTGGCAATGCTCCTCAACTGAAGCCGCAGCCAGTCCACAAACGGTGACCTCTGTTCCACTCCATTCAACTCCAACTCCACTCCTCGACCAGCCAAAAGCTCCAGGATACCTCCTCAACCAGCAAAAACCCAGGAGTATGTTCCACTTGAGTAAATTTTCTTTCCAAAGCAACAGTAGGGTTCAAACATAGAACCACTAGCCAGAATTCTGGCTGAATTTTCTACACTAAAAATAAGAAAACTAGCTCCTCATGCTACAGTCATGTCCCTAGTCCCTAACCAATCCTTATGCCCTATATCTTGCCGCTAAAAGCAAATTCTAAAACTCAGAATGCAGAAGCAAATTAAAAAAATAACAACTCTCTGCTAAGGGGTTTTAGGTGCATAAAGAGAAATGTTCCCTTTAAAGCCCATGTAGACAGCACTTCCTTGACACTAAACCAGCACTTGCTGAATAAAAGATCTCAGACATATCACTGCTGCAAGGAACAGAAAACACTATGGGAAAAGGAAAGACAGTAAAAATACAAACATGGAGATCCCCAAGGGCTGTACAACTAGTAGGCAAATTTAGAGAAAAAAAAACTCCTAACATCAAGCAAAGGAAAGGACATACTAGGACTCCACCCACACATTAAACATTCTGCACAGCATATTTATTTGTACATTTTGACTGGAGTTCCCCCTTTAAAGAACAAGCCACAATTATTGGCCTTCTTGGCACTATTTGGGGGGGGGGTTATCTGAAATTTGCTTGCTTAATTACTTTTCCCAAACATAAATAGTACACGGTAAAAACCTTATTTAATAATTAATTACTATATCCTATTGTAAAATGTTTGTGAGAATATTGTTGAAATCCAGCAGGGGGAGGCTGAGGCACTGTGGATCACCCTTGAGTCAGGCAATGGCACAGCAATTCGCACAGGAGTGATCTACAGGCCACTAGCACAAGGGAAGGATGTGGATAGGGTGATAGTGGAAGAAATACATGGGATGGCAGCAAAAGGGGAAGTACTGTTGCTGGGCAGTTTTAATATGCCAGATATATTAGACTATCCCGGGGCTGCCTCAGCCAAGATCCAAGACATCATGGAATCCTTGCTGGGGGAAGGCCTCAGTCAGTTAGTGCTATAGCCCACCAGGGATGAGATGATTCTGGACCTATTACTGATCAATGAAAAAAAGAATCACAGAAGTCCAGCTGGATGGTCACCTAGGATCCAATGACCACTGCACAGTGTGTTTTAATACAGGTACAGTGTTGCAGTGGAGCCACACAAAGGTGAGGGTCTTTGAATTCAGGAGAGCAGACCTTGCTTGGATGGGGATGTGTATCAATGGCACGGAGTCATAACATCGCAGACAAAATCAGCGCAGCAATGTACTGCGCTGTCAATACAGCGGGTACATTGCTAGCACTAACCCAGATTTCCAAAACAAAATATCTGCGTACTGCAGTTGAAATCTTTTATGTTTTGAGGGGGCTACACCTCCCACATCCAGAACCCCTCCAACTTAAATAATTGGCTTCGGGGGGTTAACACAGGGATGGAGAGAAACACGGCAGGAGGGAAAATCCATATCACACAAATGGTGAATCAATAACAAAAACTAAAAGCTCTAGTCGTCTGGGACCAGGATTCGAAACCCAGTCCACAGATGCACTGCTTCCCTTGCTGCCTGTGGCTCATCCCGCCAAGCCACGGCAGCTTCTCAGCAGACCCTCCTCCCAGCAGAGGTCTTATCCTCTGCTTGACTTGCTACCCAGGCAACAGTGACAGGGTGCACAACCGCGCTTACACTATTTCATCCTTTCACGGTTTTGTACCCTGTCACTATATCCACCCCCGCTGTCTGTGCTACATGCTTTTGACTATGCCATATTGTATATGGCGAATTGACCCAGTACCTGTATCAACATGGCAAGGAAGGATGCAGAAGGGGGGTTGAGGAGCAGTGGGCACACCTAAAAGGAGCCATAGTGGAGGTGACAAATCAGTGCATTAGGCTGAGAAACAAGGGCAAGAGAAGGAATAAATCACTATGATTCTCAAAGGAGATGGCAGAGAACATAAGGGCCAAAACTGTGGCTTTCAGAAAATACAAGGAGAAACAGAAGGAAGAGGATAGGGTGGTGTACTTAAATAGACAGAGGGACGCAAGGAATGTAGTTAGGAGCACAAAGGCACAAACAGAGGAAAGATTAGCACAGACAGTAAAGAAAGGGGACAAGACATTCTATAGGTACATTAGTGAATGAAGGAAGGTCGGTGGGATTGTAAGCCTCAGAGGGGATGAAGAAGAGTGTGTGGAGGGAGACCTAGAAAAAGCATCGATACTGAATAAATACTTCTGATCAGTATTCACTGAAGAGAGGGAAGGACAGGGACCACAACTAGGCTTAAGAAACAAAAGGGAGAGGGAGGTGAACAACAGTCCATTTACAGGAGAGTCCTAGAAGAACTCACAAAACTGAGGGTGAACAAAGCAATGGGAACTGATATTATACACCTTAGGATAGTAAAGGAACTACAGATGGTGCTAGCAGCACCACTGGCAGCCCTGTTTAGTAAGTCACCTAATAAAAGAGTGGTTCCAGAGGACTGGAGAGGGGCGCATGTAGTCCCTCTTCACAAGAGTGGAAGCAGAAAACTATAGGCCGGTCAGCCTCACTTCAGTACTGGAAAAGATTATGGAGGCACTGCTTAAGGAAAGGATTATGGAACACTTGGAATCCAACAGAGCACGGGATCCGAGGCAGCATGGATTTACAGCAGGAAGCCCATGTCAAACAAATCTGATAGACTCTTTGCTGGGTGATGAAGTAGGTGGATCGGGGGGAGTGATGGATATCACCTACCTCGATTTCAGAAAGACCTTCAACAGTGTTCCACATAAGAGACTGGTTAACAAGATGGGTAGCCTGGGTGTGAGCCATAAGGTGAGTAACTCGGTTAGAAACTGGCTGAGGGACAGAAAGCAGAGGATAGTGGTAAATAAGATCCAATCCAAGAAAAGGGAGGTGACCAGTGGGGTGCCTCAAGGATCTGACCTGGGGCCAGTCCTATTTAATCTCTTCATTAGTGACATTGTTGAAGGGCTGGAAGGTAAGGTTTGTCTATTTGCAGATGACATCCAAGATCTGCAACAGGGTAGACACTCCAGATGGGGTCGAGAAAATGAAGAGGGACCAAGAAAAGCTGTGAAAATGGTCTAAAGTGTGGTAATTAAAATTTAATGCAAAGAAGAGCAAAATAATGTACCAGGGGCACAGAAACCCTGCAGAGAGTTGCAGGATGGGGGGCGGGGAGTTGCTGATGGTCACCAGGGAAGAAAGGGATTTAGGGATACTCATCTCCAGATGACTGAAAGGTGGCCAAACAGTGTACAAAGGCTGTGAGGAGGGCCATTGTCATGTTAAGGTGTGTAGGAAGGGGTATCACTAGCAGGAAAAGGGTGGTTTTGATACCACTGAAAAAAACACTGGTAAGGCATCATCTGGAGTATGGTGTACAGTCCTGGAGGCCGCATCTTCATAAGGACATAGACAGGATGGAGGCAGTTCAGAGAAGGGTGACTAAGATGGTGCTAGGCTTGCACCAGAAGACACATGAGGAGAGATTAAAAGACCTCAATATGTATACATTGGAAGAGAGGTGGGAACGGAGAGATATAATAGAAACCTTCAAGTATCTTAAGGGCATAAACAAAGGGCAAGTGGATGACATATTACAGTAAAGTTGATGTACAAGGATGAGGGGGCACAACATGAGATTGGAGGAGGCAGGATAAAGGGAAATGTGGGATATGTTTCTTCATGGAAAAGGTGGTGGACGCATGGAATAGCCTACCCCAGGAGGTGGTGGGAGCTAGTACAGTCGGGAGGATTTAAACATGCATGGGATAGGCATAAGGAAACCCTAGAGGTGGGAAGGAGATGCTAAAGACAACGGCCAAGTAGGGTCAGCAGCAGCTGATGCAGGTAGGGAATACAGGCAGACTGGGTGGTCCTAACTGTCCTTATCTGCCATCAATTTCTATGTTTCACTTCCTGGGCCAAATCATATCAACAGACAATCATTTATCTCTCAGTATCCTGCCAGGGCTAACCTTAAAAAGTAATGATCAGTCATATGAGTCATTAGTGGATTAAAAACAAACTGAGGCCGGCCCATCGGCACAGCGGTTGGATTTCCGCTTTCGACGCCAGTGACCCAGGTTCAGGAACGAGCCCGGGGCACTGGAGGGCCGGCCGGGGGGGAGGCAGCTTGAGCGTCCCATGAATGCTCGCTGTCTCCAGGGAGGGTAGGAGTCGTGACCCGGTGTTGAAGCGACCACTGTTGGAGGCCGGTGGTAGAGCAGCATGTCGGGGTCATTAGGGGTGGTGTGTGACAGACATCGGCTCTCGCCTTGATGTCTGGATCTCACGCACCTCAAGAAAGCCAGGAAAATCACTCGCTGGTCTCCGGATGATGGCTCTCAGTTCCTGAGGGCCTCCAGTGCCTTCCTGGTGCCTCCTGTTCCCCAGCAGCACCCCTGGGCCCTAGAAAGTGTGCGCTGGGGCTATCCTCCCCCCGGTGCATTCCCCCACGGAGGAGCGGGACCCACCCAGTGAAGGGATACACCGGAATATCCTGGGGGTCGACTGCGATCTGGGGAATCAGAGGAGGGCCAGGCAAGGACAGAAGAGGACAGGAGGAACCTAGTAAAAGCCCGAAGGAGTGGAGGACCAGCGAGCATGGTGTGGAAAAACAGATCATACAAAAAAAAACTGGAGAACTATGTCCCTCAAGTCATACCAAATAATTCTAACAGAAATCTGTACCCTCAGATATTATTACTCTGGACTCAAAGGTCATTTTTATGTCAGACTTTTTCAATGCAGCAACACCAAAACTCAATTTTCTAGCAGGAGCATGCAGAAAAATGCAAACCAACAACATGAACTTACTTGGTGAATTCAACCATCCTTTTCCCAGTATAATTGAATAGTACCACAAAGAGCACAGTGGTAATGTTTGAATAGTTTTAAAAATAGCAGTGACACTGATTTTCTGCACTGATTCAAGCAGGCCATGCAGGTACACTGCAAATCAGCATTACAAGCATTTACTTGAAGCACTTACCCCAACCCCAAATATTACTTGATCAAATAGTAATACTAATAATACATACTGAACTAGACATTGCAAACAAAAAGTACTGCCACTGTTCGTGTTCACAAATGTTCTACTAATACACTGGATAAATGGTAGTTTACTGTTGTGTGTCTTTAGGAGATTTTAATGGCTATAAGAAGATCACTTGTTTATCAGAATGTCCCCTTCTGCTTAAACTTTGTGCAACTTGTCCAGCTATCTATGCTCATCTGGTTTAGCAACTAAGAAATAGCAGTTTCTTCTGTATTGAAGTGATTAGAGAACTTCACTATAACTAATGATATGGTTCTCTATACATAGTTTTGCTTACTTATGAATATTTCATTTCATTTTTTTCATTTCATTTTTATTAAGGTTAGACCACTAAGTAAAAATCCCATTTAAAATAGTGACCTGAAATCTTGGTACAAAATATTTTACATTGCATGAGGAAGGGAGGTTGCAAAGAAAGAGGAGTGGTTGGACCACAGTGGGCTCAGGGAGAGGGAGGGTGAGGGTGGTGGAACAGAGGCGCATCCCTCCAGTTATGCCTCATCACAATTCATTTGCCATTCTAGTGGAGTGTGGTTCCTCTGTAGAGGCACCCACAGTGAATACCAAGGAGGATGCTGAGAACCTCCACAAAGGAGACCCACAGGAGGGTGGCACGGGACCCCACAGGGGATGGAAACAACTCCTGGTGGGGGACTCAATTGTTAAGGGGAGTAAAACAGAAGAGGGAAGTGAGAGGTAGGTAAGGTGCCTGCCTGGCACCATGGCTTGGAGGGACAGTAAGCAATTTCTCAGGATCGTGGGAGCAGCTGCACGGGTGGAGGGAGCTGGATGTCACTGTCCACCTAGGGACAAATGACCTGGCTGGGAATGGGATCAGAACACTGCAGCAGGAGTTTGTGGAGTTTGGGAGGGGCCTTAAACAAGTGGCACACACGGTAACTTTCTCAGAAGTGCTACCTGTCTGTGGTATGGGTGAGGTTAGGGTACTTCGCGCCATGGGATTCAATGACTGGTTGAAAAACTGGTGCAGAGCTCAGGCATTTGGCTTCATTGGGGATTGGGGGTCCACCAAGAGAGATACAGGCCTGTACTGGAGTGATGGCCTGCATCTGTCCGGGAGGGGAACCATGATCCTACGTGATAGGTTTAAATGCTTCATTGCCAAGCATTTAAACTAGACAAGGGGGGGAGGCACTGAAGAGAAACAGGGAAATCCCAGCCCTCTCCCACAACACAGGGTAGTTCACGAAGTAGACACAAAGGTACAGAAGTCAATAGGGAGCAGAACAGGGGTAAATTCAAAAAAAGGCAAAGGCAGTAAAGACAGAAATGGGCCTAAAAGGGGTAAGGCCATCAAAAAATGGAGGACGATGAGTACCGATGCCTGTAGTCTGGGTAGCAAGTTCCCTGAACTAGTGGTTTTGATGGAAGAGGGATACTTGCATATCGTGGCAGTCAAAGAAACATGGTACACAGAGAACCATGACTGGGATGTCAACATACCAGGGTACACAATCTACAGGAGGGACAGGGAAGGTAAAAGAGAAGGAGGAGTAGCTCTCTACATAAAGGAATGAATCAAAGCAACAGAACTAAAGTGTAAACAGGGAGGGGAGAAGGCACCATGGGTCACCCTGGAGACAGGAAATGTCATCACAATCTGCACGGGGTTGTTTACAGATCTGCATCTCAGGGGGAGGCAATGGACAAGGAAATGATAGAAGGAATCCTTAGAATGGCAGAAAATGGAGTGATATTGTTGATGGGGACCTGAATATGCCAGATGTTAACCAGAGCACTCTTACTGCAGCCACATCCAAGAGCAGTGTCCCTCTCGATGTCCTACAAGGGGTATGCCTCAGACAGCTAGTGTCAAAATCCACTCGGGAGGGAGCAATCTTAGACCTGGTACTTTCAAATGAGGCTGGAGAGAGGATCTCAGATTTAGAAGTGGGTAGTCATCTGGGAACAAGCTACCACCAAACTGTGGTTCACAATAAACACAGCTGTATAGTCAAGCCATACAAAAGCAAGGATATTGGACTTTAGGATGGTTGACTTTTGCAAAACAGGAGAGTGCCTCAGAAAAGCACTAGCAAACAGGCAAGAAGGAGGGGTGGAAGAAAATTGGGGAAAATCAAAACTGCCATCACACAGGCAACAAACCTTTGTGCAAAGCAAATCAACAAAACAAAATGAAGTAAAAAGCCACTATGGTTCTCAAGAGAGGTGGTACAGAACGTTAAGGAGAAAAGGATAGCATTCAGGAAATATAAGGAAACACAGAAGGAGCAGGACAGAGAAATATATCAGTTAAAGCAGAAGGAGGCAGGGAAGGCAGTCAGAATAGCAAAGGCCAAAACTGAGGAAAAGATAGCCAACTTGGTTAAGAAGGGGGCATAAAACCTGGGAGTGAAGAAAGACCAAGAGAGGGATACTGAGGCTTAATAAGGGTGAGGGAATGTGAGCAGAGGGTGACAGTGAAAAAGCAGGGATACTGAATGAATACTTCTGCTCTATATTCACAAAAGAAGAGGAGGGGGAGGTACCTAAACCAAACAATAGAAACACTCTGGATTGGAGGGGGGGAGGTCAATGATACCAATCCATTCACAGAAGAAAGGGTTCTGAAAGAACTCTTAAAACTGAAGGTGGACAAAGCAATGGGGCCAGATGGGATTCACCCAAGAATTCTAAAAGAATTAAGGGTAGAACTAGTGACACCACTGAGTACCCTCTTTAACAAATCATGGGAGGATGAGGTGGTACTACAGACCTGTTAGTTTGACTTCCGTGGTAGGGAAAATGATGGAATCACTTCTGAAGGAAAGAACTGTTGAGTACTTAGAGGATGGCGGGGCACAGGACCCAAGGCAGCATGGATTCACAGTGAGAAGGTCGCGTCAGATGAATCTAACAGATTTTGTTGACTGGGTGACCAAGGTGGTGGACCGGGGAGGGGCTATGGACATGGCCTACCTAGACTTTAGCAAGGCATTTGACACAGTCCCACACAAAAGATTAATATTCAAGTTAACCAGTCTTGGAGTGAGTCCCAAGGTGGTAGCCTGGGTAAAAAATTGGCTGGATAACAGGACGCAAACTGTAATAGTAAATGGAGTCTACTCTGAAGAAGGGGGGTTACTAGCGGAGTACCACAGGGTTCAGTACTGGGACCGATCCTCTTTAATGACTTTATAAGTGATATTGCTGAGGGACTGGAAGGAAAAGTATGTCTCTTTGCAGATGACACAATGATCTGCAACAGTGTCGATACAGAAGGTGGGGTGGAAAGGATGAGAAGGGCCTTGGCATGGTTGGAGGAATGGTCAAATGTATGGCAGCTTAGATTTAATGAAAAGAAGTGCAAAGTAATGCACCTGGGAAACAAAAACCCAGGGGAAGAGTACACAATGAGGGGTGAGATACTAACAACAACAGAAATGGAAAAGGACCTGGAGGTAGTCATATCAGATGACCTAAAGGTGGGCATGCAATGTGAGAAGGCAGTAAAGAGGACTGGCAGAATACTGGGATGCATAGAGAGAGGCATCACCATTAGAAAACAAGAAGTTGTTATCCCTCTGTACAGACAGTTGGTGAGACTGCATCTGGAGTACTGCATGGAGTTCTGGAGACCCCATCTCCACAAGAACATAGACAGGATGGAGGCTGCCCAGAGAAGGGCTTCTAAAATGGTACAGGGTCTGCACCAGAAGACATACGAAGACAGATTAAAGGAGCTTAATATGTATACCCTTGAGGAAAGGAGAGACTAAAAGAGCTTACTTTTGGACATTCCTCCAAACTTGCCAAGTCCCTTCTCATCCTTTCTACCCAACTTGTATATCAACCCTGTTGCAGATCTTTGTGTCATCTGCAAAGAGGTATACTTTCCCCTTCCAGTCCCTCAGCAATGTCACTTCTATGGGGCTGTGGCTATAGCTGGGCTAGGTGAGGGGACATTAGGAATGTGGATGGTGACAGGGACTGAAAAGTGTGCAAACATCAAAAAACAAAAGGACATGAGGACAAGGGAAGCACAAGGGTAGTAGCAATGTAGAAGCAGGGGTCAGATGGAATGGGGTATGTGTTAATGCCGTAGCCTGTGTAACAAAATTAGTAAGCTCCATTTTCTGATGGTGGACACTGAGGTGGATCTGGTGGCCATCACAGAAACATGGGTTTCAGAAAATAATGACTGGCATCTGGTGGTCCCAGGGATTCACTGTTTAGGAAGAATAGATGGAAAGGTAAAGGTGAAGGAGTAGCCCTTTTTGTCAAGGAAGGCATCAAGGTGGCAGAAGATGGGTGTATCAGGGATAGTAATGGAGAAACTGAGGCATTGTGGGTACAACTCATGGCAGTCTCAGGCAATAAACTGTACTTGGGGGTAATCTATAGCCCTTCAGGTCAAGGGGGATGATAGGGACATAGAGCTCAGGGAAGCTCTTCAAAGTGAAGTGGCAAAGGGGGAAGTAGTGGTGGGTGATCTAAACTTGTTAAACATTGATTCAGGTGTTCCAGTGGCCAGGAGCAACATAAGTCAGTCCTTGCTGGATACCTTCCAGGATTGTCTGCTGGTACAGCTAGTTAAGGAACCCACCAGGCAGACTGCAATTATCAATGTTGAGAGAAAAGGGAAGCCACTGGGGAACAGCAACCATAACTCCATTTGGTTTGAACTGGCCCTGAGGGCTGGAAAACCCCAATCAAGAGTTGAAATCCTTGATTTTAGAAGGGCAGACTGTAACAGGCTGAGGGAGCTGGTCAGGGAAAAGTTAGCCAGGGTGAACAACGTGGGAGTGGAAGAGATATGGGAGAACTAAGGGAGCCATTCTTGAGGCATCTAATTTATGTGCGAGAATGGCAACCAAAAAGAACAGGTTCAAGAGACTGTTACTGTTCTCAGTAAGCATCAGGGAAGCAATAAGGGTAAAGAAAAAGGCCTTCTACAAGTATAAAGAAAAGTAGGGGGAGGAAGAATGGGGAGAATACATACTGGAAATTAAGGAAGAAAAGAGGGTGTTTATGGAGACAAAACTAGACACAAAGCTGCATATTGTGGGAGGGGTAAGAGCAGTTCTAATATATTAGGGGAAAAACGGAAGAAAGGAGGGGGACAGAGGAGGAGGATGGGCAAAAGGCTGTCATCCATAATAACTACTTTAGCTCAGTTTTCACTAAAGAGAAAGGTGGGCCCTTGCCAGAGAATGGCATTAAAGCCACCACTAAGGAGGTTCTGGAGATAAGGCACCAATATTTACAAGTGAAAGGGTCCAGAAAGGGCTGACAGCTCTTAAAATAGATGAAGTCGTGGGACCAGATGGGTTGCATCTGAGGCTATTCAGGGAGCTGGCAGCTGAACTGGCTAAACCATTGGTAGGGTTCTTCAACAAAAACTCGTAGGATGGGGTCATTCCGAGAGATTGGAGGATAATGAATATTGCTCCACTCCATAAATGGAGGGGGACAAGAAACATGTGGGGAACTACAGACTTGTCGATCTTACCTGTATTGTAGGGATACTGATGGAATCAGTGGTCAGTGAGGAACTAGTGGACTACTTAGAGAGCAATGGGCTCCAAGATAATAAACAGTACGGATTTGTGGCATAGAAGTCTTGTCAGACTAACCTGACAGTGGGTGATGAGGGTACTGGATAGGGGTCATGCTATGGATTTGCTCTACTTCAACTACAGTAAGGTTTTCAATTTGATGCCTCATAGACACTTGTTGAGGAAGATAGAGGATCTGTCTGTGGCTAACGTCATAGTGAATTGGGTAGGTAACTGGTTAAAGGGGAAGCAACAGAAGGTAGTAGTCAATGGGGTCAAGGTGTAAAGAGGAAGGTCATGAACAGGGTACAACAGGGATTAGTTCTGGGATAGGTTCTCTTCAATAGGTTCATTAGTAACATTGGTGAAGGAATGCAGGGCAGGCTATGTCTCTTCACAGATGACACTAACCTCCATGGGAGGGTGGATAGTGTTGAAGGAGTCAGGGAAATGGAGAGTAATGTACAAAAGCTAGATGGGTTGTCTAAGGTTTGGCAGTTGAAACTGAATACCAAAAAGTGCAAGGTAATGTCCCAAGGGAACAAGAACCCCAGGACAGAGTACTGGATGGGAGGGGTGAGACTTAGCACTGCAGCGGAGGAATGGGACCTTGGAGTTACCAGCAGTGACTCCCACAAACATTCAAGTCAGTGCAACAAGCATATAGCAAAGTGAATAGGATGCTGGGATGTATTTGGAGGGGTACTGACAGCAAACAGGAAGAGGTAGACTTTCCCCTATATAGATCCTTAGTGAGGCCACACCTTGAGTACAGCACACAGTTCCAGAGTCCTCATTTGAGGAAGGATAGTGATAGGCTACAGATGGTGCAGCACATGGTAAGAAAAATAATTCACAGCCAACAGGGCAGGTCCCATGAGGAGCACCTCAAGGCAATGAACATCTACTTGCCTGCTATCTATGGACAATAAGGAGAAAAAATCATGTGCATTAAATGTATCCAAGTGGAGGAACTAATAAAGGAGGTTAAAAGGCTAACACAAAGGTTGGAAATTAGAAGTGCAATAGTGAACTTAGAAAAATGTATTGACAGGTCAACAAGTAAAATTATATAAGGAAAGATAAATGAAAATAGTACAGAGCAAATGGAGTAGTCACAAGAAAATTAGGATAATAGGAAAGGAAGGTACAAGGCAGCCTTGAGGTACAGGAACAGTTAGGATGATGACTGGTGTAGAGTTCAAGGGCATACAAAATGTAGAAAGGCCCAGGAAATACCAAAAGTACAAGCTGAACTACAACATAGGTTTGATGTCCTTAGTGAACAATCAGTGGAATCAAATCAAGGAGAAAATATACAATCACAGTCAGAAGAGAGACCAGTAGAGCCTAGTAGTTCCAGAAATGCAACTAATGGCATTAACAATACCATAGGTATGGGAAGTGTTAGAGATGTACTAGTATTGGGAGACTCCAGGTTAAAATATACAGGCTCCATAATTTGCCTAGAGAATAACGAACACTGTATGATTGCTTCATTATCTGGAGCAGGTATCCAATATATCAATGGGGATCTAGATGTATTTCTAGTGGGATCATATAGATCTGTTACGGTGATACACATGGGAACAAATGATGTTGGAAGAAAACAAATGCACAACATTGAGCAAAGCTTTGAGGGAGTGGGAAACAAGTTATGGGATAGAGGGTGTGATCGTCTAATCTCAGGAATACTTCCTGTATCCCTCAGTGATAGGGAAAATGATGGAATCATTTCTGAAGGAAAGAATTGTCGAGTATCTAGAGGCCAGAGGGGTACATAACCCAAGGCAGCATGGATTCACATCAGGAAGGTCATGCCAGACGAATCTGACAGATTTCTTTGACTGGGTGACCAAAGTAGTAGATCTGGGAGGGGCTGTGGACATGGCCTACCTAGACTTTAACAAGGCATTTGTCACAGTCCCACACAAAAGATTAATATTCAAGTTAGCCAGCCTGGGAGTGGGTCCCAAGATGACAGCCTGGGTAAAGAATTGGCTGGAGAATAGGACACAGAGAGTAATAGTAAATGGAGTCCACTTGAAGAAAGAGGAGTTACTAGTGGGCACCACACTGTTCAGTATTAGATCGGTCCTTCAATGTCTTTATGTTACATTGCAGAGGGACTGGGAGGAAAAGGATGTCTCTTGCAGATGACACAAAGATCTGCAACAGAGTTGATGCACAAGGAGGGGTGGAAAGGATGAGAATGGACTTGGCAAGGTTAGAGGAATGGTCAAATGTATGGCAGCTTAGATTCAATGCTAAGAAGTGCAAAGTAATGCACCTGGGAAACAAAAACCCAGGGGAAGAGTACACAATGGGAGGTGAGATGCTAACAACAACAAAAATGGAAAGGGACCTGTCATATCAGATGACCTAAAGGTGGGCAAGAAATGTGAGAGGGCAGCAAGGAGGGCTGGGGGGATAGTGGGATGCATAGGGAGAGGCATCACCAGTAGAAAACAGGAAGTTATTGTCCCTCTGTACAGACAGCTGTTCAGACCCCATCTGGAGTACTGCTTGCAGTTCTGGAGACCCAATCTCTGCAAAGACATAGACAGGATGGAAGCTGTCCAGAGGAGGGCAACTAAAATGGTGCAGGGTCTGCACCAGAAGACATATGAGAGAGACTAAAGAGCTTAATATATGAGCCTCGAGAAAGGAGGGAGAGGGGGGACATGGAGAAACTTTAAGTACCTCAAGGAATCAACAAAGTCCAAGAGGGTAGCATCTTTCAAAAAAAGAGGTGTGCAAGAACAAGGGGGCACAATTTGAAGATGGGGTGGCAGCTCAGAGGTAATTTAAGGAAGTATTTTTTCACGGAGAGGGTTGTGGATGCATGGAATGTCCTTCCGGAGAAGGTTGTGGAGTCAAAAACAGTGGTGGCATTCAAACATGCATTGGACAATCACAAGGCCATTCTAGGGGATGGGGTAGGAAGAAGTAGACTGCTGGTTAACTAGGATCTGCAGCTTATCCAGTAGGTAGGGAAATGGGCAGACTGGGTGGGCCAAACAGTCCTTATCTGCCATCAAATTCTATGTTTCTATGTTTCCATGTATCAAGGCCTGGGAGAATGAAAACAGGTGATATCCAGAAACTAAATGGATGGTTTAAAAGATGGACCATGAGAGAGGGTTTTAAATATCTAGATAATTTGGAGAAATTCCAGGATATGAGACTCTTTAGAAGAGATGGATTACATCTAAAATAGGTACAGTTCATGCATACTAGCACAGTCAATAAGACATGAGATAGAAAAATATTTTAACTGACTAGTGAGAGGAGTGGGGAAGGGGGGTCATTAAATAGTCCAAATGATCCAAAGGTTAATATCAAAGAGAAAAAAACTTCATTAAACATAGAACCAGGAGAATGGAGGTGCTTATTGATTAATGCAAGGAGCCTGATTGAAGAAAGTAGGAATTGGAGCTGCTTTTGTTCAATGATCACATTCACATTTCTGCCATAACTGAAACATGGTGGTGAAATGATGGCTCATGGAGGAAACATATAAGAGGATACAAGTTTTACACTCGAGAAAGAATTATTAAAGTTGGTGATGGAGTGGCAATATATATTGCAGATGAAATAGCCACAGAGGAAGGAGAGATGGATGCTAGTGATTTGATAGAACAAGTGTGGATTAAAATATACCCAAGAAAGGCAAAACAATTATGCTAGGACTTATTCATAGAGCTCCATCTCAATAAACTGAAGTAGACCAGCATATGGACACACTCCTAAATACTATTAATACATAAGAAAATGTGATCTTATTGGGTGATTTCAATATGTCTGATATAAACTGGCAGATCAGGGCTGGAAAAACAAAAAAGGATATAAATTTCCTGGAAACTCTACATAGGCTGGGATTATATCAATATGTTGAAAACTCAACCAGGAGAGAAACTATATTAGACTTAGTACTGAGTAATATAAGTAATAAAATTACTCAGTACATGACAACTGTACCTCTTGATAATAGTGACCATGATATGATTAAGTTGAGGATTACTGAAGGTTGCCATAAGATACATGGGAGCACAGCAAACATATGTTTTGACAAGGCCAATTCTGATGAAATGAGAAATGAGCTAAAAGCTTGGAACTGAGAGAGTGCATTTTCCATCTAGATTCTGAGGGTATGTGGCATTCTCTGAAGCAAAAAACAGAAACCATAACCATAAAGTATGTTCCTGTTAAGATTCTCTGAAGCAAAAAACAGAATAGGACAAGAAGGGTACCTCCATAGCAAAACAGGAAAGTGAAGAGATTTATGAAAATTAAAGGGAAAGCATATAACAAAGCCAAAGCTAGTGGTTCAACAAAAGCATGGTCAAAGTACAAGACAGCTACCAGGAAATGCAAACAGTGCATTAAAACTGTCAAGTGGGAGTATGAAATAAAATGGGCTACTAGGGTAAATGACAACTATAAGTCATTTTACAGCCATATTCAAGAGCCAAGCAAACACATCGGGCCACTGGCTGATTTCAATTGTATTACCCCAAAAAATAATATTTGCACAGAGAAACTTGATGGTACAAATGAAGTCACAATAATAATAATAAACAAGGAGAAAGTCAAAAAAAGATTATCCAACTTGTAGTCTAATAAGTCCCCTGGGCCCAGATGGGATTCATCCCAGGGTAATTAACTTGCAGACGTTCTAGCTGAACCTGTTACCAACATTTTTCACCTTTCCATTGATATTGGTTCTGTGGTGGAAAACTAGCTAAATAAAAGGACAATAAAGTGGATAATGGCCTGGTTGGAAAATAGAAGGCAGAGGGTCAGCATCAGGGGAACAATGTCAGAATGGGGCAGCTGTATCTAGTGGAGTACTGCAGAGATCTGTTTTGGGTCAATGTTTATATATATATATATATATAAAACTTCATTAATGCATTAGTTAGGGTAGTTCTACCTCAAAAAAGTGAGGAAATTCAATTTTAGGGTGCCCACTCCTTGCACCCCACCAACAGGCATCGGGGTGTGCGTTGGGGTCATTAGCCCTAACTCTCACCCAATTTCACCTGCACCACCTCAGCTTGTTTACACATGGGATGGGGTGAGAGTTAGGCGGTCGACCCCAATGCACACCCGATGCTTGTTGGTGGGGGTGGGCTGGGGGTGGGGTGCAAGGGGTGGGAACCCTAAAATTGAATTTCCTTGCTTTTCTCACCGTAACTGATGCAGTAACAAATTTTTTTGCATAGAATGTCTTTACTTTTTAAGAAAGAATACAAAAGTAGAAAGATGCACAAGTTGGTGGGAGCATGGGGCCCCACCAACTTGTAAGTGTTGGGCCACATTACACACCCAATGGCTAAAAAGTACATTGACAACAGCAAGGCCAGCCACCGAACCAATGTTAATCTAGTAGAACAATAGAAAATGCTGTCTATAAAATGTAAACTGTGTCATGCAATGTCTCCGCAAAAGGTAAATTGTCCCACATGTAAACACTGCAATTAAAATCTACAGGACATGCTGTCAACACCCTCCAAATTTCAAGTAAAAAGACCAAACCGTGTCCAAGATATAATATGTCAAAATTTCAAATTTTCATCCATCAAAGTGGCACAGTTCCGCACCTGTTGACATTTAACACACACAACAACTGAAAACTACATCCATGACAATAAGGCCAGACACCTATCAATTTCAAGTCACCAGCACAATCCAAAACACTGTCCCAGCATGTAAAGTGTGTCATGCAATATCTCAGCAAAAAAATTTTTCTCTGACACATAAATACCATAATTCGCATCTACATGACATGTCGTAAACACCCTCCACATTTCAAGTAAAAAGACCAAACTGCTTGAGAAATATTCAATGTTAAAGATTGGTAAAATTTCCGTATCTATTCCATTATAAAAAATCTGGCCATCTTGTCCCGACCTGGCAATCAAAGAAACTCACAGTCAAAGAATTTGCAGGCTCACGATCAAAGAATTTGGAGGGTCATGACCAAAGAATACAAACTGTTGTGAATTTAAAAAATTAAAAGAATTGTGGTAAACCACCTCCATGGTTCTTCAGAACGAAGCCCCCTGAGCAAAACCCACCGTCATTTGTTTTCCTAGGACACCCCTAAGCTGAAATAATTTTTTTTTTCAGGCCATCTTGTCCCTCACTCGAGATGCACAATCACAATCAAAGAATCCCGCAATCAAAGAATTTGCAGGGTCATGACCAAAGAATAAAAGCTTTTGTAATTTAAAAAAATCAAAGAATTGTGGTAAACCACCACCACGGTTCGTCAAGAACAAAGCCCCTTGAGTACAACCCACCCTCATTTGTCTTCCTAGGACACCTCTGGGCTGAGAAAATAGATTTTTTAATTTGACTATCTCGTCCCTCACTCGTGCTACATGATCGCGATCAAAGAATTTTGTGGCCAAAGAATTTGCAGGGTCGCGATCAATGAAATTGGTCGCTTGCAAACAAAGAGCGAGAGACGAGATGACCAGATTTAAAAATGTATTTACTCAGCCCAAGGATACCCTACAAAGTTAAATGAGTCTGGATTTTGCTCAGGGGGCTTCGGTCTGCCCTATCTGAATGTAAAATATCATGTTTTAAATATCCCTGGTAGTCTATGGTCCCCCCATCATAAAAAAATAGATAATAATCTGTAGTAGCCCCCCAATGTCTATGTCATAAATATGTTTTTTTATATGCCTGATAGTCTAGTGGGCCCCCCAATGTGTATAAAATAATAATTGTTATTCATATCCCTGGTAGCCTAGTGGCCCTCCCATCATAATAAAATATATACGTTTCTGCAATTTCCTGGTAGTCTAGTGGCCCCCCATGCGTATTTTATACATATTGCTTTTTTAGATCCCTGGTAGTCTAGTGCCCCCCTGATCTGTATTACATTATAATTATTTTTCATATTCCTTCCCCAGTCGGTGACTGTCACAGCTCACCTCTCACCTTCATGGCCAGCCACTGACTGTGTGTATTATGAGCGCTAATGCAAAGATGATCTCTGAAATTATTTCTGAGCACCTCTTTGCATTAGCAAGCGTAATGCACACAGTCTGCTGCTGGCAACGTGAAGGTGAGTGTGGCTGTTCCAATCAACTCGGGAAGGGGTGCTGGGTGGGCTGGCACGGTTGAGGAGGGGTGGAGGCTACCAAACTACCAGGAAATTTGAAACCTTAATGTATTTTATTATGATGGAGGGGGCCACTAGACTACCAGGGATATGAAAAATAATTATAGTGTAATACAGATCAGGGGGCCACTAGACTACCAGGGATCTAAAAAAGCAATATGTGTAACATACACACGGGGGCCACTTGATTACCAGAAAATTGCAGATAGTTATGTATTTTATTAAGATGGGAGGCACTAGACTACCAGGGATATGAATAAATATTATTTTATACACATCACGGGGCACTAGACTACCAGGGATATAAAATAAAATACAACATTTATGAACATTGGGGGCCACTATAGATCGTTATATATTTTATCATGATGGGATGGGGGCTGCTAGACTACCAAGGATATGTTAAACATGTTTTTTTGATTCAGATGGGGCAGAATGAAGCCCTCTGAGCAAAACCCGGCCTTATTTAAGTTTGTAGCGCACCCCAGGGCTGAGAAAAATGTTTTTTAAATCTGGCCATCTTGTCCCTCACTCGCGATGCATGATTGCGATCAAAAAATCTCGCGATCAAAGAATTTGCAGGCTCGCGATCAAAGATCATTAGCAAGCCGTGAACAAAGAATTTTAAACCTCAGAACTCTATTTTTAGGCAGCTTTCGATGAAACCAAAGTCATCGCTCGATAGATCGGGGTTCCTTGAGTAAAACCCATCCAAGTTTTACTTCAGAAGTTACCCCTGAGCCGAGATATTTGTGTTTTTCTGATCGGAAAATAAAATCAAGATGGCGGACCTCACGATTAAAGAATTTTAAAAATCCTTGGGGACAAAGATTCCTGAACCATGAGGCTGCAAATTCTTTGATCACCAGGCAGGACAAGATGGCCAGAACCCCATTCTTTGTTCACAAAACATGCATATAAATTTTCCCATTGACTTATTATGGGAACTTAAAAGTGGCATAACTTTTGAATGCCTTAATATTTTTTCACCAAACAAAAAGCATAATGTTTAGCCACTAAAGCTGTTTCAAATGAGCTATCTTACAGAGTAACACACCACACAACAGCTGTGCAGGGTGACATCCAAAATTCCAAAAGCTGCCTCCAAAAATGAATCATTTTGCATTTGTCAGCGTCTTGGTACGCAAAGACCGCAAGTCCGACCAAAATGCAATTTGGCAGAGCAAGCGATCTAACATGTCCCACTGTGCTTGCCAAATTTCAGGCAAATTCGTTGAACAGGTCCAAAGTTATTAACGCCCAAAATTCCAAAATTAACGCCTCAAAATTCCAAAGCTGCCTCAAAAAATGAATCATTTTGCATTTGTCAAGCGTCTTGGTATGCAAAGACCGCAAGTCCGACCAAAATGCAATTTGGCAGAGCAAGCGATCTAACATGTCCCATTGTGCTTGCCAAATTTCAGGCAAATTCGTTGAACAGGTCCAAAGTTATTAACGCCCAAACATTTGACTTTAGTATGTAAGTGACCGCTGAACCCTAACTATAGTGGCGTGACCGCACCACTATAATATATAGCACAAGTGCCCAAAGTAACAGGAGTATGGCATTCTAAATTTGTGGGCTGACACTAAACTAGGGTCAGCTGTGAGTCAGATATCTGACATTCAGAGACTACAAGAATCATTATTGAAATTGGAAATCTGAGCAAGACAATATAGGCTGGAGTTTAACGTGAATAAATGTGCTGTTACTCATTTCAGCAGAAATAACCTTAAACAGAACTACATACTTAATGGTCAGGTATTCAGGGCATACATGATGAAAGGGACTTGGATATCTTGATATCTGATGACCTTTGTTTTAAAAATCGCTGTTACACAGTAATAAAAAGGGCAAATGGGATTTGGGGGAGCATATGGAGGCATATACATAGTAGGAATGAGGGGGTGATGTTGCCACTGTATACTACATTGGTTATGCCCAGGCTGGTGTATTGTGTGCAGTTGTAGTCACTGTATTAAAGGATGAAAATAAAGGCTTTGAAGGGGTACAATGCAGAGTGACTAAATTTGTAACAAAATGGACATATGAGGATAGACTGTGAGCCTTGATTCTGTTCTACTTGGAGTACAGGCATATGAGGGGTGGCCTGTGTTTGTTATACAAGGCATTTCTTGATAATGATTTGTGGGAGTGCCTTGGACTCAAGTTGAGGAACCAAACACACTGTAGTAGAGCACATGCACTTCAGCTAAAAGGTGACAGAAATAATACAAAGAAAAGGAGTGCATGGTTTACACAATGAATGGTAACATTACGGAATTCTCTTCCACATGAAGTGGTGGGTAGTAGTACAATGGATGAGTTTAAAGCCAAATTAGATGAGCATTGTAAGAGTAATAATATTCTAGCTACTATTATTAAGGTTGGACGAGCAGTCATGGGCTTTTGCCTCACTATACTCACATAATACCTATGTTAGCTGTGTTTTAACTTCGGGGACATATTTAGGCTTTAGTACTAGTTCATGGTCACATGGGCACAAGGGAAACTGACAGGAGGGAGGCTCAGAAGGGACATGAGAAAGTATTATTTAACAGAAAGGGTGGTAGAACCATGTAGCAGTCTGTCGGCCGAAGTGGTATGTGCTGAAACCATTAGCAGTTTCAAGCATTGTTGGGATAGGATGAAGGATGTAGTTGTTGCTCAGGGCCACAGAATCTGGGAGTTGAATGGGTGAAAAGATGGGGAGGACTAAGACCCTGAAGGGGCAGTAGGTCCCAAGGCTACAAAAGGGAACTCGGGCAGACTGGATGGACTGTTGGTCTTTTTCTGCCATCATTGTCTATGTTTCTGTTTCTACATTGAAAAAACACATGAATCTCCATGAGTGAGTGGTCGAACCCATAACTCACATATTGAAAAGTCACAAGATAGTTATGAAGGACTTGCAACTCATGTGGAGATAAAAGTGTTATTCTACTGCAACCCATTATGTTCTTGCTGTAACTACTGTATAGCACTTACATTCATATCTGCTTTATTTTGCACATTTACCAGCCAGCATGTTTGTGTCATCAAATATTTATGCTCTTAGGTTGACTGCCAAACTGACAATCAGCTGAGAATCAGATGTTAGCACTCCTATAGTTCCCAGTGATCAGTCCCAGATTACTGTTCCTACTCATAGTTAATGTAAATGTTAACACTGAACACTGTTTCTGAAAACTAAAGTACTGTACATGCTTTTATTTTGGAATGTACCTTCATAGGTGAATACCATCAAAGAAACCTTTTAAGTGTGAGTACCCATCTGATGTTGCTGACATAAATCCAGGCAAACCTGTTGAGTGGTCTCTCACAGACTGCTCTGAACCTACTCCAGTATTAAAAGAACTGGCTGCCTCCACTCCACCACCTAGGTAAAAAAATTCCTTCTATGTCAGTTACAGAGCTAAAATACAATTTGAGCTCAGCAGATATGCCTGTGAGTACTGGTGTCATGGTAGCAGTCAGATGTTATTCCTCCACATACCAAAGGAACATCACTGAAAGCACAGTTCCAAAATTAAAGTCTTACTACCTGTGCCAGCTCTGTACATTTCCAGACCCCAAACTGTTGCCTCCACAATTACCAAAAACACCTTGGTGATGCTCAATGGTTGGAAACAAGTATACATGCATTGTATGCCTGACATACAGGCCCACTTAAAAGCAGTGATCTGTATTGCAATGAGCTATACAGATAATCTGTAACGTTACTTTTTTTTGCATGTACAAGAGATCCATTCTGCAAGAGAAAGGAACATTTACTGATTTTGCGTTCCCTGCTTTTCTGGGTCCTCAGAGCTTTCTTCCATTCTACCCTGCTGTATAATTAGCGCTTTCCACTCATTTCAGTGAGCTGGTAGCCAGACCCCAGTTACATCTCACCTCCTCGCCTTCTGCACAGACAGAACAAAACATTTGACAGCCATTTTTCTGGATTTCACTATAAAGTTAAAATGTTCAAGGCAGAATTGATTTTGGGAGGATTTTCCCTAATGAATTCTGTTGAAAACATTAGAACAATCTTCTCTGTGGAATTGTATTTGTTAATAAATTTGTGCAGTAACTCAGAGGTCTCAGAGTTCACTTTCTGTGCATAACCTTGGATGAATTGTATCATGTTTTCAACAGAATTCTTTACGGAAAATCCTCCCTAAATGAATTCTGCTTTGGAATTAAAACTTTATCATGAAATCCAAGAATAATGACAGTCTAATGTTCCATGTTTGCTGGTGGCTTGCCAACCCTGGATGGCAGGAAACACTGCTGAAACACAGGAAGAGACAACCAAGCGAAATAGAAGATATGTGTACAAGCTGGCAGAAAAAGCAGCAGGCTGTGAGTAAAAAACAACAGCATAAGAACAGTAAGTACCATGTAAAATGCCTAATGAATGCATCAGAGGGTTCCTTGAAGCTGAAATCTGTGAAGCACATAAACACATCCTAAATGACCTACAACATCAGGTTAATACAATTGTGTCAACTCTTATGTTATTACGTTCCCTTTTAATACAGGATTTTGACAATAACTTGTTTTTCACAGATGACAGCTGATAAAGACAATGCTAAATGATCCATTGTACTAGAGGAGTATTAGTGGAGAACAGGTTACTACCATTTTAATAAATTACCCCAACCATGCTTACTGATGAAATAAAGACTAAACACGGCTCTGAACACTACAATAAGCACTTGTTTTATTCTGCTAATATTTACTGTCACAGAGTATATGCATTAATAAGCTAATAATGAAAGTAGCAAAAATTAAAGGAAAGTGAAAATTTCCTGCTATGAAGTATACACCACACTATTTTTAATGTTTCACCTTGTTTTAGCTTAACACTCTATCTGGTCTATAGGTCACTGTATTCTTTTTACAGCTTCTAAGTGGAAATGACATGTTCTAAGATAATGTGTCCAGAATAAAATAAAATGTGTTTTAAGTGACAATAAATATGTATCCTAAAATAACATGATTTATCTGTTCAGTTATTTCATCACTGGTATGGTGTATATATAAGGGATATTCCATATGGCATCCAGGAATGTTTTCTATTCAATCTGAAAAACACTGGCTAGCAACAAGTTGCTGAGCAAAGCACACACACAATGCATCTTTGCAGAATCATGCTTCCTTCTGCTAATTAGGAACCAGCTTAGACTAAGAAATGTAAGAACAATTTGTTTATGGCATTATCAGCCATATGATAAGTAGTCATGTATTGAACTCTGATGTACCGAAGTACTGTTCTGGCATGAAAAACATGAAATTGCCAACACCTTTAAAGTGAGTAGCTAGGGGGTTCATGAATATTATTGCCCAATACCTGAGACTCGGTTAGCATGGCAGATGGGCTCCACTTTTGATGCTGCATACAAAGCCCAAGGACAACTGAGTGGAAACCATCCTCTGCCCATCAACTTTAGAAAACAATAACATCACAGACACTGGCACTGCAGCCCTCTACTCAGCTCTATGGCCAGCCGAAATGGTGAGTCAAGAGTCTGAAACGTGAAGGGGAAAGTAAGTTGGTACTGCTAGACATTAGTGATTGTTTTAAAAGGACAGGGAGAGGCTGGGGTTATCACTAGATACCAGTGAGCACTTCTAAGAGGATGAAGAGAAAGAGGCGGTGTCTGTAGACATTAGGGAGTGCTTCAAAGGGGATAGGGAGTTATAGGGGCCAACACTAGAACCTAGAGAGTACTTAAAAAATTGGATTTGAGGGTTGGCTGGCAAGTGCAGCAGTAGCACTAACATTGGCCACCCAGATGACCTAGGTTTATACCAAGTCAGGAATGTCTGCTGCTGACCAGTAAGGGTAGGTCCTAGTATCTGTCTCAGATGCCTCCTGTCTAGGGAGGGAGGGCACCTTCTTCTACTGCACTATCATCCCCAAACTAGCACTGCAGGTGGCACCAGAGTGGGTCCCAGCACAGGTCCAAGCACCAAACCTAAGGATGGGGGAGACACTATCTCTGGCATAATGCTTATAACTGGGGCCAGGGTCTGCACCATCATCCCCATCTCCATGTCTGTCATCTACAGCAGTGTAGTACTCCTCCCCAAGGCCAAAAGGGCACTCAGAGGAGGAAACAACAACCACCATGACCACTGGACTGGGGGTAGTTCTGGTGCCAGCCCTCTTCTGACACTGCAAATGGTGCAGAAGGGGACCCTGCCTCATTACCAGAACTTCCTGCTCACTGGCACTATAGATGGTTCCAGAAGCCGGGGTGATACTAAGCCATGGCATAGAGTGTGCACTAGTGTGGAACAAGTATATAGATTAAGTCTCACTCACTGGGGTTGTCCACTGTCCAGGACAGACAGAATCAGGGGGAGTGGTGCTCAACCAGCCACCCAGAAGTAGCAGCTATCCATAAGATCCACCCTCCCATAACCTCTGATGCTTCGATGAGGTGAGTTTGGGGAGGATGTTGTACTTTCAAATTACCAGAGGTACTGGGAAAAGGCCCAGGGTAAATGCCCAAAATGTTCACCCTGGCATGTAATACCTTCTTCCACAAGTAGGGGGTGAATGGACCCACGTTAACAATTGGAACTCGAGGACACATTTGTCCTTGAAGAAGAGTGTACTGCACCAGTACTAATCATGATCCAAGCGGAGGCAGGAGTGAAATTCATTGTGCTGGTCCAGTGCTGACACAGGGCCCCATACAGGCATTGATACATAGGGGGCTGCAGCATTCTTTCTTAGCCCCTGTTTTCAAACCCAGCATCTTACGACTGGAAAGAAAATAAAATGAGAGAGAACCCTGTTTGATGCTAAAAACATAGATGGAGCCAAAGCAGCAATAACAATGCCAGTTCACCATTGAAAAGTGATGGTTCAGCATCAAAAAGTGTTGTAAAATGGCAATGAATTGCTAATACAAGTGCTGACACAGTAGACTATGTCACTTCTATGGTGGGAAAAATGGAACTGAGGAAGGGAGACTGGCATCGGTTAGTAGCTAGCTAACCTGTGCAATGTCAGTATGTTGGCCACACAGGCAGCAACACCAGCCAATGTCAGTCCTCCTAGCTGCAAAATACTTTGCTCCTGCAGATCCTTAATGCCTCCAGCTTAGACCTAATAAGTGGGAATGAATGGTGAACACTGATTCTTGGAAGAGCTGTTTTTTTATTTAAAGGGATTTGAGCTTAAAAAGTTTTGGAGCTTTGATTTCTGCATCCTGTCAAGATGTGTACGCTAGTCTTGTTTTCCAACTAAGAAACAGCAGTCTCTGTGTTAGTGGGATTAGAGAAAGCATCTACTGAATTATAAACGATGCAGTTCTCCACACATAGATCTGTTGACTTTGTAATATAATAAAAAAGTTTGTTTTGTGAGAATGGACAATGTCACTTCTTCATATCCTGTACAACATTTACTTGACAGAAGCTTCTCATCTACACATGGTTTACTCTGAGGTTGATTAATAATCAGCTTGACCGCCACTGCATGGAGCTTTCCAGTTGCAGCTGTAACCTGGACACCATATCCCAATGAGCTACTACCCCCTGCCTTGTGGGCCCATAAACAAGGCTGAGGGGCCTGCATTCCTATTTCAATATTGAAACTTGTTCTTTCCCATAGATGACATTACTGTGCAGTGCATCCACCCTGAGTATATCTTTTAGTGGGTCTGAATAATATATGAAACAACCTCCTGGGATGCTGTACCCACCCACAACACCATATTGCCACACCCCCAACATGGATAAATAACCAAAATCCCTAAATTCAACATTTCAGAATTATTGACTCTCTCTAATAATATTGTCACGTACCAGATTTATAAAAAAAATGGTTAAATGACCTTTATTTACAAGGGGTGAGGGGTAGGATAGGGAAGTTGGATGATGAGATTAAACAACAGGTTTCAAAGTAACATTTGGAAAATTTGGGATTAAGTAACCTGCAATAAGAACAAGAGTCATGTTGCAATTTTGGATTCGGACTTCTATCAGGTTACGCCACCCACCAACCTTCGGATAGATTCAGAATTTTCTATCTAGTTAGCTGCATTAGATGACCAATACACATTAAATGCCCACACTGGTACCAGTCCCCAGTCTGTAATAGAATCCCACAATTCCAAACCTCTGGGTACCGAGTACTAAATTATTAGATGCAGGCCTGATAATGTGCAGCTGGTTGGCTGGCATTGGAACTCTTAAAGGCAAATCAGATTTCAATTAACATTTTTTTTATTAGGCAAGTGAATCCCTCTTTAGAACCTTGGTAATTGGGTACTGAGCTTGGCAAAAATATAGCAACAACTGTTTATGGTCTCTTGGTCACAGAGCTAGGTCTGCTTACTCACAGTTTGGTAGATTTACAGTGGACACAGTTTGGTAGTGCTTGAATCTGGGCTGAGATATACAGTGAAGGCCTGCAGCAGGACCCCTCACTGAACTGCAGGCTCTTGCAGCTTTAGCAGACTGGCACCTTCTTTCAGTTTCTCAGCATATGCCCCTTTCTTCTGTGCTTGAGATCACTTTCAGGTTTCTTTCTGGAAACAGACCAGGCTGCAACCAGTGCCAGCACACCTCAGACCCCCACATCTAAGCTATGCCCCTAAGAGTTAAGTGCATATAGCAGTGCCTTGGCTGGCACACTACCAGGCTGACTCTCAGGCCAATCTAGAAGACAGTCTCTCTCTCAAAGTTAGCATTTAGTTGCTTTAACCACTTCAGGCATTTCAACTATTCAGCCACTGTGCCAGACATGGTCATTTTCACACACAGGTTACAGTCTCAAACATGGGTGCAACCCCTTGGGCTAGGGTGGATCCAAATTCAGCACCGTGTCTATCAGTAGGCAAATTAGCTTTCTTTTTCAAAGGCAAACACAGGTGCTTAAGGCATGACTCCTCACCAGGATAGACAACAGAGCTTAAGGCATGGCTCCCAACCACTTTAAACATTTTACTTGTCAGCATGTTCCTTTCACAGACACGTCTCAAAAGCACAAATACTGGCTTCTCATAAACCGAATTATACAGCATAGTTCATTTTGGCCAGTTAGTGGTTAGCAGCTCCCAAGAGAACACTTGTAAAGTCCTCACAAGCAACTTCAGGCAAAGTTCCAATTTCAGGATACTTTCTTTCCATTCTTATAGGCAAATGAAAAAGTCACATCAGGCACTTCACAAATACTGAACCATCCACAGTCACTCTTGCAACAGATGTCCACACTATCCTTGATGCTTATCAGATGCAGAGTGTAGACAGATATTGATAACCTCTGGGCTTCTCTGCCCCATGAAAGTCTCAGAGTCACTTGCACATTTTAATAGAAGTTTACTCACACAGGAGCAGCAGGTAACTTTTTATTAACTGAAGTCACAGAATTCATCAGCACTCTCACTGCTGAGGCAGAAGTGTTCTGGCAGCTCTCTCACAACTGCAGGCAGGAATTCATGCAGCTCTCTCACAGCTGAAGAAAACTTCAGTGTTCTCCCACATCATCTTCTCAAAATGCGGGAAGGCAAATGCCAGCCCTGGGGGACAAATATCTGGCAACCTCCAGGCCAGCAACTTCAATTCCTTACAGCCACATTTCTCTTAGCAGGGGCCAGAGCTCCCTCCCGTCCTGTAGAAGGGCTCCTGCTGAACTGACTCACACCATTCTCCATGGAAGGGTCCGGAACCCCACCTCCCTGTGGAGGAGCTTGTGCCAAACTGACTCCAGAATGAAAAGTCTCTGGGGTTTTAAGAGCTCTCTGCAGCTCCTGATTGGCTGGTTCAATTGTCTCTCTCAAAAATTAATATTCCTTAAGCCCCTCCAACACCTAATTGGTTCCTTGTTTAGGCGCCAAGATTTGTCACTGCTTTTTCTCCCACAAGTCTTTGGCATGGTTCCATAAGTCTCTGGCATAAACCTGACTTTCTGATTGGCTGCCAGGATGCAAAAATGGCTGCTATCATTTATAGTCCCCATGCAGTCCACAAGAGTCCCAACTTTAAAGGAATTACTTTTTATTTTCAACAGCCCCACTGCTTAATAGTAGTACTTGTGCCCTCTTAAATGCTCATTTAAGTGCAGTACATAGCCTGTCACTGCTGCTGAAATACACAGTCCCTAGGCAGCAGACAGGCTCTCACATTAATATGGATGGAGCTCTCATTAATATTCATGAGCTCTGAACATAGCGTTATTAGCTTTTTATTTTATAAATAATATCCTGAGGCATCTCACCTGCCCTGTTCAGGTCACCGGACCCTGACCTGCTCCAAGTGGGGACTGTGACCACTCAAGAGCCACTTGTTTGACCCCAATTGCAGTTGGAAACTGAAGCATGCTTCTGCACATGCACGAGCCATTCACTCACCATGAAGTGTTAGGAGGCAAGAGGCAGCAGCTCTGCAATGGCTTCTGAAGCCCATTATGAGCAAAAAATAAACACAGGGGCCCGATTCTCAAAGCTCCCAGCAGGGTGCAAGGGGCTTGCACCACAAAGAATGGCGCAATGCACCCCTTGCCCCAAAAGATGCACCGGGAGCTATTCACAGAGGCAGCCTGTGGCAACCACAGCCTGTCTGCCCCAAACCAGGCTTGTGCTACTCATGCACCCAACATGGGCTGCAACACAGGGCAAGGGGGTATGTGACAGACGCAAGCTGCCACATTCCTAAATTTGGAATTCACAGACCTCACCAAAAGGGAATATTTCAGAGTACCCTTAGACCAGAAAAGGCTGGTCTAAGGGTATTTAGAATATTCACCACTCAGAGATTCCTGTTTGTGGCAACATGCCATGATCCTTGATCCCCAATGTTGACGCTGAGTTTATTAATTAAGCATACCCCAAACCATGGTGGTCTAGCAGCCCCCCTACCTGAACCTTGATGTTGCTGCTGTGTTTACTAATTATGCATACCCCAAACCATGGTGGATTAGAAGCCCCCACAGCCCGATCCTCAAAGTCCCCCATAACGACATTATACTATTCCCCTTCCCTGGTGGTCTAGTAGACCCCAACCCCAGAAGATAGTGCCCACCACCCTGCTCCCCCCATCCTAAACCCTGAGATGGCAACCAGCACAGCCCTCCTCTCACCACCATGGCCAGCTGCTGACTGACCGGTCAGTGTGCACTGTACTGTATAATATAGGATGTACTCATTGATTGACAGTCTCTGTCAGTCGGTGAGCATGTACTGCATTATACATTACAGCACTCACTGACAGATCAGTCAGCAGCCAGGCATGGTGGTGAGAAGGAAAGAAACTATTAAGCTGGTTGTAACTGAGTTTAGAATGGGGAGAAGGATGGTAGTCATTAAAATCTGGGTGGGTGAGGGTTCACTAACCACTAGGGAAAGGGAAAGGTATAATGTCAGTTAAGGGGGACTTCTGGGATCAGGGCGGGGGCTGCTAGACCACCTGGGTTCTGGGTATGCTTAACTCATGAACTCAGTGGCAACATCAGGGTTCAGGTGGGAGGGCGCTGCTAGAGCACCAGGGATTGGGGTATTAATCATTATTATAAACAGCAGCAACATTGGTGTTTGGGAGGATTAGTGGCTGCTTGCATGTGCCACATGGAGCTTGAAGCAGACCCTTCCCATATGCCAGGTGTTTGCCGCACGGGAGGGTTGTTGCAAGTGTGGGGACTAAGGCACCGGGACCCCTCCTGTACCAAAATCTGGTGCAGGGTCCCTAGCACAAGGGCCATCAGCACAAGCTGCTGTTTGTAGCAGCTTGTGTCACTCTAAGCCCCTATTGAGAATTGGGCCGAGGGACTTTCTGGAGACTCAGGGGCACATAAGGACTCAGGCTGCGGTGGCAGTGCCTGCATGGGGGAAAACAGTGGAAAACCACAGCAGCAATCGGGAAACAATTGGGAGCAACAGGGCAAATTATGTAAGCCCCAGGGGGAGTGGGGGGTTACACAGCATGTTAAACATATTACAGTGCATTTATGCAGGCAAGTCAATATTCTGAAAAAGAACTGTAGTCTTACAAAATGGAAATGTAAAGTACAACATTTGTTCTTATAGGAGCACTGCACTGAACCTGTAAGTCATTTTGCACAGTAGAAGCTCTTTTTTTGAATGCTGGTTTCAGTTCTGGTACTGTTCCATCTATACCTGCCTATTAGTCACCTCAGTGGTCGTTTATTGTTTCAACTTCAGTGTTAAGTGTCATTTCTGCCTGATCTCTTGTACATTGATTGGCGCTTCCTGGAAACCATACCCAATGTTAATTGTGCACTGGATGTCTTTATCACAGAGTTAATGAGAATACTTGATCTCCATGTCCCTTTGACCAGACATGGAATTAAAAGCTTGAACTCAAAATGGTTAATCGAAAATCTCTTCAAATTAGGGGGTGTGGCCAACCAGTGACCAAGATGGTGGCTTGATCATACAGCTCTACATGTCTAAGAGCCCAGAAACAGCATAAGTACATACATTTGTGTCTCCCAATGGGGGAAAACTAATTCGTTGGTGATCTGAAGGTATCCATTCAGTGCTGGCTAAATACAGGAAGATTTTGTCCACTAACGTTACTAAAATGACCTCAAAGCTGTAATCGCCCATATAGTCAGCCGCAAGCGCACATGGCACCAGAGAGGGAAGAACCCTCAGTCAGAGACATGTTCACCTCTATTATGACCAGTATAGATGCCCTAACATTAGCGGCGAATACTACAGCAGTTTCTATGCAGCAAATGGATCCACGGGTGGACCACCTGGAACAAAAAGCAACAGCCCAGGATGATGTACTCCAAGGACACAATGCCACTATGTGAGAACAGGCGGCCCAGATTCGACTTTTTCAGGACAAGTTGGAGGACTTGGAAAACAGAAGTCGCCGTAACAACTTGCGACTCCTTGGCTTCCCTGAGGGTTATGAAAATGGGAAAGCATTAGTCTTCTTGCAGCAAACGCTACCAGAGATTCTTCAACTTCCTAAGGGCATGAGAATCACAATCGAAAGGGCGCATCGCTCCTTGCAGCCCAGATCTACGCAGGGTGATAGGCCTCGACCATTTATAGCAAGGATTTTAAACTATGCCGAGAAAGAAGCTATTCAAGCTAGGGCCAGGGAATTGGGGCAATTACGCTGGAGAGAGCATGCGATTATGATTTTCCAAGACTATTCTAAAGACCTAGCTCCCAGGCGGAAAGCCTTCTCTGAGGTACAGTGCAAGCTCCATGCTCTGCAAGTCCCCTTCACCCTGCGCTACCCTGCCAACATACAGATTTTGGTCAACGGTACAGCACATCAGTTTGCCTCCCTGGACACAGCTATGGCCTTTATTGTAAAAATGTGGCTGGCTGGCTTGGGCTCCTCATCTCTTAATCTGGAAGAAGGCCGAGCTCAACGATATCTACCAAGAGAAGATCCACCTGAAACCACAGTGGCGACACCTCCTACAACCCTTCATAATGGCCTAGAACCTCATAACTCTAAAGTTAGGAAACGACCACCGAGTTCCTTTCACTCCAAATGCAGCCACCCACAGGATAGGAAGCACTCCCCAGGAAGGCAGGCCAAGCACTCCAATGCATCAAATACTGTGGAGCTGGAATTCATCAGCCCATACTTTGTGCACAATTGTTTTGCGTCACTGAGTGATTTGCCAGATACCGATCGGCGGGACGAGATGGACATTAGCATTGTGGACCCTGATCGCAGTGATTCCGGGGACAAGCACACCTCATGGGCCTGCGCTGCGGAAGCTGCGCTACCCTTGCAGGACCTAGAATCACAAATTCAGGCTCCCAGTTCACCTCCAGGCAGCAGTACAGAAAAGGACCCTGCTGATCCGTCATAACCAACTGTGCAGATTGTATGCAAATCAGATAAGTACCTAGGGGCAGGTGTCTCAGGGAATTAAGAAGGGAAGGATGGGGGATAATTGGGATCATAGTGGCTTATAACAGCCCCGAGTACAAGTCTTGGTCTATTTTAAAAACCAGTATTTCAGGGTTTTCTCAATAGGGTGAATCCTCCCCCTATTAGTCCAAACCAATCAGATTGATCAAACGCAGGTCTTATTAATGCTCCCAGATGCCTACTCGCTGGTACAAAAATCGGGGTTGTACAGCAACGTTAGGAGGGCAGTTACATAAAATATGTAACAGAACTGCATGGTGTAATGTTAATCTATCCAGATATGTAGGGGAAGATGTCACCCAGTTGTATTTCTGCTTGGTCACTCCAGAACTTCTTCCCTTCCCCCCCCCACTAATTTACACTAGGCAGCATGGGGGGTAGGTCTGTGCTGACCATAGCAGAGTGACAGGTACTGAATGTATACACCCCTAATAGGCCCCATTGTCTGCATGGCCTTCCAGTCTCTAGGATCAGATGATGCAGCGAAGAAATTTGCTATGTTGCCATGTAGCACTTGCATCCAGGTTGCATGCTGGGCATAGAACACCTCACATTTTATTTTACTCAATTTAACAGGCACTGACTGTTGGAGGCCTTTCGGAGAAATAGAGAGATGGGGAGGATGGATTGCAGACGAGTGTAGACATTGCTCAGAAGCTCCTGGGCTTTGTTCAGTCTGTATAATACATTCACCCCTCCTCACATCCACTTCGTACCCCCTATTACCTACCCTTAATCGTAGGCACTTCCACTGGAGGATATATCCTACAAGGAAAGTATTAATATACAGTTGTGGTACAAGATACCTGTTCAGTGTGTTTGGTTTAGATGCTAGTATTGTTACTTAGAACTAGTTTAGATCACAATTAAGGAGTCTTCTCCCCCCCTTTTTATTTGCCCCAAAGAGATATAAGAACGGGGAGTTTTTTGTAAGGGTGCTAGGTATACACGATTTGACAGCCAGCAATCTACATTTCCCCATTATTTGTGAACTCTGGTAATACTCCCACAGCTCTTCTATTTATTCCCCAGGAATGAGGCTCCTGTAATGTCGATATGTTTCCTGTCTTTCAGGAGGATGCCTGGACTCTTCTGTCAGCCAGCAAACCAGCTACTAATTGGAGATCACCAATGCGTTCCCTCTTCCCCTCTTTTGGGGGTCACTTATGGCTTGGTTAGCTTTGACAAGGCTCTGGGCAATGGATTACTGCATTACTCCCATTTGAACTATTACAAATAGTGTACTAGATAAGTCACTTTAAGTTTACAGTGCAAAGAAGCTCCCCTTCCTACTGAAGCTTAATTACCCCACGCCCTCCAAGGGCGATAGGGCATATCATTGGCTGGGGCTCCAACCGGTTTAGACTCATTGCACTTTTCCTTGTTGTTTTGTTTTGTAAGCAAAGCAATTTAAATCTTTAGGTAGTACATAGGTACAGCATTATTTGTAATCTTTTTACACTGTTATTTCCAATTCGTGTCAGAAGGTGGAGGATAGAAACACTTGACCTACCTGGTATAAGGTTTAGAGAGTACGATACCTCTTACTGGGCTTTTCTAGTCCCCTTTGGAGTGACCTTTAAGCCATAATGATGGACATTGTGGTTCACACCTGGAATGTCAGGGGGCTGAATTCCCCGGTGAAACGCAAGAAAGTCCTGGCCCATTTGAAACGGTTACACTCCAAAGTGGCTTTCCTCCAAGACTCCAAACTCTCTGGGGATGATCATACTCGTATGAATAAGGACTGGGTGGGCCAACAGGTACATTCCAACGTCCCAACTAGGAAGCATAGTGTTCTTATTCTTTTGCATAAGTCTCTTAACTGGACTTTAGTCCAGACGCTTTCGGATCAGGATGGCAGATGGGTAATTGCCACATAGAACACACCCACAGGACCACTTACTTTATGTAACCTTTATGCCACTAATGAAGACATCCCCCAATTCTTTTGTAATCTGGCAGAGGTGATTTTGGAGTTTAACTCCCCCAGACTTCCCTCCCCCCTTATGGGTGGGGATTTTAATCTAACACTGGTACCCTCCCTAGATAGAAATGACAAGGTTAAAGAGGCACACATGAGAAGTGGGATGGCCCTTCATCAAATGATCTTGGATCAGGGGCTCACTGATTTATGGAGGCTATTTCACCCCAGAATGAGAGATTACACTTTCCATTCAGAAGTTAATGACTCATATACAGTAGTAGGCTAGATTTTTGGTTGGGCTCACCCATCCTCACAGCTAAAACTCTTGAGGTCTCAATTCTGCCCTGTGCCATTTCTGATCATGCCCCAGTCCAGCTCCTCATACAGTGGGACCCCATGGCCCCCCCACCCAGACATTGGAGACTAGACCCTCCCTAACGAAGGACCTGGACTTCATCCCCTGGGCTAGGAATGAAGCCTCTCTTTCTGGCTGAAAACCCTGTATCAGACACTTCTGATAGTACCACGTGGGAAGCTTTTAAAGCCATGATGTAGGGTAACATCAGGGGTTTTGCGTCGGCTAAATGCAGAGAAAGGGAACAACAGCTAGTTACCATGGAACAGAAACTAGACGCAGCTGAAGGAATCTTTAAGTCCATGCCCTCTCCATCTATTCAGTCCTCTATAGGCAGAACTATTTTAGGTCTCCGTTTTGAAATCAATCAACTTCTAAACAGAAAGGCTGAAATAGCCATCTTTCACCTCAGGTACACCTTTTGGGAGGGAGGAGACAAAGGGGGCAAAGTGCTTGCCTATCAGATTCATAAACAGCAAGCCAGTAGATATATCCCTGGACTGAAGAACATGCGAGAGGTATTGGGTACTTCCTCGGAGGACATTAACACCATTATGTCTTCCTTCTATAAATCACTATACTCCTCCACACACACAGGACCAAACAGAGATATTCATTTTTTTTTAGATGCTTTACATCTTACCAGACTGAAGAAGCAGCAAGAGCAATGCCTAGACCTCCCCATTTCTAGTGATGAAGTGGCTGTAGCCATTCGGGGCTTGAAGAAGGGGAAATCTCCAGGTAGTGATGGCTACACTGCAGATTTTTACCAGGCACTAGCCCCAGTTGTTTTACCTCTCTTAACCCAAGTATTCCAAGAGACTGGACTTAAGGGTACCCTTCCTCCCTCTATGCATGAGGCAACCATTGTAGTTATCCCCAAAAAGGGCAAAGACCCTACCAACCCCGGAAGTTACCACCCGATATCTCTTATTAATTTAGACAGCAAAATGTATACCAAAATTCAAGCCACTAGACTTAGTCCCCTACTCCCTGGTCTTATACACCCATCACAAGCAGGCTTTATACCTGGGCATCGCAGCTCGGATCATCTGAGAACCCTTATGAGTTTACTGCCTAATTCAAAGTCACTGCCTATACCAGTAGCTGCCATTGCTGTAGATTTTGAAAAAGCATTCGACTCAGTTGAATGGGGATATCTCTACATGGTCCTAATGCACTTCGGCCTAGGAGAAAAATTTCTATCTAGGATACAAGCCATATATGACAGCCCCTCGGCCAGAGTTAATACAAACTCTGTACTCTCTCCCCCATTTCCATTGGGAAGAGGTACAAGGCAAGGCTGCCCCCTCTCCTTTTTGTTTGTATTAGCAGTTGAACCCCTGGCTGCTGCAATCTGTAGCCACCCTGATATACAGGGTTTGACAGTGGGAAGTATAAGCTATACAACTTTTATGTATGCTGACAATCTCCTTCTTCTCCTAGAGGATGTCTACCGTGCCATCCCCTTCTTAGTCTCTTAACAGCCTTCTTTAGTTACTCAGGCCTATGACTGAACCAGAATAAGACTGAGGTACTCCCTCTTAACTCCCACTGTTCACAACAACTGGTAGCTGCAGCTGACCTCTTTTGGACTCCCAACAGTCTCACTTACCTGGGTATTATTTTGACTCCATCTGTGGAGGGTATATGGCAGGCTAATACACAGCCCCTTTTCTCCTACATCAAGACAGATTTTGACAGATGAAGATTACTAAAACTTACTCTAGCAGGGAAAATTGCAGCCGTAAAAATGGTAACAGCCCCTAAACTTTTTTACCTTCTTATGCGCTTGCCAATCCCTTTACCTAAACACTGGCACCAGGCCATAGATAAACTTTTTGGGGACTTCCTATGGGAAGTTTCTAAACCCAGATACAGTCAGTCCAAACTTAGATCTCATTGGGAGCAAGGAGGCTGGAATCTTCCATGGCCAGAGGGATACCGCCGGGCTTTCCTGCTAGCCCAAATGGTTACGTGGGCATGTCCACCCTCCTCTCTTTCTCCACAATGGTACAACTTGAAATGGACATCATGGGAATCATTCATCCCTCCTCCCTTTTTGTACAAAGGATTAGTCCCAAATCTGGCTCACGTTATATGCCAAGTGCAGATCCCATCTCACCTACAGTGGTTGCATCTAGAGCTAATTGGTTTAATACACACCTGAAAATGAAAATAGACACTCTCCCCCTCTCTCATGTACCCCTCTGGCAAAACCCTGCTATCACCATAGGAGGTACTGTGGTGATATGGAAAAAATAGGTCGATTTGGGCATTTCCAAAATGGAAGATATACTGACCCCTAACCATAGAGCTCTTCACATATTTCAATCCTTGAGGCAGATGTGGGGCATCCCACAATCCGATTTTTGGAGATACCTCCAACTTAGAGATGCTACTCGATATACGTTACCCCTCAGCTTGGTATATGATAAACCCTCTGGCCTTAACTCACGGATAATACACCCTCAGGGTCTGGCAGGTCGGCTATATGCCACTCTTAGAAACACTCTCCTTTCCCAATCCAATAACGCTAAACGTAAATGGGAGAAGATGCTGCAAACCCACATTTTACCTGAGACCTGGGACAAGGCCTGGAAGGACACACACAGTTGGTTTAAAGATGCCAAGTCCAGACTAATTCAAAATAAAAGTGCCCACTCGTGGTATAGAACCCCTGTTATCTTTTATAAAGCCAAACTACTGGAGTCTGATAGCTGTTGGAGATGCCAGGCATCAGGGGGAGATTTGCTGCATATTCTATGGTCCTGTTCAAAGATCCAACCCCTATGGCAGGAAATGCAGAAGGTAGCCTCTAAGGTGATACAACAGCAGATTCCTCATAGCCCTCTCTTCTATCTTTTGGGGATAGGTAGTAACATACCTAAGTTATCCCCACAACAATATAGATGGCTAGGGTTGCCGACTCTGCAAACCAAGAGATCCATTCTATGAATAGAGATCTTCCCTGCTCCCCACAGTAACTGAGATAATGGCATCCCTCGCAACCTTGGCTAAACTAGGCAGAATTTCCCACCTTCAGACATCTCAAATGTCCACATTTAGACTCTGCTGGGTGCCCTATTTTAACTATCTTAAATGTGTCCACCCACAAACAGGCATAGGATGAACTTCCCTGCATCACCTGTTGGATGTAGTGAGATTTGACTGTGGAGTGTCATTAGGTGACCTAGTGCTGTGTAAGGTGGTTACTGTCCCCCCACTCCCCTCCCTTCCATTCCCCCCTAGGAGGGATTCTAGTCCAATAAAGAACACCCTCCTATTAACAGGTTTGACTGGCTGTACCTTTGACATGGTACTTCTAATATAATGTATTTAAATTAAGAACTTAAGCTTTGGGATCTATTTGTTATCTGTCTCAGATTAAACCCAGATTTGCAGAGCATATTCACACTTTTGCCCAACTCTTCTCCCGAGGCCGTGAAAAGGGACTGAATTGGCCTGTCTAGACCTATAGAATGCATCTGGTGTGTTTATGTCCTGCAAAGCTGCTCAACTGGGATGGAATCATACTCTGGTGAGTATGATAATCTGTTACCTACTTGAAAATAGAATGAGGACAAAACAGTGTAACCTCTACCTACCCCCCCCCAGCTCAGTACCCCATCATCAATTTATCAAACTTCTCATTGGTGTACAGCCTCAGAGGTTACAAGAATTGATATCACCTTACTTTACAACCTGATGTCTGACTTTCTTCCTAACCTGATGTCTGACTTTTCTTCCTGAGTACTGTATGTATAGTTAGCTGTCTGTACATCTCTGAGAGAATAAAAATTGATGTCTGTATTATTCCCAACCCTTCTCTTTTTCCAAGCTTTATACTCCCCCCCCAGTCTCTTTCCTTAGTCCTGCTTTACTTGCCCTTTTCCCTGTCTTTTACCCACCTATAACTCCCCTCTCTTTGCTTAATGAAAATTTGTACATGTACACTGCCTGTTGATTGTTAATTCTATGGTACAGTGTCTTTGGCTGTATACTGTATCTTGTCTACCTTTTGTCTGAAAATTAAAAAAAAATAATTTTCTAAGAAATTAATGAAGGATAAAGATACAGCCTGGGGAGTTTTCAAGAATACTAATTTGCAATCTGAATGGACAACCCACAGATTGATGTGAAATAAGTGTTAACATGACCTTGTCTGAGCCAACAGCAAAACAACTGATCTGAGTGATCCTACACCCAAAAAATTCTGAAACTGTATTAACTTGGTACTGAATCCAAGAACCGCCTCATCCTCTGTTACCCTTGAAGTCAATAGTGTTAAGCATACATATACACAGATACAAAGACAGTAGCAGATTTTTTAATGATGATGTCTGATGACTACTTCTGCAACTTAGATAAATATAGATGCCCTATAAATGAAGAGGCACAGCACACTGCCTCATTTAACACAAACTTTATACCATGTCATCCCTTTTTTACTTCAAAAGAGGCACTGTCATAGAAGTCTGTGCCCTGTTAAAATAGCTAAAGGTAGATAAATCTGACAGTGATGATCTAATATCCAAATTCCTTAAAAGGACAGTGGCAACCTAATATTTGGTCACAGTATATGTGTATCATGTTTTTTTCAATACAACTGAAGTGCAAACTCATGGCTGTTGTCCTTATCACTCAGTGTTTCAGTTAAAACAAATAGTGAAATTGATGTGTCTGCCTTCTTTTTCTTTACATTGTTGCCTCTCCAATCAGTGATTTCCTATCAAGCAGCAGTTCTGTTCAACATAATATTATACTTGGAAGGCTTGCACTCTTGTACACAGTTGATGCATGTCTCATGCATGCCAATTTATGATCTTGCACATGCTGTCGTACTGATGCCCATTCTGTCAGCTTAAGTTTGTCAGCAGCATCTCAATAATGTCTTTGTCTGAGGTAGCAAAATATATATTTTTATGTATTAGGGAACCAATGTTAAGACTGCCGCTGTGCTGTCAGTAGTATATCAATTAGAACAATGATATTTTCATGATTCCTAGTATTCAACCACTATAGCAATATAAACTGTTAGGCATGTATTCAGAATTGAAATTCACTCTGTAAACTATCATTATTTATTGACTAGTGGTAAAAAAAATACTGCTGCTAGCAAATGCCCCCAAAATGGTATTAATCTCTGTGGTAGCACTGTGAATGCACAATGATATTTTTACAGTAATCTTCATATGTGGCACATTATCAGATATGCGGTCCCCGAGCTGGCAATCTGAGGACAGTAATATATGTGTCTGACACAACACTGACAGTGATAGTGTTATTTCTTTTAGAACATGGATGCATGTCCTAATTTTATTAAAAATTATGGCTTGTTGTGTGCTGGATTCTAAAATACGATTGTGTTGAAAAAGAAGGGAAAGAGAGGGGGAGTAGTGGTCTGAGACTCCTGATGCCCATGGGCACTGTATGCTGCTATCATGGAGTCCTATGATAACTATTTGATAGCAAGAATTACATTTATCCCATTTTATGCAAGGATTTGAATTTTATTTCCAGCCTTATTAGTTTGTTAATTTGCCGACAGTCGAGATGAGAACTATCACATTCATTCTGTCGTGCACATGCTGCTGCATCTCTGGTTGGTCCTTTTGCTTTTTCCTTTTTCTATACAGATTTTTTCCCCTCCTGTGAGCCTGGCAGGTGGCTCTGGTCCTTCCCTCAGAGGGAACTCAGTTTCTGGTCCCATCTTTCCCCCACCCAACTAACCTGGGGATCCCCCATGGATTGCCACCCGCTGGGATGGGGCCGAGACATAGGGCGCCGGCTTACCCCCCACCCCAGAGACCAACATCCAGATTCCAGGCATCAGAATGGGATGCTGATGGGCCATCACAGAGCCTGCCAGCTCTATTTTCCTCCTTGGTTGTTCTCCCTCCCTCCTCCCTGTTGACATCATATGATGACAACGTACCTCCTGACTCGTATCCCCCTCCAGCTATTGCTAGAGGATAATCAGCGAGAGGGACAGCAATCCCTTCCCTCCCTGAGAGAGGAGAACAGTCCTCAGGATGCTCAATCCTCTCTTTCCCCTGCCAACCCCCGGCAGCCCAGGCTCATTCTGGAACCCCGGTCGCTGGCTTGGTGAGGGTAGCATCCAGCACCTCAACCTCCAGTGCCACTGGGCTGGCTCTTTTGCTTTTTCCTATGTTGCTTCCCATTTCCATGTGTGGAACCCATCTGAGCTAGTGTTGGCAGATGATTGCATTTGTTGTATTGATGAAGGTGTTTTACATGCATACATTTATGCTCCATGTATCCTGATTATCAGCCCGTAAACTTGAATCAACCCCCCAACCCCCACCTTCCAAAACCCAGCAGGTTCTCCACTGCACAGAGAATGTCATAATTGGGCAAGTTTACAGGGAGCTTATCAGCTGCTTTTTGTGACCTGGCTCCTGATCCTGATAATGATTAATGAACGATGGCTGTAAAATAAAAAGACCTCTCGCTGCTTCATTTCTGTACCTGTGTAAAACCTGTGTAAAAACTGGCAGCATAAATGTGTGTGTGTAAAATCACAAACTTACTAGTGCAACAAATGCTATCAGCAGCCAAATCTATCTCACATTGGTTTCACACACTATAATGGGAAGGGGCATAGACAAGCAAAAACCAAAAATACTGATCAAAGTAGGTTGCAGCAGCCTGCCACTTGATCTCTGATACATTGAACTGGCTACTGAATTGAATCAACATGTTCATGACAGTATGAAAGTGACAGCTCTCTCAATGGACCAGCAGCTGCAACCAGACTTGACCCTCCACCACAATGATCTCCATTCACACTATCTGTAATTGTTTGATTTTATTTATTTTAATGGAATGTATGCAAAAAGAAAGTATGGTGAGGAGGGTTGAAGATTGTACACTACAGGAATGTGACATTTTTCCAATCCCTTTTGAGGGAACCCTGTAAGTAGCTAACCCCACCACCACCACCACCACTATCTGTGTAATGCCTTTGGCACTCTGCTTAGTTCTCTTTTAAGGTCACACTCCCTTTTTTGGGGTAGGTACTATGCTTTAACTATATTGTGCTTTGAAAGATCAGCATCCAGTTGTCCAAGTCAGGGTCTGAAATTATCACTTTTGCCTGAACCACCACCCCAAACGAAAAAAAAAACATGGCCTAATTTTTGAAAGATCGGGAACGGTGCAAGGTGCATGCACCAACAAGAAATGGTGCAAAGGGCTTCTTGCACCACACTGTTCACCATTCTCAATTTTCAGATGCTCTCTGCACCACATGGGGGGGCCCGCCTGTGTCAGCTGGGCTTGCACCACTCTTGCGGCAGATGCACAGCTGTGCTCTGGCTGATGGGGGCCTGCATTGCGGTGCTGCTGCAATATCCCCATATGTGGGATTCTGAAACAGCTGCAAGGGGTGCTGGACCCACCCAGAGTTAAACCAGCTCAGAGCTGGTCTAACAGACTGGCATGAATGGGGCAGTGGTGCAGAGGATGTCACAATGGATGGCAAGAGCATGGGGGAGGGCGGAGAGCTGGTAGCAAACTGCCATACAGCCTGGTAGCAGGACAACAGGTGGCAACCAGCTCTGGTGCCACTTATGTCAGCAGTGACTTCAGGATCCTCCCCATGGCATAGGTCAGAGTGTTGCCAGTCCCTCAGTCTCCCATTCCTAACCCATCCCCTCCCCTGGGTCTGTGCCAACACCACCATCCACCCAATCTTTGGCAGTGCCACAGCCTCTGCCACCCTCCTGGATAAGCAACTGATGGGCATTGGCTCTCAGAGCACTGCTGCATGACCGTCCCAGAGTTTGTGGCATTCCTCTCTCCTGCATCCTTAGTTTGGTCGCATGGGAACGCTTGTGGCACTTTTGCTAACTTTGGCATCAGGACCCCTCCTGTGGTTAAATCAGGTGCAGAGTTCCTGGTGCATTGGGTTGTGGCACAACCTGCTGTTTGCAGTAGCTTAAGTCATCTAAGAAGCCCTTGGAAAATTGAGCCCACACACATTAGAAACTGTTTCTGATGTGTGGAAAGATAAAGATGTGGACAACTGATATGAGAGCAAGGGATGTATTTTTTTTCTTTGGGGAGTTACTCTAGATAAAATATGATTTCAAACTGATGCATGGTGGCCAATTATGTGAAGCCTCATCTCCAGCACAGTGAAGTGTAAAGTAGCACAGAAGATAAAATGAAAACAATGATGCTTCTAACAAAAAAATAGGCAGAATACACTCACACAGGCAGATTGGGTTGAGGTTGGAAACTATTCAGCATGTTATAGTTGTTTTAATGGAAATGATGACTTCATTGTGGTGCTCTTAACTGGTTGCAGTACAACTCTGTTTATGTATTATTTCACACATGCACTGGTATGTGCACTCTGTAAAAGAAGTACAGAGAGCAGGATTTTATCAAGCATTGTGCTAAAACAAGGTACTAGAGGACATAAATTCTATGCACATTAGGATATTTATTTTCACAACCCCACCAGCCAGACTTAGAACATTTAGTATGTCATCAACCAGAAAACAGAAAATCCAATTCAGCTTTAAATGGGGCAGGAAATTAGTTCTAATATGAAAGTTGCTGAAGTCAGATGTGAACCTGCACCACCTGACCCCCATCCACACTATATGTCACTGTTTAGAGAGGAGGTCTGGAGACTTCATTTGGAGATGTGACATTTTTCAGATCCTTTCTGCTTTTGAGGGAAACCTGTGAGCAGCCCCCCTTCCATGTGATGCAACTACAATTTCCTACAGGTACTAACAAGTGTGTAACCATCAATAAATTAAAAAAAAACTACTAATTATGGAAATGCAATGCAAATCCATGTGTAAAATGGGATACATTTAATTTTTGCTATCAAATAGTTATAATAGGGCTCCCTGATAGCAGCATGATGTCAGCATACATTTTAGTAAAACTGAGGCATGCATTCATGATCTGAATGAAATAACACAGTTTTTCAGTGTTGTTTCAGTTGCAAAAACATTTCAAAAAACTGCATGAGAGAAACTAGTCCTGAAATGTGGTCATGGTAACAAAACAGTAAAATTTCTTTGATTACAAAGAAAGCATTTAACTCTGTTCCAACAAATGACAGTAGTGCAATGAAGCCTGCAACTGCTTTTCCAGAACATGCTTTTATTGAGTAGAGCCACACATAACAGCTAATTGTGGATGAGCCCGCACCTGCCACAAGGAGCAATCCAGCCTACCTGCGCACGGAAACATCAGGACACCATTCAGGTTAGTGTGGTAACACTAATATGGCATCCTGGCATATTTTGTTGAAATCTGAGCAAAACACAGTTTGTTTTAGAAAAAAAAAACATCAGACATATCTTCTACAACTTTATTTCATGCAGATAATGTTGAAAATAGTGATTGTTACATTTTTAAGAAAAACAAGGATTGCGGTGTTCCTTTAAATTAGCTGCACCACAAACTACACTATCCATTGCTAAAATATTTAATCTGTCCTTTGTGACTACAATAATCCCTGATGTCTGTAAACTAGCATCAGTTGCAACATTTTACAAAAAGTGGAATCACACTGTCTTGGACAATTACAGGCCTATATCTAGTCTATCCGGCTTGGCTGAAGTCCAGGAGAGGACTGTAATTAATCAACTCATTTCCTACCTGGATTAGCTTGGGCTGCTTTGTGAAGAACAAAACAGATTCAAAAAAGATCATGGAACCTGCATGGCAATGGTCAGATTCCTGACACAGTACACCAAGCCATGGACAGAGGCCCAATGACAGATGCCATGTTTGTCTATCTGACCAAAGCTTTTGATCTAGTAGATCATGGATTACTTATGCAAATACTTGCTGATCTAGGTCTAGGCACCCCAGTGATCCCTTGGATTACCAGCTTCCTGCAAAATAGATTCCAAACTGGCAAAAGAGGATTCCAGGGAAAACTCCATTACTTGTGGTGTCCCTCAGGGATCCATTCTGGTACCCCTTTTATTTTCAAATTTCACTAACAGCATGCCAGAAATCTGTAATACCCCTAGCACTCTTCTATATTATATGTTGCAGTCATTTATGTACTGTACATGAGAAGGATATAGCTTGTAAAAATGAGTCCCTAGAGTGCAATTTTCATTCCCTACAAAGTTTTCTTAAACATAAAATTGATCCTAAACATCCCCCAAGCAAAAGTCAAGTTGCAGTGCTCCAACCTAAAAGTAAAATGCTTTTCTCATTATTTCCAAGTTCCAGCTTTGGGTGGTGTTCAGCTTGAATCCATACCTTTTGACCTTTCAGTATTAAAATTCATAGAACCTGGCCTCCAAAATTCATAGAAAATGTCCAGAATGTGTAGCACTTTCTTGTTTTAAAGAGTAATCTGCCTACAAATAGTGGGTCTCATATATTTAGTGTTTAGTAATATTCCTATCAAGTTAGTTCAGTGGTTTAATAGTTTGTTTGTCCAGAAATAGCTCCAACATTATTAAGAACATCAGTAAACCTTTGTAGAGCAAGGGTAAACATCAGTGTAAAGTTTATAGTGCGATGTGAAATTCATAGCAGTTGAGAGGTATGCTTGAATCAGTTGATGAATTCAAGCCTTTGTGTGAAGCAAATCAACAAAACAAAGGAAAAAAACACTATGGTTCCCAAAAGAGGTGGCAGGGAAGGTTAAGGAGAAAAAGATAGCATTCAGGAAATATAAGGAAACACACAAGGAGCAGGCCAGAGAACTATATCAGTTAAAGCAGAAAGAGGCTGGGAAGGCAGTCAAATTAGCAAAGGCCAAAACTGAGGAAAAGATAGCCAACTGTGTTAAGAAGGGGGGATAAAACCTTTTATAGGTGTAACCCCCTAGGTGGCGCTACCCCAAGGGCTACTACCCCTGCCTGCTTGGCTAGTTTCAGGTTAAGGGGCCTGGGTACTAAAATGGGTGCCTCCACCCAGAGGTTAGGGATGTTAGTGGTCAAGCTAACTTGAGTACAGCCCTCCAGGACACTGTAACCCCCTCTTTCCCTTCTAGTGGCCTGAGTAATATGCAGTAATCACTTATGCCATGACCCTTATTCACCATGCAATTACCCACACTGTTAGCACTTACCACCAGGGCTGGTTCCTCTGGCTCGACCCGGAAGACCCCCCTGTAAAACAAGGTTATGCACAGCAGATAGCAACAGTACAGGGATCCTGAACAAATACTTCTGCTTAGTATTAACAAAAGAAGAGGAGGGGGGAGGTACCTAAACCAAACAATAGAAACACTCAAGATAGAGGTATCAGTACCAGTCCATTCACAGAAGAAAGGGTTCTGAATGAACTCTTAAAACTGAAGGTGGATAAAGCAATGAGGCCTGATGGGATTCACCCCAGAATTCTAAAAGAACTAAGTACTGAACTATTGATACCACTGACTACCCTCTTTAACAAATCATGGGAGGTGGGAGGCACCTGAGGACTGGAGGAGGGCAGATGTGATTCCACTTAACAAAAGTAGGAGCAGGGCAGAGGCAGGAAACTACAGACCTGTTAGTTTGACCTCAGTGATAGGGAAAATGATGGAATCACTTCTGAAGGAAAGAATTGTTGAGTGCCTAGAGGCCAGTGGGGCACAGGACTCAAGGCAGCATGGATTCACAGTGGGAAGGTCATGTCAGACAAATCTAATAGATTTCTTTGACTGGGTGACCAAAGTAGTAGACCAGGGAGGGGCTGTGGACATGGCCTACCTAGGCTTTAGCAAAGCATTTGACACAGTCCCACACAAAAGATTAATATGCAAGTTAGCCAGCCTTGGAATGGGTTCCAAGGTGGTAGCCTGGGTAAAAAACTGTCTGGACAACAAGATGCAGAGGGTAGTAGTAAATGGAGTCCACTCTGAAGAAAGGGGGGTTACTAGTGGTGTGCCACAGTGTTCAGTACTGGGACTGGTCTTCTTTACTGTCTTTATAAGTGACATTGCAGAGGGACTGGAAGGAAATGTATGTCCCTTTGCAGACAACACAAATATCTGCAACAGGGTTGATACACAAGGTGGGGTGGAAAGGATGAGAGGGACTTGGTAATGTTGGAGGAATGGTCAAATGTATGGCAGCTTAGATTCAATGCAAAGAAGTGCAAAGTAATGCACCTGGGAAACAAAAACCCAGGGGAAGGGTACACAATGGGGGTGAGATACTAACAACAACAAAAATGGAAAGGGACTTGGGGGTAGTCATATCAGATGACCTAATGGTGGGCAAGCAATGTGAGAAGGCAGTAAGGAGAGCTTGGGGGATATTGGGATGCATAGGAAGAGGCATCACCAGTAGAAAACAGGAAGTTGTTATCTGTACAGACAGTTGGTGAGACTCCATCTGGAGTACTGTGTGCAGTTCTGGAGACCCCATCTCCACAAAGACATAGACAGGATGGAGGCTGTCCAGAGGAGGGCAACTAAAATGGTGCAGGGTCTGCACCAGAAGACATATGAAGAGAGAGACTAAAGGAGCTTAATATATATACCTTTGGGAAAGGAGAAAGAGGGGGAACATGATAGAAACTTTCAAGGACCTCAAGGGAATCAACAAAGTCCAAGAGGGTAGCATCTTTCAAAAGAAGAGATGTGCAAGAACAAGGGGGCACAATTTGAAGATGGAGGGGGGATGGCTCAGAGGTAATGTGAGGAAGTATTTTTTTATGGAGAGGGCTGCGGATGCTTGGAACAGCCTTCCTGAGGAGGTCATGGAGTAAAAAACAGTGGGAGAATTCAAGAATGCAAGAGACAGACATAAGGCAATTCTAGTGGTGGTAGGAGGAAGTAGGCTGTTGGTTAACTAGGCTCTGCAGCTTATCAATTAGGTAGGAAATGGGCAGACTATGTGGGCCAAGTGATCCTTACCTGCCATCAAATTCTATGTTTCTTTGTTTCTGTGTAAACACCTGGGTGTAATTATTGACCCCTACCTTACATTTAACAAACATATTAAGAACATGACAAAGTCTGTACACTATAAATTAGGGCCCACATATTCAAAGGAGATGAGTAGCACATCCCTAGATGTGCCTGCGCATCTCCAGACTTGTGATGACTGTCAGGAGCGTGGCACTATTCAGAAATCCCTGATGTGCCACGCAAACCAAACTGCACAGTGGCACAGAATATTGCAATGTGGACATGCAAATGATTGTTCTCTCATGCATATTCCCAGCATTGCAATATTCAAAATTCCCCTGAGGAAGGTAGGGCTGGACGTGCCAGTGCACAGTTAGGACTCCAAAACCCTGTCGTACGTTGTGCCGGGCAGGGTGGTACCCAGCGCAAAGTTCAGAGCCAGTCATGTGATCCCCCTCTTCAACCCTGTTCCCCAATTGATTTAAAACATTGTAATGTCCCTTTTCCATAATGTAGTGGACCCCCTCCCCAGCTCTAATCCCTGATTGTAATGCTAAAATCATAATGCTCCTTTGCCATAGTATAGTGGACTGCCCTCCCCACCCCGCTCCCTGATTATAGTGATAAAATCATAGTGGCCCTTTTACATAGTGTAGTGGACCCCCCCTTCCCAGTCCCAATCCCTGAGTGATGTAAAGTCCTCAGCCCTGTTTCATAGTTTATGTCCCCCCCACCCCACTCCGAGCACTATATGGAATACACAGTACAATGCATCCCTGCTTTCCATAGTCTAGTGGCCCCCGCCCCGGTAGGCAGTAACCCCCCTGCCTGCACCCTCCCAACCTGACCTGTGCTGGTGACTGGCATAGCCCTCCACATTCTGCCATGGTCAGCCACAGACTGATCGGTACCTGAGCCCATACAGTACATACTACATGCTCATTGGTTCTCCTCTCTGAGCACTGTACTGTGTATTCTGTTCAGTGCTCAGAGAGGAGAGGGGGGCCCTTCACTATGGAAATGTGGAAAATAGGACTTTTATATCATAATCAGTTATGGAGAGGATTGAGCTGGTAACAGCTAACTGGAGTGCTTCAGGGGTCATGCAGTGCCTGTGCCTAAATAGGAGCCCTATTCTTGTGTTTTCTACCTTAGAGATAAGGCTGACATGCTCAGTATAAGACAGTGTTCTGTCAAGAGTTATACTTAAGTATTTATAGTTATGGACCTGCTTGAGGGGCGAGTTGTGGTTATTTAAAATGGTTAGTTGGGCTAATTTATTCTTATTGTGTGGACTGGCAAAAAGCATTAACTTAGTTTTCTTGTAGTTCATTATTAACTTATGTTGGGCAACCCAAGCCTCAACTGCAGTGAAGCTGTACTGTAGGCTGCTGACATGTGTGAGTGGGTCAAACTGACTAGCAAATAACATGGCATCATCAGCATAGAGAAGAATGTCGTTGGTACAGACTTGGGGGAAGGTACAGTATGCACCAAATGTATTGTACATGCTTGTCACGGACATCTGCTTCTACCAGCCAAAATTCATTTTCCAAATGCCATTTGTATATGGCTCCTATGTTATAAACTGCAGTTAAAGTGGACCTTGAATTCCACATGTAACATCCACTTTGTGTTCGATTACTCACTCGTTCAGTCAATTAACACCTGCCTGGATCATCAAATTTGCAGTAATTGTTAACTGTTAACTGAGGAACATGACATTGGCATGACTGGTGAAGCGCTAGATGAGCTCTGTAACTTAGGAGAAGACATTCAGACAGAGTGAGGTCATTGATGATATCGCCGAAGTGATTGCAGGATTGGTAGAGGAAGGAGAGGAGGCAGAAGTGGAGAAGACACAGAAGAAGACCATGAGGAAGTTTGAGTGATGACCGCTGATGTTCGCAGTGCACTTCTGACTTTGCGGTGGATGGCAGAGCAGACAGAAGACATCAACCCAAAATGGGGATTAGTGGCTCAGACCGAGAACACATGGAGGGAGTACACCAAGCAGAAAAAGAAGCAGACTACGATGATTAACGTCATTGGCTCCAGTCAAGTTTAAGCCAGGTACAGTACAGCTAATTTTTTTTTTTAATTCCCTTTCAATAAAAATTTAAACGCACATGTGCAACACAATTCCTCACAAAGGAGCTGTAATCACTAACTGCACCTTGTGCATTTATATTTGTGCTTTCGACTATGTCTCTGTCTCTTTCTCTTTGGCCAGCTGTACAGCACTGTAATGGGTTTCTGTAATGAGTGCTGTGGGTAAATGATGTAACGGACACTGCTTCTACTGGACATAGCAATGAATGCCAAACTAGTCTGGTACAAGTGGTGCATACTGTATTAGAAAAGAGGCTAAAAAGTAAGGGACTGAGGATGGATCCTTCAGGGACACCTGAGTGCACTGGATGGCTAATAGATAGGGTATCATGGATTCTGACCTGCTATGATCGGCCTTCAAAGTAGTTTTTGAACCAGATTGTTACTTCTTTTGAGAGTTCAATGGCAGGGAGTAACTTGAGCAGGACAGTATGGTTAACCGTGTTGAAAGCCTTAGTGAGATCAATATATATTGACCCCACTAGGTGACCCAAGTCCAGTGTCTTATGAAGGAAGTCTGTATACTCTAGGAGGGCAGAGGTGGTACTGTGATCTTTCCTAAATCCATGTTGCTGTGGCCATTGGATATCATACCTGGCCACGTAATCGATAACTGGTCATAGACGATAAGCTCCAGTGCTTTGTACAGGGGTGGAAGAATGGAAATCAGGTAGTAATTTGAGTGCAAGGACCCTGTCTCAGTTCTTATGAATGAGAGTCACCACTGCCACTTTCCACAATTGGGGGAACTATCCAAGGCAGAGAGACCAATTCAGCAATTTAGTGAGTGGTGACAGGACCGCATCAAGGGTAAGGTGTAGTATTTTAAGGTTGAGAGAGTCACTGCTGTATCTAGACTTCCCAAGCACCCTCATTAGGTACTTTTTAGCTTCCCTCAGGGTGATTCTCTTAAAGTCAAAGGTGGGGGGTGTTCGGGATCAAGACAGCCTTCTTAGAGTCAGCCATGCTGATCAGTTCCTCAAAGAAGTTAGGGGGGAAAAATGCCGCCAAGGTCAGTAAAGGCAACATTAAATGTATTTGCTATTTGCTCAGGGTCCTCGATGGTTTCCCCATTTACATTAAGCATGGAGGGAGGGGATTTGTTTGGCTTGCTAGTGGGGTCTTTGAGATGATCCCAAAATTTCCTGCTGTAACCTCAGGAGTTTGAGAGCACTTCTTTAAAATCAGTGGTTTTGGCTAGGCGAGTCTCATGGGTACAGGCATTCCTTGCAGCTTTGTAGAGCTGCCAGTCTGCTTGTTTACCCACTGCAAAAGCTTTGTGCCAAAGATTGTCTGTTGTGGCCATTAGGTTTAGGAGGGAGGTAGTGATCCAGGGGTTGCTCATGCCCTTAACCTTCCATTTACTAAAGGGAGTGAAGATATCACAGGCAGTGTTGAAAAGGGTAATAAAGTGTTCCAAGGCTTGATCGACACTTATTGCCGAGTCCATTGGTGACTAGTCACACTGTAGAAGATAGGCCTGAAGCTGTTTGAGCTGCCCTTTCTTAAGGGCATGTTGGTAAGTCTCTTTTGTAGGTTGTTTGGGGAACCAATTTGACCAATAACCGATGACAGAAGAGTGGTCGCTGAGTCAGAGAGAACTTTAGTGCCAGTAAACCTCTCAGGGTGATTTGTGAAAAACAGGTCAAGCAGTGAGCGGTAGCCAGTCCTATAGTTGAATCTGGTAGGGTTAGTCACCAACTGAGTGATGTCAATGGCTGCAAATGCTTCTTTGTATGGGTTGGCTTCAGGGGCAAGCCAGTTAACATTAAAGTCCCCTGGTGCTACAACTTCAGAATGACTGGGCAAATTGGAGAGGTATTGAAACACCATATTGAAGCCACTGGCATGGTCATGTTGGGGGATACAGATTGAAAGAATAATGAGTGCTTTGCCCTGATGACCTAGAACTACTTTAACTGCAAGGGCCTTGGCAATGTTCCCTGAAACTATTTTTGGAAGGGTGTTACCCTGCAGTGAGTGTTTCAGGTAAATGGCACTCCCCCCCCTTTCCCCAAGCCTATCTTCTCTAAATAGGATGTAGCCATCCAGAGACAGATGGCAGTGTCTGGTACTTTAGGAGAGAGCCAGGTTTTGACCACTGCAAGCAAATCTGGTTTGTGCTGCAATACCCATACTTGTAGAAGATCAGTTCTGGGTAGTAGGCTCTGAATATTGACAGAAGCAAGTGTGAGAACACCAGGGCTACTGCCACGGCAGTGAGGCTGCTGCACAGGCCCTGGGCTAGGGTATGAGTTTCCTGACATCGGTAGAAGAAGCAGAGCATGCTGGAGTAGGAAGTTCTTAAACAGATTAAGAAGAGTAGCTGGTCTATGCTTAGAGGACTTGCTGGCCTTGGTAATGAAAAGGTACAGTACATGGAGAGGTGTAGTAGGAGAGGGAGGGAGGGTGGAAGAGTTATGGCGGTGGGTTGAGCATCTGCCTGGCATGATGGGTCTAAGGAAGTGGGTTGGTATATCACTTATGGTTTTTCAGTGGCTTGTGGTATGGCTCTCCTGAGAGATAGAGGGTGGCTTGATGAGGACTTAAGGCTGTCATGACTTGAGAGAGGTATGGCACCTAGTAGGATTACAAGAGGGGCTAGACAATTAGGGGCCCCATGACTGAGTGAGTGACCAAGCGAGATAGGGGAGGCTGGTGTATTAAAAGGGGGGTCAGTAATGTCACCTACAATATGTATAAGGAGGAGGAGGCAGACGTGGACAGCAAGTACCTAAGCACAAGTGGTGCCAAGGTGGTTTGGGGGAGAAGCAAGTACCTGAGCATGAGTGGTACAGACTGTACTTGTGTTTGTTGGATGCTACATTCACAGGCTAACACAATGCAGCTCTGCCGATGAGTAATGGCAGGAGAGGGAATCTCTACCTTCTGCAAGCTGCTCTGGCATCCTGCTGCAGTTTGAGGGAGGGGGGCAATTTCAGGCAGTCTAAAGAAAGGAAAAGAAATTATATGTAGTTGCTGAAACAAAGGGCGAGTAGTCAGGTGGAACACAGACAAATGGAGGGTGGAGGGGTGGACTGCCCATGCAGACCGAAAAGGAGAACCAAGCTATCCTTCAGGCTGTCAAAGGAGAGCTTCTAAGTATTTGAATGAATATGGTTGTGTCTTATTGATGTAATGAATAGTAGTGTCCCTCTAGTGGTAGGTAGGTTATAGGTTTTTGAATGATATAAATGGGTCTTAATTTAGTTTAGAATAGTAGTGTCCCTCTATTGGTAGGTAGGTTATAAGTTTTTGAATGATATGAATGGGTCTTAATTGAATTTAGAATAGTAGTGTCCCTCTAGTGGTAGGACTGTATTACAAGCCTGTGGAAAATTGGTAGATTAACCAATCACGACATGCAGTGTCATAGATAGTAGAACACATACGAACATATGAAAGAGCCAGCAGAAGATGGTTTTACAGTCTGTTGAGTCTGCTGGATTCCTGCCACTTGCCTCAGTCTCATTCTAGCAATCTGACACAGAAGCATTGTACCAGCAATGGAGGAGCTGAGCAAGGGACATAAACTACATCACACAGCTCTAAACTGACACTAACTATCTGTGTCTAAATCAGAAATACCCACTAGCATAACTGAAAAAGTCTGTAGACATGGAACATTAACATAATTGAAACCTGTATTTAAAAATCAGCTTTGAAAGGGAAAAAATATTTACAATTTAGTGCAGTTCTCCTTTAAATAAATACAACTGTCAACCCTAGTGGTCATTCTCAATACAAACTACAGGGGAACAACTTGGTTTCTTTTTCTTTATTTCTATTGAAAGGCATTTTATAATGATGTTGTAATATGCAATAAAGAACCTCACAGAGAGAGATGATGCACTCCAAAGGATTTAATGCATGCACCTGGATGCAAAAATCATCCAGCTATGCCTCATGCTTGCTTAGCACACTGGAGTTCCATTAAGTGTCCAGCAAATCCCTAAATAATGCATTATCTCCCTTTATAGAAACACAGAAACATAGACAGTGACTACAGAAAAAGATCAAGGGCTTGATTCTCAAAGGGCCCTTAGATGATGCAAGCTGTGGCAAAAGGCAGCTTCTGTCAAAGACCAGTACACCTGAGACCCTGCACCTGATAATCTGTTGGGCAGGGTCCCAGCAGCAAAGCCCTGCAGCTTGTAGCAACTCTGACCATGCGCCAAACAGATGGCACATCCGGAGGGTATGCTGCAAGATGTGGGGTGGCCATGCACCAGTCTACAATCTCCCTGGTCATCTAGTAGACCCCCCAGCCTCTATCCCCTTATTAATATAGCAATATGTCCCTGGTTGTCCAACAGCCCCTCAGCCCCGATATGCCTGTAAATAAAAATGTACATGTAGTCATTTCCTGCTAGTCATGTGGCTCCCCCAGCCCCAGTGCCGCCGTATATAGTTAGAAAGTATTCCCTGGTGATCTAGTGGACTGCTCTCCCTGATCCCCGATGTCCCCAATAAATATACTTTTATAATTCTTTGGTGGTCTAGAAGACACCCCTCCCCGACCCCCAATGTTACCCATAGATACAAAGAATTCCCTGATGGTCTAGTGGACCCCCCCTCACCTATCCCCAATTTCTCCATTGTATTTAAATTTAAAAAAATATCCCTGGTGGTCTGAAGGACCCCCACCCTGGTAGGTAGTGCCCAGCATCCTACTCCCCCATCCTGAAAAACAGAGTTGGTGACTGGCACAGCCCTCCTCACACCACCACGTCTGACCAGCAACTGAGCTGTCAAGCAGGAGCATGTACTGTATACAGTATGTGCTGGTTAATTGCTGTCAATCAATAAGCACATAGGTTATACAGTATGCACTCCTTGGCAGCTCAGGTGGCGGCTGGACGTGGTGGTGTGAGAAAGGCTGTGCTGGTCATGACCCTGTTTCAGGATGGGGGGGAATGGGATGGTGGGCACTACCTGCTACGGTGGAGTGGTGGGGGTACACTAGACCACCAGGGAAGGGGTTTTGTATTATTTAAATATAGGGGCAAAACTGAGGATTGCAGAGGGGGTTAACTATACCACCAAGGAATTCTTTATACTTACGGATGATATCTGGGATCAGAGAGAGGTGGTTCACTAGACCACAGGGGAATTATAAAAATCGATTTATTGGGGACATTGGGTATCAGGGAGGAGGGGTCCACTAGATCACCAGGACATTATACAAAAACGATTTATTGGGGACATCGGGAATTGGGAGGGTCCACTAGATCACCAGAGAATTATATAAAAACTATTTATTGGTGACATCGGGGATCAGGTAAGGTGGTCTGCTAGACCACCAGAGACGTTAATTATTATATATCAAGGGACAGGGGCTGGGGAAAGGGGACAGCTGCAAATTGCCGCAGGTTGCAGAACTCTACCAGAGGGCATATTTCAAAGTACCCTTAGACCAGCACTGGCTGATCTAATGGTACTTAGAAATTTGCCCTCTGGCACAGTTTTGAGAATCCCGATGTAGGGATTTAGCAGCCAATGACTGCTGCAAGCCCCTATTGCCATGCCATTGCCCATTTTGTGGCACACGGATGGTGAAAGCCCTGTTTAGTGCAGGCAATCTGCTGTTGATGCAGGCTGCCTTTGAAAATTGCTCTCAGTGCATCTTTTGGTGCAAGGGGCATCTTGCGCCATTCTTTGTGGTACAAGCCCCTTGTGCCATGCCGTGAGCTTTGAGAATCGAGCCTCAAATTGAGCCTCAAATGTCACAGCATGTGATTGGTCAATTCTGCTTCCAGATCACTACATACCTGATAACAAAGGGTACACTAACATAGTATAAAGTATAACTAGAGTTATTCTAACAGTAAAAAGTAATGCTCAATTTTGAAAAGGCCATTACGCATATTAAGCACAATCACATGGAAAAAAAATCACCATACAGTTATCCTCCAGGGCCAGGCAGACAAACAATACTCAAACCATTTCACAGACACCCAAACACACAAAACTACTCCAAAATTAAACATTCTACACCCAGACACCAGAAGTGAAACAGTAAGAAAAAAAGACACATACTAACAAAACAAGACAGAGTCCTCCTAAAACAACTTAAAGAATTACTAACTAAACAAAACAAAACACCAAAATCTTTTATTGATGCTCCTCAATCAAACCTAGACAGAAAAAGCAAAGCAGAATGTTTAACAATTAAAAACCCAGCAAACCTTAAAAAAAAAACCCTAAAAGACAAACACATACGGTACACAGACCCAAGTGTACAAAAAACACCAAAAATTCCACATGTAGTGCTCTGAATGCTGTATAATTTATACACTACCAGACATAATCAAATTCCATATTACAGCTTCTGCCTTCTTGAAAAACAGGATGAAACTGAATACTCTGATCACTCACCTACAACCAGCACGCCAGCTATAACACTGGACTCAACATATGCAGCACATGCTTAACAGAGCTACACACTGAACCCAATTCCAAAATGTGGCCCAGTTCTTAAAAGGGCAATGAGACTAAATGTTCTCTCTAAAAAATTCAGATTCTTTCCTCATTAAAAACATTTTATAAGGCCACCTGATGGCCCATTAGGTAGCACGCCATGCTCCCTTGCCACCAAGCTAGGTTCAGGAGTGGAACAGAGAATGAGATCTGAAGTAAGGCTGTCACACGGTAGAGCTCACAGCTGAGAAGGGACAAAGCTGGGTTCCATCACCACAACATTACCTGCAATGTGCCACAGTGCTAGGAAGCATGTCTCCCCTGCAGGAGTTCACTGTGTGCATGTAAGGTCTGATTGGGGAATGTCCAGCATTGGTAAAAGGTGAGCAGAACATAAGGGACTAGGAAAAATATACCAAAATCCATGTTATTCAGCCATCTGTTTGACACCACCAATGCTCTTCCGCCCCACTGTGTGTAGATCCCTGAAGGGAGCAGCTGATGGGGCTGGGAGGTCACAGGCAGGGCCTGAATGTCAAGTAAAGGTAGTGCCTAGAAGGCAAAAAGCTTTATGGCAAAAAATAAAGCAATAATAAGTGGGATGAGACACTGAAACATTTTACAAAAACAATAAGATACTCCAGAACTGGGTATTGCTAGTGGTTGAAGCTCTCAGCAGTTCATATGTTAACATAGCTCAGTACTCATTCTCTTCTGCTTTTTTTCTTAAGTAATGCATGTCCTGGAGTATGTTAACCCCTTATTTTATTACAGTAAAGTCACATGTATGGGTACTTCTTCTGTGAAAAATACTCATATTCGCCACCAAGTTTATTGCTACTTTTCAGAAAAGAAAAAAAAAAGCAGTACACTGACTAATATTGTGGTTGATAAAACAGTTCGATCCATGGCTCATCTCCAACAATATTCTTCTGTGATTCCTGTTATTTGATAATGGGATCATCAGAGACAGTATTATTGCCTTAACTTCTTACTCCTTTCATTCCAAACTCATTAGTATAACCAGCAGCATGACAGCATGAAATATGCAGTGTTACTTCATTATCATTTTATTATCTTTTAAAACTGTTTCAGACATGGCTTATGGATTGCTTACACTGAAAAATATGTAGTTTCTACGTTTGCTTGCACACAGGCGCAAGAAACATAGTGCCACCATATGACTTTGGAGGTGTGCCGCCAGCTCTGCCAATGCCCTGATCCATTTTGCAGGCACGACCACACTGCACCAATGAATGGCCGAGCTGTCTATGACAGCAGTTCAAATGCAGTGGCGTGCAGTTGAAAGAAAACCACCACTGCAATCAGCTGTGGTAACATGTAGGCAATTTGCATGTTGATGGCAAGTGGTGGCTGTTGCCGGCTGCCTCTCAGTCCCCATGAAAGCTGATGGGGTAGCCCAATCCCCGTCAGCATAATGCCCCCCCCATTTGTTGTGTGCCGAAGGGGGTGCCCAATCCCCCTCGGCTCATGCACCCCCCAAAGCACACTGTATGGCTGATGGGGGTGCCCAATCCCCATTGGCTCCAGCCCCCTGCCAAGAAATACCCAGGTGGCATGCTGGGAGCCCACCCCAGCATGCCAAAAGCCTCCCGTGTTGTCATTTTTTTTGCCCTGTAAAAAACAGAAAACAGTCCTTCACTGACTCTGGTGCCCCTTCCCCCAACTCACACCCACCATCTGTGCACCCCCTCACCCCATATTTACTTTCGGAGTCCGGCACAATGATCTTCGGTATACTGGGAACATGTCTGCACTCTTCAAAGCCGACTGCAAACTGAAGAAATGTTGGTAAGCTGTATAATGACTTAAATAGGAGGGGGGTGGTTAACTTAGGTGGATATCTCAGCCATTTTTGTGAATTTCAGCACCACATTTTCAACATGGGGTTCTTTGGACCCCACTTCATGAATTCAGTCACTGTCATGTTATTATTCAGTCTCGAAAGGTGATTTTGCGGTCATTGCAGGAAATGACCTTTTGGAACTGATTAACAAAATGACAGTGTCACTGTTCATGAGGTGGCTTCCCAAAAAGCCTATGTTACAAATTTGGTGAAAAAATTCCAAAAATGACTGTGTTATGAGCGTGTGTTGCTCAGTTTCCATGCACAGTCATAACTTCGCAAATTTGTAATATTTTCACTCCAGATTTTCAACATTGCCATTTTTTCACACCTCATGAACAGTATAGCTGTCATTTTTCTCATCCTGGCCAAAATGTGCTTTCGCACTTCCAGAGCACAATATCTCGGTTGCTGTGGAAAATCAGTGTTCAGGACAAATAAAGAAAATCACAGTGACACTGTTCATGAGCAGAGGTCTCAAAATGCCTGTGTTGAAACTTTGGTGATAAAAGTCCATAAAATGACTATGTTACGAGCGTGTGTTGCGCAGTTCACATGCATACTCGTAACTTTAAGAATTTGTAATATTTTCAAGCAAGATTTTCAGCATTGTCAATTTTGCACACTTCCTTATGAACAGCACAGGTGTCATTTTTCACATCCTCCCTGAAATGTGTTTTCACACATCTGGCGTACAATGGCCCGGTCGCTGTGGGAAATCAATGTTCAGGACAGATGAAGAAAATCATTTTGACACTGTTCATGAGCAGAGGTCCCAAATGCTTTCATGAGGTGGGGGTCACAAAAAAGCCAGGTTGAAAATTTGTAGTGCAAATACCAACAAACGCCCAGGGTGTTAGGGTTTCTAACCATAACGTCCCACCCTGTACAGACTGACAGGTGTCAGGGGTGTGCCTTTGGATTGCCAGCTGTAATGCTCATGCCATTTCACCCACACCTTGAATCCAGTGACAGGCATCGAGGTCTGTCTTGGACTCTCTAGCCCTAGAGTTCACCCCATTCTCCTATACTGCACCCATTTCAGCATATGTCCTTATGACATGGGGTGACTGTCAAGCCGAACACCCCAAGGAACACCTCAACACTTGTCAGTGTCTGCAGGATAGAGTGAAATGAAATGCCATGAGCATTATGGACGATGATCCAAAGGCACACCCCAATGTCTGTCCATCTCTGCAGGGTAGAGGTGGGGTTGGCGTGAGTTCAATAATTCACTCCCATTCCTATTCTGCATCTATCTAACGCCTGCATGTCCAATGCTAATATCAGCAAGCAAACATTCGGCATTGACAAATGCTTGTTTATCTAATCTTCTCACCACTCATTTTCTCCAAGTCCATTTTAATGCTGCAGGGAATACAGACCATTGATCAGTCTGTGTAATGGACAATAGGGAGCATTAAACGTTTTTTATCCAGCTGAGGTCCCCTCCTACCCCTGGAAACTTCTCCCTGAAGCAGGGTTCCAGTAGTATACAATCCAAGACAGCCAGCAGCTGTTATTAAGACAGTACTGTTTTTTTTCTGTGGTTTTCTTCCTTGTATACCTCCCACTGTGGCACTGCACTCAACCACACATGAATGCTGCTGACAAACAGCATACTTTGTAGCTGAAGGGTAAATATTCCAGGGCTCTCCCACAGGTATAACTGATATCATGAGATCACAATGCTTCCCTCTCAATTGAGGACACACTATCACTGGCAGTACTTCTTAGTCCCAGTCACACATATTTGCCAGTTTTCTACACTCACTCCCAAACCTGGGTCCCCTGCATGTCAGCATGACATGCTACCTACTGGCCATTAGGTGTTCTGCATCTAACATTTAAATGTCAACATAGAAAATGCATATCTTCCTTAGCATCCATTATTATTCACACCTACTATACTGTTCCCAAGTTCAAAATGAGACTTGGCTACAACCAAAAACAGTTGCTTTGGCTTGGTATTAGCTCAGTGCATAAGGCTGTATTGCATTTGAGGTTTGCTGCAATACACTACAACCTTACACATCAATGTAATATAGAAGCAGCTGCTGTCATCTCTAGTAGGCTCCTGCAGTGTTAACAATTTTGCATGCTGTGGGACGTACCTCTCAATCTTTAGGATCATAATGCATAGCGCCAACTTTCAAAATGTGGAGCAAATCACCAGAAATTTGTAGCACTTTCTTATTTTAAAGAAAGATGTGTCTAAGAATAGTGGGCCTCATATGTTTAGTGTTAAGGAATGTTTCTATCAAGGCAAGGTCAAGCACACCAAAGTGTGCCACTCAAAAAGAGTGAATGGGTGCTCTGCTCAATACATCAGAGGCCAGTATTTTCATTTCAACCAAACAGCAATTTTACTATATAGTACAATTTCAGAAAGTTAGTTAAAAACCTTTTGAAGGAAAAATCTGTTTATAAAAAGCCTTTAGAAGCAATCCTTTCAACCCATTTTGCAGCACACACTGCAAATCTTGTAGTGAGAGTGGCAGCGTGTCATGAAATGGAGCTCAGGCAGGTGTACAGTGGCTGTCTGACAAGATCCTCAGTTCAGGCTCTGGTAATGCCAATTATTTCCCAAGCTATATGTTATTCCTTTCTGACAGTAGCATAGCTTGATTTAAGGTTTTTTTTTTTTTTTTGAAATTTAAGTTTATTGATATCACAAACAAAACAAAACATTAAAACAAATCAAGTAGATAAGTCACAGATAATACACGGTAAAACCTAAAACCACAAACCCCCCTCCCTCCCCGACCTCCCACATACCGAAACCCTCCCCAAATTCCCCACCCTCCCACCCATCACCCACACCCCAACCAAAGCCCCCTCCTTCCCACTCCCTCCCCCACCCAAAACTAAGTGTGCCAAGCAAGCATTACCTTCAACTGGATATGTAAAGATACCAGCCATCTATAAATATGCTCCACCTCAACAACTGAGGATGCAGCTGACAATATATGACAGGACACAGGTTGTCTTTATGGGCATCAGGGAAAAGGTCAGGAACTCATTGGTCAAATATAGCGTCTGTAATCTACCCCATCTCTTCCAAACAAGTCCATGCGGCAAAGTAGGCTGGCTACCAGACTTTCAGAATTAAGATAAGCAGAAAGCTCAACCAGCCATTCAGCATATGTCAGAGCAATTGATCAGTCCAGTGCCTAAGGACCAGCCTCTTAACCGCAATGGACACCAAGGCCATATGATACCTGCGCTCCACACTATCTATGCTAGAGTAGTCACCCAGAACACAAATCTCGGGGAAAAAACCTGAGAGACCTAGTAGGGATCTAAATTATCTCGGATAGCAGACCACAAAGGGGCTACCTTGCTACAAGACCAAAAAATGTGTAGAGAATCCCCTTCATCCTGCATACACCTAGAACAGGTAGGGAGGGGGAGCTTTTTAAGTTTGAAAAGCTTCCTAGGGGTGTAATACAGATTGTTCACAATATAGTATTGAGTAAGCCTTAGTCTATCCTGAGTGTGATACCTATGAAGATCCTTCCAGATACGGGACCAATTCAAGGTAGACTCAGGCAACAAAGAAGACCAGATATTAGAGCCCCTAACAGATTCCGGAAATTTATAATTTAAAAGAAAGGAATAAATTAACGAGATGGAATGCGGTTTAGAAACAAGGGCCATAATTTGAGAAAGGAAGGGGTAGACCATTGATTCACTAACAGAGGTATCAAATTTCTCAGCAATAAGATGTCTTAACTGGTAAATTTTGAAAATCCTAGCATTTGGAATGGCGTATTTTACAAGTATATCAGCTGAGGAAAGAAGGGATCCTTGATCATAAAAGTGCTACAGCCTGGCTTCTTTAATTTGTGGAAGCCACTCGGGAGTGATCATTGATTTGCCCAACCTAATATTGGGATTAAACACAACCGGTTGACCCAAATCCAGCCCAGGGAAAATATTCACAAAACGCAAACACTGAAAGAGGGATTTGAGGATACAAGAATCGTACGGTCAGCAATCCACTGCGAAATTACGGACGGGGAGGTATAAAAAATTGCATAGGTATCCAGCTTAGCCTCCAAAGGATCGACCTTTCAATTTGAAGCCAGGCCGGGCATGGAGATCTGAGTTCACAGAGAGCCATCTCCTAATTTAACAAGATGAGCCGCCCAGTGATAAAGCAAAAGGTTAGGAAGCCGGAGACCGCCTTATCTTTAGGAAGGGATAATTTAGAAAACGAACGCCAACCCTTTCCCGCCAAATGAACTTATAGAACATCGTATGAAATTGCTGAAAATAGAGACAGGCAACCAGAGATTTAACAAATTAAGGATAGAAGACACGGGGAAGAACATTCATTTTAATAATATTGATCCGGCCCCAGAGAGAAATGGGAAGGGTGGACCATCGCAGCAAGTCCTGCTGGATGAGGCTTTTGATATTATCCAAATTAAGCTTCCTAAGAAGGGAGGGCTCTGTCGAGAAGTGAATCCCTAAATACTTAATCGATCTGGGGGACCATCTCATACCAAAATTAGCAAAATCCTGCTTATACGTATGAACATTTAGCGGAAAGATTTCAGATTTAGGAATATTCAATCTATATTGAGAGAGGGCCCCATACTGCCTAATAACATCTAATGCCACTTTTAGGGAATCAGCAGGACATTCAACATGCAGGAGTATATCATCCGCATAAGCAGAGAACACCAGCTCCTGCTGTTGCACTAAACAACCTTTAATAAGTGGAGAAGATTTAAGCCTGATAAGAAGGGGTTCCAAATATAAATTAAATAGAAAAGGTGAGAGAGGACAACCCTGCCTAGTACCAGTGTATAGCCGGAAAAGTGAGGAAAAAACCCCGTTACAGTATATTTTGGCCGAGGGAGAACTGTAAAGAACCTGAACCCACTTTAGAAAAGATGTCGGGAAGCCCATCCTCACCATCACAGCCCAAAGAAAGGACCAATCCACTCGGTCAAAGGCCTTCTCTGCATCTAACGAAACTAGGGCCATGGGACAGCGGGATACCAGAGCATGTTGAGAGATGTGAGACAGAGTTCTTAAATGGTCCGATGAGGATCTAGAATACACAAAACCCACTTGTTCTGGACTAAGTAAACCAGTCCAGACCCTCTTGATCCTTTCAGCCAAAACTTTTGAAAAGATTTTCATGTCATAATTCTGAAGGGATATAGGCCGATAACTCGCTGGGTCCGTGAGAGTTTTACCGGGTTTGGGAATTAAAATAATAGTGGCTTCGAGAAGGGTAGGATCTATAACACAGGAAGAGGAAAGATACTCATATAGTCTAAGAAGTATAGGAGCTAGTTCCTTGGAAAAAATCTTATAAAAATTGGCAGGAAAGCCATCAGGGCCAGGTGCCTTATCCGAAGCCATAGAGGCAGTGACCTTCTCTATCTCATCAAGAGAAAGGGGAGCAGTCAAAACTTCTTTATGAGATGACAACAGCTGAGGGATGTCAGTGTCAGCTAAATATGCTGCAATGTCCGAGATAGAGGCAGGGGATAGAGGCAAACTGTATAATTCCTTGTAGTAGTTCTCAAAGACTTGGGCAATTCCTCTGGGAGAAGTTTCTATGGAGCCAGTGGGTGAATTCAGAGTCGGGATTATCCTGGAACCTTCCAATGCCCGAAGATGCAAAGCTAGTAGTTTCCCAGCCCTTTCCCCATGATCTAAGTACTTGGCTTGAGTCCTAATAAGGCAGTACTCAGCCTTCTCTTTCAGGAGGTCCGTGTACTCATTTTTAGCTGCCAGGAGGGCCTCTAAGGACCATAACGGAGAGACCGAGATAGGCGGCTTCTAAGTCTTTAATTTTATTCATTAAAGAGAGGGCTCGCTTGTCAGGCTTTCTTCCTTGCAGAAGCTATCTTAATTAACTCACCCCTGAGATAACATTTTAGAGAACACCAGATCATATCAAATCTCGGGGTAGAATCAAGATTTTCTGCAAGGAAAAGGGAGATCAGGGATCTTATTTGTGAAACCGTATGGGGATCTTTGAGCAACTGGGTATTAAGCCTCCAGGTAGTATCCCGTTGAAAATCAGGATCCGGGGAGATTTTGATCCATACTACTGCATGGTCCAAGAGAATAATCGGCTCAATGCCAGACTGAAGAAGACCGGGGAGGAGAGTTTTACTGAGCAAGACATAATCTATTCTCGACCTTGACCTATGAGGCTGAGAGAAGAACGAGAAAGCCCGAAGTGAGGGATTAGAAAGTCTCCAGGGATCACACAACCCTAGCATCAACAAGAAATCAAGCAGAGCCCTTTGGACAGGTGTAGAGGGTCGATTATCCTGGGGATCTCTGTCCAACACATATGAAGGCGAGACATTCCAGTCCCCTCCCAAAATAAGTTGCGAGGGAGGAGAGCACTAATTTTATCGGCTAAGCTCATAAAAAACTCAGGACTCCCTCCAACAGGCCCATAGACGGAACCCAGGACTACAGTGCTCCCACTAAGGGTACCCTTAACCAAAACAAACCTCCCATCCGGATCCAGCACAACCAGGTCTCTCATAAACCGGACATGCTTTTTAATGAGAACAGTTACCCCTTTGCTAAAACTGGATCCACCCGCCACATAGACCTGCGAAAAGCTGGATCGAGATAGCCACTTAACCTCTGCTTGGCCTAAGTGGGTTTTCTGAAGAAAAAGTATATCCACCTGCAGTAAAGAGCAATGGTTGAAAACCTGAGTTCTTTTGACCCGTTCCCTGAGCCCGCACACATTCCAGGACGCTATTTTGATAGCACTTGTAACCATTTTAAATAAAGAATGAGAGGAAGCAAAACCTGAAACATCCAGAAATGAAACAGAAATAGCGCACACTAAAACCCCAGAAACCCACATCCCAACAACCTGCCAAGATAACCCTAAAATAATCAATAACAACCTGACAGAAATTACCCCAGTTAAGAAGCAGTCATAGATATACCCAATTTGGCAGGTTACTCCCCCTCCCCCAAAAGTACCCACCATAAAGCTCACTAAATAACTATGTACATCCTGGCCCCAGAACTGTAACCAAACAGTATCAACATATAAAGACCAACATTCCAGAGACCATATCCCCAACGCGAGTCCAGAACCCCCCATCACACAGGGACTAGTTACAGGAAACAAGTATTTGCAGTCCATCCTACTAACAAAAAGATCCATCTCAACCCACCCAAAGAAATCCCACAGCACCCCTGCTAATGAGGCTGGACTAGCAACCCCCGTAGGTTCGCGACTCAGCTGCTTCAAGAAGCTAGGCTCAGGAGTCCCCCAACCGCCAAATCTGCAAAAACCAAAGAACAAGAAAATCCCATTGTAGCAACTGGTGCCCAACGATGAGTACTGTCTTTCCTCCTTTAAGAAAACCAGAAGGCAAAAGGAAGCACCCAGAAACAGGATTTGTTACTCACCCCTAACGTAGCAGGAGAAGGATAGACACCAGAGACAGGCTGGGTAAGGCCTTCCAGGCAGGAAATCGACCATCACTGGGTGGTTGTATGTTTCTAGGGGCATCAGCGCGACATGACCAAGCCGGGTCCGACACTAAAAAAACAACATCCCTGGGAAACCTCACCCTGAAGTGTAAGGTTCCAAGGAAACCCCGAGGGCCGGCTGCTGCGATCCAGTTTAGCCTCTGCTCAGCCGACGAAGATCTCACCAATGGCAAAATTCTGGAGTCTGGCCAGAGCAGGTAAGAGCCTCACAGATCAGCCAGAGAAATAAACAGGAAGGGAGGGGTACCAGGGAAACCAGAATATATACCGAAGCCAAACTGCATACAGGGAAAAAAAGGAAAAGGGGCTTTACAAAAAAACTTCCTAGCTAGCCCCATTCCAGATATTCATAGATATAGTGCCCACCACCCCTTTCAGCCAGTTGATTTAAACAAGTCCGGAATTCTAGTGGCCAAGTCCTTGTGAGCAGTCTCAGGAGACTCGAAGCTATAGCTGGCACTACCCAGTGAGACTTTCAGGGTAGCAGGATACACCATCCTAAACGGAATGGACGCTGCGATCAGCTTCTGGACCGTGGAGTGAAATGCAGCCCTTCTCAGCCTCATCTCCTTGGGAAGATCCTGAGCAATCCGCAACTTAGTCGACCCCCACATAATCTCTTGCAGCTCTCTGGACTTATTGAACACGTGTTGCCTCTCCAAGTAACTTAGGAATTTGATGATTATTGGTTGCGGGGGCCGGACGGTGGTCGAGGTCTCAAAGACCTGTGGGCCCTCTCGAGTGGTAACTTGGGTTGATCGGAGAGGACCCACTACTTTAGTGAAAACCACTGCAGAAAGGCCATTAAATCCGGTCCTTCTTCCAGCTCCGGCAGGCCTAAAATGAGGAGGTTGTTCCTCCGATCATGCACCTCCAGACTGCCGCTGTAGCCTCCCGCATCTGCTGATAGCCCGGACATCTCCGCTTCAGCCTTTACCTCCACTGCTCCACGGAGAAAATTCTGGCCTCTGAGTCTGACACCCTCATAGTAAGTGAGAAAGGTCTCCCCTTAGCGACTTCAGTTTGGCGTAATATCTTGGAGGAGACTCTTAAGCGGGGTTAGCTCCTGCAAAAATTTATCTTCTGTAAGGGGAGCTGCCGACTGGGATCTGTCTCCGATCCTTTCCGACCCCGTTCCCGCTTGGCTCCGTGGCTTTTTGGCTGATTTTTTGGGGGTCGCAGGCGGTGTATGTTTGGCCGCGGCCTGCTTCTTATCCACCTCCATCTCTTCACCAAGGCAAACAGGCTAGCAGGGAATCGCTCAAAAATCACAATTCAGGACGCAAGTGACCCAGCAATAAGATTCTGGCTACACTATTGGACCGAAAAGTGCAGATTATAGCAGCTAGGAGGGTCGGAGAAGAGAGCCCTAAGCCCCTGCTGCCATTCAGCTAGCTGCCATCACATGACTCCCTTGATTTAAGGTTAAAAGGAGCTTGTTGGGGTGTGGTTGTTAAATGATATTCATGTTGTGAACTGTAACAGTCTTTCTAAACCAAGCATGCTATCATATCATTGAATCCCAGCTCCCAGCTCCTGACCACATCATACGCACATGCTGCTGTTTTGCCAGAGCTTCATCAGAACATGCTGTGTCTAACATTTTAAGCATATTTAAACTCTGGAATTAAAGACAAACATACACTTAACCAAAATGTAAAGTGCTACCAGTACAAAAGCTGTTACAATATTTCAGTGCTGTACAAATACTAAGTGCAAAGGAATAAATGCTGTAGCCATGTAGAAAAAGTTGTAATAGAAATTAGTCAATTAAACAGAAGGGGGAGAAGGTTGATTGGAACAAGGGTAGTCGGGAAGGGGAGGGTGGGTATTGACTAAGGGGGTGTGAGTTGGGGTAAAACTGAAAGCAGGTTAAAAGCTAGGCAGTGAATACTTTGAACATGGACTATTGCAGTTCCTTTCCATTACAAGCTAAGATTTCAAGAGCCCTAACTAGAGACATAATTATATATCTGTTCAGTATATCATAGGTTCTACTAAATCAATAAATTGCCTTCTCATGATAAGGTACAACCCATGCAATTAATACTAAATAATGGCAGAAGGTTAACTACTGAAATGAAAAGGACACATAATTGTTCGTTGCATTAGCTGTACAACAATATAATCTGAATGATCAGAGTGCAGTCTGAATATTTTGCCACAATGCTGAGAGTAAAAAGTCATCATTTAGTCCAAGAGACTTTTTTATATCAAGTGCATGTATCCAGTAAGTCTCTTGTTGTCTAAGTCTTTTGCTAAAATCTCTTCCTATGGCATGGCAGCTTGCTTGTTTTGGAAAGACTGTTACAGATTAAAAAGCAAGTGATAAATCAAGCTATGCTGCTGTCAGAAAGGAATAACATGTAGCTTGTGAAATAATTGGCATTACCAGAATCCAAACTGAGGATAATTTCAGACAGCCATTGCTACCTGCCTGAGCTCCACTCCACAACATGCTGCTGCTCTCACTACACAGTTGACAGACTGCACTGCAAATGGGGTTGGTAAGGGTTGCTTCTATAAGCTTTTTCTAAAGAGTTTTTTTCTATCAAAAGTTTTTTAACTATTTTTCTAAAACTGTACTGTGTTATAAAATTGCTATTGGATTTATATTTCATTGACATGCCAGCAGCCTAGCTGTGAGATATCTCATATTGATGTTCCAATCTATTGCAGTCCACTCCTTAAAACTCAACAGAACAACTCTAAATTAATCAAGGAAGTACAGAAACCATGGCAAGCAAAGCAAAACCTACCAAATCTGAAAACTCTGGAACACTGGCAAGTAAACTAAAATCTCTTCTGGCGTATGCCCGCATGGACAGCTACTAAAAGGTTCTTCCTGTCAATGTATTACTATATACTACATCATAACCAGGCACTCACCCAAACCACCAGAAATGAGGATGACGCTGCAGTATATTAAAACATTGATTTAGACACAAGAACAGTCTGACTCATTTCTGGTCACCATGACCCTTTCTCAAAGAAAATAGATCTCTCCTCTGTTCCACCGCAGGTCTCAAACCCTGTGCCTTTGCCACCATAGTCAGCAGCTCTGCCACTGAGCCTACAAGTCAAGATACTGTATTGTGGCATATCTCAAAGCTCTTACAGCTTTTCTGGCTCCCCCCACAACCTCTTTGTTCTGCCCCCAAAGCTATCTAGGCAACATGTCTGTTTACTTCCACCTTATGTGCCTCATCCTCATAACCACCCTGGGGTTCACCTCCCACCAGCCAGACCTCATCCAATGCCCTTTGTGGACCGCACCATTGCACCTCTCTAGAATTGGCCATCACCCCCCTACCTTGTCATCACACACTGGATCTCTGCATCCACCTCCCACTGGCAGCCCCAACCCCAGCACCCACCCAGGCCCCCCCGGCTCCACACATTCTGTGTCCACCCATCCCTCCAAACCCTGCCCATCCCCTGCTCGACTACATCCTTCCCCCCTCTAAACGTACTCCCAAAAATATAACAACCTGCCGCCCTATGGTTAGAGCCTTAGTCATCCTACTACTTCTCTCTGGTAATATCCACCCTAATCCAGGCCCTGCCCCCACCACTTCACCTACCAGACCCTCTGGACTCCTCATTGTCTCTCTGAATATACACAGCATGCCAAAGAAATCTGCAGCGCTTCAATGCTGGGTCACCCTTCACCAACCAGACATCATTGCCCTAGTGGAGACCTGACTCTCCAAATCTACTCCCGATGCTTTTGTCTCACTCCCCTGATACACCCTATATTGGGAAGACAGGGTAGGAAAGCGAGGGGGTGGCTGTGCATTCTACATTAATAATAACATTATTGGTCACATGCTCCCACCCCCCAAACTCACAAACAGAGCACAAGCCCTCACCCTAAAAATCTCCCCCAACCCCTCCAGCGGCCCACTATACCTCACAGTCACCTACATGCCCCCTAAGAACAAAAAGCCTGCCGTCACATCCCTCACCGAATACCTCTCTACCCTACCACACAATGCAGAGCAGACACTAGTAGGGGATCTCAATATCAACTGGCTTTGCCCCTCGGCCGTGCCAACAAAGGACTCATTCTCGGCCCTTGAAATGGTCCAATTAGTTACCCAACCCACTAGACTTCACCAATCTACTGGCACCCACACCCTCTTGGATATCATTATCTCTAACCGCCTCAACAAAATCCAGGATATAAACGTGCTTCCCAACTCCCTAAGTGACCACTCACCCATCCTATTCCAATGGACCTCTTCCATACCCAATCCCATAACCCAAACAACCTTCCGAAGGCACCTCCACCCAGGAGGGTTAATAAAACTTAAACAGCTGCTCACCCAAATAGATTGGTCCCGCATTAATATAGCCCCCAGTGTCGACATTGCACTCAACCTGTTTACACAGGCCTTCTCCAAGGCCTGTGACCTCTATGCTCCACTCACCAAACTCCGCACCAAAAGGCAACATGCCCCTTGGATAACCCCCTCCCTACTCCAAATGTTGAGAGACAGGGATAATCTCTGGCACAAAGCCACAGAATCTGGTAGGATGGTGGACAGACAATCCTATAATGCCGCCATGGATGCATCTGAGCCATCCAGAAGGCCAAAGCAGACCATTATCAATCCACTCTCACAACCACGTGCGGGTCTGCGAAAACCTTCTGGAGTAATATCAAAGAACTCAATGGGAAATCACGCTCCCCACCTCCCTCCCTCCCAGCTCATCATAAATGGCACTACCTCCACAAAGACACCCACCATAGCAAACTGTCTAAACACCACCTTCTCGGATCTCAGTAGTGTTCTCCCTAGTTGTTTCTTTGACCCTGTGCCCCAGTCCCAACCCCCAACCCTGCAGCATCCTTGTTTCCTCCTGCACAAAATATCCACCCACGAAGCTCGTCCTTACCTACAAAAAGCGCTAAATAGCAATAACCCTATAAATAACCCCCTAGATGCTAGGCTCCTTCGATTAATCCTCGACGAGGTCCTAGTCCCCCTAACGGACCTGCTCAACAAATCCCTATGCCTAGGGCAATTTCCTAGTACCTGAAAAACAGCTGTCATTACCCCATCCATAAAAGTGGTGACAAAGCCTCCCCAAATAACTATCGACCCATCTCCATTCTTCCCCCCTCTCTAAAGCATTACAAAAAGTGGTTGCCACCCAACTTACTGAGTACCTAGCCAAGCATGACATTCTATGCCCAGACCAGCATGGCTTCCGTTCGGCCCATAGTACCACCACAGCCCTCCTAGAATTCACCAACTTCCTGCACTCCTCCCTAGATGCCGGTAACATTGCAGGAGCTGTGTTCATAGACCTATCCAAGGCCTTTGACATGGTCTGCCACCAACTCCTTCTCTACTGTCTCCACCAACTTGGTTTCTCCACAGGCCCCCTAGTCTGGTGCTCCAGTTACCTTTCTGCCAGGTCCCAATGCATCAAAATTAATGGAATCCTATCTGACACACTACCCTTCCGCTCCGGGGTGCCCCAGGGCTCTATCCTGGGGCCACTTCTTTTTTCCCTCTACCTAAACTCCTTACCAAAGGCCTGCTCCACAAAAATCTTACTATATGCAGATGATGCAGTGCTCTTTGCTTTGCATCATAAACCCACGCCCCTTCAGGACTCCCTCCATCATGCCTTCTCCCAGGCTGAAACATGGTTTAAGGACCGTAGACTGGTCATAAACTTAAAAAAAAGACTAAACCAATGATCTTCTCTCACCGCCAAAACAAAGCAAAAAGTGCACCTCTCCGCATCCTCCCCAGCACCCAGCACCTCCTTGAACAGGTATCCAACTACCAATATCTTGGACTTACCCTCAACTCGGCCCTTACCTTCCATGACCACATAAACACCCTTGCTGCCACAACAAACACCTGGATTGGACTCCTTTACCAACGCAGGGTCTGCCTCCCCCGACGCCCTTAGGCTTGCCATCACCTTATCAATACTGTCCCTAGTGGACTATGGTCTCCCTGTATACAGGGCAGCAGATAACTCCACACTCCAGAAAATCCAGGTCTCCCTAAACAAGGCCTGCAGGCTCCTAACTGGCACACCTAGGCTCACTCATACCTGCTCCCTCTATACCTCTGCCAGTCTTCTCAACCTCAATGAAAGACTCCGCTACCAGACCTGCATACTGTCCAAGAAAATACTGCTTGGACTCTCTCCCCTTGGGGTATCCGCCTCTCTTCATCCTGCCACCCCCACTATCTCCACCTGCAACTCAGAGAAAGCACCACTGGTTGTGCCCAGGGTAAAAACCTCCCTTGCCCAGAGATCTTTCCACTACAGGTCCCCACATGGTTTAATGCACTCCCAAACACCATCACTAGTGCACCCAAGATCGTCCACTTCAAAACCACTCTTCGCAACCACCTCTTCAATATCCGCTCCTGTAACTGCAACTAACATTTCACTCTCTCACCCTCTCTGATCCAAATTCTCTGACAAAGTCCATTATGGATTGCAGCCTCTGTCAATAATACCAAAACCTTGAATAGGACTGACTACTCTGTTAAGATGCTTTCTGCCAAAGCTGCCTAGCTGCCAAAATACTGTATATGTATTGCACACACCAGTCATCATGTTTCATTTATCAGTATGCAACCTGTAAGTCGCTTCCCTGTCTCATATCAATGTTTACCACCTTCGGTCACCCTGTGCGGTACCCTTGTATGTATATCCAGCCTGTATCATGTAACATGCATTTCATGTATATACTGTTATTACCTATCTGGTTTGTACTTTAAGTGTTTATGTCACAGGACCTCCTTGCGAATGAGCTTGCTCAATGGAGTTTTCCTGCAATAAACTTGAACTTTCTCAAGCTAATAATGTCTCTCTGCTGTAATGGTGTAAATAACGTGATCCAAATATTGTAAATAATGTCTGAAAATATCTACATCCTGTACTTACTGTAAATACTGTAAATAATGTTAGTGACAAATGTCTGTAACACATGCTTTATGTAACTGTTGTTATACCCTGTTTGTATTAGCTTCTGTCTTACATGTGACGAGGTACCTTTGGAAATGAGCCTCTGTCTCAAAGGTTGTAAACCGATATGTCAAATAAATAAATCATAATAAGCACTGATTTAAAATTCAGTCCCCCATTGCACTAAAGTAGTAAGAAAAAGCAACTAGGTATTAAATTGCATTCTGAGAAATATAGCAAGTAGAGATAGGAAGGTGCTTATGCCACGATATAGGGCCCTGGTCAGACCAAATCTGGAGTATTGCACTCAAGTATGGCCCCTTATAAAAAGTTGACATTCTTAATATAGAGCGAATACAAAAAAGAGCTACAAAGTCCATTGTAAGACTTGAGAAGAAGTCATATCCAGAGAGATTAAAAGACTTAAATCTGTATACTTTGGAATATAGGAGAATTAGGAGAGATTATTGCTTATTATTCAGAAGCTTAAATGATCCTGCATTGCTAGCAGATTTAGGTTTAACTTGCAGGAAATCCAAATATGAATCCAGGGGACATCCGTACCAGTTAGAGGTTCAAAAGTGGCAGATCTTACCATGCAAACATTGGTTTAGTCAAAGAGTGGTTGCTGGATGGAATTCTCTGTCACCAAAAGGGTAACCAGTACAAGTATGAATTATTTAAAAAATAAACTTGATATGTATCTTCTGGGCAAGAAATAATATGCTGGAATACTAAAATATGAAACAAGCGGCAAGCACTATGGACATAAATCTAATTCAGCTTGAAATTACCTATGAACCTATCCATGGAGTCACTAAAGGAGCAGAAGAGAGCTTCGCCTCTACATCAGATTTCATCTAGCACCTCTTGCGCACTGTCCTCTCTATCCCTTCAGACATCCCACCTGACACTTAGTGGCACATTGCTTCTGGGGCCCCATCCCATGGATCCTGCAACTCATCACAGGTCTTGGCTGTCTGCATGCTCCACTTTCAAACTAAGAAGCACAACCCATCTGAAGCACAGAGATGGAAAGATCTAACCTTTGAACAGAAAAAGTGTTTCTTTGAACAAGACTTTTCCACCAATCTCCAAAATAGGCAGCAAGCATTGCGGGCAGTTAATAAAACAGAAAGTTGGACTAAAGTTGTAACTAAATTACTTTGCTAAATTGAAACTGCACTGGTACAGTGGGGTAAAAGTGTATAAATCTCAGGTGGAAGCCCAATTGCAACTGATAAAATGGCAGATTATGTGTCTATACCTCCAGATGGAATCCTGCTTTTTCAGAACAGAAGTCTGTCATCTTGCAGGACACAATCTCAAATGATCCCATGTCAATGCTTCACTGCTATAAGTATCTGGCTCCTGACCTTTATGGATTTGTGAAAAGAATGTAGCAGGCAACAATCTGAGACCAGTAACAGGACCTGGGGACTCAACACTTACAGCACAATCAAAATGAACAGCAACCAGGGTATTACAAACTGACCACTGAGACCTCATAATGTTCACTGTATCTCTGTTGTGGCTGAATTTCTGATGACTTTACCAGACTAAATGGATTGCTTGAATCCACGAAATGGCCTGCCTGATCTTGGACATATGCAGCCACAGACTCTCCAGTATAGCATAGCTACATTTTCACAAGAAAGTGGTATGGGGGGGGGGGCACACTTTTTTGGAGAGGAGAAAATCATCATACAATTTTTTCAAGTCAGGACCAGGGGTTAGCCATGTGGAACTGTGAGCTCCATCAAGGTATGGCTTGGAGCAGTGAAAGAGCAGGGTTAACCCACTCTGTCTGTATGTAATGCTGGGGGGCATTAATCTTAAAAACTGAAGCATGCTATGAGAGTGGTGAGATCCTGGGGGTAGGGTGGAGACCCAACTGAGGTGCCATTTTACTGACTTGGGGATGACCCACTGATCACTGTAGCATGCTGATCATAGGACTAGGCTCACATACAATTTTTTTGCAACTCAATAAACGTTATTGAATTTCAAAAATAAATAAATTACATAACCAGTTAATACAAAGGGACAATAAAACAGTACAATATCCATAACAATATATACAAACAACAAAAAACATACTAGTAAAATAATCCCTGAAGTGAAGACTAAACTTACTAAACCTCACAAACTAAAATCAATCCCCACCCACAACCCTCCCCATACCCACCCTAACCAACCACCCGCCCCTTCAGGCATCTAATGTTCAAATACCATAATTTAAAATTGTCACCCCAGGGCCATTCTTAAAGCAATTGCATAAAAGACTATATTTACTAATGCCCACAAACTAAAATCAATATCCACTCACAACTACCCCTCCCTCACCCACACCCACCCCTAATCAGCATCCTCCCTGCAGGCATCTAATGTTCAAATACCATAAGTTAGAATGGTTACCCCAAGACCATCCTTAAAGCATGTGCCTAAATCAATATTCCTACTATTAACACCCTCACTTCTTCGAAAGGAGGGAAAGGACACCCTTTAAAAATGTCAGCTTCCATTAATGAAAGAAATGGATCCCAAAGAGTGAAATTTCTGAAGGGTTTGATTTGCAGTGGCAATAACCCTTTCTGAGTTTAGAACTAGTAGAGCTTCTTGGATCCATTCCTTCTTGGACGGCAACTTAAAGTCATTCCACTATCTCATTAATAAAAGTTTGCTCACACCTGCAATATAGGCCACGTAATATTTCTGAGATAGAGATCTGAGAGTACTGACCCAAAATATAGATCTCAGCAGTAAAACATCTGGTGCAACCAAAAAGAGAGGAAACTAGAGATTGCACAGTATGCCAGTATGCTGCAACCCTTGGACACATCCAAATCATATGAAACAATGTACCTGCTCCCTGCCAGCTTCTTGGGCATATAGGATCTGAAATTCTTTCAATTCTATGTAATTTGAAGGTGTAAAGTAGAGATTATGTAGGATGTTGAACTGAAATAGGCACATTCTGTCCTGCTTCAAATATGAATGACCGTTTTTCCAGATACTTGCCCAGATTTGTGGAGAATAAGAAAGGCTAGGGGCCTGCTTCCAGTAAAAAAGCAGATGGTGAAACTTTAGCCCATGTTAATTTGCCCAGCTCCTTATATAACCTAGAAATAGGCTTCGACTAAACAGCCAGAGAGGAGAGTTTAAAAAAAACTCATCCACCTCCCTATGCCATGGCATAGAGCCCAAGAATAGCAGCACACAATCATGTAACTGTCTGTATTGTAAAAATTTATAAACAGAAAGCTAAAATTCATATCTGAAGTCTTCAAAAGATACAAATACCTAATTTTTTGCTAGATCTTCCAGGGAAGAAATCTCTATCCCTTTCCACAGTTTCCGTATATGCACCTTCGTATCAATTTGAATGTTTAAATTATTGAAGAGGGGCTGACTAAGATCAGTTTTATACAACAAACATAGGGTTTGACAAAGTTACGCATGCAGTTTTACGGACTATGCTATTGGGGTGGGTTTTAGGCCTGCTGGAAGTTTAGCATATGGGGTGAACTATAAAGATCGCAAAGATATTTCATGCAGCTCCTCTATGGTACTATCAATTCTTAACCAATTAGGAATATGGACAGTCTTCCATAGACTGACCCCACTGCAGATACTTGGAACCATATATGGCAAAATAATAATAATTCATCACGTGCGGCAGTTGAATCCCTCCTAATTCTCTAGGTCTGCATAATTTATGTAAAGCTCTATGAGGGATCTTTCCTAATCAAATAAATCTAGACCATATCAATTGAATCATGGCGAACCAAGACTTAGGAAGTACTACATTTAAATTATCCAGGGGGTACATTAGGCGGGGTAATATGGCAATTTTGATAATATTAATGCAAACCCATAATGACATTGGTAGCTGTTGCCACCTCTGCAGATTTAATTCTATTTGCCGCATAATGTGATCCAAATTGCATTTTTTTAATTTGTGAATGTCTGACAACTTGATGCCCAGGTAAGGTAGGGCCCTGGATTTCCAACTGAGCCACAAGCTTGTAATTTCAGCCTTTGAGCAATGCGTCATTAGAGGAAAGACAGTGGTTTTATCTGTTTAATTTATATACTGATATCTGGCCAATTTCAGGGTATGCACAGAGCAGCCAGAAGTGATGTTCACCAGTTGGAAATGTGGAGTAATACATCATTTGTGAACATCGAGAGCTTGTACTCTAGAGGTCCCATCTTAACCCCTTCAACCATGGAAAAATGAATGAACTTCCTCACTTGAGGTTCAATATATAAATTAAACACAGGGGATAAGGGGCAACCCTGTCATGTGCCTCTGGTCAATGGAAAAACCTGTGATAATTCACCATTAAACAATACTCTTGCTGATGGTGAAGTATATAAAATTTTAATCCAGCTGACAAACTCAGCGGGTATACCATAACAGGGGAGAAGAGCGAATAGATAGGCCCAGGAAACATGATTGAAGGCTTTCTCAGCATCCAAGGAGACCAACGTCATGTCAGGACTGGCCTCCCCAGACGCAGAGAACAGATAATAGATCTTCTTAAAGTTTTTGCTGGAATGATGCCCTAAGACAAATCCTGCCTGTTTTGGGTCTATCAAACTGGTCCACACTTTTTTTTTTTTAAGTCTTGCGACTAAAGTAGAATAGAGGCAAGAAGTTTGATATCCATGTTTAACAATGAAATTGGGACATCCAACCTCTTGCCCGGCTTAGGAAGCAGGGACCTCCTTAATATCAGAAATGTAACGATAGTTGTAAAGCTGTGTTAAGGTTGGCACTAGTTCATTTTTAAAGGTTTTATAAAAGAGAGGGACAAAGCCATCAGGCCCTGAGACAAGGCCCCAATCACCTCCAGAACTTCTCACATGGAAATAAGACCCACCAATGATTTTTGTTGGTCTTCCATGAACATGGCATTTCTAAATTTGATAGGAAATTTTTTCATTTTAGGCGTCAAGCTGAGTCTGTCTCCTGTGCAGTGTATAACTGATAAAAGTGTTTAAAAATCTTGACCAGCTGCCTAGGTGCTGATATGGGTTGTTGTGAGGCAGGGTCTAAGAGAACATTGACCCGTCTTGCTGTTGCCTTTTGCTTAAGGCACAAGGAGAGCATCTTCCCTGCCTTTCTCCTTGCCCTATATACAGTAAGTCACCTTAACCCTGGCTGCCACTCACTTCAATTTAATAAATAAGCAGAATATTACGCCTGCAACTTAGTCAATTCCACACATTTCTCCTCTTCTGTAGTCTGAGAAAGAGAACTTTCTAACTCTAATTTTGTCAGCCAGTCTTCTGATGCTTTATGTGCCTTCCTTTTACTAATTGTGGCTAGCCTGATCAATTCTCCTCTCCAAATAGCTTTTAAGGAGCCACACCACATATCTGTAGCACATATGGAATTAGAATTTTCTTCTATGGATTATTGTATAAAAGCTTTCATATGCACAACAAGAACCTCATCTAATAGAAGTTGTGGATTTAAAGACCAAGAACTGACCTGAGAAGGTCTATGGAGGGGGGCTAGCTGCATTAACACTGGAGAATGATCAGATAATGCTCTCACCTCTATGCGAGACTTCAACACAAAGTGCAGCAGGGAATGACTGACCAAAAAGTAATAAATATGTGAAAATACCTTGTGTGGACTGTTCTCCAGGATGGAGGACTCTCAAGGAGTCCACCAGTCCTGGGGTCTCTGTAAACTCTCTCAAGGCTCTTTGTGCTGGGGAGAGTCCCACCCTCTTCTTAAATGAACTGTCAAAATCATTGGACCAGGGGGTCACGTGATGTCAGCCCGAGCGTAGACAGCGCGCCCGAGGAGCTCTCCCGATCGCCGGGTAAACAGTGTGAAATTTCGGGGCTCAATCATTTCCCTACTGTGCAATTCCCTATTTTTAGAGTTGCTAAGATATCGTGGAAACGGCGGAGTGAGTCAGCGGTGAGATTTGGCATGGATGGATTCGTGAAGAAGGCGAGGCCTAAGCCCTCGCCCCCAGACGCCGGAGAAACAGAAGGCCGCGAAGAGGGCAAAACAGCAGGCTACTAGCCTTTCGAGCCTGCTGACTGGTGACGCCCCGCTATCGGAAGCGCGGTTTCTGGAGCTAATGCAGCCACTGCAGTTGACGTGCCTCAGTAGCTGAAGACGCCCAAATAATCAAAAAATCAGTGGATGCACTCGATTAGGGTCGAGACATGGAGTCTAAAGTGGTTTCACTTGAAAATAAGCTGGCCTCTCAGGAGACTGAATTAGTGCTGGTAAAAGGAGATTTAAGAAATTGGAGGAAAAGTTGGAGGATTTGGAGGGGCGCAGCAGGCTCAATAATATTGTGATAGTTGGTATCCCTGAAAAAGAAGAGGGCAGTGCTCCAATAACTTTTATTCAAAGGCTCTGCATTAAGATTGCAGGTTCTCCCCCAGGTGGAGGAGATTATATAATCGAGAGGGCGCATAGGGCCCTGTGGCCTCCTCCTACGTCAGATCAGCTTCCCAGGCCATTTATCATAAAGTTTCTCAATTATTTGGACAAGCAGCACATCCTGAACAAAGTTAAAGGCATAAAGACCTGCTCTGGGAGGGAAAACGATTCTGTGGATACAGGATCTGCCTCATTCAGTTAGGATGAAACGACGAGAACTACATCCCATAGTAGCTAAATTGGTGGCAGCTAAACCTTTCTGGGTGAGATACCCGCTATTTTGATGGTCAAGCTGGATGGACAGTGGCTTTCATTCGATACTAGCTCAGAGGCTCAGCAGGAGTTGCAGCATTTGCTCCCTGACCTATTTAAGTGACATTGTACAGGACTGTATGTTTGATGGTCATGGTGGTCCAGCGAGAGGAATGTGGAACCTTTTTGCCTGCTGTTCTTATGGACTGTTGGGATATTACAGGAAGAGCCTAGTTTTTCTGGTGAAGAAGTGGATTTGTGTGGAGGTCCCCTGTTGGTTATAAAGGGAGACTAGGAGAACGATGGAATATTTCTCTCACGCAGTTGGAAGATGGACAGTATTTCTCCTTTTTTTTTTCTCTCCTTTTTCTACAGGGTGGTCCGGCATTGAAGATGGATATTGCTGGTGGCGGGGCTTGTGGCCTGGCTGGGGTCCCCGTGCCTTAGCATGTTCGGACTGGATGATCTGGACTGCTACTTCGGGGAAGCTCGAATGGGCCTGAGGTTGCAGTGCGTCGACAAGGACTTGCATGTGATTGCCTGGTTTACTTAATGATGGGACCTATGCTGCTGGTGGAGTGCTTTTTTTTTTTTTTTTTCTTTCTTGCACTAGGGTCCTCCATTAGTTCTATGTATTTTCTAAGGCCTACTGCTTGCAGTTGGGTCGATTGAGTTCATGTGGATTAATTATGGTGGGGGCTCCGGGGTGGTGGCTGAGGGTTCGGGGTTGATAGAATGTTTATCATGTGGCTAGTGTTAGGTTGGAGGGCAGTTCATTGGAACTGGGGGAAGTGCTTTAGGTAGGAGGAAGTGGTGTGTATATACCTGTGTTGGGCTGGGGGGAGGTGATGTGGGTGCTGGGTGGCCTGGGGGTTTTTATGGGGAGGGGTGGGCTTTAGCTATGCTCATGGTTACAATTCACTGGGAAGTCCCCTATGCTTTGGGCTTAGAGATGTTCCTATGTCAAGATGGGGTCACCTCCCTGATGGTTGTAAGTTTAGGTGTTATGATAGGTCTCAGGGAACCTTATATTTTGTTCTTACATGACTCAGATTTTAAAACTTATCAGCTGGAATGTAAAGGGAGCCAAGGCTAGGACTAAAAGGCAAGTAATTTTACGGCATTTGCATCACTTGGGGGCGCACATTGCCTTCCTTCAGGAAATGCACCTGAACAGATGTGATGTGCAGTATTTTAGGAGGACCTGGGTAGCTCAAGTATTTGGTGCTGGTGCATCAACTAAAAGGGCTGGTGTGGTTATATTGGTAGCCAAGACTGTTCCTTTTAAACTGCTAGATGAGCACTGGGACCCTGAAGGCGCTTTATATTTGTTCTGGCTCAGGTAGCCTCACAAGCGATTTTGCTGGGTTCAGTTTATGGTCCTAATGAGGATACCCCTTTTTATATGGAGGTATTATCTAAGATATTGGCAGTTCACACCAACCGATAATTATTGGGGGACTGGAACCTTGTGCTCCAAAATGACCTGGACAGGACATTCAATAGCGTAAGGGATTATCCCTGCCCAGAGAGCGTTAAAGGGTCTTATGGAGTGTGCTGCCCTTCTGGATGTTTGGTGATCTTGAATCCAAATGTACGTCAGTATTCTTTTACTCCCGTACATAAGTCCTATTCAAGGATAGATTATATCTTAGTTAGTGCCCTATTAGTCCCCGAGGTAATCCAGGCAGATATTTCTGTCAGGGTGATTTCTGATCATGCCCCGTAAGTATATCTTGCTCTTCCCTAACTTCTTCGTCTGCCCTCACTGGAGGTCTATCACGCAACTATTAAAAGCTCAGTCTGTATGCCAGACAATTAGTGAGCATATTGATACATTTTGCTGGTTAATCAGCATTCAGTGACCGAAAAGACCTGGTTTGGGCTGCGCTAAAGTGCTCCATACGGGGGGACTTAATTAAGTTTGCTGCAAGGAGAAATTATGCCCAGAAAAAAGAGATAGACTCCTTATTAACGCAGATTAAGCAGATAGAGTTGAACATTTCACAGCATTCACCTGACTCTGAGAGGGTCAGGCTGCATAAGTTACAGGCCCAATTTGCAGGGTTGGTTCAACAAAAGGCAGAGCTCGCATTACGCCATACAAAACTTCAGTACTTAGAGTCAGGGGAAAAGGCAGGTAGGCTGTTGGCTGCTTGATTAAAACAGTTGGATTTAGCGCATCATATTGTGGGAGTTTGCATCTCTCAGGGTGAGCAAGTGTGTTCAGACCCGACGGAGATGGCTGAGGCCTTTAGAGCTTTTTTTCAAATAATTTACTCACGGGACACCGGGGTTGAGTCATCAGATTTTGAAATTCGTAATTTTTTAGCCTCTGTGGGTCTCCCAAAAATTTCAACCGATGAGGCCAACTATTTAGCAGCTCCCATCACTCTTGTGGAGGTCCGTCAAGCTATCCAGCAGATGCCCCTGGATAAATCGCCGGGGCCTGATGGGTATCCCAGCAATTTTTTTAGGATTTTCTCGAGTCAGGTAGCTCCTATCTTGCTGGAAGTCTTTGAATACTGGCACAGGCACGGGGTCTCAGATCCCAATTTTCTCGAGGCAATAGTTACACTAATTTTGAAACCTGGCAAAGACCCACTTGATCTTAATAGCTATCATCCGATATCCCTGTTAAATACTGATGTTAAAATACTGGCGAAAATTCTGGCTGGCAGGTTGTCGAAGGTGATGGATAAATTGATATGCAGGAGCAGGTGGGCTTTATGAGGGGTAGGGTGCCTCAGGACCATCTGAGAAAGTTGTTGCACCTTATGGCAGAGGTTAGGGATGCGGATGTTCCGGCGGTACTCTTGTCATTGGATGCCGAAAAGGCTTTCGACAGAGTCTCCTGGTCCTACCTGTTCCTTGCTATGTCGGCCTTTGGTTTGCCGGATGTTTTTATTAATTGGGTCAAAATACTATATTCGTTTCCATCCGCCAGGGTGAAATGTAATGGAGTCCTCTCACAAGCTATTAGATTAGAAGGGGCACCAGACAGGGATGCCCGTTATCCCCGCTTCTATTTAATATCTATATTGAGCCATTTTTACGCAGGTTACAGGGAAACCCACGAATTGAAGGGATCAAAGTCGACAGTAGAGCCTATGTTTGCTCAGCCTATGCTGATGATGTCCTTTTGCATGTGCTGCAGCCAAGTATCTCCCTCCCAGCGATATTGGAGGAGATTAATTATTTCTCAAAGGTCTCGGGTTATAAGTTGAATCACTCTAAAACTAAGATTTTCCCTTTAAATCGGAGGGTGATAAGAGACGATTTGCAATCCTTAGGCCTAGGTTGGGAATCTGGTTCATTAATATACTTGGGCATTAAGATTAATAATAGTTTGGCTTTGATGATTAAGGAGAATTTGGGCACCCTTACACAAGTGGTAGCAGATGATCTGAATAGGTGGCGACCCATTGCTCCCACCCTCTGGGGTAAGATAAATCTCTTAAAAATGAATGTCCTGCCCAGGTTTCTGTATCCATTGGGAATGTTGGGGGTTTCTCTCCCGAAAAGATGGTTTATTAAGCTGCAGAAGTTGTTTGTCTCCTTTATAGGACAAGGAGGTATTCGTAGGTCATTTAACAACCTGACTGCCCCAGAAACAGGGGTGGTTTGGCGGCCCCCTCGGTCTTTACCTATTATTTGGCTCAGCATGTTAGTAAACTTGCTTGGTGGATTAGGAAGGTGCAGCCTGCGGACTATAGACCTCTCTGGTATGATATTGAGGTGGACCTGGCTAAGGGCATCGCATGTTCGTTGTGGTCATTATTATATATTTCCCCTATGAATTTCCCGAAGGCCTTCAGGAACAATCCCATGGGATGGTCCTTGAAGGCTTTTCTTCAATTGCAGCAGCACTTAGGTTTTAAGTGGTGGGTCTCAGACACTCAGCCTATTTTTGAAAATATGCATTTTAAGATTGGGGGTCTCCCAATATCTCCCTCTTTCTGGCCCCAGGTTAGTCATCTCACGGTAGTGGATTTTTTAGATCAGAAAGTACCCAGGTCATTTGCCTATATGAAAAAGGCCTTTGGGCCGGCGGACAATTGTTTCTTTAAATGGTTGCAGCTTAAAAAGGCTGTCTGTCAAGGGCCTTTTCTGTCCGCGGCCTCGCATGGTCATACCTCTAGTATGGACGAACTTTGAGAGTAACAACCCAATCCCATGCAGTCTCCAAAATCTATAGAAAATTTTAGAATGGGATAAGAAAATTCCTTCTGGGTGTGTTACTATTGGGACAGAGAGCTGGGGATGGGGATTCGCCAGAGCTTTGGAAGAATCTGTGGAACTCTGTTTATAAATATGTTAAGCAAGATAGGCTTAGGATGGTCCAATTTAATATTATGCATCACCTGTATCTGACTCCCTCATATTTATTCCGATGGAAGGCACGGTGCTCCCCAGCATGCTGGTGCTGTGGCGTTGGGAAGGGTTCCTTATTGCATATGCTGTGGGAGTGCCCAAAGATTCGCTCGCTTTGGGAGGACATCAGTAGACTTGTTCGTCCTATCCTTGGCTCCTTCAATATGTCTACGCCGGAAACTTGTGTATTGTTAATCTTTCCGAACATGGCCCCGAAAGCTTGGAGAGCCCATGTTTCACTTATTACTGTGGTTATGAAATTAGTAATTCTCAGACATTGGTCATCTAAGGGTTCTCCTTCTATGTTAGAATGGCACCGAGAGTGTATGCTAGCGTTGCAATTAGAGAAACATATAGCCTATATGCAAGGTAAGCCAAATGCTTATATGACTAAGTGGGGACGTCTTGACCTATTACTAAGTAATTTTGGAAATGCAAATTGACTGCACTGTGGTACAGCAATGTATTTGTGCTTTCCTTTTTTTTTTGTCTTCCCTGCCTATTCTTGATTTCTCCTTTTCCTTTCCTCTTTTTCTTTGTGTGTGCTTGTAATCTGGTTGTGATTGTAACCTTGAGCAGGGTTGGGGGGCTTTAGGGTTCTGGGATGGGGTGGTTTTCTAGTTTTATAGTGGGAAATAGAGGCGGGGGTTTTGTTTTTAATTTTTTATTGTGGGTTGCGCCACCCTGTTATGTATTTACTTGATTATTTTAGTCAGTTGTTATGCAGGTTTTATCTGTAATAAGCTTGTATTGTCCTGGATATATCCCTTTTTCTCTGTATGATTGTAAGTGTGGATACTGGTGCTTGAAATTAATAAAATGTTAAATTGCTAAAAAAAAAAATCATTGGACCATTCTAGGTTCCAGTCTCTGCCCATTATGCAGGGAACATGAGCATATGGAGCAAGGACCGCCACCAGAGCAGGAAAAAAGGTGGACGTATCCACATTAGGGCCATAAATGAGACCCACTATAATTTCCATACCAGCTAACTTGCCATATATAAATATGTACCTACCATCGGGGTCTCTGATTTATTGGGACAGCTGGATAGGCACAGATTTATCCACCAAAATTGCGACACCTCTCTGCCTGGTACCAGTCCCCACCCCTTATACCTGTCCCATCCTCAGCTTATTCAGTTGCTGAACCTGATCTGCTGGAAGGTGCATTTCCTGAAGACACACACAATGGGGATGATATTTTGTTAAATGACATAACACACAATATTTCTTTGCATTGTCCCTCCCTCCTTTTATGTTCCATGACACAAAATTCCAAGTTACAGACATCTTAAACCAAAACTTACAGGGATCTCAACACTAAAGCTCACTGTCTAGGCAGTCAGATGGCCACTGAGTATGCAATTCTTTAGCTTCTGCTGCTTCCTATGCTACTGCCACCCTGACCACACCTTCCTTCAGGTAAAGAATGTGAAAACGTTCTGACATTTCAGAGTGAGTCACTTCATCCTCAGAGCTGAAGTGGTAATACACTTCTCCGACTTTTATCTGAGAGCGTATTATGACCTTTCGTGACCTCCCATGTCTATCTTATTTTTGGTGCTAGTTCATGTACACAGATTATTTCGATCCTTGCATATTTTGAAAATGGTACAATGCACATTCTGCACCTGAAGGAAGTTGTGGTCAGGATGGCAGTAGCACAGGAAGCAGCAGAAGCTAAAGAAGTGCACACTCAATGGCCACCTGAAAAACAGGAAATGCTTAGTTCTTTTTCACTAGTAAATCAGCGAATACCATGGTTAAAGACACACTTTGGATTTTGACAATTGAGCCAAGAAGAACAAGTGGTCTGAAAACATTTTGCGTTTTCTATCCACTCACGAGCTGACATTCAATATCATGGACACTGTCTTTACAGGCTATGAGCCCAGATAAGTACTTTTCTTGTTTCAGTCTAAAACCCATTTCTTTTTAAAGTTTCATGATGAAAACTGTGTACAGATCCTAAAAATAAAATCAGCCAGTAGGTTTAAACTGGTGATCTGGTAATTTAAAAGGAGTGCACTCAAATTTACTGCCTAGACAGTGAGCTTTTATGTTGCTATTTACCCTGTTTTGGAGCACACAGTCCCTTTGGTATCTTCTATAGGTTGTTGAGCACTACTAATTTGTTGCTGCTGTTTATTATGGGGATCTTATCACAACTGATAGCCCTAGTCCATATAACCCTGCAGGGGTTCTCCTCCACCATTCCTCAAATTTCCTCACATAACAAAGAAATCCATATACCCGGCCCATAGGCCCCCTCCAAATCATGTGGAACATTGCTGTCAGCATAGAGGCGGGCCCCTCCAAACCAGCCAGCTCTATCCCATCAAGGTTCTCCCAATTCTACCCCTGTGCATAATGAACTAGGTGAGAGCATACCATAATGTAAAAAGCAAAAAGACCCTGGCCCCGACAATAAACCTCAAATAGAACATCAACCACTGAAAGTACATTCTGTAATAGGTGTAATCTATCTCAAGCAATGTGGATTCCCAAATACACTTAATCTTAAAGTTGTCCCACTCCATACTCATCAGCCTTAAAAAAAATAACATGCAAACTGTTCTCTAAAAGTATACAGTCATTTCTGCTCAGAAATTCCCCAGGATGCAGAGAATGAGGTATTAATTAAATGAAAACACCTGCTCAAACATAATATATGAGCCTACTGGTCTAATTTGTTTTCCCCTGGTGCTTAAGCATAAAAACAATTAAAAAAAATTTGTGTGGAGGGACTTTTTAGCTTTCTAGTAAAAGACCACTATGTAACCCAAATTTAGTAATGCAAGCTATAAGGAAAATAAATGGCAAGTTGCATCTAAAGCACCATAGGAAAGAAGGGAAGGCATTGAAAAAAAAATAAGGGGAGAAAAAACAGGACTACAACCCTCCGTTATGTTAATAAAATGCTCATCCCTGTATCTTTGGTTAACTATAGAAAAAAACAGATGCTAGAAGAATAAGATGTGTAAAGTTCATTGTATGAGTAGTTGGAAAATACAATCATCACTAGAGGAAGCATTTAACAACAACTTCAATAGCTCCCTTACAGGAAAATTCTAGATTAACCAAAGGAATCTTTCTACACCTTAATATATGAGCTGCACTAGTTGTGGAGAATAAGAATAGATCACCAGGATAAAAAGAACACAAAAGTAAACAAAGGCATAAGTGGTACTGCGACACTACAAGCTGTCCGGTGAAATTAAAAGTCACGCCTGACTTGCACCCTGCACTGATGGGGTCCATTATTGGAAAAGCTGAAAAATAAAAGTTTATCTCCATAAAGGTGAGGCTAGCCAGCCCGGTGGTGCTGAGGGCTGAACGCCTGACCTTACACCATGCCAGAGACCTGGGTTCGGGAACAAACTCAGGTTGTTGGGGAGCTGGCAAGGGGGAGAGGGTCGGAGCAGGACTGACCAGCCAGAAGGCAGTTCTTCTCTCTAGAGGGTGGTCTCTGCCCCCTCCATAGTCCCACTGCCACTAAGCGGAGGCCTGGTGGTCAGCATAGGTGGCGGGGGCAACATGTATCGGTTGAGTACCTCAAGATGCAGCGTACGTATGCCTCCACATGTGCATCTGAGGAAGGGGGCTGGGTTATGGGGAGAAAATGGAAAAACACCATAAAAACTACATAGAAAAAAAGGCATGACCAAACAAAGTTCTGACATTAGCAAAACTGTCTTATTTCTTTGTCAGCTCCACTGATCATTAATATCAAAGTATCTGTCAGATAACAGCAAATGATATTGAAGTTTGGCAGTGTACACACAAGTTCAATTAACCGGAGTCCCTTAACAGTAGCTCAGCCAGCTTTCCCAAACAAATTGGGCACCAACTTGGTTAATACTGCAGAAGAATGAGCCACAGAATCAAAATGAATGGTTCCCTTAGTGGTCTGAACTTCAAGCCTCGCTGGGTACAACAGTGGTGTTTAATGCCAACATCCCACAATTTAACTTGTAGACTGTGATATGTGACTCTTTCCTGCTACACCTTATATGTTAAGCCTGGGACCAGCATGATTTTGTTGTCCACCCATTGTAACTGCTGGATTTTCCTAGTTGCCTTCAACAGGTGATCACAATCTAAATAGTTTAAAACTTTAAAAATCAAGGGATGTGGTGGCTCACCTGTAGCAGGTTTCAGCTTGGGTAGCAGTGCACATGCTCAATAATATAATTGGGGCCATTGGGAGATGACCTAGCGATCTTCATATAGAATTTCTGAATAAATTAAGATAGAGTTCCGCATTTCCTCCTCCTTAGTGAGCCCCAATGAAACTAAATTATTCCTACGTGATCTGCCTTCTAGATTGTCTATTTTTTCTTCAAATTTTGAAACAGTCCTATGGATGGAGATCATGTTAGGGTCCATTTTCACCAGTCGATCCTCTACAGATGACACCCAGGCTTCCTCATCTGTTACTCTCCAGGTAAGCTCTTTTACCACTGGCTTGATGTCCTTAAAATCTTAAGTTAATGAGAGAAATGCAGATTTGGTTGTTTCTAGCTCTGCATATAGCTGATCTGTAGATACAGTAGGAATAGCTTTAGCTTTCTGGAGGAGAAGGAGAATTGCTTCGGTGGGGACTCTACCCCTCCAGGGTGACAAAAGAATCTTGCTCCCCTTCCAAATCCTCAAGGTGTAAAAAGGTTTCACAGGGCTGGTATTCCATTTTTCCCTGCTTCATCATCAAGTTAGGTTTCAGGCTTATATTAGCTTGGAAAATTTTCAGTTCTAAGTTAGGGAGACTGTAAAATTAAGCAGTTTGTTGCTGGTTTCAGTGGAGCTCCACAGACCTGCTGCTACCTTGAACTTAGCATTATGTGACTCCTGGCTCACATAGATTTTATGGACCATGAAGCCTTCATGGAGTTACAACCAGGGGGATGCCTCAAGTGGGAAACTTGGGAATTGGGTTGACACATGTGGATCATCATGCTCACACACAATAAAACTGGAAGACATGGCCATTTTGTCTACCCTCTGGGGCACAAAGCAGTGTACCACTGCAAGGCCTGGTATAGTATGTCACTCCTTTGACACAGCTTTACAGTGGTCAGCTGATCTCCTGCAAACATTTTTAGATATCACTGCCAAAGAGTCCTGTGTTCAGCCATATGCCTCCCAGGTTTGGTTTCTGCTGCTCAAACTGGTTGCAGTACCCAACCTATTTCCTTAGCTTCAGCTGGCTGCTGTATGCCATATCCAGGACTACATCCACCTCCTATAGGCCTTTAATCAGGGAAGGATTTGCTGCTGTCTCGGGAAGGGTTACACTTTGAAATTTGGTTCTGATGCCTGGGATGGTTATTTCTCCCTTCACCATAGATTCTTTCTCTCTTCTTCCTCTTTCCTGATCTAAGCCTCTCTGCTTAGCCTAGCCCCCCCCAGACTGATTTCTTTCAAAGTGAATGGCACTACTCTCTGGTCCCCCCCCCCCACTCAGGGTGGAGGAGCCATGGAAGAATCATACTTTTCTTGACAGAGTAATGCAAGTCTGCATATTAATCCCTTTATCACCTGAAGAAGCACTGAATGGTAGAAGGAAGGTACTTTTTTTTACCTTGGACTCGGTTTCATGTTCCCTCCTGGATGGGACTCTTCATATCAGTGAAGGCAACTAAACTTCAGGGCCACCCTTGCTTGGGGTGACGCAAGTCTGACCAACCTACAGTTTTGGACTTTGGGCATCTTCCCACCACAGAGAGATGTCAGCTTGCTGGGACCTTCCTGTTAATCAAAAAAGATTGCTTATGAAGCTTGACACTTGAACTATCACCCTACAGTGTCAACATTTCCTTTGACCCCATCCTAGTTTAAAAGGCTAGGGTCACTACTCCGTTTAGTGCTGAATAGTTGAAAGCACTCTGTTCTGTTTAGTTCAAGTTATTAACTATATGTGTTCAAGGAGATCTATGTATAACTCATAGTTAACGTTGCAACATAACAGATTTCCCCAGTGATATACAAATATAATGGGTTTGTATACAATATAATATGAAAAGTATTAACTCCTCAGTTAAACTTTCTAGAATCTGAGTAGAACGAAATAGCGTTAATTGTGCAGTGGCATTTATTCAAGAGATGCACTTGCCTGATTCAGAATATTTGAAGCTTTGCTGATCCTGGGTAGGGCAGGCTGTCAGGGCCTCCTCACCAGGGGTCAAAAAACTGGGGTTGACACTTTGATTAAAAGAGTTTTCCCCTTTACCATCACACACCAGGAAGAAGGCATGAAGAGCAGACTGGTGGCATGGCTTAGGGAGAGCTATATCACACTGATAACCTCCATGCACCTAAAACAGGGTCCAGGGCTTTCTTTAAGAAGGTTTTAGATAAAATAGTGCTGTTTCAAGGAGGAAAGCTTATTGTTGAAGGAGATTTTTATTGTTCCCTACACCCAGCAGCAGATAGATCTAGCAGAAACTGCTCCACAAATGTAGCTTCAGCGCAGATAGTTTGACATTACATCTCTCAATTAGGTCTTAAGGAGATCTGGAGATCACTGGACTTAGAGGAAAGAGACTATACTTTCTACTCACATGTACCAGAAAGCCTACTCACGTATAGATCTGCTCTTACCAAAAGGTCTCATGTACAAGGAAAAGTAATGCAAAACTCATCCAAGATCACAGTTAGACCATGGCCCTGAAGAATGAATATACCCTTCCTTAATGATGAAACTTTAAAGATGCCATTGCTAAGCACATACAAGAGATATATGATCTAAACTCCCCCATCAACTTTCAGAGATGCTCATATGAGAGAAAAGCCATGGACTGAGAGAAAATTATTAGCATTGCCACTGCCAAGCATATGCAATCCTTCAATTCATCAACAAATTAAAAACTAAACTACAAAATCTAGAAAAAGTCTACACAGCAAGAGTAATTGATCCAGAACTGGTTCAGTCCCTTACTAAAACCAGGATTGAACGTAATGAGCTGCTGGAGAGGAAGAATGAGTATTATCTAAGATACTTCAATCACAAATACTATGAGGCAGGTGATAAAGCAACAAAACTATTAGCTTACTACCTTAGGAAATCAGAGGCAGCTGTCACTATTTCTAAAATGGAGGACTCACAAGCCCCAGGGGTGACATAGATCACACCAAATAGGTATAACCAATAGTTTCTGCATTTTTAGCCCTCTCTATATTTGGAACACAATGAAGCAGAACATGCGAAACAGCAATCTACGCAGTTTCAGGCCAACCTATACCAATCCACTTTATCAAAGGAAGCCAAACTTTTGCTAGACAAACCTGTGTAGCAGCCAGAAATAGAGGCCATTAACAGACTGCCACTAACAAAGCACCTGCCACTAACAAAGCAGGCTGAGATGGCTTGGGTTAGGTGGACCTAATCCCCCACTCAGGGATCACCAATTCCTCTTTCTCTTCCTCAGAGTGTTGGGTATGAGGAGTGGTTGGACAATGGTGGGCTCAGGAAGAGTTAGGGTGGTGGGACGTAGGCACATCCTAAATCCCATACCACTACCGAACTCCTACCACACACTGGCAGAGCGGGACTGCCCCACTGAGGTGCCCGAGGTGGTGACAGGGACTGATGTGGAGGTCCTCCATGGTGCAGACCCCAAGGGGGGTGACAAAGGACCCCAGAGGAGGAGGATGCAAATCCTGGTGGTGGACTCAATAGTTAGGGGGATACAGTTGGGGATGGGCAGGGATGAGAAGAGGGTGGTAAGGTGCCTTCCCAGTGCCATGGCTCGTGGGGATGGAAGGAGGATCCTAAGGATCGGCAGGGAGGCAGGGAGGGAGAGCTGGATGTAATAGTCTACTTGGGGACAAATTACCTGGCTAGGGAGAGACCAGATACAGTTCAGGAAAAGTTCAGAAATTGGGGAGGGAAATTAGGCAAGTGACACAATCTGTTACTTTCTCTGAGGTGCTACCTGGCCATGAAGACAAGGGGGGTGACAGGAAGTTCCAGACCAGGGACTTCAACTTATGCTTGAGGAAGTGGTGCAGAGAAGAGGGATTTGAATTTGTTGGGGACTGGGGCTCCACCTGGATGAACAGAGGACTGTACAGGGGCGACAGCCTACATCCCTCCAGGAGGGGAACCCAGATCCTTAATGAACAGTTTAAAACCTACATTACTAAGCATTTACACTAGCCTAGGAGTGAGGCAGAGTAAGGCAGGAAGACATAGTCTGACCCCTCCAACCACATGCCACAGATTCAGCAATGGGAATCCCGAGGGTGGGAAGTCCCACAGGGAACAAAATAAATAGGAAACCAGGGGGAAGAGGGAAGAGGAAAGATAATAGTGGAGGAAAAGGGGAGAGGCAAAAGGGCAAGAAGAGGAGAGATGGCACTATAAAATGGAGAGCCATGTGTGCAAATACTCAGTCTGGGCAACAAGATAGTGGACCTGCAGGCCACCATGGTAGCTCAAGACCTGGACATACTAGCAATTACAAAGACCTGGTGCTATGAAAACCAGGACTGGGAGGTAGCCATGCCAGGGTATGCACTATTCAAGAGGGGTGGCTCTTTATGTGAGAGAGAGAACATAAAGGCAACAGAAATAGTAGGGAGACAGAGTAAAGCAGAGGTACTGTGGGTCACCCTGGAGACAGGGAGGGGGACTGCTATTACCATAGGGGTGATCTACAGACCTCCAGCACAGGAAGAAGGAGATAAGGATATGATAGATGAAATATAAGGGATGGCTAACAAGGATGAGGTACTGCTAGTGGGATACTTCAATCTACCTGATGTGGATTGGAGCCTACCTGTTACAGCATCAGTTAGAAGTAGGGAAATCCTAGACTCCCTGGCAAAGGGCATTCCTCAGGCAACTAGTTAAAGAACCCACTCCTGAAGGGCTGTTAATGGACCTGGTACTGTCAAACAGGGGCAGTGTTGCTGACATCACAGTGGGAAGCCACCTGGGGACCAGTGATCATCATACAGTGTGGTTCAGCATAAGGACAGGGCCAGAACCAAGCCACACTAAAACAAGGGTCCTGGACTTCAGGAGGGCCGATTTCAAGAAAATGGGAGAGTGCCTCAGGGACCGCCTAGCAGGAATAGGGAGTAATGGTGTGGTAGAGGAAAAGTTGGCAAGAATAAAGCAGGCCATTGAGAAGGCAACAAGCCTCTGTCAAGCAGGTTACTAAGAGCAAGAGAAGGAAGAGACCACTATGGTTCTATAGGGAAATAGCAGAGACGGTAAAGGAAAAGAAACAGGCATCCAAAAGGTACAAGATGACACAGAAGGAAGAGGATAGAGAGGCTTATCAGGAGAAACAAAGGGAGGCAGGGAAGGCAGTTAGGAAAGCTAAAGCTCAAACAGAGGAAAGCATTGCAAAAATAAGGAAAACGGGGGCTAAAACTTTCTTTAGGTACATAAGTGAAAAGAAGGAAAGCAAAGCATGGCTAGCAAGACTAAAAGGGGAATGGGGGGAGGGAGGGAGGAAGAGGACCAGAAGAAAGCTGACATACTGAATAAGTACTTTTGTTCAGTATTCACAAGGAAGGGGTAGGTGACAGGCCACAGATAGTGGAGAAGGGCATTAAGGGAAGGGAGGTGGACACTAGCTGTTTTACAGAGAGAAGTCCTCAGAGACTAGCAAAGCTAAATGTAGGACAAGGCTATGAGACCGGACAGGGTCCACCCTAGGATACTGAAGGAACTAAGGGAGGAACTGTCTGCACCTCTGACAGCCCTGTTCAATCTATAATTGGATATGGAGGAAATTCCGTGGGACTGGAGGAGGGCAGATATGGTCCCACTGCACAAAAGTAGGAATGGGGAGGAGGCAGGAAACTACCAGCTTGTAAGCCTGTCTTTGGTGGTGGGTAAGATTATGGAAACTCTACTTAAAGAAAGGATTGCAGAATACCTTAACACTACTGGACTGCAAGATCCAAGGCAGCATGGGTTAACATGAGGTAGAGCTTGCCAAACAAACCTGACAGAGTTTTTTGACTAGTTTACAAGAGAGGTGACTCAGGGAGGAGAGGTGGATGTGACCTATCTGCATTTCAGTAAGGCCTTCAATGTCATTCCACATAGAAGACTGGTAAACAAGCAAGGCAGCATGACAGTAGGTCCAAAAATAGTAAAATGGGTACAAAGTTTGCAAAGTAACAGATCTCAGAAGGTGGTGGTAAATGGAGTTCATGCAGAGGAAAGTAAGGTAACTAGCTGGGTGCCACAGGGGTCAGTACTGGCACCGGTCCCCTTCAATATCTTTATTAGGGACATCGCAGAGGGGCTGGATGGAAAGGTATTACTATTCAAGTATGACACAAAAATCTACAACAGACTGGACACATCGGGGGTGGAGAAAATTAAGGAAGATCTACAAAAACTTGAAGACTGGTCAAGGGTTTGTCAACTGGGCTTCAATGCCCCAAAATGTAATATTATGCACATGGGGCACAGAAACCCAAGGGCAACATATCATTTAGTGGGGGAGGTGTTAACAACAACAAAACAGGAGGGTGATCTGGGGGTCGTCATATCTAATGACCTGAAGGTAGTAAAGCAGTGTGATAAGGCAAGTAGGATGCTGAGGTACATAGGGATGGATATGACCAGCAGAAAAAGGAAGGCAGTGTTACCTCTATATACAGTACAAGTCACATTAACCTGCTCCTTCAGTGAGTTGCTTTATAATTTCTGACTGAGTTGCATAAGTATTGCAGGATCCAGCACAAAGCTCTGCAAAAACAGTTTCTTAAATGTTAAAACTCAGGTTTGCATTGCACTGTGGCTGGACTGTAGATACATTCCAAATGAGTTGCAAAAATGTTTTATAAACATTCCTTTTGAGCTGGTTAAGCATTGAAAAATAATGCAGTAAGAGTTGCCAGTGCATTGCCAATTATGAAAAACAATGCTAAACCAACTTATTGGTGGAACAGTTTAATGCAACTTGTACTGTAGATCAATGGTGAGGAACACCTGGAGTACTGTTTCCAGTTCTGGAGCCCCCATCTCAGGAAGAACATAGACTAGGTGGAGGCAGTACAGAGAAGGGCAACCAAACTGTGCATGGCCAGCAACAGAAGCTCTACAAGGAAAGACTCATGGAATTAAATATGTACTCACTGGAGCAAAGGAGAGAAATGGGAAACATGATAGAAACATTAAAAAACCTCAAAGGTATCAATAAGGTACAGGAGAGTGGCATACTGCACAGAAAGAGAGGTTCAAGGATAAGGGGGCATGATATGAAGCTGGAATGGGAGACTTAGAGGGGATGTGAGTAAATATTTCTTCACAGAAAGGATGGTGGACACCTGGAACAGCCTCCCAGAAGTGGTGGTGGGTACCAAAATGGTAACAGATTTCAAACATGCATGGGATAGCACAGGGGGATGGGCTGGGGGGAGGGGGTAAGGCAGATCAATTAGGGTCTACGGCAGCACAGTAGGTAAAGATTTTAGGGCAGATTAGGTGGGACAAGAGGTCCTTTTCTGCTGACATCATCTATGTTTCTGTTTCCACCTGGGCCTGATGATTTTAATGTTGATTATTATAAAGCATTCAAAGAGCAACGGATTCCTCCCCTGACATACAGTATGTCTTTCAGGTCTGCATGGATGATGGCAGTGTCTAAGACTCATGGAATGAGGCACTAATCTTTGTTTTCCCCAAGCCAGGCAAGGGTATCCTATCTCTTTACTAAACCAGGACATGAAGCTATTCACCAAGATCTTAGCAGTGGGGACAATTGTGCAACCGGACCAAACTGTGTTTAGATCAGAGAAACACCTAAACATCCATAGGCTCTTAAATATAATGTCATATCAGTACCCATTAGAGACAATACAAATGGCATTATTTGTTGATGCAGAAAAGGCATCTGATCACCTGAATTGAGTACACTTATAGAAAACAGTGAAGGTTTTTCTACTAATTTAAATAGGCATTTGTTTTATTTTACTTACATTCATGATGAAGATGTTTATAAGCAGTTACTTAACTTGGACACTGGTAAGGGAGCAGGATGGGATTGAATTGATACTATTTTTTATAAGATTGGTGCAAACAGTCTTTATAAGCACTAAGCATTTCTTTTTAATTTCTCCATACAGACTGCTCAATTGCCAGGTGATTGGAAGACAGCTAATATCAGTCCACTTTTTAAAGGAGGAACAGATTCTGATCCTAATTATCAACCTATATCCATCCTTCCCATGGTAGTTAAATTTTTTTGAGAAGCTGGTTTACAGGCAACTTTCACAGTACCTAGACAGATATAACTTAATTACAGATTCTCATTCAGGTTTCAAGAAAAGGTCAGAACACAACAAATGTTGTTTCTAAAGTTACAAATGATGTGTTTGTTTCATTTGATAACGGTCATTATTAATCTGCAGTTTTCTTGGATCTAGCCAAGGCATTTGACACAGTCAATCATAATATTCTTTGTAATAAATTAAAGGCTGCTGGCCTTAGCTGCTCTGAATTACTGTGGTTTTGTACTTTAACACATTGCCAACAGCGTGTCAAAGTCAGTGGGTTTAGCTCGGATTCGGATACAGTTAATAGAGGGGGTCCCTCAGGGATCAGTTTTGGGCCCTCTATTTCTACTTTATATAAATGACTTACTCAAAACCTGCTCTCTGTCAATGAGCATATTTTTATATGTAGATGACACTATAATGTACACTAGCCACAGTGATGGAGGACAGGCTGTTACAGCCTTACAGCATGATCTTAGTACTGACCAGAATGCTTTGATAGATTTAAGATTACTGCTGAATGAACTGAAAACAAAATGAATGTTGTTTACTAGAAAATGTCTGACTAATGTGTATTTAGTTTTGAAATCTAACAAAGAAACTGATATAGCAAGAGCAACTACTTATAAATATCTTGGTTTAACTCTGGACGAGCAACTAAATTTTAATCCCCACATGCAATTATTATCTGCCAAGCTAGAAAGAATATTATCATCTTTTATAGGAATAAGACATACTTTTGTTACCATATTATAAAATCCCTTGTTAAGTCACTATTTCTATCAGTTCTTGATTATGATAATTGTATTTATAGAAATGCCACTATTAACGTTCTGAGCACACTGGACCCTCTCTATTATAGTGCACTTAGATTTATCACTGGGCTCCCATGGAAAACGCCATCATTGCCATCTGTATACTGTTGTGGGTTGGAACTCGCTGTCATTACGAAAGGAATTACATTGGTTTCTGTATGTTTATAAATGTGTTATTCGGATATTACCCAAATATCTCATAGATACTTTACACTATAGAAGGCAATATTCTTATAGCCTTAGATTAACTAATTTGATAAGTTTTACCACCTCTAGACAACAAACTAATGTGGGGCTTTTACATTGGCTGCCTCTGTTCTACATGCCTGGTAATTTATTAAGAAATGATGCAACTTAAATTTGCTAATCTCTTTTACCCGATTTAAAACAACTGTTGCCAAAGTGATTCAAAACCCCCTGTGATTGCTTTAGGTGAACTCTCGTAATGTATGAACAAGAATTAACTAGTCTGTCCTTCTCTGTAATCCTGGAACTTAATGTAATGTATGTTATATTGTTACTGTATTGTACCATATTGTGCTGGCTATATGACTGTTTTGTCATCTGTGCTGGACCAGTTGTAAAATAGTTTTACTCTCAATCTTGCCTTCCAGTAAATGAAATGAATGAAAGTGTTGGTTGTGGTGGTCATTTCATGTCTTGAATTCACGTTGTTTATAAAGCCTACTGACAGGGTTCGAACAAATGGGACTCGTTGCACCTCCTTTGACATTCAGTGGAGTACCAAGCAGGGCTGCCCCTTATCACTCTTACTTTCTGCAATAAACATGGAGCCCCAGCAGTGGTAGTTTGTCAAGCTCCCACACTCTAGGGTATCATCATGGATGGTATCAATAACCATATTTCTCTCTTTGCTGATGACATCCTCATATATCTTGCGAAGCCCAGAACATCACTGCCACATCTTATTAATCTTCTGGACAGATCTGGAGAACTGTCTGGGTTTAAAATGAACCAGGAAATGACTAAAGGGCTTTACTGCATGGAAATGTATCCCCAGCCTTTTGTTCTACCTTTCCTTTTAAGTGGTGAAAGACAAGTATGATACTTAGGACTGCAAATCCCCAAAGACCTCCACAAGTTATACTCATTTAACTATGTACTTTTAAAACAGAGTGTACAGTATACGCAGACCTGAACAGAGGGCAAGTGTTGCCCCTCATATTTTCAGCACATCTAAAAGTAATCAAAATGAATGTAATATATAATTTTCTTTTTCTGTTCTCCACTTTACCCATTCAAATACACAGGGGAGATAGGAAATAATTAGTTAAGATGCTATCTAAATTTATTTGGGAAGGGAGGCACCTCAAATCAAATGGGAGGTACTTACAAGGCTAAAAGAGGGAGGGGGTATGGGCCTACCCTGTTTCAGGACATACTATGAGGCAGCCCAGCTATGACATCTGTTGGATATTATAACAGACTCTCCATATAATGGCTGGACACCTCTAGAACATATGGTACATATACATATATATATATATATATATATATATATCCAATTAAAAGACAAAGAACCTCTGTGCGCAAACACTGAGGCAAGGGTTACCCCAAAGGGCATTTGGTGGAAGCTGTTGAAGAAAATGTTGTGGTCATTACATACTCACTCTATTGAGTGTTGATATGACACGAAGAGCAGAAGAGCTGATGGGCTGTCTTTTAATTACAGTTTGCAAAAGGGTTAGCACCCTTTGCAAACTGTGTGAGAGGCCTCTCGGCACCATGCAATTCTGCTTAAAGTTGGACCAGCATAACATTCTGTGGTGATTTGCATATGCAGCCCATGATGCTTTGCATTGTGGGGGCATGTGTGATTTTGTATATCCAATTAAGATACCTCTCACAGAAAGGGTCAAGTATCTCTCACACAGACTTATTAAACAAATGAACACAACATACAGTTTGAATCTGCCAGAAGGTCCAAGCACATTGGAAATGCACAGGGACTACCTAGCACAAACATCCTATCAGAAGGGTCTTGACCTTCGCCTCAGCTAGACTGGATGGGTCATATGTCAGGTGGGACAGATGGGGACTCAAGTTCTTTACCCAGATTTTAGATGGTAATAATGGGATGAAAAGCCTTGCACAGCTAAGGCCTGGATTTGACCTGCCCACCATTGATTTGTTCCTCTATCTTCAGTGTCAAGAATTTATCCATAAAGGGCCAGGAAGTTTGAGTTATCAGCCCCATGCCACTAGGGCATTCTTTTCTAGATACCTGAGCTCAAACTGGATTATATAAATTATTCATCTCCAAAATAAGTAAGCTGCTTAAAGATGGCAAAGGAGAGGATGGTATTTTTTTTTTATTTAATATACTTTATTGTTTTTTTGAAAACAAAAAGCAGCATATAAAGATAGTACAGGTACAGAAGGCTAGTACTACATAGAAACAATAAGGCACACAACAACAAACACAGACATAACATGCCCCACCGAAATCCCCCCTTATCCCTCCCCCGCTGTGCATATGTAACCCCCCTGCAAATGGGGGTTCCCAAAAGACTTCCAGGAGCTTGCTTGAATGCTCCAAGCCTGAATGGTGTTTGGTATTTAAGCCATTTATCAGTGAGTGTTTTTAGAGCCTCTGGTACTGTCTCTTTAAGAGCTGTCTGCTTGCAAACATAATTAGTTTGTATGGGGGGACTGTATGCTTCTCTGTTTGAGTACCACTCGAGCTGCTGCCAATTCACTCCATTTTTGCAGTCACTAGGAGTGCAAAGGGAACCTATCTGAAAGATGTAACTGTTTGCCAGAAATCATTTACAGTAATAATGAAATTACAGTTTGTCTAACCTGCTTTCTTTGCAGTCAGAACTGTGTCTGCCTAGTTCCCCATTCTGGTTTTGAACTGCTGAACTGGACCAATCAGTGTGGGGTAAGCTAGCTCTAAAATGGTGCCTTGGATGAATCAGAACTTGGACTCATAATCTGAGCCAGCCACAAGAGGATTGTATGGGCAGTGACTCTGGAGATGTAGTTTAGACTTCGGCGCCTTTTGGACCAACAGCAGCAGTCTATTGTGAGTGACAGCCAATCCAGTCAAGAACTGGGAGGAACTCAAAGGAAGTGCCGGTTTTGTCTGTTGGAGTTTCAGTTTAGGTCTGGCAGTGAAGGGAAAGAAACCCTGTGCTCCTTCAGTGCACAGTTTCAGTCAAAAACGTGTAAGGCCCAGAGTTCCGGTCTGCAGCTTGTGTAACTGCTTGTTAGGACTGAATCCGTCCTGTGAAAAGAATCAAAGGATCTCTGAAGAGTAGAAACCAGGCTCACCCTGTAGAAGACTGGAGAAATTGTTGAATTGCACTCGGTCTGTCAGGAACTGAATCTGCTGTGTGTTCTCCGGGTATTGTGCAGTAATTGCAATCGGGATAGAGAAGCAGCCTGCCTGGTATAGTACTTTCTTTTTTACCATATAAATGTGTGAAGAGTCTCGTGGAGCTCAAGAGTAGCCCTGCTGACGTTGAAGGACCCTATCTTGTTTGTAGGGCGTGAGTACTAATTCAGGGTCGCTCCCTGTTGAATTGCCACATTAAATCCAAATGGAATCACTGTACTGCTGACTGTTTAAGCTAATTTTTCTTTTCACTGTGTGAAAGGGCCCCTACCAGCTGCCATGGTTTGGACTAGCCACTAGGGCTTGGGTACCCAGGGACAGTAACTGGTAGGGATAGGCCTGTGCACAGAGCCATAGGTAGATAGTAAAGTGATAAGCTAATTAACCTGATTTCCTGTCCTTGTTATATCCCCCCAATAAATCAGAGCTGCTTGTTTCAGCAAAGTTATACTGCCTGAGGTATTTGTCTATGTTAAAGTACTGTACTGTGATTGTTGCACTGTATCTTATTTCACAGGAGGTCCCAGTGCCGGAACCAGACCTGGGGTAAGTGTATACTGTGAAGGTAATTCTGATATATTGTGTGGGCCACTAGTGGGAAGAAAGGGGGGTTGCAGTGTCCCAGAGGGCTGTGACCAAGTTAGTTTAACTATTTCAAACCCTGACCTCTGGGTGGAGGCACCCGCCATTGGATCCAGGCCCCTCAACCTGTTAGTGGCAAATCAGGCAGGGGTAGTAGCCCCTGGGATAACGCCATCTAGGGGTTACACATATGTGATACAAGGGTAAGACATACTAGAGAAGATAGAGGCTAGTATTTTAAGAATTCAGGAAAAATCAGAAAATGAAGCTGCTCTTCACATAACTCAAAAACAATGGTCTACTATCTGGGAGAATGTCCACCATACTAATGCCTCAGGCACCTGATGTGAATTCAGGAGGAAGGTGACAGCACTTTTTTGTTATGCAAGAGATACACTGACATTATGGGAATAATAACACAAACCTTTGTTGGAGCTGGTGTGGAAAAAAAAGTACCCAGACTTACATTTTTTGGAGTTGTTCAAGGTACAACCATTTTGGGCCTCAGTCTCTGAGCAAATAACTAAAATTTTGAGACCAGCGACAACCACCACCATGGTAAACTTGATCTTGGCCTTCTCTCAGGGGAGCACAAAAGGCAGATAAGCATTACCTGTTTTCAATCCTTTTAGCAACAGAAGCTAAAGAAATTACACAGTGATGGTTGTCACCCCTCTCTCCCCAGATAGAACACTGGCAAAAAAAAAATCATACAGACAATCCATTCTGTGGAGGCCATTACAGCTTTATGGCATGTTCATAAAGACAAGCATAACTCCAGATGACTCCTGTACTTCAGCCATAGGTAGGACATGTAAGGGGTCATGGTAGCTTGAGGGGGCATCTGCTTGACCTATTAATCTATCCAGACACCAGCCACTCCTCTTTCGCCTTAGCATTTGAACCCTAGAATTGTTAAGGGAGACAGCACATTCTCTGATCATCTCATCTGAAATCTGTAGGGAATATAGAATATATAATGAATTATGCTAAATAAAGTGATAAAAGACGTATCAGCTGTACAAATCTTTGAGCACTTGTTCTATTGTTTGTTCTTTAATTTTATTTTAGGTTTTCACTCACTGTCCTTTTCTGATGCACACTGTGCCCAGATACCATAGGGGCAGGAATGTCCAAAAAGTAGGACTCAGATCTCACACAAGGGTGGTCTGCTAGACCTGACACATTATGGATAATAGTCACTGAGCAGGACATTATTACCTCTGATAAATGTTTACAAGGCAAATCAAGTGTTGGTTTACTGTTTAACTCTTTTAGTTTTTTCTTGACACACGTATCATTTCCTTGCATACTATTTGTATAAGAATAGTCACTCTAAAACTGAAATCTATGTTAAAAAATGTGATTGCTTTACCTCTTTGTCAATAAACTTCCAAGTTTAAAAACAAACCTGCTGTTTGGTTGAACTGAAAATATTGGCCCATCCATTCACTCATTTTGAGTGGTGCACTTCGGTGTGCTTGACCTAGCTTTGGTTTACCTCAGGTGGAGCACCATAACACCTGAAAGCACCACGCTAATACTCAATTTCTGTGTTTCCTTTAAGTTAGTTTCATTTTTTAATAGTTTATGTGTCCAGAAATAGCTGCCATTATGAAGAACAAAAGTAAATCTTTGTGGAGTAAGGGTAAATTTGAGTGCAAAATACATGGAGAATGCAAAATGCACAGCAGCCGAGAGGTATGCTGTGAACACCTCCCACTCACCCACCCATGAACACACACACACACACACACACACACACACACACAGAGGCATGCAAAAAACCTTTGGATATGGAGCCAGAAAGTTTATATCTTTAAAAGAAGGCATGGTGTCCTGCATATACTTTCTCCTTACCACTTCAGTCAGCTACCATCTGAGTGAATCAGAGGCAGTTCACGCTCACGGTAATCAGCTGGTTACAAGGAGCACCAGTCATATTCACTTAGATGGCTGATGTGGTGATAAAAGGCAGTATACAGTGAAGATTCTGGATCACCATCAATCCCACAGCCATTTAGTTATTCAATTGGCTTGGAACTTAAACTGGTGGTGAATTTATGGACCAGAATGCTCTCAACATACTGAATACCTGGGTGAGGTGCAAGAACCCATGGACAAAACATGCACATACAAGTACTACAGTGGATGTTTTACTGTGATTGCATGGGGAACTTACCACCCACCCTTCCCCCTGACCTTCAAAATGATAAAATAATGGACACCCCCTCCCCAACCCATCCACAAAGCACCCACTGTCCTTCCTCCCAACCAGCCCTGCAAAAAGAAAAAATACCCAATGCACAGTGATGGATGGCATTCTTTTTACAGGTACTACAGATGCTGGGCTGGTTGACTGCATCCTTTACCTTTTGGGTGATGAGGTACATGGGGCAGGAAGGAGGTGAGGTGCCAGAGGGGTGGGTTGGGTGTGAGTATGTTAATTGTACTGGGTCAAGGGATCAGAATGGGTGGCAGTGGGATATATTACATATGACAGATACATTGACTAATCATTAATTATTACACTAACTTTGCCAGGACCCGGGGGAGGTAGGTAGGTATGGGTGCAATGGGGTGGGGGTGCTGGGTTTACTTTATTGAACTGGAATAGTGGGAGGGGTAGTGTTAAACAATGACATGGGTAAGGATTACATGCAAACTGTTTGTATTATTTTATTACACAACTACGAAAGTGGAACTTTGCATGTGAAGGGTAATTACATGTAGTCCTTAGAGGGCAGAGCAGGTGCTCAACCTGGCAAAGTGCCATTATGCATAGCAGGAAGTTGAGATCTCACCACTTTCACCCATCTCTCACATGTATGTAGCCACTCAGCCATAGAGATTGCATACAAGTCTTCATTACATTCAATTTCTTTGGAGATATCCTTGGGTAGGCGTTGGTGGTGGGGGCAGTCAAAACTAGCTCACCATTTTCTGTTTCCTTCTAGTAGACTTACTGTTGTGTACCTGCCAAAATATATGCTGGCTAATTTATGGCCAAGCAACCATAAAGAGAGGATGATAGTAGCAACACAGATATGAAAAGATGTGCATTTTGTGAAGTCTGCATGAATTACAACACACCAAGCTGCATTTAGTTTTTCAGAAGAAAAGCAGGGAATTTAAATGTTTGTGCAAACCAAGGATAGGGATCATAACTGGGACAGTAAATGAACTGTAGAACAAATCCACATTTATACTATATATGGTCCATTTATTATATTAATGGTTCTTTTTTCTGCTGCCTGTTGATCTACTGCCACATATTCTTATCTGAATCTGAACTCACATGTTGATAGTACAGCTGTAACTAAAAATGTGGCCCTTGTAATCCTATCCACAAATGAATGAATACATAAATAAATCAATACACAAGTCATGATCCAGTACGCTGCTGTACCTTTGTGATGAACTCAAGACTTGTTGCATACTCCTGCAGTAATTACTCCCTTGGAATAATACATGTGTCTGATAAGGAAGAGGGCTCAGAAAAGTACAGAACAGTGCAACTTCTAGTGTTCACAGTGTGCCATCCTCCATAGATTCCTTACTTGTATACTGCTATTCATCCAGAACCTGGAGAGCACATTGAGAGTTATTGTAACAGATATTTTGGTCCAAATTTAAACAGTACAAATGAGTCAGAAATGAACTATCAAAACACCTTCATTTGAAGCTGTGTTTAAAAATTATAAGGTAAAATTGCTAATCAAAGCTCTAATGCACTGCTTCTTCCCTTTTCTGAGAATCTCTACAGACACACATGCACACACACACCCCCTTCAACTCACTGGAAAAATAACTTCAACATACTGGACGCTAAAGCTAAATAAAAAAGGTTCTCTTAAATGCCTGGGGCATATAAAAGTATTCATCATGATAACAACTGAAGAAACTATAAAATATGGAACTGAAAAATATCAAAGCAGCATTGATATCTGAAGGAGAAAAACTATCAAGCTTATGGAAATGTGCAAATATTCCAAATTATCTACTTTCATAATACAGACAACACGTGCTTTCAAGAAATGATTAAGATAAGCAACTTACTTGCCTTGTAACCATTCAAAAAATGGCAGCACTGCATCTACCTGACATAGGTGTTGTGAACCTATGCATAAAAATTCTGAAAATAGCTGATAACATTAACAAAAAAAAGAGAACAAGCAAGTTGATAGGAAGCACCAAAATGAGTGCTAAATCAATTGACATTGTACAGGCCTTTTGAGGATGTTAATGAGATAGTGTTGAAATTCATTTTCATAAAACTTGACAGCTACTGGGTTGCAAATACAGTTTTTCACCATAAGACTGAACTTTGCTATTGACTATATTAAGCATTCAGCAGAATGAAGAACATAGAATATCAATATAAGACTTAATTAATTTAGAATGCATATATATATATATATATATATATATATATATATATATATAAAATTAACAACATTGTTTGATGTACCAAGTGTTCTTCATAATCGGGTGACATCTCAATAGTTATGTTCTTTAGACTTTGACACTGTTAATTAATGAAATAGAAGGACAACTGAGGTTGCCTGTTTCTTGATGATGGGCATTTTTATTCTACACATTTTCAACATAATCTCCTCAAAGATTCTTTCCTTGGGTTTAATTCCACTGAGGACTGGGTTAGCTTTTTCAGCTCTAATGTGGAAAAGTCTGCATTACATTGTTTTTTTCATCAGGATGCCATACATTTTAAATCCCAGAAGACAAAATAATGTTATGGAATTGCAAGTGAAGAATGTTCTCAAGATTACCACAGATTCAGTTTAACAGGGGATCATTTTGTACAGTGGCACAGTTCACACACATCACAAACAGAATGGAGTATAAGTTGTTTTCTCCTTTAAATGAGTTTCAGCTTAGTATGTGTGAATGTTAATAAGTGTATTATCTTTAACCAATTACCCTTCACCAAGGTGAAGTTATTTCCTATATTTTTCTGCTCTCTCAAATTGAACACTTCTGGACAGAAATGCTGGTTGTGCTCAATTCAGCTGTGCCATTTGGGAGTTTAGAAGGAGTCATCAGGAATACTAAATCAGCAGCCTTTGTGCTCTATGAAACAGAATTTATTTCTACCATTTTTAACATTTAGGAACAGATCCAGAAGCAAATGATTTGATACATTTTAATGGACCAACATAAATGTAACAACAAGAATAAAGTTCTCTAGCTTTCGGACCAACAAGTCCTTCGTCAGCAGCATAATGACAGTTATTTAGAAAAAACAATACATTTTAACACCCAGAGCATGCAGAAAAAAACCCAGAAAAAATCCCCACTGCTTTAAAATACTCATTTAAAAACAAAAAGCAGAAGATGATGTCAGAGAAGCTTAAGAGTACCATGTCACCTTCAGTTGGGAGAGTCTCAGGGTCAAAGGTGCTTAGTGCAGTAGACATACATAGAGCTCTACTGCATATCAATTAAATTGACATATAAGATTAACAACTACTTGAGCAGATGGCTCTTAAATCAAATTATGAGTGTCACAATGTGTATAGGAATGCAATTACTGAAAAACAACTCCCACCCAGTTTAAAAACATATTAAAATTGTCTTAGGATTACAAGAAGCATCTATGTATATATAACAGACAAAGAATAACCAGTAAAGCTTTCTTAAAAAGATCAGTAGTTACATACTGCATGATGTGTAAACCTTAGCTGGAACCATTACGCAGCTATACTCTATAGCTAGATATTATGCCCCATAAACTTCAAAAGCCTATAGTGTAGTAACATGACTTTATAAATATAAATTGACAGTATAAGAGTCAAACAGAAAACTAATTGTCAAGGACCACCAAGGAATTAAAACCATGCAGCCTGATATGTACTGATGTCAATAAATCCTCAGTGTATAATATAACAACTTGATGTACCAAAAATGTCTAAGGAATATGAATAATAAATAAAAATTAAATTCTGTCCTCCCTTCCACACATACAACACACCCCATCCCACCCCCCCATAATATTGGGGGGATAACTAGTTTTAAGAAGATACACACACACACACACACACACACACACACACACACACACACACTCCTAATGCACCATCATTCACATCAATCACTGCAATTGTTACCCAAAGGAATTCAACCTGTCATTAAATCCCAAGTAAAGGGATCATGTTTCCCAATATCTACAGAGTAAAAATGTGACAATATTAACATCTCCAAGGATTCTGGAAAGAACCACATTGAAATAAAACTTCCACCCTCCCCAGGGTAAGGTAACTAGAAGGAGGACCATGTAAAAGCATCTATCCTAAATAGATACTTTTGCTCAGTGTTTACTGAAGAGAAGGTAGGGCAGGGCCCACAGCTCAGCACCATGGACACGGGGGGAGGGAGGTGAGCACTACTCCCTTCACAAAAGAAAGGGTCCCACAAGAGCTTGCTAAGCTCAGGGTGGATAAGGCAATGGGACCTGATGGCATACATCCCAGAATACTTAAGGAGCTAAAAGTGGAACTAGCAGAGCCATTAGCAGAACTGTTTAGTGAGTCTCTGAGCACAGGTGAGGTCCAAGAAGACAGGAGAAGGACTCATGTGATCCCACTCCACAAGAGTGGTAGCAGGGAGGAGGCAGGGAACTACAGACCACTCAGCCTTACCTCAGTAGTGGGCAGGATTATGGAGGCACTCCTTAAGGAAAGGATAGTGCAACACCTGGAATCCATAGGGTCACAGGATCCAAGACAGCATGGGTTTACAAAAGGAAGGTCCTGTCAAACTAATCACATAGATTTCTTTGACTGGGTAACCAGAGTGGTGGACCAAGGGGGAGCAGTTGATGTTGCCTACCTTGACTTCAGCAAAGCTTTTGACACTGTTCCACATAGAAGATTGATAAATAAGCTGGGTAGACTTGGAGTGGGTCAGAAGTTGGTCAACTGGGTGGCAAACTGGTTGACGGGCAGAAACCAGAGAGTGGTGGTAAATGGTATACAGTCAGAAGAGATGCAAGTCACAAGTGGGGTACCTCAGGGATCAGTCCTGGGGCCAGTCCTCTTCAACATCTTCATTGGTGACCTTGCAGATGGACTAGAGGGTAAGGCTTGTCTGTTTGCAGATGACACCAAGATCTGCAACAGAGTAGATGATCCAGATGGGGTGGGCAGAATGAGAAGATATCTGGATAAACTAGAAAATGGTCAGAAGAGTAGCAACTGGGATTTAATGCAAAGAAGTGCAAGATCATGCACATAGGGAAGAGAAACCCTGAAGCCACCTATAGGCTGGGAGGGGAGTTGCTAGCAGTCACAAAGGAAGAAAGAGACTTGGGCATCATCACCACTGATGACCTGAAATCATCCAAGCAGACCTCTAAAGCAGTAGGTAAGGCTAGGGGGGTGTTAGGGTGTATTAGTAGGGGTATCGCAAGTCATAAGAGGGAGGTAATAATCCCTCTTTACAAGACACTGATTAGGCCCCATCTGAAGTACTGTGTGCAGTATTGGAGGCCACACCTTCACAAGAACATTAACCAAATTGAGGCAGTCCACAGAAGGGCACCCAAAATGGTGCAGGGACTGCATCAGAAGACATATGAGGACAGATTAACAGAGCTCAATATGTATACCCTTGAGCAAAGGAGGGAGAGAGGTGATATGAACAAGGCATTCAAACACCTTAAGGGCATTAACAAGGTGAAAAGAGTCTAACATGTTTAAATATAAGAAAACAGCAGGACAAGAGGACACAGCATGAGATTAGAGGGGGCGATTAAGGGGAATGTGAGGAAATTCTTTTCACAGAAAGGGTAGTGGATGCATTAGATGTACCTACCTCAAAAATGGTGGCTATGAATACAGTGCAGGGCTTCAGACAGGCATGGGATAGGCATAAGGGAGCAATACAAATGAGTATGAATAGACAGACCACTGACAGAGCAAAGGCCGATGGCACATTTATAAGGTAGAAAAAGAAATGGGCATACTGGATGGGCATTGTGGTCCTTATCTGCCATCAACTTCTATGTTTCTATAAATATAAAGTATGTGTTTAAGACAAGAGTCCTAACATACGTACATTTCCACAAATCACTACAATATTAGCCTAATATAAAGAGATCTATCCAGGACTCCCACACAAATTAGATCTCATACTCCAATATGTTCACAGTTAAAAAATGTGACCATCTATAATAACACCACTGTATGTACAGTAACAGGCTATGGAATCTAAATATGGTTCAATGAAATCAACCTCACTCCCAGGTGAAGGTAAATAGTAAGAAGGAATTAATATCCATTATGTGTGTGAAGTAAGAGCAATAACACACTGTGACTCCATGTATCTAAATAGAAGCCTACCTCAATGTGACAGCAAGCCCCACACCTGCTATATTCACATATCTCCCAAAACACACACACACACACACTGAAGTCCTATAATATGTCAGTCTGAAGAAGAATAAGAGGTCTGTGGATGTTAAATCCTGTAATGTCCCATGAAACCAAAATCTATGTTCATCCCATCTGCTACCATATTGAGATGTAAAACAAGTTTAATCTCAAAAGCTCATCTCTGTTGTGTGCTTTTGAGATTTTCTTTTAAGACCATTACTGACATAGCTGAAATTGAGTGGTCAGGCTGAGAGAAGTGTTGCCCCACTGATTTTTCAGTCTTCTTCATTTTAATAGTATGTCTTTGCGATTTCATCCCAGTGTGGAGCTGTTGGCTTGTCTCTCCAACAAAACCTGGTTGTGGACATCTCTTGCACTGAATGAAATAAACAACATGTTGTGATGTACATGTATAACTCCCATGTACCTTGAATTGTCTGTTTTGTCATGTAACCACACAGTCCAAAGTGGAAATGACCTCACAAGTTTTACAGGTGCGTTGGTTGCGGGGTCGTGGACCATTTAGTGTCATGGTATTCTGTTCTGGTGAAAGCTTGCTCCTAATAATCAGGCTGGCTAAGTTTGATGGTTGTTTAAAAGATAGTAGTGGCAGTTCCTTAATATAAAATAAAATATGGGGTGGTGTGTGAAACTCAAATTTTACACAAACCCTCAGTGTTGGATGGCTAGATAAATTCCTTGAGCTTCGTTCTCAGGGTTTATGTGGCATCCAACACCTCGGGTGTGTGTAAAATTCTTGTTACAGACACCACCCCCCATATATTATTCCATATATTACACACTATATATGGAATAAAAATTAACATACACGTATGCTACTTCTTATATAAAAGGGGACAACATATTCCACAAAACCCTAAAAGATATCATTTCAGCATTGGCATACTTGGTTGTAATAAACTGTGCTCAGTGAAGCCTGCTCACATAAAATTGTCAGATAACTAAGTGGTGACATATTGATTACCAAAATCATTACTTGTTACAAATAAATAATGGTACACATTGAAGATTGTGTTAATACTATGTCACTGGGTGACCAGGGAGGTGGATCAGGGGAGGGCAGTGGACATGGCCTATCTGGACTTCAGCAAGGCCTTTGACACTGTGCCACATAGAAGACTATTACACAAACTGGGGAATATGGGTGTGGGCAGGACAGTAGTGTAGTGGGTAGGTAACTGGCTGGGTGGCAGGACACAGAGGGTGGTGGTAAATGGCTGTCACTCCACAGAGGGAAGAGTGACCAGTGGGGTACCACAGGGATCAGTGCTGGGACCGGTCCTATTCAACATCTTCATCAGTGACATTAGCAGGATCTAGAAGGCAGAATTTCACTGTTCGCTGATGACACAAAGCTCTGTAACAGAGTAGACACACCAGAGGGTGTAGACAGAATGAGAAGCGACCTGCAGAAACTTGAAGAATGGTCAGGGTTTGGCAGTTGAAATTCAATGCAAAGAAGTGCAAGATAATGCATATGGGGCACAAAAACCCTGGCATAATATATCAGTTGGGGGTGAGGATATAGCATGCACCAAGCAGGAAAGGGATCTTGGGGTTGTCATCTCTGATGACCTCAAGGTAGGGAAACAGTGTGACAAGGCAGCAGGTAAAGCAAATAGGATGCTGGGATGTATAGGCAGGGGCATCACCAGCAGGAAAAGGGAGGTCATAATTCCGCTATACAAGACACTAGTGAGGCCCCACCTGGAGTACAGTGTACAATTCTGGAGACCATACCTACGTAAGGACATAGACAGGGTAGAGAAGGTTCAGAGAAGGGCAACAAAGATGGTGCATGGATTGCATCACAAGTCCTATGAAGACAGGTTGAAGGAACTGAACATGTACTCCCTGGAGGAGAGAAGGGAGAGAGGATATGATAGAGACATACAAGTATCTTACAGGGAGGAACAGGGTGCAGGAAAACACTATTTTTAAGCGAAAAGATGTTCCAGGACTAGAGGGCATGGGATGAAGTTGGAGGGAGGACGATTCAGAGGAAACATGAGAAAGAATTTCTTCACAGAACGGGTGGTGGACAAGTGGAACACCCTGCCAGAGGAACTGGTGGGGGCAGAAACAATCACGGGATTTAAGAATGCATGGGATAGACATAAAGGAATTCTAGAGGTCGGGGTAAGGGGAAACAGACTTCTAGGAAAACAAACTGAACTTACAAGCTCAAATGGGCAGACTGGGTGGGCCATAGGCCCTTATCTGCCGACACTGTCTATGTATCTAGTATACCTGAGGTTACAGAACTTACATGACATTGGTGCTTTTTTCCACTAGTAAATGGAATTTAGCATATTCACATTTGTCATATCTAATCACATTTTTGCACAGCGCAAGATACAAAGTCATGTTGAAAACTTTTGGCCTTTCCTTTGTTCATAATCCATTTTTCCTTTTCCAGGTTAAGTATTTTTCTTATAGGTTTGTCTATATTAGGCTACGTAGTTTACTGCTGGAAAGTTGCATTAACTTAAAAAAGTTTGCACATATCCTGGGCTGGATTTTGTGTTTTAGGACTAAGTCCCACTCTGCAGCTGCCAGTGTGGAAAAAAAATACTCCACAGTGGTGGCAGTCCAGAACTGCCATATGGTATGGGTGGCTAGTGAAGCAACAGGCACCTGACTAGCCTGAGTCAGGCTTTCCTCCAAATACCAATGGCAGTATGAATGAAACACACAACAACTGGCCATTTAGGAAAAGGGGGCCCCACTTGGCCATGGTGGGGTCAGACTATGGGGGTCGGCAGCACCTGCAGAAACCTCTCCCATCTTACAGAGGATGCTATGCTTGGTACTACCACGCATAGCATTTTGGTGCTGCTGTGCCAAAAAATGGCCACAAGCTGCCGTAAATTACAGAGTCAGTCGGAAACAGCCCCATGATGGAAAATACAGCACATGTGGAAGACCTTGTGGACCAGCAAGGTTTTTCCATGTGTGTGTGCAGAAAGGGGGGATTTTTATTATTTTTTCACTAGCCTGTGTCATCATCCAGTCCAAACTGGCCTGCACATTCCATACCTCTCCCTTTTCATGATTGCTGATCATTATACTATAACATGTGTAAAACAAAAAGCAATGATTTCAATGGCTGAAAGCAGTACAGAGCCATGTAATGCCATCTGTATGGCCCAGTTTGTGCCTGAAAATGGTCCCTGGGATCAGTGTATCTACCCGGTCAATAAATAAAAAAAATAATTATTAACCTATAATTACATACATGAACTACTTTCAGTCCAATGAACCTCACTACAAAAATACTGTAGATTAATATGCTGCAGCACTCCCAAAGCATAATGTCCAAAACTGCAAAAGCAAAGACTGACTAGTAATGCTGAGCCCGATTCTCAAAGCCCCTAGAAAGACGCAAGGTGCCTGCATCAAACCTAAATGATGCAGGTGGCACCTTGCACCAAAAGATGCTCCTGGAGCTATTCAGATATGCAGCCTGCATAAGACCAGGCTGCATACATCGAAGGGAGCTAGCACCAGCCTTGCACCACTAAACTGGTTGCGGCATGGTGTTAGGGGGTATGCAGCAGATGCAAGCTCCCACATCCCCAGTACTGTGATTCACAAAACTTCCCTGGAGGGCACATTTCTACCTACCGTTAGACCAGCCAGGGCTTTCCTAATGGTATCTGAGAATATGTCCATCTGGGACAGTTGGGCAATGTGCTGCAATGTGCCACCCCCCCCATCCCTGACATCTCTGGTAATACTCATGTATGCAAACAAAATAAAAAAATAAGCAAATAAAATATGTTCCCTATCCCTGATGTCCATGGTAATAAACATACAAGAATTAATACCCACCTCCCTTCCCTGGTGGTGTAGTGCCCCCTCCTTGATCCCCAATGTCCCAGATAATAAGAATGAATAAGAACACCCCCCTCCCCATTTCCCTGGTAGTCTAGTGAACCCCTTCCCCCATCCCTGATGCTGTCAGTAGTAATAATTATTAATCTCTCCTTCCCTGGTAGTCTAGTGGCCCCCTCCCCAATCCTCTATGCCGCCGGTATTACTAATGATTAATTCCTCCTTCCCTTGGTAATCCAGTGGCCCCCCCTATTCAATCCCCTATGCTGCTGGTATTAATGATTATTAATCCCTCCTTTTCTGCTGGTCTAGTGGACCCCACTCTAGCAGACAGTGCCACCACCCCACTCCCCCCATCCTGCTACAGAGCTGGCAACTGTCACTGGCTCTGTATCAGGATGGGGGGAGTAGGGCAGTGGGTACTGCCTGCTGGGGCAGGGGTCCCCTAGACAGCCAGGGAAGGAGGGATTAATAACTAATACCAGCGGGATTGGGGGGGGAGTAGACTTCCTGGGAAGGAGGGCTTAATAATTATTAATCCCGATGGGATTGGGGAGGGGGGCCACTATACCACTGGGTAAGTTTTCTTGTTTTAGTATTTATATGATGAAATGGGGGAAGGGGGCACATGACCACCAGGATATGTATTTTCTATTTTTTTATTATAAGGGATTGGGGATGGGGGGTCCGCTACCTGGGTCCTGCGGCAAACCTCTTCCATGCATCTTGTATTCATCACATGGGAGCGGTCAAGGCAAGTGTGGGGATTTAGGCACTGGGACCCTTTCTGTACCAGAATCTGGTGCAGGTTCCCTGGCACACAGGGTTTCGGTGGCTTGCGCTGATCTCAACCCTCTGTGAATCAGGCCCAGCCGTTATGTTCAAAAATCCTGGGGAAACCCTCTCCCACAACCACTTGCCTCCTACCAAGCACTGCAGCTGCCACAGACACAGAATGAGAGCTCCATCATTCCATATCAGTGACTCACAGCCACTGACTTCTGCAAGCGTGAGGTGATGTCCTTTCCACCCACCCCCACCCCCGATGTTGCAATGCACAGCACTGTCCCAAGAAAGATGGGACTATATAACGTTTGACACAAATGTTCCTCTTCTGTGAGTCTCATTACCTATTTTAAATACTGTTTTAATGTTTTTAATCCAAATTATTTACCTATGCTAAGGCACTTCAGGATGTGCGATTATGGTCAATAATCACATGACTCTCCTGGGTTATTAAAGATACTCAGCACAAGTATCACATGCCTAACACCCTTGAGAGGTCTGTGACTATTGACCCAACAATCACACACACACACTGTTGTGCCGCCTTATTGCAGATATACTTTATCAACATACAGTAGATTACATGATTTCCTTCAGTTTGTATGTAGAAAAACCAATCATGACTAAAAATAATAGTCTCTGTTTAGTTCCTGCAAGACCCAGCCTTCACAAGTTCCCAATCAAATTTCCATTTCCCTAACTTCATTCTTTGTTTTCTGTTATTGAAATATTAGCAAGCACTCCCCCTAATAAGTAACCAATGGGCATCTGTAGTAGTGAATTTCAAGACCAAAACATTATGCTTTATATGATGGAATTTATTGCTAAAGTCAATAAGAGCTAAATTGTACACCAAATCCTCTTTAGCTTCTATCTATAATTTATGGATCAACTTCACCAGTAAAGGTACAGTTGAATAATTCTAAGTATTACTTTCTCTCATACCTTGTCTCTGTTGCCACGTATTGGGCCACTGCTCCACTCCAACCCACTCTTTTTCTTAACTCTGGTACAGATAAAGTCTATTTGCTGACTGCTTTAATACAATGTGTACTACCTTCCTATAATCCCTTATCACTTTTATTTTTAACATTGATTATTGTTATGAACTCATCAGGTAGTATTGTCTCCTGCTACCTTATTACTGTCACAATCAACTGACTGACCACACTAATGCTGTTACAGTTTATTTATTGTTTGTAACAACTGCAACCATACTTAATATTGCTACCTCTGCTGTGTGTAATGTTTCTTGTCCAAGTGTCGCTGTGTTATCTATTGTCATTTTGTGTTAGCTGCTGTTCCCACCTGATGCGGAACCTTTGTAAAAGAGTCTCTGACTCAAAGGTACTTGTAATCTGAGAAATAAATAAAATGTTTCCCTTCCATCATTTAGATATCTATTCAAGTACAAATGCTTCTGCAATCTTAACTAATAGTAATGTCAGTTCAATATTGTAGGTCTCAAATCTGTTTCAATATTTTCTCCACTGTTTTCTTAGGCAATGGGGTAACATCTACCATCTTCCAATAATTCAGGATTTCTCTTTCCAACATTTCCAAAAGACTTACCAAAAATTGCTAAGGTACAATAAGGTCTCCAAAATCAGTTATAGTCGATTGCTCTAAATTCTTTGCTACAGTGCAAAAGCAATTATTTATCTTATTATAGTTTTTAACAATTTCCTCAACATCATTTCATGTCAACTGCCATTTATGGTTTTATTCAGTTGTGGTAAAATATAGAATTACCTCATGATTGTAATTCTAGTTTATCTTTAAGGGGCAATGTTCGCTGGATAGTGACTGAATAAAATACTTTTAAACACAGAATCTGGATTTGGTTTTAAGAAGTTTTTTTTTTATTTTAACACAAAAATAACTTGTGGCCCTATTTTTAAATACTACAATGAAAATGCAGGATAGTATTAAGTCATACTGAATTGATTCCTGGTGCTACAAGTATATACTGTAACACTGGGTACAATAAGGAGCATGTAGGTATGTAAGAAGGTTATGTAGCCCATTGAGGCACACCCACACAATGATCAGCAGTAATGACTACCTGTCTTAACAGGAGCTCATATAGATATTGAGGTCTGATTTGACTTGAACAAATGGTTTAAACTCAACCACATAGTCAGGATGTTCATTCCAAGAACCAACAACTCTGTATAAAGAAGAATCTTTTCATATACGTTTTGAAAGAGTTTGTCTTGTAAATAATAGAGCTCCTGGTGCTATGTGTATTAATTTTAAAGACAAAATATAGGTAATTAAATACTGATTGAGATATATCATCAAGCAATTTCCTCTTAGATGCCTCCTTTTTAAATTGTATAGATCTAATCTGGTTAGTCTTTCTTGATATGTATAATTTCCCCAGGATATATAGCCATAAAAATCCCTCATTGGATTATTTTAATTCTTATTATCTTACTTTGGGATCACTGCAGATTCCAGAATAGGGGACTACAGTACCAATTTGGCCTTAAACAGTACTTGTAAAGCGTCAGTAGCACCCTGCTAGACTTATTAATAAATGCCCATCTAATACGTCCCCATTTTCTGTGTGCACAGCAAAAACAACAAAGAGAAATGTGCACCCACCAGACAGAAATGAAAACTGTAAGGCTAGATTAAAGGGACTTTGTCAACCCTCTCAGGCCTCATAGTATCTGGTTGAAAAAAACACGTTATTTTGGGTCACATTCTGTAGAGATTGCTGGTGAGTTGGTAGCTTGATTCTGACTCCTTTTTTTACAGCTGCAGTGGGCATAACCCTGCAGATGTTTTGCTTTAGAAAAGGACTCCCTACATAAATTACCTTCTAAACAACATAATAGAGTGTTAAAAATAGTGTCCTCTGCTGAAGCCTCATTACTACCCTGCCTGTGTGTATGGGATCTGGAGAGCACTATTTTTCCTCTGGCTTGAGAAGTTACTTTCCCCTCCTTGCAAGGCATCAAAGGAGGCAGGACTTTGTCTAGGGGCATGACCAGGAAACCTGGATGGACAGGTTCGGGGGAGGAGGGCAACCAGGTGCCATGTACTGGGGCAGGCAGGTGTTCCCAGGAGGAGGGAATTTACAGCCAGGGATAGGGAGGAGAAACTTTATCATTTCCTCCTTTTCCTAGGTTGCAAGAACAGACTCAGAGAGAACACCACGGGTATTGTCAAAGAATATACCATAAGGCAACAGCAGAAAGTAGACTTTGTGAATCCTGGAACATTCTGGTATATGTTGAGTTTTCATGCTCTGACATTTATAAAAATAAATGAATATGGTCTGCATTCCAATTACAATATATTTTGTGATACACTTTACTCCCTCCACTCCCTCTACTGACACCGCAACATTTCAAACTGCAACACTGGGGCTGGTAGCATGGCATTATTGCCTGGGGGTTATAGTAAGAAACTGTGAATGATCTCTGTACATCCAGCAGAGAGAGTTGGATTCTGCATGTAGGACTGCTATCAGTAGCACATGACCCTAGGAGGACAATCAGAAAATATAAGCTTTTCCCTATCCTCATTATTTATTTATTTATTTATTGAGATATTCAGAAAGACCTTTGAGTCAAAAACTCATTTACAAAGGTTCCACATCATACATAGAGTACAGAAGGGACGGAACATGGTTTACAGGTTGTTTGCGCATAACAAAAAATCTTACAAATTATTTTTTAACATGGTTACACATTTCATTCAGTGAGTGAGCTACCCTTCTAGGGGAAACATGATTTACATGAGAATCACACAGCCATAGAGGAGCAGAGAGGTTCTGAAGTGGCTGTTTGTCAAAAATAAGTTATCTCATGGGAGCCATTTGCGTAGGGGAGTCAGAGAAGTTCAGGGTCTACGGGGGGTCAGTTGCAGTCACACAGGTTGGAGGCTTGTAGGTGATTCCTTAGTCTGGTTTTGAAATGGCCAAGCCTAGTTTCTTCCATTATTAAGCTGGGGAGTGCGTTCATCCAGGATGGGGCTTTGTAGCTGAAAGTTTGCTGGAATTGAGAAGTCCTGCCACAGGGTACCCATAGCAATGGTTTGTTCTAGCTATGGGTTGTTCTGCCTGGTGGTGTTGGGAGGATAAATTGGTTTACAGCAGGGGGGGTGAGGCCTAGGATAATCTTTTTGGTCATTAGGCAGGTGTGATACCTGATTCTGTTGTCTAGGTTTAGCCAGTTTGTGGTATTGTAGAGGGTGCATGTGTATGTGAGGCGATCACAACCTAGGATGAGACGGCAGGCTTTGTTAAGCACAAGCTTGAGTTGGTTTAGGGCTGTGGGGGCTGCTGCACTGTAGACAAGGATGCCGTAGTCTAGCAGGGAGAGGACAGAGGAGTTTATGGTGAGTTGTAATGCTTCAAGGGTGAGGCAGTATTTGTAATGGTAGAGAACTCCTAGTCTGGAGCTAAGGGCAATTGACAGGTGTAGGATATGAAGATTAAAGTTGAGGGCAGGGTCTAGTGTGATCTCTAGATATTTAAAGTTGCTTACTTGTTCTAGGAGGGTCTGATTAGTGGTGAGAAATTGGGGCAGAGGTTTTTGAGGGGGTTCTGGGGATGTGAGCAAATCATGACTTTTGTCTTATTGTAATTTATTGTAAGATGCTGGGTGGCAAGCCATTGTTCAATTTCATGGAAAGAGTGTTGGAGAGTTTGGTGGAGTTTGAGTGGTGCCGGGTCAGAGGCGTACAGGACAGCATCATCCATGTACAGAAGCAGGTTGCCGGGGCAGGCAGATGGGAGGGAGTTTAGGTATAGACTGAAAAGTAAGGGGCCAAGTATTGAGCCTTATGGGACGCTGGAGCAGATAGGGAGGTGGGGGGACAGGACAGTGCCAACCTTGACCATCTTCATTCTATCGGTGAGATAGCTGGTGAACCAGTTCATGGTGTCATCGGAGAAGCCAGTGTTAGCCAGAGGACTTAGTAAGAGGGCATGGTTGATGGTATCAAATGCCTTAGATAGGTCCATGAAGATGGCACCTGTGAGGTGGCCACAGTCCAAGGCAGAGTGGACATGGGAGGTAAATTCAAGGAGGGCAGTGGTGGTACTATGACCCTTTTGGAAGCCTCGTTACTGGTTATGGCAACATATTCATCTGGATGTAAACACTGGATCAGAGGCAATCTGATTTAAGTACAGGGACAATTATTACCAGCAGAATAATAAAAAAGTATAAATAATTTATTTTTATCAATGATACCAACTGGACTTGCAATTCATATAATCTGAAATGGTAAATACTCACATATCTAGTGTATTGTACAGTTGGCAAATGTTTACATGCTTTATGCAGTGATGTAATACCCTCCCTGTAAAGTAAGAAACACTATTTAATTGAAATATTTAATAAATAAATAAATAAAATGCTAAGTCCCAGGTCTTTTTACTTCACTGCTTATTAACACAGCGGAGCCATATGCACATTTTGCAGTGATGTAAAATGTGTTCGCTTACAAGCATATATTACATTGTGTTAATTACACAGTGGTTGAAAAAATGTTCCGAAAGCTGAACAATTATGTAATATTGATTCACATAAGAGCATTATATGTAATGTCAGGCATATATTAGAATGGGAAAGAAAACTCATGGAATTAGTCATGTAAGTGGTATACTCATAAATGAAGTGCTGAAATGATAGGTCATCTTAAGGTGTTGTTATGAAATCCAATAGCAGAAGATGCTCCTATTCTGTTTTAATAGCTTTTGAATTGAAATATTCTTGTCATGAAATACCTTTAGCAGTAATACAGTAGTTATTCAAGCACATCTTGTAGAGACAGTATATTAGGCCATTTGCTGCTCACAGAGTCAAAATTTATTGCTGTGGGAATGTTAAAAGTAATGGAAGAAATTCTTCACCTTCTATTCAGCAGTAAATGTAGGCTATGTTTTATGGTGGATAACATGCATAGCTCAGAAAGCTAACTTGTTGCCTAAGTGGTTGTTATCTGAATGTAAATTGTATTTGGCACCTACATGTTACTACAAGGTGATGTGTATTACTTGGGCGTTGGGTTTGCTTGTGAGACAGTATGCCTGGAAGCTTTAGCTTGGCGATCGTGTGTGAGATGAAGTGTAGCACTGTCTTGTGAAGCGACCCAAGACTTGTTTTTTTAGCATGCAAATTGGCATCGTGTTGTGAATTTTAAGGAATAAGTACAGATTGATTCAACCATGGCCTAATGAAGAGAGTGTAGATTTTAGTAAAAGAAGATTTTTAGGTAATATGTTCCTTTGGATGTGCCGGATTTCCATAGCTGCATTATTGCATATGTCTGACAGACATAAAAAATGTAAATGTAAAGAAATGCTTGATTTATTTGTTAAATTCTGGTTTCCAATTCTGCAGGCCCTCTCCTGTCAGTGTCAAGGGCAGATGCACTTAGTTACCTTAGTCCAGTTCAGTTAAAGGTACTTGTTGAAACATTATATTAAAAAGTATGGTCAATCACTGAATACAGTGCAGGGCTTCAAACAGGCATGGGATAGGTATAAGGGGAGCAATACAGATGAGCATGAATAGATAAGCCATTGACAGAGCAAAGGCCGATGGCACATTCATAAGGTAGAAAAAGAAAAAGGCAGACTGGATGGGCCTTGCTGTCCTCATCTGCCATCAACTTCTATGTTTCTATTTCATTCAACCTGTCTGATAAAGAAAGCTCCTTCTGGTTTATGGATGTCATCAATCAACTACAATGGTAATATTTAGTTACTACAGTGACATAAATAGATGCCATGATTCCTAACTGCAGTATGTAAGAAAAACAAATAAACTTGTCAGGCTAATTTAACAAAAATAAAAAAACAAACAAAAACATTAAAAAAATCCATTATGCTAAGGCCAGTGACTTTGCACTAGTACCCCCCACACACACACACAATGGGCCAAGCAGAAATCATCACAAACACATTGACACCATGGCTTGTGGTGTGTGCAGGCTGAACAAGTATAGGGTGCTGCAGAGATGTAGTTGTTACTAAGCACTACCTATGATTTAACAACTCGGGAATTCAAGACTTTGAGTATATAGCCTGCTCACTGGCCACCAAAAGAGCACACCTGGCTCCTGGGGACACCTCTGCATCTCACAACCAGCATAATTTATATCAGTCTAATTGTGAGAAAGATTCTACCTTTTTTCCTTTCATAAACAAAATTACTATCTGGAGAGCCCCTCCATCACCTTAAGGTTCCACTGGAACCACGTTTCAGTCTTCTTATCCTAATATTTCTTTGTTTGTACTTTTTATAATAAGGAATGGGAACATTGTTTAACCAGGAGTAACACACTAAGCCGAACATTGTTTCCAGATATGACCTGGGAGCACAAGGAAGTTAAGTGACTTGCTCAGGATCACACAGTATGCACCTAGGATTCAAACCCAGGTCTCTAGATCTGTAGCTCAGAGCCTTAACCCACTGCACTATATTGCCTCCTTAGCCTATAGTCTGCACTCTGGGCCAGCAAAGAAACATAGACCACATCTTGCTCCTGCGGACAGCTCTTCATTTTCTGACAGTATCATTTACATCAGTCTACTTGGAAGAAAGATGCCCATTTTTGTTTTAATCAGTAAATAAAAAATATCATCTGGTGAACCACTCCACCCTCCCAGATCCCACAGGAACAGTGTCTCTCCCTTCCTCTTCCAACAGGCTGCACTATAATGTGTCTCGTTTGTAGAATGTCTGATCAGTGTGCTTTTTTTTTTTCTTTTTACAGTCTACTCTCCAGCCAGCAAAGGAACACAACTTGCTCCTGGGGACACCTAGCATATTCCTAAACACTGTCACCATTTACATCAGTCCGGTCAGAAGAAAGGTGCTACTTCTTTTTATCATCAAATTGAAAAAAAAGAGGAAAGGACTAATATCTTGAAACAGATTTAATAAAAATGATTCTGCATTTACTTTGAAACACATTTTTCAGCTCTCCACTTCATCATTAGGAATGGCACTCTGCTTGGGGAAGGGTGCTCACTGGAGCAAAGTGGCAACATGTATGTTTCAATGCTAAACTATAACACAATTGCTTTCATTGTTTTTCTTGCACTATAACTGTTTTAAGGGGTTCAAATACATGCTCAAACCCATGGGTAACTACTGACAGCAAAATAGTGCTGCTTCAAAAGTTTTCACCCCAAATTAGCAAACGTGACTGTGACTTTAGGGGCAGTTGCCTCTCCAAAGACTGTCATGACTGTAAATTCTCCCTCTATCTGTTTGCCTGTCTGCCTATCTGTCTATATGTCTTTGTAACATGGCACAAAAAAGACAACCCAAATGAAGCAGTCAGATAGGTGGAAAGACGACAGGTGGTACAACAGAAACCATGGATTAATACCATGGTAGATCATGGTTGGGAGCGGGGGCATGCAAAAAGAATTAAACCACAGTTGGAAAGCTGGAGGAGCCGAACAGCGGTGGTGCAGATTAGTACAGTGAGCACGAAAAGCTGTGCTGGGTCACCCTCTAGTGGCAAGGGCAACAAGTGGCAGAGCAGGGACAGGCTGGGCCACACAGAGCAAGTAAAGAGCAGCACAGCAAGTGGCTGCAGTGAGACAAATACATGTAGGAGAGTGAGCAGTGTGTTTTACTGCAGCAGTCGGCAGAACCACAGACAATGACAGCGGTAGTGTGCAAAATGGCAGCACCAGGTCTGTACAATTGCCAAACCACTGTGACTTGTATCGCAAGTGTGTCCATGCAGTAACTCCTCCGCGTCATCGATCGGAACATGTAAATGGACAGCAATACCCAGAGTGCAGCAGCAAACACCAGTGAACTGCACAACTATCAGACTGAAATGAACACGGAGAGACACATAGAAAGATAAGTGGGCACACTGAGGAATGTGACATTCTGGGCTGCATATGTACTGTGGGTGTAGTGTAGGAGCCGATAACCACATCAGTATATTAATAGATAGGAAATTGTAAATGTGCACGCGCCCGTTGTCAACTGAGCAGAACATCATAAAGACAGTAGTGAGAGACAGAAAACTGCTATTTTGAGAAGTCTTTGTCAGTCATAATAGTACTATGTAATAGTAATCATAAACAGTAACCTAGCACAGTGCTAGCCATGTTACAAGTGGATTAACCCACTTGAAAGCATGGATCTACTGTGGAATTAATCCATGATTGGTTGGTTGGACCCACTCGGCCTTCGGTCTCGTGGTCCAACCCCCAACCATGGATTAATTCCACAGTAGACCCATGATTTCTCATGGGTTAATCCTTATATGTAAGTATCTATCTTTCTGTCAATTGCATCTATCGCTATTTTTACCTATTTGTAAAACAAACCTGCATATCACATTTGCCTGCACTCTGAGCACATACTTATGATACAGTGCATATTTGTACTCCACTTCTGCATAGACCGCATACTGTCCTGATATTCCCATTATCACAAGCATAACTACCTTAACTTTATCAACAGTGACCCCTTCTGAAAGTTACTATCACATTTTCTCTCCTAACAGAGTCCATCATTACACCTGACTGCCCAACATCAACATATTGCTTAAATATAAATTTTATCACCTCATGGACAGAAACCCTCTTTCTCTATAAAACTGTGTAAATAATCTCAAAACTGAACATATGCCAGTCATTACTTTTTCATGTACTGCCACCTACTGTACCTGTGAAACCTGTATTGCTTATCATTCCTTCCATTGAAATCTACACCTCCATATCTTTTCCTAATAATGTGTATGCCTTCCTTAGAATAGAAAATAAAACAAATCTTACCACTTACAAATCATTGTGCTGTTTCTCCATGGCTCCTTAACAATTCCACTCAATCTCACTAACTTCTTTATGCAGCTGTGGTGGATCTGACCAGAACTTGTTTCCTTCTAAAAGTGAAGAACATACTGCCCCCCCATACTGGTGTTACCACACAAAAACATGTTTGCTCACAGTCCTTGTTCAACTCCCGTGGCCTATTTCCTGCCACTCATGAGGAAGTAGATGGGGAGGAGACTACTGCATCATGAGTGACTGCTAAGTCTGTAGGTGTTCCTAATGTACAGGAAGTATGCAATAAGATTAGATCAAGGATTTGAAACAAAACAAGGTTGAGTATATTTATACCACTAGCATGCATTTCAGTTCAGCAAAGTAAAGAAGCAGATGAAACAACCAACAACATCAGTGTATTTTAGGGAAGGTAAGCAGTCGTAAAATGTTAATTATCAACTCAAAATAATATGATGCAAAAGGTTTGACAGTATCCCTTTAAAGGTAAAAATTCCTTTATTCTCTAAAGGAAGTACAGAATGCAGTTTCAAATGGTGTATAACCTCCAGGGGAACTTTGGGCAAGTCACCCAACAAAAAAATAAGTTTTCTCTCCAACTGCTGTTCTTTTGAGGTGAGTCCATGAATACTCTGCTTTATCACTTTTACATGGTTCTGTTCGATAAATCGTCTTTGTCTTTCAATTGCCCTATTACTAAAAGAACACACAAGCGCAAGGGCCCATCTGCTACTACTATTATTTTAACTGCAATCTTCTCCTTTTTCAGTATTATAACTAACTTAGCTAACGGTAAGAGTGAGGAACAGCATAAGTGCCCACACAGGTCCATGACACATTATGGTAAGTCTGCACAACACAAAACAATGTAAAGCTGATGTCAATCTATCTTGCTCAGATGAAAGAATCAGCACTTGTGGAGCAGAAGTTCCCAGTGAGACTGAAGGACATTGATCTGTTTTGACCAACAGCTTTCAAAACCTCTGTCATTGTTATTTCAGCTTCACACTAGAGATGCTGTGATTGGCATTCTCAGTAACAGAACTGCTAAAGTGACCACTGAATACTGAATGGTCACTCATAAGAACTCAAGGAAATATCTTAGATAGAAATAAAAGGAACGAGGGAGCAATTTACAAAAAAGAAGACAACAGGAACAGATGTATTAAATGCTGAAAAAGTCAAAATGCTGTCTGGAAAAAAAATATTTTAAGTGTAATTCCTCCCACTGTGCCAGTAAGAACAATAAACATTCAAACAGAACAAAATCCTTTTACATTCGACTATAATGTAGCTAAGACCTAGCTAGATTAAATAGAAGGCTTCCTGAACCCATCACAACAGAAGCAGCTGTAGAGGCTGACAATTCTATTTAATGGCAAAGGTATTATTGTAAAAGTATGGTACTCCCAGGTCTGAGATCTAACAGGAGAAGCTCAGTAACGTACAGAATCCTAAGATTTACACAGTCAGTTACTACTCAGCTATCTACTGTTGTATCAGATATGATTCCATAGGCACCCAATGTCCATAACCTTGTTGCATCTCACAGCCAGCAACATCAGTATCAACATTCACTTCACCAGCATCAGTTTTTAATACAAAAACTGTTCAATAATCATGGACTCTTTGTCTGTTAGAACAAAATAACCTACTACATAGCAAGTGACTCTCTTTGAGCCATGCAATTATCAAAGAATATAATTGCCCTTGTCCTACAACCATTCTGTTTTCATGATGTTAATGGCTTCAAAGGACTAATTCACCATAACAGTATATAATCACACATATCCCTATAATGTGAAGCATCATGGAATGTATATGCAAATCACCACAAAACTGAGGCTGGTTCTGTTTTAAACAGGAATACTTGAGCTAGTTCTGTTTTAATTGGGAATTCATAGAGCTGAAATTTTAATGGTGATTTGCATATAACGGTACATCCCACAATGTACAGAACTATGGAGTTATGTGTGATTACATATTTCTTCAAAACCTGGCTTTGTTGCCAATGTCCTTTTTGGGTAACCCTTACCTCAATGATGTTGTGCTGAGTTTCTTTGTCTTTTTAGCTTAACTCACAATAATGCGTCCTGGTACTTGGTCACAATATGTAGGAATCTATGAAAATGCTGGTCCAGTGGCACAGAGGGTTGATGCACTGGATGCCACACCTTCCATCACACCAGGAGCCCGGGTTTGCTTGCAGACTCAGGCCACCAGCTTTCAGCTAGGGGGAGGACTGAGTCTACTTGACAGCTCTTTTCTGCAGGGTGGTAGGGTTGAGTTGCATTGCTCCTGTACTGCCACTACATGGAGGAATGGTGGTGGGGCACAGCTTGCAGCCAGAGCAGAGAGCAGATGGTGCCCAAAACATAGTACGTGCATGCCTCTACACACATATACATCTGTGTCATTGCACGTCACCTGCCCGCTCAGGATTCACACAACTGCCCAGCCAAATTAGGACACAGACTGGATTTGGACACTGGGAGGAAGAATGGTCACTCCCCTCCTGGCCCTGCTTCAGGGGAAATCTGTGGGGGTACAATGGCCAGTATGTCCTGGGAGGCATTTGCCAACTGAAAGCAGGGTGGCACTGAAAGGAGCCAGCACCAGGACAAGAAACATTAACATGGAAAAAAAAGAATCTAAGAAAATGAACTCTTGGCAGCTTATTAAACAAGCAAAAGGTGTGTGTGTGTGTGTGTGTGTGTGTGTGTGTGTGTAAAATAAGGGTGAGAGATAGTTTGATCCACACTTGAGAATTTCACCAAACTACTTCAGTTCCCATTGCCATGCTTTCCAAGGGGTAAAGCAGACTAGAAATGGGGGGGTGGGGGTAAAAGGTTTTACAGTTGGTATTGAATATTATTCACTGTAGTTTAAATGTCGAAAGTACTGCAGGCATGAATTCGCTGTGGATTACTCTTTGGAGTGTTCTGACAGAGTCTGCAAGAGTGAGAAGATAGTTGTGGCTCAGTGTCAGCTACAGTAACAGTTATTATTCATTTCTAACCTCAAGACATATACCCAGCCCTTCCCCTTGTATGCTCTTTTTTACCTTCAAGTCAGTTACTACACTGTCTCCAGCCCCATTAATTTTCAAATTAAACAGAGTAACAATACCCCCTTAAAAACAAGTTACACATAAAAAAATAAAAAATAAATGAAAAGACCTTAAATATAGTGCATTATATTGCCCTTCACAGTAGTTTCCATTCATGGATATTTCTTGTTTGATTTTTTTTTTTTTTTTATAGTTTCATCTTTTTGTTTGTTTACATTAAGACAAAACAGACAAAACAGTACTACTTAACTACTGATTGCATATGGTCAGACTGGAGAACTGTGAGCACCTGTGCACAGCTGCTCGGGTCACTCATTCTGTCACCATCCCATTCATAGTGGATGGGGAAATGGGTCTTATGTAACCGATACTGACTCTGTGTGCTCAGTGGCACACCTGATCATATTAAACTTGTCTTGTCGGTGATGATAATGTGAAAAGTGTTGCAGTGTCATCTGGAGGAAGAGTTATGCAGCTACTACTAGGACTGGTGAGCTAAATGATGGTGCCAGTGGATGTCCAGTGAGACTTGACAATAAGAGATTTAGGAGTGGGAATAGTAGGCGATGTCACTTGTTGGACATATCAGTAACTGAATAGACAGTTTATCAGGGGTAAGCTAAGTTTGAGAAAAGTTAAGAATTCAAGATTCTCTGGACCTAGACTTGAGCACCATGATAAGGCAATATCCTCAGTGCTACTGAAACATCTTTCTGAAGTGACTGATGCTGGAGAGTATACAAGAAAATTCAAAACCATTTAAGGACGTCAAATGACATGCCTGCTGGGCGTGTCTGTCTTTCCAGGATTTAACTGGATCATTATTTCTGCTAGTCAGTGGCTTTGCTAAATAAGTAAGCAATAACACACAAGGGGTATGCATTAGACATTTCTTACGCATGGCCAGGGGCATAGTGAGGCACGAGGCCACAGGCCGACTGCCTTCAACCCTGATGGTGCATTAGAACTATCTAATGCACACCTCCAGCGTATCTTATTGCACTTATAAAATGGGACAGTGTATTTTGGATTTGTGAAGAAATTAAAATTATTATGTTTATATTGAAAATGTGTTAAATCTTTAATGTGTTTTGTTGTAAAATAGTTCCTCCACCTGCTCAAGATTGCTGAAATTTTTTTGGACACTACAACTTTTGTCCTGCTGTGGCCACCATTCCTTGCACTGGCTGTCATGGTTACCATGTAACCACCGCCCCCAATATACACTGACTAGTGTTTTGATTCAGTGAGTACTGGACTTCTTTTTTTTTTTCATTAAAGTTTTTATTTATTTTTTTACACTTTTTCTGCTGACTGATGCCCAGTACCTTAGCCTAGTCATGGACCTCCCACTTTCACTCCCACATTTGGCCGTGGCTCTTCAATACCCCCTGGCTTACTACCCTAGGAGGGGTTGCGGCACAGGCCCTATAGTGCTGCAAACGACAGGATAGGTCGAGGAGTCGGCCTGAGAGCTGATTGAAGCCGAGGGCAGGCTTCATCTAGGGTGTCTGGCAGCATTTTTTTCCCCAATGTATGGTGTTGGAGAAGTGTAATGATGACCAGCATCCACCCCGCCTCCCTGAGCAACTGGCATCGGTGTGCTCAGTACACCCAGCTTCCACTAGGTATCTGTGTTACGCCAAACACTCTAACCCCCCAGAAAAGGACAGCAGTCATCGGATGCTCTATCCTTCTCCCCTAGCCAGCCCTCTAATCTCCCGGGCCCATTCCTGAACCTGGGTTGCCTATGTTGCAGGTAGGCAACCTGCTCCTACACCAGCGGGCCGACTATTCATTAACGTTTTCATTGTACTGTAGATTTAATGTATTTCAGTTTCCTTTTTGGGGGGGCATCCAGTTATAGTAGGAGTGAAACAGGCTAACAAGTGGAGTGGGAATCGGGAGGAAAGGCAAGCAGGCGGGTGACAACAAGGAGCGAGCATGAAAGCGTGGATATTTTCGTTTCCTTAATTTATGTTGTTTTTATTGCTCAAAGTGAGTGGCAAGCAGAGGGTAAGCAGAGAAGTCAGTTTTACAGTGGCAGCCAGGGAGCAAGTGATGGTTTAAGACTATGATCGAGCGAGTGTACTGGTGGGAGGAAAGCTGCCAAGAGGAATCGGAATGTGAGCTAAATTTAAACATGGGAGTGACTGATGGCTTGGTGGGTGTGGTTACCAAATAAAAATTTTTAAAAAAGGCTGTTAATCTGCATAGAATGATTTGTTCATTGCCAGGTTTACAGTGATTGAACAAGTAGTTCATGGTTAGTGGCGAGGAAAAAAAATAGCGTGATTGAGAAATGAAGATTCCACTCGGCTTATTAATTTCTAATTTTAAAAATGCATCTGTGGCTGCCTGAACATGTTGCTAGCCATGCATTACACATTTCTAAGGCATGGCTAGCAAACAATGAAATATAGGATTTCCTCTATCCATTTTATAAACTTGCATCATATACTCTGGTAGCAAATCTGAGTCTTCCTCCAAAATGTTCTAGTGTCACTAGCATTCGCTATCCAAAAGATCCCATATGCCCTTGGTTGTCTCAGGTTAGGAGAGGGCAACATCAACAAACTTCCCTTTGTGAAATTCTTTGTCAAGTTTTCTGACTTCATGTAGTGCAATTTGTGTAGATTTTTGCCTGATGAAGTAAGCACTTCAGCAGGTGAAGACTGTGTGTAATGGCACTTTTGATAAATGGTACCACTGTGCATAGTTATTTCCCCACTTTGCCAGATAATGATAGGAAAGGATATACAGCGGCTCCTTCATTAGAGAGGTGCACTATGTGTAGTGTTTGTTTTGTTGTTTATTTTTGTTAAAATTAAAAAACACACTTCCACCCACATAAATCATCTGTCCCTCCCCAGCACACCTTCAGTATACACATTAAGGCTGGGTGGACTGTTCAATGGGAGATCCAGACCCCCAGCTTGAACCTACACTCCACAGACCCAGATTAATGCAGACTTTTCCACAGAAGTCCAGTTCCAGGTCTGTGCAAATGTCATTTCTGCCATTTTGTTTACTGTTGCCATGGGGATGTTGTTGGCACACTCTCTCCACGTACAGGTGGCCAGCAGCATCCAATCAGCCAACAGATGGTCATGTGATGCACTCATGGTATATAACTATGCTGAGTATGCAATGTGGCCCAGATGAGAGACAAAGCCACTTGGAGGAGCAGGAATACCTTGGCAGAGATGCTGCCAGAAAAAGTTGCCAAACAGAACCCTCAAAAAAAGTATATGAAGGGAGAGAAGATAAACTAGAGGGAGTCAGAGAAAAGGAGACTTACTGGGGTGAGGGGAGGTGAGAAAAACTGATCATTGAGGGAGGGTGATGGCGGGTCAGGAGTCAGGACTGGATAAAGGAGGAATCTGGAGGGACTGGGGAGATGGTAGTGGCCTGGGTATCTGCCGGTAGGGGATGTAAAAGGCAGGCAGTGTGGCAGTGTGACTGTATGTACATGAGAAAGGGCAGGCTAGCAAAATATTTGACTTGTTCCATTCCAGAGGAGAAAGGAAGAGACTACTGTGGGCCCGAGAGAGATTTTACGGTTACAGAAAATCCCAAATGCAATTTTTTTTTTCTTCACTTGGCCTCAAACAGTGTAACTGACTGTGTATATGAGAAACGGCAGGCTGGCAAAATCTTTGATTTGGGCCATTTCTGATCCAGAGGAGAGAGAGAGAGACTACTGGGGGTCAAAGAGAAATTTTACAGTTACATAAAAAAAAATACTGTTCAGACATACAACCTATAAGTTGATGTGCCTGCGTTGTTGGCTGTGGGTGGCCCACGGGATAATCTTACTTTGTGACTTGTAGCAGGCCATTTACAGTACAATACAAGTAAAGTACAAGTACTGTACACACAAGTGTCATGATCATCACTCATTCCCCATTATTCCTCCTTATTATCAGTAGTTTTATAGTATAATGTGTTACATTACATATAAGCATTAACAACCCCCCAGTGTGGGACTGTGCTGCATGCGGCTATGTACCAGACGTATCTTCATCTCATTCAAATTCTGAGGCACACTTAAAAGTTGCTGAATTTGGTCACATAACAGTAACTAACTGTACTGTAAGTAATCTTGGAAGGGAGTGGTGGTGGACTGCTGTGCTGTGTATAGTCATGAGTCACGACAGTAAATTTGTCCCTGGCCTATGGGTGGGAATCATCAGAAGGACATCACGTTAGTTAGGGGGATCTTTTGTTATAGGTTAGAATACTAATAAAAAAATAGATCAAAGTGTTGATGAGGCACATTTTATTTCTCAGGCAGGCAGTAACACTGTAAAAGACAGCAATCAGCCTGAAAAGGGAAAACAAAATCAAACCCTAAAAAGTGATTTCTTAACATCTAAGGTTTCGTCTTCCAAGCGAATGCTTGAATCTAAAAAAGGCGAATGTCTCGGATCATCATCAGTCCCAAGTAAAGAAATGGTTATGTAGTTAAAAAAACTAAAGGTGTGGTGGGTACCACTCGCAAAGCACCCAACGGTATGGAGCAATTGCATACTGTGCTACTGCCAGTCCCTCATCGATTCTTCTAAGGTTGAACCCAACAAGGGTAATAATAACGATGAAGAGAATGATCAGGCAGTACAAGGTTTACTGGAGGAGATGGAAACTGCAGATGAGGAAGAAATAGGCAGGACTTTTTTGGTTGTGGAGGAGGCAGTGGGAATAAACCACAAGAGGAACAGGCCCAAGAAAAATCTTGGGGGGGATGGCGGACACTGAAAAAGTGACCATGATGCTATGCCTTCCTGGGGAAAAAAAAAATATATATCATCTTTTGTTTGGTCATATTTCTCCATTAGTGCTTCCAATGAGTTGGTAGCAATATGTGCTATTTGTAAATGGCCAATCAGCAGGGATAAAAAGAAAGGAGCATCGGGAACTTCAGAGCTAAAAAGGCACCTAGACAGATGTCATAGCATTATTGAGAAGTCCAGTTGTGAGTCTCAAAGAGAACATGACAGTAAAAGCTCACTACACTCATGGGTAACTCCCATAGATGAAAGCAGTGGCAGCCCCCACAGCACTACTAAAACACCTCCATCACCACATCCCGTCATTTGAAGGACTCCCCTGACTGTTACTGAAAGTGACCATGTGTTCAAAAGTCATCCTCCTTCAAGGAGACAGCTTACCATCTCAGAAACATATGAGCATAAAGCCAAATATGCCTAAACTCACCCTGTTGCTGTTACAATAACCCCCCAAAAGTTCAGAAATGATAGCTGTTGATTTGCCACCATATAGCGTGGTTGAACATACAGGATTCAGGCAGCTGCTTGAGTACCTCAAACCTCTATGTAGTAAGCCTTCACAGAAATACTTAACAACAGAGATTCCAGATCTTTACGATGTTGTATGTTTTTTGAAATACAACTTCTTTATTGTTTTATAATAAGAAGCATATAAACCAGCATACATAGCAGTAGAGATTGAAGAGTGCTACAGGTATCATAAATTACTATCAATACTCTCCTCCTTCCCCCTCCCCCTCTCCCTCCCCCCTGGTGTGTGCCCCTGAACAAAAGGTAGGGATGCAACCCTCTACTCAGTAGGAAACAAAACAAACACAAGAAAAGGATATAGATGGAGCTACAGAAATCTGTGACAGTTAATATAAATAAAAAGCATAAAGTTTGCCCCATTTTTTGTCAAAAAGTTTGAGTCTATTGCTGGAGCTGGCTATCAAGCATTCAGTTCTGAAGCACAAGAAAAGTTTGTTTAACCATTCACTGTATGAGATTACCAGCTGGTCCATCTAATGTTTGAGTACCAGTTTCTTGACCACCATTGAAATCAAGGCCATCGCAAATCTTTTCTCCTTCATTCCGACACTGGAATAGCAACCTAAGATACCAATTTCTGCTGTAAAGTGGCCATCTAGGCCAAGTTAGGGATCCATCTTATCTTGAATTAACTACCATAAGGGGGAAACCTTGTCACATTGCCAGAAAATGTGTAGGATATTTCCTTCTGCATTGCCACACCTTGAACACAGAGGAGAGGGAAGATGGCCTATTCTGGCCAATTTAACCGGAGTATAATACGTGTCACTAAGAATATGGAATTGGGTAAGTCTGAGCCAATCTTGGGTATTATAAAGGTATAGATCCTTCCATATTTGAGGCCAAATTAGGGGAGCATCTGGTAGTAAAGAGCTCCAGACCTTGGAGCCTGGGAGGGGTTCAGGGTGCCCCACTACTAAGAGGTGTGAGTATAAAAGGGCTGTGGCATGAGGCTTGGACGCTAACTCCTTTAATTGTTCCAAAATGGAATTCAAAGCAGATGGCTTAAAAGTTGTGCCAAATAGCTGGCCTAATAGGTGCCTAAGCTGAAAGATCTTGAAGATGTTCACTTGATTTATGTTGTATTTCAGTAGGATGTCTGAAGATGAAAGAAGAGAATCCTGAGAATAAAATTCAGCAACTGTAGCCTTTCTTAATTGTGGTATCCAATTAGAGACAATACTAGAACCTCCTCTCTTGATGATAGGGTTTAAAAGGAAAGTATGAATTGAGTCTTTTTGAGGGAGAATTTTATGAAAGGAGCAAAACTGGGTGAATACTCTGAGTGAGGTACCAATCACTGATTGGCGGAGCGTGACCAGTATGGATTTCCAGGAGTGGCAGAAGATGGTTGAAATAGTGAGACTGTGAGACTGCAGGATCTGGTCCTCGATTTGCAACCAATATGGGGTATAATCCCGTTCAGAGCTTGAGAGCCATCTGCCACAGTTGGAGACTTGACTAGCCCATTAGTACAGGAAAAAGTTTGGGAGGCGCAGACCCCCCCATATTTTTGGGAGGGCTCAGCTTAATGTAAGAATGACAGGGATGGTTATTCAATCAGAAAAAATTAGAAATTAGAGAGTGTGCCTGCTGGAAAAAGGAGAGAGGAAGCCAGAGATTTAATAAGTTTAAGGGATAAAAGAGCCTGGGGGAGGACATTCGTCTTTATAATGTTAATTCTGCCTCATAAAGATATCGGAAGAGACTGCCATTTCTGGAGATCTTGTTGAAGATGTGTCACCAGGTCAGTTAGGTTTAATTTTTTGGTAAGAGAAGGATCGGTGGAGAGAAGTATTCCCAAGTACCTAATTGACTTTGGAGACCATGTCATGCCGAAATGATGTAAAGCAGCCTTGTGAGTGTGGTGATTAAAGGGGAAAATATCCATTTTGTTAGTGTTCAGTTTGTAACTGGAAAAACTACTGAACTGGGGTATCACTTTTAGCATATTTTCAAGGGAAACAACAGGGCGTCTTAAGTGAAGGAGGATGCCGCCGGCATATGCCAAGAGTGTGAAAGTGGAACCATACACAGGAATACCCTGTATCTGGGGGGGGGGTCATATTAATATGCCTCAGAAGAGGATTCAGATACAAATTAAAGAGGAAAGGAGACAGGGGGCAACCCTGTCTAGTGCCTGTGAAGAGAGGAAAGCTGGAGGTGAACACTCCATTATACAATATCTTAGCAGAGGGGGAGGAATAAATTATTCTCAACTATTGAAGGAAGGTCTGCGGAAACCTCATCTTTCGAAGGGTCAACCAAGGGAATTGCCAGTCCACTCTGTCGAAATCCTTTTCTGCATCGAATGAGATCAGGGCCATAGGGTAAGGGGAGGACTGAGTGGTTTGTAATATGTTTCAGCTTCCTTAGGTGGTCCACAGAGGACCGTCCCAGGACAAACCCTACTTGTTCTGGACACAAGAGGTGGGTCCGTACCATTCAGATACAGAGGGGAGAGAATTTTGGTAAGGATCTTGATATCATAGTTGAGGAGAGAAATAGAATGGCAGCTTGTCGTGTTTGTGTGTGGCTTGTTGGGTTTGAGGAGGAGGACTATAGTGGCTTCTAATAAGGAAGGGTCAAGGGAGGTGGCAGTAAACATGTATGCATACAGCCTAAGTAACAAGGGAGCAAGTTTCTTGGAAAAGGACTTACAAAAGTTGGAAGGAAATGCACCTGGACCTGGAGCTTTGTCTAGAGTTAGATTGTTAATTGCATCTTCCATATCCATCAAGGAGATGGGGGTAGAGAGAAAGGTCTGGTGATGAGTGAAAAGACAGGGGAGATTCACTGAATCAAAATAAGCATCAATTTCCTGTGGAGTCAGGGGAGAGGGATTCTTCCCATAGAGGTTACTGCAAAACCATTCAAACACTAGTGCTATATCCCGGGGCCAGGTCTTAGTAGAGCCATCTGGGGCATGAATGGAAGCGATCAGTCTGGAACCTTCCAGCTTATGCAATCACATAGCCAACAGCCTCTCTACTTTCTCACCTTGCTCAACATATTTAGCTCGTGTTTTAAGGATGGCATATTCTGCCTTCTCTTTCATTAGGTCAGCGTATTTATTTCTCAATGAGATCAGCTTCATTAGTGTTTCAGGAGAAGTAGATGAAGAAAGAGTAAGTTCAGCTGACCTGATTTAAGCTAGGAGAGATAAAGCCTCTGCTTCAATCTGTTGTTTCCTCCTGGAGGCGAGCTTAATAAACTCCCCTCAGAGAAAACATTTAAGTGCACACCAAATAAGATCCTCCCCTGCTTACAGAACCTATGTTCAAGTCAGTGAAGGAATGTATAAGGGATTGTATTTTAGTGAAAATGGATTTATCCTATAGGAGCTGCATATTCAGCCTCCATGCTGTGTCTAGTTGCGAGGTAGGGTCTGGTGAGAAGACATTCCAAGCCACTGAGTGATCAGACAAAACAATCGGCTCTATCCTGGCGTGACATAGACCACTCAAACGGGAAAGACTGACTAGAATATAATCCAGTCTGGACCTGGACTGATGAATATTGGAGATAGGAATATAAGTAATGGGAGGGGTTGAGAATATACCAAGACTCACATAGGCTGAGTAGATCTATAAACTCTCTCAATGCCCTTTGGGATGGAAAGAGGGGTTTCAGCACAAGATAGGCTCTGTCCAGGTCCTGCGTGGGAAGGATATTCCAGGCCCCTCCCAAAATGAAAGATGTGGGTAAGAGAGATGCCAGCCTGTTGGCTAGGTCCATTAGAAATGCAGGGTTGCCCCCAACCAGACCATATAGGCCTCCTAAAATGACTTCAGTATGGAGAAGGGAACCTTTTACCAGAATAAATGTACCCTCAGGGTCAGAAATAATAGACTCAGCCTGGAAAGGGATATTACCAATTATTAGAATAGCCACTCCTCTACATGAGGAGAAGCTGCCAGAAGCAAAGACTTGAGAGATCCCTTGCCTGCATGACCAGATGGCTTCTTTGAGTGTCAAGTGCATCTTTTGTAAGAAAATGACACCAACATTAAGTAAGGCGCAGTGTTTCAAGACCTGGTACCTCTTGGTGGGGTCCTGAACTCCCCTGACATTCCATGATAGGAATTTAAAATTATAACTCATCAAATTGTAATAGATATAATAACCTGAGAAGTCTTTGCATCCATAAACCATATAGAACCCTTAGGGCACACTCCATATCTCCCCCCCAGCCCGATATAAAACCTACAAAGCCCAAAAAATTAACACTGGGGTAGCACATAGATTATATGGAGATAACAGCTACATAGATGAGAACCCCCCCCCATGGAAACCCCTGAAAACCATAACAAATCACTCTGTCATAGATACCCCTCCTCACCCCGCCTCACCAACAAACACTGCCAGGGAACATAAATTCTTATCCCCCCCATCCAAAAAGAACCAAAAAAACCTTAACAACCCAAATCCCCCATAACTATTTACAATGCTCTCCACTCTCCAACAAATACAGGTTAAAAAACCCATAGCCAAAAATGAGAAGTGGAGAACTCTCCCACCTCTGGTACCATTCCCCAAAAGAAAATAAGCAAAACTGACCAGGACTATCCAACAGATGCTCTGGGGAAATGGAAGCAGAGACAGACCCCCCCCGCTATCCAGATGGTGATGCTGGGCCACCCCAAGGTAGCTAGCTCCTCCATGAACCACTCCCCCCCCCACCATCCCTTGCAGTTGAATCTCTCCTTGACCCTCAGGTATAAATGCCCTGCAACATTAACTTAGAGCACAGGATAAGAACAGGTGCTTATGTGCCCCCTTTCAATAATACTTCCAACCCCTGCAGAATCCAGTGGGGTAGAGATCCCTGAATACCCCACACGCTGTTGACCATCATGGTGCTAGATCCCTACGTTAATGAGAGGAGAAAAGTCCTAAGTGCAAGCTCAAAAGGGGTGTCACTGAACTGCCTGGTAGTAACTAGTATGAACTGACATCCCTGGCACACCCAGATCTCCAAAACTGTTGATGACCAAAGCAGCTATAAAACTCCAGAGGTGAACCAGGCTCAACTGTCCAGGTGTGGGTTTTATTTTGACTCGGGTAAACCCCCCTCCCATGTCAGTAACCACATGGTAGAGGCTGTTGTGCAGGGGAACCATTATAGAGATGGTACGGTTCTACCCAAAATAAACCCTCCCGGAAACCTGTATCTTGTCCGTGGTTCTGAGAAATGGAACTTGATAGATTGAACAGTTGAGGGGCAGCAGCACCACCCAGGAGGGCCAGCAGGAAGCATGACAACCCCCCACCAACCCAACAAAGTCAAGGACTGACCAAGGAACCCAGGCCATACTCCCGATCCCTCTCTACACTGATGAAGACAGGATCCCACCCACATCAAGACAACACAGAGAAATTCAAAATCCACTCCAAAACAACCAATGACACAAACAGAAACCATGCTGCTAATTTAAACGGCCTAACCACCCAGAAAAAAACAGTCAAGTTGAGGATAATAGTTCAGGCAATTTCTGGCTCAGTTCTTTCTTTGCTGTCTCCGGATTGTCATATGACTGCCTGGTATGTTGTATGTACACTTGTAGGTGGGCAGGGTACAACATTTTGAATCTGAGGCTGGCAGCAATTATTTTGGAGACTATTGGATGAAAGGCAGATTGCTTTTGCAGTGTTTCAAAAGGTAAATCCTGGGTGATCCACAGAGGCTTGTCTTCCCATAAAATAACTTGCAGCTCACACAACTTAGATAGCACATGCTGCTTCACCAAATAACTGATAATTTTCAGTATGATGAGACTCAGTGGTGCCCCCTCAGAAGGTCATGGTCAGAGGATCTGTGGACCTGCTCAGTTTGGTATGCAGAATTGAAGGGGAGGGTCCAACTACATTAGACAGTAGCTTTTTAATGAATGTAAGGATGTTTGGGCCTTCTCTGTCTTTGGAATGCCAAAAATTAGGGCATTATTTCGTCAGCTTCTTTCCTCCAAAACCTCCGTCTTAGCATGAAGTCTTGTTATTTGCTGTCATAGTTTGACCAGTTCAGGCTCAATGAGGTATTTCCATCCCTCCAGTGAAACAGTGTTGGCCTCCACATTGGTAACCTTGTGCCCCAGGTATCCCACTTCAGATCAGAGGGACTTAAGTTCTGAGGTTATAACCACAAGCGCTTCCCTAAAGGGACGCAGTTCTTGTAAAAATCTGCCTTCCGTGAGAGGACTAGAAGAGGGAGCCTGAGAGGAGGTCTGAGAAGGCTTGGGTCCCTGGGATTTCACCTTTTTCTGAGCCTTCTGTGGAGAGTCAGGAGGAGTATGCAGTGGTTGGGCCTGTCTCATTTCTGAATCAATCGCGGCTCAAGAAGCACTGATGGCGATGCTAGTAGATGTTCAGAAACACCCGTAGTAAGGCAGGCAACCATTTAGAAATTAGAATGGGTCTAAAAGATGAGTATTTAATGTGGATTTCGACAGATGATGGTGAGGAAGAAGGGGAGCTCCTCAGAAAGGCTGCTACTCAACCGCTGACATCAAGTGATCCTCCTACGATGTTGTATGTAAAAAATTAAGACGCGTCTTGTGCAATGCTGTTGGGAGGGTGGCGTATCTCACAACAGATATCTGGACAAGCGGGCAGCCTGAACACTTCATGTCTATCATGGCACACTGGGCATGTTTTGATAATTCACATGGGACTGGGGACAGTGAAGCATCGCAGTTTACTGTTCTAAGAATATTTTATTTTCCATATGAACATACCTCATACAACATTAGTGATGAGTTACAAAAACCAATACAGCAATGGCTCACTTCACAGGGACTGTCAGTTTGCTTTATAGTTGCAGATAATGGGCTCAACAAAATGAAGACCTTGGAGGAGGGGGGGGATTTGTTCACATCCGCTACTTTGCACATTACTTAAATTTAATAGTTCACAGTTTTCTTGATTACAACAGGGAGATTAAGACACTTGTTAACACTGTTAAAAGAATATGCACTCATTTCAGTCACTCGGGCAAAGCCCATCATTTTTTGAAAACAATACAGCAGTAGCACAGTTTACCTTAGCACAGACTGATTCAAAAAATTTCTACTCATTAGAATTTGACCTTTTATATGCTCCAAAGGCTGCTAGAACAAAAGAAAGATGTCAGGCAATACACCTTAGAAAATAAAATTGGTGATGCAGACGTCTATATTACTCCACCACAGTGGGCCATGCTGGAGTTTCTAATTTTCCTGCTCTAGCCTTTTGAGGAAATCACCAGGGAGGTTAGTGCAAACACAGCAACTCTCAGCGAGGTGATAACCCTAATAAAAATGTTAAAATTCAGACTGAATCTGATTAGGGAAAAGTTAGAGAAGCAAGATGATTCCATGATTACACAGGCTGCCAGTGGTGCTGCTGACACATGCAGGTTGCCCCCCAGAATACAACAAGATCTAATGAGACGTATCATCAAAAAATTTGAAGATGACAAACTATGTAAAATGCTTCATTCTGAGTGCTACATTAAAGCAACAATCTTGGACCCATAATACAAATCAAAGCAATTATTGAGTGATGATACTGATGACATCTGTTTTGAGAGAAACAAACAAGAAATAATTGACAAGGTGCGTGCTGTCTTAGAACAGAGTACAACAGCAGCACCACATTCAGAATCTTCTTCATGACACTGCGCAGCATCAGGTGGCCCATTCTCTACTGTTGTGACATTTTCTCCCTCTTCCTTCTCAGTCACTGCAGCTGAATCTTCTTCACCACCAGCCAAGCATAGCACTGTTCCACAATCACTTGGTTCAGCTTCATGTCTCTGGAGTCACTTAGAAGGTGTAATTGTAATATCTTCTTTGTCTGCCTCTTGTAACACAGCCTCAGCACAGACCATTGTTGAAATGTACCTGGAAGAGCCCAATATCTACTGGAATGCTGATCCTTTACAATACTGGAAATCCAAACGAAATATGTGGCATGCTTTAGTAAACATTGCAATGAAGTACATGAAGTGCCCTCTGACTAGCATCTGTTCAGAATGATTGTTTAGTTCAGCTGGTAATGTCATTACTGACACATGATCCTGTTCGACACCTGAAAATGCTGAGCGCCTCACATTTCTCAAAGTCAACATTCCTCACTTTAATTTCAAATATGATACCTGAATAAAACATACATTGACTGTTCTGAGCAAGCCCTATCCACAAAACACTTTCAAGAATTTGTGCCAGTAGTGAAAATCTTTTGTGAATAGGATCTACTACATAAAGTAGTAATTAATTGCAACAAGTCAGGTCAGGATAGACTAGGCCAGGCACTATTATTTGAATGATCACATAAGCAGCACAGAACAGAAAAACAAAATAATAACATCAGTGGGTTCAGAGTCCAAATACAACAAACAACTGCATTTCATGCCACAGACTTACTTGGTGGTACCTGGTACCACTATCTGATCTGGAAGGTAGGGTACTGCTGTCTACTACTACTACTGCTATCACTTTTTGTCCTCAAGAGTCACGACTACTACTTATCACTTTTTGTCCTTACTCCAGTCCTTACTACTACTACATGTCACTTTTTTGTCCTCAGCAACTGATCCTGACTGTACTGTTTTAAAGTTTGTACAGTGCATGACATAGAAGATGCCTGAAACATAGAAACTGAATACTGTTTGTATATTTCTCACATCCCAACATACGGCTGCGAATACGTCACAGAAAAAAAAAATGCTACTAAATTGAAAATTCATATTTCTTTATTGTTTGTGTGTGCGTGATATGCTAGCCTGGGTATATCTCACTTACAGTAACTGGGCTGAGATGATTACATTACTATATTTTATTTTTGATACTTAAACTACTTGGCAGTGACTGGCAGCAATTGTGGAACTAGGAAGGAAGTAACTGTGTTGTGTGTCTGTCATCAGGTCTTCAGGTAGCAGTGGTAAACTTTTTAATAGCTGCACTGCACTTAACAGAAGCAATGTGTGACTGGCTGCCTGCCTGGGTGGTGGTGATCACTATGTCTTTCATTTTTCTTCTTTAAGGATTCAGCATGTTGATCAGATTCAGTAGAAGTAGTCTAAGTACTAGAAAACGTTACCACCTCTTGGACCAGGTTATGTAACATATACCACAGTACATCGGGGCATGCGAAGCAAGTTGCATCATTCACATGGGTAGGGCGGGCTCTCTTAGTGCTGCTTATTTGATCATTCATATCCATTTCTTTGGTCTGATCAGCTCTGACTGGAACATCCATCAAAATAATATCCATTTAGCACCATCAATTAAAAAAAATCTTAGCTGCCTGGCAGTGCCTGCAGTGCCTGGTAGTGCTATGATATAGGTATTTGCATCTGTCTCTCTCTCTCTCTCTCTCTCCATCTCTCTCCCCCAGTGCACTCATGTCAAGAATCAAGCAGGATATGCCACCCCATCATAATAGGCCAGCCATAAAGCAGCTAATAGTGAGTGACTGCTTTTTTATTTAGCAGTTTTACATTCATGTTTATACAAATAACCCATTAAATTATTTTCTTTGGGCCTCTGTGTCAAATGTGACTGACTTTGGCCACTTTTATGCATTTTTTCAAATAACTGTCAATAAATCAGGACTAATCAGAACAAATCGGAACTTAATTTTCCAGTTCTTATTTAATTAGGGTGGGAACCTCACTGAGTTCTCCTAGCCCTAATATACATCTCACCATACCCGTTACTACCCTCATAACATTCATTCTCCTCCCTAGTCCAAGCAAAGTTAAAAGATCACTGTGATATGTCACTCAGGTGTTACTATAGGGCATTAATTCATGGCAGTGTCAGTGAACAGGGAAGCTAGTTGCTGTAATGAGGGACATTTTATGTTTTAAAGGTTTATATTGCATCATTTGGTGTAAGATGGAAGGATAATGGGGTGCTAGATCTTGGCTGGGTGGGGTCTCAATATTCATTTCTCTGTGCCAGGTGGGTGAAGCAAGGTGAGTGGCAGGAATATGCAATTACGGTCATGGGAAAGGACTTTGTTTTTTAAACCATTTTATTAAGGGAAAAAAATGTCAAAGCACATTACATCCTTTTTCACTGAGTCATATACATTATAATGATTCTATAATATCACAGTCACATTTTAGTATTTGTTTTTCTGATATTACATATAATTTAATCTTCCCCACATATATTTTAACATATTTAATAAACTCATACTGAAAAGAAAAAAGCTGTAAGAAGAAGGGCTATGACTTTTTTGGTTGAATGCTCAAATAGTTTTGAGCCTCTGATTATTTTGGATGATGATTGTGAGAAAAGAGGTAATGAACACAGTCTGGGAATTATTAATGGTAATGAGACAATGGGTAAAGTGGGGGACTTGTTAGATGAAGTAAATATATCATGTGATAAGGATTGGGGCTGTAAGAATTTACACCCAAATAGGATAGTGAAAAAGTGTACTACAAATGAAGTGGTTGATGAAGTAGGGACATCTAATTCAACACAGGAAAATAATGATAGTCAGGGGGAAGATAAAAAAGAGAGAAATAGAATAGAAGTAGAGCAGAATAGCTGGGAAAACCAAATTAGTTCCATCAATGAGCAGGTTAATACTCATATTAATACTAGTCAAAGGATATTAATAGAGGGAGGCAAAGTGATATAATAGGTGAGAGTTGGGAACAGATGGAGCAGGATGGAAGTAAAAAAATATCTATATATTAAGAGATTCAATATTGAAATATACGGACAGATATATATCTAGGGACAACAAAGAGACTGCAACTACAAGCTATTTTTCAGGGGCAAAGATAAGAGATGTTAAAGGGATGTTAGGAGACATTGTTAAAGAAAAAGATAGTTCAACAGTTTTGATTTTGTGTTTAGGGGTTAATAACATCAGAAATCAGGGATTAGGAGAAATGCAGAAGGCATCTGAAGAAATAAAGATGGAAGCAGAAAAGCTTTATTGCGAGATATGTTTTTCAGAGATTTTACCAGTGCCAAGAGAAAGTGGAATAACAAATACTAAGATAAAAAAATTAAATAATTGGCTTAGACAGTGGACATTACATAATAATTTGGGATACGTAAGTCATTGGGAGAATTATGCATATGACCCATCTTATTATTGTAGAGATGGACTACACTTAAGTAAGAAAGGTAGTAGAAAATTAGGAATGGATATCAAATTGGTAGTTGATAGTAATTTCAACTAAAGAATAAGGGGAGAGGGGATATGAATAAGCCAAAGATAGTGAAATGTGAGAAGAAATTAGATAAGAAACAAGACAGGAAAGAAAAAAAGTAATTACTGTATGGTTACTCAATGCTAGAAGTTTGAATATGGAAAAGAAAGCTCAATTGGAAGTAAAACTGATTAGTGAAGATATAGCTATGAGTATGGTGATAGAAATTTGGTGGGATCCAGGAATAGACTGGAATATGGGTACTGAGGGATATAAATTATATTCCCAAGCGAGAAAGAATAAAAAAGGGGGAGGAATAGCCATTTATATTAAAGAAGGAATAATGGCCCAGTTGCACAGAGGGCTGATGTGCTGGTGCCTTACCTCAAACCACAACAGTGACCCGGGTTCGGGAATGGACTTGAGTCACTGGGGGTTGGTGGGGGTGGAAGAGGACTGAGCATCTGAAGGACTGCTCTCCTTTCCTGGGGTGAGTTAGGGTGATGTCTCACTCTGTAGCAGCCCCTGGTGGAAACCGGGAGCACTATAAGATGTAGCGTGACATCAGGGGTGCCAGGAAAATGAAAAACATCCTGGATTGGCCAGGATGATGGCAGACAATCTGCTGACACCACCTAAGAACTCTTGAGGAGCCTGACCACCTCAGTAGCACCCTGGGACTGAGAGAAAGAGTGTGTTGGCTACCCTACTGGTGCCCTCCCCCTTGGAGGAAGGGGACCCACTCAGTGAAGGGATATGCTGAGCTACCCCAGGGCTGGCTAGAGTAAGAGGAGATCTAATGACGTTATTTAGAGTAATTAATGACAATGAATTAGTAAAGGAAATTGGGTTGGAGATGCAGAAGAAACCAAAAGGGTTAAGGGGTCATGAAAAGCATATTAAATTAAAATTAGTTAAAAAGAATGGTGCATATTATTCATTTGTAACTAGAGCAGGAAGAGTTTGGAATACATTGCCAGTAGAAGTGGTAAATTGTAAAACAGTTATGGAATTTAAGAGAAGGATTGATAAGCTATTTCTGGAGAATAGGGTGACATGCACCCACTAAGGTGGAGAGCAGTTTATATGGACCTACGGTCTTCTACTGTTCTAAACCAAGTATAAATTACTCTTGTTGGAAAAACATAACAAGTAAGCCCAAAAAATTATAATAAAATAAATAAATAAATAAATAAATAAATAACTGTTGCTGGGGTCTAAACATTATTCCTATTTTTACTATAAGTCATTATTTATTCACAGAAAATCTAGATTTATTGTGGCCCGTTGTTAGTTTATGTCATATAACTCCAATAAAATAATTTTAGGTCTACCATCTATCCACCTACTTATAACAATACAGCTCCAGCCAGGGTACAAACCCCCTTGCCATTTGTATGGTCTATCTATCCAACCCTAAGGAAGAAGGATCCATCCCCTGATTTGTCTGTTTCAGTTCTCCTCTCCTGTTTCCTGTTCAAATAACTCCCACCTGGTCCAACGGTTGATATACTGGGCTTGCCTATGTTGAATACTATATCTAATCCTTTCCATCTCTTGTATTAAAGTAACAATTGCTACCCATTCACCTACGGTTGGGGCCTATTCCTTCAGCCATATTCTTGTAAGGACCTTCAATGCTGCAGCTATTAATACCCTCCAGAGGTACTTGGCCTCCGTCCCCCCAGGGATTTCAGTTCTCTTCCTAACACCATTTGTTCGGGCACCAGCTCTCCTTCCTCCCCTAGAATCCCCTGTATTCGTTTAGTCACAGCCTTCCAGTATGGTTGAATTCAGGGGCACAACCAAAAAGTATTGGTATGTCCAGCAAATTTCTCCCCATGTTTCCTCCAACATGTGCCCTGCTCATTCTGTTTGAACTTTGCCTGAGTCCTGGGAACCAGAAAGTATCATATTCTGATTCACCATAGAAATTCTTGCCAAGATGGCGAGGAGGTGGAGCCCCATATTAGCTCCTACATTTTGTACCAGTTTTCTGGGCCTATTCTGGTATCCAGCTCCTCTTCCCATCTAGCCTTAACAGGGCCAGTGTGATGCCCTTTGTCTGAAATGAAATTACTATATAGAAGTGTTATTGCTCCCCTCCCTGAGGCTGAGGCCCAGATTCTTTTAAATGGAGGGGGACGAGAATCCCCGTCCTCAATTTCTGTTGGACTATTAAGTTTCCTGTTCACAAAGTCTCTGATTTGATAATATCTAAATCTGTCCCCTGGGGTCAAATTAAATAGGGGAGCCGCTGTGTCAAATGCTATGGGGAGGCCCTTTTTTAAGATTTGCCATGGGGAGTGAAATCCCTTCCTTGCTTGCTTGTCACTGCATGCATTCAGGATGGTGCAGCCATCCCCTCCTCCTCCTCCTCCAAGAACAAATTGTAAGCGCTACTCAGTACGGGAGTAACCTGCGCCTGGGAGAGTTTATAGAACTCCGTCAGGTAACCATCCATTCCCTAGCACTTTCCTCCCTTAGTTCTCAATATCTCTGCCAGGATCTCTGACTCATGGATACGAGAAATCAACTTTTCTGCATCCCCTGCTGTTACCTTGAGATGTAGGGTGGACAAAAACTGTGCTACCCTGTTGCTGTTTGGGAGTGGCCCTGCACTATATAAGTCCCTGTAGTACTCAGAGAAAGCTCTAGTTATGTCTTCTGTATTACTTAACGTCCGACCCTTAAAACTAAGTTTAGTTATGGTAGACTTGGCTTTCCTTTGCCTTAGCCTACTTGCCAGAATCCTCATCGCCCTTGGGCCACCCTCAAAATACATTTGTCTTAGGTATATTATATTCTGTTCTACTCGGAATTCTAGGATTGAGTTAAGCTCTTTTCTGAGGGCTGGTACCCTTTTTCTTTTGTTGCTTCATATGCATTCTTTAAGGAGGCCTCCAGCTCCCTAATTTGCTTCTGTAGGGCAGACCTTTTAGCTTCCCTTTCCCTTTTATGATGGGCAGCCAGTACTATAAGCTTCCCCCTTACTACAGCCTTTATTGTATCCCATAATATCATGGGTGATACATCATCTGTGTCTTTCATTTCTAGGGCCTCCCTTATCATCTCCTGCACTGACTTCTGTACTTCTTCTCCTTGCAATAGTGACATATTTAAGCACCACACCATTTTTCCTAGCCTGTCCCATTTTGTACTTCAGGAGCAAGGGATTGTGGTCTGATAGGAGTATTTCTCTTATTTCTACTTTTACTACTTGATCCATATGTTCCTTCTGAACTAAGAAGTAGTCTAGTCTAGAGAAGACCTTATTGCATAGCAGAGAAGTAGGTATAATCTCTTTTTTGCCCATGTATAACTCTCCAGGCATCAGCATATCCCAGTTCCACTAGGAGCTTACTCACCTTTGTTGCCACCCTAAGGTCAGACCTTGAGTTTGGTGAAGAGGAGTCAAGATGATCTTTCAGGGACAAATTTAGATCCCCTCCCATAATTAGCAAGCCTTCCGACCACCCAGCCAACCTCATGAACAGTGCTGTATAATAGCCATAATCAGAACCTGGAGGGGGCATATATCGATGCCACCATAACCAGTTACCCATTATACATTCCTTTCAGTGCAGCTAGGCATCCCTCTTTAACTGTAAGCTTATCCTGATGTTGAAAAGCCACCTGGTTTGGGACCAAAAGCACCATACCCCTATGGCGGCCCCCTTTATATGAAGATGCGATTACTTGCGAGAAGCCGAACTGACTCAGTATCTCACGTTCAGCACTGGAGAGGAACGTTTCCTGCAGTGCGCAAAAGGCTGCCCCTACTTTTTAGCAAAGGCTAGGACTTTAGCATGTTTGACTGGATTTGATAGACCATTTACGTTGAAGGACAATAGGGAGGTACTGACACTATACAGTTTTACATCTTTTTAAGTATCCCCTATTGTTCTCCCTTTCGACATGGACTAAGTTTTGCTGAAGAGGTAACCCAGATCTCTGTATTGTAGCAGATATTTCATGCAGCAATAATAACGCACAACTATATAGTCTAGGACCAGAACTATTTAACATATTAACCTTTATAGAGAACAAAGAGGGTGAGAGGGTGTTAAAGGAAGAAAAAAAGAAAATCCCCAACTAACCCTCTGCAACCCAAACAGTCCAATGTGGTACTCCCCAGGTAGAAGGCCTTTTACTTAAAGGCCTTTAGTCCCTCCCTTTTATGCCCTATTTAAAGGCACATGTTCAGGGAAGAAGGGGGTATCCACCCTAACTAGTAGGGTCTCCTTCCTGAGTCCTCACTTAGTAAGTCAGGCACAGATGTTTTAATACATGCCAGCGGATCAGGGGGTATCTAGGATTAATAAATCCCTGCTCTCCCTCCGCCTGTCCCAGTTTTTGCTATATATGGGGTCATCGATGTGGCAGACTGAACCACCCAGGGAAGCAAAACATATCCCCCCTAGCTGTCCAGCCCCCCCCCGCCAGCCCCTTTAGTCAGGCTCCAAGAACGAGGCCCCCCATTGCTGACCAAATCAGCCAGCAAGATATTGGGCAAATCTGCCCCCTCAACCCACATGCTTTATTCCACTGCAGAATGAATAGAGCACTTCTTGCCCAACAGATAAGGTATTAATGAATCATTAGTGAAACTGGTGTCCCCCTTGACTTCCCCTTCCTCACCCCCCCCAGGCACATCTCCACTTCCTCCACCTTTTTCCCCTTACTTCAAATTCTAATATTATTACCACCAGAGCATTTTTATTATCACACAGTTCTTGATGTGCACAAAGCTTATGCCATTTGTGGTCCTGACCAACTTTCGGCTGTTGTCAAGGAAAATCCCTGAGTGGAAGATGACCTGCAGAAAGTCTGAGTTCTCCTTTTAAAGTTCCACTCTGAGATCCCCTGGAACCTGGAAAGGAATGTTTGTAGCTGGTCTAGACTATCATAATTAAAGCCGGCCAGGGGAGAAAGTGACAAAATGCCTCGCAGGTTCAGGTCTGATGATTACTGTAAATTCTCCACAGTCTCTTAGGCGTTTGGGTCCATCCTGTATACTTAATGGGGGAAGGGTCAGCTGTCCCACAACAATTCAATTAAGTATGCAATGTGGTTAGGTTAAAGGAAACTACTTACATGGTGATTATGTAAGTGTTAGCTGGATAGTCCCTCGCTGTCTTTCTCTGTCTCAAAGGTGATCCTCCCCCCTTCTCCAACGCTCTCTATGACTCCTGGAAGTTCCTTATGTAGGTCTTGCAGCAGAGAGGCCAAATGCATGGCGTATTGAATTGCAGGCTGCCTGTTTCTACATCGGGACATACTTTTCCATTTGGGGGGCATTTCTTCACTTTTTTGCTGTACCTGCTTTATGGGATCAGGAAGCAAAATTCCTCATTTTTGCATGGCCTCCCCGCCTCCTGGGCTAACTCATACACTTCAGGACCTTCCTTCCAATGAATCCTGATACGAGCCGGATATGGCGTTTGGAATTTAAGCTGCCTTTCCTTAAGCACTTTTATGATGGGGCCATATTCTTGTCACTGCCACTGAATTACTGTAGGATAGTCCTGGTCAATGAATAACCTTAAGCCCAAGTATGTGACTTCTTTTTTCTGCCAGGCACGGCAGAGAATATCTTCTTTTATTCTACAGCTGCTAAACTTTATGATAACTGATCTCAGGTGGGTGCTAGCATCCCTCAGCTTTGGCAGAAGGGTTCTATGGGCTCTCTCTACTCGCAAGTCATAGGTCTGTGGGAGCTCCAAAACATCTCGGAGAAGATCCATAATAAAGTCAGCCATCAATCCTGATTCAGTTGCCTCTTCAAGTCCATAAAGCTGCAGGTTATCTCTGTGGGAGCGGCTTTCCAAATCGATGGATTTATTTTCTAGTTCCAGCTCATGCTGGCACAGGGCATGAACCATCTGGCCCAGGTGTAATATCCTATCCTCGGCCTGTGAGATGCAATCTTCAGTCTCCTGTACATGGTGCTCAACTTGATGCAGCTTATTGTTTAATTGGAGGAACTCAGCTTTATTTTCTACCTGCATTTCTTTTAATTCCCTCAGTATGGTGTCAGATCTTTTCTGAGAGAGCCTGTCCACCTCCTTGTCTGTATCATATGCAGCAGGGGGATCCACTCGCCGAGTTAGGCCCACTCCTCTAGTTGGGGAGGCCCTACTGGATCTAACAGCATCATTGTCTCTCTTCAGCTGGTGGGGCTGAGCCCTGAAGTCCTTTTCTCTTTGCACTCCCCCTCCAGACATATTTGAGATTTTGGACGATCATTTAGTTTTTTACCATGGGTCGGGTATGGAGCTCGCCTTCTAGTGACCTAACTGATCCGTGGCAGAACCAGAAATCATGGGAAAGGTCTTAAAGCCTATAATTTCACTAGGACTGGGGATGTGAAGGGAGACAAGTACTATGACAGTGGGAAGGGAGAACTGTATGTAACAAAATGTGCAAGGAAGGGGTATGACAGTCTACATGGCTGGGGTTATTTTTTTTTGTTAAATTCTGTTCTGTTTAAATTAGTTTTGTTTTTTCAAAAGAAGAACTTTGCTGAGCAAAGTTGTTGTGAAGTCAGTGTATGTAGTCCAAAGTTCCCAACCTTGCTCCATCACTGGCATAGTTGAATTCATGACAGCCCTATTTCAGGATCATCACTGATGAAGATTTTGATATTGTTTCACTCTTGCCTGCTACTGGCACCAGGAGGAGAAAGCAAAAGAGGTGGAGCAGTATGACTAGAAGGTTAGGTACACAAGTCCCAGTCCTGTCCCATGATAACCTGCTCCTGCTCCACTAACACCAGCTGAAAACCTGTACTTGATGGAACTGGTGCAACCTTTAGCTGCTGCTTTCCTTTGCCCTGTATCCCGTACTCCTTTTGTTTGTATTTTCACACTTTCTACATGCTTCGACAATACACACATCAAATGATGTGACAATGCAGCTATCACTGGACTTTAAAAATATGACTCATAATAGTCATTAATGATTTTATAGATGCCCACTTGACATTCACACCTGGCAGAAGCACATGCCAGTGTCATATGACTCATTAGATGATTGGAAAAAGCAAGACCACCAAGCCACAAACCTCAACACCACCATCACCACCACCACCACTGGCAGAACACAAGCCACTCCACATGGTCTATGTGTCTCACACAACAGCATACTTTACCTTCTCTCACTGACTGGCTGACAGGATCACACACACACAGTTCAATGTGCGTATGCAACTTAGTAATGAGAATATGCTTGTGCAACTTCACTGATAGACTGATAGTATTTGAATGCTTATGTTGTTGACTGTGATAAATAGATACTTTGGCCATTCATACTCTCTGTCCCATGGGGAACTACTACCCTATCAGGGTACCGTGAAGGCAAAGGAACACTCTTGAAGAGGGATCTACCACTAGATGTGCCACAGGAAATAATTCCTTTAGGCTAAAGGTACCTTAGGAAGAAACTCCCAAGGAGAGAGGGGAACCACATTGGAGGAGGAGGAGGAGGCAAAGGATAAATACATCTGAATGAGACTGCAGGAAAATTATATAACTAGCCCAGGCAAGGGGCATGGCCAATTGCTCCCACTGACTGAACTGCAGCCATAGCCTTTGATTTAAATGTGTGTGTATACATTTTAGTAATGAGTATATGCTTGTGCAACTTCATCACTAGACTGATAGTATTTGAATGCTTATGCTGTTGACTGTGATAAATATTTATTTTGAACATTCTCACTCTCTGTCCCATGGGGAACTACCACCATTTCAGGGTACCATGAAGGCAAATGAACCCTCTTGAGGGGGGTTCCATCCCAAGATGTGCCACAGGAAGATAATTCCTTTAGGCTAAAGGTACCTTAAGAAGGAGCCCCTGAAAAAAATTGAGCAGAAGTGATGAACACAGAAACAATATGAGCATGGATTAACAGAGCAGTGATAACATGTAACAGACATTGGAGGATTGTGCAATGACTGATGATATTGGTATTGATAGCAGAAGGGGCATGACTTCCATAAGGAGAGAGAGCATAGCAAAGTAGAAAGAAGGCCTCCATCCAACCCCAGCTCAACAGTGGAAACCTACTGTACCTGGGTCAAAATGTACTACTACAGATATACTACTTGATAGATTACCTAAGCTTTATGAACTTTGGCACAGAGGTGAGGAAAAGAAATGGGGGTAAACCTCTGGGGATGCAAGGCCTTGGTCGCCTTCCCTCCAGGCTTGGGATGAATTAATGAGAACTCACTATTGAAATTTACAGACCAAATTCAGGGGTGATTTTTAGAGGAAGGACTCCCACTCTGTCCCTCTAATGAGAAAGTGATGGGGATGCTGCAGCTAAAGGGGAACCCTGCTGGGGCCCACCACAGGCTGAGGAGGAGAGCAACGGATGCTAAAAGGCACTTACATGGCCTCCAAGCAAAGCCTAGGGGGAGAAGACAAACCCAGGAGTGGTAAGGCCAGGCTTTGGAATGGCTAGAATAGGATGATTGAACAGTCTCCACCCTTAAGGGGCAGGAAGGACAAAGGAGGATATAGAATAGAGACTAGGTAACTGTAGGTGGCTATAAGGAGAATAGTTTTTGAAGATGCTGCCAATGCTGTCTGCACAGCCAAGGACTTCCCACAGAGTGGAGGACCTTCTCACCCTAATGGTAGAAGAGAAGGACCCCTCCCCTTGATATGCATGGGGTATGCCCCCTATTATCCCACATATATACCTCACACTGTATTCCTGGTCTATTGTACTGTGGTACTGCTATTTTGCACTTATATATAGATATGAGTGCTAGGAATGTGCTTTGCTGCCAAGATATGCTAATTTTGTCATATATGATTTATTATACCTCACTATAATACATTTATCTAGATTATGTTTGTCTTTTACAAATATTCCATATATAATCTATCTAATCACTGATAAGATGACTCAGAGGGATCATCAGTAATTACTGTATACTTATATTCTCATATAATTATATGTAATGTGTTTTACACTCAGATATGCCATGTAATAGACCTGTCAGCAGTTCTCTTTGTCTAAGCAAACTGACAGAGAGAGACAGCTTTTGTTATGTCTCTATGTTTTATACTGTACGTAAGTAAAAAATGTGCATGTAGTTTAAACTGTTGGCATTTCTTTTGTCTAAGCTATAATGCTTATGGAAGCATATTATGTCTCATATGACACTTATTAGTAATTCTGTCTCCTAAGTCATTATCCAATGAAGAATGACTTAGGACCAATACATATTGTTTTTCATAACTGTAACTATGTTGTAATCTCTGTTGCTGTGCTGTTATCTGTAGTATTTAGCTGTCTGCAATCCATTGTAGCGCTCTTGAGACACAACTGTAGCTGCTCTAGAAAGGCAGAGAGCAGGAGCATGGGGAGCGATAGAACAAGATCTTAGAGAACCTAAGATCTACAATTCTGGAGATTATATACATTATTCAGGAATGGTGAGAAACCCATCTCCCTTGTGATTTTCTCTGTCACATGCTTGGTGTAAGTAGCATAATAAACATTATTAGTACTCCCTGCTTGTTTACAAATGTTTCTTGACATACTCCATGACACAAGAATCTGTATTATTATTATTTTTATTGTTTACCCTACACACCAAGAGTGTTTAGACGACATAATGGCGACTGCAAAATGGAGTCTGGATATTTTTGCCAAGTTTCATTTTAATTTCCTCTGTAAATTAAAACACTGGGTGAGAGATCCCTAGTAAAAACAAGCTGAAAGTGTCTAATGTTTAAAATTTTTCGGTCAGTTGTGTGTTCTACAGTGCACACAAAACAATCTCTTGGCAGATATTCAATTTCTGTGTAATGAGTTGTTTTATTTTTTATATTTTTTTCCCTATTCTTTCTCTGTGGGAACACAGCTATAAAGGAGCCAAAACAAACAGACAGCTTTCTTGTGCATTTAAATCCTAATGTGTATTTACTCATATAGGTGTCCACATACGCCAAAGGCTGTTTGTGTCCTGTCATGAACTTTGGTTGCAAACAAAGTTTTTTGATCCACAGACAGCTACTGTAAGGGTTTCTTATCTTAAGACATGTCTAAATATATCAGTACTGAGTTGAGGCTGGATGCTTTAACAAGTCAAACTGCTAACAGTAATTGGCTTGATTTTGCTAAAGTAGCAAAATCCAATGATAGTCCTTTAAGGGATATCATAAAAGCCTGTTATGGGGAATTGAAAAATGGTACCAATGACACTGAAGGATTATTAATTGCAATGTTGTTTAATTGTTTTGATGCTGTTCTAAATAAGATATCTGTTTTGAAAAGTAAGTATGATGCTTGCAAAATGGAGAATTCTGCCTAAAAGTAGAAGATTAGTCTGAAAAGGGCTTCTCATACAGAAAAAATAGCTGGACTACTCTCTGAGCTACAATCTGTCTGTCTAGAAAATGAGTCTGTATTTAATGAGAGAAGCAACCATGACTTGCATGCCTTAAGAGATAACACTAAAAAGGCAAAACTAAAAAAATGTTTTTCAAACAAATGGTGTTCTGGCTAGTAACACTAATTCCTTATGTTTTGAAAACAATGAACTTAGAGATGATAAGTCTGAAGTAATTACTGAAAAAGTTAATGTGCTGGTATTTCAACACCAGACCTTGATGGAACAGCGTGATTCAGTATGTTTTATATACAGCAGACTTGAAATGAAGGTTTTGAATCTAAATCATGACGCAGTTTCTGTTGGTAAAAAGCAAGTTTTACAAGATGTAAATGTCCTGAAATCTGAAAACAAAGCACTTTACAGTGTGCTAACTCCTGTATCTGAGTTAGAATGTAGGAGTAAAAAGTCAGATATGGTGAACTTGTGCCGTCAGCCAGAGGTATTGGCAGGGCATACTAACTTAATTTCCAAAGACCTTGCCTCTTCTCATATTGAGGAGTTTGATTTTGAACTGTCACAGTATGCTGTGGGGTGGACTACAGCAAAGGCTAGCCACTTATTTTTCTGTTATTCACAAAATGGAGAATTCTTACAGTCTCAAAATGGTGAACACACATGTGATCAGGTTGCATCCCAATACCATCCCCAAGATGGCCGCTCATGGTCATGTGATGATGGTCATGACACAGTAACCCATGATGCCCATGAGGTAATCCAAAATGGTTGACCACCATTTCACAGAGATTCAATCTTGCAGTCACAGGGACCTGTAACTGCTGCCATAACCAAACAAAACAAACCGGAGTTTTTTGTCATGATTAATAATGTTATCAGTAACACTAGTGTTTCTGAGGGACAGAAGATTCTCATTAAAAATGATGTTGACATATTTTTGAATAAGGCTGATATGCAATCTGTCATGAAGTAAGTGTCTGATGCTAAAGAAACAGCTGATGATGTTAACAATGTTTACTTTATTAGCAATGTTTATGGTATTCGAGTGTCCTTGGATAAAAAACATATTGAAGTTAATCACATGAAAAGTTGTTTTCATTTCCTGCATGATGTAACATCAGCTGTCCCTGAGAAGACTGAACGTACTGCTTTTCCTATGCAGTGCATTAATACCTTAAGCTGCAACAATAAAAACAATGTTGCTACCATCCTGCAACATTCTGGTGGGGAAACCCACTTTACATTTGATGGGGAAGGGGACAACCCTGATTCTAAAAGCCCCATGGCTGTGATATTTTCAGCATCACAGGCCATGTTGGGGGAAGGGTTACAGGTTCGATTTCTGAACCTCAGCTGCCAACTGTCTCAGCACTATTTTCTCCACCCCGATGGCTACTGAACCACAATCCATAGCTGAAGAACTATGTGCAGCTTGCACACCACTTGTCTCCACTATGCAGGCACCCTTGATAGTGCCAGCACTGTCTGCACATGATGAAGAATCCTCTCCATCAGTGACACCTGGATCATCCCATACTGTGGCTGCAATGGCAGGCACTACAAGGTACAAGGTATTCTAATACTGATATTGTGTTTTCTTTTGGGATCACTAACCATGGCCTCAGCATTGGTTAATCCTAACACAACTTTAGGGCATTATTTTGAAACTGCCACATCAGATAAAGCAATCTCAGCAGTTTTAGCCCAAACATACAATGGACACATCAGACCCATTGCTTATGCATCCCAGATGCTAGCCCCAGTGGAGCTAAAATACAACCTTTGTGAAAGGAATCTTGTGGCTACATACTTGGCAGTGAGATACTTTATGTACATCATTGGATATGCACCAATTGTTCTGCATTCTAATCATTTGCTAACTAATGTTCTATTGTCAAACAGAGTAAAAGATGACTCTGTATCCAATGCCAGACTTACACACTGGTCTCTCAATGTTACAGGATTATGACATCACAGTCCTTCCTATTAAAACTTCATCCTTGTTGGCCCATGGCCTACAATTTACAGGAGAGACCCATGATTTTTCACTCCAACCCCCTGACCTACCTGCCCCAGTGCCCTTTCTGACAGAACCTCAGAAAGTGTTCAAAGACACCACTGCATGTCATGTTTTGACTGATGACTCAGCCACACATACCAACGAGGGTCAGATAGCAGGATCTGAAATTATTTTACATTCTGGTGATGACAGAATGTGCATGGCTAGTAATTGCATCATCCTATATGTACAATTCACAGGCAATGTTAAAACAAACCTGGCAAATAAAATGAAAATCAAGGAGGCGAGGGAGTCTCCTAATTACCACAAATATTTGTGAATGGTTTAGAGAGCAGGAACATCCTTGAGAAAGACACAGCTTGTGTTAAGAAAGGAATAAAAATATTTTTCCTTGCATAAAATAATACCAGCACTCCATAAGAGGGTTAAGTTCTGCTCACTTCAAGAAATGTCCTTGAGATAATTACAGAAAGCACTGCAGATACAACGTTTTTATTATAGTTTCTAATTGGGACTGTTTCTCTCTAAACTGAATTTCTTTAGCAGAAGACAAACTTCTGTTCCAATTCTCTGATATTACCTCTGAGAAATACAGTGACTTGTTTATGTACAACACAGTCCTAACCAGTTTAAATACTGTACATTCATAAGGTTCAAGCATGTTGTATGTATATTCTTTATACTCTATAAGAAGGACCCTCATTTGAGGGCAGTGTATGTTTCTTAATAAAGGACCTGGGGAATAACTTCCAAAAATAGCTCTTATAAGAAAATGAAAATTTAATTCACCTATCCAGTGATGGCGTACTCATTTGGAACATCACTGCTGTAACACTCATGAAAAGTTATGGGTGATTCCTGAACACCTGAGAGTAGATTTTATCTACTGTACCAAGTACATTGTACTTCAACTGGTGGACACCAGTGAGTCAGTAAAAACACTAGACAGACTAAAATCCTCTGTCTTGTGGCCACACGTGAGAAATGATGTAGAACACTACATTGGTAACTGTTTGATCTGTGCATAGAACAATCCTATACCAGCTAGGACAAATGCATTGTTACCCCAGACACAAAGACCCCTGGAACAGCATCCAGTTTGACTACATTGGCCTTATGCCAACCACTAACAATGACAACTAGTTTGCATGAGTGATCACTGACCTATTTTCCAAATAGTTTAAAGCTATCCCAAAGCAGAACAACACAAAGTGATTGCAAATGTCTTGGTAAACCAGCTATTTACCAGGTAGGGTTTTACCCCAAAGATAAATTCTGATTATAGGGATCTGGCTTTATAGCCAAAGTAACACAAGAAATTCTGGATTTGTTATGGCTAAAGCAAAAGTTTTATATCCCTTACCATCCACAGTTATCAGGACAGGTGGAATGTGCTAACAGGTAGATCAAAGTTATGTTATAATAAACTTGTTCAGAAAACCCAAAAGGAATGGAATTCATTATTGCCTTTACTCCTTATGGCAATAAGAGGGACACCCTCTGCAGGTACACAGTGTACACTATTTTTGAAAATCATGACCGGACGGTCCATGAGACTCCCAGAGCATTTACTTCTGGACCTGTGTACTGCCACTGCTGATGTAGCATCAGTAGATAAAGGTGTTAAACATCTCATACAAGACATCCAAAAGGTACACTTGTTTGCTTCACAATATGTGGGCAAGACTCAACAATAGGCCCTATCCCATTGTAAACAAATTCAGTCCAGCAGTCTACCAAGTTAGACTGCCTCACTATAACAGTCATTGATAAATGGCTACATGTTTCAAGGAGATTAAATTACTTTTCCATACCCCAGTGGGAGGAATAGTACTATGTTTTTCTTTTCTCTTTTCTTTCAGGTTCCAGAGAGAGAGATATGCTTGCTTTTATGCTTATTCTTTTTAAAAGTATGGGTCTTCTTACAAGCCCAAACTGCACATCTTATTGCAGATAAGGACCAGTGACCTAATCCTAAACAGATTGTTGAGGCACACTACCTCACAAGCCCACATGATCTACTGTAATTTCATCCTGTGGAATTCACACTAAAGTCCTAAAAGACATGTTCATTGTCCAGAAGGGTATTGAGGCCCTACTGAATGTTTTAATCATTGCTTTGGATCAATTCTAGCAGCTAGACTTGATCTGGACTCCTGTTTTCATTTTATTGATAATCAGGAATTTTGCATCCAAAATTATATGTCGATAAAAGCCATTAGATTTTAAGGTTTTTAACCCTATGATGCTTCATAATTTGTGACACTTAATACTGAGTGCCCAAAACAGAACCCTGGCCAAACCCAGTGGTCTAATAGCCACTTCTCAACCAGTTACCCTTGCTAATAATGTGCAGTTCATGCACAACCAAGTGATTTTTAAATTTCACTTTTTTAGAACTTGGAATGATTTGTTTTATGTTTCACAACAAACATTTCCCACTTTTTTTTTCACAATGATGTGATTGGATACCCTGGCAGCATACCAGGTACTCATTAATGACTTCCTATACAGGGACTGATAGCACCACACACACATATATATACACACTCTTAGGGTTTTCACATCCTGACTGCTAGTGGTGCATCTTATGACTGTAAACCTACCCAAACACACCAGGCATTTTGGTTTTGTTTTGATTTTTTTTTTAAACAAAACACAGGTTTAGACTCAGACCTACTTGGTTCTGACATATCCATTTGAAATAGGGCTGATATAGCAGATATTCATACATATGTTAAAGGTTAATGATAGTATGAAATATAATATCATACCCCACCCCCACCATCATTGCATGGTATACATGATTTTGCTTATTAAGAGTAATTTATATTTACAATATTAAGGATATTGTGAAGGGGTTTGGCTTGATAAATGTTCATGTTAATCAATTAATTTCTGCCCACATTAAGGAAGCAGATGAGCATCACATAGCTAGGAAAGTCCTTTGCACTGCCTATAGCGAACATGTTTTTACAACCCTTTGGTTGTTTCTGCCGGGATCTGGAATTAGGATATATCTTGATCTTGATCTCATACATGACAGAAGTATGGGTCAGTGGCATTGCCACATTTTGCACTTCTATTGCATGTGTTAACAAATGTTTATTTGAATCTAGCACTAGTCCCTTGTCAACGGCAAGGAACCTTGGATATGTCACCACACACACCAGTATTGCTCCATGTTTTGGAACGTATTCCTGTACAATCCCTGCAGCCATGTTTATGACTCTCACAGTGTCATTGCCACATTTTTATCCAGCAAAATCCATCTCTGATTGTCTGGCAACCATCCATTCTTTTGATCATCTTGATGAGAACTTTTATCGTGAAAGGTTAAAATTACCTCCTTTCCTTTTTTACCATGAGGTCTTGGAATTGTGACTGACTCTGAACATTGACTGTTGTACCTGAAAGGAACATCACCTTTTATGCAGATGTGACATCTTCCAACTTGTCCTACCAACTTGTGAGTACTGGCCTAATAACTGAAATTAGGCTTCCACTTATGAACTTTCAAATAAACTGTATTCAGTCCAGCCAATTAAGATTCTTCAATCAAGCTCATTGTTATGCATACTATGAAGCTAGTCTGGGGTGGGGGCAATTCCCCAACTCACAAGAAGACTCTTTTTCATTTGATCTACAATCAAGAAATTTTTCTTCACTGTTTGTTTTCCAAGCCTGGCTGGTGCCTCATACAGACTGATAACTGAGTACTGTTATAAACGTTTACACTTTGTGCAGCCGTGTGATCATCTTCAACCAAACACTGTTGCTATTCCATTGTAAAACTCAATGTGCAAACTAATGCACCCCCTACTGAGGCCTATGAAAATACTGCTCCCTCCTGAACATTTGGATCAACCTTTGGAAAATCTAAATGCATAGAATTTGAACTATGAATCTTCATTTAACACTTGAAGAAACTCTGGATTTATCCCTGGAACTGTTCATAGTTTATGCCTTGTGGACATTGACATTTCGTGTCCTGTTCAACTTACCAACTGAAAAATGGCATCCTCCAGGGTGGTATATTCTGCTGATGTGGAACATTGTGTGGTGACCAACTATACATTCTTCTGATATGGATTAAAAGTTATGCAAAGTGAACATTTCTAACTTCTGTTTTTATTCCCTAAACAGGTAATAGGTTATACGATAATCACACCTGTTCCCATCCCAGAACCAGATATCATTAAGTCTAGTCCTAACTATCTTGATGTTCTATCTCGATTTTTACTTATTTTTAATATCCATACAGGCAATTTAGGTTTGTCTCTTCAATTTCTTCTCAATAGGACAGATACACACTTGATACATATCAGTATTTTACTGATTGTTTTGATATTGGAAAACCCCATTGTGAAGTTGTATTCCAAATGTTCATAGTAATACAAGATTTACTGACATTTTCCCTCATAATACATTTTGTTGCTTAAGGACAACCCTGAAATACCTGTGTGACCAGTTAACTTCCTCTATCAGGTTCGTGCCATGGGCCTGTAGACGAATGGTGCCTAACCTCCATCTTTTTGTTGTGTTGCCAGTTTTGCAATTAGGGCAACAAGGAGGTAATAGTTAAGCATGGGTTATGCCCCCATTGTCCCACATACACCTCACACTGTATTCTTGGTCTATTGTACTGTGATACTGCTATTTTGCACTTATATATAGATATGAGTGCTAGGAATGCGCTTTGCTGCTAATATATGCTAATAGTGTCATGCATGATTTGTTATACCTCACTATAACACATTTATCTAGATTACGTTTGTCTTTTACAAATATTCCATATATAATCTAGCTAATCACTGATAAGATGACTCAGAGGGATCATCAGTGATTATTGTATACTTATATTCTCATATAATTATATGCAATGTGTTTTACACTTAGATAGGCCGTGTGATAGGCCTGTCAGCAGTTCTCTTTGTCTAAGCAAACTAACAGAAAGAGACAGCTTTTGTTATGTCTCCATGTTTTATATTGTATGTAAGTAAGAAATGTGCATGTAGTTTGAACTGTCTGCATTTCTTTTGTTTAAGCTACAATGCTAATGGAAGCATATTCTGTCTCATATGATACTCATTAGTAATTCTGTCTCCTAAGTCATTCTCCAATGGAGAATGACTTAGGACCAATACATATTGTTTTTCATAACTGTAACTATGCTGTACTCTCTGTTGCTATGCTGTTATCTGTAGTATTTAGCTGTCTGCAATCCACTGTAGCACTCTCAAGACACCACTGTAGCTACTCTAGAAGGACAGAGAGCTGGAGCGTGGGGAGTGATAGAACAAGATCTTAGAGAACCTAAAATCTACAATTCTGGAGATTATCTACATTCTTCAAGAATGGTGAGAAACCCATCTCCCTTATGATTTTCTCTGTCACATGCTTGGCATCAGTAGCATAATAAACATTATTAGTACTCCTTGCTTGTTTACGAATGTTTCTTGGCAGACTCCGAGACACAAGAATCTGTATTATTATTATTTTTATTGTTTACCCTACACATAGATACATAGACAGTGTCGGCAGATAAGGGCCTATGGCCCACCCAGTCTGCTCATTTGAGCTTGTAAGTTCAGTTTGTTTTCCTAGAAGTCTGTTGCCCCTTACCTCTAACCTCCAGAATTCCTTTATGTCTATCCCATGCATTCTTAAATCCCGTGATTGTTTCAGCCCCACCACTTCCTCTGGCAGGTGTGTTCCACTTGTCCACCACCCGCTCTGTGAAGAAATTCTTTCTCATGTTTCCTCTGAATCAGTCCTCCCTCCAACTTCATCCCATGCCCCTAGTCCTGGAACATCTTTTTCACTTAAAAATAGTGCTTTCCTGCACCCTGTTCCTCCTGTAAGATACTTGTATGTCTCTATCATATCCCCTCTCCCTCCTCTCCTCCAGGGAGTACATGTTCAGTTCCTTCAACCTGTCTTCATAGGACTTGTGATGCAATCCATGCACCATCTTTGTTTCCTCCTTGAACTTTCTACCCTGTCTATGTCCTTATGTAGGTAATGTTCTCCAGAACTGTACACTGTACTCCAGGTGGGACTCACTAGTGTCTTGTATAACGGAATTATGACCTTTTTCCTGCTGGTGATGCCCCTGCCTATACATCCCAGCATCCTATTTGCTTTACCTGCTGCCTTGTCACACTGCCCCTACCTTGAGGTCATCAGAGATGATAACCCAAGATCCTTTCCTGCTTGGTGCATGCTATATCCTCACCCCCAACTGATATATTGTGCCAGGGTTTTGTGCCCCATATGCATTATCTTGCACTTCTTTGCATTGAATTTCAACTGCCAAACCCCTGACCATTCTTCAGGTTTCTGCAGGTCACTTCTCATTCTGTCTACACCTCTGGTGTGTCTACTCTGTTACAGAGCTTTGTGTCATCAACAAACAGTGAAATTCTGCCTTCTAGGACCTGCATAATGTCACTGATGAAGATGTTGAATAGGACCAGTCCCAGCACTGATCCCTGTGGTACCACTGGTCACTCTTCCTCTGTGGGTGACAGCCATTTACCACCACCCTCTGTGTCCTGCCACCCAGCCAGTTACCACCCACTGCACTGCTACTGTCCTGCCCACAACCTGTTCCCAGTTTGTGTAATAGCTTGATGTGGCACAGTGTCAAGGGCCTTGCTGTCCAGATAGGCCATGTCCACTGCCCTCCCTGATCCACCTCCCTAGTCACCCAGTCAAAAATTCAATGAGGTTGGTCTGACATGACCTCCCCCTGATGAAACCATGCTGCCTTGGGTCCTGTAGTCCATTGACAACCAGATGTTCCACCAATCTCTCCTTCAGTAGTGCTTCCATGATCTTCCCCACTACCGAAGTGAGGCTGACTGGTCTGTAGTTCCCTGCTTCCTCTTTGTTCCCACTTTTGTATAAGGGGACTACATCTGCTGTCCTCCAGTCTTTGGGTACCTCCCCTGTTTCCAGTGATCTGCCAAACAGGATAGCCAGAGGTTCAGTCACCACCTCTCTTAGTTCTTTAAGGACCCTGGGGTGCACCCCATCTTGCCCCATTGCTTTATCGACTCTTATTACTTCCAGTTCCTTCAGGACCCTTTCTCATGTAAAGAGACTTGTGTCCATTTCTGCACCATTCTCACCCCTTGTACTCCCTTCAGACTCATTACCCTCCTCTTCCTCAGTAAGACTGAGCAGAAATACCTGTTCACTATGTCAGCTTTATGTTGTCATCCTCCAGTGACCCCATCCTCCCCCCTTCAGTCTCACTATCCCTCCTTTGTCTTTCTTTTTCACTTATGTACCTGTAAAGGTTTTGTCCCTCTACCCACTGATTTTGCAATGTGCTCTTCTGTCTGAGCTTTGGCTTCCCTTACTGACCTCCCTGCCTCCCTCTGCTTCTCCTGGTACTTCTCCCTATCCCCTTCTGCCTGTGTCTTTTTGTATTGCCTGAATGCAATCTTTGTGGCTTTCACTTTCTTAGTTACCTCTTTGGAAAACCATAATGGTCTCCTCTTCCTTTTACTCTTGCTAACCTGCTTAATGCATAATTCTGTTGTTCTTGTAATCCCCATTTTAAATACTGCCCACTGTTCCTCAACCCCTGATTCCTGTCCCATTCCCCTTAATGCCTCTTTCAAGTAACTCCCATTTTCCCAAAGTCTGCCCCCTAAAATCCAGGATACGTGTTTTGTGTGGTTTGGTTCTGCTCTTTCTGTGATTTCAAACCACAATGACTGGTGGTCACTGTTTTCAGGTGCTCCCCACTGTTACCCCATCACACTGTCCCTGTTTGTGAGCACAGGTCCAGTATTGCCTTCTGCCAAGTTGGTTCCATGACCAGTTGTTGGAGGAAGGCACCTGAAGGAAGTCCAGGATAAATCTGTTCTAGTTGATGTTGCTGCTGGGACGCTCCAGTCCACATCTGGAATATTGAAGTCTCCAACCAGTACTACTCACCTTGTCTGCCCATCCTTTGGATGGCTAGCATCAACTCCCTATCTGTTTCTTCCTCCTGGGCTGGTGGTCTATAGACCACACCTGTGTGGATGGCTGTCCCCATTTTCCTTTCCAGCTTAACCCACAGTATCTCTCCCCCATTTTGTTCCTCCTGGAGCTCTGTGACCCTTATGTCATTTTTCACAAACAGTGCCACTTCTCCTCCCTTCCTGCCTGCTCTGTCTCTTCTGAATATGTTGTAGCCAGGTATGGCCATCTCCCAGTCGTGGTTATCATTACACCAGGTTTCAGTGATGGCCACAATGTCCAGGTCTGCCTGCACCATGACAGCCTCCAGCTCTTCCATCTTGTTACTAAGGCTCCTGGCATTTTCACACATGGCTTTCCATGATTTGACCTCCCTAGACTGTTTCACTGTTCTACTCCAACCCCTTCCTTGGTTGTCATTTATCCCTAGTTCTCCTTGCTGTTTGCCCTTCTGCTGAATGTTGCCCCTTTTCTGCTTATCCACCTCGTGGGCACTAATCTCCATCTTTTCCACACTGCTTTGCAGAGATAGCCACTCCTCTGGTTCACTGGTTCCACTGCTAGCGGTGGGGGGTGAGCAAGTAGGTACCCTCCTTGCTGGCCTGCCACCCCTCCTTTGCTAGTTTAAATGCTTGTCAATGTAGCATTTAAACTTATCATTGAGTGCTTGGATTCCCCTCCAGGATGGATGCAGGCCATCAGGCTTGAACAAACCTCCATCCCTCCAGGTGGGTCCCCAGTCACCAATGAATCCAAACCCTTCCTCACAGCACCAGTTCTTCAACCATGAGTTAAAGTTCCACACACCAAGAGTGTTTAGACAACACCCTGGTGAGGAGTGCAACTGCAACTGGTAGCACTGAGTATGGCAAGGAGGCATGCTGGAGCAATGGGAAACAACAGTTAATACTGGTAGGAAATGCAGTAGTGTGGGGAATCAAACTAGGAAACAGTGTACTGCTGGTATAAGTAATGAAACAACTGAACCCAAAGGGAGTGGTTGCTAGGCTACAAGTCATATGTAAGCAATTGAGGAGTTGAGATGAACAGGAGATTGCAAATGGTACAAACAATCATGAAGGTAAGCAGGGAGACTGCATTTGGAACAAAAAGACCACAAACACGAGAGTGTATAGGAGCACAATGCAAAATAAATGAGCAAAGTTGAGGTGCTAGGAAGACTTGAAGTGCCCAAAACAAAACAGAGCACACAAAAAAAACACAGCACCTGAAAACAGGAGGGCCGCACAAAACAGCAGACAGAGAAGTACAAACTGTAGCCAGGAGGTAGAAGCAAAATACTACCTAGGAAGGAGGAGGCACAAAGCAAGCAAAAACCCCAAAATCACAAAAGGAAGCAGAAGACAAGCACTGGGAAGGGGTCACAGAGCACCAGCAGAGCCTCTGGCCACAGCAAAGAAAGAATACATCTGAATGAGACTGCAGGAAGCAGACTTAAATAGCTCAGGCAGGAGGTGTGGCTAGTTGCTCCCACCCATTGAACTGTAGTCACAGCATTTGATAAAAAAAATGAAAAGAAGGATTTCTGTGCCCTGTTGCACCACAAAAGGTCAGTAAAAAAGTTGTCAATTGAATCCTTTAAACCCCCAACTACACAAATTGCCAGTCTGCTAAATACACTGTAATGGACCCACATGGTACCCGGACAACAGAAAGGACACCTAGAGGCTTCTGGGGAAGGAGGGGCCCCAGATTCTGGCAACTTTTCCCGGACCTGTGGGCTGTTGAGTTCCCAAAGTGACAGCCCCAGGAACCAATTAGGGTGCACTGTGAGCAGGGCCTATATAGGGAATACTGTGCTGACGGCAAACAGATCTGGTGGAGATCTCAGAGGAAAAAGATCTGCTGTGCTGGGAGTGAATGTAAACTGCACAACAGCAGCCTCAAAAAGAAAACAAACAAAGGAGAGCTGCTGAGTTCTGGAGTGGTACAGAGAGAGAGAGAGAGAGAGAGCAACAAATGCATGCAAGCTAGCATGTTCATAGCTCTGAAGATCCAGTATGGAGCTAGAAACTGAAGGCTGCTTATCCAGGTTCCCACTCCCCGACAATACAGTAAGGAGTTAGGCTGCCATCAACCCAAAGATTTGGAAGACAGGGCATGTGTGGGTTGGTTCAGGACCTTAGCAGTCCAGAGAGAGTGGGATGAGGTCAAAGGAACTAGTTCCAAAATTGTCCCATTCATCACAGGGTGGAGAGGGATGCTGCCTGCATCACTGTTGCTCTGGTACAGCAGAGGTCCAGGAGTCTGTTGCAACTGGAGCACCTTCCATGTCCAAGGACCATAAGAATGCCATGAAATGGCCTGTTTTTTTAAGGGTGTCAACTGTTGTTCATCATGTACTGCAAGTTGGCAATCAGACCACATTACAAATACCCAGTTTGCCAGGTTTTCTGCCATTTAATTAATTACATGGCATGTTGGGAGGGAGCGTTAAACTGAGCATGTGCTCCTTGTAGAAGTGTAATAAGCTACAGCAATATTTATGGGCATATATCGATTCTACACATGCAGTATCAAGGAACTGTAATTTAAGGTAACTGTCATGGGGGTCTGCTCTAAATTCTGGTACCAGATGGTGAGGGAGTACATTGGTCTACATAGAAGGGCACTTAACAGGGATATGCTTTAAGCTGTTGTCTGCGCTAACCATTTTTGTCCCAGGTTTAGTTTCATGTTAATTCAACTGTGTTTTTGCTCTTAATCTAGGACTGGTTATTGACTCACAATGTGGTAGAGAAAATAATGATTTTCTTACTGAGCTCACCAAGATCCAAGGCTCTTGTAGTTTGGACAATCAGAATGTCCCCAGCACTCACCCAAACCTAATTTTACCAGATGTGCCTCATTTACCAAAGGTGGTGGCAGTGTCACATGCATGGCCTAGGCACACCTTGATGCAGGTTCATCACTCTGTCTTATTCCTGCTACTGGCAGAAAAATGGCACTGTGCTCTGCTCTCTCTCATAGTGGTGGTGATGGTGGGGGGAGTGGTATTGGCAGGAAAATGACCAGAAGAGAGACAGCCCTGAAAGTCCAATGGAAGGGGGTCTCCTGAATGTCACAGACTGCTGCTTCTGAGTCTCACTCCTTCCTGTGACAGCCCTCGGTGCACCAAAATCCACCAACAGAAAAGAAATGCTGTTCCAATAAGGTGAAAAAAAAATGCCAGCAAGAGCGAGAGGAGAAGGCTCCGATGGCAGCAAACCAGAGAAACAGAGACACCAACGCTGCAAGTGTCCTACTCAGCTGTGTTAGACTGAGGGGAGAAGAAACACTGTACTAGGGAAAATAAAAAAAAGACTACAGCTGTAGTGGTGTTTCCAGCATGGTCTGATAAGTCAGAATCAACAGCAGGAAAAGAACTAAGGGGGGAGGAGGCTGCTCATGCTTGAATAGGGATGCTGATGTCACAAGTTCGTCATGGGTTGCCCCTAGTAGACTGCTAGGGAAAAAGATTCTGTGTGGTCTTAGAAGCTGATGGCTAATGTTCCATAGGTGTGACCTGATTCAAGAGATATATTCGAGGAAGATAAAATATTTTTCAAACAAATCCTTCAACAAGGTCCCTTGCAGCTTCCTAAGTGTCCTAAATTTACTTGGCTCTGCTCCTGCTTCAAGGTCTGCAGCTGTCAGCACAGGCTCTGAATATACAGTATACTTTGTCTCCTTTCTTTTTCAGCATGATTTCACAGGTCTGCTAGCCTGAAACTACTATTAACTTTTGAGAATTAACTGACTGCAATGATAATGCATGATTTTCTGATGATTTCTAAAGATTTCTGATCAAACACTACTCTTTTTGCACAAATGGAACTCCTGTCAGTAACCGGGTCCTTACCCTGTTATAGTGCTGAAAATAGCACTGAGATGTACACAGCATAAGGAGTTCTTGCTCTCCAGCATCGATTGGCAGCAGTAGGTCATTTGACTTTTTTACTTATATTTTATTAGTATAATAAGTAAATCTTTTACAGTTAATCCATAGTAAAAGTGCAAATACATTGAGTACTAAAACCAGAACAGGCCATTACATTACAATCTGGGTCATACCTGAAACTAGGCATTTAATTGTTTCGTGTACTTACCCAGTCACCAAAAAACAATTCAGTAAATAAATAAAGAGGAAGAAGGCACAAGCCATCCAGGGTCACATCAGCTGGTAAAGTGAATAGGAAAACATATTAAGACTCTAACTAGAGGTCAAGGTCCCTGGAATTCTGCGGTTCTGCGGTTGTGGAATTTGCAGCGGAATTTGCATCATGCCAAGAATATATACAGTGCCGCAGAATTCATTGTTTTTGGTGAATTTTCATATAAATATACTGTTTTTCCATAGTAACAGGCTTTCTTAGAATGGCAGAAAAAGGGGAGATATTGCTGGTGGGTGATCTGAATATGCCAGATGTTAACTGGAGCGCAGTTGCAGCTGCCACTTCGAAGAGTGCAGTTATTCCAGATGCCCTACAGGAGGCATGCCTCAGATAACTAGTACTGGAGCCCACTCGAGAGGGAGCAATATTAGACTTGATTCTCTCAAATGGAGATGGAGAGAGGATCACAGATGTAAGTGGGTAGCCATCTGGAACTAGCGACCATCCCGAACAGTATGGTTCACAATAAACACAGCAACAGAGTCAAGCCATACAAAGACAAAAGTACTGGACTTTAAAAGGCTGACTTTGCCAAAATGGGTGAGGCCTAAGGAATACACTAGCAAATGGGCAGGAAGGAGGGTGGAAGAACAATGGGAATAATAAAACTGCCATCACACAGATGTAACGAGCCTTGTGTGAAGCAAATAAATAAAACAAAACGCATGAAGAAACCACTATGGTTCTCAAAGGAAGTGGCAGTGAAGGTTCAAGAGAAAAAGAAAGCATTCAGGAAGTACAAGGAATCACAGAAGGAGCAGGACAGAGAACTGTATCAGTTAAAGCAAAAGGAGGCTGGGAAGGCAGTCAGAACAGCAAAGGCCCAAACCGAGGAAAAGATAGCCAACTCAGTTAAGAAGGGGGATAAAACCTTTTATAGGTACATCAGGGAGCAAATGAAGACCAAGGGAGGGATAGTGAGGCTTAATAAAGGGAGGGAGGGAGGGTGGGCAGAGGGAGACTGTGAAAAGGCAGAGATACTAAACAAATATTGTTGCTCAGTATTTACAAATGAAGAGTGGGAGGTACATAAAACAAACAGTAGTAACACTCTGGATACAGAAGTTGATACCAGCCCATTTACAGAAGAAAGGGTTCTGAAAGAACTCTTAAAACTGAAGGTGGACAAAGCAATGGGGCCTGATGGGATTCATCCCAGAATTCTAAAAGAGCTAAGGGTAGAACTAGTGACACCACTGACTACCCTTTTTAACAAATCATGGGAGGATGGGGTGGTACCGAGGACTGGAGGAGGGCAGATGTGATTCTCCTTCACAAAAGTGGGAGCAAGGCAGAAGCAGGAAACTACAGACCTGTTAGTTTAACCTCAGTGATAGGAAAATGATGGAATCACTTCTGAAGGAAAGAATTGTTGAGTATCTAGAGGCCAGAGGGGCACAGGACCCTAGGCAGCATGGATTCACAGCAGGAAGGTCATGCCAGATGAATCTGATAGATTTCTTTGACTGGGTGACCAAAGTAGTAGATCAGGGAGGGGCTGTGGACATGGCCTACCTAGACTTTAGCAAGGCATTTGACACAGTCCCACACAAAAGATTAGTATACAAGTTAGCCAGCCTGGGAGTGGGTCCCAAGATGACAGCCTGGGTAAAGAATTGGCTGGAGAATAGGACACAGAGAGTAATAGTAAATGGAGTCCACTCAGAAGAAAGGAGGGTTACTAGTGGGGTACCGCAGGGTTCAGTATTAGGACTGGTCCTCTTCAATGTCTTTATAAGCGACATTGCAGAAGGACTGGAAGGAAAAGTATGTCTCTTTGCAGATGACACTAAGATCTGCAACAGAGTTGATGCACAGGGTGGGATGGAAAGGATGACAAGGGACTTGGCAAGGTTAGAGGAATGGTCAAATGTATGGCAGCTTAGATTCAATGCTAAGAAGTGCAAGGTAATGCACCTGGAAACAAAACCCAGGGAAGAGTACAACAATGGGGTGAGATACTAACAACAAAAATGGAAAGGGACCTGGGGGTAATCATATCAGATGACCTAAAGGTGGGCAAGCAATGTGAGAGGGCAGCAAGGAGGGTTAGGGGGATACTGGGATGCATAGGAGAGGCATCACCAGTAGAAAACAGGAAGTTATTATCCCTCTGTACAGACAGCTGGTGAGACCCCATCTGGAGTACTATGTGCAGTTCTGGAGATCCAATCTCATAGAATAGACAGGATGGAAGTTGTCCAGAGGAGGGTAACTAAAATGGTGCAGGGTCTGCACCAGAAGACATATGAAGAGAGACTTAAGGAGCTTAATATGTATAGCCTCGAGGAAAGGAGGAGAGGGGGACATGATAGAAACTTTCAAGTACCTCAAGGGAATCAACAAAGTCCAAGAGGGTAGCATCTTTCAAAAAAAGAGGTGTGCAAGAACAAGAGGGCACAATTTGAAGATGGGGGAGCAGCTCAGAGGTAATTTAAGGAAGTATTTTTTCACAGAGAGGGTTGTGGATGCATGGAACGGCCTTCCGGAGGAGGTTGTGGAGTCAAAATCAGTGGTGGAATTCAGGCATGCATGGGATAGTTATAAGGCAATTCTGGCGGGTGGGGGTAGGAAGAAGTAGGCTGCTGGTTAACTAGGATCTTCAGCTTATCTAGTAGGTAGGGAAATGGGCAGACTGGGTGGGCCAAGCGTTCCTTATCTGCCGTCAAATTCTATGTTTCTATGTTTCTTTTCCACCTCGTTTATCCTGAAGCCCCTCCCCTATGCTCAGCATATGATGTCATCGATGACATCACATCATATTTAGCCAATGACAGGACTGTGTTCTGCCAGAGAAATGAATAAATCATCCCTCAGAAATCAGAAAATGCTGCCGTAGAAGTCAAGGAGCGCTGCCGCAGAAATCAGAAAATTCTGCCGCAGAACACCAGGGGCCCTGCTAGAGGTTTAACTATATCAGTATAGGAGGACGTAGTATACCAACAAGCTACAGACCAGTCACCTACCTCAGTAAATACAACAGCACAGGTTCAGAAAGCTTCACAGTGCCAACACTGTTCTAATTGAGCATACAAACTTCCTGCAAGAGTCCCTTGATGATGGTTGCCTAGTAGGATCCATTTGCATTGACTTAACTAAAGCTTTTGATTTGGTTAATCACTCTCTATTGGTAGCTGAACTTTACTCTCTAGGCCTCTCTGCTGATACAGTGACCTGGTTCAACAGCTACCTTTCAGGCCAATCACATTGTGTTAAGATCAGTAGTGCACTATCTCACACCAAAATCGTCTGGATTGGTGTGCTGCAAGGCTCTATACTGGGTCCCATCCTTTCCAGTCTTTTTATTAACAATCTCCCTGAAGCCTGCCCTTCCTCAAAGGTGATACTATACATGGATGATATTGTCATCTATTCCAGTGGCCCATTCCAGAAGTCTCTCACCCGTGACTTACAATGCAGCTTCAGGTCTTTGGAGTCATGGTTAAAATTAAATTAATTATTATTTTTTTTTTTTAATCATTTCATATTTTTCCCCCAAGCAGTCACTGACCTGCCTGTACTCCAGCCATCACTCCAGCTCCACTTCCAATCCTGAAGTCTGCATGCCCAGTTGGCATATGCAGCTCTGCCTTTGAGAGGGGCACCCCCCATTGCCCCCATGCCAGACGAGAAACCATTACCGGCATGCGCCATCCAGACATCTTCGGCTGGTGGAGTGCAGATATCAAGCTGCCACAGTCCGTGCTGCTCCATTTTCTGGTTTCTGGCCCTGGGAGTGTGAACATGCAATGACATCAGGGCATGGATGTGCTGACATTTGCCTCACCCCCATGTTTTTATGCCAGCTCTAGCAGTGCCCCCGGTCATCACCAGGGGCTGCTGCAGAGCGATGGCTCCCTGGATCCCTCCCCGGGGATAGGTAAGCAGTCTACTGGATACTCAATCCTGATCCCCCCCGCCGACCCCTGGTGGCCCAGGCTTGTGTCTGAACCCTGGTCGCCAGTGTGGCACGAGGTGTGGCGTCCAGCGCCTCAACCCTCAGCACCACTGGACTGGCACATTAATAAATTTTGAACTACAAGAACATGAAAACTATGCTATTTGCTGTTCCCCAGATGAGGAAAAAGATCCTCTATTCTAAATAAGAAAGGGTTCACTTTGGAACAGCTTGACTCATTTAAATACTTTGGAGTCACCATTGATGACAGACTCCCCTTCGCACCTCATGTAGATTCTAGTGTCAGCTCTATCACTAAAAAACTGGGCACCATGTTGAGACTAAGGCATAATCTCACCTGGGAAGTCAAATATGTTGCCGTCACCCATACTATCCTCCCCATTCCTGACTATGGTTTCACAGTATATGGTGCGGCCACTGACATGGTACTTAATAGGGTCAGGCTGGTTCTGAATAAGATGGCAGGCCTTGTTCCTGGTGCAAATAGACTCATCCCTACTTGCTCCCTTTATTCCCAAACTAATTGACCCACCCTCCAGGACAGAATCAAATTCCAGGTTTGCCTGCTTAGGGAAAAAGCTCTTCTGGGCCTCATTCCACCTGCAGTGCAAAACCTTCTGCATCCCATCCACAACCACTATTCTGCCAGGAATAAGACCAGAAATGTTCTCGCCGTACCCTTTTGTCAAACAAGTTTGGGCATGAGCTCCTTTGCAGTGGCTGAATGATCTGAGGAATCCCTGATGGGCCTCCCCAAAATTTCTCAATTCAAGAGGGAACTAAGAAAGGTTCTTACACTTAGTGCTACATGTGATTGCTGCAATTGATCTCCTGCAACTTCAAAGCCTTACAGACTTTGCTTGCTCCACCTGCACTGCACACGACAATGCTCCTGGAGCTGTTCCCACCTTGCTCTTTGTTTGCTTTCAATATGCATGATTGGTACTTTTGACAATGCTTCCATGTGTGCTGCCTTTGAATTTGCCTCAGCTAATATGTAAACTCCTTTGTAATCATGCTAAAGTACTGCAATCTATCAATGACGTGGAACCTTTGTAAAAGAGCATTTGTGCTCAAGGTATTACTCTGGCTGTACAAATCAATCAATAAATAAATATAAAATCTTAGCTTTCAAAACATTTATGACCAAGCCATGCAGCTATTAATGGTCTATGTAGAGCATGTAGCAAAATCCTCAATTACTTTCTTTCATGTGCAGACTTGAAACCGAATACATTAGTGAACCTTTTCAAATAAGTAAAACCAATCCAGAGATATTTTTCCAGAAGAATAATCCTAAATACCTCTACTTTTCCCTCTAGGACTATTATGTAGTGTATGGTGGAATGCTGTTCTGCAGGGAAAACCATACCTAGAACAGCATTGTTGTACTTCACTAGCGACGTCAAAATGTTGTGCTGCACTGAGTATGTCAGTACTACAACACAAAAACATCAAATGTCATTGCACAGGTACAATAAAGTGGCCGCTGTGGACAATGCTGACCCAGAAAGTGAGCAGTGCTACTACAGCCCATGCCACAGTAAGCTGTTTTTATTACTGGGGGAGCTTTTTCTAGCACAAAGGATTTTAGAAATGGTTGCCCATATACTATAAAAGATTGCGTATGAGCAACCATACCATTCAAAAACAGTGCTGGTTTCTGATCTCGAGGTTTCTGTAGTAATGAGACCTCTCAAGCTGCACTCTCAAGATCTCTTGTTACCATGGAAACCTCTCGATCGATAAACAGCATTGTTGTGTATGATTGCTCATACACAATCCTCTCTATTGTTAACAGAATATGTAGCTCAAAATGGTAAAATGGAACACTGATGATTGAGAATCAGTGTTTAACAATTGCTATTAAAAATTCCAATGTTAGAACAATTCCAGGTCCAGATCCTCTGCAGTGGCACACAGTCTAAATCAAGCACCCCTACGATTGCACAGGAATGTCATTTACATGCCAAATGTATTCTGATGCATCTTAAGAAAACTAAGGGAGGAGGGGGTGGATCCTAAACATCAGGTGGGTGCCATCTTAAGTGTCCTTGCTAGTATCCCTAAAGTCCAAAATGTACAACATGTTAACAAAGCTGTCTTTTTAACAAGGGGGTACTAGATAATAAGGGAAAACTTCCCTACCTCAAACAATCTCCCCTCGATCCTGGTACCTCGTACTACATAAACAGTCAGTCCCATTTCAAGAAGCATTTAGACCACACTCAGTCTTACTTGTCTTCTGATATTTCTGCCTGGAATTGAAGTCCATCTCAGTTTTGGCAAGCAAGTTCCCAGCCTCTTTTGGGTCGCTTAAGATATATTTTTCCTGAATAAATACATTTTGTGTTTAGCAAGAAACTGTAGGCTATGAAAATGTCCCAGTTCTCTCAATGTAGCTCAAATGGAATCAAATTATTTTCAGCACAATCTCATAGTGGATCTGAGGTCTGGAAACAGAGACATTTTTAAACCCTCACCCAGTGATACAGGTCTTTGCCTTTATGCAGTTTCCAGGATTTTTCCCAGTCCTGAGAACAGGTCAGAATCACTAGCAACATTCTGGCTCTCTCTGATCTTTCAAGGGATCTTTGAAGTGTCATTCTGTATGCTTTCAGGATCAATGGTGGAGATACATCATAGTTTTGCATAAACCAGCCTTCCCTTACAGAACTATGTGTGCTGTGTACATGCAGAATGCATGTCACATGTTTAATTGTGCAATGTTTGCATGCGGTTCGCATACACAAAGTGAACCTACAGTATGTGAACCAGATCTAAAAAGCCCATCAGGTTTGCATGCTGCAAGCTTGACATGTGGCAGCAGGTAATCTTGTGAACATCTTCTAAAAATCACATTAGGTTCGCATGTTGCACACTTGACATGAATGCAGCAGTTAAGCTGGTGTGAATATCATTTAAATCACATCAGGTTCACAAGCCACATGCTTGCCATGTGTGCTGCAACTAAGCTGGTGCAAATCTTATCTAAAAACACACATCAGTTTCTATTTCTCATACTACTGGTAGCAATTATAGCCATTAAAATACATTTTTCATTGATTCCCATTAAAATTAGGTAAATTCATTAATTCTAATCCTTATGCAAGTTGTTTAATGGCTTTTGAGTTTTGTCATTAAATTGCCAATAATTTGTAAAGTATTGTTTGCCTACTGCATTAAATGCCTAGGATATAGTATGCCAACATCCCCCATTCCAGATGAGCAAAGAGGGGCCTCTGTGTTATGAAGCCTGATCTTTTTGTTTTGGGCCATGCAAATCCCCTTATGCATATTTAGTGTTACACATGTGTTTCTCCATGACTGCTACAGCTCACTTACTTTCCCTTTGTCATTCTGTATGGAGCATATATACTATGGCCATGCTCAGCACTCTTTGTTCTGAGTAGGGTCTTGACAGCATGCACCATACCTCATATTTTGCAACTGAAATGAGGGACATGGACACTCAAAATGAGGGATAATGAGGGACACTAGCCCTCACGATGATCAGGACACATCCTGAAACATGGAGATACAGTACCTCAGAACACAGTGGAAACCATTGTATGTACTTGTACTGATATTAGCCCCTGAAAATTACTTTCTACCATTAAGCAGGGGTGCCATTTAGGTAGGGCAGAGGGGGGTAGTTGCCCCCCCAACATATGTACTTAGGTTGTTCTTATGGTGTGGCAATAATGGCATTAAATTTGGATTTAATCTTTTGCACAAGTGCCCCCCTGGCCTGTGGTGCACTCATGCAGCAGGTGTAATCCTGACTGAACTGTCTGTACTGTGTTGTTCACACTCTCAATCTATTAGCAGCAGCACCATCACATGTGAGGTGGAGGAGCTCCAGCCAAGCAAGAGCACATGAGTCATGTGAGTGGGACAATGTCTTTCCACCACAGAGTAGACAGGCTACACACTACAGCTTAGAGGAGTCAGTGAGCACTGAACTCTAAATAGCATTGTTGTGGTGGCATATTTGTGTTGGTCTATTGTTAGTGAGTCTCTGTCTCTCTTGATGGCTGAAGGGGCTCAGGTGAGCTAGAAGCTAACGTGAGACTAGACTACCTACTTACATTACTAGGCTCACCTCAGGAAAAAAAAAACAGTATGGGCCCCCAGCAGCAGCAAGTTAGGCTTCACAGAGGCAGTGACAGTGATGTGGGTAGCCTTCATAGTCCTTGATCAGTGCAGTGCAGCAGCCATGCAAGCAACACAGGTTGGGTGGGTTCAGTGGGTCATGTGACTTGGTTGCAGACCATGTTGGGGACCTGGGATGGTCGGTTCTAGCATCCAGCTTCTGGTAGATGGATAGAAGAGGAGCAGACTGAAGAAACTGGGCTGGTGGCACACTGGGTTAGGCTGCAGGTTCTGGCTAGATGGCTAGGTAAGTAAAAGTAAATTATTTTTTTAAAGGGGAATTGGGGAAGGAGAAAGGACTGAAATATGTATGTGTTTTTCAAGCTTCTGCACCTTTGGGCAGCTTCAGGACCCATATGAGATGGGTATTGAATGGAATGGAGTTGGGGTGAGAAATTAGGACAACGTTGTGTTTTGTTTTGGGGGGGGGGGTCAGAACTTCAGCCAGGAAAAAAATTGGTTAGTAACTGGGTGGGTTAAAGCCCAAATCTGATGCACTGCTCCAGGTTATGGACAGATGAATCTTAGACATTTGAATTTTTCATGATTTGCATATTACTTTTGAGTCACAACAAATAAGTTTTACCTTTTAGAGATGTTCCAGACATTCCAGAGCTTGCCACCTAGGGGCTAATTTGCACCTGGCCTCCACTGGTTGGTGGTTCCCCCCCCTGCTAAAATCTGAAATGGCATCTCTTCCATAAAGTCTAAATTTATGGAACATCCTCTGTGTTAGCAGCATGTTTTCCATGAGGGATGGATGAGGAACAGAGTAGTTTTCAGGGGTAAAATGAGGGTTGTCCCTTGCATTCAGGGATGGTTGAGTGGTATGGTATGCACAGACTATTGGAGTCCCTTTATAGTCAGGCTTATGCTTCCCACCCAGTGAAGCCGACCTCCACATCCCCACGCTCAACCACATTATGACATAGGGCAAAGGAGAGTGCAGGGGCATGCCCCACTGAATTGAATGAGGGTATTTTTTTATTACTATTTCATACATTATTGATGGAGAGTTGTATATTATTGAAGGCTACCGCTCGACTAACAAGGGCCTTGTTTGCAGAACAGTAGCCTTCATTATTCTCCAACTTACCATCATAATGCATAAAATAGTAATAAAAAATAACTCCATTCATTTTACGGGTACACTCCAGCACTCTGACCCATGGACATCATCTCTTTAAGACTATTTCCTCTTGCTCCCTAGTACTTAGGTAAGAGACTCTTTTGTCTGTAGTCATGTGGCTGCACCAACTACAGTGTGCTTGCATGGGGGAGACTGGCCGTGTGTGGGGGGGTGTCAAGTAATTGCTACTTTTGTGTTTGCTCCTTAAAGTCTGTTTGCGAAGAAGCATTCAAAACTATGGAGAGAAAATAGTAGGATTACAGACCAGACATAAATAATTAAGTAGTTTTGTGGGTAAATGTGTGCATTGGGGTGGGAAGAACCACATGTGTTTCCATTGGTATGTGTGCTACAGTTCAGCTGTGAAGCAGATATGAGGGGAGACAAGAAAACTAAAAAGTATATCAGTGGCTATAAGCATGCCGCATGTATGCATATGTATGCAGATTTGCATTGAAGTACAAGCGATCCATATGTGTGCAGGCAGTATAACTTAGTGTTTAAAGGCATGAACTACAAACCAGGAGACCTGAAGACCTGGGTTTGAATCTCAACACCCATGTGTGTGATCCTGAGCAAGTCACTTAACTTTTATATGTGCAGGTATCAGTGACCTCTTGGTTTTTGCACACATGCCACATGCATGCAGTCTGTTCCAATTTAACATAAAAAGCATGCTTTCCACACTTGCTTGCTGCATGCATGTCAAATGTGTACAATCAGTTCCAATTTAATATTTAAATCATGCTTGCAGCATGCATATCACATGGGTAGTTTTATGTGTGCGGCATGAAAACAGTTCATATGATTATTTCTGTAAGGATTTCAAGAATTCAGAAGCATTTCTCCCCTCCATTTGCTCATGTATATCCATGTTTCTGAGATTCACAGCCCATATTTGTTTTTTTTAGATTCTTGAGTCTGAATCTCAAAATTCAATTATCTTTAATGAGTCCTGATATGGTTGCAAGTAATTTCCCCGCCATAGCAACTGCCTCTTTTGCTTCATGCACAGACTGCAGGCTTTGCCGTTCACAAGTCAGTAATTCAGACTAAATGTCTTCCACCTTTTTATCCAGTGAGATTAGTCACCCATCGATCATTTTCATGGCCTGAAACACAACTTGCAATGTCAACTCCATGGGAAACAAATCCACCATGAGTGATCCTTTTGCTTCATTGCCCAACAGTCCAGTCTGTTGACTTTACTTGTAGCCCCTGTCTGTAGTTTGTTTCTGCAGATTTCATATACTATAACTTGCAATCTGAGGTCAAATCTGATGGTAGGCAATATACTGTATACCATTATCAGGTTAGTTTTTCTGTTAAAAAGCTAAATTATTTGAACATAAAAAAGGCTATTTGGCTTGCCATCAATGTGGACATGTTCTGTGTGTGTTCAATGTGCTGTGTCATGACAAACTGTCCAAGGGAAAATTTATTTATTATTTTAAAAAAAAGTTATTTTGGACTAGCTTCACCAGTGTCCAAACTGTCAGATTTCAACACATTCACCAAAATCAAATTTGACATTGGCTGATCCTTAGTGTGTGGAGGGTATTTCATAAAACAAATATGGGCTAATGCAGGGAACTTTGCCTACCTGAGTCAGACAGTGACAATCACCCCTACCTCTGCCTTCCCCATGATGCTGACAACAGTGGAACAGCCATCTGATATGTCCTCTTTGAAAATATAGGGTCAGTCCTTCTTAAAGGGAAACAGATGGAGGGCACACAATGACTGACCTCCTGCAATTCATTATTCTCCAAACTCTACCTGGAAACACCCTTGCAGTCTAATGGTCAGAACAGTATATAACTCATGTCAGGAATTTGGGGGGTTTCATTTTGCACCAACAAGTTAGCTCTAAAGGAAGGCAGTGGGTGAGGTTTTAAACTCCCAGTGTTGGAAACACAGAATCTGTTGGCAGACACAAAAGTCTGTTGGCTCATGGCATCTGCCAGTTTCTACCCAACTAATTCTGAATGGGAATGCAAAAGACAGCATGCAAGTCCTTGCTGTTGTGAACCTGAGGTGTTTGCAGATCAAGCTTGTTTGCTCTCCCAGGCAGGAATGTGAGAACCGAGTGCTCTGTGTTCTACACATTTTGCAAAAAATAAGTAGACAAGTGGACCCACGATAAGAGATGGGTTGCTATGGTCACAGAAAGTAAAGAAGCAAGCACAGGAAAACAGAAGTGGTGATTTTAAGGGGAGACTCAGAAACAGGTAAGCCAAAGCTGGCCTACTTCGGTCTGACTGGTCATTGGACCTTGAGGTCCAGTGCTAGCTCCCCAAAGACATCTAGAGCTCCACACCATAGCAGGTTTCCTGGTTCATGAGCAGAATATGTATGGATACGAAATTGGTTGAGTACCAAAAGGGTGGGATGAGCACTTTCAGTTCCTATATATATACCATAATACTTTGCATTATGGCAGTATGTGTAATTTTGTATTGCTTTCAGTAAATGCCAGATAGTACTGTAGCTATATAAAGCCATATTTAAAGTCAGTTTTGATGCAAGGGTGGCCTGATCAGTGCTCTGATATCACAGTTAATGCTTTGAGATGGCAACCAATGGATCATCACCACTTGGTAATGGCATAGGTTCTTTTCCTTACCAGGGACAGAACAACTTCATCCTCAGCTGAACTGTGCATACAGTAGATGTGAGTTGTCAAGGACAATGTAAGACATGTAGGGTAACCCAGTGGGTCTGAACCAAAGAGCCATGGTGAGGTATGACCTGAACAAAAACGAATGTACTGAAGAGTTTGGTATATCACACCATGGAAAGCTAGAATTAGAATAGGTCCTTGTTTGCACCTTGGTTTTGGAGTTCCAGGAAACCATGGAAGGTGGTAGCTCTATTGGTTAAAGAGCTGGTGTCATGTTCAGGTGAACTTTAACAAAACATAATATTTAGACTCCGTTCAGCTTATATTTCCTATTAGTTCTGTATTTGTCCTCCCCATTATTTATTACTGAGGTCATAGGTATGAAAACAGGATTTCTGCTCCTGAAGAGTTTATCTATTCCTGCTGCTTTCTCCCTATATGAAGTCATAGAGCACTGCTTGTGACCTCACAGTTACTCCCATGGCGACAGACTGTGACGTCATAACAGAAGATTATGACTTGAAGCAGGGAGTAAGCTATAGAGGCAGATGAACTCAAAATAAACTCTAAGGGACAACGATCATATATCCATACACATTTCCTTAGTAATACATTATTGGGAGGAGAAATATATAAAATATAAATGGAATGCAAGCATAATTGTACCTAATTATTATGTTTTTTAAAGTATTCTTTGAGGCATCAGTAGCTCTTTAAACATTGCAATCTGAAATTACCAGCTACAATAGGTACGCCAGGTTAAAAGTGGAAAGTTGCAGACATGTTGCCAACTGAGTGTGAAGATCCACTCAAAGGGTCTTCATATAGGACCTTTCATGTCTGGCTCTGTGTTCTATGTAGGAAGGAGGACGGGTGGTGCAAGGCATAGCTTATTGCATGCAGAGGGAGGATGCAGAAATCCTCCATATCTGACATGTGGACAAGCTAGCCAGAGGTTACTCGTGTATGCAGAGCTACACCAGCAAGGTTACTTTCCTTCTCTGTAAGTTCCCAGGAAGGGTCGCCTGTCTTGTGAGCTTGGGGGATAAGGGTGAGGTGCCAGAAACTAGAGGCTATTTTCTATAATTGCGTACTACTTGAGGCCTAGATAGACATGCTAGGCCAGAGTTGCTTTGAAGCTAAGATCAGGATCCTGAGAAAGAAAGATGCTGGCAGGGTACCTCTTCAACAATTACAAGAGTGACCATTCAGCAGGTGTGGATACATATACAGGAGTGGTGGAAGAAGCTAAGGGGGAAGCTCTCAATTTCTGAAAGCAACAGGAAAAATAAGAAGTTAAGTAGAATGGGAAAAGACACAAGAGTAAGATCACAAAACAGCAAAAGGGAATCTGGAGCTAGTTGGAAGGGAGGTTTAGTCCAAAGCCAGGAAGCTGGGTAATAAAATCAGTGAACTCCAGGCATTGTTGGCAGACACTGAGGTTGATCTAGTAGTCATCAAATACACTTAAGTCACAGAGAAAAAATGACTTGGATTTGTCAGTCCCAGGTTACACAGTGTTTAGACAGGATATAGAGAAAGTCAAGTGGCTGTAGCCCTATATTTTAGGGATGGCATACAGACTGTAGAGGATGGATATATCAGGGGATGCAAAGGGGAACAGAGGCACTGTGGGTTCACTTCATGGCATCCTCAGACAAGAAAACATGGGTGGGGTGATTTATAGACCACCAGGACAAGGGAAAGAGAGACACTAGAAGCTCAAGGAAGAGCGGGCAAAGGCAGTAAAGGAAAGGGATGTGGAGGTGGTATGTGATCTGAACTGGCTAGATATTGTCTAGGACAGTCCAGCAGCCAGGTGCAGCAGGAAGTCAGGCTCTGTTGGATGCATTCTAGGACTGCCTGGTGGTGCAGCTGGTTATGGAATCCCATAAACAAATAGGTGGTCATTCTTGATTCAGTGCTCACAAACTGCAAGGTTGGTGGAGTGGGTGTAGAGGAGCCACTGGGGTCCATTGAGCATAACTCCAGTTGGTTCAGGCTAACCTTCCGTACCAGAATGCCCTATCAAAAACTAAAGTCCTAGATTTCAGAAGAGCAGACTTCAACCAGATGAAGGAGCTGATCCTAAACAAATTGATCTGGGTGGACAGCTTCAGAAATATAGAAGAAAGATTAGGGGGGTAATCAAGGGGACCATTCTCGAGGCAACAAATTCATGCATAACAGCTGATACAAAACAAAACAGGTACAAGAGACCAATATGGTTCTTGGAAAGGGTCATTGAAGCAGTGAAGGTTAAAAAAAAAGGCTTTCAATAGGAACAAGGAAAACAACACACGTTCTTGGACAGGGTCAGTGAAACAATAAGGGACAAGAAAAAAGCTTTCATTAGGTACAAGGAGAAGCAGAGTGAGGAGGAATTCGGAGAGTACCAAATGAGAACTAGATCCAAAAGCAAATGGTCTGATACCTTTTATTAGACCAACATAGATGTTACAAAAAGAAAACAATGTCTAAGCTTTCAGACTAACCAAGTCCTTCCTCAGAGACTTATGACAATTGTTCAGAGAGTCACATTCTATTAACACTGAGATCATACATAAAAAATATGGAAAAATTCTCATTGGTTAAAATTACTTACAGCATTTCAAAAAATCACAATTTTAAATGGAATGAATAGCATTCCATTAGCTTGATATTACTAAAAATATTTTCAAGGACATCCATTAGATACAGCAACTGATCTATTTCTGTATGTCAAATGAGAACTAGGGATGCTAAGATGATCATCGGGAAGGCAAAGGCTGACACGGAGCTGTATAATGTAGAGGGGGTCAACTGTGGGGGAAAACAATTCTTCGGCTATATTAAGAAAAAAGGAAGTGGAAGGAGTACTGTTAGATTACAGTAAAGGTGAGGGTTATAGATGAAGATTTACAAAAAGCAGCCATTGTTAAAGACTACTTGTTCTCAGCCTTCACAAGCGAACATGCAGATTAATGACTGTCAGTACCCCCCCCCCCCAATTTATACCCAACTGCTGGGCTTCTATGACCTAGATGCATGATTTTGCACATCTTGGCATTGAACCCCAGTTGCCGTACCCCTGAACAATCCTCCACTTTTCAAAGGACCCTCCTGATTCTTTCCACTCCCTCCTGAGTATGCACTCTATTAGAGACTTTGGTGTCACCTGCAAAAATGCATACTCTTTCTTCCAGCTCTTCTGCAATGTCACTTATGAAGATTATTGAAGGCAAAGTTATTTGTTAAACTGAGTGAACATTTTCAAAATATTTGGATGTTTATAGCTCCAATACTGTTGTAGATATATACTCATGATTTGGCATGCATACCAAAGTAAATACTGTATGCCCTGGAATCTAATTAGCTGGATAAATGTAATTTAGTAGGTTAACATGTATTGTACATGCTTTAGAAATTACTAATCAGCAAAAATTAGCTTAAAAATTCATGGACACATAATAGGTAATGCCATTAAAACTCCACTTGTGGGATTTAACTTTCACAAAGTGCTTATCACCACTGAATCACCATACATGCACTAGCAGCATGACCCTGCAACACCCCTCCAACTCTCCTGCAACAGTGATTCCCAGCTTCATACTCCATCATTACTAAAGATATCCAGATAGGTCTGTCACAATGATCCAAGTCACAACTACAGTAGTTGTAAGTAAGGCATGGCGTCACTTGGTGCCACTGTTTTCAAATAGTTAAAATAAACACTGTTATACATAGGGTTGTTAAAGAGTCAGCAGGTGACATTGCTCAGAAACAATGCTGTATGTGCATGTACTTCCACAAGTCATTAGGTCACTGAGTTCCTGTAGTTATCTGGCATGTTGCAAAGAACTCCGGCTAGTGGACAGTGATGTCCATGACTATACTTCATGGTTCATCACTCAAGAAAGTGACCTGACACCTGATACCACTATACTTTTACTATGGAGCCTCCTACGAATGCTAACTTACTGCCACTTTACCCAGTTTTTACCTTCCTCTGCAATGGCAACTCAAGTGTATGACTGAGCAAAATGTATGAACATGCCTTTCGTAAAAGTATCAAAACATTCCACAATTTTACAAAAGCTCATGAAATTCAACTTTAATTACTGACGTTATTTTGGAATCTCTGGCTGCTTATAACCTGGCCTGCCTTTGAGCAAGAGTTTAGAGAGCTGACACAGTCTCTTTTTTCCATATTGTTTTTTATTTTTCTCCAGTCTGGAAGCTCACTTAAGGATGCACTCTGTTCACAGGGATATATCCTGATCAAGCTGAATGCTGCCTTTTAATATGGCTCAGACCAGGGTTTCATCACTATTCCTAGCTGTTTTTGAACACCTATTGTTCCATAAGGTCAGGAAGCACAGCCTGCTGCATGCTAGTTCATTTCAGTTACAGCAGGAGTGATTGTATACAATTGATGCACAAAAACAACCAAGAATACAGATGAAAACCTGGTCCAAGTCGTATGAAAAGAAGCACTCCTTTTATTATTTTAGATGTGAAAAAAAATACTAAAGCGGACTCAGACTGTGTAAAGAATATCATCTTACAAGTCACTACATAAGGAGCAATCTAAAATAGAATAAAAAATATATAGGTCAAAATGTTCACCAAATTCTTGCACTGCTGCTTTCAGTTGACTACTGGGTTTTTCTGTAACATTTTTCCCTCCCATCTCCCCTGGTGGGAACGGTGCCTCTGTCAGCCTTGCATAGCCACAGCTACCCCGGTGGCAGAAGCAAGCTCCCTAATTCAGCCACAGGGCTTGCTGTGTTGATGGAACTGGATGCCAGCACTCCCCAGCTGAGATGTTCTGCCAAAAGACAGCTGCCTTGGCCATGGCCTGCCTCCCAATGTGACTTCCCTGGCTCGCTTCTGAACCCAATTCGTCCACATGGCAGCATGATGTTCTGCTGCTGGGATATGGGGGTGGCCTCAAAACCTAATATTTAGGGTCAACAAACCTAACAAAATTGTTGATGTTCTGTTTTCTAGTTTTAAAGTTATAAGGGCTTAAAATTCTGCAGTTTACAGAATTGAGAAATGTAATTTTTAAAATGTCCACAAGTTTAGAAGCTTATTACGCAGTAATAAAATTGGTGATATTCTGTTCTCTGGTTTTAAAGTTACAGGGTCTTAAGATTCTGCAATTTACATAATTACAAAATGTAATTTTAAAATAAGCTGCTGAAGATTTGGAGACTTATAACTCAGTCACCTTTAATGACAGCAATCTCAAACTTGGTACACTTCTATATGGAAAAGACACCATGTTAAATCTGGTGCCATTTAGACAAATACTTTTTTAAGTAGACAGAAAGGACTGAAATCACAGTTTTGGCAAAATTTGTATGAAATGTTCATGGAAATTTCATGGAAGCAAAATTGTAGTTTCACCAGAATTCTGCTGGTGGAAGATACATTTTGGCCATCTCTATTTATGATACTGCTCTGGACCTATAAAAGGGTTTTGAATCTCTTAAAGTCAATAGCGAGTTTGGGGCCTAGCCTCATTCCTGAGGCTATAGTAGCATTGTTTCTTCACCTATTAATACACTTACTGTATTATTATTAATTAAAAGTATTTGGCCATCCTGTGAACAGAACACCCAGCTAGCCATTCCCACCCTTACGTTTGTTCGGGCCCAGTCCTGATCCTCTGTTTAGCCACTTACAATGTACCCTATTGACTGGGGGAGTATTGGTGGCAAGCTGCAGGCTCCAGTCCTTGTCTATATTATATCCAGCCAGCCTCTATATTCTGGAAGGGGCAGAGTGAGGCTATATATCATAAGCCTAAATCTAATCAGTGCACTAATAACAGCTTTAACCTTTCCCTATTGGGACTCTAGAGTTAAAACTGTGCTTACTATAGTGCAATTTGATTGCTGAGCATGATCTGCATCCAGTACCAACCATACTGCCCAGCTCAATGGAACAGACTAGGCAGTGGCTAAAGGATGGGCCAGGACTAACCCTATACTGTGGAAGGGGGAGAGTGAGAATGACTAAGTGCAGGAATTGCGACATGGGATGTCAGGAAGGCCTAATAAACTACAGTATATTATAGAATTTCATTATTTCAAAAGGTATGGGCTAGGGAGTGGTACAGTGTTAACATGTTCCCAGAAATACGGTAGTCTAATCATCCAGCCAAAACACACATACACACACTCCTGAGACCAATGGTAGCTTTTAAACAATGTTTCAGAGAATGTTTATGCCTTACCCACACTAAATGAATTACAGGCATCATGAAAGAAGAGGTTGTTACTTTGGGTGAAAGGGAGAGCTTATTCTATAAAAAGAAAGCAATATTTTAATGATTAGGAGAATGAGAAAGTGAATTATACTCAACTTCCCTTCATGGAGACTGGAGACAAACACTTCAGGGCTGAAAGGCATCTGTCAAATGAAAACGGCATGGCTTGAAGTTCCCAGTGCAGAAAACAGCTCTTTTTATTTAAAGTGCCTTACAAACTCATTATACACAAGCAGAATGAATTGCTTTAAGAAGTTGTTAGATGTCCAGCATGTTAAGTCTGCAGGATGCTAACCTGCCATTCTCAAGGGTCAATTGACATTTTGCACATTACAAATCCTCAGAGTTGTGCTATATCATATGTTTGCCACTCAGAAGTCTACACAGGTCAGTAACCTGAATGCACTATGGACTTTGGGTAGCTAAATAACAGTACATCATGACTTATGTTTTGAATATAAAAGTGAGCTAGCCAATGGAACAGCACAACTCTGAGGATGCAAAATGCATGAAATATAACTTGACACTGGACAATGCTAGGTTGGCGTCCTGCAGACTTAACATGCTGGACTTATAGTAACTTTTTAAAGCACTTTATCCTGCTTGTTTGCAATGAGTTTGTAAGGCACTTTAAATAAAAAGAGCTGGGTTATTTGCACTGGGAACTTCAAGCCATGAAGTGTCCATTTGTCAGCTTTCTTTCAGCTATGAAACATCCATCTCCAGTCTCCATGAAGGGGAGGTGAGTGCAATTCACTTTCTCATTGTCCTGATGATTTGCATATCTTATGAACATAGCACCACCACACCAGGGAGCTTTCTGTTCTTGGGACTGAGATATTTTAATAAGTATATTTTTTCAGCATTAACTAGTTAATATATTGATTACTACATCAGGTTTTGTTCTCCATAGTTAGATTATACATTAAATGAAGTAATGGACTATTCCCATATCCTTTGTGACAGCACGTTGTGTCTGTATCACTGATTGAATCAAATAGCACTTGTTATGCCTCTGGTATTGGACAGCCGGTATTCAGAGAATATATTTAAGGCTTTGAAACACACACACACGCACAGCCTCAGAAAAATAAATAAAAATGATGACACAGTACATATAATAATATAAACATAGTTTGTTTCATAGACAGACCACTAGCCCAACTGGTGTACTTATTACACTGTAACCTCCTCCAATAGCAGGGTTAATTTTAAAAAAGTGTTACTAGCCTGTTGCAAATTCTCACAAGATGTGGCTAGTGTGCTGGTGCTTATGTCAAACTCTTGCACATTTTAAGTCACTGAATCAGTTCCTGACCCTTAGTAAAACAGAACTGAATTTACATAGTGCCTTCCATACTAATGTAGCTCAAAGTGCTATAAAAGACCAATAAGCAAAATGCAAAATCTGCACAATTATACAGGAAATACCAGATAGGATTCTAGGAATATCTTAATCTGTTGTGAAAAGTACTGTATGATGAGCATTTTAACTGAATAAAATAGATTAAGAAATAGTGCTTTCCAGCTAGAGTTAATATACAGGATAATGTGTGGGCAACCAATCGTCAGACAACCAAAGAGCACATACTATTTACTGTATGCGCTCTGTGACTGATCTTTCAGTGGCTGGCCATGGCAGGGTGTGGAGGGTGTGCCAGTCACTGGTGCAGGTTGGGATGGGGGAGGCGGGGGTGGTGGGGGCCACTACACTATGGGAAGTGATTTGTGTTACATATAATTCATACAATGATCAGGGCAGGGGAGGGGGGTCCCTACACTATGGAAAAGGGAATCGGGTATTTGTATTATTTTTAACAGTGATTGGGGCAGGGGAGGGGGTCCCTACACTATGGAAGAATGTATCAGTGATAGTTATCATTTATAATAGTGATTGGGGCAGGGGAAGGGATCCCTACATTATGGAAAAAGAGGGATCAGGCTGTTTTTCATTACATCAGACACTGGGGATGGGGGGGGAACCTTGCACTATGGAAAATGGTTCCGGCGGTCTTTGTTTTTTATGGTAATTGGGGCTGGATAGGGGGATCATGTGACTGGCCCTGGACTATGCACAGGGTACCTGCTCAGCACAAAGTTAGGATGGAGTTTTGGTGTCCTAACTTTGAGCTGGGATATCCAGATATGTCTTCGCCAGGGGAGGTTTGAATATTGCAATGTGAGGAATATGCATGAGGGACTCCTCATTTGCATGCCCCCATCAAAATATTCTGTGCTACTGTGCAGTTGGGTTTGCATGGCACATTGGAGGCTTCTGAATATTGCCACACCCCCAGAGATGTGCTGGCACATCTAGGGATGCACCATGCATCTCCTTTGAATATGTGAACACTGGTGTTTAGGTGGGTTTGTGATAAAAATGACATAAGATTACAAAATAAAAGTACAAAATGTAATGCCACTCAAAGCATTTCACTCTCACCCATGTCAGTTTGATTTGCACAGCAGGTGTGTAGGTGGTGTTATGATGGGAATGATGAAAAAAAATTACAAAAGGAAAACAGTGCAAAATTTAGACTGTGCCCCTCAAAGCATCTCCCATCTGCTGACTTCAGTGTTGTACATGGTTACTGTGATGGCATGAACATTGCTAAACCCATTTTCTGATTGGTTCAGTATTCCATTGTTTGACTGTGACTTTTCAACTTGCAAGGTGGCACTGCTATCTTCAGTAGGCAGTAAAATAGTAATGAAATCTTGAGTAGTTTTAACAGATGCCTGTTATATAAATATATATTTATATTTTGGGCTGGAAGTATAGCCTAGAGATTAGGGTAATGAGCTGTGAACGAGCTTGGTACATGCAGCAGACCTGGGTCAGATTTCCACAACCTCCATTTGCATACTGTGTAACCCTTAGCATGTCTTTAAACTTCTCCAGTACTCCTGGGTCACCCCTGAAAAAGGCTTTATGCCTAATGGACCTTATCCAGTTGCCAAAGAATAAAAATGTATCTTATATATACAGTAGATACAGATATATATTTGTTCAGTCAGTTTTAACTGTTGCTAGATTCAAAATGCAATTTCTAAGGCGAATCTTTTTTCTTGTAAAAAAATCATTTAAAATATTTGAAAAAAATTCAGGCAGAAATATAAAATGTTTCAGCAAATTAACCTGGAAGATGTATGAAAACTTTTACAATGAAAATAGTAGGGTCACATTTTTTGCCAGATTTTATTGCACTGCTGATTTAACATCTTATCTAAAGGGTGACACCGCAAGCAATGCTGCATCCTCCACATAATGCACTGCACTGCTTGCAGCCTAGCCCTATGTGCTTAGTTCCTCTGGACAGGACTTTCAAAGTTTTGTACAGGTCTTGCTTCCAGTCCTGCACCATGGCACTTAAATTCTAAAGGTACACCAAGCCCTTCATAGCAATTGCACCTGATTTTACAATCTCAGGCACAGTTGCAACAGTTTCCATGATTTACGGCAGCTTGCATCCTTATTCAGCATAATCAGACATATATCATCCAGAGAGGGGAAAGTGGTGTTGCCATTGTATAGAACACTTGTCAGGCCCCATCTGGAGTACTGTGCTCAATTTTGGGCACCAAGAACAAGGGGAGAGAGACTAGATTGCTGGAGAGGGTGCAAAGAAGGGCCACTAGGATAATCAGAGAAGCAAAGGGACTTGAACATGAGGATAGACAGGAGAGGCTAGGCATGTTTACTCTTGACTACAGGGGACTACACATGCAATATTACCCAACAGGGTGGGCAGCATTAGGCAACACCAGAACACAGGGGTGTAATAAGGCCTGACTCCACAGCTGGAGGGCCTTAAAGCCCCTGGAATGTCCGATATTCCCCAACACTGCCCACCCTGGAGGGTACTATTGCACTTAGAAAATAGGCAATCTGTATTACATGTGGTTGGACAAAAATAATTATTATGTTAAAATGTACAAATTGTTAAGTGTTTTATTTATTCTGAAATAAAATAGTTCCTCTGCTTGGATTATGATGCTGTTTTTTTGTTTGAGTTGGGGGTCTTTTGTACTATGTGAGCCTCTATAAAAGTGAGTTTTCAAGTTGTTGCCATGGTTATGTAGCAGGCCCGTTCCATAGAATGGATGCAATTTCCAGAAGTGACAATTTGCCAGTGGAAATATGTAAGAAAAAGTCTGAGGAGTTCTGTGTTGTGCAGCATCTCATAGCAGCTCAGAGAGTGCAGTGTGTGAGCCCTTATCAAAGTGGCTTCTGAGCAGAAGAGACAGCAATGCCAAGATGATAATGCAGGTACATGGCTTGTCAGAGAATTGGGTAATAAAACCAAAAAGAAACAAACAACAATGACAAAAAAAGCTTCTGTTTGGGCAGACACCAACACCAAGATGATAATGCAGGTACATGGCTTGTCAGAGAATTGGGTAAAAAAACAAAAAGAAACAAACAACAATGACAAAAAAAGCTTCTGTTTGGGCGGACCAGGTGTGACATGGTTGAATGAGAGCGAGCAATGCTGCTATGTGCTAAATGCAGCTACAGGTTGCAGATGTCCCTCCCACAGAGCTACTGAATTCAGGGTTACAGACTTTTTCTCCACTTGTTTTTTACGTATTCATGTGCTGTGCTACAGAAGATGCAGCTGTTATGGGCTCCATCACCTCATGACTGCTCAGATGACTTGTCTCCTGGTAGGTAGCAAAGTAGGGAGAGATGAGAAGGGGCAACAGACTGCCAAGTGTTTTTTTTTTATATGAAGTTGAGTGGTTCCCTTTATTGTGCAGTATGTCCTGTGTGCGATCAGCACATTAGTGGCAGCCCCTAGCAGGACATCATCCTCAAAGCCAGCCATCATCTGGAAAATACTTTTCTGAGGTACACAAAACATTAATTTTATTTATGGTGGCAGAGTGAATGAAGTGTGATTTGAGCACTTCCACTAGGGCCAGTAGCTCTTGCTAAGCGATAGAAAAAAAAATGGAGGAGATTTGTATTTCAATCAGGTGCTCTCAGCCAATGAGAAAGCAGGCTGGACACAATGATATGTGAGTGGGCAAAGGGGCTGGCACTTGTTATCTGCCAGGCTTTGCTGTCAGATAGACCAGAGCTCTGGGAAGGGAACTGGCCAATCAAAAGCCAGGATTTAACTTGCCCATTTTCTAAGGGGTGATATGTGTCTGCTATTTCAGGCCATGACAAATCATTGATCTATAAAAAAATATATTAGGTCTAGAGATGAAAACTATAACACACAATGCTAGATAACACATTTTACAAATAAAAGGGGAAGTGTGCCACTCATGTAAAAGGGGCTTCTGGTACAACCAGAGGGTGGTTGCAATATAGAACTCTTTCCTAGATGAGGTGGTTGGATGCAGGAACATGACTGATTTTAAAAAGAAATTTTACAATTATTGTGTCAATAATAATATTGAAGGGCATTTTTAAATAAAAGGTGAGTATAATGGAGAATTGTCTACACTGCTCTGCTCTGGATTTAATCATGTTACCTATGTTAAGTTCTGTAAAAATGGCTCCAGGATTGCCACAAGTTAGACCAGAAAAAATTGGTCTAACTTGTGGCAATCGCCACACGAGATAGAAAATCCCGTTAGATTGACACAAGCCCCATGCACCATATCGTCTGTACACTGGGGCTTGTGATGATCTAGGGCTTTTTAAAATCCTGCTCTCAATGTGCAACCTGAATTCATGACATTTGGGTCTAAAGATATGAGTGGTACCACCGAGCTGCACTACAAGGAAACAAGCATTTGTCAATGCCGAACGTTAGCTTGCAGGTATTTGCAGTGGTATTTGGCACTTGGACATGGCTTAAAAAAATCAGTGAAAAGAAGCACAAGCATTTGTCAGTGCCGAATGTTGCTTACTTCTATGTGCTGTTTAGGTATCTGGAAGTCATTGGAGCGCAAATATTGAAAATTTGCAAACTTATGAGCGCATGCGTAGGAACTGCACTAGCATAACGCTTGTAAAACAGTCATTTTAGGAATTTTTCACCAAATTTTCAACATAGCCATTTTATGATCTCTGCTAATGAACAGTGTCAGTGTGATTTTCTTAATGTGTCCCATACATTGATTTACTTTACCGACTGTATGCTTGTGTGCTTTCATGGTGGATACGTTTTGGGCAGGATGTGAAAAATTACAGCTGTACTGCTCATAAGGAGGTGTGGTAAAATGGCAATTTTGAAAATCTGGAGTGCAAATATTGAAAATTCACGAACTTACAAGCGTGCATAGGAACTGCGCAATGCACACTCGTAAAACAGTCATTTTTATGAATTCTTTCACCACATTTTCAACACAGCCATTTTAAGACCTCTGCTCATGAACAGTGTCACTGTGATTTTCTTAATGTGTCCCATACATTGAGTTCGCACACCAACTGTGCCATTGTGTGCTACATGGGAGGAAACACGTTTTGGGCAGGATGTGAAAAATGACAGCTGTACTTCTCGAAGGAGGTGTGGTAAAATGGCAATGTTGAAAATCTGGAGTGAAAATATTGAAAATTCGTGAACTTACGAGCCTGCGTAGGAACTGTGCGACACATGCTTGTAAAACAGTCATTTTTTGGAATTTTTGCACCAAATTTTCAACATGGGTTTTTTGGGATCCCTTCTCATGAATGATTCACTGTCATGGCGTTATTCGGGCCTGAAGGGTGATTTCACACAGTGACTGCAGAGACTGCAAAATCACCCTTTGGGCCTGAATAACACTATGTTTAGTGACATCATTCATGAGAAAGGTCCCAAAACCCTCATGTTGAAAATTTGCAAAATTCTAAAAATGCCTGAGATATGCAATAAAGTTGAAAACCCCCATCTAGCCCATTATACAGCTTACCGGCATTTCCTCAGTTCATGGTCGCTTTGAAGAGTGCAGGCGTGTTCCCAGTCCACGAAGATCCTTCGCACGAGCTCCGGGTAAGTATGGGGTGAGGGGTGTGGGAGAGCAGAGATGCGCCCAGTGGGTGGTGTGTGGGTTGTGGGAGTGGGAGCTGGGAGGCCCGTGGGACCGTTTTAATTTACAGATTTTTAAAAAAAAAAGACAACGTGGGGCGTTTGCCACACTGGGAGGTGGGCTCAGCATGTCAGAAGGATGGCTGGAGGGCTGTGGAGCTGACGGGGATTCAGGCACCCCGTCGGCAAATAACATGAGACGTTGCCATGCTGGGGTGGGCCCCAGCATGGCAGAAGGATGGCGGGGCCGTGGAGCCAACGGGGATTGGGCACCCCGCTAGCAGACAACGGGACATTTGCCACACTGGTGGGCTCCCAGAGGGCAGCAAAGATTTGGGGGGCAGCGTGACGTGGTGCAAGCACACAGTGGTGGTTTTCTTTGACGAGAAGACCACCGCTGTCATACACAGCACCGCGTCCGATTGGTGCAGGACTGCCACGCCTGCTCAATGGAGCAGGGGATTGCAGAGGAGGGGCACACCTCCAAAGTGTCCCATTCTCCCAAGACATTCCTTGCGCATGCGTGCAAGCGAACATAAAAATGGCCACACTCTCAGACTTCTACAGTTTGCTATCTATAATGAGATTGTTTTTTTAAAGCGACTTACCCATTTTCTGTAAAACAATGACAGTGGGCATCAACTGGCCTTTAATCTTGAATATTCCAGAAAATCTTAATTTCTGGCCTTTCCTTTCTTTATTACCAAAGGCATTTGCAAGAAATCAGGCTCTTTGTCCCTTACATTTGTCCCTGCTGTTCCTGCATTGAAGTCTCAGCCCTTTGCTGTGGCAGCTCAACCTGTTGCCATGTAAATGATTTTTAAGTCATAAGTACTTGATTATGATGTCAATGCAGGAACAGTAGCAGGATGTTTAAAGGGCAAGGGTCCTGTTGTAATACAAAATGCCTTCAGTAATAAAAAATGAATTTTCCAAAATTCAGATTTTGTCAGAATTTTATATAACCAAGTTCAACTGATACCAGCTGTGAACGTTGTACTGGAAATCAGAAAACTGTGGCAAGTACTTTTTCCCAGTGGTAGCACTTCCGCTCATGCTGATGGTGACCCAAGTTCTGAAGTGAGCCCAAATTATCAGGGCCAGCTGGGAAGAGGTGGATCAAGCATCTCACAGGATGCCCCCCTCCTTCAGGGAGGGAGGGAGGATTATGAGCTGTGCTGTGCTACTGCCACCTGAGTGCAAGCTGAAGCCACAGTGGGTGGACAGGTGCCTCCTGATGGCTGTGTGAGCATTCTTTCAAGCTCATGCCACTGTTGCCAATGCCTATAAGGAATCTAGGGGTTTCAGGATAGAACACAGGAAATACTATCCAGACCAAGCAGGATGATGCCGTGACCCTTCACAAGCCCCACACAGCCTACTGGCCACCCTGCCTCAAACCAAGCTAAAAAATTCTGAGGGGCTTGAGCAACCCTCACAGCCCTGCCACAGATGGCAAGCTGTTGAAGAATGGAGGTAAGGGGCATAGTTCCAGAAACAGCAGGTGATGGGGCTATAGCAGTCACCTGTAGATAGGGGCCAGCCAGCTGAAGAAACAGGGGGAAAATCACTCCAAGTATCAAAGAAAATGCAAATAAAATATGCATACAACCTAGAGCTACACTCCACTTATTCCATTTAAGCTGTATTACTTCCCTCTGTATGCTGTGCCTCTTGCTGTAAGATAATTTTCCAATGCACTTCATGTGCCAATAAACCCATCTTGACATATGGTTCCGGTCATGCCTGAAAACAGGCAAACACTTAGCACCATGCACCTTCTCACTTACCAAATACACATAAAATATGGATTTGTTTTAAACAAATCTCAGCTTTTCATGCCTATAATTGTAGCCATTATAACACTCAAGTAAATCAGGCATCTAGTTGCAGCAGTAGAGGCATCATAATATAAAGTAATGAGACAGTAGAAGAGAGAACAGCTGACAACATAGTAATGTTATTTCAGATAATTAAACAGTTACATCTGAAGCAAGGTACAGTACTTAACATTACTTCAACCATCTAAAGTAAGCACATTGACAGTTATAATCCCTAAGCCTGATATTTTTCCCTTGACAAGTAAGTTGCTCTTCACTGTTCAGTGTTCTTATAAATAATTTCACATACAGTATGGCGTTCTAAGTTGAAATAGTGTCATGTCAGTAAAAAACAAACAGAAGATATTAAATAAATAAAGAGTACAAGCCATTCAACAACTTTTTATCTCTCCAACAGAATCAGCCACTTTAATTAGCAATAACAATTCTTATCAAGCTTTTTTTTTTTTTTATAAAAGATTAATAATGTATGTAGAATTTTCCTAAGGTGTATGGCAAGAATCAGGTCACATGTGATTGGAATTAATGGGATTTTCTTCAGTTCTGATATTATAGATTTTCAGGGCTATTCTCAACATGATTTTTAGATTTGAACAGCTTGTACATCTGTTTATAGCCAACTGTTATTTTTCTTACAGTATACTTAACCAGTATAACTCAGCTTAGACACAAGATCTCATTTTCAAGGGGCTTTTCTTCCCACCCAGGCTTTATATCTGGTAGGTGTCAACTGCACACAGGTTAACCATAATTATTTATTTAAATTGTTAACATCCAGGGATCACATTCAGAGGTGAGCAGTCTTGTTTGCAGGGAACATCTGGGGAAAAAATCAAGTTGGAGCCTACCGTAATGCAAATTCATAAAAGAATAACAATGGCTAACCACCAGGCAGTGCAATATCATGCAAGACAATCATTCCTATATACAAATATTCATATACAAAATGGTATACGAAATGCAAAAAACAGGCACAATACAGAACACAAGGAGAAGGCACAGATAGGTATGCTAGGAGTAGCAGAAGAGTGAGGTACCTCAGCAGACTGATTTGCTAAAGGTCACACAGTGAATAAGTAAGTGGTGGAATTTAAGTATGGGATCCTCAAATCTCCTGGTTCATAATTCTGAGATCTAGTAATTACTGAACCACACTGCCACCTTAAATTATGTTGTTCACATTTTCAAGTGCAGTTGATGGTGTCCACACTAGTAATCTCCCAATCTAATTTAGTTTATAGACATATACTGTAATTGTTGTAACTGATTTTTTTTTTATGAGAACTTTACTAAAACTGCAAATTGTATTGTTTATAAGTCTCCACTGTAAATATTGTTAATAACCACTGTTCTTTTTCTTCCCACTGGAGACTGGTGAAGAGCCACTGCCATGCTTTATGTAGCCTTTGCAAAAAAAACTTCACAGACATTCCCATTCACTCAGGGCGAAGTTTATGGGAAAAACTCTGCAAAGTTAGTCTTTAGTGAAGGGTAGCCTCCATGGAAACTGTGACCTTACCAGCAAAGTCAGCTTTCTGAAGCACAGTAATTGCACTGAAAGAAAAAAAGAAACAAACAAAAAAAAACACTTCTCCCCATGCTCATAGCACCCCATCTCCCACCCTCCTTCTCCCATTCATGATCCCAGTAAATAAAATAATAATGCTCCTGTCCTCTAGCCACTTCAATTTCAGCATTCTCCCTCATAGGTTCATAGATGTTTGTTCAAGTTCAGGAGGCCGAAGCCTATTAGGAACTCATCACCTTGTGCTATTGGTGGAAGTTCTATTTAACAGTTCCCATATGGTCATCTAATCTGCTTTTAAATGTGTTCATATTTTCACTTTTGACTACACTTCTTGGTAGTCCATTCCATATAAGAATAATTCTCTGTGTGTACCAGTTTTGCCTCTTATATGTTCGGTTTATTTCTCCTTTTAATTAATAGTCCAAGAAAAGTTTTTTGATTCCCATTTCCCCAACCCACTCAATACCTCAACTCCCACCCTCCACCTAAATGGACCCTATGGGCAGATTAAAGTTAAATGTCACTGATGTGGGGCATATCACTCATTTTATAAAGGTTTTTGGATATAGAAACATAGAAACTGATGGCAGATAAGGACCGCTTGGCCCACCTAGTCTGCCCATTTTCTACCTAACAGATAAGCTGCAGATCCTAGTTAACCAACAGCCTACTTCCTCCTACCCCCACTAGGACTGCCTTACGTGCCCATTTGGCTGTCACTTTGCCCGAATTTCACATAGTATCTTACTTTGTCACATCTTCACTGGTAACATTTTACCTCACAACATCCCTAGTTCACAACTATGGCTTTATCTGTATCCTTCTTAGAATCTCATTGGAAATGTGATATCTGTTCTAGAGTGTTTTTTTCTGTTCCTTTTGGATTGCTAGACAGAAACAGACAGGCAGATAGACTCTTGCAGAAATTAGACTGCAAGTAAACCACAAGAATTTGAATGGACTTTCCTTTTATTGGATGAGCAAATAAGTTACAATACATTAGCTTTAATGTTCATATAGATCCCTGTTTCAGGTGAAACATAAACCTGTGTGGACTTAAAAGCTTATGTTCTGCAATTTACATGTTGTTCTCACAGATTGCACCATATCATCTTCATTGTCTACCCAGTTACTCAAGGACTGATATGACTGTAAGCATTCATATGCAGCACCAGAATTTCTCTGTTTCATAAATTAGTGTAGAATCATCTAGAATCAACAGGGGACATTCCACCACAAATACTATCGACTAGGAAATGCAAATGACTTAATTGAAACAGCTGAAAAAGATGTCAAGCCTGATATCACTTTGGAAAGCAAGCCCAAAGGATGTTTTCTTTCTTTCTTTTTTTATTCTGGCTTTATTACTGTCAGAACTTAAAGACTGTCCTAAGTTTTTAAATCGTATCATCATTTAAATATAGCAAGAAAGTTGTGCACAGTCTATCCTGGTTTTAAAATAACACAGAGGTACCTCCCATACATAAACCTTTTTAATTTTTAAGTTAGTTGTGTGTGCACGTGCAGTGAACTTCTTGCTTTACTTGCCTTTTGAGGGGTGTGACACTGTCTGTCCAATGAAGAGTGCTCTGCAAGGGGCGTGACAGTGCCACACCAATCATCAGGCAGGCTAATTGTGATGCTGTTTTTTTTTTCATGAGCAGAAACATCCTCTACTTCTGAGGAAAAAGCCTCATCAGTCATATGGTAGCTTTTTCTTTGATGTGCGGGATGAACACCACCCAGCAAACAGCTGACCAGTGATGTCCAAATGCTCTCCTTGCTTGATTTTATGCTGACCCCACCACCACCCACGAACCACCATTATACAGTCCATCGGGGCTCATCTGTAGCCACAGTGCAGCTCCTCAATCATTTCTCCCTTTGGGGAGTGCTCTTCCCTTGCCTGTGAATTAAACCCGACAACGGGGGACCCAATCCCCATGTCGGTGCTAGGAGTACCCCCTTCCCAGTACTGTGGAGCACTGGGGAGTCCACTTCCAGTGTCCTGAAATGTTCCCCTCTGTCCTTGCCTGTGAATTAAACCTGACAATGTGGGGCCCAATCCTCATGTTGGTGCTAGGTGCCTCCTTTTATAAGTAATGTGGACACTGGGGAGCCCACTCCCAGTGTCCCCAAATGTTCCAGTAATCCATCTCTGTATAGAAAAAAAAATGGTCCCACAGCATCTTTTTTTATGCAAAAAAGAAAACAGTCCCTCATCATCTCCCCTGTCCCCCTCCCCATCCTGACCCTCCCACTGAGCAACCCACTTCCTCACCCCCTCTTGCCCTATACTTACCTTCCAAGGTTGGTGGCTGTCATCTTCTGTGGACCAGGACACATCTGCACTCTTCAAAGATGAACCATGAACTGAAGAATTAAGGTACACACTGTATAATGGCTGTCAATTGCATTTTTAACTTATGTTGATATCTCAGCCATTTTTCAATATTTTTGCACCAAATTTTAAACATGAAGCTTTTGAGACACCACCTCATGAACACTGGCACTGTAATTTCATTACTCGGTCCAAAAAGGTGGTTTTGTAATCATGAAATCACCTTTTGGGACTGAGTAATGAAATGACAGTACCAGTGTTCGTGAGGTGGTGTCCCAAAAAGCCCATGTTGAAATTTGGAGCAAAAACACCAAAAAACATCCAAGTTATGTGCAGTCATTATATTTTCACTCCAAATTCACAACATTTCCATTTCTTCACCCTCCTCGTGAACAGTACAGCTGTTATTCTAAACATCACACCTGAAATGTGTTTTTGCTCTTGCGGCACAGAATGGTGTGGTCACTGTGTGAATTCACCTTTCGGGACCAATGAATGAAATGACAGTGGCACTCTTCATGAAGTGGGGTTCCAAAAAGGCCATGTTGAAAATCTGGTTAAAAAACTCCTAAAACTGCCCAAGTTACATGTGTGTATTCAACATTTTCTACACATGCATGTAACTGTGGTCATTTTTAATATTTTCACTCTAAACTTTCAGCATAGCTATTTTATCACACCATCTCATGAACAGTACAGCTGTCATTTTTCACATCCTGCACAAAACGTGTTTTGCACCTGTTGCGTAGAATGCCATTTTTCCACGGATTTTAAATTTTTCACCTATCGGGTTCATGAGATGGGGTGATAAGAAGACTATGTTCAACATCTGGGGTCAAAATATGAAAACATTACAAAGTTAGGTCCTTGCATTGCAATTTCGATACGCACACTCTTAACTGCACAAATCTTATATATTTTCACCCCAGATTTTCAATATAGCCTTCTAATTACCCAAGCTTCTGTATGTCACAGCTGTCATTTTTCAAATGCTGTCCAAAATATGTTTGCACCTTTGGTGTAAATGGCATTCTACTTTGCATGACAAATGTAACAGTCCCAGAAATCTCAAATAAAAGTTTCTATTTTTCCTAGCCTCAGTGTGATTGTGTGTACGAGGCAAGAGCAGGCTGGCAAAACAAATCTTTGACTTGTGCCATCCAGCAGAGAGAGAGAGAGAGAGATTGCACACTGTGGCTGTGTGTACAGGGCAAGGACAGACTGGCAGAGTAAATCTTTGACTTGTGCCACCCAGAGGGGAGAGACACACTGGGGGGGGAGGGACCCACGAGAAATGCTACAGTCCCAGAAATCCCAAATAAAAGTTTATTTTTTCTCCTGGTGTCAGTGTGCCTGTGTGTACAGGGCAGCCTGGCAAAATAAATCTTTGATTTGTGCCATCCAGAGGACAGAGAGAGAGAGAGAGATTGCAGGGGTTGAGGGGGGGCACAAGAGATGTAGCAGTCCCGATAATCTCAAATAAAAGTTTCTTTCTTTCCTAGCTTCAAAATGGCTGTGTATACAGGGCAAGGGCAAGGGCAAGCTGGCAAAATAAATCTTTCACTTGTGACATCCAGAGGGGAGAGAAAGAGACATTGGGAAGGGGGGCATAAGACATTTAACAGTCCCAGAAGTCTCAAATAAGTTTCTTTTTTTTCCCTGGCTTTAGTTTGGCTGTGCATACAGGGCAAGGGCAGACAGGCAAAATAAGTCTTTGATATGTGCCATCGGGGGGGAGAGAGACTATGGGGGAGGGCATGAGAAATTTAACAGTCCCAGAAATCCAAAATAAAAGTTTTTTTTTCCCTGGCTTCACTGTGGCTTTGTCTACAGGGCAAGGGTAGCATGGCAAAATAATTCTTTGACTTCTGCCATCCAGAGGAGACAGAGACAGAGAGGGATGGAGGGATGGTGGGAGGGGGGGTTTACCTGCTAACAATTAGTTGCTCCATTATATTTTCATGCCTTTTGTGTAAGAGAGAGTAGCACAGCAGGAGAGAAATGCTGTCTCATCTACCTTTTTTACCATTAACCCTTCACTACTCTTTCTCTAGCTCAATCTGTCAGTTAGGTTGGCTGTCAATTATGTTGATATTATTATGTGTGCTGAGGACTGAGCAGTGTTGTGGAGCAGGAATGTGGTCAGGCTGAGCAGTGATGTAGTGGAGTGGTCCTTGCTTGGGGTTCAAATGCGGTTGTGGGATTCAGAATCCTGATGACAGTAACCAGTGCAGGGAGAACATAAGAAACACTGCATGTACAACTGCAATACCAACAGTGAACTTTTGGCATTGACAAATGCTTGTTGTACTTATTTTGAAATAGTCTACACAGAAAGTATTCAATATTTTGAAGCATTTATATGTTCTGCACAGAAATTAAGGTTTGCACAGCCTGCAGTGAAAGGGTGGGAGGCAGCATGGTCTGGTGGCTACAGCACTGACCCATAAATAAGATGATCCTGTGTTTCAGTCTTACAACAGCCACTGGTTTACTATGTGACACCCAGCAAGTAATTTAACCCCTCTCTGCTCCAGTTTTTCCTGGATGTAACACTGAGGAGAAGCAGGATGTCACTGCAAACATGATGCAGCATTGCAATTGGGCTTTCCTGGGTAAATAGCATGTAAAATAAATTCATACCTGAATAATTCAACTACAATGTCCTTAAACAGAGCTTACCTAAAAATAAAAGACCAAAAACTTAAAAATTACTTTGTAAAACTTCTTTAATAAAAAAAAAAGTTAGTACTCGGGTGACACATACATGGGGGTGGGGGAGAGAAAAAAACAAGCAGCACATTTCCTTTACATGCTCCAGTCATTACTATATATATATATATATATATATATATATATGTATGTGTATGATATATATGGTAGTACGGGTAGTGCTACCATAGTTAGGGTTGAGGAGCCATTTCTATGTTAAACCCCAAAACTTTGCACCTTAATAACTTTGCAACTGTTTGACGGATTTGGCGGAAATTTGGAATACACAATCAATAACCATAGACCTTAGCATCTTCCAAGTTTTGTACCAGTCAGATACACAGCTGTGTGGGTTATTAAGCATGATTTACGTGCATGTTTACGCTTTCTGGAATTCTACGGTGGCGTATATAGTATCGGGTTTGTATCGACAGCCCAAATCTTAGGGAATGTGCGGCTGGGGTCCCTAATGTGCCTTCTGAAGATTTGGTGAAAAAATATTAAGCAGGTTCAAAGTTATTCAAAAACAATTTCCCATTATAAGTCAATGGGAAAAGTTAACAAAAGTTCAACACTTTCGCAAATGCATTTTTACTTTCACAAATGGGCCTGTTACTTTACATAAATCTGCCATTTGTTTTCAGTTGGTGATTAGAAAAATGCTTGGCATTTAAATTTGGGACCCTCTAGCAACCTAATTCTTTTTGTATTCACCTAGTCGGACCCTGAGGATGCTAGCCATGTCTTTATTTTGGGGTAAAACACCCCAGAAATATGTTTTTCAGATTTCTGGATAAAGTACTTTCACAAAGTACTTTCATGCTCATGAAAGTGTCACAAATGTTTGTGAAAGCTTTCTCAAATTGCGACAGTAATTTTCTAGTCTGTGGGAAAATGACAGCAATTCTTTGTCACTTCACTGCAAAAGAACGGTTAGGAGTTTTGGGCTGAAATTTGGAGGGAACGCAGCTGACATCTCGCAAATGTGCCTTTCAGTGTTGTTTTGAAAAAATATTACATGGCAGCAAAGTTACAGCACTCCAAAGTTGACAGTTTTTCCCATAGGATAACATTACGGCGCCCGACGCATTACAGGAATCCTTTGGCACCCTGCTGCAAAATAATGGTTTGGTCTTTTTTCCTGAACTTTGGAGGAAGACAGCCAACAGCCCACAGATGTGCCTTTCAGTGGTTTGGTGAAAAAATATTACAGGAGGCAAAGTTATGGCACTCCAAGCTTCCTCTTTTATTCCCATGGGATAACATTGGCGTTATTAGCGCCTTTCAGGGCCCCGTATCTAGGAGCAGATGAGATACAGACTTTAATCAGAAAGACTCTTAGCCCCCTAACAGGAGCTAAGTACAAAACTAGCCAAGACAGTCATAAATCATATGACTTTTAAATTTTTTTTCTACGTCGTATGGTTCCTGAGATATAACCTATTTAGTATTCCAAGTCTTCATTTTCTGCTCCGATACCCATTATTATGCATACATTCTTTGTACTCATTGTCTTTCTCTATTCAGCTTTTGGGAAAAACCAGCCTGTGTGCTTACATTACTGTTACCATTGCCCTTTCTGCTTGCGGTTCCATGCCCATTTCACTTACCGTTGACGTCTACGCCACCATGTGCGTTATCCTTTGTGTTTTTCATTTGCGCTTGCGTTTCTGTTATTTTTGCCATTTGTGTTTTTCTTTTTCTTCTTCTGTTTCACTTTGCGTCACCATGCCCATTGACATTTCCGTTTGCAGGCACCATGTTACTATGTGACAACACATCACGTGGAACCGTTCCGTCTATGCCACCGTGTGCGTTGCCTATTCTGTTCTCATTCGCACTTGGGTTACCAAGTGCGCCACTGTTAGCACTTCTGTTTGCGTTGCTCTTCCTATTACTTTTGGGCCCCGCGCTCCAGCCACCGCATTAAGTGGCAGGAGGGCCCCGCGCTCCCACCGTTGCATCACATTCACTATTTTTCATTATCATTCTCAAAAAAAGGAAAATAGAGGCAAAAAACTCCATTTAATGCATTAGTTAGGGTTGTTCCACAGTGACAAAAGTGAGGAAATTCGCTGTTAGGGTTGAAAACCCTAACTCCGAATTCACCCCGCCAGCACCACACACACACAGACACACACACACACACACATGCAAGTATGGGGGAGGACCAAGTCAACACAACCAATGACAGACATCCAGCAGCAGGTGACAGAAATAACAAACAATTGTCTAAATGTACCATGAGACATCCCCACCCACCTGACCAGGTACTGCATGCTCAGTGGAGATCAACAGCAAAACTGAGGCCATGTACACAAATGTACACATCCCTGATTGCAGCTGCACACAACGTACCACACTTAGTAGTTGCATGGCCTTACCTACCGATGCCCCACCACACCCACACCATGTGGTGGGCCACCTGAGCAATGGAGTTGAGCAAAACCAAGGAGTTGTACAGGTATAATATCTCTGATTATAACAAGGGTTTGAGAAATGCAGCTTTCTAATTGACTGTAAACATTACAGCCTTATGTTTAGTTTTTATTAACATACATGTAGAGCCTAACCATATGATGAACATGGTTTAATGTTGTTTAAAAACAGTTTTATTATGATAGCAATAAGCCACTCCCAGGTATTATGTTAATGGTCAGTTTATCACTGTCTAGCGACATGTGGCACTCGGCTATGCCTCATTCAACATTAAACCCCTACAGGGTGATTAACAGACCATTTAACATAACTGTTGGTCATGCCTTATTGCTTAATTGTCTTTATAGTGAATACTCTCCTCTGCTGGCACTGCAGCAGCTTTGCAACACAGTGTCCACCCAGTTACACCATACACTGTCTAGTTACTGGGTAATGGCTGTGAATATGAACTCATGAAGATGAACAGTGTAACTTGGTCATTACAGTCATCGAAACCTTAGTGTGATTATAACTGACAGAGTCAGTGATAGAGAATAACCCCTGCTGTCCTAGTATACTTACCCCATTGTGAGATAAATCAATACTAAAAGACATTCTGTTTATATCTACACTATACCTACTTGATTCCTGTTGTACCATAATTAACATAGTTATCACTTTGATAGCATCAGTGACAGAAGTGTGGCAAACCCAAACACTAGGCATACAGCCTGAGTATGAAACAACTGTTAAAAAAACTACACTGTGTCCATAAGTGGCATAGATCACTCATTGCAACAATAGAAAATGTATCACTATTTGAATAAGTTAGTCATCACAGATGCAATGAGATTGTCTTTCTCAGGTACAACATACTCAGTAAGTGCCTACAGGAAAATCTATCCTATATACATCTCCGATACAGGTACATCATTGTTGGCTCAGTAGTGCTATGATATTTAGAAGTTGCTTGGCCTGATCCATACAATTACACTGTTTCTTACAAAGAATACTTACTGCATCTTTAGTATTGAAACACACTGAAGGTCTATGTATGTACATCAGCAGTACACCTTCATCAGTAAGAATGCATCTGATACTGGCAGTACGAATTTCACAGCGTTGAACAGGCAATGCTTTTCCATACGTTTACATCAGCCTCTCTATCTTGAGTAAACCGTTGCAGTAAATGTACTACTATGTAAATCACATACTAAATGTAACACTACTTTTATCTTGAGCATGCTAGTGTCTTGTAATTAATTTATGTACTTCTCTTAATTAATTTATACTCACTAGTGTTAAAACCTTTCTACAACTGTCATCATGCACCTTCGGCATTTATACTGACTAACGGCACAGTACCAGTTGTGGTGTGGTGTGGTGTGGTGTGGGGCATCGGTAGGTAAGGCCATGCAACTACTAAGTGTGGTACGTTGTGTGCAGCTGCAATCAGGGATGTGTACGTTTGGTGTACATGGCCTCAGTTTTGCTGTTGATCTCCACTGAGCATGCAGTACCTGGTTAGGTGGGTGGGGATGTCTCGTAGTACATTTAGACAATTGTTTGTTATTTCTGTCACCTGCTGCTGGATGTCTTTCATTGGTTGTGTTGACTTGGTCCTCCCCATACTTGCATATGTGTGTGTGTGTGTGTGTGGTGCTGGGGGGTGAATTTGGAGTTAGGGTTTCAACTAACAGCGAATTCTCACTTTTTGTCATGTGGAACAACCTAACTGGCCATTAGCGGGCTCAGTGGGTGGGTGGGAGGAGGGTACTGCTAGACCACCAGGGATATTGGTATTAATTTTTTTTATTACAAATGTCCGCGATTGGGCAGTCAGCAGTCCACTGGACCACCAGGGATATTGGACATAGTTCTTTTTTTAACTAATGCCCGCGATCGGGCAGACAGCGGTCCACTGGACCACCAGGGATATTGGACATAGTTCCTATTTTGTATACAAATGCCCATGATTGGGCTGTGGAGCACATTTCGGCTGCAGGGGTGTCGGTCACGGCAGCTGCTGCTGCCTGGCAGGCGCCAGGTGAAGTAAGTCGAGATCAGCGACCTGCATGCAATGGAGTTCAAATGACATGCAAATGGCCCCATTTGTGCCTTGCATACATTATGGCCCTAGTTGCATGTCAAGTTTTGAATATCGCGGTTGCTGTGCATAGCTCAATGGAACTTGCGCTAGCGCATCCCCATGCTCCACTCTGGCCACTTTCGCTGGCGCAGTGCCACTGCACCATGCACACTGCGGGTGGCAAGGGTGTGATATTCAATGATGCTGTGCCATGGCACAGCTCCGTTGAATACTGCCCAGTCCACTCCCCTGCGCAGCCAAGTTGCGCTGTGCCGCACCACAGCCTGGCGCAGTTTGAATATCTGGGCCCCTGTATATACTGTATATTCTGGGATTGTATATATATATATATATATATATATGTGTGTATATATATATATATATACACACACACACACACAATGTTTGGCAGCTGCCTTATCAGAGCCTTGCATTAACTATAGTCCTGTTTTGTTTAGCAATCTATGCTGTAAATTTTTACTTTGCATTTTTTTGTTTCTAATGAACTTGAGGTGTTAGAACTAAACCCATATCATTGTACCTGATGTTTGTTTCACAAAACTTAATAAAAGAAAAAAACTGTTTAGCCAAATGGGCCTAAAAATAAAAACTGGTAAAATGATGAATATTACTGCGTTAACTCTGTGTGTGTGTCTGTGTGTGTCTCTTAATTTCTTCCTATTAAAAAATGAATTATGGGTATTGGACAGTAGTTCCATAACTGTTACCCCTTCTCCTTCCATAAAAAAAAATGTCTAACTTTTTTCTGCTGCAAACATAATGTAACATAGCAGTTCTCAAGTCCATCTGTTGGATACACTCATAGTTTGCCAGACACTGGAGCTACCGAAGTACTGTATTTGCTGATATGCAGGGTACTAAAATATTTGTGACAGACTTTTCCCCCTATGATCTCTCCATTCATTAAAAGCTGTGTTGTAAAAAACACTTCTCCAAATATCAGAGCCTGTGCACAAAAAAGGGTTGCCTACATACCATGTAACTGAGGTGCATAGGCAACAGTACTCATGAATGCTGCGCAGTGGGGGTCCCATTGCATTCACTAGCAGTGTGCGATCCAGACGCGCACACAATTCCCCAGCAGTGTGGGAAGCTACACACCACGGCAGTCCGGGGGAGAGACAAAGGTATGCCCACACTATACGCCATTCACAAAGATGTGTAGTGCTGCACATGGAGGGGTGCAGGAGGGTGCTGGATTTGGCAGTATGCATCTAGCCCCATGCACTCAGGACCCCCACCCTGGTTTAGTATGCCAGTTTGTCACAACCCCCCTACATCACAGCCCATTCCCAGTCCTGTATACCAGTTATCAACCTCCCACATCAGAGCTCCATCCCCGGTCCCATATGCCAGTTGTCACACACACCTCCCAACATAAGAACCCCCACCCTGGTCCCATATGCCAGTTGTCCTTTCCCCAACCCACATCAGATCCACTGGCCCTGTATGACAGTGCACCCCTCAATACACAGCAGAGCCCTGGACCCAGTCCGCCATCAGTGACATTCCCCCCATGACAGAGCCCATCCTGGTGGCCTCTGTCCAATGCTGCACGCTTGACCACCCCTGTCCCCTGCCCTTCTTTGGTGGTTAGTGGCCCCCCCTGAGGCACTGACAACACCACCTCCCATCTCCTGTAACCGCATGTTGGTGCCGCTGCGATGGACAGTGAGCAACACTTCCCTCTACACACCACCATGGCCACTCACCATCCAACTGATGCTGGGAGTGTGCTATAAATAGGCAGCACACTCCCATCATCAGTTGGATGGTGGGTGGCTGAGGGTGTGTGTGGAAGGATATGCCGCTTTCTGTCCATTGCCATGGCACCGATGTGCAGGTACAGTGGATGGGTGGTGGTGTTGTTGGTGCCATGGGGGGGGTATGCTAACCTTCAATGAGGCAGCAGGGGGTGGTCAAGCAGTGCAGTACTGGACAGATGCTTCCAGGACAGAGCTCTGGTTGTGGGGTGGGGATATTGTTGACTTGCAGACCAGGGCCAGGGCTCTGCTGTGTGTGTGTGGGGGCTGTACTGCATATGGACTGGGGCTCAGGGATATGATGTGGGGGAGAAAATTGCATACATGACTGGGTTGGGGCTCAGAGGGGGGTGTGAGATAACTGGCACACGGGATGGGGACAGGGGTTCTGATGTGAGGTGGAGACAACTGGCATACAGGACCAAGGCGTGGGTTCTGATGTGGGGGGGTGAGACAACTGGTATACGGGACTGGAGACGAGGCTCTGATATGTGTGTGGGGGGGGTCATCTTTGCACCTGGAGATGGGTCTCAGACAGGGGGAGGGACCACTAGTCAATGGACACCATTAGTGTATTTCCCAGATGCCTGTGTGTATGCATGACTGTGGACCCATACCTTCCCACACTCCCCTTCTCTTGCGGAGCAGGTGATCCACTCTGGTACCCAGGGCAGGCATCCAATTGGCTGCCCACCTAGGTCTACTACTCTGCCATTGTCTGCTCCCTCTCGGGCATACTTTCCACCCATTCGTACATAGGACCCACTGTTCCATTTGTTTTCCTGTAGGGCAAGTCCCACAACCACCTCCCATATGTCTTTCATTTTAGCCAGTTTGACATAATGGCCTTTCATCATCATCTTGTTCATTTTTATTCTTTGTTTTTACCCCTAGGTGGGCCAAGCAGTCCTTATCTGCTGTCAAAGTACGCCTTCTCTCTCCCAATGTAGTATAAATGGGTTTATTTCCACCGGGGCAAGTCTGTGGTCCCTAAAATGGGGGCGTAGCCACATATATTATTTGGCACCCCCTGTTCCCTAAAACCATTAAGCCAGCCTTCTGCTGTTGCTCATGCCCATAGGTTATTAGGATTTCTAACCAAACTCCTGATTATTTGTATGAGTGACATAATGTTAAGGCCTTCCAATGTAAAATGGTTCCTTTCTTTATGTGACCAAGGAGCCTCTTCCTCCTTAATTTGAACTGGAACAATGTAACTTACTGTATCTGTTGTGTCTCAAAATGTTTTTTGAAATCTGGCAGACCAAGGCCTCCCTTTCACCCTACTTTGTGTGCCTACCTGCTAGTGCCCTGTCAGACAATCCTGTTTAACATGCCCTTTGAATATTTCAGGTTCTGCTAAGGACCAAACTGGAATATTGGTGAAAATGAAGAGGAATCGCAGATGCACAGTCATTGTGAAGGATTCAACTCTACCAAAAATAAACAATTCTAATTTAGCCTTGATTTTTTAATTAATTCTGCATAGCTACAGTACATTCATATAAATCATCTATTCAAACTGGTTTGTATATCCCCAGGTAGCAAATACTATTCATTACCCATTTATACAGCATAGTCTTGACCAGTTCCATAGTTTTTACAGCCTCTTGACCAATTCCATATTTTCACAACCACTTAATAGAAGCACCTTTGATTTTGTGCTATTTATTAATGGTCAGTAATCTACGAGTATTTTGAGGAGGTGTGTACAAGTTAACTTTAGCTCTATGCCACCCACCTTTATGCCTATGGTTTTACTATCTTACCATTTTGCTTGCATCATTGGTTCTATCCTCTGTGCAAAAACTAGTGGGTAGAAAATGCACACCTGTCTTGTACCTCTGGAAATATCAAACTGGTTGAGCCATTGATTGCAACCCTTACTGAAGGTCCCATATACAGAGTCTTAACCCATATTCAATTCAATTCAATTCAATTCAATTCATGTTTATTTTTAGAGCGCCTTTCAAAATCAAGGCGCTGTACAGATTAAATAAAACAAGAGAATCCAACATTAAACAATCAGAACTATAAAGGAAAAGCCAAAGTGAAAAGATATGTTTTTAAAGCAATTTTAAAACTGTCAACGGTCGGGCATTCTCTTAACCAATTAGGTAGAGAATTCCACAGGGTAGGAGCTGAAAAGGCAAAGGCACGAGATCCTGACAACTTCAAACGGACCTTGGGAGTCTCTAGTAATCCCTCATTGGCGGAGCGGAGGGGGCGGAGGGGGCAATAGGGAACCAGAAGATCTTTCAGGTAACGGGCCCTGATCGTGTAGGGCTTTAAAGGTTAGTAAACCAACTTTAAAGGTGATCTGCCACTGAACAGGCAGCCAGTGCAGTTCGCGAAGCTCAGGCATAATATGACTGGTTCTAAGAGCCCCAGTCAAAAGCCTGGCTGCAGCGTTCTGCACCAGCTGAAGGCGGCGGATATCAACCCCTGGTAGCCCTAGGTAGAGGAATTACAGTAGTCAGGCCGGTGGTAACAAAGGCGTGGACCAAAGTCGGAAGGTCCTCCTGGGGAATCAGATGTTTCACCAGACGATATTCCTCAGATGGTAAAGAGGATTTGACAACAGCTGACACTTGTGATTTCAGGGTCAGACCGTCATCAAAATAACGCAGATTTCGCACCTGTCGAGAGCTAGAGAGCGGTACACCACCAAGTAATAAACCCGATGGTTGTCCAGCACCCAAACCCCTCCCAGGATGACCTGGATCCACAACCAATACCTCAGTCTTATCCGGATTAAGTTTTAACCAGCTCGAACTCATCCAAATTCTGATCTCATCCAGGCAGTCATTAAGTACGGAGAGTGTATCACTCTGATCGGGGAGAAAGGATAGATACAGCTGAGTATCATCTGCATAGCAGTGAAAACTCAAGCTGTATCTCCTGATGATTTCTCCTAATGGCAGCATATACACTGCAAACAGCATGGGAGCTAAAATGGAGCCCTGTGGTACCCCACATGGTAGGGAGAAGGTGTCAGAGGAATAAATTCCGGTGACAACTCTCTGAGACCTACCAGTGAGGTAAGAACAAAACCATTCGTGGACTGTACCAGACAGCCCACAAAAAACCCGCAGTCGCTCCAGTAGCACCTCATGGTCTACAGTGTCGAATGCAGCAGGAAGATCAAGAAGGACCAGAATGGTACAAGCCTTTCGATCTCTGGCCATTAGGAGGTCGCTCAGTACCCGAACAAGGGCAGTCTCAGTACTATGCCTTTCCTGAAGCCAGATTGGAGAGTATCATAGACATTAGGGGAGGTGAGATGATCATCCAATTGCAGTGCAACTGCCTTTTCAATAACCTTACCAACAAATGGCAGGTTAGAGATAGGCCGGTAGTTAGCTAGACAGTCTGGGTCCAAGGAGGATTTTTTTTAGGAGTGGTCGAACTACTGCCTCCTTAAGGGGGTTGGGAAAAAAAACCCTCTCCAAGGATTTCCAGACAATGTCAGCAAGGATTGGGTAGATAACTTCTACACAACCTACTAACAGCGGTGTAGGACCCGCATCCAAACTACAACTAGTTGGACGCATTGTTTGGATGATCTTCACAATGTCAACGAATTCTAGGCGGTGAAAATCCAACCAGATAGGCCGAGATTAGGTACCACCGTCGTCACCATAATCCCCGAAGGAGAGGTCGGACCAATGCGGACCTGATGCTGGCAACCTTATCTGCAAGCGGCGAACTCCTCGCATCTAAGCTGAAAAGGCTTCTCTAGGCTGAAGACAGACTGGATTGCACAGTCTGTCCACAGTCCGAAAAAGCTGAGCGGTCGATTCTTTGCAGCAGAAATCTCTCTGGACAGAATTCTGCCTTCTACAGTGATTTCTGATTGGTAGCCATCATAATGGGCTAGCAATCTAAGCCTGTCAGCATCAAGGCCAGATTCACGCCAGGCTCTCTCCAGCCTTCGGCCTACTCGCCTTAATTCCTTCAAGGAGCCATCAAACCATGGACTCCTTGGACGGATGGTGAGAGGCCGAACACAAACAGGAGCAATTTTGTCCAGAGCATCTCCCACAGCCTTATTATAGGCAAGTACAAGACCATCTGGACTCATGCATTCACCCGACAAACTCGATAGGTCCAACACCGCCATTAGGTCATTAGGGCCAATACCCCTTAAAGGGCAGTATTGGACCATCTCCGTAGAGGCAGACCTATTAGAGGGGGCCCTGAAACTGAACCTTATGGTGTAATGGTCCGACCAACTGACTGGTTCCACCCCCAGGTCAGTGATCTCCATACCCAAGAGAAAGACCAGATCTAGTGAATGACCTCCTATATGGGTAGAGGCGGTAACAACCTGTGTCAGGCCCAGTGTATTCATCAACTGGAGACTTTGACCAAAATGAGAGAGTTCGTCGACCCAGGCGTTGAAGTCGCCCAGAAGTATTAATCTGAAACCTCAACACAAGGTCGACAATGAAGTCTGCAATCTCCTGTAAGGTCATACCGTCACCTGGTGGACGGTAGACGAGGAGAATCCCACAACCTGCACCTCACCCAGGATATATTCAAAAGATCTGGTGTTCCCAATGGAACATCCACAAGGCCCAATTCAGATTTAAACATAATGGCCACACTCCGCCTCTCGATCCAGCCTTGGGACGGTGTATTACCAAGAACCCGCTGAGTTGCCAAGGCCAATATAGGGCCAGCATTTTCATCCAGCCAGGTCTCGGTAATGCAAGTCAGATCAGATGACCCAACAAGATCAGCTATAATAGCTGTCTTGTTTTTTATAGATCTGGCATTGCACAACACCGCCAAGGCAGGATGAGATGTCGGGGAAGACCTCGGCACCTGTCTGGTATCTTCATATACCAAAAGTCTCCCCTTTATTATGGTTTTCAAGGTTTCCCATAAAAAAAGACCAACTCAGCCTGTCAAATGGCTGCTGCACATCAATGGCAACTGGCAGTTTTTTTGAGATGGGTAGTAGATGCGGTGGAGAAGATGTTCGTCAGTGTTCTGATGTCGTCTGTAAGGTGCCTACTTGGTATGAATCCCTTTTGTTTACTTCAACTGTCTTCATTATCACTCTGTTCAGACATTCAGCTTGAATTTTGGTGAAATGTTTTGTGTTCTACGTAAGGAAATGAGGCCATAACTACCTCAATCCTTTAGGTCTTTGCCTTCCTTAGGAATAACCATGACTAATGCTTCCCTCTGTGTATGTGGCATGTCCTTTATTGTGTTTATTCCATTAAATACTTTTAGTAGAATCAGTATGAGGAAGTCCGTTAATATTTTAAAACATTTTAGTGTACACATTAGCATCTGGCCCTTTACTGCTTTTTGCTGATCTGTAGAAGTTTCCTTTATCACCTCCCTGTAATTGGGTTCTTGAGGCTGACACTACCTGCTGGGCTAAGTTGGGGTCATTTGGGCTTGGAAAGAAACTCCTTCATTTTACTGAAAGTGTCACTGGTATATTCCTCAGTGTATAGGTGCCTATAAATTTTGGTGAACCTTGCTGTGATTTCTTAGGGCACTGTGGTCTTACATCACTCATCTTGAGTCACCTATGCCACCCTATCTGCAATCTTCTTACGTAGCCTGTAGGCTAGAAATTTTTCCACTCCATTGCCATGCACAAAATATGTCTGCCTGATTAGATAAAACTGGATGGGGAAGTTCAGGAGAAATGTGAGGAAATATCTCTTCACTTAAAGGGTGGTAGATGTCTAGAACAGACTGCCAGCCAAAGTGGTGGAGGCTAAAATGGTAGGGAGAGGGAATGATTGCCAGAGACCAGATAGGGTCTGTGGACATAGAATAGGCAGGGAACACTTGGGCAAACTGGATGGGCCATGTAACCATTTTCTGTCAACAAATTCTATGTTCCTGCGTAATGCAGTTGACCCTTGGGTTTTTTGTTGCTAGGATCCTATAGTTATCTCCTTACTATTTGCAATTCCTTAAATGTGTTTCTGTCCTTTATCTGTTTATGCTGGCTTTTAGTTCTCTGAACTGCTTTTTTAGTCCCTCTTGTATGGTCAGTAGCCTCTTTCTCCATTGTGACCCATACTACAGAATTTCTTTCCTTAAGACCACCTGTAACCCTTCTGAGACTCACTTTTGCTGTATTTCCCTTTTTTTCGTTATGATGGACATAGGACTGGATCCCTTCCTCCACTCTATTTTTAAAGGATTCCTTATTTATGAAGGTGGAATTGTATCTCCACAGGGCTTTCCTGTCTTCTGTTTCCATATCAAGGACCATATACACCCAGTAATGATCTGATGTTCTGATAGAATGAATTGTGGTTTTTATCACCTAATGAATGTGGTCAACTTCTCTACAGAAGTGATTAGAAGAGTAAAAGAAAAAAATATGTCCCCCTTATGTTGATCCTTCCATATATCACTTACCTTGCCTCTCCCAAAAGCGCATTCCATATTCTGACTGCCTCACCCCCCTTACTGGGATTGATTTATTTAAGTGTGGATTTGGAATGCAGTTGAAATCTCTGCCAACAATTATTTGACCTCTGGAAAGTGCTGCTATTTTTTCTAAATATCTTCTTAGTAAACACTCCCCTGTCTATATTTTGTATATTTATTTTTACTAAATCTAAAGGCACACTGTGATCCATCTTCCTTCCTTTCTTATCTGTTTCCACTCTCCCAGTCTTGAAGACTGAACCCCTCCTTATCAAATGGCCACCCCTGATTTTTTAGCTAAGGGATGTGACATGGCAAGCACCTGACCTATCCACTGCCTCCTGAGTTTTAAATGTTCTGAGGGGGGTTGGTGTATGTTCTATGGCAAGTCAATGTCACAGTTTTGCCTCTTTAATTCTATGAGGATGTTAACACTTTTTACCACCCTATTAACCCCTTTCAAAGTATATATAATTATTTTGAGTGTAGCCATCTTTAATAAAATGATGTAATTGTTTGTTTGCCATAATTTGTGTACTTTCCAAAAGGGATCTTTATATATCAGTCAATATTTAGGTGCCCCCAACCCATGATGACAACTCTCTATCTCCCCCCTCTGTACCTTATCCTAACCTGGAGAATTACAGCTTGAATGAGGTCTGCTGAATCTCTGCCTCATTTAGGCATATACATTTTCCTCCTGGCTTTCACATATGAAAATTGGATTGATGACACTTTCTGGTTGCAAACTTGATTCAATACTCTGCACAGGTTGGGTTCTGACTACATAAAAACCACCTGCACTCATATGCTCTGAATCAGCCCCTCTGCCCTGCTGGGAAGAATCCTTTAAAAGTTCCATGCATATGCCTGAAATCATCGAGGGACCCTGAAGGTTGCCTTGGAGGCAGTGCTGCCCCCTGATGGTGCTTCTGCACCCTAGACAGGGCAGGGCATTATTCTCTCCTCCTCTGCTGCCTTCAAGGTGAACTACATGAGTGGTGGTCCATGGCAGCATGGTGTTAGAATAGTAAATATATAGGAGAAGAGAGATAGTTGACAAAAAGAATATATGAAACAGAAACATAGAATCTAAGGTGCCCCACCGGCGCAGCGGTTTGATTTCTGCTTGTGACGCCAGCAACCCAGGTTCGGGAAGAGTAGGATTGATTATCCCATGGACTGCTCTGCTTCTCTGGGGGGAGGGTACAGGTTGCACTCGATGGACCCCTGGTGGAAGCTGGGGGTTCGTGCAGCTACCGGCGCCAACATCTGAGGGGCAGGGAGGACGCTGGATGTCATTGCACGTCCCTGCCCCTGACAAAGAAAGGAAAACTCCTCTCAGCTGGCCGCACTTATGAAACCTGCTCCCAGCTTCGATTAGCCTCCAGGACCAACTCTCTCCAGGCAGTTACAAATCATGCAGCACTTGGGTGCAGCATCCCCGCCATCGCTGAAGATCATAAGTGGCCCGGAAGTGGAAGCATGGGGGCGCCGTGACCAGGCTGATGTACAGTGGCTGGCTGCGGGGTCAAAAAAAGGAAATAAAAAAAGAAACATAGAATCTCTTGGCAGATAAGAACCATACAGCCCACCTAGTCTGCCCACTTGCCTACTTGGTTTGGCAATCCCTACTGTTATCTGGATTGCCTTTCCCCCAGTCTGTTGTACAGCAGGGTGCCTTTATGCCTATCCCATGCACTTTTGAATCCCTGTACTGTTTTTCCTTCCACCACCTCTGCTGGTAGCCTGTTCCATGGATCCACCACCTTCTCTGTGAAAAAATACTTCCTAGCATTCCCCCTAAGCCTCCCTCCCTCCAGCCTCGTGTTATGTCCTGTTGTCTTTATACACTTTCTTGTCTGAAATATGCTCTCCTCCTGTACCCTGTTTATTCCTCTAAGGTATTTGAAAGTCTCTATCATATCCCCCTCTCCCTTCTCTCTTCCAGTGAATAGATGTGAAGTTCCTCAAGCCTTTCCTCATAAGGCTTGTGGTGCAGTGCATGTATCACTTTTGTTGCTCTTCTCTGGACTGCTTCCATTCTATGTCCTTCCTGAGATGCGGTCTCCAGAATAGGACACAGTAGTCCAGATGAGGCCTCAACAGTGATCTATACAGTGGCATCACCACTTCACTCCTCCTACTGGTTATGCCCCTTCCTATGTACCCCAGCATTCTGTTTGCTTTCCCCACTGCTTTTTTTGCATTGTTTGGATGACTTCAGGTCATCGGATATGATAACTCCCAGTCATATGTGCAGACTCCATGGGAGCTGAAGTGCTCAAGCACCCACAAAATTGACTTGAGCACCCTCAATGTTTTGAGGGTAACCTGACAAAAAAACTTATTAGGGAGCCTGGCCATAGGGGAAAAAATACTACCTACTGGTAGTTAGCACCCACAAGGATTTGTAAAAGTTGGCATCCCTACTCCCAGGTCTCTCTCTTGACCTGTGGTGGCTAGAACCTACCCCCCCATCCTGTATTCCTCTCTTGGGTTTCTGTGTCCCAGGTGCATTATTTTGCACTTCTTAGCATTGAAACCCATCTGCCAAACCCTTGACCATTCTTCAAATAGTCTTAGGTCATTTCTCATTTTATCTAGCACCTCCTGTGTGTCGACTCTGTTGCAGATCTTGGTGTCATCTGTGAACAGGCATACTTTCCCCTCCAGTTCCTCTGCAATATCTCTTATGAAGACATTGAATAGGACTGCAACAACAAGGTACAGCCTTGGAAGCAGCACTGCCTCTGATGCAACTTTCAGGGAAGAAAAGTTTCTTAAGCGTCATTTTCTGTGGCTGCCACATATTTATGGAACTCTCTGCCCTCACAGTGATGACAAATCACCTTGGGGGAGGGTTTGCAAAATGGCCATAACAACCCATCTGTTCTCCGTACACATTATTTATTTATTTAGGGTTTTTTTGACCGGGTAAGTGCACTAGACAAATCCTGCCTATTTTCAGGCACAACCCGGGGGAGGGGGATGCAGATGAATGCCAACTGACCTTGAACCAGATTAAGCTGTTGGTGGTATTTTTAGTGAATGAGTGGAATTTGGCCAGGACACCAGGGCAATTCCCCTACTCTCACCAGTAGGGGGACCCTGTCGCTGAGCGAGGTGGTCATTCTGACCTCAGCTGTGGAGGAGGAAGGTCTGTTGCAGAGGGCTACAATGGCCCAGAGTTCTGAAGAGAATGGAGTTCAGTTACAGGAGGGATCCGCTGAGGTGGCGACTGGGATGCACCCGAGGGGTGGCCAGCATAGCGCCCGAGTCCGTGGTCCCATGGAGGATTTTGCAGTTCAACCTTTAAGTCTTGCTGAGAAGAGGTGCTGCTTGGAGGAGGAACTCCTCAGAGTCAGTGAATTACTAGCGCAGGAGAATCGGAAAGTATATTTGGATGACGACCGGAAGAATAAGCGTTCCATGACATCACCGGGTGCTTTGGAGGCAGCAGGGCCTAGTAAGCTCCATACAGCCATTGAGTGGCAAGTTTCTGGCAGTGGGGTGGCATCTTTGGCTTGGGGGGATCTTGTAGATGCACCCTGGTCTCCGGAACAAGTGCTACGGGATGCGGGCTGGATCCCTGTGTCAGGTGCTATGTGGAAGCCGGCTGGGGAAGTTGTAGATCTGCCTGGTGATGCACAGATAAGTACTGTACTAACTGTTACTGACAAATCTTCTTCTGTTTTGTATGCTGTTTCCCATGCTTCTCAGTCTGCCCTTCCCCTTGATGAGACGCCAGGTGAGATGGCTGAAGGTTCTCAGTCTGCCCTTCCCCTTGATGAGACGCCAAGTGAGGTGGCTGAAGATTCTGCTTTTCATGCAACAGCAGTGCAGCAGCCGGCTCCTGACCCCTCGGAGAAGCCTACTTCTGCTAGCCATTTTCGGCAGCCTGTGGAACTAGCTAAGCAGTGCAATGCTATTCGTTTGCACTATGTGGGTCCCAGAGACAATCCCTCTGATAGATTTTATGTTGGGAAAATGCTTCTGAAAAGAAGTATGGGGTTCTCACCCTCTGAAGTCTATGCTTTGATTCATGTTCCTGGGGAGTTTATTTTTGACATAAGTTTTCGTACCCCTGCACTTTTGGAAATCTTTTGAAGTCATTATTTAAATTTAAAAACTAACCCTTTATGGTCTGACTTTATTGTGTTACCTCTATCTAAACAGCCCTTTCGGGTCATCATGATCCTTTTTAGGAATGAAGGGGTTAATATGGTCGATATTGTTAACTGGCTGTCTAAAAGATGTGATATTCAGGGAAATCCTGTTCCTATCCTGGATGCTGAAGGCTTCTGGAATGGGGGCTGGAAATTTCAGGTGAAGCTACATTCTACGGATTCTGACTTAATACATCTCCCTAATTGTTTTTTCCTAGGTCGGGATAAGGGCTTCCTTTTCTACCCAGGTCAACCCAGCATCTGCTTTAAATGTGGGTCTCGGACTCATTAGTACCTCTTGCGAGATGCTTAAGTGTTCTCACTGTGGGGAGACTGGTCACCCTAGTGCTCATTGCTTTCAGACGTCCAGAAGTAATCTCTGTGATGAGATGGGACATGCTTTTGAATCTTGTCCTCTGGCTGCTAAAAACATGGCTGAAGCAGATTTTGGGGGTCAAGACCATTATATTCAGGTGGCTATGCAGCAAGGCCTCTCTTCAGTGGGAAGAATGGATCCTTGAATCTCTGTGGCTGGTCTCCCGTTAGCTGAGAAAGCCTTGCCTGAGGAGCCTGATTTGGTTTCTGCTGACATTGATTTGAATGAAGTGGTGGCTTCCATGGTACCTGAGCTGGAGATTGTGGGGGTTGCTGGTCCTGCTTCCCCTTTGCCTTCAGGTTCGGGTCCCTTGGATGAGGTTTTTACCACAGTTATTGGTAAAAAATGGAAGTCAGTAAAGGGGAAAAGTAAATTGGCTAAAAAATCCATTGTCTCGGTTTCGGCACCTCCTATAGCTGACCCGAATATTTATGAGGTTTTGATGGAGGATTCAGAGGTGGTGTCAGAGTTGGTTCAGCCTTCTGTGCTCCCTTCTCAGCCTGAGCCTCTGGACCCTTCTGGTGACCATTTGGAACCTAGGCCTCCGGATTGTAAAAGTGGAGAGTGACTCGGGCATCCAGTAAAGTGAAGTGATGTTTTCCTTCTGCATCTCATGGCTCCTTTTCACTTTCGGGTGGCATCTTTGAATGCGAACAGCATTAAGCCTCCTGTTAAGTGTAGACACACTTATTCTCATTTTGTACATGAGAATTTGGATTGTGTTTTCTTTCAGGATGTTCATTTACACTCTCCTGAGGAGTTACCAGCTGCCACTGCTGGTTGGATATGGGGGGGACTGTTTTTGGTCACAAGGGAGGGATCTGTGTAGTCGGGTTGGGATTTGTTTTTTTCTCTCACATATTGAGGTGATTCATCATGTAGAAATTTTAGAAGGCAAAGCTTTGGTTTTGGATATTAAATGGGGTTCTATGCCTTTGCGTTTATTGAATATTTATGCACCTTAAACTAAATTTGATAGGGTGACCTTTTTTAAATCACTTTATCCCTTTTTGTGCACTTCTTCTACAGTTATTCTAGGTGGTGTCTTTAACTGTTCTTTACCCTCCCAGGCATCTTCTGCTTGCAGGAAAAAGGTGTATTGTGATGTGGCTTGTCTGGCTCAACTACTTGCAGATGTTGGATTAGTTGATGCTTTTGGGCCTTCTGCTGATGGGTCTGGTAATAACATATTTTTGTGGTTCCTGAGCATCCCGGATTGATTATTTTTTCCTTTCCCAAGTGGTTGCAGTGCAGTCTAAGTATTTGCTAGAAGAGGTGACTACATCTGACCATAAATTGCTTATATTAACCTTGTGTGATGTACCAGAGGTCCAGAGGGGGCAAGGCCTTTGGAAACTGAATGCTGCCTTGCTAGCTATCCCTTGTGCAGCTGACGGGCTTCATTCCCTTTTGCTGGCACGTCAGTCTGTATTTTTTTCATATGATGATTTAAATACTTGGTGGGGGATACTAAAAATGAAGTAAGGACCTACTTTAAGGTTATAGGTAGGCTTAAAGGGAGGTTGAGGCATGATGAGCTTCATTATCTAAGGGGTCGACTTCATTTTTTGTCCAATCTCCGACAGCACCTTGGGTCTGACTGTCTGGACAGGATTAAGGAGTTGAAGGTGGAGTTGGCGTGGTTACAGTCACAGGTTTTACAGGATATAGAGTGGAAGCATAAGTATGGGGTTCTTGGTAAGAAGCGGGATACCTTACCATTTGAATCTATGAGGCTTTTTAAGGAATCTCAAGGTATGCTGTATCTGAATACTGTAGAGGGTGGACGAGTGTCAACTACTGAAGGCATTTTGGATACCATACATGCTTATGCTTCTGACTCTTTTAGGAGTAGATCACTTTCGGAAGCCTCTGTCTGTGATTGGTTTTCTTGCAGGACGTTACCTGTCCTGGCTCCTTCATCTCAGCACAATATGATACAGCCCATCATATCGAAGGAATTAAGATCTGTTATTTGGTCGCTGAAACCTGGCATTACTCCTGGATCTGATGGGCTGGCTCATGAGGTCTATAAGGTACTGTGGGAAGTACTGGGAGTGGAATTTTGCGAGGTATTGAATGCAGGCTTGCAAGCTGGTGCTCTCCCTAAGAGTATGTTGCAGGGTGTTTTGCTGCTGCTTTATAAAAATAAGGGTGATCGAGGGGATTTGGATAACTGGAGGCCTTTGTCTCTCCTAAATGTTGATTACAAAATTCTGATGAAGGTACTGTGTGTTCATTTACGGGGATTTTGGATTCCTTGCTGCATCCTTCACAGTTTAGTGGGGTACCACATAGGAGGGTTCAGGATGCCCGGATTCTTCTCAGGGAGCTTCTCCATAAGGGAACTTCAGGGGAAGTCTTTGAACATCTGGTTTGTTTAGATCCAGCGAGAGCTTTTGATCAGGTGAAATATATTTATCTCTGGGAGACCTTGCGGAGGTATGGTTTTCTTTAAAATTTATAGGATGGTTGTAAACACGCTATAAAGGTATTACTCTCCTACCAAGAGTAAATGACTGGTTGGAAAGGGAAGTTAAGGTACATAGGAGTGTTAGGCAGGGGTGTCCACTTAGCCCCTTACTTTATGTGCTTTTCTTAGACCCCTTTTTGCGTGCCTCAAATAGGTCAGATGATATTATTGGTCTGTCAGTGGGTTGTGCGGATCCACAGATAGTCTCTATAGCATATGCAGATGATTTGGTTTTGGTTTTGTCAGATAGGGCTTCAGCTGTCACGGCGCAGCTGCTATTGCAGTCCTTTTCTGACATGTCTTGCTCCTCCATAAATAAGCTTAAGAGTGGGATATTACCATTAGGGTATGATGCTGCTGATGTGGCCTTGATTTGGGATATGCCTATTGATTTGGGGTATAGAAGGATTCTTGGGGTTGTTTTGGGGGTACTGATGCCCATAGGTACAACTGGGAAAGGCAGCTGTTGGAGGCCCGTGATAGAGTGGCGCTTTGGAATAAAGGTCGAATGACTAAGACTAAGTGGATTTATCTTATTAAGACCTTTTTGTTATCATATTTTTTGTTTGTAGCAGCGGTTAACCCCCCCCCCTTTAGAATCATCTCTCTATAGTGTGTTTTTTCTTTGTTTGTGGGGAAGTAGGTTGAACCCGGTGCAGAGGGGTATAACATATTTACCTGTTAGTGAAGGGGGTCTAGGGATGTTAAATCCAGTGGTGTTCCTACATAGTATTTTCCTTTTTTTATAATTTAGTTCCGTTGCTTAAAGGGGAGAGTAAGATCTGGTCCCCGTGGGTGGCTGATGGTACTGGTCTCCTTCTGTAACACTGGGATTCTACTTCCTTTTTGGCATGTCAGGTTAGGCTGTGTACCATGGCTAGCTACTTTCAGGTGATATTTCAGAAACTAAAGTCCTGGCATATTGTTAAACAATCTCTTTCTCTTCAATCACGGGAACAATTTTACTGTGGTGTATTGCAGGATTTTTTTTATACAGATCCCTGGTTTCGGGATTTGTCCGTTTCTGATCAACATTCCCAGCTGCAATTATTAGTTGGTGAAAGATTCCCTAATCCCTAAGTATATGTGGGATTTTTTGTGGCTTTGCCTACATAAACGGTTGGGAGTGAAGGGTAATAGGAAGCATAAAGAGCTCTCAGCGAGATTTTGTCCTAGGGAAGAGACTTGTACAGGGGTAGTTGAAATGATGCAACATTTATTTTTTGACTGTCCTTTTGCTGTGTCTTTTTGGTCACACTTCTATGCTGTCTGGCCACTGAACCCTTTCCAGGGTCATTCATCTGAGATATGGACAGAGGGAGTTCTTCCTGGCTCATGGGTTGTTTATGATTCTGTCAAAATCCGTCTTTTGATGGGATATATTTGCTTTCAGCTTTGGCAGGCTCGGTGCAGTCTTATGCTTCGGCAGCAATTAAAAACTGAACATCAGGTTATATTTAATATTAGGAAAACAGTACTCAGCTGGAGGATGCTGGAAAAGGGGAAAGTACAGCCAGATCTGTATAAACTGTGGTGGAGGACAATGAATTGGCTTGATACAGGACAGAGCTTTGTTGTGGAGAGCAGTACTTCTGGTATTATTATTTTCTTTCTGGTTCTGAGTATCTTTTGGGAAGTTTCATGTGTATTAACATGATTGTATTGCCTAAAGTATATTGATTAATAAGACCATGGGTAGCATGCATTTTTGATGGTTTTTATGTTACTTTTTTCTGTATTACTATATCCTCTTTATGGTACGGATGGGGGGAGGTTTTTTTTTAAGTTAAGGGTCTTTTGGTATTTATACTGTTTTGTTTTATCTTTTGCCCTTTAAGAAATTCCTCTTCTCTGTTGGAGGGGAGGGGGGTTGAGTCTTTCTTGTGGAGTTTTGGAACTGGGAACTGGATTTTTGTATTGAAGGTTTGATGCAATGCGTCTTTTTGTTTATTATTGATTGGTATTATGTTTTTGTGTGAAGTAACACATTTATGTATTTTTCTTTCAAGAGTTAATAAGAAATTCCTCTACTCTTTTAGTGGGGGGTGCTTAGCATTTAATACTCAGTTTTAGGTCTCTAATGACTGAGATTTTTGTGTTGAATGTATGATGACATACTTATTTATGTTTATTATTCATTTTTGCATTATGATTTTGTGTGCAGTACCACTATGGTGTATATGTTTTGCTTTCAAGTTTTAATATAACATTCCCCTACTCTTTTAGTGGGGGGAGGGGGGTCAGCTTTTATGAATACGTTTTGGGACTATAATAAAAAATGTTTGTATTGGATGTATGATGTAATACTTATTTATGTTTATTTTTTGTTTTGCATTGTGATTTGTGTGATGTAACACTATTATGTATGTATTTTACTTTCAAGTTTAAAAAAATTCCCCTACTCTTTTAGTAGGGAGGGGAAGGGGGTATGCTTACAGCAATTTTGTTTATGGTTAGGGTTTGAAGTAGGAAGTAATACTCTTTTGTGTTTATGTTTTCTCCTTCATGTGATTTTGTATGGTGGAATACTGATTTGTTTGTATGTTCTTTTAAGTTATGAATAAAATATTCCCCTATTCTTTTTTCAATAAGTGCCATGGAATCTTTAACATCCACCTGAACTACCGTCAATCCAGGCAGATGGGACCTCTATTTAATGTCTCCTTGGAAAGATGGCACCTCAGAAGTGCAGCACCCCTCTCATGCTGCACTGCAGTATCAGTACTGGGATATTAATCCAAGTGCCAAATGTGGGAACTGAACCCATAGCCCTCTAATCTCCCGGCCTCAGAGGTGAGTGTGCTACCTACTGAGCCACTGACACTGACACTTAAATGCACCATTTAACTTTGATCTGTTACTGAAGATAGATAGATAGATAGATAGATAGATAGATAGATAGATAGATAGATAACATTTTTATGCATAATAAAATATGAACAAGGATAAGCTCGATTGACCCAAGGTTCATTTACAAAGATATACATTATAGTACCTGACAATATGGCAAATGTTCTTTAGCTTTCTCATCAAACCATGATTTTATCTTATCCCAGCTGATCTTACCAGAGACTGGTCTTAAGGTTGGGGGAATTATGTTTGAAGCTACTGGTCCTAAGGAGAAGAAGGTTGTTCTTCCTATTTCTAGGTTATTAGTGGGAACCACTAGTTCCAGACCAGCTGCTGATCTTACAGAGGCCTTTTTCTGCCTGGTGGTGATGTTAGTTAATATATAGTCTGGTACTCCCCATCCCATGCATTTATGAATAAATGCTAGAATCTGGCCATTCCTATGGTTACTCAGCCTCTACTGTCCTACATTGGTATACAGTTGGCAGCTGTGAATCATACAAAGGGCACCACATATAAAGTGGGCAAGCCTATTATAACATACGACAAGACTTGCCAGCTCTCTCCTCATCGTGCTGCTGTATAAAATATCCTCATAGTCAGGTACGGGAGGACCCACCGTACTCATTACTTGTCTTCTTACCTCCTGTGACATACTCAGTTTTGTCTGGTATAAGGTTCCCATCCACCTGCTGACATTGTTCAACAACTTATCTCTATGGACATCCCATATCAGACCACTTTCTAATCACATTCCTGGGTATCTATGTGCAATATCTTCTTGTACAGTTGTAGCCATTGCCATGATTAGATATTTCCTGATTTTCTTTGATATGTCTAGAGAAATTCCTGTCTACCTGTGGTACTGGTGTAGGTGCACCAGAGAGAATCTCTTTAGAAATACTATGAAATATCAGAAAATATCTGACAATGTCAATGACTACAACAAGAGCTTAATATCATCATCTGTTTTCATGCTTATGTCCAGTTCTTCTGTCCTTTTCTTCTACCTCATCAGATTTGAGAGTACAGGACTGTGGAGAGCTCCAAAGCAGGCCTAAAAACCTACTTGCTTCAGCAAGCAATCAGCATTTAGTGATTATCTTATCTAACTTATTTAAATTTGTATTGTAAATAATTTTAGACTGTTTTGTTCTGTTTTATATGATATTTTAATAATGTACAACGCTTTGATTTTTAGAATTGCGCTCTACAAATAAAGCCTATTATTATTATTATACTAAATAATACAGTTCGAGTTTTTTTGAGTTAAGGACTAGTTTGTGTTTTTTAAAGAAAATCAGAATATCATTAAACATGCCATGCAGCTATTTTTGAATTTGGTCTATAGAAATATGAGATTTATAAATAATCATATCATCAGCACACAGGTCATATGAAATCAAAACTTAAATGATTATATATCACACAGTATATTCAATAGGAGTGGGTGCAATATGGAGCCCTGTTGAACTCCAGTGATGATAGTTACAAGGTATGATGATTATTCTCCTATGAAATACTGTTTTCTTCCCTTGAGATAGGAGTTGAACCACTTAGTACAGCCTCCAGCCACATCCATTGAGATCAGCCTGGACAGGAGGATATCATGTACAAAGTATCATATGCTTTTGATAAATCCACAAAAATGGCAGCCACTGATAACCTCCTTTCTAGGGCAAGCGGGTGTCACTAAAGACTTTTACCAGGGCAGAGTCTATACTGTGGATCTGTCTAAATCCTGATTAATATCTGTTCAGTTTATTTTGAAATTCTAAATAACACTTTAATTGTGCAGAAACAATTTTTTAAAGATTTCTGACATGAGAGGGAGGAGGGACATGAGGCGGTAATTTTCCGTCTCTGAGTTTTGCCCACTTTAAAAATGAGAACTACTTTTGAGTACTTCCAAACTTAAGAAAGCTCTGCTTAATGAAGTAAAACATTTAAAATTGTTGTTAAAGGGATAGCTTTCACTGTGGATGAGCACTTTAGTAATCTGGATGGAATATTATCCAAGCCAATAGCTTTACAAGTGTCCAGTTTTAAAAGCACCTCTCTCACTTCCTCAGCAAAGGTATTAGAAAAGGAAAACTGATGCTGGAATGTATTTTGTTCTCCCTGACTAACAGTTAGTTGATTTGGAAGACCTCATAAAGCCCCCACACCCATTCAGAAGTAGCTGTTAAACTTTTCCACCACCCCCTGAGAGAGGAAAACCATTAGGCCATGTATGAGAAAAGTACTAGTCATATCATTGCTTTTGCCATTGAGGAGATTAAACATAAGTTTTCAAAACTCCCTCGGGCTTTGAGTGTGGTTACTGCCAAATTTTGTCTGGCTAGTTTAATTTCTCTCATGTACTGATTTTGAGATTATCTGTACCTGTTCTAATTAGCTTTGGCATTTTTTTAGCTCTGTGCCATACTGTATCCTATTGGCTTAAAATGTATTTAGTTCTCAGTAGGAATTCACTTAACTTCATTTTGGGAGTAGCTGACTTCCAAAGATAATGCAAAACTTCCAAAATAAAGGAAAATGAAGTCATTGACTTCCAAATGGAAAATGAAAAATTAGATGACTTCCACAGCTGCAGTCACTGAAGTCAAAAAAGGATGAATTTTTCTGAAATAAACTGCATTTTTACCACTACTATTTATATTAATATCCATTAATTGGTCCTTTCTAGGATATTGACTCCAAAATGTTTGTTCTGAGAACTAATCTGACTTCCGAAAAATTAGAATAACTTCCAGATTTGGACTCATCAAAGTTTTAGACTTCCACTAAAAATAAATTAACTGAACCCCTGGGCCTGGGTTATACTAGGCTGCACTGTTATCTTTACTTTCTTAGTTTTGACAGGAGCGTGTTTATCGCATAACTTCAGAAACTCACTGGTGAAAGATGTCCAAGCATCATTTACCTTGGTATAAGGTCTATTTGCTCCAATGTGGCATTTTCCACATCTAACATGAATTTTAAATAATCAAAACTCTTGAAACAACACCAGTTGATAAATGTAATTTGAACTGGAAACTGAATTTTACTATGAATACAGTAAATCATTTGGTGATCTGAAAATCTATCTGGGAGGACACCACTTACTGTAGTTCATAATTTGAAAGAGAATTTGTAAAAAATAAGTCTAATAAGGTAGAGCTTGAGGGGTCCTTTTGGTTGATTCTTGTGGGTTCACTAATTAATTGGCAAAGACGTAAACACAGTTAAAAATCTACCAACAAGTGTATATCATTAACAGAATACCAATATTCTTCAGAATCTTCTTTCATGTCTAAAACACTTCATTATGATACTTGAGGCATAAAACTGGAAGTCCAGCTTCCAACTTCCTTCAGGACAGATGATTTAAGTGCAATGCTGAATTTAAACACTTTTTTTTTTTTTTACTGAATGGTGCTTGAACCACTTATGCTCATGCACTAGCGCAGTGTGGCCTTTTAAATGCTGGGCACTCCGCCCCCTTGTTCTGTCACACAGCTACCAGCTCAACAACGAGCCTCCTCATCAGCTGTGCAGATTGACAGTTGGTCAGTACCGGACAGCTGATGGTGAGGAGGTAGCAGCAGGTGTCAGATCAAGTTGCCTCCCTGCCACAGGCTGTGGCAGCCTCTGTTATGCATACAGGTGCAAGAACACAAAGGGAACACCTGAAGAAGGGCAGTGTGGGCTTTTAAATGTTAAACACCCTGCCTGCTCTTTCTGCTGCCCAGCTACCAGCTTACCGCTTAGCCCCCTCATCAGCTATACAGAATGATAATTGATCCACATTGGAAAGCTAATGGTGGGGAGGCAGCAAAAGGTGACAGATAAAGCTGCCTCCCTGCCATGGGCTGTGGCAACCTCCATTATGTGTGCAGGTGCAGGAACATAAAGGGAAGACCTGAAGGAGTACAGCACAGGCTTTTAAATGCTGGATGCCCAGGCCCATTGTTCTGCCACATATCCACTGGCTCACTGCTGAGCCCCTTCATCAGTTGTGCAGATTGACAGTTGGTACATACCTGAGAGCTGATGGTGGGGAGGCAGCAAAAGGTATCAGATCAAGCTGCCTCCCTACCATGGGCTGTGACAATCTCAGTTATGTGTGCAGGTGCAGGGACACAAACAGAATACCTGAAGAAGTGCAGTATGGGCTTTTAAATGCTGATGACAAGCCCCAGTGATGCACTGCACAGCTACTGACTCACCGCCGAGCTCTCTCATCAGCCGTGCAGTTTGGCAGTTGGTTAAGTGGCATTCCCCAGGATGAAACCCAATTCTGCAGCATTTTGCAGCACTCTGCAGAATGCCACAGCAGACCTACTGAATAAAGCAATGTCATTTCAATGACAATTAGTCTCTTTTGTCATTCAGGAAAATGTGACTGCCAGGATGAAGAAAATGTCACAGTTTCCTGCATGACAAAAGGAACAAACCGCCGATGGAGATTACATTACTTTATTCAACAATTTCATTGCAAGCACTCTGCAGAGTGCTTTAAAAGTGGGTTTCATACTGGGGGATGCCACTATACATACTGGAGAGCTGATTGTGAGGAGGCAGCAAAACATGTCAGATCAAGCTGCCTCCCTGCCATTGTCTGTGGCAACCTCAGTTATGTGTGCAAGTGCAGAAACACAAAGGGAACAGCTCAAGGAGGCCAGCACAGGCTTTTAATTGCTGGACACCCTGTTCTCTCATTCTGCCACACAGCTACTGGCTCACCACCGAGACCCTCATCAGCTTTGCAGATTGAGAGTTGGTCAGTACTAGACAGCTGATGGTGGGGAGGCAACAAAAGGTGTCAGATCAAGCTGCCTCCCTGCCATGGGCTGGAGCAACTTCTGTTATGTGTGCAGGTGCAGGAACACAAAGGGAACACCTAAAGGAAGAAGTGCAGGTTTTTTAATGCTGGACGCCCCACCCCCTCATTCTGCTGCACAGTTACAGACTCGCTGCTGAGCCCCCTCATTAGCTGTGCAGATTGACAGTTGGCCTATACTGGAGAGCTGATGGGGGGAGACAGCAAAATGTGTCAGATTAAGCTGCCTCCCTTCCAGGGGCTGTGGCAACCTCTGTTATATGTGCAGGGGCAGGAATGCAATGGGAACTGAAGGGATTCTGCTCTTGTATAGTGTGGTTTAAATTATGCTGTTGAATGTTGATTTTTATTATCTGTATGTCACTTTGAGCCTTGAGGATGAGGCACTTGCAAAAAATAAAAATGATATGATATACAGTATGATAAACAAACGGAGTAAAAAACACAGATTTATGTTATCGGCATGTCAGATGTAAGCCCATAAAAATTAACTGGCTGCCAGTATCGATTTAAGAGATCCAAAACATGGATGCACAGACACACACACATATACACACACACACACACACACACACTACATGGTGCAGTTTACTGATAGTTTATTTCATACAAATATACATAAACCAGCACCAGCAACTGAATCTGCAAACTCTGGGAGACTCAGAAATGCCCTGTTGTTTCAACCAGTTTGGTCTGTTAGTACCCCTTTTGACTGGTTACATTAAACAATAATAAAAGTATGAACAGAAATTGAACCCGATATGAGGCCATCCAACTGGCACAATGGTAGAACTACTTATTTGTGGTGTCGACAACCCGGGCTCAGGAGTGAAACTGTGCTGATGGCTGGCTGGCCAGGGAATAGGAGGATCAAGTATACAGGGGATTGCTTTCCTCCTCCGGGGAGGGGTAGCATGATGACTGGTGTATGGCTGGCCCCAGCAGTGGCTGGAGGGAAGGATATTGGAAGCTGCAATGTGAGGCTGAGGAGCAGCGGATGTCAGGTGTGTCACATGGAGAAGCGTGCTTGACATCACTCGAGATATCATTGCATGTACACTCCTAAGGGGATGGACGGAAAACAGGAAACCATCCTGGCTGGCAGGATGACCACTGACCTTCCACTGACCCATTCACCTCCTGAACTGGATCTGCATCTAGCAGATTGAGAGAACTCTCTGCCAACCCACCACGGGGGGCAAGCCATGGGGGAATCCAGAAGGCTAAGTCAGGGAGAAGCGAGGTTACAGGGTTGGTGGGGTTATTGGGAGGGGAGCCAGCCAGGACAGGAAGGGATAAACAGAATATGAAAAAAAATAGAAACTGAGCCTAAACATAAAATGTACTTGATCCTGTTCCACTAGATCTCTGTGGTAGAGTAATGTCACGTCTTTTGACTGGTATGTCTGATTATATTTGCTTTAAGGCAATATATCATTCAGCAGTGATCGCCAGCCTCAAACTTTGTGTTCTCTGGGTACAATTCCTCTCTGATGGTAGAGTAGGGTAACAAATAACCAAAATCTAGGTCAAAGAGTGCCCTTTCTCTATTCTTGGTGCTATATCCAGCCTGCAAGCCTCAATGTCAATGTCCACTACACACAATATAGCTCCATATTCCAACTGACACTATCAGACCACAACTGTCCACTTCCAAAGCATTTCTCCTGTACAGTATTTCATCCTTCATGTACTTACTGGGTAGGGCATAAGGTAAAAAAAAATCTGCATCGTTGGGCTCTACATGTGGTGACCATACATAGAGAATCTTAAAAAAAATACTCATCATCCTATGTAATTTGTTGTGCTAATGCCCAAGATCCACCTGCCCATGCCCTGCCCAACCCCATGGACCTCCCTCATTAAAATCTGGAAACGGCTGGGGTCATAGTGTATACACTTTTTGCCTCTTGGGAGTACAATTGGGTCACATGAAGTCTCAATTGTATCCAACTAACTTCAATTTCTGAGAAGATAGAGGATTTACACGTTCTGAACCCCTTGTAGGTGATCATAAATAGTAATAATAAAATGTTATTTTTATGGCGCCTTTCCAAAACCAGGGTGCCGAACACAATTTAAAAACATAGGCGTATTACACACATTATAGCAGCTTAGTTAATATACAAACATCTAAGCAAACTTCTAAAATAAAACAAATACAACCAATCAGTCAATCAGTCACCGAAAGCTTGTTGACAAAGATGGGTTTTTAGGGCCTGTTTAAAGCCCTCCATGGTTGCGCACTCACATAACTGGTGGGGTAGAGAATTCCAAAGAGAAGGGTCCACATGCATAAATGCCAGGGGCCCAGTAGATTTTAAGTTCACTCTTGGAATCTCTAGCAACCCCTCATCAGCAGAGCGGAGTGGTCACCCGGGGTGATAAGGTACTTGGAGCTCTTTCAGGTAGTCCGAGCCCTGTCCATGTAGGGCTTTGTAAGTCAGAAGACTGACTTTAAAGGTGATCCACCATTGTACTGGCAGCCAGTGCAGATCACGCAGCATTGGAGAAATATGACAGAACCGAGAGGTTCCTGTCAAAAACAGAGCTGCTGCATTCTGCACTAGCTGCAAATGGCGGATTTCTACCCCGGATAGACCTAGATACAGGGAGTTGCAATAATCCAAGTGAGAGGACACAAAGGCGTGAACCAGCGTAGAAAGGTCACTGGACGGAACAAGGTGCTTAGTCCTAGCGATATTCTTCAGGTGATAAAAAGAGGTCTTGATGACAGCTGACACCTGTGAATGCAGGGTCAGCCCTTCATCAAAGATTTCCCCCAGGTTTCACACCTGTTCAGGGGCTGGGAGTGATAAACCCCCAAGGAAAAGCCCCATGGGAAAACCTACCCCTGACCCCTCTATCTGGCATCCTGGGTCCACAACCAGCACTTCAGTCTTTCCCGAGGTCAACTTCAACCAACTTGAATCCATCCACTCCTGGATTTCCACCAGGCAGTTATTAAAGACTGAGAGAGCTCTATTCTGGTTGAATGCAAAAGAAAGGTAGAGCTGGGTATCATCAGCATAGCAGTGAAATCTCAGCCCATACCTCTTTACAATGTCTCCGAGGGGCAGCATATACATTGTGAACAACATGGGGACAGCACTGATCCCTGAGGAACCCCACAAGACAGAGGGATAGGGTCCAAAGAATACATCCTGGCCACCACCCTCTGAGTTCTTCCGGTGAGGAAAGATGTAAGCCACCTGAAGACTGTACCCGACAGGCCACAGATAAACCTCAGATGATTGAGCAGAACCTCATGGTCCACAGTGTCAAACGCTGATGAAAGATCAAGAAGGACCAAGATAGAATGGTTCTTCTGATCTCTAGCCATCAGGAGATCACTGAGCGCCAGAACCAGTGCTGTCTCAGTACTATGCCTCTTTCAGAAACCAAACTGGAGGGGTTCATAGATGTCATGGATGGTCAAATGGCTCTCCAGCTGTACGGCCACTACCTTCTCAACCACATTCCCTAGAAAGGGGAAGTTAGAGATTGGTCTGTAGTTCGCATGGCAGTTTGGGTCCAAAGAAGCTTTCTTCAGGAGTGGTGTTACCACAGCCTCCTTCAGGGAGCTAGGAAACTCACCTGTTTCCAAGGAGCACCAAAATATCCGTGCAAGGATCGGACTGATGGAATCAATACAACTCAAAATAAGGGAAGTTGGTCCACTACCCAAACTACAGTACATAGGGCTCGCACCCTGGACAATCCTCATGACATCCATGAACTCTGGGTGGTCGAAGGTACTCCAGGAAAGCTGGAGGCTAGTGGCCAAGTGCTGGTCATCAGCAGTGTCCATAGAGTGTGCTGGCTGGAGAGCTGCCCCTGATGTCAGCCACCTTAATCGCAAAGAACCTAGCAAAGTCATCGCACTCTATTTGCGAAAATGCTTTCCGAACTTGTAGAAAAGCTGGGTTGCACAGCCTGTCCACAGTTCAGAAAAGCTAAGCTGGTCGGTTCTGAGTGACTGCAATCTCCCCTGGACAGGAACTCTGCCTTCTTATGGGTGATAACAGATTGATAGGCTTCATAATGATCCATCAACCTAAGGCAGTCAGCATCAAGGGCAGATCTCCGCTAAGAATGCTCTGATCTTCATCCTTGTCGCTGCATCTCCTTCAAGTTCCCATCAAACCATGGGGACTGAGGGTGAAGGGAGAAAGGATGAAAGCGGACAGGAGCAATGACATCCATGGCCACTGTAATGGCCATATTATAGGCCACCACAAGGTCCTCTGGGTCACTGTTTGCAACCGGAATAGACGATGACAGGTCAAGTACCGCCATAAGGCCTTCAGAGCTAACATCTCGTAAAGGGTGATACTTGACCATCTCCAAAGGGATATACCTTCAAGGAGGGGCACTAAAATTGAACCCCACAGTGTAGTGATTGGATCATTTGACTGGTTCCACCCCTAAATCTGATGCTTCGATCCCCAGGAGGAAAACTAAGTCAAGGGAGTACCTGTGTGTTTATGGGTAGCAGTGGTGACTATCTGTGTAAGACCCAGCGATGTCTTGAACTGGAGGAAGTGTTGTCCAAATTGCAAGAGTTCATCGTTGACCCAGGCATTAAAGTCACCCAGGACCATCAACCTGGGAGACTCAAATGCCATGTTGATCACGAAGTCTGCCACTTCCTGAAGGAACCGTTTCCCATCCCCGGGTGGACGGTAGATGAGAGCGATCCTAAAACCTACACCTGCTACCACAGTACACTCGAATGACTTGGTCTCCTTAACTGGTACATTCGTGAGGCCCAATTCAGTCTTAAAACAGACCGCAACCCCCCCCCAATGATCCAGTCTCGGGGGGTGAATCACAGAGTAACCGGCTGGAATTGTGGCTTCTAAAATAGGGCCAGAGTTCTCATCCAGAAAAGTCTTGGTGATGCAAGCCAGATCCACTGAACTTACAAGATCTGCAATAATTGCAGTCTTGTTTGTAATGGATCTGGCATTGCATAACACTGCCCGAGTTGGATGAACTTCCATGGCCACCCGAGCTACATGCCCAACCAATTTGGTGATGCCCTTGGGTACAGGAACCAGAGATGAAGGACCGCGATCTGGATTCCATTTTGCCCCAGGGCGTCCTCTGGACCCTACAACCCCAATGTGATGGCCCTGCTCATTCAACCTCCCCCCTGTTCACACCCCCAACCCACCCTCTCCAACGTACAATACCCAGAGCTCTACAACACTGGTTGATGAAAAAATGTAATGGGGGAGACAAAGTGGCAGAGGGTGGAGGATGAATAGTGCACGACCGTGGAAGCAGGCCTCCAACACATTCTGATGACCAAATTAAACAAAACCTAAAAAATTAAACAAAACCAAAACTCACCCTTCCACCAAACCACAATAATTAAAATAAATAAAATAAAAAATCACAACTTTGAGTTCAAGTCAGCTGGCAGTTTAGATAGCAAAACCACACAGAGCAGAGAGTCTTCTGAGTTGCAGGAAAGTCATAGTGATAGGGAAGAAAAAGGACAAAATTTCCAGTCCCTGATGGATCTCTCACTTCCAAGGACAGTAGAAAATTCTCCAGAACTCACACTTCCAGGGCAAGACAGATAAAAGTTCTTAATGGGTTCTTCATACCCCTTAATCACTCTCACCGAAGAAGAGCTAAAACAAAATCCAAGTACCTCCCAATCCACAGGCACTCTCACTGCCCAGACTTGACAGAATAGAAGGCATTCTCACTGCCTTCCTACAGTCAGGGAAAAGAAACCTCTTTGGTGGGTAGCTAGCAGCTCTGAGGCTAATGCAGGCCGGAAAAATCCACTACAGGGGGTCAGCTGTGAAGCACACAGCCAGTACAAAGGGTCTCCATCCAGGCCCACCCAAGCAGCAAGACCAGCAGAATGCCCCTGGGGACCACCCACCCAGACCGCCGGCTACCCAGTGAGACAGAGCTGAAGCCCCCCCCCGCCCAGCTGCGAACCCACAAATGAACTCACCTGGAGGATCAGGACCAGACAGTTTAAACCTCAAATTAAACTGCTCAACCCACCAACCTGGACACCTTGCTGTGCAGACTAAGGGAATCTGACAGGACATCCACAGCTAATACTCCAAGATCTCCTCGAACAGCATTCGGTGAGACAACTCCTCAAAAATTCCCCTCTCTTCAAAACCTCCTATTCTTCATCAGCAGGTAATCAAACAAACCAACCGACAGAAAGTTACAGGCTGACAGCGTTTCAGCTGTAACCCCAAAAGTCAATGTAATCCAAGATAGAATCTGATTATTCCAACTAGCACGAAAACAGCCAGTCCGAAAGTTTGGACATTTGGGGTGATAATTGGCTGCAGCTGTCTAACCTCAGTACACACTATAAGGAAGTCCCCATACAGCAAACTGGCATCACTCCCAGTCTCAGCACACTCAGACTGTAATTTTCTAGCACACGTCTGAAGGAAAAGAAACTCAAGAGGAACAGCGCTCCCAGAACCAGTCAGTTAGTCTGCAGCACAGCACTCCAGTGGACATCCACAGAGCTCCCGACAGAGTCCCAAGTAAGCAAGGCAAAAGAAAAATAAATAATAATAAAGAAGAAATAAAACAAACTAATAATGGCTCAAATCATTAAAAACTAAACAAACATACCTACTGCTTTAGTGGTCTGCTTGGATGATTTCAGGTCATCTGTGATGATGATGCCCAAGTCTATTTCTTCCCTTGTGATTACCAGCAACTTCCCTCCCAACCTATAAGTAGCTTCCGGTTTTCTCTTTCCTACGTGAATGATCTTGCACTTCTTTGCGTTAAACCTCAGTTGCCACTCTTTCAACCATTTTGCCAGTTTTTCCAGATCTCTTCTCATTCTGCTCACCCTATCTGGATCATCTACTCTGTTGCAGATTTTGGTGTCATCTGCAAACAGGCAACCCTTACCCTCCAGTCCATCTGCAATGTCAATGATGAAGATATTGAAGAGGACTGGCCTCAGGACTGATCTCTGAGGTATCCCTCTTGTGACTTGCATCTCTTCTGACTGTATACCATTTACCACCACTCTCTTTTCTGCCCGCCAACCAGCTCACCACCCAGTTGACCAACCTCTGACCCACCCCAAGCCTACCCAATTTATTAATCAATCTTCTATGTGGAACAGTATCAAATGCTTTTCTGAAGTCAAGGCAGGCGACATCAACTGTACCCCCTTGGTCCACCACTCTGGATACCCAGTCAAAGAAATCTATGAGATTAGTTTGACAGGACCTTCCTGTTGTAAACCTATGCTAACTTAGATTCTGTGTTCCTATGAATTCCAGGTGTTGTACTATCCTTTCCTTAACTCACTGCCTCCACAGGAGCTCTCTGAAATTGCACTACTTGTCTCCTGTATACTGTTAACAGTAAATCCCGGGCCTTTCCAAGCAAAATCAAGCTATAATCAGCATGCCACAAACAAATCCTAATAGCTCAAGAACCATAAGTGCTAGACACAAAGTATGAGTGGCAAAGTTATTCAGCACAAAATTACCTTTCCAATGGTGGTATGTAAATAAAAATATGTAATTTTATTTTTTTTCTATGCTGGTTGAAACAGCAAAAAAAAATTTTTTTTCACTAAAACAGGCAACATAAGCCATACACACCATGCCATAAGCAAATGTAAATAACTCCTAAAGTATACATGATATACACAAAATATCAGTGGCAAAGTTGTTCAGCACACAATTACCTTTCCAATGGTGCTATGCAGTCAAATATATATAATATTCTGTTACATTATAAAGTAAAATATATAAGTGACTTCTCCAGATGTTGCAAGGGAACACAGGAAGTCAGTAGTTGACTTCTGCAGGTGTCCTCAGGACACACCAGTGTATTTTACTGATGACTACAGGTGTCTGCTAGGAGTTAAGGAGTGCCTCTATAATCTTGCCTACTACTGAGGTAAGATTGACTGGTCTATAGTTCCCTGCCTCCTCCCTGCTGCCACTCTTGTGCAGCAGGATCACATGAGCCCTTCTCCAGTCTTCTAGGACATTTGCTTTGCTCAAAGACTCAATAAACAGTTTGGATAATGGCTCTGCTAGTTCCACCCTTAGCTCCTTTAGTAACCTGGGATGTATGCCATCAGGTCCCATTGCCTTGTCCACCCTGAGCTTAGCGAGCTCTTGTAGGACCCTTTATTTTGTGAAGGGACTTGTGCACACCTCCCTCCCCCCTGTGTCCATGGTGCTGAGCTGTGGGCCCTGCCCTATCTTCTCCCCGTAAATACTGAGCAGAAGTATTTATTTACAATAGATGCTTTTCCTCGGTCCTCCTCCACACACACACCCTTATCCCCTTTGATCTTAGCAATACCCCCTCTGGACTTTCTCCTTTCACTAATTTCTCTATAGAAAGTCTTGTCCCCTTATTTTACTGTTCATGCTAGTGTTCCCTTGGTTTGGGCCTTTGCCTAACTTACTGCCTTCCTTGCTTCCCTTAGGGAAGTTTGGTATGCCTCCCTATCTTCGTCCCACTGCATTCCCTTATATTTCCTGAAGGCCAGCCTTTTGGCTCTGATCTTTTCTGCTACTGTATGTGAGAACCAAAGTGGTTCCCTCCTTCTTTTGCTCTTGCTTTTCTCCCTAACACAATGGGATGTTGCTTCAAGTATTGCATCCTTAATGCTTGCCCACTTTGCCTGTACCCCCTCACCTGTATTTCTTCTTGCCAGGGCTAGCTTAACTCTGTTGGCCATCTTATCAAAGTCAGCTCCTCTTAAGTCCCATATTTTTGCCTTGGAATGGAATGATTTCATTCTAGTGGCCAAATTGAACCATACCATGTAATGGTCAGTGGCCTCCAGGTCACCTTCTACCTGGAGATCTGTGATCCTTTCCCCGTTAGTCAGTACTAGATCCAGGATAGCCCTGTCTCTTGTGGGTTGTTGTACCAATTGTTTGAGGCCCTCCCCCTGCAGGAAATCCATTATGTGTCTAGTTTTGGTGGATGCTATGGCTGGTATTGACCAATCTGTATCTAGCATGTTGAAGTCTCCTATTATCCGAACCTCCCCTTTAGCTGTCATGTTTTGTATATCTTCTAACAGTAATGTGTCTATGTCCTCCCCCTGGTCTGGAGACCTGTGGACAACCCCAGATCATATGGCTGTCCCATTTCCTGATTCCAGGGTGACCCACAGTTCTTCCGGCTCCTTATATGTATTCTGAATTTCTGTAGCTTTGATATTTTCATTGACATAAAGGGGCCACTCCCCCCTTTTTGCACCTCGGTCTCTTCTGAACAGTACATAGCCAGGTACTGAAGTCTTCCAGGTGTGGTTACTGGTGAACCATGTCTTGCTAATGGCTACTACATCCAGTTTAGCCTCTGTCATTGTTGCCTCCAGGACTGGGATCTTATTTCCCAGACTGCGGGCATTTGTGTAGTTGATTTTCCATTGGCCATATTTTGGTGCGTTAGTTGTTGGGCGAGGTCTGGCATTTCCCCTGTGTGTAGTATGGGGAGACAGACCTTTTTCCTTACCTGGTGATGCAAATAAACAACAAACATGCTGAACTCCTGTTTGAGCACTAGCTGAGGGGGGAGGAGGGGTGTTCTTCCCATTTGATGTATCGAGTGCTGCACCCCTCTCCCCGTTTGCTAGTTTAAATATTCTGCAAAGACATCAAACATCTGCCACAATGCACTGACTCCTTCCTTAGCCAGATGCAGTCCATTGAATTTAAAGAACTTTCACTCCCAAAACTGTTGCCAGTTACCTACAAATATGTGTCATTTTTCCTAGCACCAGCCCTTGAGCCACATGTTTAGCTCTGCCCCCCTCTCCCAGACTCGCAGGATCGGAGAAGGAGATGCTGGATGAAATGGATGACAGTTTGTCTCCCAGCCTGGTCAGGTGTTCCTTGGTCTCCAAAACTGACTGGCTGGTGATATCATTAGTCCCTATGTGTACCGGGATATCAATATTTTCTTCTGCTTCCTGCATGATTTTAGCAATGCGGTCAGTGTCTCTCCATGCTGATATTCCTGGGAGACATCAAATCATTACCCCTGGCCGGAGGTAGGTATCAACTCCTTGAATCATGGAGTCTCCTATGATCAGAAGTGTTTTGGATTTCCTTTTTGCTTTTTTTTGTTTTGGTCTCTATTTTGGGTGAGTTTTGTAGCGCTAGCTCTTGTGCTGCATTGTCCTGCTCTGCAGTGTTCTCTGCCCCTTTGTTGATTCCAGAGATAGAGGCATATACCTGTTTTTAGTTTTTATATGGTTTTTGGAGGTGATGCATTGGTAAGCACTGAGTGATGGGGCACCTGATTTGCCCCTCCTAACCACCTGCCAACCTCCCAGACCAACTACCCTCAGCAGTTGAGGTGCCTCAGTTGGATGTTGGGGAAATGGTTGGTGGTTCTTGTAATATATTTCCTCCTGAATATGAGATTTTGAAGTGTACAATCTCTGCCCATGCTACCCGGAGCTGAGCCCTTAGATCTCTGATGGTCCAGCATGTAGGACAGCATCCTAAATCCTGTATAACTGCCCTTTTGAAAAGTGTCCCACAGTACCTGTAGTTAATAATATCCATTCCATTTGTGTTGCCGTGTTTATAACCTTGTCCTAGTAATTAGAAGGAAAATGAAAGCAAAAGATTCTTTTTTATATATATTTTTGTTTCATTTGTTTTTGTATAACTTTTTATAACAAGTTAAATTAATTGTGCCCCTGTAAGTGAGGTCACTGTGTGGATACCCCTCTGATTCTCCCCCCTTTCTGCTTTGCTAGAGGAAATGTCATGACTGTGCTACTCTATAAAAGGAATGTAGCATGGGGTAGTTGGGGATGGAGGTGGGTGGTTGGGCCCTTCCCCTGCCAAAAAAGAACCCTGGATGAAGGAAAAAAGGAGGTAAGAGCAGAAACAATCAACCAACAACAAATGTAGTCGCTATTCCTCAGTCTGTATCGCTTATGTGCTCCTGTAATTAGCCCTGAAAGCTTAGCCTAATAATAGATAAAACTGTAAAACTTGTAAGCACCACCTGTAACAGTTTCACAGAAGATATACCCTGCAAAAAACACTTTGCTACACAGAAAAAGTAACAAAACCTATAGGCACAACCTGCAGAACACTTTAACAGAAGATATACCTTGCAAAAAACAATTTGAATCAGAGAAGATTACAGCAGTAATCTGTAAGCACAAAACAGTAACACCACCTGTAGGCACACACTGTAATTATGCAGCAGAAAGTACACCCAGCAAAAGCAATTTGTATCAGAGAACAATAAAGCAGTAAAACGTAAGCAAAAAACAGTAACCAAACCTGTGAGCACAAAAGAAAATAGTAACACACAGTAAATCTGCCCTGCCAAAAGAAGCCTTAATCTTTTTCCTTGCTCTGACAATGTTGTTCCTTGCTCTGTCCTTACAAGAAAACCTAGAAGAAAAGAGCTCAGGTGAAGCTAGGTTCCTTTGCCAGCAAACCTAGTCTTCCACCTCTAAACATTGCCCTGAACTCTCAGAGGAGTCTTGAGGCATATGTCCGCTCACTGAGTGGCCCAGAACTCCCAATATATTTCTCCCCATGTTGGCCCAAGGCCCTCATGTTCCCCAGTGTTTCTGTATTCCACCTAATAAAGGTTTTGACTAGTCATTGTTGGGTACAGTTCGGATAGGGTGAAGGTTGCTGCAGCTCCCAGCCAGGTCCTGCAACAGCCTTACCTTAGTTAACACCTTCCTATTTTGGCAACGTTAAGTGAGAACTCAGCAAAAGAAAGTAGAAATTAATGTTCCTTTAATTTGTTCCAATAGACATTTCCAGTCGTGACAGTTTACTCACTGATGCATCAGAGAGCTCTGTACCTGAAAGCGCCATAGCCTATGTAACCTCTTCCTATAAGGGGGCATACCTTTGGCTCTCTCTGGATCATTGCTACCACCTTCCCCTGCACCACTCCTTCACCCAACCCAGTTCAGATGACAGCTGTGGGACCCAGGGCTAGGCTTAATACTGTCATTTGTTCTGTGGACATGTTCAGCACCTTTCTCATCATGGCCAGTGCACTGTCACCTCTCTTTGCTCAACCAGCCACTGGACTGCCTTCAGGGTCGGGGGGCCCACAGCAAGGAGGTTGCTCAGTTTTAACCATCTCTCAAAGCTGCACAAAGTGCACAACCATTCCTCCCCTGTAGCAAAAACCTTTATGGACACTCAACAGCACTCCCCGCCACCAATTCACCCTCCATTCCCATCAGATGGCAACAGGGACTAAGCGGTATTGATCTTGAAGGCCAGAAGCCCCACTAAGGGACAGAAACATGTTAAACTAGAATATAAAATGAAAGTCTACAAAAGCAGCCATGTGTGTAGTTTCTATAGCCCTGGACGACTGATATTGGGGTCAGAGGGCACACAACCTGGCCGGGAATACTGGGTGTTCCATTGTCTAGGTTTGCAGAGCCAGCCAGCTGCGGACTAGCTCAGGTTTCAGTACATTCTGTTCATGTGAAACTGACATTAATTTGGAGGCTAGCTCAGCTTTGCAAAATAGCTATTTTGCAAGCTGGCTCTGGACTTGTTTTCTTGCTTTTTTCCCAGGAACTGACAACCACTGAGAGCTGGGGGTTTAGCATAATGAATAATGCATGAGATGCTAGCCACCAATATTTGATCCCTAGATTTCTGCATAAGGGAGAGGCATGTGTAACAGAGCAGAATTGTCTGGGAGACACAGGGAGAAAGACCTATGAGAAAGGTCAGCAGTGAGCCACAAGGCTGGAAGAAAGATATTTAAAGAATCATTGCAAAAAGAGTTCTGTTTCTTTCAGGAATAACACCAAACCTCCTGCCTAGGCTTTGTGGGCTATAAGAACTTGTCCTGACATACAGTCTAAGTTGCTCAAGGCCCTGAGTGACTGCCTACTCCATGGGGAGGGGTGAAGGCAACTATCTTGTTGGGTGAAGAAGACACTGGAGACCAGCATGGCCCACACCCCTTGCCACCTGGACAAGGGTGTTGAGTTTGCTGCACCTGTACCATTACCTGCATCTGCAACCCTGAGGGAGACCTCCTGACACAGCCAGCCTGCAGAGTCTAAGATTGTGAGTACTAGGTCAATACCCCTCCAATTCTTCTGCTAGTCAGCTACAGATAAGAGTAATTGCTGGGCATTTCTGTGTGATTGTTATTCAACACCCAGTTATAGAACTGCAACAGTCAGGAGCATACAGTATTTGTGCAGAATAATTTGTTTGGGACCCCAACCACCAATGTTCAATCAGTACCACGCCATGGTCCAACATCAGGCCTGTGACTGCCCACTGTGTACACACAACTGATGGAGTGCATTGGGAGCACCCAGGGTGACACTGGGGAGCTGGTACACCAGTAGTGTGAAACTCTAAATACTGTGTGGGTACTCACCAGAGGGTGGTGGGATTTGGAGATTGATATCAGAACTGTTTCTTTGCATTTAATCCATTCTGTTGTCCCTTCCTGAGCACGTTCCTGTCCCCTTAAAAAATATTCCTTGTGTTTAAATGGCAATTTATAGTGTGTTGCATATTTTGTTGTGCTTGCATCCATACAGTAAAAGTTGGGGGTTATGTATAATCATAACGGTTCCCCGGTCATTAGGGTGGGGGCTGCATTCATTGTCTGTGGGGTACTACCCTGACAGTCATCTATCAAAAAAAGCCCAATAGGTGGAGGCACCGCATCATTTTTGTATTGCCTCCAATACCAAATGAGCACAGATGCCATTTAGCCAAAGGCCTTATAGATCATAAGGAAATAGACTGTTACATAGGATGGATGCAATTCAAAGAAGGGCAACAAAGATGGTGCAGGGCCTGCACAAAGTCATATGAGAAGAGACTGGGAGACCTCAATATATATACCCTGGAGGAGAGGAGAGACAGTGGAGACATGATGGAAACCTACAAATATCGAAAGGGCATTAATAGGGTACCGGAGGGTAGCATCTTTCAGAAAAGGAGATATTTAGGAATAACGGGGCATGACATGAGGTTGGAAGGGGGTAGACTAAGGGGTAACATAAGGAAGTATTTCTTCATGGAAATGGTGGTGGATGCATGGAATAGACTCCCAGTGGAGGTGGTGGGGGAAAACACAGTGGGGGAATTCAAAACTGCATGCGACAGACATATAGTGATAGGAACAAGAAAGTAAAGCCAGAGATCAAGGAGGGTCTGCAGTTTTTGCAGTAGGTAGGGAAAATGGGCAGACTGGATGGACCCAGTAGTCCTTCTAACATAGTAACATACTAAAATGCCAGCAGAATAGGCCTAACAGTCTTTCACGTCTGCTCGTTTGGTCAGCCCCAACCCTGGGAGCTGACCTTGCTGCCCCCTCTCGCCTTCCCTGGCTTCTCCCTTCCCAGTTCCAGATATTCTCGCTGCATTGGATTTTGCTTCCAGAACCCTTCCTCTGTACCTGTCCTACCCCCTCTTGAACCCCTCCACCATCTCTGCCTCCACCAGCCCCCTAGGCAGCACATTCCATGGCTCCACCACCCTCTCAGTGAAGTAGCACCTCTCCTTTCTCCCCTGAATCTTCCCCCCTCCAGCTTCCACCCATGGCCTCTAGTGGCCCCCTCTTCCTTCCTTCGAAGCACCCTGACTGTTCCTCCCCTATTTACCCCCTTCATGTACCTGAAGACCTCTATCATGTCCCCCCGGTCCCTTCTCTCTTCCAATGTGTACATATTTAGCTCTTCGAGCCTCTCCTCATAGGTCCTGTCCCCCAAGCCCCAAATCATTTTGGTTGCCCTCCTCTGGACCCTCTCCAGGAGTTTAATGTCCCTCTTTAAGTGTGGCCTCCAAAACTGCATGCAGTACTCGAGGTGCAGCCTCACCAAGCAGTTACACAGTGGGTGTATCACTTCCCTCTTTCTGGAGGTGATCCCCCTAGTGATGCATCCCAGCATCCTGTTGGCCCTGGCTGCTGCCCTCCTACAAGTCTCCGAGTTGTTCATCTAGACATCCACCACCACCACCCCCAGGTCCCTCTCAGCCATTGAGACTTGCAACATTCCCCCCCCCGGGTGTACACTTGGCCCGGGTTTCTGGCCCCCAGGTGCAGTACCTTGCATTTCCCTGCATTGAACCTCAGCTTCCACTTTCTAGACCATCTTTCCAGAGCCTCCAGGTCCCCCTGTAGGGCCACCCTCCCCTCCTCCCCATCCACCACTGCCCCCAGTTTTGAGTCATCCACAAAGAGACTCATCTCACTCCTGATACCTGTCCTTATATCAGAGATGCAGGTGTTGAACAGGAGGGGCCCAAGTACTGATCCCTGTGGGACCCCACTAATGACCTTCCTTGGGCATGAGACTATCCCGCCAACTATGACCCTCTGGGTCTGGTCCTGGAGCCAATTGCCTATCCATCTGATCATCTGGTTCCCCACCCCCATTTCTCCCAGCTTATCCAACAGGCCCATGTGAAGAACAGAGTCAAATGCTCTGCTATCACTTTCTATGTTTCTATGACTGTTCCCAGGTATCATCAGACAGTCATAGTGTCATACCATTCAGGTGGGGATGGTTAAACATAATTGGTCCAAACAAAAAGAAAGCCCTTGCAACAGACCTTGCATCTCCCTCATCCTTGTGGTTGATGGTTCAGACTGCTTCAACTGCTCTGTGTTGCTGTTCCTCTTTTCTGTTTGACAATGGCCCCTGTTCTTGGTGTTCAGAGACTGTTGATATCTTCTGGTTAGTAAAGTCCTCAGGTCCTCCTAAAATTGAAGTTTATACCTGTCTTCATCATCATGTCCCTTCCCACTGGTGTACTCTCACTGGTGGACATGTGGCTTGCTTCAGGTCCTTCTCAAGCAGGGTGACATCTGTATTTACATCATTTTAATCATAGGATCTACTTTAAAGAGGTAGTCCAGCCAAAAGTGCTACATTGCAGAATTAGAATCAGCATATCCTAAATAAATCTCATACCAGAAATAAGCTCTGGCAGAGCCACTATGGCTATAAATGCATTAACTAGATAAGGGTGTTCCATGGGCTTAAACATAAACATGAATTGCTGTTGCATGCTCTGACTGATTCAAAGTACGGAACATTGAGAAAGGGCAGATATAAAAATAATGCCACCGTCTGTATTACAGTTACCTATATGTTTCACATTTTATTCTATATGCTGTGATAGCAATCAACTCAACGGAATCGGGCTATCATGTACATGAAGGTACTGTACCTTAATTGCAAACAATGCTGAGACAACTACAGCATATGTTGTGACAAGGTGGAAGATAAAAACAATGTTGAGACATGATTAGGAAGACATTTGATGTGTTCCATTGATTTTTTAGAGATTGCTATACAGTACACACACACATAATTAGTATAATATAAAAGTGTACATACTCAAATGTCAATGTAAATCTTGAAGTAAGATCTTACTGTACAAGGTCTAAAAATGGGCATTAGGTAAAAGTAAACTCTGGTAGGTGTGTTATTAATGATATTGCATAGTTTATCTTTTATTGCTGCTCCACCTCAGGCACACACAATATGAAAATCAACAACCTCTTGATATGAAGCAACAGGAATTAGTTAGTACAAGGACAGAAACAAGTAGGAGACTGAGTAAGTGGGTAGACAAGCATGAGTATGGTAAGTCAAATAACATTTCAAAAAGTCTCACTATTAGAATTAACATTTCAAAAAGTCTCATTATTAGAATTCATTTTTTTACAAATGCGTCTGCACAGTTGACAATTTTTGTAAAAAAAATAACAATGGGAGTTATTCCACATATGTCCACAGGTGCCACACATGCAGGTGGAGGGATTTGAGGCCTGGATGTACCAGTCTGCCCTGCTCTTGAATCAGAAGATCATGGTGGAGAGGCAGAGGTACTGGGGGTTCCATCGATAGCTGTTGAAGCAGAGGGAACCAAATCTGATGAGGCCAAAGAGGGGCTATTAGAATCATGAGAGCCCCTTCCACCTGTAGCTTCAGAAGAACCCTCTGAAGCACTGGGAAGGGAGGAAAGGTGTACAAGAACCTCCCTGTCCAGCAAAGAGACAGCGGGTCTCACCAGAAAACACCACGCCTGGGAAGGAGCGCGCAAAAACTGGATAGTTTTCAATGGGGAGACGAAGAGATCTATCTACAGCTGACCCCACAGGTTGAATAAGCTTTTGACCACCTCTTGATTTAGCTCCCACTCGTGAGCCCTGACAGTGGTGTGGCTGAGACTGTCTGCAGGGACATTGCTGATGCCCGGCACATGGACAGCAGTCAGGTGTAGGTCGTGCTGGACTACCCAGTACCACATTCGCATCGACTCCTGGCATAGAGGGTATGAGTGAGTGCCTCCCTGTTTTTTCAGGTACCAGACCACAGACATATTGTTGGTCTGAACCAGGAGTGTCCCCAGACATAGAAGAGGCTGGAAGGTTTGACGGGCATACAGCACTGCCCTCATTTCTAACACATTGATGTGTAGAGATGTTTCCAGCTGAGACAATGTTCCCTGGGTCTGATGGTCTCCCAGGTGGGTTCCCCAGCATTGACATGAAGCATCCATTATAAGGGTCATGGTAGGAACAGTGGGTTGAAAGGGGGAACCCCTATGGAGAGACTGGACAACTTCTGCCACCAAAGAAGATCCTTCTTCATGTACCTGGATACTAGGACCCTGTGGTCCAGGTTATCCAGCCACTAATTCTATTGAACATGAGGAGTCCATTGGGTCACCCTCATATGCAGTCTGGTACTGTAGGAATCACAGCTGCCATCAGTCTGAGAAGATGGAGAATCGACCAGGCTGTGGTCCACTGTGAGTTGACCACTAATCTGGCCGGTTTCTGCAGGGTCTCCTCTCTGTCTGATGGGAGGAAGACCCTGCCCTGGACCATATCCAGCACTAACCCAAAAGAATTGTAGACACTGGGAGGGGAGAGGTGGGATTTGGCATAGCTGACTGTTATTCCAAGTCTGGAAAAGAGGTCCAGGGTAAAGAAGAGGGACTCCCTCAGACTGCTCTGTGATGGGGTTGACAGAAGCCAGTGATCCAGATACAGGCATAATTAGATCCCTCTGTGGCAGAGGGCTGCAAGCCACCACTGCTAGGCATTTGGTAAAAACCTGAGGTGCCGAGGATAGGCAAAAAGGGAGAGCCTTGAACTGGTAATGTTCCCCCCTGGAAGGCAAACCAAAGAAAGTGGTGGTGGGCCAGGAAGACAGGGATGTGCAGGTAAGCATCCTGCATGTTCAGCACACAAAGCCAATGGCCCTTGTGGAGCAGGGGTAGAAGTCCCTGGAAGTTGAGCATATGGAACCTCTTATACTCGACGTATTGGTTGAGCATGCTAAGGTCCAAGATGGGTCTTAGGTCACCAGTATTTTAGGAAACTAGGAAGAAATGGAAGTAGTACCCTCTTCCGCTCTGTGATGGAGCCACTGGCTTTATGGCTGACTATTGCAGAAGAGCCTGGATCTCATCCCCTATCAGAGACAGGTGCCTTGGAGGATAATGGGAGAGGCCTGTGGGGTTGTTTAGAGGCCTGTCTAGGAACTCTATTATGTGACCCCACATGCTAGTAACTGAAGGACCCAAGAGTCCGTGGTTATGTCTTGCAACCCCAGAAGGTGGAGGGCAAATCTTCCCCCTCACTGGTTCCCTTAGAGGATCTGGAGGAGGCAGTGGGGTCTCCCATGAGTCAGAAGGCTAAGGGAAGGGAGCCTGCAGTTCCTATGAGGGGCTTCTGGGACTTGTCAGGGGGAGTAGCAGTTCCTGATGCTGGATGCCAGCATTTGGCCTGGCATTTGGCAGAGGCCTCTTTGGTCTGGTGTCTTTGTTGCCGATGAAAATGTTGTTTGCCTCTGTAACCCCCTCGGTACATGAAGTGGACATCATAGATGGATTTAGCAAAGTCCTGCAATTCAGGGATAATATCCTTGGCATCACCTCCAAATAACACAGATCCCCAGAAAGGGGCATCCAGGATGGAGGTCTGGATATCTTGTGCCAGGCCAGCAATCCTAATCCATGAATGTCACCTAATGCAGGCTGTGGTGTGAGCAGCTGAGTTTACTGTGACATAAGTGGCCAGGAGGGCATGACGATAGGAGATTTTAACTATTCTCACTGTCTTGCCAATCTTGGCCTTAAGCTCCTGGTCCTGGATAGCTTCCAGCTTGCACTCAAGTGAGGCCAGAGACAATTTCTGTAGAAAACCATATGAGCCACATAATTAAGGAACCTAAGGGTGCAAGTAGAGGAGGAATGGATCTTGCACCTGAAATTGTCCAGCTGCTTAGACTCCTTATCAGAAGGAGACATGCTCAAATGTTTAAGATTAGAGGACCAGTCATGGACAGCTGTGATAACAACTGAGTTTGCATTAGGATGGACAGTAAGGGTGTGTGACCCCATCTGGGGGGTGGTACATCCTGTCTGCCTTTTTTGAAACAGCTGGAATGGAGGAAGGCTGTTGTCAGATAGTGGACATCAGGTCTTCCTGGGACCCAGTCCAAGGCAAAATGGGCATATGAGCTGTGTCAGTCATGTCTAGATGCTCTGAAAGCCTTTTCTGCTATGGATCTTGTTCCTGGATAGCCCAGCCATAGGCATTTTGTATAGTTATGAGGACTTCTGCAAAGGAAGGGTCCTCCAGAGGGGACTTTGAGGACTCCTTAGGCTGAGACTCTATAGGTGTATGTGTACCAGAGCTGGAGGACGAGTCTGAGTCTGAAGAGTGCCTACTGGGAGGTCTGAACCCTTTTTAGATGAGTGTCCTGGGTTTCATCCCTGACCTGGCATCTGGAGAAACCTTCTCCAGAAAGGTGGGGAATCCACAGGAGAGGCTGATCTAGGGGTCAGAAAGGAGGCAGGAGTAGAGGCTGCCACTGGTTTCTGACAGTCAAGCTCCAAGGCTAGTTGAGTCCTGGCCTCCTGAATGAGGGTCTGAAACACTGCCTGGATATCACTGAGGCTGCTGTGGAGACTGAGGCTGATGAGGAGGAGGTGGTGGAGGAGGAGGCTGGTATAATGGATAGCCTGGTATCTGCTATTGAGGGTGTACATGAGCCTGATAGCAGTAGGGAAAGCCAGAAGGAGCATACCCTTGATTTGACATAGCCTGGAATCTGGTACCCCGTTACATAATGGGGTTGATTACCAGGTGTTGGATACCCCAGTGAAGGGTACATTGGGTATTTTGGGGGCAGATAGCCTGGAACATTGTTAATAGGTCCAGCCAGAGGTGGAGCTGAAGGCACGGCAGGAGGTGGGGCCAAAGGCCTGGCAGGAGATCCAGAAGGACCAGGCAATGGCCCCATAGGGACATTCAAAGGGGCTGGCACTGAATCAGGTACAGGAATGTCCTGCACCAGGAGATTCAGCACCTGGGGGCCTGATGAAAGGCTGTCCACCATTTGAGGAATGGCCAGAGTGCCAGACATACCCTGACCCAGTGAAGGGTCACCTGGCAAAGGGTCACTCAGCATCAGCGTGTGAGTAGAACCCAATGGAAGACCCACCATCGTCTGGAGAGCCGAAGTCCAAGATGGCAGAACCTGGTTGTCCAAGGGGCTTGGGTTGAGGAGATCCTGATGGAAGGACCTGGGGGTATTAACAATAGGCCCAGTGGGTGAACCAGGAAGAGACTGACCCGGTGAAGGAGGAGGAATCTCCAGATTAGTGCCCACCTCAGCTCTTGATCTTCGGGCAAGCCCGGAGGCTCTGGTTGGGTCAGTGAGAGTGAGGAACCCTCTAAAAACTGTTGCATCTCTTGCAACTGGCTCAGCATGACATTAGGGATATCCTGCAACCCTGATGGGACAGCCTCAGCTGTGCGGTTCCCAGAGGAACTGGGGAGTGACTTATCGGCCACGGCTGTGCAGACATCAGAAGAGCTAATGTCCAACTTATCAGCCTGGACCATGCAGACAACAGAGCTGAAGTCCAGCTTATCGGCTATGAGAGTGCACTCCTCGGTGGGGCTGGGGAGTGACTTATCAACCTGGCTGCTGGTAACAGACCCTGAAGAAGATATGGGTCTAAGGAACACAACAGAGGTTCCATCATCCAAGAAGAGTCCCGACTGCACTATGAGTGAAGCAGGCAGGGAGGCCATGGTCTGATTCACCAGAGCAGTAGGAGACCTGGCAGTAGGGGTACTTACCAAAGTAGAGGCCAATGGTCATCGCAAAATGGGTGGAGACCTATCCCAGTCTCGATGCCTCTCTTCACCCTTTTTCTTCTTTTTGGGTTCTGGCATTGGAGAAGAAGATTTTTCCTGCAGATTGTGCAGCTCCTTTTCCATCAAAGCTAGGCACTTCTCCAGCAAATGGGCTTCAAGCTTTTTCTGGTGCCTAATCCATGTGGCTTGGTTGAAGGATTGGCAGGGTGCACAGTCCTTGATCCGGTGTTTGGGGCCTAGGCAGATCATGCAGCGGGAATGCTCGTCCACATGCAGGATCTGGGTGCCGCAGGACTTGCACTTCTTTTTGACACATCACCCAACTGTTCATGTTCCTGAATGGTACCTCCAACTACATCTCATGCTGTAAATTTGTCACTGTTATTTATTTACTTCCCCTTTCTTCTGTATATCCCTCAAGATCTATGCATTTGACCTGTTAATGTTAGACCTATTTATACTGTATTTTACTATGTAATTGTTTGACCTGGTGTTCTGTTTTCTTTTTATGCTTAACTGGATGTTTGTATAAACGGGCATTTTTGCTCATATACCTTTAAGTATAAAATAAAGATTGATTGATTAAAAACTGGACTGACAGACCTGAACCACAGCAGTTCTGTAAAAATCCAAACTGGCCATTCTGGGTGCAACTTGCACAAATACTGCTGGTCCAGTCACTCTGACTACACTGCTCAGTCTGACTTTTACGTATCTGGTCTGTTCCTGGAAATCAGTTTTTCAACCCTTCATTGACATGGTTGAAAATGGAACCATCAGGACCAGAGCAGATAAGTAAAAGCCAGACCAGATCATCTGGAGTGAGTGGATCAGCAATATTTGCACAAGCTGTGCCCAGTACAGATTTTACAGCTGTGGTCCGGGTCTGGTGATCTGGTTTTTACCCATACCCCACTGCATGTGGCTTAGTGACATATTGTACAGATGGATGCAGCGTCTGACCCATTGAAGGCTGAAGTTTCAGAACACCATTATGCTAAAAATACCAAGACTCACTCAATTCCTAATGACCCCAACCCCCAAGTCACACTTAGTCCTCTACTAAAGTCATGCTCAAATATTGGTGCCTCTACATCCACACCATAAAGCTTTTAATGCCATCATGCCTCTTCTGCTGCCATGAGCTCCCCCATCCATGAAGTCCCATTCTGCTCATGGCAGCTCCCCCCCAACCAGGTAATTTTCCAGGGAGCAGCTCTTTATACCACATCAACTAAATTACTGCTAAACTCCTTACTTTTAAAACATTTTGTTGAGAAATGTTTGTTTTAGTATATCCATGGTCAGGAAAAATGAATTTGTAAAAGAAACCAAGGCCCCCATTTATCAGTTCATTTAATCACAATACAGCATGTTATGAACTGATCAGATTCTATGTGTAGCCAAGTCAAACAAAAATTAGACACACACATGCCTACCTATTTGCAAGTGAAGCAAATGTGGTTACTATCATTCAGTTGTAAACACCTATAGTCACAAATTGCAGGTTAAGAACATTCAGTAGAATATAAACAGTAGCCCAGAACTGCCTGCCTGAGAAAATGAAGTTGGTGTATTATTTGGAAACAGGCATCACTGGGACTCTTTGCTGTAGAATGTCCTGCAAAGTAGCAGAATGACTGATCTTAGGATGGTTGTGTCAAATGGCTTAATGATGTGTTTATAGGGTCTGAGGGCACAGCAGAGCTTATTTGTTATGCAGAAAGCTCCAGGAAGTGTTTAACCCATTCTACTTCCAATAGTGTTCTATGATGTCTGTACTATCCATTGGTAATCTGACACAGAATGATTGCCAGAAGATACTGAGTTAACTTTCTGTGGTATCAATTAACTCCTTAAGCCAGAGGAAAAATAGTGCTCTACAGCTTCCTGTACACACACAGGCAGCATAGTAATGAGGCTTCAGCAGAATAATCTATTGTTAACACTCTAGCATGTTTTTGGTAGCAAAAATGACATCAGCCCTGTTCTGAATACAAACTGTCTGCTGGGCTACACCCACAGCCATAATTAAGTTTTTACGTTACTTCATTTTAAAGTTATGAGCTATTTTGCAACCCTAATTTCATTCTCTGTTTAAAAAAGACAGTTTCAGTGAAGAGCCTGTGATGATTTCATAACCAGAATGCACAGCCTAGTCCTTACTGTGAGCAACCTTATAGGACTTATTTCTCCAGAGTTTAAGAAGCTCTAGCTGAAGTAATCATTTAAAAAAAATGTCATAGGGTTGGCTGCAGTGCTTGCATTTCCAGAATGTTCAGGTACATGGTAGCATACTTTAGAATGTGTCAGGTGGTGGTTTTGGAATGCAGCTCTGAATCAAGGTAGAGAGTGTTACACAATTTGAAAATGCTGGTGGGGGGCATGCAATCTCAGAATGTGGCAGGGATGCACCATCTTTAATGTGGTGGGACACTCAATCATGGAACACAAAAGGAATACACATCAAGGAAGTTGGCAAGGACTGGCAAGTTTGTAATACAGGTGGATGCACACAGTCAGACTCGGAAAGTAACAGGACACACAATTTTATTTTGAAATTGCTTATCCCTTCCACATTCCAGAATTGTACACACCAACACATTTCAAAATTGTGCAGCACATCCCCACCACAATCTGACACTGTGCGCCTCAGGCACACTCTAAAATTATGCATCCCGTCCACATTAAAAAACTGCATATCCTCACCACATTTTGAAGTTGTGTTTCAATACCACATTCCAAAATTGTGCATCACCACTACATTTAAAAATTGTGCATCACCGCCACATTTCAAAACTGTGCATCACCACCACACTCCAAAACTGTGCATCACTGCCACATTCCAAAACTGTGCATCACTGCCACATTCGGAAACTTTGCGTCACTGGCATATTCTAAAATTAGGCATCACTGCCATGTTCCAGAACTTGGCTTCACTTCCACATTCTGAAACTGTGCATCACTGCCACATACCAAAACTGTGCATCACCGCCACATTCTGAAATTGAACTTTATCACCACATTCTGAAATTAAACTTCATCACCACATTCTGAAACTGTGCGTCACTGCCACATTCCAAAACTATGTGTCACCACCACATTCTGAAATTATGTGCCACCACCACATTCCGAAACTGTGCATCACTGCCATATTCCAAAACTGTGAGTAATCACCACATTCAAAAATGTATGTCATCACCACATTCTGAAGCTGTGACACTACCATATTCTGAAATTGTATGACACTGCCACATTCCAAAACCGTGCACCACTGCCATATTATGAAATTGTGCATCATCTCCACATTCTAAAATTGTGTGACACTGCCACGTTCCAAAATTGTATGTCTTTGCCACATTCCAAAACTGGGCATCACTGCCACATTCTGAAACTGTACATCCTTTCCACATTCTGAAATTGTGCATCTCCACCACATTCTAAAATTGTACCTTCCTACCACAATCCTCAATTGTGTGTCACTACCACATTTCAAAACTGCTCATCACCACCACATTTTAAAATTGTACCTTCCTGCTACATTCTGAAATTGTGCGTCACCACCACATTCTGAAATTTTGCATCACTGCCACATTCCAAATTTGTGAGTCATCACCACGTTCTGAAATTGTATGTCATCACCACATTCTGAAATTGTGTGTCATTGTGCATCACCAGCACATTCAGAAATTGTGGCTCACTGCCACATTCTGAAATTGCATATCTCCATAACATTCTAAAATGGTACCTTCCTGCCACATTCAGAAATTGTGCATCAGTGCCACATTCTGAAATTGCATATCTCCACCACATTCTAAAAATTGTACCTTCCTGCCACATTCCAAAATTGTGAGTCATCACCACATTCCAAAATTGTGTGACACTGCCACATTATGAAATTATGTCACTTTCACATTCTGAAATTGTGCGTCATTGTGCATTCTGCCACATTCTGAAATTGTGTCACTGCCACATTCCAAAATTGCATATTTCCACCACATTCTAAAATTGTGTATAAACTTACATACTCCAAAATTGCCTGTCACTGGCAAAAACATCTTTCCTAAAGCTGTGAGACAGTGTATGCTGTGAGACAGTACAGGAGAGTCTGTTTCTGTCTCCTGACATTTATTTTATTTTTGCTACATTTTCAACTGATGTGGCTGTGTATCAGGGGGATAGACGTTACACCAAGAAACAGGAAGAACTGAAACTCTGTAGTCCACAGGTGAGCCCCTGGGACTACAGATGCTTTACTGTAGTGCTTTTTTAAACTGATTGCCCGGGTTTAACACAAAAAGGCTATGAAAGCCATGTTCTGGAAGGGCTGAGTGTTTTTACAGTGATTTAGCATTTTTTAAGTAAGGCAGTACAGTGTGGGTTGAGTGACCTGGGTACGATACTTCTGGGTCACTGACTATAAGAAACAAGCCACTCTGTGAGAGGGGCATTGCAAAAACATATTTCCTAAAGCTGTGAGAGAGTGTATGCTGTGAGATAGTACAGGGAAGTCTGTTTCTGTCTCCTGACATTTATTTTTTATTTTTGCTGCATTTTCACCTGATATAGCTTGTATTGGTGAGACTGAAATATGTTGATAGATGTTACACAAGGAAACAGGAAGAACTGAAACTCTGTAGTCCACAGGTGAGCCCCTGGGACTACAGACACTGTACTGTGGCACTTTGTTTAAACACAGTGCCCAGTTTTAACACATAAAGACTATGAAAGCTGTGTTCTGGAAGGGCTGAGTGGTTTTACAGCTATTTAGCATTTTTTTAGGTAAGGCAGTACAGCATTGGTGGAGTGACCCAGGAGTGATACTTCTGGGTCACAGACTATAAGAAATGTGCTCCTCTGTGAATGGGGTGATTGTGTGTCTATGTGTACAGAGACATGCACTGAGACAAGCATGCCAGCAGGTGTCCACAGAGACTGCAGGAATGGCAGGCCTAGTAAGTACTGTTATAATTTTGTTGGTACATACTACTATTATAGTTATGCTGGATTAAAATATGAAGAGTGACACTGTTGTAGTTGTGTCTCTCCAATCATACCCTATATAATGACACAATAATACTATCCAGTTTTAGGGTGTGAGGAGTAAGTAAAGCATAACAGACTAAGAAAAAGGAAGTGAGCGTATATATAAGGAAAAAAAATGAGAGGACAGCTACAATCTAGGCTTTCCAGTCCTAGTAAGATTGAAATTAGTTATTAAGTATCACACTCACATAATCATGGACAGCTCTATACTAGCTTTGAATAATGGAGATCTTGGAATAAAGTGTATAATCTGTGATAAATTCACTATAGAACCAAGCAGATATTTCAGACAATACACATGCCTACAATGTTTAGAGATAAAAGATCTAAAAGCCAAAATATTTGGGTTGGAGTTAGAAATAACATGTTTACCAAAAATAATCAAGATTAACAAAGCAAATGTCACTGAAAGTATACACATAGAATAGAAAAATGACCATCAAAACAAAAGAGAGAGAGAGAGAGAGAGAGGTGAAGATGGTGATGATTGGTGCTATGTAATCAACAATGAGGTGAAGGTAAAATGAAACTACAATTAAGTTACAAAACCAATTCACACCTCTGTTTAACTTAATGGACAATTTGGAACAACAGACAGATGACATCCTAGACTTGATAACTGAGAATGAGCCTGTCACAGAAAATAATGTGGATTGTACAATGAACATGGACACAGAAGATAATGAGGACATACCTAAGCAGATCTTTATCCTTGGGGACTCAGTGATCAAGTGCACTGATCAATATACAATAGAGAGGAATAAGGAAAATGTTACAAATTGTGGTTTCTCTGGTGCCACAATCAAGGACATTAGAGACATGTTACCTAATATAAGGAAACATGCTGGGGAAAAAACTCTAGTAGTCATTCATGCAGGGACTAGCAGCACCAAAAGGCAAAATGTGGAAGAGATAATGAAGGAATATAAACAAATTCACAAAACTATTACAGATATGGATGGGAAATATATTATCTCAGAAATATTACCTGTACCAAATGCTGGCTACAGATGGACGAAGAAATTAAAGCATATAAATAATAACCTTACCTAAGGCAGTGGCGTCTATTAGATAATATTACTTATCTACAGACCTGGGAGAAGTTTGAGGGTAATCATAATTTGTTTGCATATGAGGGGCTCCACTTAAACAGGAGGGGAGGTTGATTACTGGGGAACACCTTCTGTGATGTCATAAAAATATTTTAACTAACAGAACAGGGGAGAGAAGATCTTCTGTCACATGCATCAATTACCAATCAATTACCAAAATAAGCAAACCAACAGGCTAAAGCAAAAACATACCAAAAAAGTGTAGCACCAACAATCATACTAATGTACAGTAAATGAAATCAAAGCCTTATTGATAAATGCAAGAAGTCTAGTAAATAAGAAAATGGAGTTGGAGTTACATCTTTTACTTCAACAAGAGAACATACAGTTAAGTGGGGTGACCGAAACCTGGTGGAGAAATGATGACTGGGGCAAAGACATACTGGGCTTCAAATTATTTAGTATAAATCAAGATGGTAAGGGGGGGTGTCATTATTTGTAAAAGACACACTCGAGGCCTATGAGATGAAACCACAAACAGAGGTCACAGATGGGGTGAACGAATCTGGATTCAGTTAATACAACCAGGTAACAAAAAATAACTATAGGATTATGTTATAGAGCACCAGTGTTAAAAATAGAAGAAAAAAATAAATTTGTGGAGAGAATAGAAAATATGGAATTAAGTGGAAAATCAATAGTAATGGGAGACATCAATTTACCTAACATCAATGGTCAGAGCCAGCTGGATCTACGGCATGAGAAAAAAGATTTATTGATTTAACAATTAGCAATAACCTTGAGCAGTATGTTAAACAGAACACTAGAGATCAGAACATACTGGACATCATACTAAGTAATATGGAGGATGAATTATCTGCTTGCACTGTAAGAGAACCCCTTGGAATGAGTGGCCATAATATGGTTGAATTTATGATAGAGTACATTATGGGAAAACAAAGGTTATCTGCTGGAATAAGCTAAACAATGCTGAGATGAGAAACTACCTACATAAATGGAACTGGAAACAAGATCTTTCCAGGGCTAAATGTGCAGAAAATATGGATTACTGTACTATAAAATGCAAAACTGAGTATTACACAAATACATATGTTCCTGAAAAAAAAACAAATACAATGTGAATGGTAGGATCCCATTACAGATAAATATAAAGATCCAAAGGCTCATTAGAAGAAAAAAAACGAGCATATGGTAAATAAAAAAAAAATCCCACACAGATTAGATGGATTAAATTTAAAGACGTAGTGAGGGAATGCAGATCAGCTATAAAAAAGGGCCAAAATGAATGAAGAAACTAGAACTGCAATAAAGACTAAGGATACTACAAAAAACACTTTTTTTAACTACATACTGTAGGTAATCAAAGAAAAGGGATGCATAACATTGGACCACTTCTAGTTGGTGACTCAAATATGTCAGATAAGCAAGTAATGGCCGACACATTTAATAGATATTTTCTCTGTTTTTTTTTCAGTCTAATGATGGGAAACATTGAATCATGAACACAAAAGATCATGAGGATACAACAACTATAATATTTGAGAAAACCACTGTGAAGAACAAGTTAAGCAGACCAAAAGTGGACAAGTCACCAGGACCAGATGGTATCCTCCCTCGAGTGTTATGAGAACCAGCAGGGGAACTGGTGGGTCCAATGGTAGTGCTGTTTAGGGAGTCATTGGACAGAGGCGAGATTCCTGAGGATTGGACCAATGCACATGTAACTCCCATTTTTAAAAAAGGAGTAAAGATGGACTACAAAAATTATAGGCCGATTAACCTCACTTGCATAACAAGTAAGATTATGGAAAAACATATCAAAGATTATCTTGATAAACATATGCAAAATGTGGGTCATGTTGACCTTTCACAACATGGGTTTACACACAGAAGGTCATGCCAGACAAACTTGACTCTGTTCTTTGAACAGGTCAGTAGGTCCTTACAGAAGGGGCTGCTAGTTGCCATAATTTACTTGGACTTTGCAAAGGCATTCGACTTGATACCTCTTAGTGAACTAGTCAACAGAATGGAGGAATTGAATGTGGGGGTACCAACTATTAGATGGATTGCAGAATGGTTAACTAAAAGGAAACAGTGACTCTGCATTAGAGGAATTATTTCCGAATGGGGGGAGGTTACTACAGGGGTGTCCCAGGGCTCTGTCCTGGGACCTACTTTGTTTAATCTGTTCTTTTTATCCAAAAAGAATCTGATAAATCCTAGATAAGCAAATTCACAGATGACAGCAAGATAGATGCAATTGTTAATACTAAACAAAGCATCATGAACCTTCAAGAAGACCTAAATGGAATAGGTAGATGGCCATCTGACCATAAAATGAGCTTCAACATTGACAAATGCTGTATTATGCATTTTGGGAAAAACAACAAACTTGTGGAGTATTCACTAAATTGTATTAAACTACAGTGTACAGAAAGCAAAAAAGACCTGGGAATACTTGTAATTAAGGCTCTACTATTTAAACAACACAGTATTCATGTCGCAAAAAGAGCAAATGGTATGATGAACTGTATACTGAGAAATATACATAGTAGAGATAGTACTGTAATAATTTATGGATCATTGGTTAGGCCTGGAGTATGGTATTCAGTTTTGGAGATCCTATCATAAGGGGAATATTGTGAGGTTGGAGAAGGTTCAGAGTAAAGCCACCAAAAAATAACATCATTAAGAAATCTAACATATGATGAAAGGCTACAGGAAACAGGGTTATACACATTAGAGCATTGTAGGCTCAGAGGGGACCTCTGCCTTGTATATGCGGCATTTAGAAATGATGATTTATGGGAATGCCTAGGTTTGGTAAGATCTAGAAACAAATGATTTGATACCTTTTATTGGACCAACATGGATGTTACTGAAAAGAACAATGTGCTCTAGCTTTCGAACCTACCTGGTCCTTCTTCAGAAGCTTTATGGCAGTTATTTTGAAAATCCCATACTATTAACACCAGATTATGTTGAAAAAACAGAAATAATTCTCATTGGTTTAACATATACATTTAAAACATAACAGAAGATTACATTAGAGAAGCTAATTAACACCAATATGCTTTTAACTGAGGAGCCTCAGAAGGGCAAAGGTTATCAAGAATTCTCAACAACCAGAGAGTTCTTCTCACATAAATTTTAAAATGTCTCAGTATGCTAAGAAAGCATTCTAGTGATAAAAAAAATCTTGGGGTAGCATTCTCTCTAATACATGTAAGATGAGGTTACAACTTACATTCCAAGTGTCCTGGTGTATTAAAGAACAGATAATGAGAGACAACATCCTGAAATTAGGTATAACTGCAAGTTGAAAAAGAGCCCCAAATTAAACATACACATATATACATGATGCATGATAGTATCACTTGTAAGTGTAAATGCCAAATAAAAATACTTGTCAAGGACACCCAAGAAAATGAGACCATGAGCCTGATAAGTGCAGATTTCAACACAGGCAGTGTATAATGAAAATGCACAGAATCAGTCTAAGGAATCTAAATGAAAACTTCCAAGGATGAAATCCTCCAGGCCTCCTACTTTCTCTCTCTCTCTCTCTCTCTCCCTCTCTCTCCCTTGGGAAAGATACTGTAACTAGTAGGAATGAGATATATTGTATGTACAAGAGTCATGATACAGCATCATTCACACCAATATTAATTGTTACCCAAATGAATTACCCTTTTATGAACCCCCAAGTAAATGAGATATGCATCTTAATATGAGCAGATTTAAAAATGTGACAGTGTGTAATCCAACCACTGACAACTAGTAGAAGGAAGTAAATGTACACTGTATGTGAGAACTAAGTGTCCTAGCCACATAACAATTGTCCCATGCCACGCTCCCCTCACACAGACGTGTACATACACCAAACCACACCACACCACACACACCCCTGCACACCCCACACAACCACAACACACAACAAATATAACAAACACAACCCACACACACACACAAACACACACCACACAACCACAACAAATATAACAGTCTCAAAAAACACTACTAGAGCTCATAGTAAACAGATGAGAGGAGAAAACTACAGAATGGACAAAAAAGGAGCTTGGTTTAATCAAAGAGTAGTGGTACATTGGAATGGATTACCTAGAAATATTGTAGGCGGTGATACCATCACTACTTTTAAAAAGAAATTGGAGCTACATTTTGGCAAAAACCGGCCATCTTAATCTATCCTTTGAACAATGGCGAGTCTGTTTTGACGAAAGCTTTAGACTTGTACCGTACCTATGATACCTGATTGTCACATTCTGAAAATGTGCATCCCCACCATATTCCAAAATTGCACATTCCTACCACGTTCTGAAAATAAGTGTCATTGCCACATTCTGAAATTGCGTGTCAAAGCTACATTCTAAAATTATGTATCCCTGCCTCATTCTGAAACTGTATGTAACTATCACATTCTGAAACTGCATCACTGCCACAGTCTGAGATTCTGTGTCCATGATACATTATGAAATTTCATGTTGCCACCACAATCTGAAATCAAGCATCCCAACCACATTTTGAAACTGTGCAACACCACCACATGCCAAATTTATGTATCCATGACACATTATGAAACTATATATTCCTGCCACCTTCCACAACTACAATGTCACCCACATTTCAAGATTTTGTCTCTGCCACATTCTAAAAATATATGACACCATCACAATATGAATTTTAGCATCCCTACTATATTCCAAAATTGTATGTCCCATCTGCTTTTTAGAGTGTCATTGCTGCATTCCATAGCTGCAACGTGGTGAAATTTTGAAATCTCATACCTGCAATATTCTAAAAACAACAAACAACTTTGTCATTCTGAAACCATGTTTGCTGCTTAATTCCACCCACCCCCATGCCCCGTCACATTTTGAAGCACTGTATCTTGCATCTGCACATCATGGAAATTCATGCGCTGACCCACCCAGAGTCAGCGTCCCTTTTTCAGATGTTTACTACCACTACAGGTTTAGGTAATGTGGGAGAAATAAATCCTAAAAGGTAGCTTGCATGGAGAACTAGGCTGCAAGTTCTGGTTATAATATCAGCAGCAGCAGCAGCTCTTTACTGAAACTGGCTTTTTTGAATAGGCAGTGAATTTAGAGTTTCAAAATGACTTGTAATTTTTTAAATAAAATAACTCCAGGATCTCATTTTGGAGTGAGTCTGTTTGGTGATGTGCGGATCTACATTCTGAATTTATTGATGCCAGAAATTTTGTCTGGAGTCCCTCTTTAAGGAGGCTGAGAAATTCCCTTTCCCCTCTATTTATGCACTTCTCTGGTTTTCTGCCATTGCAACTGGACTGATTTTGTATAATCATGATCAAAGCTAATCCTGTGACCCACATAGCTTAGGTATTTGGTAGACCAAGGCATTCAGAGGACTGTTTGCTTCTTCTGGAAAAGATCAAACCTCTTTAGGATTGATCTGAGTTTTGCCTTTGGGTCAGTGGGCTTAGGGCCAAGGGTTCTGTGTACCCATTTCTTGGTTAGATCAAGGGAATGTGGGAGCTGCTGTACATTTGCTAAAAGCTGTGCCACAAAGCCAGTCATAGTGGGGATTTTAGCTACTGCTCCTTCAGCTCATGGAACAATGCATGTGTTTTTTCTCCTCCCTTTCTCTTCAGTATCATTCTGTTTCTCATTACAGAAAGTCCCTTTCTCTTTTGAGCAGAAGAAGAACCAGTCTTTCTGTTAAAGCAATATTGTCCATCAGCTCCATTACCCTGGATTCTACATCTGCCATTCTTTTTTTCCATTGTATTAATGTCCTTTTGAGTTTTTGTGAGAAACATTTCAATTTTCTTTACTGTGGTAGTGATCAGTCGAACTTTGCATAGTGTGGAGGGATGCATATCTGCCAGTAGCATGTTCCCCAATGAGGTCTTGTCCTTGTCAGCATAGAGAGAAAATGCATGGCTCCCACCATGTAGAGATCTGCTGCAGCCTCTGTGAGCCTGCATCATATAATACTCTTGCCAAATAGGATTACTGGTTGCTCTCTGTCTCCATGATATCTTGCTGTCATCTTCCCACTACTAAGCTGCTTCCTTTTGCAGGATGCTTCTCAATAGAAACTGTGGCATCCAGAGCTCGTTCTGTATGGTGATGTCTGCTAAATTACTTCACTGGAAGAAAAACAACTCTGTGCTAGCAGTATAGCCCTGAGGTTAGAGTAACACATAGTGAATGAGCTTGGTACATCCAGAAGACCTGGAATTGATACCCACAGCCTCCACTTGCGTACTGTGTGACTCTGAACAAGTCACTTAACCTCCTCATGTCTCACAGGTTGCCCTTGAAAACAGACATATGCCTAGTGGGCCTTACCTAGTTATCAAAGAATTAAAAAAAAAACCTTCATAAGACATAGAAATGCATAAGTTTATCCAAAGAAACATATAATTTGCCAGCAGATAAGGACCACTTGGCCCAGCTAGTCTACCTATTTTACCTACCTACAGTATCACTGTGGATCCTACCTGATCTCTGGTCTATTCACCCATCCTCCTTCCCATACCCCCAAAGAGTCCCTTATGCCTATCTCATGCATTCTTGAAGCATGCTACTGTTTTTGCCCCCATTATCTCCTCTGAATGATTGTTTCAGGAATCCACCACTCTTTCTGTGAAGAAGTACTTCCTCAAATCTCTCCTGAATCTACCCCCTTCAGCTTCCTATCATGCCCTATTGTCCTTGAGCACCTTTTTTCCTGAAAAATACTTCCCTCCTGTACCTTATTTACCCCGTGAAGTATTGAAAGATCTCTATCATATCCCCCCACTCCCAGAATATGTAAGCAATAATACCTGACCGGTGGGGCGGTATTGGGCTCACTGGACCCACCCAGAGGTGTAATGAGGCCTGACGCCGCAGGCAGAGAGCCTTATAGCCTCTGGAAGGTCCGGTATAGCCCAATACCGCCCACCCTGTCAGGTATTATTACGCTTAGAAAATGGGCCACTGAATTAAATACTTTAAAAAAAAAAAAAAAACTTATTTAATTTTGTGATGTAATTTTGTAATAAAATAGTTCCTCCACCTGCATTAGAATGCTGTTTTTTTTGAGACACTGACTTCTGTCCTACTAGAGCCCCTGTAACTGTGTGTAAGAAACAGGTTGTCATGGTTACCCACCCACTAGATAGGGCTGTCTTTATAATTTTGGGTTGTAAGTAATGAAAGCCCCCCGTTCTTGCTGCTGTGTGGCTGGATGTTGTTTATATCCACAAGAACAAGCAGCACAGATTAGTATGAGAGGGAGGGACAGAGAAGCAAAATGTCAAAAACACAAGAAAGCAGAGCTATCTTGGAAATGATATAAAGTCTGCATTCATTCAGTCCACCCTGTCATCTGCCTCCTCTCATCTTGGCTTCAGAGACGATCTGTAACAGATTCATGGACGAGTACCTGCCATTCCATAAGTTCAAAAGTAAGCAGTATGAAGCACAGTCACGGGGAAAATCTGAGACCGTGTAAACAATGGGAGATCCTGCTTTATGTGGCATGACCATGCTAACAGGAATGGGAGGCACAAAAAGACAGTTTGAACTTATTCACTGTGTTCTGTGTTAAGCGATTTTACTGTGGGGGAGATTTGAGATTTTTTTTTTTTTTTTGCTTCTTTTAACAGCTACTGGGGCTAATTATATGGTGTGCTGGAGAAAATGCTTTGTTTTCATGTTGTTGCTTTAATAGCCGTCTCCGAGGAGGATTCTGTGGTGCTTGGGGCATCGCCGGTATTTTCCTGCCTTTTGTCAGCATTTGTGCATATGGTATGGTTTAAGGTGTTCTCTAAGCTCCCGATGCTCGCTGACTTCCACGAGTGGCAGTAAAGTTTGGTTTGTTTGTTTTTTTTTTACATGGGGTGCTCTTGCCATCGCGATTGGGACAGTGACAGAAAGATTGTAAGGGGAGTCAGGTGAGGAACTGTTTATTTTCAGGCAAAACTGTTAGGTGTAAGGCAGATAGTGGAGCTCTTAGTGCTGCGGAGAGAGATGGAATTAAGTTTAAAAAGCAATTCAGTGGAAACTGTTGTTTTTGTCTTGGGGATGATTGTGTACAAACCGAGGAGGGTCAGTGACACTTAGCAACAGAGCAACGGCATTTTTTTCCATTTCCATCCTGTAGATGGATGGCCATCTGCCGACAGAAAACTAAGAAAGTGCACTGCTCTGATGCATCGTGGTGCTCTGGATTTTACATGTTTGAAGCTCTCATGCATATTTTCTTAGGGCTGAGGATGTATATGCTTTTAATTTAGTTTAGTTCTTATGTTTGCCACAGGAGAAATTAAGGCATTGGCCTACTCATTTACTTTTGGTCTCTTAGCGAGCGGGAATCATGGCGGCTGATATATTTGAAAATTCGAGGTGTCCAAGAATACCGTTAGTGATGGGGCACCCCGAATTGGCACTTGTTCTTTAGCGGGCTCTATTGAAAAATACCCACCCGCTAAAGCAAGTGCACTGACCAATCAGAATACTGGATTTTTGAAACCCATTTTCTAAAAAAAGCATAGCATCTTCCCTGTACATGCAGAGGGCCAGCAGCAGCTGTACAGCGCCCTCCCCAAACACAGGAAGCACTCAGTGGAACCCACAACATGAGCTGTGTTAGCCCTCCACTCCTGAATCCACCATAACCGATCCCCAGCAGAAAGAAGGAGATGGTGTTGCCCCTGTATAGATCACTGGTGAGACCTCACCTGAAGTACTGTGTCCAGTTCTGAAGACCTTATCTATAGAAGGACACAGAAAGAGTGGAGGAGGCCAAGAGGATGGCAACCAAAATGGTGCAGGGTCTTCATCAAAAGCCCTATGAGAAAAACTGAAGAACCTTAATATGTATACCTTGTAGAAATGTAGTGAGAGTGGGGATATAATAGAAACTTTCAAATATCTCACAGGTGTAAATAAGTTTCAAGAAGGAAGCATTTTTCAGAACAAAAATAGGCTCAAGGACAAGGGAGCATGCTATGAAGTTAGAGGGGTAAACTCGGGAGCTGTGAGGAAGTACTTCTTCATGGAGGGGTTGTAGACACCTGGAACATCCTCCTAACAGAGGTGGTGGGGCAAAAACTGTAATGGGGTTCAAGAAAGCACAGGATAGGCATAAGGGAACATTAGTGATAAGACAAGGGAGGATAAGCCAGAGATCAAATAGGGTCAGTGGTGATAAAGTAGGTAGAGAAAAATGAGCAGACTAGCCTGGTCAAACGGTCCTTATCTGCTGTCAATTCTATGCTTCTGTGTTTCTATGACCACACATTGTTACATGCAGCCAGTTCAGAAGCAGGCATAGGAATGTAGGCTCACCTCTGCGCACTCACAAATAGTCCTCTGCAGTGCGACATGTCAGTGGAGGGGGCGAGTGCTATATGATATGGGACCCTACCGTAGTGGTTATGCACTCCCTTCCATGACTGCCAGGTGTTCTAAGGAAGACCGACTGGCACCTACACCATGTCCCTTGCCCTCTAAGCTGAATTTGAAAGCTGGGGAGCTTCACTGAATATTTTATTTTTGTTTATTTTTCCAAATAAGATATGGTGGTCCTTGAAAGACTGCTGTATCCCACCACCCTCTGCTCTGTGCAGAGCATGGAATCAATCAAGTAGCTGGCCCATTGTCTGGCAGAAGACTACCCCCCTGAATACCTCCTCCCACACACACACACACTCACAAAGAGGCTTTGCTCACTCACAGACACCAGACACCATTGAGCATTAGCTGTACCTGTGTTGTTTAGTGGGGACAGGTATCAGTTGCAGGGCTCCATGGCAGGGATATGCCCAAATCAGCATGTATCCCAGCTTTTTTTTGTGGATCAAGCCTGGAGAGAGTACCCCCCACACCCCGCAACAGTAACAGTTTTATGTACACCCAGTTTCAATAAATACAGCAGTCAGCCTTGAAGCAACACAGTAACTTGCAGTAAATCATACATCCCAAAATACTGCATGACATCTCCAGTGAGAGGTGGAGAAATCTGGTGCAGAGACTTCTATGGACTATATCCTGTGGTGAGTGTTACAGCTTACAGATTTATCACAGCAGACTTTTACTCTTTAATATTGTTTTGGGGGATCTTAGGCCATACCCAAGTTATATTTCTACTGTTATTACTCTATCCTTGACTATCTTGACCAGTTATTGTCTGTGGTCTGTATTGCTTATCTGTATTGTGCTTGTTGCTTATTTGTGGTAACCCATAAAAAATGTTAAAAAAATAAACAAAATACTACTTGCAAAAGGGCTTAATAGCCATTAAGAATCACTGTTGCCTGCAGTATACTGCAGAATTTTGTGATATACTGCAGCATTACTGACTGACGCTGCTGTATGTAGACTAATGTATTTTATCACCTAGAAAAGAAGGTCTCACAATGTCAGTGACAAATACAGTGTGTAACTGTAGTGTGGTGATCTGTATTTTGATACCCTACGGTGCTCGACCTGCAGATCACCAAAAGTTTCAATTTTCATTGTCCCCTACTAAGCATGACATTTCAATCGCTACATAACAATGAACCATTTTAACAGCATGCACTATCTAGTATATTGTGTATAAATCAGTAATGAAAGAACATGGGTGTTATGATATTTAAGAGACATATGTCTATGAGAAGCAGTGTTGCCTAGCAGTGAAAGCTGTGAATAACAGTCAAACGCAGTGCTGACTTACTGTAACAGCTGGAGACCTCTAGTGAGGGTCCATGAGCTGACAAGTATGAATTAATGGAGTACTCTAACCTTCCAGGTAGAGGAAAAGTATTTTCAGCTGAATGGTTGGAGCTGCTGCCTTTGAGACTCAGTATCACAGGTTTGATTCCCAACAGGGGCGCATCCACCCAGAGAGGGCATATACTTAACAGGTGCCTAATACAAAGTAGTGTGGCTTAGTGGTTAGATCCCTGAACCTTGAAGCAGTCAACTATGACTACAGCTACTCAGGCTCACTACTAACCTTGAGCAAGACACTTGCCCTCTCTGTTTTTCTTTCTTTCCAGCTGTAAAACTGGATAGAAACAAAACCCCAATGAGAACAAGGTGTTACAAATCAGATAAGCAACTTTTTCCTACAATAAGAAAATACAATGTGTCAAGTTTTTGAACTAGCGTAATCTGACAGAACTAGCACCACTCTGCAATGCTGTGCTATTAGTACTGTTTCACCTCATTGTTTCCCAATTTGTTAGTAAACTGGTGCCAGCTGATTTAATTCTGTCAGATAAGAGTAAATGTCAGTTAGCCCTTTAGGAGCATTTCACGCTATTTATGACACCATCAAATATATATTACACACAAAGACCTCATTTCCAGTCTAAATTAGTGTTATAAAATGATAGTTACACTCTTAGAGGAAGCTGCATGAGTACTAGCAGTATCTGATGGAGATGTTCCTTATAATTAGTTTGGCATATCATAGGTATTGGGGAGCTTTTACAGTTGGGTTTCCAGAGTTGCCCATTTACATTTTAATTGAGTCCCATTTACTTTCCTTAGCTTTTGCCTTTTTACCAAAATCTCCTCAGACTCTTTTGTTATTTGCTCATGCACACACACACACACTCACACAAAAAAACCCCTGAGATGCTGGCACCAAAACACTGCTGTTGAACCGAAAGGTTCCAGTTTGACACTGTAGCTGAATAGCAGGGAAACAAAGTTTTCTGAGCAAGTGAAAATAGAGATTTAATGGAAGAAAACAGTACAGTAGCACAGAAACATTGCTTCTGTCTCATTGAACTGGTTATCAAATTCAATGTATTGTTGAACTCTTGTATATTTATTGCTTGTTTGATTTGTTGATTCTGTAGCTGTATTGTTTGTTTTTCTCCCTTTCTAATCTTCACCAGGATGCTTCTATAAATGAGAATGCTGGTTATCTCTATATGTGTACCTGGTAAAACAATTTTAAATGAAATAAATGAAATTAGAGACAAATCATGTGCACACCTTCTGTCTCACTGTACCTCGGTCTTGCAGTTTAGATGTGTTGGGATTAAAGGCCCATTTGCACTGTTTGATCTGCACTGTTGCAAGAGGTACAGATAAGTTGCATCAATGCAGGTCAGACAGTGTAAACACAATGAGGAGCATTGCAGGCAGCAGCAATGGGCTCCAATACAATGCAACACGATCAGTGTTTTTGTGGGATCGTGTACTGATGCAGGGGGTTTTCACTGGTGTGTAAACACGCTGCTCCACCTGCATCGGTACAGCCCCATGACACCGTGACTTGCTGTACTGCTCCATCTTTTTTTTTAATTAAATTTCTATATTATGCCCTTACTAGAATTGCCTAGTGGTCCTTTGTAGGCTGGCAGCATGTCCATCAACCCCGCATCCTGCATTCACCCAGCTTGGAGGAGTGAGTGGCTTGCAGTGCTATCTCCCACCATTTGAAACAGGGACTCTGGGGTACAGAATGACATTGTAGGGCTCACCATGGGGCCTGACCAGTAACTGCAGAAAATTTTACATCACCAGATGTTCAGCTACGGGGAGGTCCTGCCTTGTGAAGATTTAATCTGCTCTGTTCTGGGGCTACTGCAGAATGGAATGGAAGGTCCGCAAATTCCATTGGCCTGTTAATGCTCTGCTCTGCAAGAAGAAAGGGACACCAATGCAGAGTGCCACAAACTGATGCCATGTTAACATGTGGTGTAGTGGTAAGGACAGAAGAGCAGGAAAGTGGTGCAGAGTACAATGCACCACTCCCTCTCCTATAAACACACCTTATGATACTGTCACTTGGGGCTACCTTGCTTTGGGAAATGTTCCTCCATGCAGTTCTTGTCTACCTTTTAGAAACTCTGTCCCTCTCACGAGTCACATAAACACCTTCCCCAAACTACTGTAGCTGAATCAAACCCACACTGTTAGTCAGTCATGGTGCAATGCTGTGTAGTAGTTAGTATAGTGTTGTTTGCATCCAAAACTGCAACCTACTTATTGTGTGACCCTGAACAAGTCATGTAACTTCCCTGTGTTTAAGGCACTCTCCTGCTCTCCCTCTGCTTCCATACCTATCCATCCAGTGCATTTCTTAACATCCCTCAATTTTACTTCCTCCCTATGCATAACTAATAACTGCTGCAACTATTCATGGCTTGTAAAGTTCTCCAGGATATAATGTGTATGTGGAAAGTACTTCATAAAACTGAATTATGTTTCTCTGTCTATCTACTAAAGGAAAAAGAACATAAGCCCATGTACAGAGCTGCACCTTCCATTACCTAATCTCTGTTTCTTTATTTATTTAGAAGTTTGACACACTGGGATAGCCACATTTACAGTGGGTGACATGCCTAATTTTCAACAGGGTGTTAATGGAACAATTACAGCACCAGGTATTTCTAACACTAATTGACTAGGATTCTGCAGAAGTATATAAAATGCTTTTAATTATTTGTATGTTTTTTAACTAGGAAAGGCGTACTTAACTATAAACGCTTGTTTCCAGGTGAATCTTGGGAGCGGTTGCATGCATCTATTTTACTGATGATGGAATGTTGGCCAAACTCCTCCTACTTTCTTATGGGTGCCGCTATATGCTTTCTGCTGTAGATGGTAGACCCAGGTATAAAGAAGGTGGACCTGGTTGCCCAGAAGAAGAAGAAGAAGAAGAGTGCTTCCCTCCCCACCCAGTGTTCTAAGGAAGCAAACCCTCTATTTTTAACAAGTATTGTACTTGAAATAGATGGTCAACTTCCTGATGTGGGAGCCAGTAGTTCCACTCAAGCTGCACAGCATCCATTAATGAGCAGGTCCCTGGTAATGCTGAAGCCCAGTCTGCAGAACTGCTCCAGGGAAAAGTTAAAATGATAAAACAATTACAAGAGAAGTACCTCCTAGGTATGATAGTGGAGGAAGAGGCAAAATTCAATTCACCCAGGAAGTAGCTGAGCACAGTTGAGTTTAGAACCCTACCTGAACTGTTGATGTGGCACAGAGCCCCTGAGGGAAGAAACCCCTGTCAGCAATTCCTGGCTGTAACACTGACAGCAATCTGCTAGGCACGCTGCTGCAGACGGCCTCTCGAATGGATAATGACATGAAGCCCACAGGTTGGGCTGTCTCCACTAGAGAAAGAGACAGATGTGCTATTAAGAAAGATTCAGGGCCCAGGAGTGGCTCCAAATCACCAGGACCCCAAGCTGACACATAATGGTCTGTGGAGCTTGCGCTGCTGGAGGCAGGGTGAGAGCAGTCAGGACCATGCAGAGGATGGTTATCACAAATCTCTCTGACACATATCCCAAAACCAGGAGATCCTCCAGTGTGTGCACCAAGTCAGACAAGTCCAGCACCATTTGCTCACATCTCTCCGAGTAAGCAGGTATATACCGGAGATAGGGGAAAGGTTCCTATGGAAACAGATTATAGCCTGGAATTGCCACTGAGCTCAAATTGATACAATATCCTGAACTAAGTGTTGTTAAAAATGTGTTACAAACTATTGAGCAGATTAAAAATGCACCCCCCCGAGCGCTGCTTTCACCAATACAGATGCTGCTACTGAGTTGCATTCTTCATAGACAGTAAGCACAGTACCTTTACTGGCATTCTTTCCCCTGCTGAAAGACTTGTAGCTGTGCCCTTACTCCTGGACCAGGGTACTGTATCTGCAAATGAAAAGCCACAGCCATCTACTAGCAGGCAGTCCTGGAAGATAGAAGGAGTACTAACACATCATCTACCAGTCCCAGAGCACAAAGACTCAGGCTATATGCTGTCCTCTTTCATGCTCTCATGTTACCAGCTAAAAGACATAATGCTGTCTGGCTGCATTACAATAGTGGCCTGGATGAAGTTTCAGATAGAGTCTATGTAGCATAAACATTATTAAAAGACTCTATGCATTTCTTTGCAAGTACGATCTACGCCCTAATACATGTGGCAGAGGAGTCAATATTTGAAATAAGCTTTAAATCCTCTGGGGCACTTGAATGCTTTTGGCAAAAGTTTCATACCTCAAAAACATCCCCTTATAGTCCCCCTTTCAGGCCATCCCACTAATCAAACCATCTCATGAGACAGTCACTGTTTTGTTTCACAATGAGGGAATCAGCATCACAGATGTCATTAACTGGCTGAAGCAGAAATGCACAGTTTGGGGAGACCCAACAGCAATTATTGACTCTGAAAATATTTGGACTGAGGGTTGGAAGGAGCAGGTGAGTCCTGTACAAATAGAGGCTGGGATTCAACACATTTCTAATACTTTTTTCGAGGACAAGATCGGGGGTTTTGTTCTGTGCTGGTCAGCCAAATGTCTGCTACCGGTTGTCATGACCACCTAAGTGGGGTTTGTGACAAAGTTAAATGCAGCCCTTGTGATGAAGTGGGTCATATTAGCTTAGATTGTGTCAATGAATTTAAATCTAATCTCTGAAGATCAAAGACATTCATACCAGATTTCTTGGTGGGCTGAACACAACCAGCCAGTCAACGGGACCAACTGGAGCAGAGCTCGTATGTGACACTGACCCAAAGTTTCCATGGGATACCTAAACAAGCTAACCCAAAAGGGTAACTAAAAGAGATCAGCTTCAAAAGGAAGCCACTGTAGATACGGACCCATCGGGCACCTGAACCTGAAGAAGTCTCTTCAACTGCCCCCAGGAGTCAGGTAAGAGTGATCTCTGACCATTCTAAGGCTCCTCCCACAAGCTCCAACTACAGGAGAAGACCCCCAAGCACAGGATATTGCACCTGAGGATTTATACATAGAGGTGATGGCCCCACCCTCTGCCCCTGACACCAACAAACTAAGAATGGTTACCCAGAGAAGGCGCAACTGGAGTCAGCCAAAACCCAAAGTGTTGAAAACTGACTTAGTGACTGACTCAAACAGATATGATCCCTTACAATTATGCAAACATTGGAGTCAGACAGAGAAAGATTCTGATGCTTTATCTGTACTTTCCTCCCAGATGGATATTACTGGAGCAGAGTACAAAGTACAAAATGATGGGAGTGTTATTGATGACCACCAAGCAGGAAAGATACCTCAGGATAATAATCTCTAAAGACCTAAAGGTGTCCATGCAATGCAACAAAGCAGTTGGGAGGGCTAGTATGATGCTGGGGTGCATAACGAGAGGTATCACCAGCAGAAGTAGGGAGGTGGTGCTGCCTCTGTATAGAATGCTGGTAAGTCCTCACTTAAAAAAAACAAAAAGTCCCTCCACGTAACCTGTTCTTGCCAGGTAAAAGTATACAGTATAGCAGCAAAAAGAAACCAGCACCAAGCAATAGGATATGCTCAAAAGAAAAGCAGTGTTATTTGATTCATAATACAATACGCTAAAGTGCATAAGAAGCAGTCCTACCTTGTAGGATAGTGGTGGTGTATATCAGACAACAGCTGAGGCTGCTTTTCTTTTTTGCATATCCTGTTGCTCAGTGCCAGGTTTTTTTTTGCTGCTGCAAGACCTCACTTAAAATGCTGTGTGCAGTTCTGTAAGACACATCTTTGGAAGGACATATACAGCGTGGCAGCAGTCCAGAGAAGGGTAGCTAAAATGATGATGAGGTAACTAAAATGGTGCAGGGTCTTCATCAAAAGCCCTATGAGGAGAAACTAAAGGAACTCAATATGTACACCCCGGAAGAGCGGAGGTGGGGATATGATAGAGACCCTTTAAATACCTCATGGGGGTACGTAAGATACAGGAAGAAATTATTTTTCAGAAAAAAGGTGCTCAAGAACAAGGGGACATAGTACGAAGATGGAGGGGGGGGTAGATTCAGGAGAGATGTGAGGAAGTACTTCTTCATCAAACAAGTGATTGATTCCTGGTACAGTCTTCCAGCTAGGGCAATGGGACGAAAACAGTGATGGGATTTAAGAATGCATAGGATAGTCATAAGGGAATCTGATTGGAAAGGAATTCGGGGGAGGTGGAATTGGAAGGTGTATGGTGATACTGCAGGTAGGGAAAAATGGTCAGAATGTGTTGGCCAAGTGGCCCTTATCTGCTGACAAATTCTAAGTTTCTGTGTTTCCTCAGAGATGGAAAAGGCCACAACTGATGTCTCAAGTTAAAGGAAAAGGAAGAGTTAGTCAAAAAAGGTGTGTTGGGGGGAGGGGCAGGGAAGCAGAAAATGGAAATTACATACCTATCGTAATTCTTGATCTTCTTGGATGAAGTGTTCACCATTCATTCACACTAGTGAGACTATGCTGGAGGCACTAGGACCCAGCAGGAGTCAAAAATCTTCAGGAGGGTTGGAGCTGAGATAGGACTGCACATGTGTGGTGCCACGAGACTGGCTCACGTCGTGTAGGCTATCTTGGCATCGACCCTCCAACTGCCTCAGTACCTTTTTAACTGAGGAGGTGCAGCATAAACTAATCTAGGAAAACCTAACCTAATCTGGGCATAAGATAGCCTGTGTGACCCATGTAAGAAGAGTCAACACACAACGTCTTTACAGCCCAACCAACAAGGGAGTGAAGACCAAGACAGAATGAGTGAGCTCACGGGATAGTGGATGGCCGTATGAATGAAAGGTGAAGACTTCATCCAAGAAGATCAAGAATTACAGTAGGTACATAATTTCCATACTTTCCTGGACAAAAAGTCTTCACCATTCATTCACACTAGTAGGAGAGTGCCAAGCTAAAAAACAATCCCCAAGCAGAGTGGCAGGAGATTGAGCTCGCTTAAGACAGAAGCCCATTAAGGATTGATCTGCCGAAGGACATGTGCTGTCTAGCATGAATGTCGAGAGCATAGTACTTTATGATGAAGATGGAAATTGACAAGCTGCCGAAATTGAGCATACGAGATCTGAGCTCACATTTCAGCATCCCTAAGTCAACATTGAGTGACTTACTGAAAAACAGAAATGCTCTTCTATCCAACTGGCATTCTAATCAGAATCTGGAGAGGAAGCAGGAGGGTAAAGATAATGATGTTGAGGATGCATTACTCTGGTGGTTTACCAATGCCCGGGGTAGAGAAGCCTTAATTAGTGGCCCTCTTTTGATACAAAAGGCAGAGAAACTTGCTGAGGCTCTTGGAAAAACTGATTTCAAGGCAACAGATGGTTGGCTAAGCCACTGGAAACAGTGACACAACATAGGATTTAAGAAAATCCATGGTGAAAAATTGAACGCAGAGTCCACGGCAGCAGACACTTGGCTAAAGGATTTTCTGCCTCAGTTGTTAAGTGGATTTGCCGCAGACAACATCTATAACACAGATGAAATGGGGGGTTATTTCAGATGTGTGGGGTACGGGACATTGGCGTTTAAAAGTGAGAATCCCATGGGGCTTAAGAAGGCAAAGGAGTGTGTGACAGTTCTTGCAACATGCTACATGTCTGGATCTGACAAAAAAAATTAGTGGTGATTAGTAAATCACCACAACCACACTGCTTTCGTGGTATCTGTAATCTGCCAGTGCTGTATAGAAACAATAAAACAGCCTGGATGACTGGGGACATTTTTGAGGCATGGTTGCGAGACTGGGACCACAGGCTTGGGCAGAGAAAAATCGTATTGATTCTAGACAACTGCACGGCGCATCCAAATGTCAGTGGTTTATGAAACATTAAGCTGATTTTTTAACCCCCCAAACACTACATGCATAATGCAGCCCTTAGATCAGGGAATCATCTACTCATTTAAAAGGCATTATGTGAGGCTCTTGAGAGGGAGACTGCTAAAGATCCTAGACTACAATGAAGAGATCACTGCATCTACTTGTGTCAGGTGGATCAGTCTGCTTGATGTGGTGAGACTCATGCATCGGGCATGGAACAAAGTCTCTGTTGAAGCCATACAGAACTGCTTCCAAAAGGGAGGATTCACAAATGACCCAGCTATTGGTGTGGTCACAGAGGAGGATATTGAAGAAGAGGAAACGGGCATCCCTGCAACTGAATTGGACACTATTTGCCACCTTGGGATGGTGAATCCTGATCCGATTGATCCACAGGACGACATTGAACAAGCAGCTGCAGGATTGGCTGGGAACCAGGAAGTAGATGAAGACAATGCCATGGAGGAAGAGGAGGAGGCTTGTGACACTCCATCAGACATAAGAAATGCTTTGCTAACACTGTGGTGAGCAGCTGAGCAAAGCACGGATGTTAAACTGAACTGGAGACTGCTAGCGCAAACAGAAAAGGTTTGGGTGCACTACACCACCATGAAAAAAAAAGCAGACTGCCCTCACGGACTTCATCAATCGTACTGAGCCCTGTAGTACCCATGAAGGAAATCAACAGTGATTGTGGTGAAGGTGGCGGTTGGGTACAGTAGCCACTCATTTTTTAAAAAGAAAGTTTAAATAAAGTTTGACCATGTTTTAATCAACTTCCGATCACAGAGTGACACAAAGAATCACTGAAAGAGCTGTTGTGACCTCTGTAGTCACTGTCACTGTTATATGTCTGTTTCATTTGTCTTGTACAGTAGTTCTTGTATTATGATGCATGTTGTTTTTTTTATTTCAGTCCTAACGATGAACTGGATTCTGCTTCCATCGGACAGCTATGCATTTGCCAAAGTAGTCCGCTACAAGCGGCGCATACTGTACAAGCAAACAAGTGAAAGTGCGCAACATCGCCAAAACCTCAAAGTAAATATTCAAAAGTAATGCTGGAAAGAAGAACACAGTCCACATGTATTCATGCAGAGTAAAGCGAAGAGACTGTAATATCTTCCATTTAAACTTTCCCAGCAAATTAGAAACGCTCAATAATGAATGTGAAGCAGGAACCTCTGCAACAGGTAAACACACCTGGGTGAGTTCCAGTAGAGCTCCTTGTAAGAGGACTGTGGAATTCAAACGCAGACACCAAGGTTCAGAACAAAATAAATCAGCTTTTATTCGGCAAACTTAACAAAAATAATGAAGAAATTAACTGTTTGTGACAAAGAAATAAGGGTAACATGATCAAACAATCAACATAAACCACTAGGAAGTATTAGGGTCTTGATAGGGTCAGCTCCTTGCTGAGCTCTACAGTGAACTAACTAGTATCAGCATTAGTCCTTCATTTATACTGTAGTGCTAAGGAATCAGATGTTGAGGGAAGCCCTTCCCCTTTCTGTAACTTTTACCACCAAAATCTTTATTTTACATTTCCTTCTTTGTTTACAAATATTCTTATACATTTAGGGTGGGATATTCAGACTGCACCAGGCTGTGGTGCAGGCCTGGGCGCAGTGCAACTGGGATGTGGCAGGGCATTAACAGGGTGATATACAACAGTGCTGTGCCATGGCTCAGCACAGTAGAATATTGCTCTGTGGTCACCCGCGTTGCGCATGGTGCAGTGATACTGCGCCAGCACAAGTGGCCAGGGAGGAGCAGGGGGATGCGCCAGCACAAGTGCCATGCGCTAGGTGCAGCAACCGTGATATTCAGCGGTGGGCATGTAAATGGGTCCATAATGCATGCAAGACACAAATGGGGCTATTTGCATGTCATCATGGCCCCATTTGCATGCAGGTGCTCTGATCCCCTGTGACTTGCGCCTGGTGCCCTGCCAGGCAGCAGCCGTCGGGGATCGACGCCCCCTGCCCCTCACCGTAACACACCCCAGCCCGATCGTGGGCTGTAATATATTTAGATCTCCCTGGTGGTCCAGTGGACCTGATCCCTCAGCCTGATTGCGGGCTTGCAAAATGTTACACTCCCTGGTGGTCCAGTGGACCCGATCCCTCAGCCCGATCGTAGGTTTGCACAACATTAAACTCCCTGGTGGTCCAGTGGACCCAATCCAATGGCCCAATCATGGGCTTTCCATAATCGCAATAACCCATCAGGCTGCCGCCGGAGCTCAGGTGGCCACCCACAGCTGGCAGCTGCCGTGTTGCGCCCTGCATTACGGCAGCTCACCTGTGCGTGGCCAGCTGTTGCTCCTTACTTTTTGGCATAACTGTATGCAGCATACATATGGGTTGTGCTTGCCTATACTCAGCACATCCCAGGCTGAATATCGGGATGTGAGGGGTATGCATGTGCACGCCCCCCCTACTTGTGCCGCATACATTACTGATGCACCCTGATGCATTGGGATTTGTGCCGGGCACATTCCCCGTTTGAATATCACACTGGGGTGCACCATGCTCAACCCCATTTGAATATCCCACCTTTAGTATACTAAGAAAACATAACTAAAACATCCATTCTTGTTTAACACCAAGATTACAGTAATTACCGAATACTGTGCAGTTTCCACGACCCATAGACTCCTCCCTCAAGTCCTCTGTTATAAATATTACAAAGATGTGGCTGGTTGGCTCTATAGAGAATGTGGAAGAGGCTGAAGGGGTCTTGTGGGTGAGAGAAAGGTGCGACAGAGCTTTGTGCAGCATACATTCCTCAGGTAATCCATTTACATGGCTGAAACATAACTCTTTTTATCTTAAAACAACAAGGAGCAATATGCAAGTGCCTGTTTATTGAGAGAAACTCTCTTACCAGCACTTTAACAAGAAAAACACTTGCACTGGCACTTTATGCTAATGCAGGGTTTTGTGCTGCAGAGCTGAACAACTAAGCTACAAAACACCTGCGGCATATTTGTAAGGAACACTTCCTTTTTACTGTTCGTCTAATGCTTTGGATAAATTATAATAATGTGCAACAACCCATACGGCAGACCAGCATTTTGCAGAGCCGCAGGAATACAGAGTTATAGCCAACCCAAGACAGCATTTGTTCTACTTCTAAACTGCCTGTTAGAATTGCACCACACCTCACAAAACTAACAGATGACTCTTCTCTACACTTATCTGACCTGCATTGACCGAACAGGAGCAGCTAAACAGGACAGAAGCGACTTGCAGACAGAACGACCTGTCTACTTTTTACAGGAGTTTTCTTTTATTTTGCAACAGCCATGAACTCGCTAACATGACGTTCACATGATCGAGAAGGTCTTTGTGCCAGCATTCATGTAGGCAAAAAGCTCACCGGCAGCAGGAATTTTAAGTGGAGAGCTAAGACAAGGGTTTTTCGGGATCACAGAGGCTGGAATAGGGGAAGATAAAGAAAGAGACAGTAAGGACATCAGACAGGTGGCCTACCTTTCGATGGGTAAATAAAGGTAGGGACAGTAATGAGGCAAGAGAAGAAGCTTTGCTGTTGCAACAGACTTAAAAGGAGCCTCCAGAGTACTGTAACCCTATTACACTCCTAAGAAGAGGAGCTGCTGAGAGGGCTAAAGTTGAGACTTCTCTAGGTTCAAGAGGACTCCCATGGATGTAAGGAACTGGGAGGCTTCAGCCACCACCTTCCTTGTCCCTTCTTTGGAGGGGCTTTCCAGAAGCCAGTCATCCAGATAGGGGAAGACTTGTATAACTAGCTTTCCTAGGTGTGCAGCAAGCACTGTGAAGCACTTGTGAAGACTCAAGGCACCAAGGACAGCCCAAAGGACAATACTCTTAACTGGCAGTGCTGGCCAAGAACCACAAAGAGAAGGTATCTGCTGTGATTTGAGTGCACTGGCACATGCTGGCAAGCATCCAGCATGTCGAGGGATGCAAGCCAGTCGAACTGATGAATCAATGGAAGTAATGTTCTCAGAGAGGCCATCTTGAATTTCTCCTTGGAAAGATGCTTGTTTAACTTTCTGAGGTTGAGAATTAGACACATCCCGCCTGTTTTCTTTGGAACCAGAATGGAATGGGAATAGAATCTGGTGTTCCTCTCTGTGAGGGGAATGACTTCTATTGCCCTTTTCTTTAAGAGGCCCTGGATCTGGGCAGCAAAAAGGTCTGATTTAACAGTGGACAGGTTGGACTGCCGCTTTGGTGGAAGGTCTGGAGGGGTGTCCACAACACTGAGGAAGTAGCCCTCCCTGACAATTCTGAGGACCCACTTGTCTGACGTGACTTGCTTCCACTGCTCACAGAACAGAGACAGATGACCTCCCACTGCTGAGGAAGGGTCCTCCTCCGGCAACGGAGGGTGGACCTGGGCCTTTTGCTGCACTTTCTTTTGTGGTTGGGGAGCTGTATTTTTATTACCAGCTCCTCGACTCTTACCCTGAAAGAACTGTCAGCTGTGAAATTATTGCCAATTCCCATTTTTCTGAGGGTCAGGGGGTGCTGGCCTGTTTTCATGGCAGACCTAGTCTTCTCTGTGGCCTCTAGTGCTTGCTCTACTTGAGAGCTGAAGAGGTAGGCCCCATCAAAGAGGACATTTATAACCCTCTGTTGGGCATCAGCTGGAAAACCTGATGTCCTGAGCCAGGAGTGACACCATATACAAATCCCTGTAGCAGCAGCCCTGGAAGCTATATCACAGGTGTCCATTGCAGCCTTCAGCTGCTGGTTATTGGATTCTATTCCTCTGGTGATGGTCTGTAGTAGCTCCAAGGTGATGTCAAATGCTGGGAGCTTCTCAGCCAGGGCCCTAAGCGAGTGCCACAGAGTATACTCATACTGTGAGAAATTACCTTGGTAGCTAGCAATATGCATACCCAAGGTTGCAGTCATGAATGTCTGCTTGCCCAGAGAGTCGATCTTGTGAGACTCCTTATCAACAGGTCAAGCAGAAGACTCCTGAGGAAGGACAACTTTGTAATTCTTAGCAAGCACAACTAAAGCATCTGCAAAAGCCTACAAAGACAGGTTAGGTCTATCCTTGGGCAAGGTGTATTTCCTATCGATGACTTTAGACACTGAGGAAATTAGAGCTGGCTTGTCCCGAATCATCTCTGAGAGAGTTTAGAAAAAAGGGGGAATCAGAAGAGTTAATTCCAGTGAGATTTCAGGGACATGCAGGAATTGTAACCACAACAGGTTACCTGGGTCCACTGAAGAGGTTTGTAAAGCCAGGGTGAATCCCATATTCTTGAGTAACGACTGGAAAGAAAGATCTTCCACTAGGGATTCAGCACAGATTAAAGGCTTGCTCCCCAGTCCAAAAACAGAGTCATTCGCATCATTGTCAGAAAGAAGCATATTTGGATCAGACTCATGAAGGTCTCCCTCCATGCCAGACAGGCCACCGATGACAGACTTGGGCTAGGAAAAGCAAGGAATCGACGAGGCCGCCATTGGCCACTCATGGCGCTAGGGACATCTCCGTGGGAGCTGGCACTGAGAACAGCTGTTGGACACCCACTCTGAAGATACCTGCACCATCCCTTGAGAAGTTCTGACAGACCTAAAAGAGAAGAAAGAAGAAGCTCTATGTACCTGCGCTGACCCATGCATGGACAACAGTTGAGGTGGGTGGATGAGGACGATGCTAGTGCCGCAGGTGGAGCCACGCCTCTTGTCCCGATACCCCAGCCTTGGCTCAATGGCTCCAAATCCCAAAAGATCTGAGGCCAGAGCCACCATCAAAGGAAGACAAGACAAACATTGCACCCACTGCTCCATAAGAGTGGCCCAATGATGGAATTGCTCACTGGGAGCCCCAACAGAGGACAATGAGGGGCTCCAGAGCTGAGAATCATAGTCACCAGGAACAGAGGCCACTAGGGACCCAACTGGAGTTGAGTCAGGCCCAGTCCTCCTAACCACCAATGACCCCCATGCAGACATATCAGAGGGTGACCTCAAGCGGTACCTCTTCTTCTTCAACTGGCAGGATGAAGAAGAGCTCAAGGCCAAGTGGTTTCAGGTCCCCAACATGGATCAGGAATTGGACTGCTTCTTTTTGTATTTAAGGAAGGACTGTCCTCCCTCCCTCCCGAGCACTGGACTGCCTATGGTTGGCCCCCCTTCAAAAAGGGTGGTGGACCAGACACAGCCCTACTGTCAGAACAACTTTCAAGAGAAGTCTCCCTACCATCACTGACACCATCCATGGTCGACTCTGTTAAAGGAATGGCTGTGGCAGTTAAAGCTGTTTTTTTAAACAATGAAATAAACTACAAAACTAAGCTAAACAAAACTGAACAAAAATGCTGCTGTCATATAGACTTGAAGACTTGACTCCCACTGGCGAGTGACGTCGAACTGAAGTACACTCGATGGTGGGAAAAAAGAAACTGAGGTGGTTGGATGGTCGACGCTGAGATAGCCTATACAGCATGAGCCAGCCTCGCAGTGATACACGTGCACGGTCCTATCTCGGCGCCAGACCTCCTGAAGATTTTTGGCTCCCTCTGGGTCCTAGCACCTCCGCCAACAGCCTTTTATTTTTTTTTTTCAGCTGTCAAGATACTAAATACTGTTCTTATAAGCTACAAGGACATAAGCCTAGCAAAGGTCTCCCTTGCCAAAAAAGCATGTTGTATCAGGTCCTCTTTCTGGTCTCTATGTACAGAAAATGCATTGGGGAAAGTATTGTTTTCAATACCTCTGATGTAGATGTACTTGGGCAAACTGACTTGTCTGCTCTTGAATGTCAAATTGCAGGAAAAGCTCCACAAGCAGATAAATATTTATGCCACAAAACCAAGTCAGCTAGGATCAAATTACTTAAATAGATTCAGCCCTCTTTATTCTCCTCAAAACCAGTTATCCTTGGCAATGACTTTAATTGTAGACTGTCATCCTTAGACTGTGGTGCACAAATGAAAGCTAATAAATCATTGTGAAATGACCTTTCTGCAAAACCTTGTCAATATGGTAGAGCTATCAGATACCTACCTGAAATTAACTAATAAAAGGATCCCACATTTTTCAAAGGTTGCCTGTCCACCAGAAAAGACGATATTCTCTGCTATGCAAATAGCTTTACACTCAGCTGGTATAAAACCTTTGGAGTTTTCTGACTATAGACTAGTACAGATCACTGTTGGTGTCTCCACTGGCCAAACTAATGGTCCTGGTATATGGAGACTCAGTGCTGAGTGTGCAGTTATCACTGAGGGAATTAATAACTGCACAACAGTCCATTTTGGTGTTTTATGATGACCCCTAAATTGGTGTGAGGATATTCAAAATCTCTTTACATATCCACATGTATGTGACAACATGGTTATTTACACTTCTGGCCCTTCAACCTCAGCTGTGGAGGACCAGCTCCAGCATCACTTCCCCAGTATGCTGCGTTGGTTCCATGCCTACCAGCTCAGGGTCAACACCAAAAAGTCTGTGTCCATGACCTTCAGCACCAGCCAGAAACTGGCAAGGCTCTTGCCTTCCCCCATCTTCTGCACCTTGGATGACATCTGCTTGGAGCTTATCCCTGCCTTCAAGTACCTTGGTGTGTGGGTAGATAGCAAGCTTGACTTCTCTAACCACATTGACGCCATCCATGCCAAACTTTGCCCCAAACTTGGCACATTGTGCTATAACAAGGACTGCCTCACTCTCCAAGTTTGCCAGGAGTTGGTAACCAAAATGGTTCTCCCAGTCTTTGACTATATAAATGTGGTCTATGACACCGCTTCCTCCTCTTCCCTTGCAAGACTGGACACTCTGTGCAATGCCTTCTGTCACTTCGCTTCCAGCTCTCCACTCACCATTGCTCCCTCTATTCCTCCCATTCCATCCTCCCACTACCTTTACATTGCCAGTCCCCCTGTACCACCTTCATTGACAAATACTGATTTTGTTCCCTTCTCTTCTACCTCTCCTTGCCCTCTTTTCTTCTTACTCTCTGTGCTCCAAGGATTCCCATACATTCTCCATTCCCCATCTTTACTCATGTGCTGGGAAAGCTGCTTTCTCCTGTCATCTCTCCTCCCTCTGTAATCTACTCCCTACTTCCCTTCATCTTTTCCCCTCACTCCATGCCTTTAGACGCTTGCATAATATTCCTGCTCCCCCAGTCCCTGTTCCCTCTTGACTCTTCCGACCTTTTTCTCACAGATTCTCCTGTCCCCTCCCACCTGCCTAGGACTCCCTAAATCAGGGTCAACTCTGCTCTTGGCCCTCATACTGCTTTCTAAACAGTGTGGTACATAATTTATGGACTCTAGCAAGCATTGTTCATTGTATCTACGCAAGAATCCATGTACTGCTCATTTTATTCAATGTAAGATTCCGTACTGTTATTAATTCATGTGGTACTTCTCACTTAATCACCTCAGTGGGTCTGCCTATGTAGTTTGCATTTCTGCACTCTGAATGAAATGAGCCTTAGCTCAGTGTACCTTTCTTGGTTATCAATTTTAAATCAATAAATAAATTAAATAATAAAATAAATACAGAATTACAGCACTAAATAAATAAATAAGAACTCTGACACTTTTTCCATCACAAGATAAGTTGAATAGTAAGGTTAAATATTTTAACAAAACATTATTATTAAAACAAAAACTACCTTTTCTGATAGATGAAACAAGGAATGACTAGTCAACAAATCTGTAATATCAAAACAGGAAACTACCACAGTTGTGCCCCTATGAAAGTTGCAAGAAAACAATTGAAGAAAGTTATGTATGATGATGAACAACGTATATTACAAACTGATATGGCTCAAATACTAACTCTGGTATCAACTTTTATGTCAAAACTATTTGACCTTTACTTTAGCTCCATTTCTGGAAGGGAGCTTTTTCTTTTCAAGTTTTTGAGCCCTACAATCCCTTACACTGATTTACCTGCACTTTTTTTGGGAACTGCGGTAGCATACGTAGTTTCAGCAATCAAATTCCTGAAAACTAACACTGCCCCTTGGATAGACTGCCTTACCAGCAAATTATATAAACTGCTGGTTTCTGCTTTAAAGGTAGAGTTAACTGATACCTTTAATTTTATGCTATTTAATAAAACACTCATACTAGTATGAAAGAAGGGCTTTTTTTTTTTACACAAGACAGTCTACAAGGGAAACCTTTCTAATTGAAGAACAATAAGTCTGTTAAATACAAATTTAAAAATTCTGGGCCAGATTTTCAATGGGCTCTTAGACCAAAGCAAGGTAAGCATTCTCTGTGGCAAAGTCCCCCAACAGGATGCAAGATGTCCGCTACATCAACAAATATGACACAAGAAGAGGGAATGATGCAAGCCGAGTCAAAAATGCATGGGGTGAGAATGACATAAGCTGAGTCAAAAAGACAAACCATGGGGTAAAAATAGCACAAGCTGTGTCAAAAATATGACTGTTGCATGGGGTAAGAATGATGCAAGTTGAGTCAAAAAAACAATGCCTGAGGCAAGAATGACTCAAGCTGAGTCAAAAAATATGGTAGATGAAATGACTGAGACAATGGCATTTTAGCCCCCCAAATGTTCTACACTAGTACCACAGGAGAATGTTGGCTCTAGAGAACCAAACCTCTACAGGATTTATCTGCTCCTTTATATGCTCCAGTGTCAGTTTGACCAACCATGCCTGGTCTAACAGCGGCAAGCATTTTATGCACAAGGACAGGACAGGACTGACATTCTTTGAAACGTCAAAATAAAAGGATGATGTATCCTTTCTATGATGCAGACATCCTTTCCAACAGGGTACAGGCATTTTTTTGATGCAAGCATGGCGCAAGCCAGTCTGGTGCATGCAGACTGGTTTCTGATTCAACCATCATTAGAAAATTGGAACTGATACAAGTTTTGATGCATCCTGCTCCTTGCATCACTACTTTTTGTTGCAACCGCCATGCATCATTCTCTGGCCTTTGAAAATTTGGCCCCCTATCTAAAATCTTAAACAGCAGATTGATTTAAGTGGCGGGGCATTTGATAGCCCTATCACAGGCTTGCTCAGTCCCAGGTAAGAATATACAGGACCACCTTGTGTTATTATGAGAACTAGTAAAAAAAAGCAATAATAACCAGGAGAATGGATGGTTTCCTGCTTTCATAAAATCAGTGTAAGGCCTTTGATTATCTCTCTCATGAATACTTATGGTTTATGTTTAAAAAAATTGGATACCTAACAGTTTTATTTCTTGATTACAATGTTTGTATGGCTCAGCTTATGTTATACCTGTTAATGGTTGGCTTAGGTACAGCATAAAAGGTTTACAAGGGAGTCAGACAAGGCTGCCCTGAGCTTGGTCCTCTATGCATATTTTCTATACCCATTATATAGAGAATAATGCCTGTGCAGATATGTTATGAAGATTTCTCACACACCCAAGGTGTATAAGAAATCTTCATAAGACAAACCTGGTAAAGGTTTTATTTTTTATAATAAGTGGTGTAAGGTTTTGGAATATAGAAAAAAGAATACAAGAATTGTATTTATCTTTCTGCTCATTCTGCTTGCTCCAGTAAGGTAAATGCCATCACTGAACTTGATCCGGCTCTCCACTCTAACAGTCAAAAGCTTTCTTTTTTTTTTTTTTGTTAAGCATCAGGCAAACTGCTACACTGCAAAAACAGTCTCCATTTCTCTCTGGCTGCTCACTCCATGGTCCTTCTGCCCTCCTGCATCTGGGTCCCTTTTCCGCCAGCTAGCCTAAAATTTACATTTTAAAAAAAGCAGCAACAACAACAAGTAATCTACCACAGAACTGCTTGCTCACACCAGAGAACCACTCGCTTCCCCAAACACTGGCAATGGCCCTCATCAAGGACATGCTGTCTTCAGGAAATAGTGACAATTGTAATGTCAGACCCACTCGCTAATGCCAGCCATGATTAGGCTGTTGGTTAACTAGGATCTGCGGCCTATCCTGTAGGTAGGGAAATGGGCAGACTAGATGGGCCTAGCGGTCCTTATCTGCCATCAAAGTCTATGTTATGTTTCTATGATATTCATGGTTTCATACTAATAATAATGTGAGGATGAAAATGCTGTAATAACACGCTGACAAATTATTATGGAATTCAGTGGGTTATTACAGCACTTTAACAGCAGTGTACATCCACTCAACAGTTATTATTAGGAGTTATTGATCAATACTCTGTCATCTACTCTCTACACAATGAAGGTGACACTGTAAGTTGTAAAGCAATTGCTTATGCAGATGATGTGTGCCTCCTGGTATGTGACACAGCCTCTGCTCAGCAAGCTTTAAAATGGGACCAACTTTTTCGTACATTTTCTGGAGCTGTGCTGAATCTGAAAAAATTAATGTGTCAGCAGAAACTTGGGATGCAGTAAGTCCTATTACAGTGGCAGGGATAGGAATTACAGAAGAACTGCTAACTATCTGGGGAATTAAGTTTTGGTACAGTGACTTAGCGCAACTAAATTAGGAGGCAAAAATTGACTTGGGGGAAAGAAACCTGCTAACTGTAGTAAACATCAAATGGGGACCAGAAAAAGAGCTTCATGATCACAAGTTTTTTAATCCAGCTATTTTTATATGCTAGCTAAGTATTTCCACCCCAAGGGGCTTTGGAGGCCACACATTTAAATGTGTTCTTCCAAGCACTCTGGGGAGCAGGTTTAATCCAGTTTAATGGAATGTTACATACTGTACCTCCCAGTCAAACAAGGGGGACTAGCCCTGTTACATACACCCTGTAGTTTTTTTTTTCCTATGGGATGTTTGACTATCAGTATAATAAACAAACTCTTATGTCAAACCATGGACCCACTGGCTTGTACATAGTTGCAATACCTGGTTGAAAGGTTGAAAAATGTGAATGTTCAAAGTCATAAAAGCCTCTATTATGACATCAAATTACCTAAAAGAAACTTTTTGTAAAACAAGATCTTGGAAAATATCCATGATACAAATGGATGAGATAACACGGAAGACTTTGTATGCTTGGATACTACAGTCTCAGTTCTCAGGCACTACAGTCTTAGAAAAATGCCCTTAAATGCTACATCCTGTTTACTAAAACAACCCAAACTGGAATGCCTCCCCAGAATGTGGGATATTATGTGGCTTGGTTCCCATGAAAAATTAATGTAAAAGTCAATTAAAAACATAAATGTTTAGATGAAAGCTCTTATGCAAGGACTTTATGTAGTGATCAGATTGAAACCATTGAACATTTGTTTGTTTTTTACTTTTTTCAGTGCTCTTACATTTTAGGATTTTGGGACCTGGTTGTGGCATGTTGAGCAGAACAATTGTTCAAAGGAAAGTTCTAAAATTCTTACAAAATAACAATTGTTTTTTTTTTCAAACCCATATATTTGTACCTAAATGCAGTCTGAGTTATTTAATTTTAAAAGTAGCTGGCTCACCAGTGCAGAGGCAATGAGTCCGTCTGCAACGCCAATGACTCGGGTTCGGAAATGGATCTGAGACATCGAAGGGCTGGCTGGGGGGGGAGAAGGATTGAGCATCCTAGAGACTGCTCTCCTTCTCCTGGGGGTGGAGGGGTTAGAGTATCCAGCACACCACTGACCTCTGATGGAGGCAGGGGGGATCCATTTGTGCCAGTGCCATTACCTGAGGGGGCGGGGTGGACACAGGTCATCAATGCATGTCCCCACCCCCCAGGTACTGCCGCTGCACTCACAAAAAAATTCTAGCCCCCCCCAGCATGATGCCCTCTTCTGCCACCACTGCCAACAGTGTCTGCCAGGGGGGTCCCGCTCCTGTGGCTCCAACCTGGGGGGTAAACCAGTAAGCCTGCGTATTGGGGGGGAGAGGGAATGGGGCTGAGCTTCCTTTAGGGGATGGGGCGGACTCCAAAAAATAAAAATATAAAAATAATTTAAAAGTAGAATTTTTTTGCAGTTCCCTTTGGGAGGGAAGAGATTATAAATAGGTCCAAAATGCTAGCCAGCCAATCCCTTCCATTACATATGCATTAACACCACCCCTCAAATAACTAGGGCCTTGTTAGTTGAGCAGTGGTGTTAACATTTATGTAGTGCCTCATTAACATATACATTTAGGGGTTTTAAAACAACCCCATGAGTTCAATGGAGTGCATCCTTGCATGTTCCCTGGCTAGACATCACAAAACGTCTTAGTGCAGGTGTAGAAGTGGAGCCAGCACACCAGGAAGTGGAAGGGATTGGCTGGTTAGTATCTTAGGCCAATTTACAATCCCTTCCTCCCGATGGGAACTGCAAGGAAAATTCTATTTTTACAAATAAAGGACTCAGTCTGCATTTAATTAGGGATATTTGGGTCTGAAAAAGCCCATTGTCTTTTTTGTAAAACTCTTAGAACATTCCTGTAAATCGGTTGAACATCAGATTTTAGTATACGGGAAATATAGTGGAGAATGGAAGAAATGGCATTTAAGTTCACACTGTTAGATTTGTCTTCTTCAAATGGCACATATGGGTGAATAGGTGCTCTTTTCCTTTTAAGCAAAAACTGTTTAATTTTCATGAACTATTTGCAAAAATGAACTATGAAATACAGGAGATATTTCCTTCTGAATCTAGACACACTCCACTAAATATCTAAGTGCAATAACCCAGTGTACTGCACTACAGTGTCAGTTATGGGCATTACACCAAGTACCTGGTGCAGGGCTAGAACCCACAACCATCTAATCTTCCACCCCCAGCGGTGAGTATGCTACCTACTAAATTAGAATATTTACAGTAAGAACACCTGTACACATTTTTAAATAACACTTAGCAATATAGCAAATTATTTGAAGTGGAGGTGATGGGGTGGAAGTAAGAAAGTGGGTGGCTGGATCATTCTGAACACAGGGGCTGTGGCAGAGGTTTGGTTGTTAAGGTGGCTAAAAATTAGCATGTGTAAAGGTATTTACACACAGAGCATCTTTGATGTTGATAGGGAGAGTGGTCCTGGTTGTTAGGGCAACTAGTGCAAAGGCTCTCATTCTGATATTCTTATAATTTCTGGGTATCTAGAGGAGGTTCTATCTTTGATATCGTAATGTGCACAATATGGTAGATTGGGTATAAAATCAGAAGTCTGACAAGATAGTTTGGTTATTGTCCATACAGCATCCAGTAGCTTCTCTTTCAACTAATGTTAAATCTGTATGACTACTTCCCCATAGCAAAAGAGTAGCTTTTAAATGCTTTTATCCTGTGACACTGAAACATCCCTACACCTCAGTCATGATTTCATCCTATTAATGTAACATTAAATCACACTGATAGGATAAAAGCATCCCTGCACTTTCTATGTAGAAAGCACAAGGGCTCTTCTAAAACATCTCAATCCCCATTCACTTCTGCACATGCCCTGCCTACCCCAAGCACTGCAGAAGGCTCACAAAGTTAAAATATATAGGATAGTATATGGGAACCTATAAACAACCATGCTATTCTCATACTGAGTGGTTTCCATGACAAGGAGGACCTTAAGGGTGAAGCTCGAGAGGTCCCCGTTGTCATGGAAACCACAAGGTATTTGAAAAGCATGGTTGTGTATTTGGGCTCCCATACACTTTGCTATATTATTTATGATGCCCCAAAACACATGATTGCTTACTTTTTATTGACTCTGTAGTGAATGTTTGCCACTGGGGTCCTGCACTCCTCATCCATCTGCCCACCATTCAGCTTGCGCACGTGACTCATCAACTGCTCCCTGTCCTATGAACAGCACTGGTGGGGGCAGTTGCATTGCAACGTAGCTAACGCAGAATGAAAAGTCATTCTGTGTTAGTAGCTACATCACTACTACTGCAGAATAACTTTTGACAGTGTATGGATCTGCATAGACATAACATTCCATCATATACCATATATATATAGGATAGTGTATGGGAGCCCATACACAAGCACACTATTCTCATACCGATTGGTTTCCATGATGATGAGGACTTTGAGAACTAAGCTCAAGACATCCCTGTCATCATGGAAACCATGAGGTATTTGAATAGCATGGTTGTGTGTTTGGGCTCCCATACACTTCTCTATATAGTGTATGGTGCCCCAAGGCACACGATTGCTTACTTTGTATTGAGTCTGTAGTGAATGTTTGCCACCGTGGACCCACACTGCTCATCCATCCACCTGGCCACAGCTCACACACGCAACTCATCAACCACCCCCTAGCCTATGAACAGCACTGGTCAGGGCAGTTGCATTGTGATGCAGGTACTAACGCAGAACAAAAAGTCATTCTGCATTAGTAGCTATCTCACTACTACAGCAGAACTTTTGATATTGTATGGATCTCCATATACAATGACGTTCTACCATACATTACAGTTTGGTGCACCATACACTATATAGAAAAGTGTATGGGAGCCCAAATACTGTACACAACCATGCTATTTCAATACCTCATGGTTTCCATGGTTTCCCTGTGATTCCGTGGGTTCACTCTCGAGGTCTTCATCATCATGGAAACCACTCAGTATGAGAATAATGTGGTTTTGTATGGGCTCCCATACACTATCCTATATGTCCATCTATCTCTCCGAGCCCTGCTCATTTTACCACCACATTTCTCTGTCAGCTCTTCTCACTATTAGCACATAAGCATACAAACTGAAAGAGTTGCTGTAGAGATAGGGCTAACAGGGAGCAGCATGATAGCACACTGGACAGTACAGTAACAGGCCTGGAGAGATAAATTCAAGATTCACTTACACTTTGTGAGCTAGTTTATACTTATTTTTGCAGCTTTAGTGACAGGAGCAGGGAAGGAAAGAGACACCATATGGAGCAGCCCCTTAGGAGATGAACACATGAGGAGTTACATTACAGCAAGAAAACAGATCAACATGTGAGGTGAGGGTTACATTTTTAAATCCACACAGAAACTGAAACTTTCACAGGGAAGAATACTCAACATAAAAGAATTGGAAGAAGACAACAACACTGTCATACAACAGGCAGATAAGGGCGGGGGGATTGTAATCCAGCAGTACACAGATTATAGAGAAGAGTGGCAATATTAAATGCACGCTGAAAATTAAAAACAGAGTTAGAATTGACGTTTCAACCATAGGTCTTCTTTAGGAATTATCTAAGCTAAAAAAGAGAAGTTAGTGGGGAGGTAAGTGGAAATAAGGGATAAATATGTGAGGAAAGAAAATGGGGGGGATCTAGGAGAAAAAGAGATACTAGGCAAGCTAAGAAGAGAAGCTAGAAAACAGAACGGTGATGATGGGTATGAAAAGGTATAGTAGGAGTCAGTGAGCTGAGGAGTCCTCCAGTGGGAACTAATTAACCAGGCCTACTAAGAAGGCTGAAAGGTGACAAATATGGGGGAAGGAGACACAGACATCTGCAGAAAATGCAAACAGGTGTGCACACATGGTTGGAGTGCCCATGCGAGAATGCCCACACACACTGGATGGAAGTGTGTACAGGCACAGGGAAGAAAGGAGATACTAGATGGGGACAAGCACTTAGAAGAGTCTGCAAACTGACCCTAAGATTGAAGCTCCCCTTATAAAGCCACCAGTCACTTCCTATCATAGACCACCCAACTTGGGAATCTCCTGGTATGAAGCCTACATAATGTACTACTAACAATTCTTCCCTACCATGTACCAAAGCTTGCCACAGAACTCGCTGCTATACCTGCAAATTTATTTCTAGTGCCATTGAACTTCAAGGTCCCACACTTTTTTTTCAGATTACTAAAGAGTTCTTATGCACTTCCAGTAATGGATGAACTGTATTCTTTGCAGGAAGTGTGCAGCTATCTACATTGGAGAAGCTGGAAGATGTCTGGCTGACCAACTCAGGGAATATTACAGGGCAGTCAGAAATGGAGACACTGATAAACCCTTTGTATTCTATTTTACAGCCAGGGACCATAATGTCAATGATCTTTCTGTCTGTGTCTTTCAGCAGGGTTTCCGGGATGCTGACCAAAGGAAAAAAAAAACATGGAAACCAAACTGACCATCTGCCTAAGCACCAAGCAGCCATCTGGCATATGCTAATATAATTAATTTCTACCATACATAAACCCATCGTGTAATTTGCCATTATAAAGGAGTATACGCTGGGTTTCCATTGCTCTGCACATGCGGCCACCACAGCACTTCTGTGATCTTCGCTCTAGACGCACTCACTACTCTGCCTTTTCAACACTGCACCACTACCACTCTGAATGGGTGTAAGTTACTTTTTTAAAAAAAATAAATAAATACCAGAGTGGCTACTGCCTTATCACAAAACCAACACACAAACAAAAAAACAAAACTGTAAGCGAGTAAGCAACCAACCAGACCACAGACTGCCCTAATAGCCAAGCAGACCCATGGCAGCACAGCAGTGACTTTTATTTTATATAATTGCTATGGCCAGAAAGTGAAACCCAGCAATTATATAAAATAAAATATGGAGCAGAGTGTGTAAAATTTGAGTTTTACACACACCCTCGGGGTCGAGCTTTGCTCTCAGGGTTTATGTGGCATCCAACCACGAGTGTGTGTGTAAAATTCTCGTTACACACACCTTCCCATATTTTATTCTGTTTCTGTCCACCGGAGCCACTCGTTGCTGTATATGAGTGGTTTCACATGCGGTTGGCTAGAGCAAGAACAGCAAAGCAAAGCTGAGCTGTTCTGGCTCAAGCTGAAGGCAAGTAAAACCACTCATATAACAGCAAGTGGTGAAGGGGGTCATATTAATATATTATTGATCGAATGTGATCAATAATATACATATTTTTTAAACTGTTCTCCGAACGTGTCCCTTTCCAGGGTATCTACGCATGAGATGCCCTTCATGGAATAAGAGTGTCTCACACGCAGAGGAAAGGAGTGCTCCTACGGGTCTTCAGTGCTCCCTCAATCTATAATTTAAATTATAGACTTATTTTCTAATAAAATCTTTCAGCCAACTTATGGTTTACCACTGTAGTCTGTCCTCTTTATCCCCACCCCATCATATATTTGCTTACATGTGTACATGGTACATTTGCATGTGTGGCCATGCCTGCACATGGTTACATGTCAGAATGGTGACTATGAAACTATGACTGTCAAAATAGCCATGGCTTGATGGTGCCTGGAAAGATGGCAACAATTGTTTTTGTACGGGGCTTCACCCCCCCGCATCCCCCTTTCTAAGGATATTAACTCCTAGATCATAGCACCTCAGTGAGGGGGGAATTTGACTGTTGCTGGCATTCCAGTCACTATCAAGTCATGGCTGTTTTGACAGTTGCAGTTTTGTCTTCACCATCATCATGGGCTACCCCTGCACATACTTCCATGCAGTGTGTGTGTGTGTGTGGGGGGGGGGGGGCTTGCTCAAATGGGCATTCCAGCTACTGTATGTGTGCACATCTATTTTCATTTTCTACAGATGTCACTGTCACTGTCTCTGTCTCCTTCCCCCACATTTGTCACCTTTCAGCCTTCTTACTAGGCCCTGTTAATTAGTTCCCACTTGAGGACTCCTCAGCTCATTCACTCCTCCTATGCCTTGTCATGCCCATTATCACCGTTTTACATAGATACATAGATGCTGTCAGCAGATAAGGGCCTAGTGGCCCATCCAGTCTGCCCTATCCCTCTTTTTAATGTTTAAGGTACCCTAGATGCTACAAGTCCCCCTCCCTTCACCCTAGCTTGATAATTCCCATGCCTCCTTTTTGTTTTCCATCTCCCATTCTTAGCTTGCCTATTATCACTTTTTCTCCTAGATTTTCACCCTATTTTAATTCCTTACATACAGTATCCCTTATCTCCCCTTACCTCTCCACTAATGTTGCCTTTTTCTCTTTTAGGTAATTCTCAAATAAGACCTATGGTCGAAATGTTGATTCTGTTTTCTATTTTCAGCATGCATTTAATATCACACTTCTGTTTAGTTTTCAGACCACACACTGATACAGCACCTTGTTTCTTTGCTCTTATGTTTTATAGAGAAGAGTGTCTTATACAGCTGGAGCAGAGTTGCAACTATAAAACATTACAGCAAGAAGCCACAGAGGAGTTATTGTTAGACATCAGAGAGAAACTACATTTTTTACAAAGGGTGGATCATAGAATGGGAGGCTGATATCTTGATAAAAAAGTCCTACAGTTCCAAATGTTTACACCATTCTGAAGATTCAAAAAATGCCACTAAACCACCAGGTAGGCTTATTGTCTGTGGAACTGGATCAGTATTGGAGCAATTGTCGAGATATGTGAATTACCATATTAACCATAGTCTCAGAAATGTCCATATATATATCAAAACATAACCCATTTCATTACCATAGTAGAATCTGTCAGACTATACACTTTAGAGAGCAATACAGAGGGAGACAATATAAGGTTGTGTACACCTGACATCAACGATCTTGTTACATGCATACCTCACCAAGAACATATAGAATCACTCATACAGGCATGTTGATCCAGAGAAATATGAAAGTATACCACCAGCCCCTGTACTATTAGAGTTAGCAGAAATAGTGCTAGAAAATCATTACTTTAAGCTTGAGATAAATGTCTATATACAGACATGGTACTGATATTGGCAGTAAAATGGCACCAGCTTTTGCAAATCCCTACAAGTGGGAATTTGAACAAAAGTTTGTCTTGTTTGCCAAGAGTAACCCATTTCACAAACATGTCGAGATGTGGAAACAGTACATAGGTGGTGTAATTCCTTATTTGGAGGGGAAATGAATCAGAGCTGGGTGAGTTCTACCTATTTTTGAACACTAGGAAAGACAATGTCAGATTTACACTATAAGAAGACATTCACGTGGTCCATTTCTTGGATTTGAAAGTGGTCATGGAAAATAACATTCTGTACACAACCAGCAGTTAAAAGGAAAGAGGTAAAAACATGATTTTACATAGTGAGAGTTATCACAGCCCACATGTCATTGACAGTATACCTTATTCACAATAGTTGAGCAGCAGGCGCAACTGTAATTGTGGCTTTGAGATAGAGGAAGAAGTTCTGAGAAACAGATTTAACAACAGAGGGTACAAGAGGGAAAATATAAGTAGGGCAGAGAGCAGGATAGACAACATCATGAGAGAACAGACTTTGACACAAAGGACTAGACAAGATCAAAACAGAATAGTATTATGAACAAAATATATACAAAACGACTGCAAATTCAGACATACAATAAATAAATATTGGCACAGTATTTACTGCAGTCAGAAAATAAGTCAGTACCTAGACTATCAGAACCACCCCCTCATAGCATTCAAGAGGAATAGTTCACTTAAGATCAAATTGGTACAGTACATACAGTAAGGGAACGGGGAACTTGTTTAACCAGGAAATGCACACTAAGCAGAAACTTGTTTCCAAGTGTGACTTGGGAGTACAAGGAAGTTAAGTGACTTGCTGAGGGTCACACAGTATGCAAGGGGGGGCTGTAGAATTCAAACCCAGGTCTCCAAGTTTGCAGCTCAGTGCCCTAAACACAGCACTATACTGCCTCAGGCAGTACACAGGATCCTGAACACTGACAGGAAGCAATAACTTTTGTTGGGGCCTTTAAAACCAGGAAACGTTCAATGTGGAAAATGCGTACAATATTCAGCCTTACAAAGAAAAACTAAGTTTAAATCTCTGAACTCTAATGAGAAGTATACTATCAAGGATATAATCCATCTGACAGTAATTTTGTTGTATATATCCCAATCTGCCCATGTAATCAATTTTATTTGTTGGAAAAACCTGACGTGCCCTAAAAACAAGGATATCTAACCACAAAAGCACAATAAGAAAAGATGAATGCTCAGCAGTGGTGATATGTTTTAATGAAAATGGGCACACACCAGCATCTTTAAGATTCTGGGGAACTGAAATTATCAAAGAAAAAAGAACAGAAGAGAAAAGGAACAGGGAATTATTAAAATATGAGACCTGGTGGATTTATAAACTCAGAACTGCGGAAGAAGGAAAAGGAATGAATGAGGAGCTGGACTGGATTTTTTTTTCTAACACAGGGGTCTTATACAGTAGTAATTTGTACCTAGTTAATTTTTCTAGAAGAGCCTTTGTCTGGTTCTTAGCTGTCAGTACAATCAGATCCATACAAGGGATAATGTAATACACATCTTTTGAATAGTTTTACTGTTCACTTTATCATGTTATGAATACAGTCCCTCACAACAAGTGTGCTGTGAGAAGAATAGATAGGAAGCAGGAATACCATGATAATACTGTATTTACTGCTAACCACACTCCAAGCGCTCAGTATTTGGATGTTTCCATTACAATATTGGGTTCAGTTTCAATTGCAAACAGCTATAGGAACTAAAGCTATCTGGTTCCCTACATAGTGACATACAATGATACTCATTATACAATGGCAAGAAAATTTCCTGGACTCTGATTGGTCAGTGTGTGCATGAGACAGTGATGATATTACACAATAACATCACTGTGCTGATTTTTGGGATAAGCATATGGCTGATATGGCTTTTTTTTCAGAAACAAAGATATACTGCCTCACTAAAAATCTACTAAAAACATTTTTATTTTAATTTTTTTTTGTATAACATCGAGCCATTGTATAATTGCAATAAGGCACTCCAAGGTGTGTGTTATCTTGTGTAATAACATCACTTCTAGGGTGGTGGAAGCACTCTGCTTCATCTCGTGCTTCAACCCACCCCAGGAGTGATGTTGTTGCATGATAACACACACCTTGTCATGCCTTATTGCTTAATTATAGGACACAGAGAAGCAGAAGAATGCTGTTTATTACTGAGGAGATACATTAGTACTTGTACCAAGGGGCAGTAGTGGGATTCGAACATGGAAGGCAAACATTTGATTTTGTTATTCTCTTTTGTTTCTTTTCCCATTATAATTATTATTTTAAACCTTTGAACCATAGAGAGTAAAAAGCAAAAACAAACTAAGGTTTTCACATTATAGTGTTAAATAGAACATACCGCCTAGCCAGGCATGAAATCACGCTATGATTCCAGCAGCTTAAACAATTTGCTTTGACACTGCAGCTGAAATGGACACACACCAGTATCTTAGAAACAAAAAGTGAAGATTACGAAACCAAGAAACTAACATTTTATTAGTTATGAACGCACATTGGACTGCAGAATTATCCAGCTTATTTTATTCAATAAAACCTGGCACTTCTTTTTGACACAAGTCGATTTTCTAGTGAGAGAGAGAACAAGCAGCATTAACATTTAGCTATGAAGCTATGGCTGAGATATAACAGTACATGTATGAGTAAGCATAAATGTCTAAAGAACTGCAAAACCAAGAAGTTAAAAAATTGTATTAGTTAGTAGCACATATCCGGTAGAATTATCTAGTTTATGTTATCGAACGTAAGCTTGGCACTCTGGCACAAGTCTATTTTCAGTGAGAGAGAGCATGCATGATTCATCACCATAGTTACTATACTCAATGCTGGAGAGTGCATTATGAACATGTGCAAGCCCATAGCAACGTATGTGACCAGGGCAGCACATTTTGGCATCAAGAGGTGATCCCCTAATCATATTATGGTATATACTATATAGATGGATCATTTGCCAGTCTGACTGCTTCTGTCAGCAGGAATACAGCTGGTCCTGCAAAACCATTTTTGAGAGAATGAAAGGTAAACTGCACTAATTATTAATATTGCACACAGTAAAAAAACATTGCTTTTGAGTGCTAACATCTTAATTCATTGCAGATAAAATATTGTATTGTAAATCATAAAAATATGATTAAGCAAGGCAATAGTTTGCTACAGAAAGGGCAAAATCATTTTAGATTCAAGCATATCTTGAACATGTGTATTTAGTATCCTTTATTCTATTCACAGCACACAGTGTGAGCTAAGACATATACCAGTTGCTGGGGAAGTCAAGTAAACCATATTACTTTTTAAGGCACTCTGTTTGGCAATAGAAATGTCATTTTTTAAGCCCAAGAAAAAATATGTAAGCATTTTTTAAAACATTGATCATTTCTTGTCTTACAATGATTTTTATCATCCTTTTATAATGGTTATTTCAGATGTTAGCCAGATTTTGTCACGTGATCTTTTTCTGTAGAAAAGTAACAGGTACATTTGGATTCAAATGACATAGTTACAGTAGATGCATGGCAGCATGTTTCCACAGAACAATTAGTCATGGGTAATACATATAAATGAGTTTTACATTAAGGTTGTTTACATCTGAGATACTAGACAGCTTGGATTAGTAATTAAATAACACTATCGTTTTAGGATTCTGAGCACATTGTTCACAGTTCTGAGATATTTATAAAATTAGTGGTGGAGGTATCAGTACATTTGAAGGTGGCACTCACTGTAAGGTGGTTCACCATGAAAAGAGATGTGTATAACTGAGTGCAATTCAGAGACTGGTTGTCCCAATAGCTATGCATGAGCACAGGATAAATCAGAGCACAGTATTACAGATTAATACCATAAGACATCCTATTTTGGATACTAAATAGGTAACATTGCTATAAGCAGTTTGAAAGTTATGCTTTCAAGTTTTTAGGGTGGGGTTTGTCACTGGATTGTCATTATTTATATATACGTTCAAGGTTGCATTTCTATATACAGTATATTGTTCTCTTCATTAGGAACCACCAACCTGAAGAACTGGTGTTTGTAGAGGTGGAAGATAAAATAAAAGAAAAACTGAATAAAATATAGGAATTGAGCCTTGATTACAAGCCTTTTTCAATTTTTAAATAACTTGAATGAATACCTTTCAATATTTAACAAATGTTAAGTCAAATTAAACTCAGCCTGAAATTTCACACTAAGATTCGGAGTGGTTATAGAAACCTCATGGAATATTATGCCACCAGAACTCCTTGGTGGAAATGGAAGCAGTGAAGCACTACAATGTTTCAGTTTTCTTCTTTTTATTTATTAGCCTTTAACCTGAGAGTATACAGAAAATGCCACCCCCCAGCGAGGCTCCTGTCGAGCAAACCGCTAGGGTATCCGGACATGGGGTTGAGGTGTTATGATTGGCAACATACATTTTTGATTTTGTACTGGTGTTAATAGTCTGTACAAGCTTGCACATCTTACATGAATTAATCATTTTCAACATGACGTGTTGCCACATATTATATACTTTTCACATTTTGCTATATGTGAATATTTTAACTTTGGCAGTAATCATTGATGTGCAATATTTTGTTTTATTTATTGATTTGCATGGGACTAGCCACTCACTTCCATGTGCCTGACTCCTACACCACTGGCACATCCTTCTTCTGTGTGGTTTTATATTTTTATATAATTTGGATCAATATATTGTATATAATAACAAATGGTAAACTGCGTTAAACTTTTCCTGAAATTTCACATCAGGATTCAAGCGGTTATATAAACCACATGGTGTATTATTATGGCAGCAGAACCCCACACTGAAAATGGAAGTACAGATTTGTTACATTTTCATCGTTTTTTTTTCCTTTTTGTTCATTAGCATTAAACATTAAATTATACATAAAATACCAAAATCAAAGGAGGAATTCAAGATCAATGTGACAGTTAATTTTTGTGGTATGCTGCATACCTACATAAATAGAAAAATAAAATAAAATAGTAGAGCCTCTGAACACATTTGACAATTTTCAACAGAAGTGGAGGGGAGAGAAACATAGAATATGATGGCAGATAAGACTGCTTGGCCCACCTAGTCTACCCATTTCCCTACCTAATGGGTAAGCTGCAGATCCTAGTTAACCAACAGCCTACTTCCTCCTACCCCTTCCCCACTAGAATAAACTTATGTCTGTCCCATGCTTTCTTGAATTCCCCTACTGTTTTTGACTCCACGGCCTCCTCAGAAAGACTGTTCTATGCATCCACAACCACCCCTGTGAAAAAGACTTCCTCACATTACCTCTGAGCCATCCCCCGTCTATCTTCAAATTGTGCCCCCCTTGTTCTTGCACATCTCTTTTTCTGAAAGATGCTACCCTCTTGGACTTTATTGATTCCTTCGAGGTACTTGAAAGTTTCTATCATGTCCCCCCTCTCCTTCCTTTCCTCAAGGGTATACATATTAAGCTCCTTTAGTCTCTCTTCCTTTGTCTTCTGGTGCAGACCCTGCATCATTTTTGTTGCCCTCCTCTGGAAAGCCTCCACCCTGACTATGTCTTTGTGAAGATGGGGTCTCCAGAACTGCACTAAGTTCTCCAGATGGGGTCTCACCAACTGTCTATACAAAGGGATACCAACTTCCTGTTTTCTGCTGGTGAGGCCTCTCCCTATGCATCCCAGTATCCCCCCAGCCCTCCTTACTGCCTTCTCACAATGCTTGCCCACCTTAAGGTAATCTGATATAACTGCCCCCAGGTCCCTTTCCATTTTTGTTGTTGTCATTATCTCATCGCCTATTGTGTACTCTTCCCCTGGGTTTTTGTTTCCCAGGTGCATTACTTTGCACTTCTTTGTGTTGAATCTAAGCTGCCATACATTTGACCATTCCTCCAACCTTGCCAAGTCCCTTCTCATCCTTTCCATGCCTCCTTGTGTATCAACCCTGTTGCAGATTTTTGAGTCATATGCAAAGAGACATACATTTTTTTCCAGTCCCTCTGCAATGTCACTTATAATGACATTAAAAAGGACTAGATCCAGTACTGAACCCTGTGGTACCCCACTAGTAACCCTTCTTTCTTCACTGTAAACTCAGTTTACTATTATGCTCCTCTACGTCCTGTTGTCCAGTCAATGTTTTACCCAGGCTACCACCCTGGGACCCATTCCCAGGCTGGCTAATTTGTTTATTAATCTTTTGTGCGGGACTGTGTCAAATGCCTTGCTAAAGTCTAGGTAGGCCATGTCCACAGCCCCTCCCTGGTCTGCCACTTTGGTCACCCAGTCAAAGAAATCAATTAGATTCATCTGACATGACCTTTCCACTGTGAATCCATGCTGCCTTGGGTCCTGTGCTCCACTGGCCTCTAGGTACTCAACAGTTCTTTCCTTCAGAAGTAATTCCATCATTGTATCTACCACTGAGGTCAAACTGACAGGTCTGTAGTTTCCTACCTCTGCCTTGCTCCCACTTTTGTGAAGGGGTATCACATCTGCCCTCCTCCAGTCCTCAGGTACCACACCATTCTTCCATGATTTGTTAAAAAGGGTAGTCTATGGTATTACTAGTTCTCCCCTTAGATCTTTTAGAATTCTGGGGTGAATCCCATCAGGCCCCATTGCTTTGTCCACCTTCAGTTTTAGGAGTTCTTTCAGAACCCTTTCTTTTATGAAAGGACTGATATAGACCCCCATCCAGAGTGCTTCTATTGACTTGATTAGGTACCTCCCCATCCTCTTCCTTTGTGAATACTGAGCAGAAGTATTCATTCAGTATCCCTGCTTTTTCACTGTCCCTCTCTGCCCATCCAGCCTCTTCTTTATTTAGCCTCAGTATCCCTCCCTTTGCCTTTCTTCGCTCCCTAATATACCTATAAAAAAAATGTTAGCCCCCTTCTTTTTTTTTGGGGGGGTATTATTTTCTCTCCTCCAGAGCTCCGGCTACGACCCCTGCCCTCCGTTGTTCCCCCCAGTGCCATCCCCAGACATCAGACCCCTCCCTTGTCACCCTGCAGCTTACCCTTCGCAGCAGGGTGGTGGGGAGTGACTCAACCCACCCAACAGATCCATGCCAGGGGCGCCCTTCCAGGAATGGCACTGCAGAGAACAACTTCATGCTCTGCCAGACTCGCTTGCCGCTGTTTCCTCGGCGGGTCATGGCGATGCAATGGCGCCAGCGACTAGATGCACATGCGCTCCCGTGCATGCCCCAATCAGCGTCTGCCACGATCCGCCCCAAGCTTGCAGCTACATGCTGTCGACCCCCAGCCTCCGCTGAGTCAGGCAAGCCCGGCCTCCCAAATCCCCTCCCTGGAGATGGAGAGCAGTTCGCGGGCGCTCAATCCATCTCCTTCCGCCGACCCACAGCAACCCATGCCGTTCCCGAACACGGGTCGCCGGCATGGCGCAAGGTGTGGTGACCAGCGCCTCAACCCTCAGCACCACCGGGCCGGCTTTTAGCCCCCTTCTTAACTGAGTTGGCTATCTTTTCCTCGGTTTGGGCCTTTGCTATTCTGATTGCCTTCCCCGCTTCCTTCTGCTTTAACTGGTATAGTTCACTATCCTGCTCCTTCTGTGTTTCCTTATACTTCCTGAATGCTGTCTTTTTCTCCCTAACCTTCCACGCCACCTCTTTTGAGAGCAAGTGTTTTTTTCTTTCATTTTGATTTGTTTATTTGCTTCACACAAAGGCTTGTTGACTCTGTGATGGCAGTTTTGATGTTTCTCCATTGTTGCTCCACCCCTCCTTCTTGCCTGTTTGCTAGTGCTTTTCTGAGGCACTCTCCCATTTTGACAAAATCAGCCCTCCTGAAGTCCAGTACCTTCACTTTTGTATGGCTTGACTCTACAGCGGAGTTTATCATGAACCACACTGTTTGGTGGTCTCTTGTTCCCAGATGGCTACCCACTTCTAGATCTGAGATCCTCTCTCCATCCCTATTTGAGAGTACCAGGTCTAAGATTGCTCCCTCCTGAGGGGGTTCCAACACTAGCTGTCTGAGACATGCCCCCTCCTGTAGGGTGAGAATGACTCTGCTTTTGAATGTGGCTGCAGCGAAGATGCTCCAGTTAACATCTGGCATATCCAGGTCCTCCATCAGCAATATCTCCCCTTTCTCTTCCATCCTAAGGATGTCTTCTATCATTTCCTTGTCCATTTCCTCCCCCTGAGACGGGGGTCTGTATACAACCCTTGTGCGGACTGTGGTGCCATTTCCAGTCTCTAGGGTGACCCACAGCGCTTCCTCTCCTCTCTGTGTACCCTTTAGTTCTGTTGCTTTGATCCCTTCCCTTACAGAGAGAGCTACTCCTCCTCCTCCTCCTCTTCTACCCTCCCTGTCTCTCCTGTAGATTGTGCACCCTGGTATGTTGACATCCCAATCATGGTTCTCTGTGTACCATGTTTCTGTGACTGACACGATATCCAGGCATCCCTCTTCCATCAAGGCCACCAGTTCAGGTAACTTGTTACCTATACTATGGGGTTTGGTACTCATTACCCTCCATTTTTTGATGGCCTTACCCCTTTTTTCCCCATCCCTGTCCTTACTGCCTTTTTCTCCACTTACCTCTGCCCTTCTCCCTATCAACTTCTCTATCTTGATATTTACTTCACTAACTACGCAGATTTTTTTGGGGGGGGACTAGGATTTCCCCTTCTCCTTTTCAGAAAAAGTTGATGATACAAAAAGAAATATAACATGTGAGCAGCTCATTGATTAAATATAATAAATTAGTTAGCAGGATTCAACTCTATTGGGTAAAATATATCTCTGTAACTATTATATGGGGCTGAAATAGGAGCAGACTACATTCTTGGTCATCATTGCCTAATACACTGTAAACACATTCTTGGTCATAATCGCCTAATACACTGTAAACACACACAAAGTAAGGTAGGATCACCATGTGTATTTGACAAACACATTCATTTCTCCAGTTTATTTATTTATTTATTCGTGCTACCACTTATCCACTCCTATTACTTCCCCCATGGTTATATCCCTTGTCTGGTCAAAATCTGCCTATCTGAAATATAGATCCACAGCTTGTTTTTCTATCTCTTCATGCTCCCCTCATTGCTGGTTCCCTATGCACTGACCTCACAAGCCCCATCACCTGGCTTTTCCCTATACTTATCTCAAACCTATACCTGCATAGCTTACTCCCTATGGCAGGGTGGCTAGGAGTCCTCCTTGACCTGCCAGTCAAGAATCCAGTTAGGCTGGTATCTGGGTCACTGCTGCAGGGCCTGTAAGGGGTCAGTGGTCATCCTGCCAGCCAGGATTATTTCCCAGTTTCTTCCCTTCCAGAAGAACATGTGTGCAATGTCGGCAAGGGTAATGCAACATGCATTTCCACCTGTGGTGCAGCCAATGTCTGACACTTCTCCTCCTACTTGTTGCATTTGCAGTGTCCTGCCCCCCCCAGCTACCACTACAGGCCAGGAAAACACCAGAATCTGCAACTCCCTTCCCCAGAGGATGAAGAGAGCAGTCCTCAGGATGCTCGATCCTTCTCCCCGGCTAACCTCCAATGCTCTGAGTTTGCTCTTGAACCTGGGTCATTAGCACTGCAAGTGATAGTGCTACTACTGTGCTGGCAGGCCAGCTAGAACTACAGCATTTGATACAGGGTTACCTTTACCTATGGCAAGTTTAAACCATATGGTATTATGGCCACTGGACACCAGTGATTTCTCAACCTCCATGCCACCCACCATTTCTGAATTTGTAAGTTCCAGTTCAAGAATGGCAGATTGCCTTGTGGGTCCCCTGACCAGTTGTACCAGTAAGCAGTCTTAAATTGTGTTGAGCAAGGCCTGTCTTCTGGTGCTGTTTGCTACTGGGGTATGCCAGTCTTTGTCCAACAGATTGGGACCCCCACAACCAAGATCTCCCCTTTTGTTGCCCCATTCATAATTTTCTCCTCTAGTTCCCTAGCCTCCTCATCTCCCTGTCTTGGCGGTTTACAGATCACCCCCATTAGTAACTTTTTCTCTAAGACTTGTTTCATTTGCACTCAGAGTAACTCCTACTCTCCTCCCCTCCCACTCTCTTGATAGACATGTCCTCTGTGGCCTCCATGCCATCCCTAAAGTGAAGGGATACTCTAACTCCCTTAACTCTATCCCTCTTATACAGAGAATACCCAGTACTGCTAGATCCTAGTCTTTATTTCCAATGGCCCATGTTTCAGTAATGGCCAACAGGTTCAACTCTGCACCCACGACCATCCCTGGAGCTCAGTGACTTCATCACCCAGACTCCTGGTGTTATGATGACCACCTTCCAACTCCTGCTCTTACCTGCCCTCCTCCTACCAGTGCTTTGTCCCTTGTCTTTCATCCACTCCATTCCTTCCTAATGTTCCTGTTCCTTGCTAAGTTTTGTGACCTCTCCTAACAGCACCATTTCTTGAACTAGCTTGATCCCATCCCATCTATCAGAGTCTGAGCTACTGTAGGTTTCCCTTAGCCCTGCCATCCTTTATGGGTCTACAAGCGTCAGCCTCCCCCTTCAGTTTAAATGTCCACTTAAGTAGACATTCAGTTTTGGCCCAAATTCACTGGTCCTCTCTCTTTTTTAAGTGAAGGCCATCACCCTTAAAGAGCTTTCTGTCACAGAATTCCCCTCAGTCTCCCAAAAAGTGATACCATTCTTATGACAGCACCATTTCAACCATTTGTTAACTGTCTCTCTTTCTTCTCAACTCACCCACTGTTTCTTACAATAAGGACCTCCAACAAGGCCAGGGAAGTTGCATTTTTCTTCATTCTGCTGTAACTCCTTGCTTCGGGAAATTTAGTTTGACTGCTTCCAGGGACTTTTCCATTAGTACCTAAACATACCAGCACTCCAACTTACACTTCCAACCCCTCCACCATTTTTCAAATTTTGTCCATATCCCGAAAGGTTGATGCACTCAGAAGGCATCTGACAACCCCTTCCCCATTCCCCCTTCACCTTCCACTCCCCCCCCAGCATTGAGTCCCCAATCAGTAAGAGTTTTCTTGCTGTCTTTTTCTGCTCCCCCCAATGGGTGTCACATTGTTAGTCATCTCTCCCTTCCTGACTGGCTCACAGACCCATCAGAGAGAGTTAGGCACCTGCACCTCCTCCAGTGGTGCAAAATGATTTTCAGTCAGTGTTAAGGGAGCTTGACTTACTCCTTTTTATTTTTCATCCTCTGTTTATGCCTTTAGTTCCTCCTCACTGGCTATCTTCAGACAGCTATTCCCAAGTCCTGTCACCTACCTTACCCAGGATTCACCCCTATATACTTCTTATCACAATGGGTGAGTTGGTGCCTCAGTAGATGGCATAGTGCCTGCAGCATCACTGTCATCATCATGCCACTGAAGGTGCTTTTTCCAATTTCTCCCCAGTCTGGAATGACCTGGGCCATGGTGTGCAAACATTACATGAAGATGCAATATGCCTGAGCACTCACTGCCATCCAACTGGGCAGGTGACCACAGTCTGTGGATGCTCAATCCTTCTTCCTCAATCCAGACCCCAAGTGACCCTAGTCCATTCCCAAACCCCAGTCACAGGTGTGGTAAGCAAAAAGGCAACCCATGCCTTCATCTGCCACACCACTTGGCCAGCCCCTGACTTATAGCCTCTTACCTGCCTTTGTTAATTCTTCCCCACCACACTGCAGCCCCTAGGACAGTGGGTTTCTCAGTAGGGGAGATGCAGGGTTGACATTTGGCCTCCAGCTCAGCTGGTAATTCACTATGGATATTGTAGCCCAGGGAACAAATGTCCCGTACTCTTTACAGACACATATCCCCATCACATCTTGGTGCTCCCTCTTGTCCTTTGTGTGGCCCATGATTGCTTATCCCTTCCAAAAAACCCTTCAGACTACTAGCTGTTACACTATATGACCCTATATAGGGTGTTGCTTCTGCCTTCTTGAGTACTGGCACCCACCAGTGGGTTCAGACATTCTCAGCAAGCTTCACTGACCAAAACTGCAAGAAAAGGTTAAACGCCTTGCAACATTTAAAACCTTAAGTTAACTGTAGGGTTTATACACATAATGATTAATTCATTTTTACCTTCTCTTTTCATTGTAACGCACATACAATAGCTCAAAATACCATTGCATCTTCAATATAAAATAATATTCAAATAATAAAATATCTGCTTATCTACTTGCATACATTTTCTTTGTTTTGCTTCTCTGCTCCTCCATATTATTTTTAGATATATTTTATAAACAACATTTTAGTTACTTATTTCAGGATGAATAAGGAGTAAACAAATAATGATTACCAAATACTAGAAGGGTTTCTTAAGTATAAAAACCTGATGAGTATTCAGAAAAAGTTATTCACATAGCCCTGTAGTGAAGAGCAGTATCTGACAGTAGTACCCACTCATACTATATAGGTTACACACAGTGTAATACAGATGACACACTATATGGCACAGAAGACAGTAGCAGCACATTTGTTACAGAAGCAACCAGCTCCTCTAAAGCAGATTGGTCTCCTTCATCTGCTGTTGCCACAGCTACTAATTCTTCAACTCACTGTAACACATCTAGCCTTTGCAACATCAATGCATCATATAGGATACTATTGTTGTAATTCATATCTACAGAACTGAATCCTCCTAGACTGATAAGAAATGTAAGCCTTTTTCCCTCAACAAATCCTAACAAGAAAGAAAAAAAGTGACCCATGGCAACTGAGAAATGAACCCTTTATGTTGCTGTACTGGCTGAGTTATCAGGTTTTATACTGAATCTTAAATTCTGCTCTCTCTAGAGACTTTTCAACAGATACAGAGTAGTGCAAAGCACATTTCAAATTTATCTGTTTTTTCAACAGTTTCAAACTACAGTACAAGGCAGAGAATTATTTGATTCTACCTTTCAGTAAGCCTTTAAAGGGATACTGTCAGGTTTTACTCTATTAGTACCATTTCCTGTAGAGGCCACTAATGGACAGCTGTGGGTGAAGTGAGAAAGTTACACATTTCATGTAGTGTATTGTGCAAATTTGCATAGTGAAATGTGTGCAAATGCACAAATATGTGCTAAGCAAATTGCTGCACTATGCATGCACTGCACACCTTGCAGTATTTTTTTACTATGCAAATTGCTACACCTTGGGTCAAAAACCTGCCTCAGAATGAGAACTGTGACAATTCACGTGCTAAAATTCACTGTAAGTGCAACAAATTGTGTAGTGTGCAACTAGCAAATGCTACATGTAGCATGTAATGGCAAAATTTTCTGCAATTTGTACACAAATTTTAAATTTGCTAATGGGTAAAGAAAACAGAAAAAAATACACATTACTTACCTCCAATAAGAAAGGTGTCAGTGTCATTTTTTTTGCTTTAGTTTTGAAGGGCCTGTTTACAATTCACTTAGAAGAAAAGAAAGTAGCACTTGTAGACCAAGGTGGGCGAAGAGAATGGTGGAGCCTTGAAGCGCTGAGGTCTCTATCCTGGTGGCTACTGTTATGATTTTAATAATGATGGTCAGTAAAACCAATTGAAATGTCAGTGCAATAAAAGAATCTGAAGCATCCTCCCTTTGTCTATGAGGGCTACGTTTCTCTTTCTTCTAAGCAATCCTGTATATGAGAGCACCAGAATTTGTGGAGAGCACTGTTATCAGCCAGAGCATGTTACCCATTTACAATTCAGTCTGCTCATACATCCAAACCTAACTCTCCTCGGTGGTGCAGTTATTTGAGTGACTATCTATTACCTCAACAGCCACTAAAAATTACAGCAGAACTTATTTGTGTATCTATTTACTGAATGATTTATTTTGAAGCATATTTTAAACAGGGTATCAGAGTGCTGCAAAAGCAAATTTACAAGAAATTGCACAATATAACAATTAAGAAAACCAAAAATAATAGAATTCAATAAATCATATTGTAACGTTATTTTTTAAAAGGTTAGAAACATAGAATTTATTGGAAGAAAAGGACACACTTGGCCCACCCAGTCTGCCCAGATGGCCCCTGCCTAGTCTGCCTCCACAGATTCTAACTCGTCCCTGGCAGCCCTCCCCCTCTCTGCCTATTTGCTAATATTCCCCTATGTCTTTCCCACACATGTTTGAAGCCTGCTACTGCTTTCTCCTCCACCACATCTGCTGGCAGTCTGTTCCAGGTGTCCACTATTCTTTCAGTGAAGAAGTACTTCCTCACATCCCTTTTAAACTCCCCTATTCTGGCTTCATTGCTTGCCATCTGGTTCTTGGTGCCCTTTCTTTTTTGAAAGAGGCTCCCCTTCTAAATCATCTTAGATAACTAGATAGATAGATCATTTATTTAAAAAAACCTTTCTGAAAACCAAGGCACTTTACATAGTCATAGCATAACAAATCAGTCAGAAATAATAAATCAGGCAATACTACAACAAATTACAATTCTTAAACAATGCAGATAACCACGGTTGTTTCAATCTCCTGCAAAAGCCTTGTCAAACAGCCATGTTGTAAGTCTACTTTTAAGAACAGTGACAGATGGGACAGAATGATTATCCATGGGTAAACCATTTCAAAGCAAAGGAGCAGCTACAAATGCTTTGTTTGACTTTAACCTGGATTTTCGGATAACCTATAGGCCAGTACCAATGGAACGTTACTCATGGATATCAGGGCAGGATACAAAACACTCATCAAGGTTCTGGGATCTCAGTCTGTTGAGGTCCGTAAAGGTATGTAAAATGATTTTAATGTCAGTCCACCATCTCACAGGAATTCAGTGCAAAGAGCATACAGCTGGAGTGATATGATCACTCTTCAAAATTGAGCTGACAAGTCTGGCTACTGCATTCTGCACCAGCTGGAGACAGTCAATCTGACCAGCTGGAAGCCCCCATAGAGGGCATTGCAATAGTCAAGCCAAGAGATGAATCATACACTAGTGTTAAAAGATTGTCCAAGTCAAGGTAGGGGTGTAATACAACTATGTTCTTTAAATGATAGAAGCCACTCATGACCACAACCAACACCTGAGGTACAAGTGATAGCTATTGGTTAAAACTGAACCCTAGATTGAGAACCACCAGCCTAGCCTAGAGTTTTTCTCTCCCAAAAATAGGCAAATCCAGACTCTCCAAAATGGATGACCTAAGAATAACTGATCCCATCAGTAGCAACTTGTTTTTTCTGGGATTACATTTCAACTCACTATGAGAAATCCACCCACTGATCTCTCATACAGCATTCTCAAGTACAGTCAAAGAAGAGTCCTGGTTTTAAACAAAATATATAGTTGGGTATCATCAGCATAGCAATGAAAACCCAAACTATACTTTTGGATCACCTCTCTGAGTGGAAGCATAAACAGTGTGAACAAAGGTGAAGAGACAAAATGGAACCCTGAGGAATACCACAGTCAGTAACAGAAGAATATGATCAAAATTTCCCAAAAATCACAGACTGATGGTACTTACTTAGGAAGGATTGAAACCAATTTAACACAGTCCCTACCACTAAAACAATCCTCCTCATACACTCTACCAGCATCTTATATTCAGCAGTGTGTCAAATACAGATTACAAATCCAAAAGGACCAGGAAAGAAACCTCTCCACGGTCACTTGCAAGAAGCAGATCATTTCAAATCTTTACTAGGGCCATCTCAGTGCTATGCCAAGAAAAGAAACCAGATTGGAATATCTCACAGATGGAGAATTCTTCCAGATGCTCTCTTAGCTGTGCTGTTGATAACTGTACCCAAAAAGGGTAAGTAAGAGATAGGTCTAAAACTCATGAAATCATCAGGATTTAAAGTAGCTCTCTTTAGGAGTAGTCCTACCACTGCCTATATCAAGACAGTGGGAAACAAACCCTCCCTCAGAGAGGTACTGACAATTTCAATGAGTGCTGGAATAATTACCAACTCTCCAATCTTCAGTAGATCCAGCATACAGTGGACAGAGTTCACCATGTGGAGGGGTTGTGGGATAACAGTTGGACCAGACAGAGAACTTCAGGTTCAACACACAGTCTCTGTGTAATGTTTATTGAAAACACAGGGGTTAACCTTAAGCAATGGCATATCCCTTCTTCAATACATCAGTTTGCAGCAACAGACTATGCATGCCCTTCCTCTGCACTTGGTCAGTACAGTACCTACTAACCCACTGACCTACTGATCTATTTTTTTTAGTGAACATTATTTCAGCCCTATGTTGTTCTTGTGTGTTTGGGTGATAGGGAGCTCAAAAAAAGAAAAACTCAAAAACAAGCTAAATATGAAAAACCTCAGTGCAAAATCACTGAAGCAAGGGTTACCCCAAAGGGCATTGGCAATAAAGCCAAGTTTCAAAGAAACACACCATCACACATACCCCATAATGAAAAGCATCATGGGATGTATATGAAAATCACCATGACATTTTAGGTTGATTCAGCTTGAAGCAGGAATGCATGGGGCCAAAGGGTCTCTCAAAGAATCTGTAATTTACATGAATTTTAAATAACACATTTGGGGTTTTCTGATATCTCTACCCAGATAACTTAATTTTTGTAATGCAGTCCCCTAGTAATTTTTTACATTTATCAAAAACACCTAGTGCCGTGGTATTTTCAATATTTACAGGTTTCATACACAAAAGGCATATACATCAAGATATTTTATGACATAGTGCTATTTCATACTAAATACAACAATGAGGAACACAGCCTGTTGTTTTACATCAGCTCAGAGGTTGCCACAATAACCTCCCTGTACGAGGACCTGAGAGGGAAAAGGAAAATTAAAGAGGACACTATAGCATAGTCAAGAAAAGGCAGGTGTGCCCATAGGTGGCAAACCTTATGGACTAGAAATTGTAAAGGATAGATTAGGCTAAGAAATAGAAGAACTGTTGCAACAGATTTAAAGAAAGGTCGGTCTTCAAGAGTGGCAGGATCTCCCTGTCACACACCCCCATGAGATACTTGTAGGTCTCGATCATGTCCCTTATTGCTCTTCTTTTTCTACTTGTGGAGATCCATCAGTCTCTTTTTGTAGGGCTTTTGATGCAACCTCTCCACCATTTTAGTTGCCCTCCTGTAGACTGCTTCCACCCTGCTTAAGTCCTTTCTGAGGTACTACCTCCAGAATAGGACAAAATACTCCAGGTGAGTCTCACCAGTGAGTGATACAATGGCAACATCACCTCCCTCCTCCTGCTGGATATATATTTTCCTTTGCATCCCAGCAACCCACTGGCCCTACCAACTACTTTTGTCACACTGCCCTGACACTTTGAGGTCATCAGATATGATAACTCCAAGGTCCCTTTCCTTCGTGCTGACTGTCAATACCTCCCATCCTATACTCAGATCCTGAGTTCCTACACCCTAGGTGCAGGATTTTTCGCCTTTTGTCATTGAACCCTAGCTGCCATGCTCTTTATGACTCTTTGAGTTCCCCAGGCTCTCTATGTATTCTCTCAACCCCCTCCTGACTGTTCACCTTATTACAGATTTTGGTGTCATTTTTAAAAAGGATACCTTCTCTTCTAGTTCTTCTGCACTGTCACTTATGAAGACACTGAAGAGGACCAGTCCCAGTACTGAGCACTGCAGCACCCCACTGGTCACTGTCACTCATCCCTCATTAAAGTGAGTGCTGTCAACCACATCCCTCTCTCGCCTACCAATTAACCAGCTCTTTACACAATTTGCCACTTTGGATCTCACCACTAAGCTGCTTCATTTCTTTATCAATCTTCTGAGTGGCACAGTGTTGAAGACTGTGTTAAAGCCCAGATAGGTGATGTCCACTGCCATCTCTAAATCTATTTCCATGGTAACCCAGTTGAATAAATCAGATTAATCTAGGATGATCTCCCCCCACACTACCGCTTTGACTCTCTTCCCCGTATGAATACATGCTGTATTTGGTCTTATAGCTTACTAGATTCAAGGTACAGTTCTCTACCAGCCTTTCCTTTAACAGGGTTTCCATTAATTTCTAGTACTGTGCAGAATCTGGAATTTCGCTATTGGAATTAGCGTGGAATGATCATTCTGTTGGCAGAATTTCTGCCAGAATTTCACTGGTTCTTCTGCAGAATTCTGCCTACTGTGATCTGCAGAATAATATTCAGCAGAACAGTTTTTTTCCATGAAAACTTATTCCGCAACAATTTCAGCAGAAAATATTGAGATCTGTGGAATAATATTCCACAGAACTGCAATTTTTTCCACAGAAAATCATTTTGCAACTATTTTCTGCTGTGGAATTGCACCATTCCATTTCTGGTGGTATTTCAGTGGAATTTTGAAAATTCCATGGGATTTTGTTCCACTGGAATTTGAAAATTCTGAGCAGCACTATTAATTTCCCCATCACTGATGTGAGACTGAGCTGCCTAGAGTTGCTAACCTCCTTCCTGCTGCTGCTCTTAAACAAATACTTTTTAAAGACATTAAAACTAAAGAAAATATTGAAACTTACAGTGGCTTTTCATTCAGGTTTAAGATAATCAACACTTTTACAAATGAAGCACAACATTTTATATATACCCTCACTTTCATGGTATCCTGGGCACTGTATGCAAACTAACATAAAGGAATTTAAATGGGACATTTAGCAGGGCTGTAAGTTGCCATATCTATAGTACAAAAGCTTTGCTAAATACTTCATACAAGAGGATAGCTATTTATGTATAGGGATCCTATCCCATTGTTTTTCTAGGGAATGAAAGCAATCTATTTCTATCTTCCTTTTATAGATTCCAAAGAGTTTTTCAGTGCTTTTAAACTCAGCCATCTACATTTCTTTTACAGAAGTTTGTAGCTACTGTCTATTGGTTCTTGGAAAAAAAAAATCCACTTGTTATATAATGTGATTCCATTTTTTACCAGCATAGATATTGCACATACATGTTATAGTATTGCTTTTAAGGTTACAGAGGTCTTTCCACAATTTTCATTTTAAAGCCAGTTCCTATGTACTAATTCAAAACAAGGCTGACCTATCTGTTTCATTACCACAGTCTACGTTTGAAATAGTAAGCAGCAGCAAACTCCATTTAAAAATGACAAAAAAAGGGTATAAGTCAGTCAGCCCAAATAATATAATATTGACATCTATTATTTCAGGAACCGTCAAATAAGGACTGAAACAAAATGGCATATATAAAGGGTTTTAGAAAGTGACTAAATCTAAAATCTTCATTAGTCAAAAACTTCCCCTGACCACTGATTAATTTCCTAGGAAATGGCACAGTTCAAAATTAAAATACCCTAATCTACCTAGCAACAGCCTTTTAACATCAGAAGAAATTATGCCACCACAGCACTAAAAGAATTCTATTTACTCAGCCCACATGTCTATTTTGAAAAGGCTTGTTTTGCCATTTACTGTATAAGACTTGTACTGCTTCAAGTTATAATTGCAGTTTGGAGTCATCTCCTCTCTTGCATCACCTATGCAATAAAACTTTTCTAGTTAACCACTAATTTTTGACTGTAGTTTCTCTAAAAAAAATCAGGCTACTGACTCACTCTGAAAATAGATCCTAATTAACAGAGCTGCATGCAACCTGTGCAAGAAGCAGCCCTGCAAACCACATGACGACAGCTTCAAATTGGAAGAGCTGCATATAAGCTGTTCAGAGAGCAGCCCAACACTGTGTTAATGAGGATGTCTGATAATAAAGGGTGATCTGTAGAGAGTTAAAACTGCAAAGCAAAATCTACTTTAACACATGGATGTATATGTCATCCATTTCTTCAGTGTTTCAATATTTTAGAAAGTGTTCTATATATATATATATATATATATATATATATATATACATTTTCTGGGTTTTTGCTATTTTTCTTCCCTGGTCTCTGGGGTCCCAGCAAACAGGCATCATGCATGCATGGAGGCACATTCACATCCCATGACACTGGTGCAGCTCCTTCTGCACCTCTCTGTGGCTGCCGCTAGAGCTCCCTCAGGTCTACGCCACTATCCATCCTCCACCAAGTGCCAATCAGGGACTGGGGAGCCTTCAAATCTTCCCAGGAGGAGAGAGCTGCCATGCGGCAGCTTAGTCTTGCTCCTCACCCTCTCACCCCCAACAACCCAGGCTTGATCCCGAACCCAGGTCACTGGCACAGTGCAAGGTGTGGTGTCCAGTGCCTCAATCATCAGCACCACCGGGCCAGCATATTTTATTACTTTATCAACATATTTCCCTTTTTAAAGGTGCAATAAACTATGACAGGGCATGGATGTATGTAAGCAATATGCAATGCCACTGATTTTCATTTTTAACTAGAAAACTCAGTAAAATTCCAGAATTTGTACTGCTTGCACAGCAGTAAAAACAAAGAATTTCACAGAATTTGGCACTTTAGGCCAAATCAGTAAATCTGCAGAACTTGTTTATTTCATAGAGTTGCTTCCCGTACTAATTTTAAATTGCTTCAATTAATGCTCTGTATATTAAGCCTTCTTTTATTCTGATTATTTAGTCCTATTCTAAAAGAATGACAGTAGAATCCCAGTGAAATCCAGAAATTACACTAGCAATCACTGGTGCAATTCACAGAATTTCAAGTCTTGAAAATAGAATTTCGTTATTTTAATCACTGTAAATCAGTGGCCTTGATGATAAGACTTTACAGGGTGTGGGGTGTTGGGAGATACCTGCATGCACAGGGTGTAGTGATGCCTGACAAAGCAGATGGAGGGCTTTACAGCCCTGGAATGTGAGTTTCCCCTAACACTGCATACCTTGAAGGGTTTTATCATGGTTACAGAAAGGGCTATATTGTCCCAACTCAACCCATTTTCTAATGACAATGGGATGGAGTTTTAAAGCTGTGCAAGTAGTCCCTAGTAGAGCAGAAGCAGTGGTGAGCAGAGCAGAGAGCTTTCAGTGTCCACAAAAGCTGCACTGCAGAAATGTGCATACTGTATCTTTTTTTCCCCTTAGGTGGTATTGATTGATACCTGCACCCCTTGTGACTGCTGCAGGCCAATTGGGTTACAAGATTTTCACAACCCACTTTCTAAGCTGAATTAATACATGCCTTGGCAGAATAAGGCACTGGGACTTTGGCCTCCTGCCCTGCAATGCAGACAGGACATGCATTCATTCAGCACACATCCATGTTCTGTCATGGCTTATTACTTACTTACAGTAAGTGTTTCACTGCTAGGCATCTTCCTCAATGAAACATATAAGTCCCTTCATGTCTATATCTGTTACCGTCATACTCTCCAATATTATTTTACCTTTGAAAAATACAGTTCACTCTTGATTATTCAAACTCTGATTATCCAGATATCCCTATTATCTGAACTCTGACATTGTCCCCCAACTCTCATTTGCCTAATGTTATGGACCCCTGATTATCCGTAATCTCAATCATCCAAACAAATCCAATGTCTCCCAGAGCATTCAGATAATTGAGGTTGTACTCTATACTGTATATTTACACTCCTGTCTATTATTTCATGTTCTAAATATTCCCTAGAAACTTTGCACATCCATCCTTTTTTTTGCAGAATTATCTCTACCCCTTTTATTAGTTTCAGAATATTCTCTATTTCTCCAATTCAATTTTACAATCCTGCCTCCTGTGTTAACACAAAGCAAGCCAGAGCATTATATTTCATTACAATACAGACATGGCTTCAGCACAACCCAGAGCAACACCGCAAATATATGCATTTAGTGTATACCATTAATCCTTAAGAACTTGGCAATTGCAACATACAGTACATACTCATACAAGTATACCGTACCTTTGGTACTGCATAGGTACATATATAGTGTAACAAAGGTAAGCTTTGAATGGTGCAACAGAGATTGTAACATTCCTTGTTTCATGCAATGCAAGCTGCTACTAGCAAAAACACTCAGTCCATCAAATGTTTTTTCCATGTATGTACAGTAGTTAACACCTAAAAACAAAAACGTGGTGCTCCAGTGCATTAATTAAAAAAAGCCCACAGCAAGGCCTCCAGTTTTACACATTTTATTAATAAGGAATGCACCTGTCCCTGGGGTAAGTAGCTGTAAAAAATAATGTTTCCCTCTGCTTATCTGTCTGCCCAGGGGATGACAGGCTGTTAGGTCAACCCCTTTTTCACTGAGGTATAACAGCAATTCCAGTTAAACAGAGGCATTTCTTCCTCTAAAACTATGCAGTACTGAAATAGGACACAAACAGCAGCTACTCCTATGAGATCAGATCTGCTGATTTTCTATCCTGTTCATGAAATCAGAACACTATTGAAATGAAATCTCACATCCAAATGCAAAATGATGATCTCCCACATGGGTTACTAAAAATGACAGTTATTTAAGAACAAATGCATTACACATATAGATGCTGCATTGCAGAATATATTGGTTTGTTTTTTTCTAAATACGAACCTTACAGAAAATGTATTTCTTCTCTCTTGTTACAAATCAAAAGTAATCTTACCTTCACAGTATGTTGAATCACCCTGAGAAGGAGCATAGCCATTCTTACATTCACAGGTAGCTCTAGTATTCCAATTTTTGCACTCTGAGTTTTCACCACATTTGTGCCCATCTGCACAAAAATTGTGACCTGAAACATACATCACATAGAATACAATGCCAATAATGTAACTTGTTTTCATTAAGATCTTATTTCAAGTTAAAACAATATTTTAGCACTTTTGGCTTTAAAATTAATTCAATAAACTTAGGAGTGAGGTGCTGTAGGTAGGAGGCAGTGTGGTTGGATGGTTAGAGCACTTGCTTGAGAACAAGTAGGTCAAAGCCTGTAACCCCACTGGAGCTAAAATACAGTGTGACCTTGAGCAAGTCACTAAATCTCTCAGTGCTCCAGTCCACTCAGCTGTGGAATTTGGTAGAAACATAGCCCTACTCAAAATGCGATGTTGCCTCTCAGATGAGCTATCCTGGAGAAATAAATTATAAAATAAGAAATACACAATATAACTTTGTAAGGTACAATTCTATATGGTAAACAGGGTTTCCAATATCCATATTATTCATGAATTACATTATGAAGAGATGCGGAATTGTCATATTTTGAATCAACTGCCATGGAATCACTGTAATAACCAAGGCTCTCATACTGTAATCAACACTTTTCTTTACATTCTTGTGTTGATCTCTATGTATACCAGTGTAGCAGCTGCAAAAAGCAATTCAATGTACAGTTGCTTACCAGTAGGAGTAGTTCATCAAGAGCATCTCCTCCTTAGAGCCACACATATTGAACTTTAAGCCTTCAGCACCAGGACCACTCAGGAACGTTTGCCTAGCTGGGGGTATCCAGAATGAGATATACAGCACATCATGCCTACATAATATGTGAGACCCCATACCACTTCAGTTTCTTACCAAAGATGATCTCGGGTTGCACAATTCTGAAGGGAATGGGGAAAAAAACAGGCTGATAGGACAAGCAGGTATAAGAGAACCAGTTGAGGGTTACAGAAAGAAAAAGACCAAAAATGTAGCAATCCTCAGGTCCTCGACAGCATTTCACTTGAAGAAACTGATGCCAGGGAGTAGATTGGTTTGAGAAATGTGACTCTGTGAGGGAGAGTCTCTCAAAAATGTGATGTTACTGGTAAGTAACTGAGTTATCTTCTTTGAGGACATTTGCCTTCATAGAACCATATGTATTAAAATATTTCAAATCAGTTAACATTGCATTACAGAAGGTCATGCAGTGAGGACACTTAGCTCTAAGATGGCAAGTCATATAAAATGGCAATGCCAAAGTCAGCCAGGCAATGGGGTACACGATAGAGGGATAGATGGGATAGTGGAAGAATGGATCCAGCTCACCCCAGCTCAGCCCCATGCAGTGGCAGAGCATATGTCAACTACCAAAAAAGAATAAAGGCAAGCCACAGACATGGCGAAACCATGAGTGGCGTGTCCACATACAGGACCAGGAAGCACGTTTCCATGCATCTAGTAACATTCAAAAATGCAGGATGCTAACAAGTAGGAAAGGTACAGCACACAGAATGTGGGGAGACACCATTTAGGGGATGAAAGAAATAAAAATCAGAGAGGCCTCCATATAGTCCACTGTATAGTCCAAGGATAGGCAGAGAATGCAAGATAACCTCTCCTGTGCATCCTCTTTATTTCCTCCTGACCTGCAGACAGTCCAGAGAAAGTTTGGAGAAAGCACAGGAAAGTTATAGCCTTTTTTAAGGAAAAGAAAACAAACCTTTTAATGGAATGAAGGCTGGGAATGAGAGGAGAACCAAATACAATGAAAAACAAGGTGCAGTGAATTTTGGAATGAACACCCATAGCTCCCCCTCCCAAAATGAGAAGTAGCAACCATAAAAAGCAGCTTTGACAAGAGAAAATAAAGTTTACACGTGGCAGCGGATTTAAAAAGAGCCTGAGAAAGGAACTCCGGGATGATGGCAAGGTCCCAAACCAGAGCCAGACAATGGACTATTATGTAGTGAGAGGAAGTTGTGGGATACCACCAACTGTTCCACAGACATGTCCGCTATAAGGGTAAGAAAGGGAGAAAAGTCCAGGAGATGTACTGCAACATAGAGTACAGGAGGCCAATGCCTCTTAGAGACAGGAAGGACCCACAACCTTCTACATTAAGGATGAAAAATCACTGGTCAGCCTCAGACACTCCTTATTAGCTGATAGTTACAAGTCCCAGATACTCCTATAGGTTTGTCAGGTATACCGTATTATGTCATAGTTTATAGACTTTCTTTTTGGATCCCAGAACAAACCTTACCCTCTCCTTCCTTTTACTTATACCCATGGGACATAGATACTTAGAGGTTGAATTTTAGGGGTCAGATTGCCTTACATATTATGTTCTGCTCGGTATTACTATTGTCCTAAATCTGGATAACTACTCTTTATTATTATTCCTGGTCTACCTACTCAAAAACAAAACAGTTGTGCATATTGTTTGGTCTCTGAATGTATTGTTGTTTGCATTTAATAAAATAAATGTAGTTGAAAAAAGAAAATGAGGGACCCACAACTTATGAAACTGGACAGGAGCAGGGGCCTATGGAGCAAGGGGCAATTCAGATATTGAAAATACAGTATTTCCATTGCTGTGAAGATGTACTGTATGGCAGTAGATGGCTGACTAGCTGCAAGCAGGATGCCCAAGACAGTGCTGAAAAGCCTTCATCAGGATGGGTGCAGAAGCCCCAGCTGTAGACAGGGGCATCATTTCGCCAAAACCATAAAGGTTGGGAGACAATCTATAAAAGGACTGAAAATGTAAACTATAGATTGGGGGGTCGGTGGGTCACCTAGGCCCTCCTAAGAAATTTTTTACATTTGGTGCATTCTGGCATATTTTGGGGGTCATTTGAAACAGAATTTGCTAACCTGTTATTCCCATCCTCATGGTTTAGGGTATTGAATCTATAGTGAAAATGACTGGGCTACCTGGTAGATTGTTTATGGATTTGTGCATTTTGGTAATTTATAAAATACGGGTATCCTTGGGTGTACGTTAGTGAGAATTTTGTGTTTACAGTCTTTTATACATACCATTTCCTTGCAGAATTCAATTAGATTCTCAATCCCTGTTCTGATTCTTGCCACAAAGTCTTCTCCAAATTCCATGTACTGTAGTTGTTCTCATTTCTTATTAGGTCTAAGCACTTTATCACACATTGCTTTTTGTCCATTATCCCAATTTTCCCTCCCTTATCTGCGTGTTTTATTAATTTTAAGCTGTCTTTCTAATCTATTTAAGGTTTCAAATTCTTCCTTTCTGAGGTTGTTTCTTCCTTTACTTGGAGTTTTTTCTTTTGATCTCCTTCATTATTTCACTTCGTGTTACTTTGACAAATACTTTTATTGTGTCATTTTGTTCACTAGCTGGATTAAAACTAGATTTGACTTCCATTGTCTTTTTTCTCATCCTTTCCTGCTTTAACAGTAGTGATGCCATATTCTCAACGACAAAGTTCTTTAAAGGTGACATGCAAAGAACTGCCGCAGTCCACTCACGTCCCCACATACCTTTCAATGCAGCCATGGGATTCAGGGGCTGCTATGGTCAACATTTTCTGAGCAATTTTTATATTTTAAAACTCTGTCAAGACTTATTGCCAAATGTGGAAGAAGAAGAATCAGCATTTATATAGCGCTTTTCATACACAATGGATCCCAGAGCACTTTACAAGCAATGCTAAACTGGTAGTGAAGTAACTGAATGTGTAATGATGGCCATATTGCACATCATCACCCACACACAGCCTGGACAATTGCATGAACCGATTTTATGGGAAGGGGAATATTGGCCAGGACACCAGGGAAATTCCACTACTCTTCAGAGGGGGAACCTCTGTCTAAGATGGCGGACGCACCCTTGCTTGCTGAGGAGGTAGCGATGGAGGTGGGAGACCTGGTCTCAACTCCTGCCTCTGTGTGTGTAGAGACCACGTCTGCAACTACTGAAGCAAAGCTGGTTTCTGTGTCTACTGCAGAAAATGAATCTACACTACAGGTTACAACTTTAGAACCTCTGCTGGGTCACCCTGACATGGACTCTCAACGTCTTTACCCTTGCCATCCCAATGAGGATTTTTCCACTTTGACTCTGCTACTGTCTGTTTGACTGAAAGGAGCTTCAGGATCATTTGGGTGATGCAGAACGTCGATTTGAGATTACAAAGAAGAATTTGAACAGAGAACTGCAACGGATTCGTGAAGTCAGATTGGCAGGATGTATGTCTCCCGCAGCCCTCAATAATACTTTGCAACAGCCTACATTGCCTTTTCAAGTGGCTGAGGTGCCACCCTGTGCAGCCCATCCTGGCGAGTTCTCAGCTGGAATACTCCCGCCTGCTTCTCAGCTGCCCCTGCAGACTACAGTGACATCATTGCATCCAGTGCCTAGTTTGCATATTGTGACACACTCTCCCTCTCAATTGCTATCTCTTGATACCAATCCTGCTACTTGGTCTGTAGAAACAGCATTGCAAGGAGCTGGCTGGGTGCAGGAACCTACAGAGGGGAAGTGGGTTTCTGGTCCGTCCTCTATTCGGTCCCCCTGTCTCAATGATTTTCACGAGCTGCAGCATTCACCAAACAGAAGTCTGCCTATGTCTGACCCTTGTGTCTCCCAAGGAATTGGAACTTACCAGCACCCAGTCTTGGAACCTTTGCAGGGTTCTCTTATTTGTGCTGCTTCTCCACCTACCATTACAGAGCATACAGCTCCTGCAGTAGTGGAGCCCCCTCAAAGAAAATAGAGGCCAAATCATTCTTTTCCTCATTGTTTAAATTTCCAATTCTGGCTGCAAAGCGGCATAATGCGGTACGATTGGCTTATATGGGCAGTTTACCTGAGCCACTGGACCGAGTGTATGTAGCTTGGACACTACTCAAAGACTCTCTGAAATTATTTTCTCACGAAATATATGCACTGATTCATATTCCCGGTGAAACTATGTTTGATGTCAGCTTCCAAACGCCTCATGGCTTGGAGTGTTTTTGGTCACGATATCATGCCTTAAGAAATACTGTCCTGTGGACCCCGTTTAAGGCCATTCCCCTTTCCAAACCAGCCTTTAAGAATATTACCATCCTGTTTGGGAACGAAGGTGTTGACACCACTGACATTGTCTATTGGCTAAAACAACGTTGTACTGTTCAGGGTCAGCCTGAGGCAATATTGACACGGAGAATATTTGGACTGGAGGCTGGAAGGTTAAAGTTTTGTTACACTCTAATGATTCTGGTCCAGTGCACCTACCTAATTCTTTTTTTATAGGTCATGATAGTGGGGTCTTGTTTTACCCTGGTCAACCGAAAGCTTGTTACCAGTGTGGAGACCCCTTTCACCTTAGTAATGTCTGTGATAAGCTGAAATGTAATACCTGTGGAGAACTGGGTCATGTGGGGATTCACTGTCTAAATGAGTGTAAATGTAATCTTTGTGATGAGCTGGGTCATACATTTCAAAATTGTCCGTGGGCTGCTCATAATCAGGCCACACATGATGATGGTGCTGATCAACGTTTTGTAATCACGCAAGCCCAGAAGGCTGGTTTTAGGACCACCTTAGTAGAGCCGACTTCAGTAGTCACTCAACCTCTATTGCAGGTCCCTGAGCCTGCTGTAGATCAGGTTGTGGTACCCCCAGTGGCCTCTTGTGTGGCACTGCTTACTGAGATGACCCCTCCTACCCTTGACCCTGTCCAATCTGTCCAGCTTGTCCTGGACCCTGTTCAAGCCGAGTACTATGCCAGCCCCCAAGTACCCACTAGTGTTATCGTCGGAGGTCTATGAAATTACCCCTGGCATTACCATCGCCTCCTTTGCTTTTGGAACCCCCCCCTGTGGTTTTGTCTAATGTCTTTGAGCTACTCCAAACTGTTTCTTATGATGCTGGAGACGAGTCTGACTCTTCCTCTGTTGCATCTTCCCTTCCGGATGGTATTACTGATTCTGAGATTCAACTGGGTACTGGTCTTTCTCAGAAGCAGAAGGCCAGGGTTAAGTTAAAAGGGAAAAAGGAGATAGGGAAAAGGAAATCATAAGGTGTCTCTGTTCTCCTTGTGTTATGTCTCATTTTGTTTGTCATACTATTAATGTGAATAGTATTAAGTGTCTGGCAAAAAGAAGATTGATTTTTTCCTGTTTACGGCTTTTACCTATGGGGATCTTTCTGTTGCAGGATACACGACTCCATACCACCCACAAGATTCGACAGGCACAACAGGACTGGCTTCTAGGTCCTTCTTTTTGGTCCATTGGCCTGGACTCCTGTTCCAGACTTGGGATCTTATTCAATATCCCAGATTTTCATTTGCTAAAATTGATTGACATAGCCCCTGGCAGAGTGTTAGTCTTAGATTTTTTAATTGGGCCCTGCCTTATCGGGTTATTAATATTTATGCTCCCCAAATTAAGTCTGCACGTATAGCTTTATTTTCTTTACTCTGCCCTTATTTGCATACCTCCTTTCAGTTGATATTTTCTGGTGACTAACTGTGGCTTAAGTCTTCTTGACAAAAGCTCTTTTGCTACTACCCAGAAATTGTTTTGTGACTCCCAGGAATTAGGGAAGTTGGTTAGTACTGCTCATCTCACGGATGCCTATTACTCTTTTACTAAAAAACATACTCCTACATTTCAAACGGGTAAGCTGGCTACCAGAATTGATTTTGTGTTTTTGTCCCACAGACTCCCAATTACCTCTGCTACTGTACAAGCTGTGGAATTTTCTGATCATAAACTGCTTTCCGTAGGCCTTGGTTCTGATGTCACTGTTCACAAAGGACCAGGACTCTGAAAATTCAACATATCTCTGTTGCAAATTCCGACTTTCATGCAGTCCCTTTTATCCTTTATTCAGGCCCAGAAATCCATTTTTATTTGTTATGCAGACCCTATTGCATGGTGGACGGACACTAAACATGATTTGGTGCTCTTTTTGAAAAGATATAGTCGTCAAAAATGTCGAAGAGAATATTTGGAATATTTACAGAAAAGGGTACATTTTCAGTCCTTGTTGACAATAGCTTATACGACAGGACGAGATCTTTCTCAACAATTGCACTTAATTCAGAATGATATGTTGAAATTCCAATCTAGACAATCACAGCAACTTTATCATCAACACAAATTTAATGTGATGGGCACGAGGGCTGTTGTTTGCCCCTTTGAGTGGAATTCTCAACAAATTACACAAAAGAATATGTTGTGTCTTGCTGATTCTGATGGCACCTTATGTTCCTCTCAGTCGGACATCTGTCAGATAGTGACATGTTACACGACTGCCTTCTTTTCTTCCTTTCCAGCTGCAAATGTTGATCCTGTGGTGTTGTATAGGGACCTTGACATCCCTATCCCTTCACAACCATGTTCTGACTCAGCCTGTATACCTGTTACTGAGTTAGAATTGAAGTGTGTTTTTTCTTCCTTACCCTTACGGAAGACTCCTGGTCCAGATGGACTCCCCACTGCCTTATATAAGGTACTCGGTGACCACCTGATCCCTGAATTAACTTCAGTATTTACCTCCCTGTTAGCTAGTGAGTTTATACCTTTAGATTTTACTAGGGTACTTTGATTTATATCTATAAACAGAAAGGAGATATACATTCTCTTGAGAATTGCGCCTTATGTATGCTAAACACTGACTTTAAGTTATTAATGAAAATCATTGTACAACGTCTTATGAGGATAGCTGAAGTGGTTTTGCACCCTGCTCAGTCCTGCTCTGTACTGAACAGGAGAATCTCTGACCATTTGATTCTCCTTCGAGAATTATTTTTCTCAGCAGCTACGCAGACTCTGTTTTAGGTTTTATTGTATCGGTAGATCAGAAGGCGGCTTTTGATTAAGTTAACCATGATTTTTTATGGAAGGCACTACATTTTATGCATGTGCCTGGTGAAATGATTCGCTGGATTAAGACTTTTTATAGGACTGCCACTGTTGTGCCTGTTGTGAATGGTTGGGTTGGACCTATGATCCCCATAAAAAGAGGGGTTCGCCAAGGGTGTCCTTTGAGCCCTCTGTTATATGTATTTTTTCTAGATGTTTTGCTTCGCTGTCTGAATACTCATCCTCAGATTCATGCCCTTTCTAGTTCTACTTTAATCTCGCCGTATACGGCAATTGCATATGCAGACGATGTCTGCATTATTGTGGCTAATGCAGCCTCTGTGGTTACTGCCCTCCAGGAATGTTCTTCCTTTGGTGATTTTTCTGTTACGAGTTTAAATTTTACCAAAAGTTTTGGTATTCGGTTAGGATCGAAAATAGCCCCTTTTTCACATATTGGTCATTTACAACTTGTTGATGGGCCTCAACGCATTTTGGGAGTTTATTTTGGGACTGTAGATTCTGACCTTTTTAATTGGTCTGCTAAATTACAACAAGGCAAACTTAAGGTTGCCTCATGGAATAAGGGGCAGATTGGGGAGAAGAAGTGCGTTTTCCTAATCAAGACTTATTTGATACCGACTTTTCATTATTTAAGCTATGTATTCCCGATCCCTAAACAATTAGAAACTGCAGTTCTTGGTCTCTTCTTTCAAGCTCTGTGGGGAAGCCGGCTTAATCCGGTAAAATGGAATGTTACTTACTTACCTATTTCTGAGGGGGGTGTTAACATGATTAATCCTCTGTTATTTTTTTCATGTATTTTTTTGACTGCAAATCTTCGGCCTCTATTGATAAATACTCAGAGAGGGTGGGAACCTTGGTTCTATGATTCTTGCAGATTATGGTTTCATTTATGGGAATGTGATTCATTAACTGTGATACGACTAACTTTGGGTATACTGGTATATATTAAACACATGTTTTTACGTTTGAAACAGTGGAGGATATCTACCCAGATGTTGTTAACAAATTCTCATAAAGTATTATATAATAATCTGCTCCTGACCGTTTGTGCAATACAGTTGCCCATTGAAAAGTGCCCTAGCCAACATCTTCCTTCCCTATTGGTTTTGTTACGGTGTAAAAGGGTGCCTGTTCACATGTGGGACTTTCATTGGCTGTCGTGTCATGAAAGAATTAATGTCAAAGATAATCATAAACACAAGCAGTCTCAAGACTGACAATGTTCTAGACTATTGTGTATTTCTAAATTGGAAACTATATTGCACTTATTTTTTGAGTGTTCTTTTATTCGGCACTGGTGGGGTTTTTTTTGGCAAGAGTCTGGGCCTCTCCATTATTTCAAACGGTTTCTTACCAGAATATTATGTATGGTGCTTTTTCTCCCCAGTTGTCCCTTTGGACTCTGGACACATTAAATCTAGTTTTTGTAGTAATTAAATGGAATATTTGGATGGCTCGATGTCGGTTTACTCTACAGCAAAAAACCTGTTCTTATTCAGAGCTTGAGAAGAAAATCGTAACAGATCTAACTAACATTTATGTCCATGAACGTACATTATTTTCCAAGGAGACATTACTTGAACTTTGGAAAGCTCTTCCTTGGATCACAGACTCTGATTTTGCAGTGACCTGATGGATTGTCTGTTGATATGCATAGTTCTGTTCTGTTTTTTGTTTACTTCTGTTTTGAGTTCACATGAGTTTTTGCAAATTGCTTTTGTTTTGGTACTGTACGATTTCTTTTGTTTCAATAAAACTTTCCCCTACTCTGCTAGTAGGGGGACCCCATCGACCAAGATGGCCTCCCCCGATGTTTGCGAGAGAGAGATGGACTTCGGTGTCCATCAGGATTGCTAACCAAGCTGGAGTTATTGCAGCAGATGGGGAATGCCGGCACACCAGTTTTGATTGTACCTCCACCACAGCCATCAGCAGCAACACAGGATTGTGCTCAGACATTGTATCCAGTAATGCAAGACTTATGGCTGCAACCTGAACTGGAACAGGGTGCTGACCACTTGGACTACATGATCTTGCTCGGCACACGACAACAAAGAGACCTGCTTATTGAATTGCTAGATACACTGGAGGTTTCCTCCCCAATGGAGTTGACAAACTCGGAATCAACTTACAACCAATTATAGTCTGCCAGCTTACATACCCGCCCATGAATGCAGGGTTCCAGCGATGGGGCGGACCTATTGGGAACCAGACACGGGAGATCTATGGAGCTGGATTTATCACCACACACAGAGTTACCCTTGTCTATGGTACAGGACGTTGCTATCCTAGAAGTTAGACCTGGCCTTCCTGCTCAGGTAAGCCTTGTTACATGCCTACAAACTGGAAATACAACAGCAGCTTTACCAGATAACTTGACACAGATATTGCAATCTACAATATTGCCTTGTAATAGTTCTACCTCAGAGGAGGTTGCTGGAAGTTTAGCTATGGACTTTAAGCATGGAATGGCATGGTCTGACCTACTTCTGCTCTCGGGGGGGGGTGACTGCTGACTTGTCCTTTGCCAGGCCATCCACAGGATAGAGTATCTTGTTGGGATGATGCTCAAGCTCTGTACCTTGCTCCACAATCCATTGTACAGTAGAACAGGAGCTACCATCCTCCCCAGAATCAGCTGGTGATATCCTGATTCATAGGAATTCTGTTCCAGCCCCAGCAAAGGTACCAGTTACTGAGGAGGCATCTACCAGTGGCTTGCAGCCTCAGCATTCCCAGTATGGCTGTCCCTTGGGAACACCACCTCATATTTCAGCCCGACAGTCCACCACTGTGGCTCCTGACTGGAGCCCTGAGAAAGCTCTGAGGACAACTGGCTGGATAATAGGTTCTGATGGTCTCTTGTGGATACCTGACCCTGCATTAATGCCAGCTGATGCAGGGCTGATGCTGCAGCAAATACAAACTGTGCTTCTTTGCAGCATGACTAGTTTTACTGGCCTACATGCCTGCCTGAACCTATAGTTAACCGTGTTTACTAGCTAACTAGAATCAAAGTGCATGATTCTCTGACAATTTGTAAATGTTTTTGATCATAAATCACTCTGTTGGCAAAGAAATGAAGCAGTGGCATAGATTATGGGGGGGGCAGCAGGGAGGGCAGGCTGCCCCCCCTTCAGATGTTCAGAGCTCTCAGAGTGGACTTTTGAAACTCTTAATTTTTTTTTTGTAATGGTCCATAAGACTGATGCATGTGCAATGACCCAGCTGCTTCATCCACAGATCTCCACACACACACACACCCTGCATCTGAGTCCCCTCCTATTGCTTTGACCACAATTTTAACCCAGCCAAACCTACCACTCACGGCTGGACAGCAGGATTCGAGTACTGCCAGACAAAGCTCCCCTGACAGCAATCCCTGTGCTGACTGCTCCTTTATCCACCTCCCAGGATGTACCATTTAAAATGGCAGATCTCTTTGCCACTCACCAGTGTCTTCCCCATGGCACAATGCAGTCCATTTGAAGTACACTGGGACTGATGACCTTCCGCCAGACTGAGCCTTCTTGGTTGAAAAACTTTTGATGGGACATTTTTGCCATTATTTATGTATCGGGATTAGTGATTTATGATGTTAGCTTCAAACTTCATTCATCCTTGGATAAGTTCTGTGCAAAATACAATCTATTATGATACTCTGAGCTTTGGTTGCCATTCCAAGTGATTCCCCTCACCAAACCCACCACCCGATGGTGATGGTGATGTTTCACTACGAAGGGGTGGAAGTTCAAAATGTCACATTTTGGCTTCAAAAATGTTGCAAGGTGCTTGGCCACCTAGACAAAATCCTTGCTAAACATGGTATTTGGACCCAGGGTGGAAATATTGAGTCCAGCTCCGTGCTTTGGATTCTGGACTGACTCATCTTCCAAACAGTTTCCTTATTGGCCATGATTGAGGCATTTGTTTCTATTCAGGGCAACCTAAAGCCTGTTTTAAATGTGGCTCTTTTAACCATCTCAGTAATGTCTGTGATCAGTGTCTTAGCAGCCTTTGTTTGGGAAATAGGCATATAGTGGTGAACTGCCAGAATAAGATGAAATGTAATCTTTGTCAATTGGAAGACCATTCCTTCTGTGATTGCCAATGGGTGGCCCATAATAAGTCATCCAGTCACAAACAAACTGATCCACCTCCTACAACTCTGCACCTGGTGATGGGACCCAGTCCTGGGCCTTTCTTACAATCCACACTGCTGGACTGTTCAATACGGCCCCAACCGAAGGCCTCTCTATGCTGTCTTTGCTGGAGGACATGTCAACCTGTTTACCAAAGCCTTGTCCTGCACCAGTCGATCTAACAGCTCTTCTTCAATTGGGTTCCTCAGATGTAGAAATTCCTTTGCACCAGTTGGACGCACCTGAGGTCTCATCCATGCCACCTCCAACCCCTTACATGGTGGTCCCCAGACAGAGATCCCTCTGAAATTGACCTCTCCCCAGTACTTCTCAGTCATCACACCTGGAATCGTTTCAACTTCAGAACCGATATCATCCACTGGCCACTCCAAAGTCATGGGGTGATATAGATGCAGATATTGATTCCAATGCCTCCTCAACCATGTCCTATGGCATTGAGGGTTCTCAGGACACTACAAGGACATTTCAAAATGGATAGTGACTTTTAAGCAGAAAGTTGGCTTATCCCCTGAATCGAAAGTCAAGTTCAAGAAAAAACATACTCAGTTGCTGTAGTTGTGGTGACTTGACTAAATTTAAGGATTTCTTCCTTTTTCTTCTCTTTGTATGACAGTTACAACGCTAAATGTTAATAGCTTGTTAAATCCCATACGAAGGAAGGTATTTCTGTACGCCCTGTGAGAAAGTAGGGCAGATTTTATTTTTCTGCAGTACACAAGGCTATAGTCATTGGCTGATGTAGCCACAACAGAAAGACTATGGACTTTTGGTATTTTATATTTTTCACTAGGACCTGAGAAATGCTTGTGGGTTGCCATCCTGTTTAATCACCTTTCTCCCATAGTTTCCAGAGTAGTCGAAGTGCAACCAGGTTGGGCTGTCTTGCTTGATTGCGCAATAACTCAGGTAGTGTACAGGCTGATAGTAGTGTATGCACCTCAATCAAAATTTGACAGGGTCACATTATTTAAAGTGTTACAACCATATTCATGTTCCTCTAAGCTGATCATCCTTGGTGGAGATTTTAATTGCCTGCTTCACCTCCATGATCGAGAAGTTCGGACATCAAAGTTGTTCCGTGTCGGGCTGGCCCAGTGGCACTGAGGGCTGAAGTGCTGGACGCCTTACCTCGTGTCATGCAGGTGACCCATGTTTGGGAATGGACATAGGACGCCAAGGGTTGGCAGGGAGGAGAAGGATTGTGCATCCCCAGGACTGCTCTCCTTCTCCGGGGATGGGGGTTAGTAGTGCCGGCGATTGCTTGCCCCCTAGCAGAGACTGGGAGGTGGCACATCAGCACTAAAAATGTGGGGAAAGCCCGAGGCAGGTGCCTGGTGAGGGTGTGCACAGATGCATGTGCGCTACTGACGCTGGCACCATTGCATGCCACAGCCTCTCAGGGAAGCAAGGAAAAAGTGAAAAAGGGAGTTCTCTGCATGAATGGCGATTGTCCCCCTCCACGTCAGCCCAGGAGGGCACCTCCCCGAACACTATATCCAGTCTGGTGGGTCGAGTCACTCTCCACTCCCTGCTACAAAGGGTAAGTAGTGGGGTTTAGAGGAGGGGGCCTCATACCAGGTGCCAGTGCGGGGGCATGTCCAATGTGTAGCAGAGGACTCCAGGGAGAAAAGAATAACTGTAAAAAAAAAAGTTGATCTGTGACTCCCAATGTTTACAGACTATTTGCAGAGTCCTAACCTGGTAGAAATATTTTGAGTTCTCCATTTCACTGGTGGTTATACCTACCATAAGGCTACACTGGCTATCTGTATTGATTATATTTTTGTATCCAGTAAATGTGATGTCCTCTCAGCTTCAGTCGCCCTAGTTGGTCTCACCGATCATTTCCTCCTGTATGGTGAGTTAGCTGTTGATTCAATGTTTCAACTGGGGAAGCCTTGCTACAGGTTGAATTACACCATCTTGACAGACTCATCCTCTCTTGACAGCTTGAGATCCCATCTGCCTATGCTGGATTTGTACCTGGATGTACTACACTGGTGGGACCTAACCAAACAGTCTATAGGATCCTTAGCTCAGAGTCAATCTAAGATGAGAGGGAGATCCTCTTACCTCGCTTATCTAGAGTTATGGTATACGCTACAGAAACTAACTTTCTTTACAGTCAGACAGAGGGGTGTCCATAACAGCCCATATTGCTTCAGTGACTGATCGAATTACAATATGACAGAGTACAGTCTCTGATGTTTTAACAAACTTATGGCAGTCAGAGTAGTCATCTGATGGGTGATGTGTTTATTAGAAGCTTTCACAGGGTGCAACATCAATAGATGACAGCCTTATGTGACCCCACGGGGAAGGAATACTCCACCCAATTAGGGATGCAGCAGGTGGTATATGACTACTTAATTCAGACTGTTGGTACCAAGTTTGCGATTTGGGAGACTGTGCCCCATCTTTTAGACTCTCAACCTGCTGCAGGTTCCACAGGTTGACCATGACCTACTCACTCAACCAACCAATTTTGGAACTCGAAGTCCATTCAGCAACACAATCCCTCTGGAGATGAGTCTTGCAAGGAACTGATGAACTTACATCTGAGTTACATCAGTTGTGCCCTTCAGTGTTTAGCCCTCTTCTAGCCTTAGTTTTTAATTATATTTTGGCCCATTTGACCTTTACTGGCTCCTTTACGGAAGCTGTACAAATCTTTTTATTTAACTAGGAGATATATGCCTCTTGACAAATTGGAGACCTATTTGTCTCCTAAACATGGATGCAAAACTGCTAATCCATATTTTTTGTAAAATCCTTACCAGCCTTTTCCCTACCATTATCCATCCTTTTCAGTCCTGTACCAGCCCCAGCCATAGGATACTGGACATTCTTTTATTGATCAGGAACTTTATAGCTTCTTGTCAGTCCAGACAGATAGAACATTTCCTTATCACACTGGACCAAGCTAAAGCCTTCGATAAGGTTTGCCATGATTATTTGTTCCTTGTGTTCTACAAGTATGGGTTCCCGGATACTTTTATCCAATAGATCCAGCTTGTGTATTCACAGTCTTCTATACTGCCGACGATTAATGGTTGGAGAGGCACCTGCATTCTGGTATAGCTTGGAGTCCAACAAGGATGCCCTCTGATTCCTCTCATATATTTTGACATCGGATACCTTGTTATGGGCTGTGGCATTTGCACCTCAGATCATAGGTATCCCTCGGTCCTTCACTTCTGTGGTAGTGTTCCATGTTTCCCAATTGGAAGCACTTGACATTTAGAATAACTAATCCCTGCACCTGTAAGCAAAGCAACATTAGTAAACCAAGCCTATTGCATTTTTCCTGGAGACCAAATTATCCACAAATAAACATACATTACCCACGTATGTGGTAAATTTAATCGTCAGGGTTCCACCAAGCCACATCAACAACCAAGTTGTTGAAATGCGGCACAGTGGCAGTAACAATGTCAACAGGCAAAATTTCACCTGTCTGACATTGACTGTTTTCTTTGCGGGGGGATTGCACTCCTTTTTTAATATAACAAACTCCGAATTAGAGTTTGCTTGGAGGTGGGAAAGACACCCAAAATTGGCAAAATGTTGCCATCGAGTCCAGTACAGCGACATCCTCGAGGTTGTCACTGTACTGGATTTCGATGTTGTAATTTCGATGAAGCAGCAGTATACGTTAGAAACATAACTGTGATGTTGGAACTGGTGAAAATTCTTGGTATCTATTTTGGTAGTTCCAGCTTATCCACACTAAAACTGGATGCATGCATTGGATAATGGAGTAGCCTGTGTGGCAATTTGGAAATCAAGGCAGCTGTCAATGAGAAAGAGGGTGGGAGTGATCAAGACTTTTTTGATCCCAATCTTCATATACATCCGTACCAATTTTCCTCTCCCAGTAAATATGGAAACTAGATTATATAGTATATTTTTTATGTTGGTTTGGGGGAGTCTGCTGAATCTGAGAAAGGAATATGTCCTAAATCTCCCCTATGAAGAGGGAGGGTTAAATATGGTGAACCCACTGGCCTTCATGTATAGTATCTTTTCCCATCATAATATCTTTCTTTTGGTATTGGGTGACCCATCTCCCTGGAAGTAGTGAGTGACACAGTGGATGACACCACTTACATCAGAATGGGGTAAACCTAAACCTTACTTCCGATGTGTACATGTCTTACCGGATTTTATTGTGCCTTTAGTAACATTTATTACACACTGACGTTTATTGTGGGACGTCATATGCACCTGACATAGGAAAGCCTTTTATAAAGGATTGATTCTGGTAGATGTCACAGTTATGCCTGATATTCCACCCTCCCTCAGACAAATGGCCTTATCGTATTTGAATGACAAATGTTTCCCTCCCCATTACTGGGACATGACGTGGCTGTGTTGCCATGGCAGGTTGAATGTTAAGGGAAATGAGCACAAAAGCATCACAGAATGGTTCTGCCTGAGAGTCAGTTGTTTGACAGCCATGGAAACTATTTCACATTTCTTTTTTGACTGCCTGTATATACTTTACTTTTGGACTTTTTCAGGCTCAATGTAGGCGGACCCCTTTTGGGAATCTCTTGCTTATGAAGCATTAATTTATGGCTATTTTACCAGCCTCACCTCAGTGCATGACCCTCCCATGTTACTACTGATATTATCCTGCCTATAAGTTATGATTTGGAGGTTAAGCTGTAAATATGTGTTACAACAACAGGAGCTGGATCACCCCACCCTTTTAAGGATGGTGGTATCTGATCTTCACCAACAATGTGCTACAGAATGAACAAAGCTTCCATCTACAGTATGGATTCACAGTTGGAAGCATTACCAGTGGGCACTTTTTTGCTGTCTTTTTCCATGAAAAGATGTTGTTGTCTTTCACTTTATGAGTTAAGTTTCCTTTGGGCCCCTTTAATGGTTTATATAATGACCCTTTAGTTCCTACATAGGATTATGTTATGGTACTTGGTGTGAATGGTGGGCTTGTTTTTGGTTTCTCTTCTCATGTTGTTCTTTTTTATTTTTATTCTTAGTCCACCAGATTGTTTTCTTATTGCTTTGCTAATACTGTATCATTAATCTTTGCTTTTCCTTTAATACACAAATCCCCCTCTCTTGGTTCATAACTTTGCATTAGGTAATGCAATCCTTTTTAACCCTTTTATCTTCTGGGAGACATTCTGGAAGCTGCAATGCTGCCCTATTTGCAGACACCTCTCTGCTCTGAGGGAGGAGGTTGCCTGTCTCCATGCCAATCGGGCAAGGAGTAGGGATACCTCCTTCCCCACCCAGAACCTGGCAGGTGATTGGGAAATTCCCACCCCCACCCAGGGCTGCTGTCGCAGCCTCAGAGGCTACCAAGAATAAGGAGTGGCTAGACTATGGTGGGCTCAGGGAGGGTGAGGATGGTGGAACAGAGACGCATCCTTCCAGTTGTACCTCTCCACAATTCATATGCCTTTCTAGCAGAGCACTGTTCCTCTGTGAAGGCACTAACAGTGGAGACCAAGGAGGATGCTGAACCTCCACAAAGGAGACCCACAGGAGGGTGGCATGGGATCCCACAGGGAAAGGAAACAACTCTTGCTGTTGGAGTCAATTGTTAGGGGGTAGAACTGGTGGAGGGATGAGAGAGGGAGGCAAGGTGCCTGCCTGGCATCATGGCATGGAGGGACAGGAAGTAAGTCCTCAGGATCACGGGAGCAGCTGCACCGGAGAGGGAGCTGGATGTCATTGTCCACCTAGATCAAATGACCTAGCTGGGAATGGGATCAGAGCTGTGCAGAAGGAGTTTGTGGAGTTGGGGAGGGGCCTTAGACAAGTAACATGCACAGTAATCTTCTCGGAGGTGCTGCTTGTCTGTGGCATGGGTGAGGCTAGGGTACTCTGCACCCTGGGATTCAATGAATGGTTGAAAAACTGGTGCAGAGCACAGGGTTTTTGCTTCATTGGGGACTGGAGGTCCACCTGGAGGGATACAGGCCTATACTGGCACGATGGTCTGAATCTGTCTGGGAGGGGAACCAGGATCCTAGGTGATAGGTTTAAATGCTTCATTGTCAAGCTTTTAAACTAGCCAAGGGGGGAGGCACTGAAAGGAGCAGGGAATTCCCAGCCTCCCCTCACAAAACAGGGTAGTTAGTGGGGTTATCACTAAGGTAGAGAGGTCAATATGAGGCAGGGCAGGGGCAAGTGGAGAAAAAGGCAAAGGCAGCAGTTACAGGGATGGGGCTAAAAGGGGCAAGGCCATCAAAAATGGAGGACGATGAGTACCAATGCCCATAGTCTGGGTAACAATCTCTCTGAACTAGTGGCCTTGATGGAAGAGGGATGCCTGGGTATTGTGGCAGTCACAGAAACCTGGTATACAGAGAACCATGTCTAGGATGTCAACATACTGAGGGACAGGAAGGGTAAAAGAGGAGGAGTAGCTCTCTACATAAGGAAAGGGATCAAAGCAATGGAACTAATGGGTAAACAGGGAGGAGAGGAGGCACTGTGGGTCACCTTGGACAAAGGAAATGACACCACAATCTGCACAGGGGTTGTATACAGACTCCCATCTCAGGTGGAGGAAATGGACAAGAAAATGATAGGAGGCATCCCCAGAAAGGCAGAAAAAGGGGAGATATTGTTGACGGTGGGCCTGAATATGCCAGATATTAACAGAAGTACATTTGCTGCAGCCACATCCAAGAGCAGAGTCATTCTCAATGCCCTACAGGGGGCATGCCTCAGGCAGCCAGTGTTGGAACCCAGTCAGGAGGGAGCAGTCTTAGACATGGTACTCTCAAATGGGGAAGGTGAGAGGATCTCAGATTTAGAAGTGGGTAGCCATCTGGAAGCAAGCGACCACCAGCCTGTGTGGTTCACAATAAACACAGCCATAGAGTCAAGCCATACAAAACCAAGGGTACTGGACTTTTGGAGGGTTGATTTTGGCAGAACAGGAGAGTGTCTAAGGAATGCACTAGCAAAAGGGAAGGAAGGAGGGGTGGCGAAACAGTGGGAACAAATCAAAACTGCCATCACAGAGGCAACAAGCCTTTGTGTGAAGCAAATAAACCAAACAAAACAAAGTAATAAAATACTATGGTTCTCAAAAAGGTGATGGGGAAGGTTAGGGAGAAAAAGTTAGCTTTCAGAAAGTATAAGGAATCACAGAAGGAGTAGGACAGAGAACTCTATCAGTTAAACAGAAGGAAGTGGGGAAGGCAGTCAGAATAGCAAAATCCCAAACTTAGGAAGAGATAGCCAACTCAGTTAAGAAGGGGGATAAAATCTTTAATACATACATAAGTGAGCAAAGAAAGACCAAGGGAGGGATAGTGATGCTTAATAAAGGGTAGGGGGTGGGTAGAGGGTGACAGTGAAAAGGCAGAGATACTGAATGGATACTTTTGTTCAGTACTCACAAAAGATGAGGAGGGGGATGTACCTAAACCAAACAGCAGAAGCACTCTGGATAGGGGGGTCAATACCAGTCCATTCACAGAAAAAGGGTCCTGAAAGAACTCCTAAAACTCAAGGTGGACAAAGCAATGGGGCATGACAGGATTCACCCCAGAATTCTAAAAGAACTAAGGGGAGAATTAGTAACACCACTGACTACCCTTTTTAACAAATCATGGGAGGATGGTGTGGTATCTGAGGACTGGAGGAAGGAAGATGTGATTCCCCTTCACAAAAGTGGGAGCAAGGCAGAGGAAGAAAACTACAGACCTGTTAGTTTGGCCTCAGTGGTAGGGAAAATGATGGAATATTTTCTGAAAGAAAGAATTGTTGAGTATCTAGAGGCCAGTGGGGCAAAGGACCCAAGGCAGCATGGATTCACAGTGGGAAGGTCATGTCAGACAAATCTAATAGATTTCTTTGACTGGGTGACCAAAGTAGTAGACCAGGGAGGGGCTGTGGACATGGCCAACCTAGACTTTCAAGACATTTCACACAGTCCTACACAAAAGATTAATAGACATGTTAGACAGCCTGGGAGTGGGTCCCCTGGTGGTAGCCTGTGTAAAAAATTGGCTGCACAGCAGGACGCAGAGGGTAATAGTAAATGGAGTCTACTCCAAAGAAAGATGGATTACTAGCTGAGTACTGCAGGGTTCATTACTGAGGTTGACCCTCCTCAATGTCTTTATAAGTGACATTGCAGAGAGACTGGAAGGAAAAGTATGCCTTTTTGCAGATGACACAAAGATCTGCAACAGGGCTGATACACAGGGGGTGGAAAAGATGAGAAGGGACTTGGCACTGTTGGAGGAATGGTCAAAAGTATGGCAGCTTAGCTTCAATGCAAAGAAGTGCAAAGTAATGCACCTGGTAAACAAAAACCCAGGGGAAGAGTACACAAATGGGGGGAGGTACTAACAACAGCAAAAATGGAAAGGGGCTTGGGGGTAGTCATATCAGATGACCTAAAGGTAAGCAGGCCATGTGAGAAGGCAGTAAGGAGGGCTGGTGGGATACCGGGATGCATAGGGAGGGGCATCACCAGTAGAAAACAGGAATTTGTCATCCCTCTCTACAGACAGTTGGTTAGACCCCATCTGGAGTATTGTGTGCAGTTCTGGAGACCTCATCTTTGCAAGGACATAGGATAGAGGCAGTCCAGAGGAGGGCAACTAAAATGGTGCAGGGTCTGCATCACAAACCATACAAAGAGAGACTAAAGAAGCTTAATATATATACCCTCGAGGAAAGAAGGGAGAGGGGTGACATGATAGAAACTTTTATGTGCCTCAAGGGAATCAACAAAGCCCAAGAGGGCAGCATCTTTCAGAAAAAGAGATGTGCAAGAACAAGGGGGCACAGTATGAACGTAGTGGAGGGATTGCTCATAGTCAATGTGAGTAAGTATTTTTTCACAGAGAGGCTGGTAGGCATATGGAATGGCCTTCCTGAGGTGGTCATGGGGTCAAAAATAGTGGAGAAATTCAAGAATGCATAGGACAGACATAAGGCAATTATAGTGGGGGTTAGGAAGAAGTAGGCTGTTGGTTAACTATGATCTACAGCTTATCCAATAGGTAGGGAAATGGGCAGACTGGGTGGGCCAAATTGTCCTTATCTGCCGTCAAAGTTTATGTTTCTGTGTTTCAATGTTTTGCTTTTCATTATCTTCTCCCGTTTACTTGTGACTTGTATGTATTTGTATTATTATTACTTGATTTTTTCAACAAATAATGCCCCTACTCTTTTTTTTGTCAAAAGTGCCTTGGGTTCTTTTACTTCCACCTGGACACCCACCAGGACAGCACCAGGATGGGTAGAAGGGACCTCAGTTTAACATCTTATCTGCAGAACAGCACACCCATAATACTGCAATCGGTGCCAGCATTTTAGGTAAGAGTCCAATCCTGGTGTGGGACGAGAACCCACGACTTTTTAGTCCAGAGGTGGATGTGCTATCAACTAAGCCACGCTGACACCAGAAGCACTGTGCAGGTCTAGAATGAGTGCAAGCAAGTTGTCATGTATATTCCACCCAGTTTGTGATGTGGACAACACCACTGCTTTGAATGTAGCAGCAGTATTGGGAGCTTAATAAATTTATTTTATTGCTTCCATGGGGATTGTGATACCAAAAATATTATTTGCAGTAACAGCCCATCCGGGTGTTGCCATAAGAAATATTTTAGGCATCAAGATCCCCGTGGAAGCAATAAAATAAGTATATTAAGCTCCCACCACTGCAGCTACATTCAGAGCAGTGGTGTTATCCATGTCACAAAATGGGTTGAATAAACATGACAACTTGCTTGTGCTCAGTCTGGACATATGTGGTGCTTCTGTGTTTGGCAATAATTTTTGGCAGAGTTTTAAAATATAAACATTGCTCAGAAAATGTTGATCATAGCACCCCATGAATCCTGCGGCAGCATTGAAAGGTATGTGTGGATGGGAGTAGGCTGTGGTGGTTCTTTGCATGCCACCTTTAAGCATCACTTCCTAATGAATTTTTATAAGTATATTTTGACTTGAAGATTATATGTTTCTTGTGTTGGGGTAAAGGACAAATCCTTACTTAAAACCCCCATCTCTGTGTCACTTAATATCATCCTTGAGAGTCTGAATATATTTCTGCTCTCTTTGGTTGGTACAACCCTCACCCTGTTCTTATTCATCCTCCTCCTGTTCTTCCTTCACCACTTCCTCTTTCTCTCCCTCCCCTCCTCTTGTTGGTGGTTAATCTGATTCAAAGTGGTAGCCCCAACTTCTGATTTCCAATAATAGTATATATAAAAAATAATATATATATCAAGTAATTTTATCTTCCTCCTCTGACACCCTCAGTTCATCCTCTACTGGACGTGTACCTTCATAAAGACAGAACTGGCCACATCCATGGCATTAAACATAACCCCACCACATTCTTCTCCAGTTCAGGGACAGCTGTTTACTGTAAAACTTCCACGTGTGAGGAGTACTGGAAAGAGAGGTTTGAACAATGTCACTTGAATTGCAGCAGATGATGATATTGATTGCTGTGATACTAGTAGCTCCAGCAGAACCAATATTTATTTGATGTGGATGTGAACATGATAGGGTATGAGTAGGTGTGGTTAATTTGGTTTCACTTCTATGGGTTTTTGGACTGGAAGCAAGAAATAGTTGCCTTTACAACAGAAGCACAGTTTCTGTTGCCTATTTCAGACATTGTTTTATTGAAATGTTGCATATTTGTGTGGTAAATTGTTCACTAATGTGCAATGGGGTGCCTCACTTCCCTAACTAGTTTACTGAGGCCCCTGCACTGGAATATGTCTGATTGTTCAATAAAAATGTTTTTCCAAACTTATAAATGTATTTCACAGAAGCAACCATCCTCCACATGCATCCCACTCACTCTGCAGTCTCACCATAGCTCCACAAACTTCAGAAAAACCTTATGTTAGTATTCCATTGATCCATCACCAGGTACCATATCCAACTATTTTTTTTTTTTTGCAATTTAGTTACTTAAGATAGCCCAGCTCAGATGCAACATCTAATTTCCTAAGGAATCCTGCTTCTACCCATTTTGCATCTCGGCTGCCTGGAATAGTAAAGGTGATGACTTGCCCAAAGTCACAGAATGAGTATTTGTTTCTAGTGGGGTTTGAACCTATGATCTCCCAGTTCCCAGGCTGGTGTGCTAAAAGTGGAACACAATGTAAAGACTAACTCAGGTCCAGTGAAACTCACTTTAATAATAATAATAATAATAAACTTTATTTAATAGAGCGCCATTCCAATATCAAGGTGATTCACAAACAAGTAAACTCAAAAAAGAAAACCAATAAATACAGATAAAATCAGAGAAATTCAGGATAGGCTTTATCACATAAAAAAAGTCTTCAGTGCCTGCTTAAAGCTCCCCACTGTCCTGCACTCCCGTAGCTGATGGGGTAGAGAATTCCAGCGGGTAGGGGCAACAAACCCAAAAGCACGTGCCCCAGATGACTTTAGACTAACCTTCGGAATCTCCAACAACACCTCGTCAGCTGAATGGAGCTGACGCAGAGGGGTATAAGGAACGAGAAGCTCTTTCAAGTAGTCAGGACCAAGTCTGTGTAGGGCTTTGTAGGTTAATAAACCTACCTTGAAGGTGATCCGCCACTGAACTGGCAGCCAATGCAGATTGCACAGCACAGGGGTAATGTGCGATCTCCTAGATACCCCAGTCAACAAATGTGCTGCAGCATTCTGCACTAGCTGCAGGCAGTGGATATCAACCCCAGGAAGCTCTAAGTAAAGGGAGTTACAGTAGTCAAGGCACGAGGTCACAAAAGCGTGGACCAAAATAGACAGGTCACTGGACGGAACGAGATACTTGATCCCAGCAATGTTCCTAAGATGGTAAAAGGCTAGCTTGATGACTGCCGACACCTGATGATGAAGGGTCAGTCCATCATCAAGCATCACTCCCAGGTCACGCACCCACTCAGAGATAAGGATCTGAGTGCCCCCCAGAACTAAACCAGAGGGAAGATCAGTCCTCAACCCCTCTGTTCTGCAACCCGGGTCCACCACCAAAACCTCAGGCTTTCTTGCATTCAACATTAACCCACTAGAACTTATCCAATCTTGGATTTAAGTGAGGCTGCTGTTAAGTACTGAGATAGCACTAACCTGGTTGGGAACAAAAGACAGGTAGAGCTGGGTATCATCAGCATAGCAGTGAAACCTCAGCCCATACCATCTTACAATGTCTCCAAAGGGCAGCATATACACTGCAAAAGACAGGTAGAACTGGGTATCATCAGCTGGGTTGCTCTAGCCCCCCCCAAAAAAAATCAGAGTAATTAGTGAGGTAGACACCAAGATACAGCAGTCAACAGGGAGAAGGGCAGGGGTAAATGGAGAAAAAGACAAAGGCAGTAGGGACAGGGATGGGGCAAAAAGAAATAAAGCCATAAAAAAATGGAGGGTAATGAGTACCAGTGCCCGTAGTCTAGGTAAAGAGCTCCCTGAAATGGTGGTCTTGATGGAAGAGAGATGCCTGGATATTGTGGCAGTCAGAGAAACATGGTACACAGAGAACCATGACTAGGATGTCAACATACCAGGGTACACAATCTACAGGAGGGACAGGGAGGGAAGAAGAGGAGCAGGAGTAGCTCTCTATGTAAAGGAAGGGATCAAAGCAACAGAACTAAAGGGTAAACAAGGAGGAGAGGAGACACTGTGGGTCACCCTGGAGACTGGAAATGGCTCCACAATCTGCACAGGGGTTGTATACAGACCCCTGTCTCAGGGGGAGGAAATGGACAAGAAAATGATAGAAGGAATCCTTGGGATGGCAGAGAAAGGGGAGATATTGGTGATGGGGGACCTAAATCTGCCAGATGTTGACTGGAGCACCTTTGCTGCAGCCACATCCAAGAGCAGTGCCATTCTCGATGCCCTACAGGGGGCATGCCTCAGACAGCTAGTTTTGGAACCCACTCAGGAGAGAGCAATCTTAGACTAGGTACTCTCAAATGGGGATGGAGAGAGGATCTCTGATCTTGAAGTGGGTAGCATCTGGGAACAAGCGACCACCAAACAGCGTGGTTCACGATAAACCTAGCTGTAGAGTCAAACCACACAAAAGTGAAGGTACTGGACTTCAGGAGGGCTGATTTTGTCAAAATGGGAGAATGCCTCAGAGAAGCACTAGCAAACAGACAAGAAGGTGGGGTGGACCAACAATGGGGAAACATCAAAACCACCATCACAGAAGCAACAAGCCTTTGTGTGAAGCAAATAAACAAATCAAAACATAAGAAAAAAACACTATGGTTCTCAAAAGAAGTGGCGGAGAAGGTAAGGGAGAAAAATATAGCATTAAGGAAGTAGACGGAAATATAGAAGGAGCAGGACAGAGAACTGTATCAGTTAAAGCAGAAGGAAGCGGGTAAGGTAGTCAGAATAGCAAAGGCCCAAACTGAGGAAAAGATAGCCAACTCAGTTAAGAAGGGGGATAAAACCTTTTATAGGTACATTAGGGAGCAGAGAAAGACTAAGGCAGGGATATTGAGGCTGAACAAAGAGGAAGGTGGTTGGGCAGAGAGCGACAGTGAAAAAGCAGGGATACTGAATGAATACTTCTGCTCAGTATTCAAAATGGAAAAGCAGGGGGAAATACCTAATCAGGTCAATAGAAGCACTCTGGATAGGGGTTGATATTAGTCCTTTCACAGAAGAAAGGGTTCTGAAAGAACTCTTAAAACTGAAGGTGGATAAAGCAATGGGGCCTGATGGGATTCACCTAGAATTCTAAAAGAACTAAGGAAAGAACTAGTAACACCACTGACTACACTTTTTAATAAATCATGGGAGGATGGTGTGGTACCTGAGGACTGGAGGAGGGCAGAAGTGATTCCCCTTCACAAAAGTGGGAGCAAGACAGAGGCAGGAAACTACAGACCTGTCAGTTTGACCTCAGTGGTAGGGAAAATGATAGAATCACTTCTGAAGGAAAGAACTGCTGAGTACCTAGAGGACAGTGGGGCACAGGACCCAAGGCAGCATGGATTCACAGTGGGAATATCATGTCAGACAAATCTAATTGATTTCTTTGACTGAGTGACCAAAGCAGTAGACCAGGGAGGGGCTATGGACATGGCCTACTTAGACTTTAGCAAGGCATTTGACACAGTCCCACACAAAAGATTAATAAACAAATTAGCCAGCCTGGGAGTGGGTCCCAGGGTGGTAGCCTGTGTAAAACATTGGCTGGACAACAGGACACAGCGGGTAATAGTAAATGGAGTCCACAGTGAAGAAAGAAGGGTTACTAGTGGGTACCACAGGGTTCAGTACTGGGGCCAGTCCTTTTAATGTCTTTATAAGTGACATTGCAGAGGGACTGGAAGGAAAAGTATGTCTCTTTGCAGATGACACAAAGATCTACAACAAGGTTGATACACAAGGTGGGGTGGAAAGGATGAAAAGGGACTTGGCAAGGTTGGAAGAATGGTCAAATGTATGGAAGCTTAGATTCAATGCAATGAAGTGCAAAGTAATGCACCTGGGAAACAAAAACCTAGGGGAAGAGTACACAATGGGGGGGTGAGATACTGACAACAACAAAAATGGAAAGGGACCTGGGAGCAGTCATATCAGACGACCTAAAGGTGGGCCAGCAATGTGAGAAGGCAGTAAGGAGGGATGGGGGGATACTGGGATGCATAGGGAGAGGCATCACCAGTAGAAAACAGGAAGTTGTTGGCCTTCTGTACAAACAGTTGGTAAGACCACATCTGGAGTACTGTGTACAGTTCTGGAGACCCCATCTCCACAAGGACATAGACAGGGTGGAGGCTGTCCAGAGGATGGCAACCAAAATGATGCAGGGTCTGCATCAGAAGACATATGAAGAAAGACTAAAGGAACTAAAGATGTATATCCTCGAGGAAAGGAGAGGGGGGACATGATAGAAACTTTCAAATACCTCAAAGGAATCCACAAAGTCCAAGAGGGTAGCATATTTCAGAAAATGAGATGTGCAAAAAACAAGGAGGCACAATTTGAAGATAGAGGCAGGATGGCTCAGAGGTAATGTGAGGAAGTATTTCTTCACAGAGAGGGTTGTGGATACATGGAACAGCCTTCCTGAGGAGGTCGTAGAGTCAAAAACACTGGGGGAATTCAAGAATGCATGGGACAGACATAAGGCAATTCTAGTGGGGGGTAGGAGGAAGTAGGTTGTTGGTAAACTAGGATCTGCAGCTGTCCGTTAGGTAAGGAAATGGGCAGACAAGGTGGGCCAAGTGGTCCTTATCTGCCATCAAATTCTATGTTTCTATGTTTCAAATAACATGGGAGACAGCACCGAGCCCTGGGGCACCTCGCAAGGTAGAGGGAAAGACTTAGAGAAAATATTCCCGAGGCAACTCTCTGAGTTCTTAAGGCGAGGAAAGATGAAAACCATCTGAGTACTGTGCCCGACAGCCCACAGATAGCCCTCAGGCACTCGAGCAGGACCCCATGATCTACAGTGTCAAAAGCTGATGACAAATCAAGGAGAACCAAGATGGAGTGGTTTCTCTGATCTCTCACCATCAGGAGATCATTGAGCACCCGAACCAGAGCAGTCTCAGAAGACTGTTGCTGTTGCTAGCCTTGCTTGTAGAGCAGAAAGCAGCTAACTAAAAGAAGGTACATTTTCTTCTTAATTTAAAACTTATATCTCAGTAGGAGTCAGTGTCAGTTAAGATTAAGTAGACAGATAACTTTATTAGAAGTAGAAGGGGTCTTATTTAAGGTTAAAAAAAAGAAAGAAAAAAAGAAAGGCAGTGTGTGTTCTGTGCAGGGAAAGGTACTGTATCAGGTGACTTTGCTAAACCAGTAGGAGGAAAGAGAGCTTACTTGGGGGTGTGGTTTAGACACTAGAAAAGCAGGTGAGTCAAATTACAACTTCCTGTTGCTAGCCTTTTTCACTAATTGCCCTCCATCCCACCCAAAGCCAGTTCTACTTTTATAGCCACTGGATTTAGCTGTCAACAGGAACTTCCTGTTTGGCAGTAGGAAGAAAAGGATCATAGAGAAACATTGGTTTTGTCAACCCTGAAGTGAAAAAAGTAGCTCACCTCCCCCTAGCTGCTGGTAGTTTGATGTAGCAAGGAAGAAGGAGACTACTGAAGAAGATAGGAAGTTGCTGTCCCAGAACAAGAAGGGTGAGAGTTGTAAGGAGTGGAGAGTAAGCATCCAGAGAAACAGTAGAGGGACACAAAATAAGACATGATAGGAGTGGTGCAGTGCAATGGCTGTGGGGCGGCAGTGTTCCGGGAGACATTCTTGGAGGCTGCGAGGTTGCCCTATTTGCAGGCACCTCTCTGGTCTGAGAGAGGAGGTTGCCTGTCTCAGGCTGACCTGGCCAGGATTCGAAACCTCCTCCCACCCAGGGCCACCAGGGCCAATGCCACTACCTCAGAGGTTGCCAAGAATGAGGGTGGCTGGACCAGGGGTGGAGCAAGGAGGGAGAGGTGGTGGAACAGAGTTGCATCCTCCAGCTGTACCTCTTCACAATTCATTCACTCTTTGGTGGATAGTGGTTCCTCTATGGAGGCACCTGCAGTGGAGACAAGGGATGCTGGGAACCTTCACAAGGAGACCCAAAGGAGGGTGGCATGGGACCCCACAGAAGGAAACAACTCCTGGTGGGGACTCAATCATGGGGGTAGAATTGGGGACGATGGGAGAGGAAGGGTGCCTTCCTGGCGCCACGCGCTTGAGGGACAGAAGCGAACCTCAGGATCGTGGGAGGAGCTGCACGAGAGGGAGCTGGATGTCATTGTCCACCTGGGGACAAATGACCTGGCTGAAAATGGGATCAGAGCAGTGCAAGAGGGTTTGTAGAGTTGGAAGGGGCCTTAGACAAGTAGCGCATACGGTAACCTTCTCGGAGGTGCTGCCTGTCTATGGCAAGGGAGATGCTAGGGCACTTCTCACCAGGGAATTCAATGAGTGATTGAAAAACTGGTGTGGACTCAGGGTTTTGGCTTCATTGGGGACTGGGGAGCCACCTGGAGGAATGCAGACCTATGCTGGTGCGATGGTCTGCATCTGTCCGGGGGGGAACCAGGATCCTAGGTGAGAAGTTTAAATGCTTCATTGGCAAGCATTTAAACTAGCCAAGGGGGAGGCACTGAAAAGGAGCTGGGAAATCCAAGCCTCCCCCCACAAAACATGGTGATTAGTGAGGTAAACACCAAGGTACAGAAGTTATTAGGGAGCAGAACAGATTTAAATGTAAAAAAAGGCAAAGGCAGTAAGGACAGAAATGGAGCTAAAGGGGTAAGGCTATCAAAAGTGGAGGGTGATGAGTACCAATGCCCGCAGTCTGTGTAACTCGCTCCCTGAACTAGTGGCCTTGATGGAAGAAGGTTGCCTGGATATTGTGGCAGTCACAGAAACATGGTACACAGAGAACCATGACTGGGATGTCAACATACCAGGATACACAATCTACAGGAGGAATAGGGAGGGTAAAAGAGGAGGAGGAGTAGCTCTCTATGTAAAGGAAGGGATCAAAGCAACAGAACTAAAGAGTAAACAGGTAGCAGATGAGGTACTTTGGGTCACCCTGGAGACAGGAAATGGCACCACAATCCATGGGGTTGTATACAGACTCCATCTCAGGGGAGGAATGGACAAGGATGATGAAGGCTTTCTTAGAATGGCAGAAAAAGGGAGATATTGTTGATGGGGGACCTGAATATACCAGATGTTAACTGGAGCACCTTTGCTGCAGGCACATCCAAGAGCAGGGTCATTCTGATGCCCCCACAGGGGCATGTCTCAGACAGCTAGTATTGGAACCGACTCGGGAGGAGCAATCTTAGACCTGGTACTTTCAAATGAGGATGGAGAAAGAATCTCAGATTTAGAAGTGGGTAACCATCTGGGAACAAGTGACCACCAAGCAGTGTGGTTCACGATAAACACAGCCATACAATCAAGCATCCATACAAAAGCAAGAGTACTAGACTTTAGGAGGGCTGACTTTGGGAAAATGAGAGGTGCCTCAGAAAAACACTAGCAAACAGGCAAGAAGGAGGGTGGAGGAACAATGGGGAGTGATCAAAACAGCCATCACAGAGCAACAAGCTGCGTAAAAAAATCAATAAAACACAACGAAGGAAAAAAAGCGCTATGGTTCACAAAAGAGGTGGCAGGAAGGTTAAAGACAAAAGGGCAGCATTCAGGAAATATAAGGAAACACAGAAGGAGCAGGACAGAGAACTTTATCAGTTAAAGCAGAAAGAGGCTGGGAAGGTAGTCAGAATAGCAAAGGCCCAAACCAAAGAAAAGGATAGCCAATTCTGTTAAGAAGGGGATAAGACCTTTATAAGGTACATTAGGAGCGAAGAAAGACCAAAGGAGGGATACTGAAGCTTAATAAAGGGAGGAATCTGGGTGAGGGTGACAGTGAAAAGCAGGGTTACTGAGCGAATATTTCTGCTCCAGTATTCACAAAGGAGAAGAGGAAGAGTTACCTAAACCAAACAAGAGAATACTCTGAGGACGGGGTCAATACCAGTCCATTTACAGAAGAAAGAGTTTTGAAAGAACATAAAATTGAAGGTGGACAAAGCAATGGGGCTGATGGGATTCACCTAGAATTCTAAAAGAACTAAGGGTAGAACTAGTGACATCGCTGACTACTCTCTTTAACAAATCATGGAGGATGGGGTGGTACCAAGGACTGAGGAGGGCAGATGTAATTCCTCTTCACAAAAAGTGGGAGCAGGACAGAGGCAGGAAACTACAGACCAGTTAGTTTGACCTCAGTGGTAGGAAAATGATGGAATCACTTCTGAAGGAAAGAACTGTTGAGTACCTAGAGGCCATTGGGGCACAGGACCCGAGGCGACATGGATTCACGATGGGAAGGTCATGTCAGACGAATCTAATAGATTTCTTTGACTGGGTGACCAAAGTAGTAGATCAGGGAGGGGCTGTGGACATGGCCTACCTAGATTTTAGCAAGGCATTTGATACAGTCCCCCACAAAAGATTAATACACAAGATAGCCAGCCTTGGAATGGGTCCCAAGGTGGTAGCCTGGATGAAAAATTGGCTGAGACAACAGGACACAAGGGTAGTAGTAAATGGGTACACAGTGAAGAAAGGAGGGTTACTAGTGGGTACCAGAGTTCAGTACTGGGACCGGTCCTTTTTAATGTCTTTATAAGTGACATTGCAGAGAACTGGAAGGAAAAGTATGTCTCTTTGCAGATGACACAAAGATCTGCAACAGGGTTGATACACAGGATGGAGTGGAAAGGATGAGAAGGGACTTGGCAAGGTTGGAGGAATGGTCAAATGTGTGGCAGCTCGATTTAATGAAAAGAAGTGCAAGATAATGCACTGGGAACAAAAACCCAGGAAGCGCACACAATGGGGATGAGATACTGACAACAGTAAAAATGGAAAGGGACCTGGGGGTAATTATATCAGATGACCTAAAGGTGGGCAAGCAATGTGAGAAGGCAGTAAGGAAGGCTGGGGGGATACTGGGATGCATAGGAAGAGGCATCAATAGTAGAAAACAGGAAGTTGTTATCCCTCTGTACAGACAGTTGGTGAGACCCCATCTGGAGTACTGTGTGCAGTTCTGGAGACCCCATCTCCGCAAAGACATAGACAGAGTGGTTGCTGTCCAGAGGAGGGCAACCAAAATGGTGCAGGGTCTGCACTAGAAGACATACGAAGAAAGACTAAAGGAGCTTAATATGTATACTCTTGAGGAAAGAAGGGAGAGAGGGGACATGATAGAAACTTTCAAGTACCTCAAGGGAATTAACAAAGTCCAAGAGGTAGCATCTTCCAGAAAAGAGATGTGCAAGAACAAGGGGCACAATTTGAAGATAGAGGGACGGCTCAGGGGTAATGTGAGGAAGTATTTTTCACTGAGAGGTTGTGGATGCATGGAACAGCCTCTCTGAGGAGGTCGTGGAGTCAAGAACAGTGGGGGACTTCAAGAATGCATGGGACAGGCATAAGGCAGTCCTAGGGGTGGGTAAGAGGAAGTAAGCTGTTGATTAACTAGGATCTGCAGCTTATCTGTTAGGTAGGAAAATGGGCAGACTAGGTGGGCCAAGCGGTCCTTATCTGCCGTCAAATTCTATGTTTCTATGTTTCTATGTCTCAGTAGTATGCCTCTTACGAAAACCCGATTGGAGAGGTTCGTATAAATTATGGATGGTTAAATGGTTCTCCAGTTGAGCAGCCACAACTTTTTCAATAACCTTTCCACAAAAGGAAGGTTAGAGATAGTTCTGTAGTTAGCTAGATTCTCTGGGTCCAAAGAAGCTTTCTTCAGGAGGGGTGTCACCACCGCCTCCTTCAGGGAGCTAAGAAACTCACCCGATTCCAGGGAGCACTGGACAATCTGAGCTAGGACCAGGCTGATGATGTCACTACAACCCAAAATCAGGGAAGTAGGGCTCTGGTCTAAATTACAGCAAGTGGGACGCATCCCCTGAACAATCCTCATAATATCAATGAACTCCGGCAACTCAAAGGTACTCCAGGAAAGACCAGATTCAGTGGCCAGGTACCGACCAACAGCATGCCCCATAATGCACGGCTGATGGAATTCCTGCCTGATGTCGGCCACCTTATTCACAAAGAATCGAGTAATCTCGTCACACTCTATTTGTGAAAAAACTCGACAGAGCTGCAGACAGGCTGGGTTGCACAACCTGTCCACAGTTCTGAAGAGTTCAGCTGGTTGATTCTGTGCAACAGTGATCTCCCTGGACAGGAATTCTGCCTTCTTACGAGAAATCACTGACTGGTAGAGTTTATAATGTCCTAACAAAATAAGGTGGTTGGCATCCAAGGCAGATTTATGCCAACGATGCTCTAACCTAAGCCCCAACCTACACAACTCCATCAGTGACCCATCAAACCATGGGGCGAAGTGGAAGGGGCGAACACGGACAGGAGCAATCAGATCAAGAGCTGAAGAAATAGCCCTATTATAGGCCAAGACTAACAGCTCTGGATCCATGCTAGGCTCTCCGAACACCAAGAGGTTAATCGCCATCATCAGATCTTCAGGGACTACATCCCACAATGGGCGGTAACTGACCATCTCCACAACAGTCGACCTACCCAGGGGGTCAGAAAAATGTAATCCAATGGTGTAGTAATCAGACCAGCCAACAGGTTCCACCACCAAATTGGAGGCCTTGATCCCCAGGAGGAAGACCAAATCAAGAGAGTGACCACCATTATGGGTAACTGAGGAAACAACCTGTGTGAAGCCCAGTGAAGTCATCACCTGGAGGAAGTGTTGTCTAAACAGCGAGGATTCATCATCGACCTAGGCATTGAAGTCACCCAGAACCATCAGTCTATGTGACTCCAATGGCATGTAGGCAGCGAAGTCTGCTACTTCCTGCAGGAACAGCTTCTCATCACCTGGCAGACGGTAAATGAGAGCTATCCTGCACCCCATACCAGTTACCACAGTACACTCAAATGATGAGGCCTCCTCAACTGGTACCACAGTTAGGCCCAATTCGGTCCTGAAACAGAACGCAACCCCCCCCCACGATCCAACCTCGGGCAATGTAAAACCGAGTACCCGAGAGGAATCACCGCCTTCAAAACGGGCAGCATTTCCATCTAACCAGGTCTCGGTAATGCATACCAGATCCACTGTCCCAACAAAATCTGCCATAAGTGCAGTTTTGTTCCTAATGGATCTGGCATTGCATAACAGCGCCCGGGTTGGACGATGTTCATGAGCTGTCCTGACTACTTGCCCTCCCAAAAAGGAGGTGCCCTTGGGTATGGGGACCAGACATGGATCACCACATTCCACCCACCATTTCACCTCAGGGTGTCTTCTGGTCCTAACCACCCGTATGGGAGAACACTGCTCATTCGAGCTCCGCTGCCCACCCGTGCCTCCCCTCTGGTGAGCAATTCCCAATGCCTGCCATCTCTAATAAGTATAAGCAGTTGGTGGGGGGGAGAACAGACAGAGGGCATGGGGAGTGGAGGCTGAATAGTACAGGACAGGGAAGGCAAGCAAACACATTCCACCAAGTACTACAAAAACAGGACAAAGCACAAAACTCCAATTTCTTAACATAATCCTGAGCGAAGCTGCAATTTAAATTTAAAAACAGGGCAAAAAATTAATAAAAGTAAAACTAACAAAACCAAAAAATCTAATTTGACAAGACATATAAATAAAATTAATAAAAAACAATATTAAACTATGAATTATAAAACCAGTCACAAAAAAGTCTCTCAAATGGATACCTCTGTCGAATGAATGTCCAAAAGAGTCTGTCTGCTCTATTTCTCACATAGGCAGAGAGAACCACAGACCTAATATGGATTAAATAAATAGCCAGACACTTCTCACTACTTGAGAAGAATACAATGAAACCAGAAGCGTTCCGTCTAAACTACCTCTCACGTAGTCAGAGTAGGATCAACAGTTATTGAAGAACAGATAATCAGGTACTCTCACTACCTGATAGAATAGTATGTCCAAGTGTGGTTCTGACTGCACTGCCTCTCACATAGGCAAGCAGAACCACAACATTTTTATGAATAGGGTGAAGAACCAAATGCTCTCATGCCTTCAAAGATGTAATGTAAATATCAAGTAATGGTAAAAGGAAAGGTCTGACCATGCCCAAGAAAACACAGAATCTTCAGAATAACTCTTCTTCAAAAAATCCTAAGTCATGGGCCACCAAAGACTGGCAGGTGGCCCAGAAAACTCTACCCCGAAAAACCACTGCCAGAAATATTCCCCCACTGCAACTACAACCTGCAGCTAAAGTCGGCCCACCAGCTGACTCCCTGCTAACCTAGGAGCACCCAGAGCACATCAGCCGACTCTCCGGCTGATACAACCCCCAGCTCCCATACAGCGATGGATCTGGCAGTTTGGCTTAACGGAGCCAAGCTGGGCCCTCTCCTCCACACCACCGGCAAACCCCATGAATGGCCAGTCCTGAACAAAATGCTATCTCCTATTGTCCATGGAGGAAAAATAATGAAATCCAACAGAATCCAGGCAGTGAGGAGACAAAACTAGTACAGCCACCTCTAAGCACAACACTGCGCAATTTTTTGGGCGGTAAAACTTCCTCTGACGAACCCCACTCCAAACCTTGCCGATAACGCTTCCTCCAGTTCCTCTCTCGCTCCTCAAGTCCAACTGAAATCAAAGTCAGTCCAGGTTTCCTACATATTTAGATCCTGCTCTGAACGATATTAAACTCAACATTGAGAGCATTGAAAACAACGTTGCACGACTCAAAAAATCCACTCTGTAGGAGTATTAACTTAATCCTGAAAAAAAAACGCACAACGTGCTGACTAACTCACTTAACAGCCCTGACTGACTATTCAGTACTCCAACAGCGATAATTCAGGGAGCCTCTGAATAATAAGTTACTTAACTTAAAAGAAAATAAAATAAACCAAACCAAACTTTAAAACACAATAATATTAAAAAGGAAATGCTGCAAACACGAACAAAAGCAGAACATGCAGCTCACAGCTCGCCCAGCTTGGTAGCCATTTTCATTCATTAAGCAGTTACAGTATATAGAGTAGTTTATACTGTTAACTGGAATCTCATCTTCAGTCTTTTTAAAAACATGTCATTTCTGGCTTGGAGTAATGTGTGTATTGTAGCTACCCGCATACTTAGCATATTTTTTGCTGTCCTACTTACAGATACTATTGCTTCACCTCTGGCAAATTTTCTTTTTCTTGCCTAATATTCTGCTAATAAATGTATTTCCCCACTTAGGCTTAGCTGCTTTCTTTGACACTTATGACTGAAGGAACAAAAAAGGCAGCAGCCCAAAACCAGCTCTTTTAGAACAGGTAATAATAAGTCAACTTTCTGCGCTGTCTGTCAAGCCAGTTTGCAGCCTGAATTTTTCTACTGCTTTTTCTCATCCAGCGTGTTCAGTCACATGTGCTTCATGTCACATCATAGTCTTCTCAGTGCTCTCAAGCTTTTTAACTTTGTGCTATCCTCTCTCTCTCTCTCTCTCTCTCTGTTTCTCTTTAAAGATACACCAATTACACATCCAAATTCTCTGCCCCTCATCCCAAGACATACAGGACATGTGTCCTTATGATGCAGCTACAGGGCTGTTTGGGGATTTTGTTGCGCTTTCTAGGAGGTAGTTTTGGCATGAACAGTTGCACCCTGACCCCCCCGGAGGTTGGAGGAGGCACGCTCACCTACCTCCCCATAGATCTGTTTCAGCAGCCCTTTTGTAAGGTGATGAGATTTATGCCCCACAGCACAAAACAGTAAACAACTAGTCCATTCATTTCAATGTGGGAATGGTCAGAGCACCCCTTTGCAATTGCTGTTTTTTTGGTTTTTTTTTTTACTAGAAAAATAGGAAGGGATGGCATCATGCAAAACAGTGTGTGTGACTGTATGAATAGTTGTGGAGTCCATTTGTGCCTGTTCCAGACAGCTGCCCAGGAACCAAAACGACCCCAACCCTGCACAGGGTACTCATGGAGTTCCATCACTGAATATGAATGCTGTGTTAAACAACCTTTGCCTCAATAGTCCATGTTATAGTCAGAGAGAATTGACAGCATGCAAGTTTCAGTAATGTTGCTTACCTGTGCTGTGGTAAGGGCATGAGTTCACTGGCTCTCTCAATCTCCTGACCTGACTGCCCACCAGAGTGTAGTCCTGACTTGACCGAAGACCATCTCTCTCTCCATCCTGACTCCCGAGTCCCAACCCCCAAGCCCTGTTTCTTGACTATCTCTCTCTCTCCCTCCTTGCTCTCTGTCCCCATAACTCAGCGACCCCTGAGCAGCACACTATGTGTTTGACATTCCTCCTCAAAACAAAGAAGTGGCCTGGACAACTGACTAGCACCCCACCGCATGTTACAATAGTGCCTCGCTTCTCAAGGTTCAGTTTTGGCACCTTACCAGAGTGCACCAATACCACCAGATCTTGTGACTGCAAAACAACATGATTGGTTGGGACTGGGATGGGAGGAAGACTGGATGCTGGAGGAGAGGTTACAGAAGGGGGCAGGGGACCAGCCAGCAGGCAACACACATACACATACACACACACACGCACACACACACAAAGAGGTAGAAATGTGAGCCTGGAGCCAGCTAGCCCATGCTGCCACAATACAGGGATTGCAAACAGAAAGTAGGGGTCACAAAAAATTGATAGGGTCACAAACGTGATCTCTGATGACCCCTAAATGATGCCCCATCTGTAGAGTGAGGGGAGGTAAAGATCTGATTTGAAGGAGCCATGGTAATGGTAACCAAAATGGACTGGAGCAGAAGGGAGCCACCAGAATGAAGGAGGCCAGGGCAAAGTCCCCAGAGCTGAAACAGAGGGTGGGGATGTGAAAGAATCCATCCCAAAGTGGGAAAACCTGTCAATACCAAATAAAAACACCACACCTGGGAACAAACTGGAATGAGTTGGTGGCCATCAGGCAGGGAGTCATGAAGCACTGGGAAAGCTATAAAAATAAGGCAGGTCAGTGGGAAAGGAACCCTGGAATGGGAACCAAATATCCTGCAGAGCAAATGATGAATGGGACCAGCAGCAGAAGCCAGTTACAGAGAAAGTGCTGAGGCAATGAGGCAACCTGCAATTCTGGGAAATAGGATCAGGGTGCTGAGGAAATCCAGCATGTGACAACAGGGGAGTGACTGAGTTAAACCTGCAGGTCAATATTGAGGGAAGAGCCAGAAAGAGAGTAACAAAATCCAAAAAAAGCAGGGATGGGCAGGAAGGATGCATAAGATGAGGTTACACAGTCAGAGAAGCTGAGCTACATGTCACAAGGTGCAAGGCCAGAAAGGGCAAGGCAGCACTGAAAGCTGAAAATCAGGGATGTGCAATAAAGAATCTGTTTGACAGAGCAGAGCCCAGAAGCCTTAAGAGGAGCAGAGACATCCAGCATGGCAAGATATAGAGCACAGTAAAGTATAATATTGCCCATGCTCTGAGGAACATGATGTTGCCATGTGTGCATCAATAGTAGCGATATGTTTGTAGGATCCTCAGGCAAACCATCCAGAAGGGAGCTGGAGACTGAGACCACCACTGGCACACTGTTTTTTACTGGATTACTTAAGTTAAAGAAATAGTAACTCCTAAGGTTCCATGAAAAGTGAGACAAAAAGGGTAACCAATTCCTGGAATCAAAGGCACCAGAGGTACAGCCAGGGAACACAGGACACTAAAGAAAAGGTGTATTAATGTAATCTTCTGCAGCCTCTTGAATGCAGGAAGCAGGAGCATGTGAATTAAATCTATGTTGCAGGAAAATAAGACTCTGCCCCTGGAAATATTTAGTTCGTGACTCCAGAAGAGCAGGACCCACATCCCAATTTCATCATCTGGAGGAGGGAGAAAACACAAACCCCAATCCATGCCAAAGGCAGGATTAGAAAATGGGGGCAGGATGGTCAAAGAGCACAGTGCACAGCATTGATAACAATGATGAGGGCCAAGTCACTGTTGAGACAGATGATGGCAAGTGAGGCATTGATCTCTGGAATATGCACGGAGAATGAAAGGCCAACAGTTGCAGCTAAGGCAGAGACAGCACCAACCAGCAATGAGTGGCAAACATGGCACAGATAAAGTGAGGCCAAGTAATGATGGGCCTGGCACTGGTTGACCAGAGAGAGAAAGTACATGAGCATAGAGTAGCAATTGATCAGAGAGCTATGAATAACAGAACGGAAAAAAGCAGTCAGTGTTGCAACTGGCAACGAGTGAAAGGGATCAAAGACCAAGAAACCCAGACAGTACTGACAACAGTGACAGTGGGCTTAAAGCTGACATCAGCACTAATGATGGCAAAGCAGGCAATGGGTTCTGTAGCAACACTGTTAGTCTGACCATAAGGCACAGGATCGTTCATGGGTCTGATGATACTAGTTTTCCCAGTGATGCTAATGGGAAGCAGGAAGGCATCGACAAGCCGGAGCCTGATGGTGCTTCAGTAACTGACCTGGATGTCTAAACAATGGTTTTAGTGGGCAAAGAGGCAAATGATGTGGTTGCAAACCACAAAGCCCAGGCCATGATGGCAGCGATGACAGGGGTGGAACCAATGAAGTACCATTGATGGTGAAAATGGCAGAAAGAGTGATATGAATGCAGAGAACCCAGAAAACTGAAGACAAGCAGTGTCAATGAGGCAATGCCAATGATAACAGGTGCTGCGATAGAAAACAGCAGGCCTGTAACAGGGCCCTAGCAAGAGCCAGTCCCTAATACAGAGCTGGAATGTGCGCCATGGAATCAATGATAAAAATGTCATCAGAAAAGACAGCATGAGTCTTTGGATATTGTTGTCCAAAAACAGCAGCAGGAGCGATGATGAAGCTAAGCCTAATGATGACCAGTGAGCAGAAAACTGTGTCTCTATGTAAAAGCAGAAGTGGAGTCAACAATGAAACTTGTAACAGCAAAACAGAAGGCAGCAGTCCCTGAATTAAAACACAGAACAAAGATAAAACTGCAACAGGAGCACTGAGGAGAAGTTTGATAACATGTGAGCAGGAAACTGTGGGTTTGTAAAAGGGCTTGAGCCAGAGCCCACAACTTACCATGGCATCATAAAAATGGCCAGACAGTCCGGCCCAGTGGCACTGAGGGTTGAGGTGCTGGACACCACTCCTCTCGCCATGCTGGCAACCTGGGTTTGAGAATGAGCCCGGACTGCCGGGGGTCGGCAGGGGAGAGTGAGGAACGAGCATCTAGAGGACTGCTCTCCTCTCTCGGGGAGGGATCAAGGGGTAGCCCGGTGCAGCAGCAGCCCCCGATGGAGACCAGCAGCACTGCAATGCACAGGGGCTCACAAGCAAGGGGAAGACATCAGGCAGCTACCTTCCAGACATGGGTGGGAGCACCAATAATGGCGGGCTGATAGCATTACGTATCCCACTCGGGGCGAAACTTCATATAAAAAACCCTCCGGCCCGATAAGTGACGGCCCTCCCAGTGCCATCCTACCACACGCCCAACACTGGAGCCCTGCCACTGCCCCTTTGATCTCCTCAGGTCCTATGTTCCCCCGGCTCAGCGGGAAAGTAATGACCTTGAAGATGGCAGGGTTCACAGTGGGCAGTAGAACAGCATGTGAGCGGAGAGGCCCGATGGAGTTCCGGTGCCAGTGAGCTACAAACAGAATTGTAAAAAAAAAAAAAGTCAGAGAGGCAGGATTAAAGTTCACAACAAGAATAACTATGGCAAAAGATGACATCAGTCCCTGGAATAAAAAAGAACTGAGTCAAAACCACAGCAAGAGTGTTGATGAGTTAAGATCACTGGCACAGTGGTAGGGCTACCGCTCGTGGTGCCAGTGACCCGGGTTCAGGAACGGACTCGGGCAGCTGGAGGGCCAGCCGGGGGAAGGAGATTGAGTGCCCAGTAGCTGATCTCCTCCGGGTGGGGTGGGATGCAATTCCCGCTGCTATACCGCCACCTGGGTGACCACAGGTGGAGGTGCAGCGAGACTGCACACAGCAGGGTGGGAGGACATCTGCTGGGAGCCGGAGTGCCAGCACGGCATGACGTGCTTGGCCCCTAGGCTTTCCTAGCGTGCGGACATCCCGAGGGCAGGGAGACAAGAAAAATTGAAAAAATCCTGCACTAGGCTCCCGTAGACGGGACCCGGTCGACCCAAAAACACCCATAACCAGGTTCCATAGAAGGGGCTGGTGAGGCCTTCCAACACACACTTAAGGACCAAGAGAGGGCTGGGGGAGCCCCTCTCTGCCCTGCCCGGGGGGGGGCAAACCGAGACAGGATGGGGACAGGCTTGCCGGTACCCAGAGGGAGGTACCTGGGGCGGGACTATGGGAGCGCATACGACCTAGGGCTCCCAGAAGAAAGGATCCTGGCACAGCGAGGAGGGCAGTATTAAAAAAAAAAAAAAAAAAAGGACCCAATGAAAACTGGGAAGCAGAAACCCATAGGTCTGTAGAAGAATCCAAAACAGAGCCATTTACAGACGGAGGTATCAAAATATGGTTGGAGAAGCAGAAGAGGAGCAGACAATGAAAACGTAGATGGCAAAAATTAACAGCTATCCCTGTAGTAAAAACAGAAAGCAGGGTCACCCATAGTAGAAGAATCAATGGGACAAAGCATGAGGACAACTTGTGAGCAGAAAGCTACAGATCCGTTCAAATATTTGAGCCAAAGACTTTAACCATTTGTTTCATATTTTAATTGTGCAGCCCAAAACTGTGCAGTCAAAAACAGCATTGTGCAGATACCCCAGAAAGTGTGCAGTCAAAAACTACACTAGATTAAACTAACTCCAAACCATGCATGCTGTTTTGACCACGTGGTTATCCGGTCACGATCTTGATGGTATACCGCAATCAACTTTGATGTTGTACAGACAGTCACAGTAGAATGAGCAGAGCCAAGAATGGGAATATTGACTGCAAAAGATGGCAGCTGTCTTTGAAGTAAAACAAAGAAAAGAGCCAAACTGCAGAAGAATTGATGAGGCAAAGCCTGATGACGACTGGTGAGCAAAAAGTGGCAGCATATATAAGGACCACAGTTAGTGTTTGCAATCAGCCTTGGTATCATGAAGATGGGCAGAGTAACAGGAGAAGAACAGACAATGAGAACACTGATGGCAGAAAATGGCAGCAGTCCCTGCAGTAAAGCAGAGAACAGAGTCAATCTGCAGCAGGAGTGGTAATGAGGCAAAAACTGACGATGACCAGCAAGCAAGAACCTGAGAGCCTATATAAGAACTTGAGCCAGTGCCTACAGCAAACTATTGTGTCGCAAAGATATTGCAGTAGTAACAGAGGCCCATGAAGAGGCCTAAACTTATACTCACAAAAAAACAGTAACAGAGCTGGGCTCCAGTTTTTATTTAATTGCACTGCACTGAGGCAATGTTCAAGATGAAAAGGAGACAGCAAGGCTATCAACACTGTAGTGAAGTCCAGCAGATGGTAGAAAGCGAATAATGACTTCCAACAGTAGCTCCCTTAGATGGTGAACAACAGCAGTCACTGTAGCAGCAGAAAAATACTATAGCAAGTTAACCAAACCAGAGGCAGAGACAAAAAAGGCAACTATACTGCAGTAAGAGCAAACATACAGTAATGTGAAGAAAGTTGTAAAGAAATTCGATGAATAGTATTAGAGAAAAAGTCAGTGATAAAAATTGATTAAAGCACTTCAGCAGTATAAAGTGGAGCCAATGGCAAGAGTAAAGAAACTGAGGGGTTATGGGGGCACCCACATTATGTAGCAGCCGACAATGTATGTAATTGCAGGCAGCCTTAGCTAGGCAACATTTTTCATGTAGTCCTGATCCTAATGGCTTTCAGTTTAATATGTGTGGCTCTATGGAGGGAGGTGCCCTTGAAGAACATCATTAGTTCCCTGCATATTTTGCAAAAGTTATGCAATAATAGACTTACAACTGCCTAGATAACTCCTTAGGGAAAGTGGCAACAGCATCACGGCACAGAATAAAACTGCAAGATTTAACAGATAAAAAGTCCTGTCATATGTTTATCCAACAATATTTATGTCTGGTTATTTAACCACATCCAGCCCCATGTGAAACTTATTGTACATGGGACACCAAGTCCAGTTATTTTTCCACTAACCTCCAGAAAAACCTTCAACCCCTCTCAGTTTTTGAAAGTTATTCACAATGGCTGGTGTTCACTACTGGGGCAGAAGGTATGTGGCAAAGGTGCATACCCTGCCTGTGTAGCTCCACGGCCCTGGACAGGTGCAGGGTGCACGGTATTCACTACCGCATGCACTCGCAGGGCACCTGTCCTTGGCCTCACCCCCTGGTGCACAGGTTTGTGGGGGGCGGTCCAGTGCGGAAGGGTGGACCCGGGCAGGCATCCAATAGATTCCCAACCAGGTCCCATAGTGGATCCCTTGTGCCCATGGAGCGGGAGGACATTGGCGGGGCAGATCCGCATAACTACGATAAAATATAAATATGTACACGCGAACAGCTGCCCCAGCCCTTCCCAGCAGCCTACTGGGGCAGCATGAAGAGTCATTTCCCGGTCCCGCCGTGACTGGTGGGCAATGATCATGGGGGGGCACACTGGGTTATGGCAGGGTCTTGGTTGCTGTAACCTGTGCCCCCCTGTGCCTGGCGCTATGGGCCTGGTGAATGGTGCTTAGTTCAGGCACACACACCCGACCACCCCGGCACATTGCTGACAGTGCGGCTGGGGGATCCAGTGTGTAACCCTAGATGGCGCTATCCCAGGGCTACTACCCCTGCCTGATTTGCCACTAACAGGTTGAGGGCCTGGATCCAATGACATGGGTGCCCACCCAGAGGTCAGCTCATGTTAAACTAACTTGGTCACAGCCCTCTGGGACACTGCAACTTCTTTCTTCCCACTAGTGGCCCACACAATATATCAGAATTACCTTCACGGTATACACTTACCCCCAGGTCTGGTTCCGCACTGGGACCTCCTGTGAAATGAGATACAGTGCAACAATCACAGTACAGTACTTTAACATAGACAAATACCTCAGGCAGTATAACTTTGCTGAAACAAGCAGCTCTGATTTATTTAGGGGGATATAACAAGGACAGGGAAATCAGGTTAATTAGCTTATCACTCTAATAATCTACCTATGGCTCTGTGCACAGGCCTATCCCTATCAGTTACTGTCCCTGGTGCCCAAGCCCTAGTGGCTAGTCAAACTGTGGCAGCTGGTAGGGGCCCTTTCACACAGAGAAAAGGAGAATTAAACAGTCCAGCAGTACAGTAATTCCATTTGGATTTAATGTGGCAATTCAACAGGGGCAACCTGAATTAGTACTCACGACCTCCAAATAAGATAGGGTCCTTCAATGTCAGCAGGGCTCACTTGAGGTACACAAACCTCTTCACACATCCATATAAAAGAAAGTACTATACCAGGCAGGCTGCATCTGTATCCCGATCGCAATTACTGCACAATACCCGGGAGAACACACAGCAGATTCAGTTCCTGACAGACCGAGTGCAATTTTCAGCAATTCTTCCAGTCTTCTACAGGGTGAGCCTGGTTTCTACTCTTCAGAGATCCTTTGATTCTTTTCACAGGACGGATTCAGTCCTAACAAGCTGTTACACAAGCTGCAGACCGGAACTCTGGGCCTTACACACGTTTTTTGACTAAAACTGCACACTGAAAAAGCACAGGGCTCCTTCCTTCTTCACTGCCAAAGCTCAACTGAACTCCAACTGACGAAACCGGGCACTTCCTTTGAGTTCCTCCCAGTTCTTGACTGGATTGGCTGTCACTCACAATAGACTGCTGCTGTTGGTCCAAAAGGCACTGAAGTCTAAACTACATCTCCCAGAGTCACTGCCCATACAATCCTCTGTGGCTGGCTCAGATTATGAGTCCAAGTTCTGATTCGTCCAAGGCATCATTTTAGAGCTAGCTTACCCCACACTGATTGGTCCAGTTCAGCAGTTCAAAACTAGAATGGGAACTAGCAGACACAGTTCTGACTGCAAAAGCAGGTTAGACAAACTGTAATTTCATTATTACTCTAAATAATTTCTGGCAAACAGTTACATCTTTCAGATAGGTTCCTTTGCACTCCTAGTGACTGCAAAAATGAAGTGAATTGGCAGCAGCTCGAGTGGTACTCAGAGAAGCACACAGTCCCCCATACAAACTAATTATGTCTGCAAGCAGACAGCTCTTAAAGAGACAGTACCAGAGGCTCTAAAAACACTCACTGATAAATGGCTTAAATGCCAAACACCATTCAGGCTTGGAGCATTCAAGCAAGCTCCTGGAAGTCTTTTGGGACCCCCATTTGCAGGGGGGTTACACCCTTCCTGGCCTGGGAAAGCTTGACGTCCGCGTCAAGCAAGTACCCCCATAAGTTTCAACTGCAACCATATACATTTGCATTAGGCTGCATGCGTAATCATCAGTCAATATATCATTTTACCAAGAACACATTTCTGAAACATTGCAGTACGTCACTCTTTACACAGTATTACATACACATTGTACCATAACTCAAGTTATTACCTCTTGTACATGAAACCTGAAGAGAGGGGCCCTTCCCTATCAGTTACCTGGGGCTGGATGGGGCAAGGGCACCATACTTAGAGGGCAACACAAGTAACTTGAGTTAGCACTGATGCTCAGTTTGGGCAATGAGCTCGGGGACACATACACTCCTTTATGGACAACATTGAGAGGCAAGTCCACAGGCCTCCCAAGTGAATCATAACTGAGGTGCACACAGGCTTTACAGCTCGACCAGTCTTTCTAGGGGAACTGTTATAGTCTCTGCACTCTGAGCCTCATTTTCAGCATTGTCCCTCACTTGTCAGGAGTCTCCATGGGGGTAGAGAGGCTAGAACTTGGGGCACTTTCAGCTCCAGGAGTTACAGTTTCTGAGTCCACAACATTTGGCTCGCATGGAGAGCTTTCGGACACTGGCAGTGGACTGTCAGGGCACTCAAAATACTCTTCTTGTCTGGGTGTATCACCAGTCTGCCCCAATCTATCATTTTCCTCCCTGAAAGCTCAAACAGTTCAACCATGCACAATGATTCCATTTCATCTGATCTGATGCTTGCACTTCACTTTCTGGAGCATTGGCTCCAGGGATGAAGCTGGGGCTTAGACAGTCCAGAAGGCCCAGCTTTGTCTCCAGTATTGACTGGGGATTGCCCCGAAACAATTGACTCAGTTCGAAGAAGGATAGTATTCAAAGTCACTCTCACTTTCTTCCGATATGGACTGACAGTCATGCTCAACTGGGACTTGTGGAGGAACACTTTAACTTTGCTTCTGTAGGTGCAGACTTTCTTGATCTTTTCTTGCTAGCAGCTCTTGTCACTGGTCCAGAGGGGCATCTTCTAGGGCTCAGACTCAATTAGATTTGTCCAATGGGCAGTAAATGATTTCTATGCATTGTTTTACATCTTTTGAATTATTCTCAGGCCTTACTTTGTACACTGGCAGATCATCTAGTTTGCCCACTACAATGTGAGGAGATGGTGCCATCTGTCAGCAATCTTGTGCTTGCCATGCAGTCCCAGATTTCTTAGCAATACCCGATCTCCCTCCTGGAGTTCCTGCTTTCACCTTTTATCATACCTTTCTTTGTTGGCCAGATTTCTTTTGGCAGCCATGGTTTGAGCCAGTTAGTACGCATGAGTTAGCTGGGCCTTTAACTTTTGCACATACTGTAAATAGTTGTCAGCTTGAACCCCATCAGGAGAGACCCCAAAACACACATCTACTGGTAGTCGAAGCTTCTCTTCCAAACATCAGGCGGTAGGGGAGAACCAGTGGCATCACTTTGGTGCAGTTATAAGCATGTACCAGGGTGCTAATTTGTTGGCTCCATCTAGGCTTGTCCTTTGGGTGCAGGGTGCCTAGCATATCTAGCAAAGTGCGGTTGAAACGTTCAGGCTGTGGGTCCCCTGGGGTGGTAAGAGTGGTTCTGGACTTTCGCACTCCCCACAGAGAAAGCATCTCTTTGATCAGACACTCTCAAAGTCTCTCCCTTGATCAGAATGGATTCTTTGTGGAGCCCATAGTGAACAAAAAGTTTTCTACAAGTACTTTGGCTACAGTGGATGCTTTCTGGTCTTTTGGTGGGGAAAGCTTGGGCATATCTCGTGAAATGGTCAGTGACCACCAGCACATTACTGATATTTCTTTGATCTGACTCCAAACTTAGAAAATCAATACAGACCAGCTCCATGGGTGCACTGGTGGTTATGTTAACAAGGGGCAGCCCTCTGGAGACAAAGCTTTCCTCTGTAGCAGCGACTTACAAGTTGAATGTGTTGCTCCACATCAGCCCCATCTTAGGCCAATAGAATCTGGATCTCACCAAGTCAAGTGTTCTGTCTATACCAAGGTGCCCCATGTGGTTGTGCAAGGACCTCAATACTGAGTCTCGAAGGCAGTGGGCAGCACTAGTTGTTGTTTGTCTACTTGTCCCCTCTGTCTACTGTTTCTCTGTATAACAGTTTATTGATCAGTTTCAACTTAGGACCTTCTTTGTATAACAGTGCAGTTCTCAAATCAGTGGAGCGTAATTTGGACACATCTTTTCCTGCATAGAGGGCTTCAAGCTGCTTTGATCATGGGATCGCGGGGATTGAGCCGCGAATACTGTCATTGTCCAGCTGAGGCAGTGCACCAATGTCTATTGCAGAAAAGTGGCAATAAGCAGCAGGTATGCAATTCTCAGAGGCTCCCAAGCAATCCACCATGCAGTCCACTCGTCCGTGGACATTTGTTCCTCCTGTCAAACTTCCGGCAGAGTGCCCGAATGTCAGGTTCTCCAGTCGGACCCAATCATTCAGGGAACAGGCCTCCGGAGAAGCATCAGCATCTATGTGGTTCAGACCTGCTCGGTATTCGAGGCATAGTCATATGTAGATAATGCAGAAAGCCACCTATGGCCAGTGGCATCCAACAGCTGAGGTCTGCACATAGGTCAAAGGATTATTGTCAGTTTTACTAGTATTTTAGCCCCATACAAGTACTCATGGAATTGGTCAACAATAGCCCACTTCAAAGCTAGGAACTCTAACTTATGTACAGGATAGTTCTTTTCGGATGGGGTCAGGCTTCTACTGGCAAAAGGCCACTGGTCTCAGGCCATTCAGTGCTCTTGGTACAACACAGCCCCCAACCCTTGCAAGCTAGCATCAGTGTGCAGGACCGTAAGGTTTTCTTGGATCGGCATAGGCCAGCACTGGAGCATGGGTAAGTTGATATATGATCTCATGAAAAGCAGTCTCACAATCAGAAGTCCATGGACTCCAAATACTTCCTTTCGGATGAAAATACACTCTTTCAGTCTTGAGGATGCTGACTTTTGGTATTTTTGTGGGTTGGGGATACCCTTGAGTAAGGTTAAGTAAAGGCGGATCACTCTTGAATAGTCCTTGATGAAGCGCGATAATAACCACAGAATCCCAGGAATCTTTGCAGTTCTTTTAGATTTTGGGCTGTGGCCAGGTGGTCAAGGCCTCAACTTTACTTGGGTGGTCTCTATTCCTCGGTGGATACTATGTGTCCCACATACTTTACTGATGTTTGAAAAAATTGACACTTATCAATGGACAGTTTAAGGCCAAAGTCCTCCAGTCGGTCCAATACCTTAAATAATCTGCTCTCATGTTCCTCCAGTGAGCTGCCAAACACAATAACATCATCTAGGTATACCAGGCACTCTAGTAAGTTCATGTCCCCACTGCGCCTCCATCAATCGCTTGAAAAGTGGCTGGGGCACCTAGAAATCCTTGAGGCATCCTCATGAATTCATAAAGCCAAGCGGACAGATAAAGGCTGTCTTTTCACGGTCCTCTGGGGCCATCGGGATCTGATAGTACCCACTGCGGAGATCCAGCACAGAGAACCACTTGCTCCCCGTTTAGGCAGTCCAAAGCATCCTGAATGCGGGCATTGTGTACTGATCAGGGATAGTCCGCGGTTTAAGATGCGATAATCCACACATCCTTACTGTTCCATTCTTTTCCTCACTACCACAATGGGGAAGCATAAGGGCTTCTGGATTCTTGTATTACACCAGCAGCTAACATCTCTTGCAGATGCCGTCTCACATCATCTATGTCAGCAGGTGCCAGGCGTCGAGACCTCTCACGAAATGGTCTTTCGTCATGCAGCCGGATATTGTGCTCAGCTCCTGCACGCATCCTACATCCCATTCCTTTAAAGAAAACACCTGGTCTCTCTGGGCAAGCTTCTCACTGATCTTCACTTTCCATTCAGCTGGCAGCGAGTCGCGAAATCAAACAAGTCAGGCGTTACTCTGTCATTCTTCCTTGAACTCTTGCTGCTAGGTAGCACTGCAGTGTCTGCACAATGCACATTAGCCAGGATGCAACCTCTGTTTACTCGAATGTCTCTTTCAGACACATTATGAACTTGGACCATTACCCTTCTGGCATAAGCATGGGCTCTAGCGGCAAAATACTAGGGCTTGACCAGCAGTCCCTCTGGCAATTTTCCACGCCTGGTGCATCCAACATTAATATTTTATTCTTAACATCCTTTCTGATATGGACCTCTCCCTGTAAGGTACACTGGGCATTGGCGCCAGGATCAGAGACTCAGGATCCTTCTTCCATACAATTCCGACCGGTTCCTCTGGTTCTGTTTTCAGCATCTCTCTGTGCCTCATAGGCCTTCTTAATTAAAGCCAGAACTCTTAAAGCTCTACTAGTCTTTGACCCTGTTTTTCATAACACAACTGTGCCAGCCTTCCGAACATATGAGCATTTGTTCCAATCAACAAAGGACACCATCATACAGTCCAGTGGGGGACACACTAAGGCTAGGGTCTCTACTTGTTGACCACTCCAGCCACGGAGGTGAGGAAAGACAGCCAAATTCGGATATACCGGAATAGGGTGGCCTTCTCACTTAACCCCCATACATGCAGTCCTTCTAATGGTTGTAAAGGTACGTCTGACAAATGCTTCTGATACCAATCTTGGAACATAATTGTCACTTGGGAGCCACTGTCTAATATAGCTCTTGTAGACACTCAGTTCACTTTACAGTGGTCTCCATGGAGGACCCACTATTCTGGACCAGTCTGGAGGCGGTAGTAGGGGCCTGGGCAACTGACCTTGCCACAAAGGACGTGAATTAGCATTTTGGTGCCCTCACTGGGATCATGTCGTGCACCTCTTAACCACTGATTTCTTCTCGAGCTCTCCTTGTAGCCTATATGCAACTTTGTCAGTGTCTTTTGGGACTGGCATTCCCTTTTCATGTGCCAACTTCCCACAATTATATAAAAACATACTTTCTGGAGTTTGAGCTGGCGGCGCCACACTGGGAGCCAGGGCGAGGGTATTACTAACTGGAAACCTTGGTGCCATCTCTGTCTCTTGGCGTGATAAGCATTTGGAGACATCTCGTCAGTTTCTCCACTTCCATGGTCAAGGAATCGAGGTTCGGAGCTGTTATCAGCAGGAGATACATGGGTGGGTACCCCACCCCATAGCAATACAGTCGGATATAGGTCAGGGCCCGTACTTACGGCGTGGCCTTCATAAAGGGACTGTTTTTGAATTCGAGATCTCTCAACAGTTCGCCCCATTGTGACATATCTTTTCCTTGTCAGAGCACTCATTGACTGCCAACCTCTGCCCTGAACTTCACTTGATGGGTCACCTCAGTCACTCAGGTCGTGGCCGCAGCTATTGGTGCAGGTCCCTCCGAGGTCGTCTTTTCTCAACTCCTCGAATTCTCTCATTAACTCATCATGGGAGGGTGGGATTCCAGTCGATCTGCCAGGTGTAACTGAAGCAACAGCAGTTCTGAGAAGGGGCAGACTTAGGATCCTGTCCAGCCTGGTTCGGTCCAGTTCAATCGCTGGCAAACTACCTTTTCTGAGGCATTCTTGCAACAATTTTTCCAGCCGAGATACATACACAGACAACAACTCCCTTGGTACTGTTGTGCATCTCTTACTCTCCACCATAGGTCCTCATCAGAATCTGGGCTCCATACACATTCTCAAGGCCTCAAGATAGGCCTGTGCAGTCGCTTCAGGGTTACTGGCCCGTTTGCTGCGGATGGTAGCCAGGGCAGGACCTCGGGCTCTCACTAACCCTCTTTCGCTTTTCACCTTCCGAGCATTGCCATTCTAGCACTTGAGGGCAACATAGTCTATCCAGGTCTCCCAGTCATCCTCCCTTGGGGGTGGGGAGGTGCCAGAGAAGATCCTCAACCTTCGGTAGGTCGTGACTAATGGCAGGTGCAGAAATAGGAGTCTGCATTGGTTCAGCCACCATTACGGGCACTGGAGCAGGAGAGGGTGTTGGGGAGGAACACCCCAGGTGGCAAGAATAGTTTCTTCAAGTCCTCCACAGTTTCCCTCTCCCAGCAACCATTCAGCAAATTTCTCCTCAAAAGTTTCCAGATAGTGGTGAGGGCTGATTCCCCCGGTCTTTACTGTCCTTAGTTATCACTCTCAAGCAGTGAGGGCTCCCTCTGGGGTAATGGTCTGTGGCACTTTGGAGCTATCTATGGGATCCTTAAACTCTACTAGGGCCAGGAAAGTGTGGGTGAGCAGATTAGCATGCGACCCACCACCACAGGGTTTGTAAACCTTCCACCTTGGAAAGTACTCCCTGCACAGTGTCCGTATTGATACCCAGAGGGATGTCAGGATAAGCATAGCATTTTGAGGGTCGATCTCCTCCCAGTACACCACTCCACCAGCGGTGCACAGCCACTTCTGTCGGGTACCCATTTTTCTTAACAGTGGTTCGTAAATATGGCCACTAGGGACACACAATCCCAGCGGTGAGCCTCAAGATGTAATCCCCTAGATGGCTTATCCCAGGGGCTACTACCCCTGCCTGATTTGCCACTAACAGGTTGAGGGCCTGGATCCAATGGCGGTGCCTCCACCCAGAGGTCAGGGTTTGCAATAGTTAAACTAACTTGGTCACAGCCCTCTGGGACACTGCAACCCCCTTTCTTCCCACTAGTGGCCCACACAATATATCAAATTACCTTCACGGTATACACTTACCCCAGGTCTGGTTCCGGCACTGGGACCTCCTGTGAAATGAGATACAGTGCAACAATCACAGTACAGTACTTTAACATAGACAAATACCTCAGGCAGTATAACTTTGCTGAAACAAGCAGCTCTGATTTATTTAGGGGATATAACAAGGACAGGGAAATCAGGTTAATTGGCTTATCACTCTAATAATCTACCTATGGCTCTGTGCAGGCCTATCCCTATCAGTTACTGTCCCTGGTGTACCCAAGCCCTAGTGGCTAGTCCAAACTGTGGCAGCTGGTAGGGCCCTTTCACACAGAGAAAGGAGAATTAAACAGTCAGCAGTACAGTAATTCCATTTGGATTTAATGTGGCAATTCAACAAGGAGCAACCCTGAATTAGTACTCCGACCTCAAATAAGATAGGGTCCTTCAATGTCAGCAGGGCTCACTTGAGGTACACAAACCTCTTCACATCCATATAAAAGAAAGTACTTTACCAGGCAGGCTGCATCTGTATCGATCGCAATTACTGCACAATACCGGGAGAACACACAGCAGATTCAGTTCCTGACAGACCGAGTGCAATTTTCAGCAATTCTTCCAGTCTTCTACAGGGTGAGCCTGGTTTCTACTCTTCAGAGATCCTTTGATTCTTTTCACAGGACGGATTCAGTCCTAACAAGCTGTTACACAAGCTGCAGACAGGAACTCTGGGCCTTACACCCGTTTTGACTAAAACTGCACACTGAAAAAGCACAGGGCTCCTTCCTTCTTCACTGCCAAAGCTCAACTGAACTCCAACTGGCAACCGGGCACTTCCTTTGAGTTCTCCCAGTTCTTGACTGGATTGGCTGTCACTCACAATAGACTGCTGCTGTTGGTCCAAAAGGCACTGAAGTCTAAACTACATCTCCAGAGTCACTGCCCATACAATCCTCTTGTGGCTGGCTCAGATTATGAGTCAAGTTCTGATTCGTCAAGGCATCATTTAGAGCTAGCTTACCCCACTGATTGGTCCAGTTCAGCAGTTCAAAACTAGAATGGGGAACTAGCAGACACAGTTCTGACTGCAAAGAAAGCAGGTTAGACAAACTGTAATTTCATTATTACTCTAAATAATTTCTGGCAAACAGTTACATCTTTCAGATAGGTTCCCTTTGCACTCTAGTGACTGCAAAATGAAGTGAATTGGCAGCAGCTCAGTGGTACTCAGAAGAAGCACACAGTCCCCATACAAACTAATTATGTCTGCAAGCAGACAGCTCTTAAAGAGACAGTACCAGAGGCTCTAAAACACTCACTGATAAATGGCTTAAATGCCAAACACCATTCAGGCTTGGAGCATTCAAGCAAGCTCCTGGAAGTCTTTTGGGAACCCCCATTTGCAGGGGGGTTACAAGTGCATAACTGTCTTGCGCGTCATTCATGAATGCCGCTGGGGGGCCATGAAACCCCTGCTGCATGACATTCCAACTTAGGGTCACCTACGTGCCTTGGATACACGGTGTGTAGGCACATTTTTTATAGTGCATAGGGCCCTATGTTTTTAATATTCACCATCTACCACTCCAGTTCTCAAACCTGAGGGTTCTTCTGTCTCTAGCCCCTCTGAGGTTGCCTCTGCCTTGAAGCAGTACTTAACCTCCTGTGCATCCTCTTTATTTCCTCCTCCTTGTCCCTTCCACTGTCTACCCTCTCCCCTCTTCTCTCTCCTGCTGTACCCTCCTCTCTTTATCTTTACCTTCTCCCACCATACCCTTATTCCTCCCTTTCTCTCCATTTTCTTCTTCTCTTATATATCCATGGCTAATACACAGTCTTCTCTGCTATCCCTAAATCCCTTTAAAGGCAGCTGGCCTACTGGTCTTGACCGTAAACTTCTTCACATAAACACTCCTGATATGACTGGCTCTATCTCCTTCCTTCTATAGCTCTCATTCTGTCAGCAATGTGCCTGAGCATAGAAGAACACCAAAGTCATCCACCTAAGAAAGGGAAATGATCCTTCCTACCCAGGAATGCACTGCTACGTGTCTCTGCTCCTTGCTCTGGCCAAAGTGAAGAACAAACATGTGCTCTCCCAGCTCTTCTCCATTCTTGACTCTTCCTTTTTTCTCTGTTCCACCAGTTTGTTTTCAAAATTCCCATTCCACAGTTTAATCCCTACATGGTTCACTGGCTCCGTCCTGAAGGGGATGGATCAGGGGCTTTTCACTTCGGTCATCTTTGTCAACCTTGCCAATGCATTAAACTCTGTTTCCCTACCCCTGTTACCTGACAGACATGCAGCGCTGTCTGATCTGTCAGTCAGCTAGTTCCGCTGTTACCTGCTTGACAGGTACCAGGCTGCCAAGCAGGCGATACCCTCTCCATCATGGGTCCCATCCTGTTTCCTAGTTTTCTTTATTTATTTAAATGTTGGTAACTGGGTAGGCCCACTGAGACCCTTACAGTACCTTTTTCAGGGTCAACCCAGGATTAATTACATACAACAAGAGAAAAACAGCAAGGGCAGTACAAAGCAAATTGTGCAATACAGACAATTACAATAAAGAACATACTTGATGGTACAACAGGCAGGTTAGATACAATTAACAGTTATCATGAGAAATGAAACATTTATATATAGCTTATCAAAACCGGTTTAGATCCCAATATGGGAACAATGGTCAGCTGAGAGGCCAACAGTAGCCACCTGAGTAGCTCTTCATAGTAGTCAAACTCAGCAGTAACATGAGCAGAGACTCGACTCCAACAGGAGGGTCTTGAGGCCTTTCTTAAAGCCTCCAAGGGAGTTGCATTCTTGGACATTGTTAGGGAGGCTGTTCCAAAGGGACAGTATATAAGCAGTGAAAGACTGAGGCCCTTGGGACGTCTGGACCCTGGGGACATGAACGAGCCGATGATCAGAGGACCGTAAGGTTCTTCCAAACCATTTAGGTGCTATCGCACCCACCAGACTGGGAGGAGCATTCGTTTGCTGAAGCTTAAAAGCTAGACACAGAGAAGGCATTAATCTGCCCTCTAAAGAAAGCCAATTTAATGAGCGCAGTACTTTACAATGGTGCTGTAGGGGCAGGGTACCTAAGGCAAAGCACCTAACCCTATGGTATAATGTTTTCAGTTTCTGCATCTCTGTGCTTCTCAGTGAATACAGCACTGGGACCCCATAGAACAATGTGGGTAAGAGTGTGCCAGTGGCTACCTTTAGCTTAGATGCCTGAGTCAGGAACGGGCTCAGACGATACAGGAGACTGAGCTTCTGGTTAATCGCCTTGGTCAATTGATCTACATGACCCTTAAAGGAACAATCTGGGTCAATATACACACCCAGGTATTTAATGCAGTCTACTATTTCTATTTTAGAACCTTTGGACAGGGATGGGGACAGAAGGCATGACCTGGCAAGTCCCAGACTTTTAGGTCTAAATAAAATACAGTATATTTGTTTTTTTACCATTCAGAACTAGCCAAATGGTCAGGATCCAGTTCTCCAATATGGAAAGGTCCTGGCTGAGTAGGTCATTTAGCAGGGCAGTATCCTGGGATGATCTATACAACACGGCATCATCCACGTAAAGGGTCACCTTAGCACCACCACAGTGCTCGGGCAAGTTATTGATAAATAAGGAAACAGGAGGGGCCCCAAGATTGAAACATAGAAACATAGAAGTTGACAGCAGATAATGACCACAAGGCCCATCCAGTCTGCCCATTTCTTTTTCTGCCTTATGAATGTGCCATCGGCCTTTGCTCTGTCAATGGCCTATCTATTCATACTCATCTGTATTGCTCCCATATGCTTATCCCATGCCTGTTTGAAGCCCTCAACTGTATTCATATCCACCACTTCCTGAGGTGGGCCATTCCATGCATCCATCACCCTTTCTGTGAAAAAGAACTTCCTCACATTACCTCTTAATTGGCCTCCCTCCAATCTCATGATGTGTCCTCTTGTCCTGCTATTTTCTTATATTGAAACATATTAGACTCTCATCTTGTTAATCCCCTTAAGGTGTTTGAATGTTTTGATCATATCACCTCTCTCCCTCCTTTGCTCTAGGGTATACATATTGAGCTCCGTTAATCTGTCCTCATATGTTTTCTGATGCAGTCCCTGCACCATTTTGATTGCCCTTCTCTGGACTGCCTCAGTTTGGTTAATGTCCTTGGGAAGGTGTGGCCTCCAGTACTTCAGATGGGGCATAACCAGTGTCTTGTAAAGAGGGTTTATTACCTCCCTCTTCCAACTAGTGATACCCCTACTAATACACCCAAACATACCTCTAGCCTTACCTACTGCTTTAGTGGTCTGCTTGGATGATTTCAGGTCATCGGTGTGAATGATGCCCAAGTCTCTTTCTTCCCTTGTGACTGCCAGCAACTCCCCTCCCAGCCTATAGGTGGCTTCAGGGTTTCTCTTCCCTATGTGCATGATCTTGCACTTCTTTGCGTTAAACTCCAGTTGCCACTCTTCCAACCATTTTGCTAGTTTATCCAGATCTCTTCTCATTCTGCCCAACCCATTTGGATCATCTACTCTGTTGTAGATCTTGGTGTCATCTGCAAACAGACAAACCTTACCCTCCAGTCCATCTGCAATGTCACTGATGAAGATATTGAAGAGCACTGGCCCCAGGACTGATCCCTAAGGTACGCCACTTGTGACTTACAGCTCTTCTGACTGTATACCATTTACCACCACTATCTGTTTTCTGCCCATCAACCAGTTTGCCACCCAGTTGACCAACTTCTGACCCATACCGAGCCTACCCAGCTTATTAATCAGTCTTCTATGTGGAACAGTATCGAAAGCTTTGCTGAAGTCAAGGTAGGTGACATCAACTGCTCCTCCTTGGTCCACCACTCTGGTTACCCAGTCAAAGAAATCTATGACATTAGTTTGACAGGACCTTCCTTTTGTAAACCCATGCTGTCTTGGATCCTGTGCTCCTATGGATTCTAGGTGTTGCACTATCCTTTCCTTAAGGAGTGCCTCCATAATCTTGCCTACTACTGAGGTAAGACTGACTGGTCTGTAGTTCCCTGCCTCCTCCCTGCTACCACTCTTGTGGAGTGGGATCACATGAGCCCTTTTCCAGTCTTTTGGGATCTCTCTTGTGCTCAGAGACTCACTAAACAGTTCTGCTAATGGCTCTGCTAGTTCCACTCTTTGCTCCTTTAGTACCCTGGGATGTATGCCATCAAGTCCCATTGCCTTATCCACCCTGAGCTTATGAGCTCTTGTAGGACACTTTCTTTTGTGAAGGGACTAGTGCACAACTCCTTCCCCCTTGTATCCATGGTGCTGAGCTGTGGGCCTTGCCCTACCTTCTTTTCAGTAAATACTGAGCAGAAGTATCTATTTAGGATAGATGCTTTTACATGGTCCTCCTCCTCACATGCTCCCTTATCTCCTTAGCAAGACTCCCTCAGGACTTTCTCCTTTCACTAATGTATCTTTAGAAAGTCTTGTCACCTTCTTTTACTGCTTGTGCTAGTGTTTCCTTTGTTTGGGCCTTTGCCTGCCCTACTGCCATCCCTGCTTCCCTTAAGGAAGTTTGGTATGACTCCCTATCTTCATCCTGCTGCATTCCCTTATATTTCCTGAAGTACAGCCTTTTGGCTCTGACCTTTTCTGCTACTGTTTTTGAGAACCAAAGTGTTTTCCTTCTTCTTTTGCACTTCCTTTTCTCTCTAACACAATGGGATGCTGCTTTAAGTATTGCATCTTTAATGCTCGCCCACTTTGCCTGTACCCCCTCACCTATATTTCTTTTTGCAAGGGCTAGCTTAGCTCTGTTGGCCATCTTATCAAAGTAAGCTCCTCTGAAGTCCAATATTTTTGCCTTGGAATGGGATGATTTAGTTCTAGTGGCCAAATTGAACCATACCATGTGATGGTCACTGGCCTCCAGGTGACCGTCTACATAGAGATCTGTGATCCTTTCCCTGTTAGTCAGTACTAGATCTAGGATAGCCCTGTCTCTTGTGGGCTGTTGTACCAGTTGCTTGAGTCCCTCCCCCTGTAGGGAATCTACCATGTGTCTAGTTCTGGCAGATGTTCCTGCTGGTATTGACCAATCTGTATCTGGCATGTTGAAGTCTCCCATTATCAGAACCTCCCCTTTGTCTGTATTCTAACAGTAATGTGTCTATGTCCTCTCCCTGGTCTGGAGGCCTGTACGCACCCCCAGTTTGTATGGTTGTCCCATTTCCTGTTTCCAGGGTGACCCACAGTTCTTCTGGCTCCTTATGTGTGTTCTGAATTTCTAGATCTTTGATATTTTCATTGACATAAAGGGCCACTCCACCTCCACCCCCCTTTTTGCACCTCGGTCTCTTCTGGACAGTACATAGCCAGGTACTGAAATCTCCCAAGTGTGGTTACTGGTAAACCATGTCTTGCTAATGACTACTATATCCAGTTTAGCCTCTGTCATTATTGCCTGCAGGTCTGGGATCTCGTTTCCCAAACTGCGAGTATTTGTGTACATGATTTTCCATTGGCCAGATTTCGGTGTGTTAGTTGTTGGGCGAGGTCTGGCATTTCCCCTGTGTGTTGTATTAGAAGCTGGAACTTTTTCCTTACCTGGTGATGCAAATGAACTACAAACATGCTGAACTCCTGTTTGACCACTAGCTGAGGGGGGAGGGATGTTCTTTCCATTCGACGTATGTGGTGCTGCACTCCTCTCCCCATTTGCTAGTTTAAATATTCTGCAAAGATGTCAACCTTCTGCCCCAATGCATTGACTCCCTCCTTAGTCAGATGCAGTCCATCAATTTGAAGAACTTTCACTCCCAAAACTGCTGCCGTTTTCCTACACCTTGAGGGACCCCATCCAAAATGGGGTGCTTGTCAGACTTTGACCACAGCCATCTGACTATCTGAGATCTACCTTATAGGTAGCCAGTAAACCACTGAACTGAGAGGTCATCCAATCCAAGGGATCTGAGCTGCGAGATGAGCAGCTGGTGGTCCACCAGATCAAAGGCCTTGGTGAGGTCTATAAAGATCACACCAGTTAGCTAGCCATTATCTTGGGCTGATTGGATGTCAGATGTGAGGCTAACCAAAGCAGTATCAGTGCCATGTTGTTTTCTAAACCCATGTTTCCTGGGCATGAGAAGGTTATGTTGTTCAACATATTCTTGGACTTGCTGGTATACAATTCTCTCTAGCACTTTGCTTAATGTGCAGAAAATGGAGATTGGTCTGTAATTCTCAACCAACTCACTTGACCCCCCTAATGGAAGTAACTAGGGCGACTTTCCACACTGTCGGAACTTTGCCTTCAAGCAACGACATATTGAATAACCACATAATTGGTGTGGCGATTACCTAGGCTACTAAACTGAGTAGTCTGGGTTCGCGTTTGTCAGACCCTGCTAAGCCCGTGACCTTAATATTTTTGAGCAGCTTTGGAACCTTAGGTTTGGACACCAGTTTAAAGTGGAAATTAGGTGTCAGGAGAGGGTCCACTGTGCAGTCGTGGAAGGCCAGGTTACAGCTGACGGGGTGAGCCTTATACTCACCCAGGTCCTTGAGAAAGGCATTGAAGGCATTTACACAATCTTATGGGTTTGTGTGATGTGTACCACCTGAAACAATGTCACAGACATTCTACGTGGCATATCCCTTTAATAGAACATTGATTTGGGACCAGAACTTTCTGGGATCAGAAAGATTCTTTGTTTGCAAGTCCTGGAGATACTGACACTTGGCCTGCTTTAATTCTCTTTTACATTTGTTCTGGAGTTCTCTATAGTTCACCGAATCCTCGGACAAATTAGTGGACTTGTACCTACCCCAAATCCTAGCTCTCTCCCTCATTAATTTTTTCAAGTCATGCGTCAGCCACCTAGACTGTTGTCTTTTAACCCTCAACTGTTTAAGGGGAAGCATGTTTATTAGCAGCAGAAAGAAAATTATTAGTGAAAAAGTCCAGGGTTATATCTAGATTAGGGGCAAGTTTGATTTGGGCCCAGTCCACTGCCAATAGGGTATCAAGGAAGGAACCTATGTCAAATCTGGAGTAATCATGCGCCAGAAAGGTTCTAGGGGGTGGGTTGGGATGGTCATTTTTCCGTACTTTAAAGATAGGGGCATGGTCACTTAAGAAGTCAGCAAAAGTGCCAGCCAACTTGAATCTGCTGGGGTTCAGTACAAGGATCCAATCTAGTGTGGTATGGTTCCCTGATTTTAAATTTCGTCTAGTAGGTTCATGGATAAGCTGGGTCGAGTTAACCTCTTGCAGGCTGGACTTAATGTCACTTTTGGTAAGCCAGACCCAATGAAAGTTGAAGTCACCCAAGATTATTTTTTCATAGAAAGGCAGGTCAGGAATGGTTGCAGTAAGGGCCTTTAGTGCATTCACTGCAGTCTTAGGAGGGTTATAGACACAGCATATTTGCATGGGCTTAATACCACCTAGCATGAGTTTAACGAATAGTGCTTCACAGCCTGAGTTGAATGGGGCTGGTGCTACTACAGTACAACAGAAGCTGTTAGGGACATCTTAATATATATAATGACCCCTCCCCACTTTTTACCAATTCTGTCTTGCCTAAAAGATTTGAATCCAGGGTTTTCAATCTCATGAGATAAGATACTAGGTTTAAACCAGGCTTCTGAGATGACTAATACATCAGGGGACTACTGGTCTACCCAGGCCTCAAGTTCTTGCAACTTGGGTCTAAGGCTGTTCACGTACATATGCACCAGCTTCAACCCTTTTGCATTGGCCTAGGTAGGCAGGGTAGGTGTTATGTTTGGGACATTAGTACAAGGAGGACCAGGGTTTATTTTGATGTCACCTGCTAGTAATGTAGAGAAAAAAATACAACAAATATGTTGCAGGTGATACCTTTTATTGGACTAACAAAATTATTTTTAAGGGTAGCTTTCGAGAGATAAAGCTCTCTTCCTCAGGTCAAAGTGAAAACAGCTGAGTAGTATGACAGATATAAATGTTGGCTGTAGATTCGAAACCTAGACTAGCAGTTTACAGATCAAAGTATTGCAGTCAATTTGCCCCTCTTACAAACAGGAAGACTAATTTTCACTGGAGTGCGTCTGTTGGAGAGCTCAACTTGTAAGATCAAAGGGCTGCCTAATTTTACTCCGATTACCTGCTAGTAACAATTTCATAAATCCCCACACCTTCCAAAATGACAGAAGTAGAGAAAGGAAAATCTGATGTTTATGCAATCTTATATATACCACACCCAACGACCCCCTCTTTAGTCTGTGTCTTGGCACACACATGTAATCAGAAAACACTGTACTCTTTGCCCTGCAGCCTCAGCCTACAAGCTGGAAACAACCATGCAGCATAACTCGGACAATGTCCAATGCTGATTCCACTCGGACTCTTGCTAAATGTAAGAAAAACAGTCTTCGTGACCTTTGGCAGAAAACAACAATATGGCGGGCTCCTAGGGAAAGATTTTCAGAAGGCATGATGTGGGCACATTATCCAATTACGAGCACAACCTGTGTCATATCAAATGCATCTACACCTTTGGATACTATTTTTAAGGGTTTGGCTAGATTTATGGCATTTCTCTCACTTTATGTAAAATCAAATGATGCGTGCATGATTCTGGGTTCAACTTGCATCAGTTCTGGATGCACGTTAGACCATGTACAAATCACACCACAGCACTGAAATTAGAGATGTTGTGAAGTTTAACTCCACAGGCGAAGTTACAGTGAAGCTGGCAACTCTGCCTCAATGGGCAATTTCATGAAGTTTTCTCCATTCAGCAGAATTTTGCCTATGCCAACTTTGCCCTGTAACATCACCTTGTAACTTCCCCTTATGGTTGTAAAGGTGAAGTTATCAAAAAAAGGCTCTGTCACATGGCAGTTTCTGCAGGTCAAAAGGGACATTCCAAGCAGGCAGCAAATAACTCATTGCTTCCTGTTTATCTGCAGTACACATACATATTTTGTGAGTGAGCTTCAGCTCAGAGTGTGTTAGAAACCCCAGTAGTTAAAACGTAAAAAAAAAAGCTTATTTTTAACTCTTTTTCTTAAATCGCTATTTTTGACTTTCCTTACTTACTTAATTTTTATTTTTGCTACTTTTTGAGGTCTTGTTTCTGTCTGTATGTCTCTCTCTCATTTTTTGGGGGGGGTTAAAACTTAGAAATGGAAGAGGGTCAGCATGGAGTCAGTGGTGGACCTGAGCATTGTGGTCTCCGAGATCCATGGCAGGTCCAGTGGCATCCACCTTGATAGAAAACAGTTTGTTCGACAGGCACCCCCTCCCAAAACTGTAACAACTGCTAAGGAGGACAGGAGTGCTGCCCAAGAATGTGAGGAGCAGGAGCAGCAGAAGCAGCCTGTGGTCCCAGACCCCCAGTCTCATTCCACCACCAACAGCCCCCCCCATAGAGCAGCCAAGTACATTGGCAGCACCCCGGCATCGGCAGCCGTATATGAGGAGCTCACCAGTGTGGAATTTCTTCATGAGTAACCCAAGTGACCAAAGTGTGGTCATGTAATATCTGCAGCAAAGTGGTTCACAGAAGCATGAAAGGTATCCAGTACTGGGGGAGCAGAGGACACATTTACACGCACCACCAGGCAGAGTGGCAGGTGAGGTTTCGGGAGGCAGCAAGTAGGGGTCATGAAGGGGATGGCAGATGATGTGAGTGGGCAGGCCGTCATACAGGGAGGCATGCCAGGTCACAGATTGGGGTACATGAAGAGGAAGAGGCAGTAGCCCCTGCAATTCCTGCTCCTCCTTCCCTTGCACCTGCAGCACCAGCATCAAGAAGAGTAACAGCACAAGACCTAGCCTCAGTGAAGGAGGAAGTGGGTGACTTCTGCTGCCAACTCACTGAGGTCAGGCAGGACATAAAAAACATCCTTGAAAATCAGGCACAGCTTCTAGTGGGCCTTGAGGAGCTTTGCCATTGTTGAAGTGATGGGGCCATTTAATGTCTTTCCTTGCCTTTCTTTTACAAAACTTTTCCTTCCTGTGCTATCCTCTTCTCATTACTGTTTTCATGATTCACTGTCCTTCCCCTCCCATAAAAAAATAAAAATACCAAAATAAAAAGTTTAAAAATATCAACCAAATCTTTCCTATATTCTTTATAGTCTTTTCAAAGTTTCTCTCAAAGTTTTATATCCTTTTGACCCCCCCCCCAAAAAAAAGCACAATACTATAAAAAGTTGTCTTTGTTTTTGTAGTTTTCCTTGCTGTGCTATCCTGTTATGGTTAGGCATGAGTGGGTAATAAAACACCTGACCCAGAAGACTACCTGCAGGTACCTCTAAACTACCCTAAAAATACCTGGATAAAAAAAAGGAGGATTTGGTTTGGGTCGGGTAGTTACTACCCAGTTTGTTGTAGTACCCTATTACCCATCCCTGGCCATAACAAAATCATGTGAAAGACTGTTTTTGACTATTACACCATTTGTTAGATGACCAGAGCCATTATACCCATGGTGGGCATTCCTGAGGCAGATACGAGAGGCTCAGCTGCTGTGAGCAAGCCTGCTGCTGTTTCCAAAAACTATAACCATAGCAGGCATTGCTGAGGTAGGTATGATAAGCACAGCTGCTCTGACTGAGCCTGCTGTTGTTTCCAAAAATTATACCCATGGTGGGCATTGCTGAGGCAGGTACGAGAGGTGCAGCTGCTGTGAATGAGCCTGCTGCTGTTTCCAAAAATGATACCCTTGGCAGACATTGATGAGGCAGGTACTGTACTAGAGGTGTAGTTGCTGTGAGTGAGCCTGCTGTTGTTTCCAAAAATTATACCCATGACGGGCATTGCTGAGGTAGGTACAAGAGGTGCAGCTGCTATGATTGAGGCTGCTGCTGTTGTTTCCAAAAATGACACCCATGGCAGACATTGCTGAGGCAGGTACGAGAGGTGCAGTTGCTGTGAGTGAGTAAAACTTTTGGAAACACCAGCAGGCTGAATCAGAGCAGCTGCACCTCTCATACCTACCTCAGCAATGCCCACCATGGGTATAATTTTTGGAAACAGCAGTAGGCTCACTCACAGCAACTGCACCTCTAATACTTGCCTCATCAATGCCTGCCATGAGTATAATTTTTGGAAACAGCAGCAGTGTTTGAACAAAACTTAGTTATTAAAATATTTTATATTTTTATCATATTATTTTTATATTTTTGATAACTATTTTATATTCTTTATGAATGCATAATTACCAAGTTAAGGGAGGCATACTATAAACCTCTGGTCAAAATTGCTATCTACATAATTTCTAAAAGCAAGAAGAATAAACACTGTTTAAATGAGACTGAAAAAAAAAGTTTGCTTCAATTTTAAATGCAGCTTGCCAACTTTAGAGTTAAGGAAAACAAGCATTTGTCAATGCCGAATGTTTGCTTGCTGATATTAGCATTGGACATGCAGGAGTTAGACAGATGCAGAATAGGAATGGCAGTGAAGTATTGAACTCACACCAACCCCATCTCCACCCTGCAGAGATGGACAGGCATTGGAGTGTGCCTTTGGGTCATCGCCCATAATGCTCATGGCACTTCACCTCACCCTATCCTGTAGACACTGACAAGTGTTGAATTGTGTGCCTTGGGGTGTTCGGCTTTACAGTCACCCCATTTCATAAGGACATACACTGAAATGGGTGCAGTACAGGAGAATGGGGTAAGGTCTGGGGCCGAAGAGTCCAAGGCACACCTCAATGCCTGTCACTGGCTTCAAGGTTGGGGGTGGAAAGGCATGAGCATTGCAGTCAGCAATCCACAGGCACACCCCTGATGCCTGTCAGTCTGCACAGGGTGGGACGTTATGGTTAGAAACCCTAACACTCTTGGTGTTTGTTGGTATTTGCACTACAAATTTTCAACATGGCCTTTTTGTGACCCCCATCTCATGAACAGTGACACTGGGATTTTGTTAATGTGTCCCAAACTTTGATTTCCCACAGCGACCATGCCATTCTGTGCCAGATGTGCGCAAACACAGATTGGGCAGGATGTGAAGAATGACAGCTGTACCATTCATAGGGAGGTGTGGCTGGCAGTATAGCCTAGAGGTTAAAGTAATGAGCTGTGAACGAGCTTGGTACATCCAGCAGACCAGACCTTGGTATGATTCTCATAACCTCCACTTGCATACTGTGTGATTATGAGCAAGTCATTTAACCGCCCAGTGCTCTCAGGTTGCTCCTGAAAACAGGCATGTGTGCCTAGTGGGCCTTACCAGTTACCAAACACTAAAAAAAAAAAAAAAAAAAGAGAGATGGCAATGTTGAAAATCTGGAGTGAAAATATTAAAAATGCTCAAACTTCCGAGCGTACGTGGAAACTGCGCAACACATACTCATAACACAGTCATTTAGTGGAATTATTTCACCAAATTTTCAATGTAGGCATTTTGTGACCTCTGCTCATGAACACTGTTGTATGATTTTCTTACTCTGTCCTGAACATTGATTTCCCACAGTGACCGCGCCATTGTGCGCCAGATGTGCAAACACACATTTCGGGCAAGATGAGCAAAATGACAGCTGTACTGTTCATAAGTAGGTGTGCAAAATGGCAATGTTGAACATTTTGAGTGGAACTATTACAAACTTTTAAAGTTACGAGTGTGAGTGGAAACTGCACAATGCACGCTTGTAACATAGTCATTTTATGGACTTTTGTCACCAAATTTTCAACATAGGCATTTTAGGACCTCTGCTCTTGAACAGTGTTACTGTGATTTTCTTAATCTGTCCTGAACACTGATTTCCCACAGTGACCGCGCTATTTTGTGCTGGAAGTGGGAAAACACATTTCAGTCAGGACGTGAAAAATGACAGCTGTACTGTTCATAAGGAAGTGTGAAAAAAATGCCAATGTTAAAAATCTGGAGTGAAAATATTATAAATTTGTGAACTTACGAGTCTGCGTGGAAACTGTGCAATGCATGCTCATACCACAGTCATTTTTTTTGAATTGTTTCACCAAATTTGCAACATAGGCTTTTTGAGAGCCCACCTCATGAACAGTGACATTGTCATTTGGTTAATTGGTCCTGAAAGGTGATTCTGCGCAGTGACCGTGAAATCACCTTTTGGGACAGAATAACACCATGATAATGTATGAATTTATGAGTAGGAGTCCCAAGAACCCCATATTGAAAATCTGGTGCCAAAAGTCAAAAAAATGGCTGAGATATCCACATACAGTAAGTTGAAAAAAAACCATTTATGCCATTATACAGCTTACCGGCATTTCTTCAGTTCGCGGTCGGCTTTGAAGAAGCGCAGGCCGTGTCCCGATCCACGAATTATCGAGCCGGGCTCTGGAGGCAAAGTATGGGGTGAGGGTGAGATATTGGGGTGCACAGAGGGTGGGTCTTGAGGGTTGGGGGTGGGGGCAAGAGACTCAACGAGGGACCATTTTCTTGTTTTTTACAGGAATAAAAAAAGACTCCTCAGGACTTTTGGCACACTGGGGTGGGCTCCCAGCATGCCACCTGGATGTTTGTTGGGGAGGAGTGGAGATGACAGGGATTGGGCACCCCCGTCAGCTATACAGTGTGCTGGGGGAGCGCATAAACACACTGGGGTGGGCTCCCAGAACGCTACCTGAGTGTTTGTTGAGGGGGGACTGGAGCTGATTGGGATCTGGCACCCCCTTTGGCCATACAGTGTGCTTGGGGGGGAGTGTGCATGAGCAGAGGGGGATTGGGCACCCCCTCGGCACACAACAAATGGGGGGCACATCATGTCAATGGGGACTGGGCTACCCCATTGGCAAATGAACTGGGGAGGGGACATGCCAACAGGGGGGACTGGGCACCCCCATCGGCTTTAACAGGGACTGGGAGATGTGGGCGGTGGCTGTCCATTGGCTTCATGGGGACTGTGAGAGGTCGACGGAGAAGCCGTCACCAAGTTTATTTTATTTTTATTTATTTATTTAGTTTTTATTGACCGTGTAAGTGCACTAGACAAATCCTGCCTATTTTCAGGCACGACCCGGGGGAGGGGGATACAGATGAATGCCAACTGACTTTGAACCAGATTAAGCTGTTGGTGGTATTTTTAGTGAATGAGGGAAATTTGGCCAGGACACCGGGGGAATTCCCCTACTGCATTGCTGTCAGTACAGGGAACCTATGGCCACTGCAATGGCCAGTCCAGACTTGCAGTCAGAGAGGATGGAGGTGCAAGCTTTGCAGGAGACTGGAATCTCTCAGACAGTTCATGGTATGGAACTTGAGCATTTGGTGGAGAATCTATTAAATTTGGATGAAGAAGGTCATACTAACATACTATTTGCCAGCAGATTAGGCCTTACGATCTATCAAGTCTGCTCGAACATTAGATCCTTAGTTGGGTGCCGAGGCCTTCCCATCCCTTGTGCTCCAGAAACCCCTATCATCCATCCCCACCCCCCTGGGACAGGCCATCATCTGATACATCCACTTTCTGTGTCTGTCCCACCCTCTCTTGAAGCCCTCCACTGTGGATCTCTGAACCAGCTCGCCAGGCAGTGCATTCCAGGGTCCACCACCCTCTCAGTGAAAACCTCCTCCTCTTCCCCCACCCTTCCACCTTCCAATTTCAAACCATGCCCTCTGGTGATACCTCCCTGCTTTAGTCTAAAGATCCCCTCCATGTTTACCCTATTTATTCCCTTGAGGTATTTGAAGACCTCAATCATGTCCCCCCTGTCTCTCTTCTCCTCCAGTGAAAACAGGCAGAGCTCCTCAAGTCTGTCCTCATACATCAAATCCCCTAGCCCTCGTACCATCTTAGTTGCCCTCCTCTGTACCCTCTCCAGGAGCTGTATGTCCATCTTCAAGTGTGGTCTCCAGTACTGTACACAGTACTCAAGGTGTGGTCTAACCAGTCCATTGTACAGCGGCAGAATCACGTCCTTGCTCCTAGAGGTGATCCCATACCCAGTTGAATTTTTTTCTACGGAGGATCTCACTGTTAATATGAAAACTGAGGAAAAGGTCACAAACATTAAAGGTTCATCAAAAGACGCTGAGCTAGCATTACGATTAATTTTGCAAAAAGAAGAACAGAGACATGCCCTGGAAAAATGCAAACTACAGGCTAAACTCGAGGAGTTGCAACGTTTAGCTTTAAGTGTCAGCCCAGCGGAGATGCCTGTCAGTGAAACCTCTGATGCAGCAAGATCAAAGGCCCAGCTGGGGCATGGTAAGTCAGTCACTGTTTACACTGTTTCTTCAAAAGTAAAAGGGGAGAGTCAGCTGGCTGGCAGTTTAAACACAGATGGATTTAAACGTGTGCCTACAGTCAAGTCCCTCAGCCAAAAGCAATGAAATAAATAAGACTAATATTCAAAGTGTGAATGTTCCAATGCCTATTGAAGTAAATGAGAATATAATTATTGACACTCACCAAAACCAAAGGATTAAACCACTGTCTAAAACTTCGGGCTTTGTGGCCTTTCCAGACGTTCAGGCGGCTGTCAGGTTTCAGACAAACAATCTGGAATCTCAAGCAACAGCCACACAGTTTTCTTTTACAAATCTGACAATAACAGGTGAAAAGGATTTAAAAAAAGATAAAAGACTTGCACAAACTTTGGCTAACAGACATTTAAACATTGAGTCTTTAAAAAATGAACCGTTAGCGACTAACGAAACAGCTGAGCTACTAGACTCAACATGGACTCCGGGTAAAGCATTGTCTCGGTCAGGTTGGAAGCAAAACCCTGCTGGGACTTGGGTCCCGGATCCAGAGTGGGACGATAAACTACCATGTACTCCCTCTTCCTCAACTTGGGTTCCAGGGCAGGATTCAAAGCAAATATCAAATATCCCCAAAGATCATGAAGTATCTTGTCCAAAGTCTGCAGATGTACCAATTCCTCAAAATAATTTAACTGAAAAACCTCCTCAGGTGGTGGGAGCTGAACCCATAAAACTTACTGGATCAAATGAAAAGGATTTTAATAGTGATATGGTACCCCAAAATGACCAGAATCAAGATCAATTCACACATAAACAACCTTTATTGTCTGAACTGTTTGCAAACATAAAGAAAGAAGCTGCTCCCAGGAGGAACGCAGTATGAATCTGTTACAAAGGTGGCATGGAGGACAGGCCTGACAGATATTTTGTTGTAAAATCTTACTTAAGGAATCTTTAAGGTTTTCTCCCCGGGAGGTGTTTGCTTTTATAAACATTTCGGGAGAAGACAATTTCGACATAAGTTTTCATTCGGCCCATTTTTTAGATCTTTTTTGGAAGCGTTATACCCAGGTGAAATATTCCCCCATTTGGACCCCTTTTGTAGTCATTCCACTTTCTAAACCTCTGGTTAAATTCATTACAGTAATGTTCCAAAATTAGGGAGTTCATGTGGCTGATATTTCATATTGGTTGTCACAAAGATGTGAACTTTTGGGAGACCCTGAGGCTATTCTGGATACTGAGCTATTTTGGACAGGGGGGTGGAGATACAAGGTAAAATTACAAAGCACAGATTCCGGCATTTTACATATTCCTAACTCTTTTATATTGGACAGGGAAAAGGGGGTATGTTTCTACGCCGGGCAGCCCCGAGCCTATTATAAATGCAGTTCACGTACCCACATTTCTAGTACATGTGATAAGCCAAGATGTGCGAATTGTGGGAGGTGGGACACAGTTCTTTCCAATGTGCATCTCACACAGAATGTGATCTTTGCGATGATGTAGGGCATGCCCTTAAGGACTGCCCATGGGCAGCAAAAAATGCGGCTTGTAATGTTAGCCCTGACCTTCTCATTCAACAGGCACAAGATATAGCAGAAGTACCTGGAAAGCCTCACCAGGATGAGATTAATAAAGATGCAATCCACTCTACTGAAATTATTAATCTATGTGACCATAAAGAAGGTAAAGAAAGGAAAGGTTTGCAGGTTGAAGTCAAGGACCCATTCCCCATCCTCTCCCTTCCCCCCCCCTCAAGTGTTGGATCTGGAGGCCTTACAGCAGGAGGTTTTTACCCCAGTTTGTTATAGGGACCCTGCACAGGACAGTGTACCCTTAGCATTATCCCCACCTCAGAGGTGTAGATCCTCTAGGAATCTAAGGTCAGCCAGCATTCCCCTTCCTCCTACTTCCCCTTCTGAAAGTGTCAATTCAAATAACCCTTTTGCAGTTTTGGCACCAGAATGGGGGGATTCAGACATGGATCAAGAGGAAGGCGATAGTAATCCAAGAAATCAAGACATGGAAACACAAAAAACGGGGTTTGTAGGGTATAAAGGGAAAAGGAAAAAAAGAAGAAAAAAAAGTTGATCACTATGCAGGCTTAAAAATCACAATTTATGGCTAATTTAAAAATTGGATCACTAAATGTGCACAGTCTTTTGAATTCAGGAAAACGACAGATGGTGTTTGAATGTATCCATAGGTTACATTTTGAAATCTGCTTTTTTCAGGAAACTTGGGCCTTTTCCATTTATAATATCAGAAGTTTCCAGGAAGACTGGATTTGGGGACCTTCTTATTGGTCTTTTGGACAAGATACTGCAGATGGGGTGGGGATTTTATTTAACTCATTTTCATTTCATTTAATAAAATTGGTAGACATTTTTCCCCGAAGAGCCTTGTTATTAGATGGGATTTGGAAGAATAAAACATATAGACTGATTAACATATATGGTCCACAGCTGAAAGCAGGGAGAGTGGCACTATTTAATGCTGTAAAACCATACCTAATGACCACTCACAACATAATTCTCTGTGGTGATTTTAACTGTGAGACACCTTCATATACTAAAACTAAGAAACCAAAGGCTAAAATATATTGTGATTCTAATGCACTTTTAGAATTGATATTATCAGCCAATTTGATTGATTGTAACAATTTTAGGAAAAAAGGACATCATTTTACCTTTAAAAAGGGCAATACCAAGTCCACCATTGATTATGTTCTTGTTTCTAAAAATTTACCTATAGTCGAAATGGAAACTTGTCCTGTGGAATTCACGGATCATGTATTATTAATTGTAAATCTTTATGATATTCCTGCGATTAGACCCCTTTCTACCAAATGGAAATTGAATGTAAAAGCTCTGGATGAACCATGGGTCCAACAAAGTATAAGAGCTATTATCAGTGCAAGATGTTCCGTATGTTTTTTATATGCAGATATCGGACAATGGTGGCTGGATACCAAACAAGATTTTCAAAATTGGTTAAAAAAAATATGGGAAACACACAGAAAATAGTACATTTTTGAAATATCTCTCTTTGCATCAACAGTTATGTAAGTTATTTACTTGGTCAAATACTTCTAGATTTAATTACTCAGACCAAATAAAAAAGATAAAACTGAAAATGTTATCGTATCAATATGACAGAGCAAACACTTTGAAAGTGCTATTTCAAAATGGGATAAAAAAAATCACCAGCGGGGGATCCCTTTCAAGCATGTAGAGCCATAAGGGATAATACTGAAATGGAAGCTCTTTATGACTCTCAGGGGGTGTTGCAGAGTTCGGAAAATGATTTATTTTTTATTATTAGAAATCATTGGGCAACACTGTCACCTGATGGATGTCCCACAGTTCAGGACACTGAGGCTTATTTAAGTCAAATTCAGGCTTCTCCTGTACCTTCTGAATTACTACAAAATGGAACCAATATTACCTCTCAAGAAATTAAATTGGCCATTCAGAAAATGTTACCGGGAAAATCTCCAGGGTTGGATGGGTTGCCCATTGAATTCTATAAAAGGTTTAAGGATGAATAATCTGAATGTTTTGTGGTTGTTTTTGGTTATTTTTCAAAAATGAATAAAATTCCCTCTCCCTTTTTAGATGGGCTATTAATGTACCTTTTCAAATCAGGTAATAGACAGAGAATCTCTAACTGGAGACCCATAACTATATTAAATTCAGATTACAAAATTTTAGCACATATTTTGAATAATAGGTTAAAACAATTTGGGGAACATGTTATTTCCCCTGTTCAATATTGTAGTTTACCTTCCCGTAAAATATAATCAGCTTTAATGGTTGTAAGGGATGTAATTGAACATCTATCACTCTCAGGTCAACATGGTACACTTATCACAATAGATCAAGAAAAAGCATTTGATAGGGTATCTCATACTTATTTAATTTTGGTTTTACAATATTATGAGATTCTGAATTATTTAAGTTTATCAAATTAATTTATAAGTCAACAACTGTATATCCAATCATACGAAGGTCAGTGAATTTTAACTTTAAGACCCAGCTCGGGGTACATCAAGTTTGTCCCCTGAGTCCACTGCTTTATGTGTTTTCCCTAGATCCATTTTTGAGATTAATAACTGTTAATCCTAAATGGAGAGGCATTCAAGGCATTGGCATACAGTCAGCTATCAATGCCCAAGCCTTTGCAGATGATTTATGCCTATTTTTCTGGGATATCTCTCAATTTCCAAAGTTTTTAAAAATCATGTCCGATTTTACTGTAGTGTCAAATTCTAAAATGAATATCACTAAAAGTCATGGTCTGTATATAGGAGTAGGCTACCCAGGGTATCACATTCGGACCCCCAAATATGGCCTTGTTCAATTGGAAAAATCCTTGAAAAAGGTAGAATTAAAAGTATTTAAATGGAAATCATGGAGTATGTCAACATTAAAATGTATTCAGCCAATAAAAAAATTTTTGGTTCCAATTTTACTTTATGTGGCAATGTTGCATCCCCCACCAAAAATGTTAGAGACTAGACTAAATGGTGTGTTTTTTTCAGATGCTATGGGGTAACCAATTAAACCCTATCTGAAGGTGTTTTACATGTCTCCCAATTAATAAAGGGGGTTTAGGCATGTTAGACCCTATAGTTTTTTTTTTCACACTCTGTTTATATCACAGACAGTTAAATGTGGACTAGAGCCATTAACCTCGACATATAGGATATGGTGTAGGTTAACTTTGGAAAAGTACTTTAGGGTGTGGGAGGCGGTGGCCCCATGATTCGGGACTTTTTTGCATGTACCAGATTTTTTCAAATCAGCTGCTTCAAAATTATATATATGGAATCTTACAAAATTGGATATTTTGTCCCAATCTGGCCATAAGTTGTATCAAATAGTACTAGGTAAAATATATCCAAATGAACCTAGCTTTAAATTTTGCACTCCGGAAAAAAATAAATATGTTTTAGCTCAATTCGTTAACCCTAGAATCCCACCTCGGATGTGGGAACATCTATAGCTTTCCGTTTACGGTAAAACACAGGTGAGGGGGAATGCTAAGCATAAGGCCATGGAAGAAAGGAACTGTCCTTATCCAGATTGTATTCATTTAGAATAAACCATGGAGCATTATTTATTCTCCTGTTCCTATTCTAAAACTTTATGGGGTTATTTAGCTAATGTATGGAATATGCCCTGGCTCAACACTATGTCTTATGAATTATGTGTATTAGGCCAGTATGCCTTTTTGGACTCTAGGTTTCATCCAGATACTCTTGCTATATTTTTGTGTTGTTTAAATTTTTATTTATGGCAGGCAAGATGTAGTTCAGTACTACGTCAGAATAAAATGGCCTTTGAGACTGTTAGGACTTTAATAAGGGAGGCTATGTGGCATGTATATGAGAAAGATGTAACTTATTCAATGCCTTGACAAGTTCAAAGATAGTGAAAAGGTTTTTCATTCTTTATTAAATTTAAGTAAGGAGACTAAGCATTTTTGTTTAAGAATTTTGTTTAGCAATTTATCTATTTGTTTAATGGGGAATAGGTTATGGGAAAAACGAGAAGTGAGGTGAGAGGGGAAAAAGGATTTTTGTTTTCTTTTCTTCATGATTGTTTAAGATTATTTACGTTTGTCTTCTTTTTCCCCTTTTATGGAATGTAGCTTATGTATTGATTTTTTCTTATGTTTTTTATGCCTGATTTTTTGTTAAAAATAAAACTATCCTTACTTTTTTTCAAGAAGTGCCATGGGATCTTTAACATCCACCTGAGCTACCACCAATCCAGGCAGATGGGACCTCGGTTTAATGTCTCATCTGAAAGACGGCACCTCAGAAGTACAGCACCCCTCTCATGCTGCACTACAGTGTCAGTACTGGGATATTAACCCAAGTGCCAGATGTGGGAACTGAACCCACAGCCCTCTGATCTTCCAGCCTCAGAGGTGAGTGTGCTACCTACTGAGCCACTGACACTGACTTATTGAAAGGGGACACTAGACTATGCAGCTGTAATTGGCTGCTGCAGTTAGGGACCACCCCACAAACACAGCTGATTGTTCAGTGATGAGGCACTCCTTGATTACAGCAGTCAATTTCTTTGAGCATAGTGGCACACTCTTTAACTGCTGTCATCGACAGCATGCTCCTCTATTGGCGTGGCAAAGACCAGCCCCAAAACAGACTGATGCCATTTGCCACAACACTGCCACGCCTTCTCAACCTGCTACTGAAGGAAGCTGATGCAATGTCTTTCTTGCACGTGTGCGCAAGCACACACAAAAATGGTCTAATCCAGTTTAAATTAAGAAGCTACCCAAGACTGGCCTCTCAACAGAGCTGGTGGAAGACCTTAAGTTTTGTTTGGAGAGATAACTATCAAAGAACTTGACAGGTGATGGATTACAGCTGCTCTCTGTGATAAGCTTTGGCTGTTACCAGCTATGGCCAAGAGAAAAAAAAATGCAGATTGGTTTTGAAAAGTACATTCACTAGAATGGAAGTAAGAAACTTTTATCCATTGCAACAATGTTTTAAATCCCATTTAGATCAAACTACATCACCTGATAGGGGATCTGGTAATTGGTTAAATGGCTGAATTTAGTCTGCAGCATCTATACCAGCCTTGCTATCTGTAGAACATTGTGGTATCAAAACTATTATGAATACTACAAAGTTGTTTAGTCTTAAATGAAAGCTAATATCATGACCAGTCCAGATATCTGACACTTAATTAGGTGCCTGAAAGCAATGAGTTGTCGCTTCAAGTAAAAGTTTTTTTTTTTCCACAAGCTGCAAACATCCTGACTTCATACAAAGGGACTCATCCTCAGAAGGAAGTTTTTCAACTTTATAAACTCTGTGAATATAGTAGCTAAGAAAGAGACATATCCATTGGAACTGCAGGAAATATAGATTAAGCCTTTGTAAACATTTTTAGGAAATCTACAAGAAAATAAGTTTTATAAAAGATGTTATAAACTATGACCATTATATTGAAAATAATCCTATTATGTGTGGTATCTAATTAATCCAAACTCTCAAGCTGGACAAGAAAATATAAGTTTCATGTTTGTGTAAAAATGCCTCTGGATGCAAGACAGAGAAATGGTTTTAAACAAAGATTTTGTTCTAAGCTGAGTGACTTTCTGAAAAAAGTAGTTCTTGGGAGGAGTGTAAAACCACACCTACACCATCTGCAAGGACCAGTCAGAACTGGTGATGATGTCACTCTGAGTCTGAGAGATATACTTAAATCTTCTGTCTACCCAGAATTTTTGAAATCTGGGAGCTGTATGGACCTATGCCAGTTGGACTAAGTAATTTTGTTGTTTTTAAGACTTCTGCTAGGCCTGAAGCCTGAACCATGCCTACCTGTTGATGTTGGACCAGCATTTGTTTAAGCCATTGATGAGTCCACCAGAGGTGCTGAGGACAAGCCTGGAAGCTGAGACAAAATTGCAAAAAGGGCCAGCTACAAGAACAGTTTGTTACAAAAAGGACCTTTTCCAATACAGGATGAAGCATAGAAACATAGAAGCTGACGGCAGATAAGGACCACAAGGCCCATCCATTCTGCCCATTTTTCTACCTTATGAATGTGCCATAGGCCTTTACTCTGTCAATGGCCTATCTATTCATACTCATCTCTATTGCTCCCTCATGCCTATCCCATGCCTGTTTGAAGCCCTGCACTGTATTCATATTCACCACTTCCTGAGGTAGGCCGTTCCATGCATTCACCACCCTGTCTGTGAAAAAGAACTTCCTCACATTACCCCTTAATTGGCCTCCCTCTAATCTCATGCTGTATCCTCTTGTTCTGCTGTTTTTCTTATATTGAAACATGTTAGACTCTTTTACCTTGTTAATGCCATTAAGATGTTTGAATGTTTAGATCATATCACCTCTCTCCTTCCCTCCTTTGCTCTAGGGTATACATATTGAGCTCCATTAATCTATCCTTATATGTTTTCTGATGCAGTCCCTGCACCATTTTGGTTTCCCTTCTCTGGACTGCCTCCATTTTGTTAATGTCCTTATGCAGGTGCGGCCTCCAGTACTGCACACAGTACTCCAGATGTGGCCTAACCAGTGTCTTGCAAAGAGAGATTATTACCTCCCTCTTATGACTTGTGATATACCTACTAATACACTCCAACATCCCTCTAGCCTTACCTACTGCTTTAGTGGTTTGCTAGGATGATTTCAGGTCATCTGTGATGATGATGCCCAAGTCTATTTCTTCCCTTGTGATTGCCAGCAACTCTCCTCCCAACCTATAGATAGCTTCAGGTTTTCTCTTCCCTATGTGCATGATCTTGCACTTCTTTGCATTAAACCCCAGTTGCTACTCTTCTGGAAAAACTGGCAAAATGGTCAGATCTCTTCTCATTCTGCCCACCCCATCTGGATCATCTACTCTGTTGCAGATCTTGATGTCATCTGCAAACAGGCAACCCTTACCCTGCAGTCCATCTGCAATGTCACTGATGAAGATATTAAAGAGGACTGGCCTCAGGACTGATCCCTGAGGTACCCCTCTTGTGACTTGCGTCTCTTCTGACTGTATACCATTTACCACCACTCTCTGTTTTCTGCCTGCCAACCAGTTTGCTACTCAGTTGACCAACCTCTAACCCACCCTGAGTCTACCCAGCTTATTAATCAATCATTTATGTGGAACAGTATTGAAAGCTTTGCTGAAGTCAAGGTAGGTGACATCAACTTCACCCCCTTGGTCCACCACTCTGGTTATCCAGTCAAAGAAATCTATGAAATTAGTTTGACAGGACCTTCCTGTTGCAGATCCATGCTGTATTGGATCCTGTGCTCCTATGAATTCCAGGTGTTGCACTATCCTTTCCTTAAGGAGTGCCTCTATAATCTTGTCCACTACTGAGGCAAGACTGACTGGGTCTGTAGTTCCCTTCCTCCTCCCTGCTACCACATGAGCCCTTCTCCAGTCTTCTGGGAACTCTCCTATGCTCAGAGACTCTCTAAACAGTTCTGCTAATGGCTCAGCTAGTTCCATCCTTAGCTCCTTTAGTACCCTGGGATGTATGTCATTAGGTCCTATTGCCTTGTCTACCCTGAGTTTAGCCAGCTCTTGTAGGATCCTTTCTTTTGTGAAGGGACTTGTGCACACCTCCCTCCCCCGTGTCCATGGTGCTGAGCTGTGGGCACTGCCCTACCTTCTCCTCAGTAAATACTGAGCAGAAGTATCTATTTAGGATAGATGTTTTTCCTTGGTCCTCCTCCACACACTCCCCCTTATCCCCTTTGATCTTAGCAATACCCCCTCTGGACTTTCTCCTTTCAGTAATGTATCTATAGAAAGTCTTGTCCCCTTCTTTCACTGTCCATGCTAGTGTTTCCTTGGTTTGGGCCTCTGCCTGCCTTACTGCCTGCCCTTCTTCCCTTAGGGAAGTTTGGTATGCCTCCCTATCTTCGTCCTGCTGCGTTCCCTTATACTTCCTGAAGGCCAACATTTTTTGGCTCTGATCTTTTCTGCTACTGTTTCTGAGAACCAAAGTGGCTTCCTCCTTCTTTTGCTCTTGCTTTTCTCTCTAACTCAATGGGATGTTGCTTCAAGAATTGCATCCTTAATGCTTACCCACTTTGCCTGTACCCTCTCAACTGTATTTCATCTTGCCAGGGTTAGCTTAACTCTGTTGGCCATCTTATCAAAGTCAGCTCCTCATAGTTTAAATACTGGACATCCTAACTAGAGTAATGTTTTGGAATTTCTGCTAAAGCTAAGCATGGACAGAGACTAACTGTTAAATTCATCAGCCAAAGCAAGTCTGCAGTGCTGTTTGACAACAGATGCGTCCAACGCCCGGGTACAAGTGGAAATTAATTGATAAACAGAAACAGTCATAAAATCCAGCTACCAAACAAAAACTTTGCTATCCTTAAGAAAATCCTTTTTCTACAATCTACTGAGGTGGTGAAATGATCTACTGTTGTGCTGTGAAACTGTGGTATCTAGTTGTCTGATTTTTCTGCCACTATCCTAACAGGTGACTTTTGATGATTCATGATGTCTAAAGCCAGGACGAGCCAGTCTGCACTGCTGAATTGATGCCAGAAGAGTCCAGAGTCCCAGGTTCGAGAGTGAGAAAGGCAAAAGACAAGGACTACAGCCAAGCCAGCTACCACAGAACTTTCATCATCCAGAATTAGAAATTCTCACCAAGATTTTTAAAGTTAAAAGGAAAGAAGACCCAGCAGCAACAATTAACCATAAGTTTAAGTATCATTTTAATCATTTTAATTTTAATATTTTAATTTAGGTTATCTGAGGAGGTAACAACGTTAACTTAACTTTTAAATACAAAATCTTGGGATATAGTTTAAGCTTGAGTTTAAATTAAAGATCAGTATTCTTGCATGACAAAGTATTGAAATAAGTTTAAATATAAATAATCCAATCGATAACGTAAAGAGATTGCAAGTTCTCATACTAAAAGGTTATGAAAAATACAAAGCATACTGAAAGCACAGTATATAACCAATACCATTTATTGTGTTGAACCTTGCTCATTTCTTAGTTGTGTTGTTTATTTTCTGAAACTTGTTTTGTTTTGGTTTTATTTCTTTGTTTTGTTTTATTTGATTTTCTGAAACCTTTGTTTTATGTTTGCATTATTTTTATTATGCTTGATATTTATGCAAATTAGGGATATTTAGAATGTGTGTACAGGTATTAATAAAATTTATTTTTCATACTTCTTGATGTGGCAGAAACATGTTTTACCATTATCTAGAACTTTTTACAATGGGCAGAGTATAACATTTGAATTTTATAATTATTTATATGATTTTTAAAAATGTTGTGGTGTGAGGCCCTAGGCATGTCCAAGTACCTATCATAAAAATTGCTATTCTGACCTATTTTTACAACACAAATGGGGCCTCATCTGGGATAATTATTAGTACATAATAGTCCACACTCTGGAGTGTATGAAAAATAGATATTATTGTTATTGTTTGCAATGTTACTGAATTGCAGAAATAATATTTTTCTATTTTGCTTTTCTTTGAGTCTGAAGTTACCAGTAAACAAAATGAAGGAACTAAAGTCTGAATTTAAGCAAGATAGATTCCCTGGCTAACAGTACAAGCTGCAAGAAAAAGACTTTTAAATTAGTTCTTTGGTTTTAAATTCTGTTATATAAGCATTGCTACTTAATTGTTGTTAAAGTTTGATAATTAGTATTGCAAAGTCATAACAGCCTTAACTGTGAGTGCAGATGTTCTTAACACTGAGACAGTAATTTATACTCCAGCACAACTGATTTTTTATTAAAGGTAAAAATGAAAAGATAGACAAGCTAGAAGAAATGTTGGAGAATAAATCTTTTGAGTGTGGTAAACTTACAGGTCAGGTTGAAATATTGCAGAAACTGTTAAAAGAAAGTAAGCAGGACTGTGTGGCTTTATAAAGTGACTTATTTGAAGCTAGACAATGGCAGAGGCAGTGTTTAAATCTAGAAAAAGAAAAAGTTGAACTAGCAAATGCTTATGAACAGGTTAACAAAGATTTGGTTTAATTAAAGGAAAATATGAGAGTTTAAAGAGTAAAAGTCAAGTTGGGAAAAATTTAAAAGTATTTAAGGGGTTAGACTGTAAGGCTGACTCTGGTATGTCATCAACTGTTTCCAAAAATGATACCCATGGCAGGCATTGATAAGGAAAGTACAAGAGGTGCACTTGCTGTGAGTAAGCCTGCTGCTTTTTCCAAAAATTATACCCATGGCGGGCATTGCTGAGGTATGTATGAGAGGCGCAGCTGCTCTGATTGAGCCTGCTGGTGTTTCCAAAAAGTGCACCCATGGCAGGCATTGCTGAAGCAGGTATGAGAGGTGCAGCTACTGTGAGTGAGCCTGCTGCTGCTGTTTCCAAAAATTATACCCATGGTGGGCATTAATGATGTAGGTACAAGAGGAACAGCTGCTCTGAGTGAGGCTGCTGCTGTTTCCAAAAATTATACCCATGGTGGGCATCAAAGTTACATAATATAAAACTAATGATTGACAAAAGAAAACTACCAGTGTCAACTGACAGTGAAAACTGTCAGTGGCTCAGTAGGTAGCACACTCACCTCTGAGGCCAGGAGATCAGAGGGATGTGGGTTCAGTTCCCACATCTGGCACTTGGGTTAATATCCCAATACTGACACTGTAGTACAGCATGAGGGAGGTGCTGCACTTCTGAGGTGCTGTCATGAGGATGAGATGTTAAACCAAGGTCCCATCTACCTGGATTGGTGGTAGTTCAGGTGGATGCTAACGATCCCATGGCACTTATCAAAAAAGAGTAGGGAATTTTTTTATTCAAAACTTAAAACAAAAGGTACAACATTGTATTACTTCATACACAATCTTAATAAAAGAAACAAAAACATAAATAAATATTACATCATACATAAACTTCAAATCATAAGTAATCCATATTACAGAACCCCCTTCCCATCCCCACTAAGAAAGTAGGGGTAAATTTTGTTTGGATAACGAAAGTGTTCATAAAAAAAAATACATATACTAACTTGAATGCTGTAACTTAAATATGCCCAAAAGAAGCTTCATATGAATAATCTTAATCTCAGAAAGCAATAACAAGAAAATGACATCATCTGATTTTATCTTGCATAAATGGTACCTTACTCCATCAAATTTCCTATACTTTAAAATACATATATCATTTCTCAAACATGCATTGCTTAAACAATTCCTGCTCAGTAATATGGATGGCAGTTTCGGGATCCTGATCTATTTGTTGTAAAACAAACTTACAGTGAGACTGCCATAAAATGAACTTTATAAAGGCAAATATAAGCCTAAGCAATCCCTAATTATGCCCCATCCTCCCCAGACTAAATCCCCCAACCACTTCTTGATATGTGACAGCCTTCCAACATGAGTTGCCCCATTTTACTGCCAACTATGCCCAGAATTCTTGTACATAAGGGCACTGAATAAAAAAATGCTGCACGGTTTCCTCCTGTGCGTTACAACTAACTCTGGGGCACATCCGTTCCTCCTAGATTTTATGTTTAGCATTCCCTTTAACATACAACCATCCATGAGAACAAAGCCACATAACATCCCATAACCTTGGAGGGATATAGGGGTCCTTCAAGGACTCCATAACCCTAACATAATAGTTTTGGGGAATATCTTTAAACTTAACTTGGGAAGAGTAGGGCTGTGTCTGTATTATGTCATACACCTCTTTACTAGATTGTTTTTGTACAATATAAGGTGTCAATTTCCATTTTTTTAAAAGCTGGGTGAAAAAACACACACTCTGTTTCTACCTGAGCCTGTATTATCCCGTTTACCCCACACCTGATAGAGAGGGTCAAACCATGTCCTTGCAAATATAGTCCATATAGACATACTGGGCCTGGAAAAACCAGACATATGTTAATAGAAAAAAACACTGTAATAAAAAGTGACAGGGTTTAACAAATTTAGCTCCCCTTTATCCACAGGTAGATATAAAATCTCCCTTTTAATTGGACTCAAACTTTTACCCCAAATTACTTGAAACATTAAACTTAAAAGGGGAGTTTCCAACACCTCTGTAACACGGTATATGGCACTAACAAAAAAATCAGAAACAGAAAAGGTTTTTACTATAGCCATTGTTTTTTGGATTGCTGCCAACTCCTCCAAAGGGCCACTTTGGAAGAGGCTACCTCCATAATCTTGGACCACTTTAACTTCCCATTATCACCCCTCCCAAACCAAAGTCCTAAAACCTTAACCAGATCTTTAGAAACTTTTATCCCTTGAAGATGTCTTAGCTGTGGAGTGCTATCACTAGGGATAAACCACACTTTTCCCCTTATTAACCTGAGCCCCCACTATTTTTGAGTATTGCTCAATCAACTGCAGAACCCATACTCCCAATCTCTGATCTGCTACAAAAATGCAAACATCATCAGCATAGGCCACAACTCTAGCTTCTAAAGACCTTCACCCAGGTTTAATACCCCTTATACTCTCATCTTGTTGGAGGAGCCTTAACAAGGGGTCTAAACAAAATATATATAACAGGGGGCTAAATGGGTACCCCTGTCTCACCCCCCCTTGTGATATTGATATATGACCCTAACCCCCCATTTACTAATGGAATGGCAATTGCCTTCCCATAAATTAATTCTATCCATGCTACAAACTGTGCTGGAATACCATAGCTTGTTTACACCATGGAAATAAACTGGTGAAGAACCCTGTCAAATGCCTTCTCTTGATCCAAAGACATTATATACCCATTCAAGGCCTCTTCCTTTCCTTGTTCAACTAATTCTTTTACCAGCAGCAGATTCTGTTTAATAGAATGACTTGGCACTGAACAGTTCTGAGCTGCAGAAATTAGTACAGGTGCTATGCTTACTAGCCGATTTGAAAGTATTCTCATAAATATCTTATAATCAACATTTAATAAACTCAAAGACCTCCAATTATCCAAAACAGATTGATCCTCCCCTTTGTGTAACAGGATTTGAACAGCAATGCAAAAATGAAAATCAACATCCAAATGATCTAGTACCCAGTTAAACACTACCACCAATATTTCCTTTAATAATGCTCTAAAAGTTTTATAAAATTCTGAAGGTAAACCATCAATACCAGGGGCAGTAGCCCCTTTTAACTTGTTGATTGAAAGGTCTACCTCTTCTTTAGTAATTAGATCTATAAGATTAGATACCTCTGATTCTGGAATGCTAGGGACATCAAGAGAGGAAAGAAAATCTGTCACTATATGTCTTTCCAGACAGGGGGCAGTATACATGTCTGCTAAATACCCCATAACAGTGTCCAAAATTTCTCAGCCAGTAGAAACCTGGATCCCTTTTTTTTGCTCCCCCAGCTCCAGGCTGGCCTCTCCTTCAGGCCCTCCTATGCCCTCCGAGCTGCACTGCCCTGGTACAGCCACCTCTTCACCCTATATCGCAGTCCTCCCGGGTAACCCCCAGATGTAACCCTTCACCAGGTGGGTCCCCCTACTCTGAGAGGGAAGACACTGGGAAGGTGGCCAGCACCATACTTGCCCCGGGTGCTGTTAGGGTGGTTCGTGCACTGCCCAGGGTCTCATGGCAGCGGGAGCTGGCAACCGTCATCTGGTCGGCCTCCGGGCTCTTTCCCGTTTGCTCCCCAGGGATGTGGCGTGCCACTAAAATCAGGCTTACGCCATCGTTTGCCATGCCCCATTGAATTGTGGGACCCCATGTATTGCCGAGCCCTGGCCTCTGCAAGGTCAGCAATGCGCTGGTCATGTCCCGGCCCTCCCCTCGAGAGAAGGCGAGCAGTCGTCAGATGCTTCAGCCTTCTCTCCCTGGCCGGCCCTCCAGCATCCAAGTCCATTCTGAACCCGGGTCACTGACGTCACAAGTGGAAATCCAACTGCTGCACCAATGGGCTGGCTGTCTGGATCCCTTTTTTATTCTTTACTGTTGTCAAAAACATATCCAAACCACGTTGTGTGCAGCTTTTAAAAGGATCTCCAAAGCCTGTTTTACCAGGAGAACAAATTTTATGTTCATTCAGCAGGGAAGTGGCTCGAGAGTACTGTAGTGCTTCCATCTCCTTCTTTAAATTATTTACTTGATTGGTTAAGTTAATATTCTGTGTATTAATTACTGAATACACCTTTGCTAACTGAGCATAAAGATTAAGATATTTCTCGTAATCATTCGTCCTATTACCTGTAGAAAACCTCTGAAATAAAGATTGTAGTCCTCTTTTTGTCTCCACCCACCAAAAACTAAGATCCTTAACTAATCCAGCAATGAACATCCTTGCTTTTAAGTATTCATTAGTACGTTTAACTAAATCTACTTCTGTTAATGTGGAAGTGTTTAACTTCCAGTAACTGCTCCCATACCAAGGACCAGACACTCCTCCTAACTCCGCCACAAGTATTGCATGGTCCGAAATTTCAAAAGGAATTACCTCGGCCTTATGTATATTGGTACAGCACTGTGTAAATAAAAAATCTGTCCTGGTGGTCTGGGCCCCCCTGTGATATGTATACCCCCCCTCCCGAGAGTGCAGGGTCCTAAAAGAATCCTGTAAATTACATTGGGATATAATAGCCAAAAGACAATTAGAATCACAAAATAACTTTGAAGCAGCAGCCCCTCTGTCCTGCCTGGACACCACACAATTAAAATCACCACCCCAAATAATCTGTTTAGATGTATGCAGATAGGGTTTGATTTTATGGAAATGATCAGCCCTTTCTTTTTTCTTTGCAGGGGCATATAAGGTTATAAGTCTCCAAGCCTCATTATTGTACATAAAATCCAACAACAGGGCCCTCCCAGGCAAAATGTCCACTAATTTGGAAATTTTAAACCCATCACCCTGAAACAAAATTCCAACCCCTTCACAAACATCAATCCCAAAGGAAAAAAAGAAGGCCCCCAATACCAAAGTTTCTGTGCAGCAGTTACCAAAAAAACAGTATTAAGCTTAGTGTCTTGCAACAAATATATGTCACATTGTAAATCATTTAATATTGTAAAAGTAACCAACCTTCTTCTTGCATTCCTAATACTATTAACATTAATAGTGGTAGTTTTTAATTTTTTACCAGTTCCTTGGTTGGAAGACAGGAGATATTATCTATGGAGGTTTTTTAATCTGGTGCTCCTCCTAGTCCTAACACCTACTTTCTTCCTCCTTTCCTCATTTGATCTAGTACTCTGAGAGTCTTCTTCTGACTCAGAGAAGAGAGGGGCCAGTGAGAAGGCTTCAGAATCTCCACCCTGCTCTAACTCTTGAGAGCTGCTAGTCAAAATTTCATATTTATTTACCAAGGGTATCTCCCTTCCAAGCACACAAGCTTTGGCCACCTTGGACCGTGGCTTAGTATTGCTTAATTCCTCTTTTTTTTCTGGTTTATAACTGCAAGGGGGGGGCATACCTTCATATTCCTGCCCTACTTCAGAAGGTACAGTAGTAACTGCTGCTATACTAATATCTTCTTGTGGTGCAGTAGGTACCTCAGGAGTAATACTAGGGACCGCTGGTTCAGAATCAATGCTTACTACTTTATGGGGTGTGGGGGGGCAGAGGAAGCTGGGTCTGTTGGGACCTGGTCAGAATGAGCTTTTTCTGACTGATCTGCAGAGGTTTTCATTGAAACCATATCTTTTTTCTGTGCTTCTCTAATAATATTATCTTGACGCATACGATAATTTCGGTTGTGTGTAGCCCAGGGGCAAGCTCGAAAAGGATGCCCTTCTTCCGTACACAAATGACATTTCAATTCCCCCTGACAATCTACACTATTATGGGCAAAATCAAGACATAAATTACACCTCAGCCTATCACAGGCAGTGCTGAGTTGCATATAAGCCCCACACTTAAAACAAGCCTTTGGTTGCCCAATGTAAAAACAGTGCCCCCTTTCTCTCCCCAGAAACAGACTATTAGGTAAATGCACTGGTCACAAACTATTGTTTCTTATGTGCACCTTATACTTCCAGCCCCCATTCCACAGGTGCTCTTCATCAAATATTGGCAGGGGAAGACCTAATACATCACACCTTTGCTGCATCCAATAAGCAATGGCATGCACAGACACAGTTTCATTTCAAAATACTGTGACATATTTAATTGTAGGTTTTGTTAAAGTAATTGCTGTAAAAGGTAGCCAAATGTTTGTATTTTTTAACCTTTCATACTTAGTCCAGAATCGATCCAAACCTTGGGGAGTAGAAAAACTAATGTCATAAAAACTTGCCCCAGAAATATGAATTAACGCGTGGATCTCATTTGAGAAAAAAACCAAAGAGATTTTTAATAATAGTTTGCCCTCATACAAATGATCTGGTGCAACCTCCAGCCCACCCAAATATTCTAGTCAGACAGCAGTCGAGGGGGGCCCAACCTATGGATCTTTTTTCTAAATTCCTCCCATTTTGATTTAGACTGCTCCCTGAAGTCAGAAATCTGCTGTAAAGGCACCTTTTCAGCATTAGTGTCCTCTTCCCCCTTCTGTTTGCGTTAGACCAAAATCCTCATTTTCAGATAAGGGCATATTCTCAGAGAGCCCAGACAGTTCTATGTCCTTGCTTTCCTGTTTCCCCTCCTGTAACCTCACCTTGTTTGTTACAGGCTCCATAGGTGGCTTTGTACTACTATCCTCCCTCTTTGGAGTATCACTACAATCTTTTTGTCCAGGTATCGGACTGTGGTCTGGATCAGGGAGCCAAATTCCAGCCTCTCCCCTCTTCCACCCTGCATTTACAAGTGAGTGAGCCAGAGAGCTAGGTGATCTTCCTTGCCATTTGGGAGTGCAGATTCACTCTCTCTCTCTGTCCTGCATCTTAAGACAACGTCTGTGGTTTTAAGGTTTTCCACCAGTGCTACAGGAATAAAATCAGTACTCAAGACACACGCTTCAGATCCTATGCCAGGTAGAGCTTCTGTTTCAGTTTCCATAAAAACCTCCTCTGACATTTCTGTCTCTACTGACACTGACTGAGGCAGTAGGAATGCCTTTGATGATTGTGCATCACAGAGCGTTGACACAGAGGCCGCTTCTGCAGTTGAAAAAACTTTTTGTTCTTCAGCCAGTTCTAACAACAAATGTGTTGAATTCTTGCATTTTGAAGATCCAAACTCTCCATAGCTTCAGAAAATGTGTGCACCATATTATGGGCAGCTTCTGTATTAAGGTCCAACAAATCATGTCCCAATGCTCTATTCTGTAGCAACAAATGCTCCAACCAGACCTCATCTTCAGAGAATAATACAGTTGATTTACAAACATTTTCCATTGTGGTTTCTTTCACCGTTTTACTAGGTTCCATATTTTTCTTATTCTCCTGAGCTGGACCTGTGGGTTGGGAGACCTGCACACCCACATGTACACCAGCAGAACGATCCTGCAAGATGTCCTCCTCCTCCAAATCAGGCTGGGCCTCTAGCAATCCAAAGGTAGGAGAGGAGGCCATCTGCCCCTGTCACATCAGCACTTCCTCCTCTTCTGTCCGGCTCTAAACTGGGCTCCTCCAATTTCTGCTCACAGGAAGAAGAGCCCCTTACTGCAGAGTAGGGGAAATTTTTATTAAGAACCAAAAACAAAATACAGCAAAGACAGACAAGAACAATATAGCAATACAGACAGGAAAAGAAAAAAGAAAACAGTATACAATCCATTAATATCAAACAGTGGTAATAAACCTGGCAAATACTGTGATACCCTAAACAAACAACAAATAATACCATCCCACCAGCACAAAAAAAGTATGGTAAAATATGTGATACAAAACTATACTAGCTCACCCACCCAACCAACACTGTGCCATAATCTATTTCCAACAGTAGATCCCACAGAGTGAAATTCATACTCATAAATCTTATCCAGTTCACACTGAATCTGAAAGAAAACTTCTTGCATCTGAATTTCTTTATTTTGAAGAAATCTCAAGCATCTCGTCTGCCAAACTGACCATTTAATACATGCTAAAAGAACAAAAACTGTACTTTGTTGCTATTTATGACACTCACTAGGGATCTGTCCCAATATCAAAACATCATAAAACATAGTGCTAATAAGTGGTTCACCCCACCAAGTCACGAATGCTTGCCAGAAGCCTTGCATATAAATACAATCAAAAAATAAATGCTTGATAGTCTCCAAATGCCCCTGACATAACTGCTCATGACATCCTCTGTCAGCCAGTTTATGCTTTTCATTGTTTTTCACACTCAACTTCTGAAGCCCACAAATCCATATCATATCCTGCATTTTAAGTGGGATTCTAGGTTCTATCACATTAACTAACAGTAAGTCAGTATTAATAGTCTCAGAAACCTGAAATAATGGCTCTTCAACATAGCAAGTATCCACAATAAAATTATAAAAAGACTTTTTCTCATGTGAAATGAACCAACTGAGTTCAATCTTCCACATTCTGATATATTTCAATGTATGTCTGACATAAGATGGGAGTAACTTTCTGAAGAGTGCCATCTACCCCTTCCCCAAGCAGTCAAACATTTATCACCCCACAACTGCATACAGAAAGTCTCCATCTCTACTCTATCCAACAACATAGGTCTAATGGGACTATAAAAAAAAATCCCAAACAGATACACCAAAGGCTGTATCATATTAAGACCTCCTGACTTCCAAGTCCTATAAGTATGGACCTGTTTCACTGGGTTCAACCGGCTACCCCATAGCAACAGAAAAAAAAAAGACTCATTATTTTAGCATGCCTACTATACGGTAGGGGAAACACACGGGAAACATACAAAAAAATAGGGCTATATATGCCCTGAGAAGGAACACCCTTTTCTTTCTTGTCATTTTCCATGACTGCCATTTAATCACTTTCTGATAAGCCAAATCATATACAGTACAGTATTCTAATTCAGTTGCATAGCATCTTGTGTACCATAGTAAAGTCCTAATAAATTCACATTCCCTTTAATGACGGTAATAACAAAATCATCTATCAATAAAGCTGCATCTAACACCAACATTTTACTCTTACTATAACTGATCTTTATAGCAGTGGTCCTCTGTAGATTTTCAATAACCTGAAGTACCTCTTCCCCGAGTCCAAGTCAGCCACTGAAAATATGCAACCATCCGCATATGCTATAACTTTCTGAAATTGAAATCCCTCCTGTGTTGTAATAGGCAAAATCTGTTCATCAGCTTCGATTAATCTCAATATTGGATCTAATCCAAAAACATATAACAAAGGACTCAGTGGACATCCCTGTCTAACACCAATCTTTAGATAAACAGGAATGCCTAGATGCCCATTCATGAGAGGAGTAATCTGTGCTTTTGAGTATAACATTTTCAGGAGACCTATCAGCAAATTAGGGACACCATAATGATGCAAAACAGCCCAAATGTGATTCTGTCATACTGCATCAAATGCCGTTTCTTGATCAAGTGTTAGAAGATAACCTGACAAAGTTTGTTGTAATCCTTGTTCTACTATCTCCCTCATATATATATATATATAAGATTACTAACATTATTTCTTCCAGGGACAGCACAAGTTTGAGTTGGAATTAACAATTTCTGTGCAACTTTAATAGTCTAACCGATAATATTTTAGCCAGAATCTTATAATCGGAGGTTAATAAACTCAATGGCCTCCAATTTCTTATAATTCGTGGATCTCCCCTTTTGTAAAGAAATATAATTACCCCATTTTGCGTACTAGGTGCAAGCCTATTCTCGGACCAAATAGCCTCATAAAGAAGGCGTATCCATGGAAGCAATATGTCTAAAAAAAAGTTATAAAATTCATTAGGTATCCCATCAATACCTGGTGTAGTGTGAACTGACAATTTAGAAACAGCCACTCTGATCTCACTATCAGTAATAGGAGCCACCAACTCTTCCTTCTCCTCCGGTAACAATGGAGGGATTTCTAAATGCTTAAAAAATAAGTCAGGAATCCTTGTAGAATCATCCTGAAATGTGGTCTGCACATGTGTTTGAACTACTTGTTATATCCCCCTGATATCATTCATAACACTGCCAGCATCATCCAACAAAGCAGACATAACAAATCTCCTGGACTCCTGCAAAGAAAGATCATAAGGATTCGCTTGTTGCTTAGTTCCCTTAACCAAATATTTTTGCTGCAAAGAATATCTGTCTTTCTTCAGCTTAAGAAAATTATACATTTTACTTTTAACTTCCATAAGCTTCTGTTGTGCTGTACTACCCAAATCAGTGACCTGAGTTAACAGCTGCATATACTTAGCTGTATATCCCAGATATGTTAAATAGTGATCTCTGACTCGTGTTTTGGACAGTTGAACAAAAAACAGCTTCAAATCCTGTTTTGTATCTTCCCACCACTCAATGGGACTATCATACAGGAAACAAATATCAGATTGTAACTCCAAAGAAGCCTGCATTTGTTCCCTAATAATCTCCTTTTGTAATATGGCAACATTCAATTTCCAATAAGCAAGGCCCATCATAAGCTTTTGGTGATGACCTATCAGGACTTTAACCACCACATGATCTGAAGTCTCCATAGGCAGAACAGTAACCCTTTAAACTAGTAATCCTTTCTGATAATCTATTTGTGAAGACAGAGTACCTTTAAAGAACGTATGTGTAGGTGGTACCTATAAAAGATCATACACATCCTTTAAATTATTTTGCTTAATAACATCATGTAATGTATTAGTGTCACAAAAGACTTTTTGTGACTTCCTACCGGAATCCCTAGAGGCAAGGACACAATTAAAATCACCCCACAATACCAATTTTGAGGAGTGCAAATAAGGGGCAATCCGTTTAAAAAGCAACGACTTATCTGCTTTTTGCTGAGGGGCATAGATATTAATAATACGGTACACACAATTATGTATTATGGCATCTACAAGCGTAGCCCTTCCAGGAGATATACCCAGGACTTGCAAAACAGTAGGATCAATATCAACAAACAATATACCTAATCCAACACATTGATCTTCCCCTAACGACCATAAAGATACACCCCACCTCCAATCCTTTTCTACTTCACATATTTCAGTCAAAGAATGTAATCTAGTATCCTATAATTAAATTACATTCCTGTGACCCTCCCTCAAACTTGCAAAAGTAACCTTTCTCTTTTTCTGTGATTTAATACTATTAACATTAATACTGAGAAAGGCAATACTCTCTGCTGTGAGAAGGAAAAAGAAGCAATCTGTACAAAGGAGTATAATCTACCACTAAATAGAAAAAGTCAAGAGTCACATCACTTCCTTTTTTTTGTTTCTTCGGTTTTGGTTTATCTCCAACACCTACATCAGTCACAATCTCAGCATGTGAGGAAGTAACTGAAGAAATGTCAGAGTCTAAACCATCCTCTTCTCCTTCCTGTTCAAATAACAGGGCATAAGAATTTTGTAATGGGACAGAGTCAGAGTCCACAGATACCTTTTGCACTTCCAAACCTGCCCTCCTAGACTTAGAGTGAGTCACCTGTTAAAAAGTAGTATCATGCTGCAAGTCTGGAGGAGGCATACAAGTCATCTCTGCAACAGTTCCAGAACTTAGACCAAAATACCAATATCATCCTCTCCAGGCAATGGTGTAGAAGGGGCAGGGGGATGACCCTGTGAATGTGATGCAGTACTAGGATGCACCTCTACCACAGTCACATCCTTTTCCAGTACTTCCAACTGTGAAACATCCATTTCTGACTGGAAACCATCAGTATCAACCACTGGTTCCTCATGTCTAGATCTAGCCACTCTCTGAGGCTTGGGGTCCAGAGGATATGACTGCAGAAGCAAATCGTGCATCCTTTGTTTTTCCTTTTGGGCATTAGCCACATAAACATCATGCTCAGCATTAATAGTAGGATCAACATTATTATGGGAGGCCCAAGAACAAGTACAAAATGTATGGCCATGTTCATCACAAAGATTACATCCCCCAGGTCATCTACAATGTGCACCAATGTGACCCAAGTCTCCACAGAGGCCACATTTTTGTTGGTCACAAACATTACTAAGATGACCAAGAGTCCCACATTTGTAACAGGATCTTGGTTGTCCTGGGTAAAATATCACCGCTCTATCCCTCCTAAAAAGAAACAATTGGGGAGGTGCTTCGTAAGACCCTGCTCCAGATGTAAATCAACCATATATTTCCAACCCCCAGTCCAGAGATGTTCATCATCCAGGATGGGACAGTACAATGTTGCTATAACCAGTAGGTAATATCCGCAACATTAACACCCTCATTGTGGAACAACATAGTAATTTTCTTAGACACTGGCTTAGTTAGTGGAATAGCCAAAAAGGACTTCCACAAAGGTGTATTTTTAAGTGCCTGAAACTGTTTCCAAAACCGTTTAAGTCCCACCGGATGATTGAAACTGACATCAAAGGCAGAGTCTCCAGGCATATGTATTAGAGCATAAATTTCATAAGCATAAAATTTCATACTTCCCTTAAGAAGCTCTCTTCCAACAAAATGGCTATTTCGTACCTCAGACATAGGCCCTCTGGACTTCAGTCGGACTGCATTATGCCTAGTTGCACGCTCAATGAGCAATCCAAAAGTGGCAGGAAAAAGCTACTCCTTAACTTTATCATGCCAAACATTATTAGGACCCTGCTGATCCTGTGCAGGCCCTGTTGGAGCATCAGCAGAAAGTGAAGACACCTGCTACTTACCAGTAAGAAAAGAGGGAGGGGAAGGGGGACCACAGTAGAAGAGGGAACTTCTCCTTCTAGTCACTTAATACTGTCCAGGAATAAATCCTGAGCTGTATCAGAAGGGTTCTGTATCCCTAACAATGGGGATTTTTGACCAGATGTCAAGGCATCAGAAACATCTGTAGATATATTACTAAGTACAGCAGGGCCTACAGTAACCACATAAGTCTCCACAGAACCAGAAAGTGCAACAATATTAGCATCCCAGCCTATACCTTCTGAATTTTTCACCCATCCTGCAGCCTCCAAAGCTTTCGATACCCATGCTGCAAGAGCCATGGGTACACCATCAGAAAGCTCAACCCCCGCTGATACCGCAGATAAGGGTGGGGAACTTGCCACTGTCCACACTGAAATACAATTTTTTTTGTCCTTCCCCTGGACAACAGCACCAATACATTTATGTCCCTGTGGAGGGGTTGTGGGATAACAGATGGACCAAACACTGAACTTCAGGTTCAACACACGATCTCTGTGTGATGTTTATTCAAAATACAAGAAATATGCTTCTGCAGTGCCATATTCCTTCTTCAGTACATCAGTTTGCAGCAACAGACTATGAATGTCCTTTCTCTGCACTTAGCCAGCACCTACTGACACTGATCTATGATCCTATTCACTAGTTGAGATGTAGCGACCACCCCTATGCAAGCCCCATTTTCTTGCATAGTGGGAGCTCAAAAAAAAAAAACAAAATAAGCTATAAACAAAGAACCTCAATGCAGAATCACTAAAAGAAGGGTTGCCCCAAAGGGCGATGGCAGCAAATCAAGTTTCAAAGAAATACATCATCATACATACTTCCATAATGCAGTGCATCATGTGATATATACAAATCACCATGACATTTCTGGCTTGTTTAGTTTACAACAATTTACATGCATTTTAAATAGTGCAACTAGCTTAATTTCTATAATAGTCACCTAGTACTTTTTACCATTATCAAAACACCAAGTGCCATGGTGTTTTAAACATTTACAGGTTTCATAAACATAAGGTATATACATTAAGGTATTTTATAACATAGTGCTATTACATACTAAATCCAACAACAATAAACACAACCTTTTTTACATATACTCTGAAGTCACCACAATAACCTCCCTGTACGAGAACCTGAGAGGGAAAAGGAAAATTAAAGAGTACACTATAGCACAGTCAAGAAAGGGGAGGGGGTGCCCATAGGTGGCCAACATTATGGACTAGAAATTGTAAAGGATAGAGTAGGCTAAGAAATAGAAAAAGTGTTGCAATGGATTTAAGAAAAGGTCAGTCCTCAAGAGTGGCAGGTCACAGTCCCTTCCTTCCCCCGGGCAAAGTCCAATATGGAACTGTCCTGCATAAGTAGGGCCAGGGCCTGAGCCACCCAAAACAGTGAAGCCTTCCCCAACTGCACCATCCATAGAGGGTCTACCCCTAGACAATGTCCCAAGATTATATACAGACATCTACAAATCCACCCTACCAGCCTCCAGATCTTTCATGTTCTCAACAGGCAGCACCATATGGTGTGGTGAATTCATATCAGCAATCTCTGGAGCTGGCAACACAGCATCTGTATTGGGAATCACAGCACTCACCGAGTCCAGTTTAGCAGGAGACTGTGCAACATCTGGTTCTTGCACTTCCATTGAGTCATCCTGCTGCCTCGAGTTCTCACAATAAATGGTTCCATACAGCCTGGAACCATCACTCCTCCGCTGCAGGTTGCTGATGAATCAGCTCAGCATCATGAACTCCATCCAGCATAGGCTCCACAGGATCATCAAACAACAAATCAGACCATAAGACTCCTTGTACTGTTTCATTTACCTTCGTAGCAGTCTGCATGTCCAAGTCATTTTCCTGCAGCATTTCATCAACCATAGTGATCACAAGGAAGAAGGGGGGCTAAGGAGGTGATCAGCTCCTCAGCCTCCCGCACGTCTAGTCTCTCCACTGCAGCAAGCACACTGCAGAATCCAAGACAAATGCAGCACCATCTAACAGAGAGTAGGGGAATTTCCCTGGTGTCCTGGCCAAATTTCTCCCATTCACTAAAAATACCACCAACAGCTTCATCTGGTTCAATTTCAGTTGCTTACCATCTGTATCCCTCCTCCCCCTGGTCGCCACTGAAAAGGGGACTTCTAGACCCAGTGGGCTTACCGGGTCAAAAAAATTCAATAAATAAATAAGAGTAGTGTGGCACATGTGGCTGGCATGGTGGCAGTGGTGATGGTTCTATTCATTTCATACACAACCATATTCAGTATCACTGTTTGCAGGCTGTTGCTCATGTTCAGGGTCAGAATCACATAACTCATTGTTTGGGACAATTGGGAAATTGTCAGTATTCATTCTGAGAAATGTAAGTCATTCCACATTTACAGGACTTAGCAGTGTTCTTTGGTCAGTGACTATTCCTCCAGCTGCACCAAATATGTGTTCTGAATATACAATTGAAGGTGAACAACTGAGGTACATTATTGCAAGATATGCTAGATCTGGCCATATTGTTCTCTTTTGTTTCCAATAGAGTAATGGATCTTCCTCAAGACCAGTCATAGTATGGTCTGCAAAATACTCCAGGTTCATTGTACTGTGAAAGATGATTACCAGTCTGGCAGATGAACCAACTGCACTTTCTTTATAGGATACTAGTTCATGTTGTTACAGGCAACTCAGAAGTGATTTGCCTTTCTGACCCTGAACATAGGATGCCCGAGAAGAAGCTGCAGATGTCCTTTTCCTCGCTGGTGATTGTGAAGAATTTATAGATGTGCTAGTGTGTGTACCAGAGGTGTACTCTGATGGTTCAGCAAGATTTGACTGCTGTACATCAGTTGATGGTGTTGGTGGGAAAATGTCACATTTGATTAGCAGAAGATCTCTTCAATATTCAATGCATTCCCCTGAAGGAAAGATAGCTTCAATGTTCCCCTTAAAGCAGGGATCTAGCAATGTAGCCAACCCATAGGTGTCATTCTTAAACATGGCATTTATTCTCTGATCATCTGATTGAGACTCAAGTTATCTGCCAGCATAATAGCAGTGATGTCTTTTTTTGACTGAAAGTCTTTCTTTATGCCATCAAGGAAAATGTGAAGAAATCTTATTTGAGGAAGAATTTGACTCAGAGTTGCACTTTCCACACTGACATCATGTGTGGCAGCCTCAAATGGCTCCAAAAAGGTGACCAAAGATTCAAGTAGAGTGCAGCTGCTAGAACTGAGCATGATGTCTAGTTTACCTATTTGATTCTTCATGGTGTAGTCATGTACAGCTTTTTTTCTGATCAAGAAGCATTTCCAAAACGTAAGATGTTGAATTCTAGTGGGTTGGAACTTCCTGCTTCAATGAATGCAGTGGTAAGGTGATTGACTTCTGTAGCCCCTTCATGATTTTTTTGCTTTCACAGAGTGGCTGAAATGCCCACATATTTTCCTAGCAAGATCTAACTGATTTTCAACATTTCTGCTTCCATTTAAGAAACTATGGATGAGAAGATTTAAACAATGTGCAAAACAAAGTATGTGTTGGAAGTTGCCATCTCAATCAGCTTTGACTGTGTTGGCACCATTACCTGATCCTATGAACCCTGAAGATAAGGAATACAGAGTAAGCCATTTCTGGAATTATTGTTCCAGCTCCTGCAAAATATTCACAGCAGTGTAGTTTTCCTCAAAAGTGGTGACACATAACACAGCCTGAGTCTTACTGTTTACAGTAGAGCAGGGATTATTACTTTCTGACTAAAAACTTGCCCAATGAGCTGTAACAGACATGTAGTCAATTGTTTGGTTGATAATCCAGATATCCTTGGTTATGTGAACCTTTTCACCTCAGATAGTTTTAACTGCTTAATGACTGCAGTACACACCAAGTCATACAACTGTGGAACAGCCTTTTTTGATAAATGGGTTCGACAGGGAATGGAGTACCATGGTTCAATCCAGTTCATGAACTTGAGGAAACTTTTTTGAGCAACAAAAGCAAAACAGAGTTGACAACTGGTCAACAGCTCTGCAATGGCTATATCTAACAGCTGGCATGTTGGATACCTGTGGGTAAATGTTGATGTCCTCACAACACTTTCTTTTATTGTTAGTTGATGAATGTCATGAAATATTTAAAATTTGGGGGAATGTATTTTTCATGCCTTTTTCATGTGGAGTACTACTTTAGGATTTTGAAGTACTTGATGGTGTCAGAAGAAAACAATCTGTGTTTGTCTGGGAAGACTGCAAGGACAAATCATGTGATTCAATGTCAGTTACTGCTTTCAGTTCATTGTCACCATGGTCACCGCCACCACCACCTCCACTACCACCCGGTCCAATCACAATGCCCCTTGCCCTGCCCCACTCAGTTGGGTGCTTTGCCTTTGCATGTCGTATCATTATTGATGCTCCAAAATTTGCTACTTTCCCACCATGACTGATGCTCTTTTTGCACAAACTGCATACAGCTCCAGCATTGTCTGCAGGGGTCAATATAAAATAAATTCCATACTAAAGATTTACCCTTTTTGCTTTGTGCCATGGTGCCTGGCACTATTTCTTGTACAGTCAAGGGACCTGGAGGAAACTCTACTCTGCCATTTTCTTGTTGAGATGAATAGTTCTCATTCATGCTCATTTTCTTATTCTTAAGTTTAGTGTATGATTTTTTTCTGCACTTGCCTCTCATGCCTTACAGTGGCATCCTCTCCTACCCCCTCATGGAAACTACAGACCTCATCACCACAAGATTCAGAAGAACTGGAAGTGTGGTTATCATCATGTGGAACATAGCCTGGGTTATCCCATTTCCTGTCCTCACTATCACTACAATCTCTATCAGCATTCACTGCCTCAGCATCTGAGCTTATATTTGAGGAGGATCCCTTCTTGCATGCTGCTTCAGCAACTGGAAGTATCTTAACACATGTGGCAATATGTTCAGTACCTCTATGAGTAACTACAGTTAGTTCTTTCCAAAACTCTTATATCATTTCATTGCTAATATGCTTTTTTGGATCAAGAGGACATTTAGTGCCAGTCCTGGTGATATTATTATAGTGTATGGTGGAATGTTATTACCACCAAAATTCAGCTGAAATACAGGTTTGTTAAGGTATCATTCTGACATCTCCCTTGCTGTTAGCCACCTTAGAACAATACCATAACAAGAAGGAATACTGCTGGCTGTCACATTCCACCACAGCTGTACTCAGCGGTCTTCAGTACCACACAGTAGTATTCAAATGGCAATGGTGGTTGTGCACTGTAGCTGACTAAAAAAACAAAACAAAGAAGTAAGCATTTTGGTTTTTATTCCTATTTGTCCAGATACCTGTAATGCAAGTCCACTGTGTGGGCCAGAAGCATCTCTTCTATGAATGAACTATGGGCTCTGCAACACTTCTGGAAGAGAGCACGTCGACACATTTTGACCTTACCTGATTTGACCCCTTTGATAACTAACAGCTTCTGAGTTTGTTTGGACTGTTTTTTGAAGTTTTTTTTTCTTGTAATTTTTTTGCTATGCTGCATGCATTAATAGCTAAATCTTGTTTTAATAAAGCCTGATCGTTCCTGTTTAAAAAACACCACGTCAAAATCTTCATTGCAAGGTAAGGTACTGTGTAGTTCTAAGTGACATGTTTTGTATTTCAGTGCAAGGGTCCGTCGACTGATGATTCATCTTTTTTTACTGCTCCTATACTAATGCCTATACACTATAAAATTTATTTATTTATTTATTGAATTTTGATGACCAGGTAGGCCCACTGGACCCCGGAGGTCCCTTTTTCAGGGGCGACCTGGGAGTTACAATTATTACAGGTAACAGATGCAGTACACAAAGGTGATTTTCAGGTTATATGCAAAACATTCGTCATAGGTTTAAAACAGTAGGATTGTGGAAGACATACAAGCAGAGAACATAGTACACATCGAAAAACATTATGCTTAGTAATTTCAAGTTGTAGTTACAGTGTGTGCAGGGTTGGGGGCAAGGAATTTGGCTTGGGTCTTGTAGTTCCTTGCCTATGGGCAAAAGGGGAGGGGACATGCTGACGCGTAAGTGCTCCATGTTTGGCGTGTTAATTCCTTGAGGTAGGTGTATTGTCCTACCGGAGTAGTGCTAAGTGGGTCAGGTGCTGTAGCATAGGCATTTGCTCCTTTCTAGCAAGTGAGACTTGAGTCTAGTTCAGAAGCAGGTGATCGACTCCGCTTCCTGCACCTCCAGGGGGAGGTTGTTCCAGTTGGAAGGGGCTGCATGAGCGAAGGACATGGACCCGGCTTTTGTCCTTGCCTTAGGGACCTTGAGGAAAGTTTGGCCTGAGGTCTGTAGATTGCGTGGGCTTAGTTTTACCCTTATGAGACCATTAAGGCTAGGGGGAGGTGTAGGACCAATTAGCTTAAAGTAAGGCAGAGGGTTGGGTACATGAGGCGAGCTTCAAAAGACGTCCACCTGAGTCTTGTTAGGGACTCACAGTGGTGACTCCTAGGGTGGGACAGTGAGGCAAAGCGGACTATCTTGTTGTACAAGGACAGAGTATCGGCAACAGTTAACAACCATGGTGAATTTACATCTTGAGAGTACCATGGCAACTGTAAACCTCTCGAGCTGCACTCTCGATGTTTACAAAGTTGCCATGGTACCCTTTCAATGCAAATACACCATGGTTGTTAACTGCTGCCAAACATTATCCTCTCTATATTATTGTCAATATGTTCTTCATTAGTGGTATGATTCATATTGTCCATATCATTAACAGCTGCATGTGCAGCAGCCCTGTGCTTCCTTTTAGTACACTTAGACTGGGAAATATGAGACATAGTAGACACAGTAGTGAAAAGAATGGATATTGTTTCACCAACTGTTGCAGAGACACACAGTGTAGCTGTGTCAAAGTAATAAATTGCAGGGATCAGGGCATCTAACAAATAGTGTAATACAGCCTAAATGGCTTTCACTATGCTGAAGAGACACAGAGTGTAACCATGTCACAGTAATAAATGACAGGGCTCAGGACACCTAACAAACAGTGTAATACAGCCTAAATGGCTTTCAGTATGCAGCAGAGACACACAGAGTAGCTATGTCACAGTAATAAATGACAGGGCTCAGGGCACCTAACAAACAATGTGATACATCCTAAATGACTTTCACTATGCTGCAGAGACATACAGTGCAGCTGTTTCACAGTAATAAATGACGAGGCACCTAACAAACAGTGTGATACAGCCTAACTGACTTTCACTATGCTGCAGAAAGACACACAGTGTAACTATATCACAGTAGTAAATGACAGGGCTCAGGGCACCTAACAAACAGTGTAATACAGCCTAAATGGCTTTCACTATGCTGCAGAGACACACAGTGTCGTTGAATGTCACAGTAATAAATGACAGGGCTCAGCCAAGGGGCACCTAACAAACAGTGTAATACACAGCTGTACAAGGTTTTCACTAGGTTGTAGAGACACACAGTGTAGCTGACTAATACAGTAATAATTTAATGATGGGGCTCAGGGGCACCTAACAAACATGCTACTTTTTCAAACCAGCTGCCAGTGCCTTGCTTTCTGTGTTTTTTTGTTCCCCCTTGCTCCTTCTCTGTTCTCTCCTTAACACTGCACCATCTACCTCCTCAGATGAGGCTGATCCCCCAAATTCCCCACTTGCTGTGATTGTTTCAGCCCCTAATCCTGACCCTCACTCCTTTTTCTCCTTAGTGGAGGTTTTATTTAATGTTTTTTTAATTCAACTTTTAGTTAAATGATCATCGTGATTTAGCTGCAGGCTTCCGAGCGAGCGCTTGACCACGGCACAGAGCTGCTTCCATTCGACTGCTGCCGGCTGCTATCTGTGCAGCACGGGCTCACAACAGATGGAGCACAGACACCACTGACCAATCGGGTTGTCAGCCAGGTGTCACGTGCTCCTATTCTTGCTGCAAGCTTGAGAAGGACCCCACAGACTGCCCATTAATGCCTGTTTCCAGCCTGGAAGTCCTGGCAGGAGTCCATGGACCCCACAGGCTGCCCTTGGTTGCCATGTAATGCCTGTTTCAAATTGCCCATTACCCGTTACCCATGTTAAAACTACCTGACCTGAGAACTACACTGTTATGTCGGGTAGAGTAGTACATTACCCAAACTACCCTACCTGGCCAAAAATCACCGATACCCAAACTATCCTACCCAGCTACCCATCGGGTAGCCCATACTTAGTTATAGTCTTTACTGTTTTCAAGTTTCATAGTCCTTTGTCCCCACCCCCCAAAAAAAATACAAATACCAATCAAATATGTAACAGCCCTTTGACTCACCTTGGCTGCTCCAAAGCCCTCAGCTTTACCTGGTACACACTTTTGAGGAGCCCCAGCCTGGGTTCTGTAACTGGACGGTACATTGGTGCACTACCTCCACCTGGGACAGTGGCAAGGAACACCAGTAGACAATTTGTAGGTTACCATCCCCCAGGAAATAACAGTACCTTCCTCCTAGTGCACTTCCCCACACAATAACAACACCCCCGCACACAGTAACTGGAGTACACAGATTTTCAGCCACAAGGATTAACATGCAAACAATATTGAGATTTATTTTGGGAAAGGGGAAAAAAGAGTTAAACAGCAACACAACCTTTTTTAAACACTTTCAAACAACCCCACACAATCCCTTTGTCTCCCACCTTAGGGTACATTCTAAAATGTCCCTGTTGTGGTCAGTATCTCACCAGATGGAGATGCAGGCCTGAGAACTTTCATTGGGGCTTATTACTTGTTAAACATTTGCAACACTTTAAATCTTGCTTTGTCCAAACTTTTATTCTCACTTGAGACAGTCCTGAAGTGGCTTGCCCCCAGAAATCTAACTAGATAGCTAGCTAGCTAGCTACAAGAAACTCCCCAAACCTGCAGTTTGAGGTACTCACAGTTTTGTTGTCCACACAGGGGCAATGCAGCCATATGAGTGGCAGTCAGCTTGCAGCTACATGGTACCACGGAGGTTCCCCGATGGTAAGAGTAACTATGCAGAAACACTGTAGAAAAGGAAATGGTTGATCTTCACCTGCCCAGCCTTTCTAGCTTCACCCGATGGCCTTTGAGGACTGGCTTCACCAGGCAGGCCTCTCATCATCCAGTGCCAATGCTCTCCAACCCGGTCTTGAGCCTAAGGGTGGGAATTGATTCTTGGGGCCCAATTTTCGAAGGGGCTGCATCACTGCAATGGACTTGTGACAGTGGGGTTTGCTGCAAGTGGTGACTTGCAGCAAACCATGTGGTAAGTGTGATTTTGGAAGCCATGTGGAGACACTGCACAGTTACGCCACCTACACCCTGGCAGACTTTTGCAGCCATGGGGGTACCCCTTTTTACAGGACTTGTGCCAAACCTTGGGTGCAAGGTGCCATAAACTGGGTGAAGTGATGCAACTGCGCCGGTCCTACTAAAATTGGACTGCATTGCATCCGTGTACTTAGGCATGGCTGCGTCAAACTTTGCGGTGGATGCAGGGCATGATGCAAGCCCTGTATCCACCTTCCAAAATCAGGCCCTTGGTCCCCTAGGCCCCCCTCTGTTACACACACGGGGCGAATAACTTACAGATGGGTTTTACAGAGTCTCCGAACCCAGCTCTATGCACGTCTCTTTTCTGTCTCAGGAAGGTTGGTTCCTTCACTGTCTCTGGCCATCAACACTCTCAGTCACTCCCCTTGCTGAAATGCTCTCAAGGAAATACTCCTCTGAGGAGGGAACACTCAGTCTCTGAGGCACAGTTTACCAGCAAGAACACTCAAACAACATTACACAAGTATCTCAGCTCCTGCTGCAGCTTTCAGGTCACTTTTATCTCTCTGGCAGAAAACAGCATTTCACAAGTCTCTCAGCTCCTGCTGCAGCTTTCAGCTCACTTTTCTCTCTTCTGGCAGAAAAAACAGCATTATACAAGTCGCTCAGCTCAGTAGCTCAGTAGGTAGCACAATCTCCTCTGAGGTAGGGAGATCAGAGGGCTGTGGATTCAGTTCCCACATCTGGCACTTGGGTTAATATCCCAGTACTGACACTGTAGTGCAGCATGAGAGGGGTGCTGCACTTATGAGATGTCATCTTTGGGATGAGATGTTAAATTGAGGTCCTATCTGCCTGGATTGGTGGTAGTTCAGGTGGATGTTAAAGATCCCATGGCACTTATCGAAAAGAGTAGGGGAATTTTCCTGGTGTCCTGGCCAAATTTCCCTCATTCACTAAAAAATACCACCAACAGCTTAATCTGGTTCAAGGTCAGTTGGCATTCATCTGTATCCCCCTCCCCCGGGTTGTGCCTGAAAATAGGCAGGACTTGTCTAGTGCACTTACCCGGTCAACAAAAACTAAATAAATTAAAAAAAAAAAAAATTCTGCAGATTTCAACTTACTTTTTCTCTCTTCTGGTACTGAGCAGTCTGCAACCACTTCCAAAACCTAGCTCTGTTTTTTGCTGCAAACTCTGAGCTCATGCTATACTGTCTTTTCCAAAATATTTTTATTCTTTAGGCTGTGGGGCCTAAGTACAGTTATGGGTCTTTGAAGCCCACTCAGATGTACTACACTCCCCCTCTGTTTGGACTCCCATTTTGGTGGGCTGCCAGTCCTATTTATAGTCTTTCTCCAGCCCTTTACTGATTGGATGCAATAGTCCATGGCTTTCCAGTGCCCTTTAGCCTTTACACAGCAGCCCCCCTGTGTTCTGTAGTCCTGTGGGGGCTGCCATCTTGGAGTACATATTTATTTATTTATTGAAATTTGTTGACCGGGTAGGCCCACTGAGACAACAGGGTCCATTTTTCAGGGGCAACCCAGAATTAATTACATTGAATAAAGACATCATATGCATACAGGACACAAAGGCAGAACAGGCAACAGTAAAAGTGTACAGTTATACATGGTTAGGATACAGGGTTAAAATCCACAGATCAATTTAAGCAACAAGACATTTTACAAGCTGTAACGGGGGGGGGGACTATTTGCGATACAGTCTGCCAGAGCTGTACACTAACTCATCAGGAGAGATACTTAGGTTAGGAGCTAATCCATAGATGGCTTGAACCAGGGGGTAGACCAAGTGTTCAGGCGGATACAAAGGAAATAAGACCACCCCCACTTCAAGTACAAGTGCACTGATTTACCACAAGCAAGTGGAAATTTGGAGCATTTTTGAATGTATTCAGGGTAGAGCAGTTCATCACCACTGAAGGTAGGCTATTCCAGAGGGCCAGGGCAGAGATGGCTAAGGACCTGTCACCAGCACAGGATCTGGACCTAGGGACTTCCAGGGTGGGGTGGGTAGTAGACCTGAGCTCACAAGTAAATGACTTGAACTGGAAAAGTCCAATTAGGCTGGGAGGGGCAGTTAGTTTGGCAGTTTTGAAAGCAAGGCAGAGAGTAGGATAGGCAAGTCATGCTTCAAGTGTTGGCCAGTTCAGTGATGTGAGAACATTACAGTGGTAATCACGGAGATGAGCAGCAGCTGCAAAGTGGGAAATTTTGTGATAGAGTACTCTGAGTTTGGCAAGTTCATTGCCCAGGAGAGGTTGTATAAGGGGAGCATCATAAAGAAGAACTGGAAGGATGGTTCCAGTGGTGAATGCCAAGCGAGCTTCTTTGGAGAGAGGAACCCACCTAGTCTGCATAATAGACCAATATTTTGATGGAGGATCTTTGTGGTAGCCTCAATGTGTGACTTAAGGGTTAACGTTTGGTCCAGGTGTATGCCAAGATATTTTGTGGATGCACAGACCTCCAATTTAGTGCTATTGGATGAGATTTGAAGAAGGTTAGATCTATCGACTCCCAGGCATTTGGGGCTGAAGAGCATGGCCTTAGATTTCTTTAGGTTGAGGAGCAGTTTACTGTTCACAAGCCATTTTTCCAGTGTTCTGAAGTCCATATTGAGGTTCTGAATAATTCGGTTGATATCCTTCGAACTTCTGTAGATGACAGCGTCGTCTGCATAGAGGTGGATGTTGGCCCCTCCTCAATGGTTGGGCATGCTGTTTATGAAGATAGTGAATAGTAAAGATCTAAGGATGGACCCTTGGGGGACTGCTTGGTTCAATGGCCTAATGTCAGATACCGTACCCTTCCATCTTACCAGTTGTTTTCTCTCACAGAGGTAGTGTTGAAACCAGGAAGAGGCAAGGGAGTCCAGACCTAGGTTCCCAAGGCATGTGATGAGGAGATCATGGTTCACCAAGTCAAAGGCTTTCATTAGGTCAAAGAATAGAGCTCCAGTGGCTAGAGCTTGATCCACAGCCCCAAGTACTTCCAATGTGAACTTGACAAGGGCTGTGTCGGTCCCATGGTTTTTTCCTGAATCCATGTTTTGCATCTGAAAGCAGATGATGGATTTCCATGTAGTCAAGGATCTGTCTATGCACAAGCTTCTCCAGTGTTTTAGCGAGCACGCTGAGTATGGATATAGGTCGATAATTTTCAACATGGTCTTTGGCCCCACCTTTCTGAATGGGGACTACTGTGGCCATTTTCCACTTAGTGGGGAATTGCCCGAGCAGAAGGGACTTGTTAAATAGGTCCCTGAGTGGCGTCACAATAATTGGGCCAGCCATTTTCAGAAACCTGGGCTCCAGCTTGTCGAACCCTGGAGAGCCATCCAGTTTGATGGTGTTTAGCAGAGAGAGGACTTCCTTCTGAGAAATCAAGTGGAAATGGAATTTGGGACCTGTGCTAGCATCAGAGGGAGAGAAGTTCCTGGTTCCGGTTGCGGGGTCTATGTATCTGTCCAGGTTGGTGAATAAGCTGCTAAATGCATTTGCTAGCTCTTCCAGATCAGACATCAGTTTGCCATTGACTGAGATGCTCTGGGGTGCTTCTGCTGAGCGACCTTTTAGGAGGCAGTTGATTTGTGACCAGAATTTCTTAGGATTAGTCAGGTTAGAGGTTTGGAGGCTCCTGACATAATGCCTTTTATCATGTTTTAACTCTTTTTTACAGCTGTTCCTCAGGGTCCTGTAAATTAGCCAATCGGTGTGTTCACCTGAGCATTTGTATTTGCCCCATAGAATCGCAAAACAATACAGTCCCTAAATGTAAATACATAAGCCCTTAAAAGAATTGAAAACAGTGTTTCCCTAAACTGGAGACTTCTTGGTTACTATTTCACTTGGTCCTTGGCTCCCATGCCTTCACTGGAGCCATGGATATCATTTAATAGTGGCTAAATTTCCCACACATAAAGAGAGCCATGGGTCTTTTTCCTCTTGACAGTTGCGCATGCTCAGTGGAACACAGGCTGCCATGTCTTTTGTTTACATTTTTGTATGGGGCTCACACCACCTCTGGGACCCCAAAGCAAACCTTCCCAGCACCCAGAGGTGCAAATAGATTACTGAAGCTCAGCTCCCATCTACACAGGGGATCAAGACATGGAGGCTGATGGCTTGCAACAGCAGAGGCCATCGGGGGACCATTGGGTCCAGAGTTCACCAGGAGCCATTGTTGGGACACTGCCAAGGGAGTTATGGGGTCGTAGCCCTACAAAGGTAAGCCCATTTGGGGGGGCTTACAAATAAAAAAATGTTTAAAAATACCAAAACAATATTTCCTGTCTTCTTTACAGTCTGTTCAACATTCCAAGTTTCAAACTCCTTTGTTCCCTCTGAAAAACGTTTAACAACACACAAATTTTATCTTTTCTATGTATGTGTTTGATTTCCTAGTCCCTATCTATATATGTATTGGCTTGTCTAAGTTTCACATTTCTATATCTGGCTGTCTCTTTCCTTAAATTTTCTCAACTACCAGAATAAATGGGCTGCACTCAGCAGCAGTAGGTGCTACTTGGTATTATGGTGTGGATTTGTATAGTGCCTCAGCACATGCACTGCTGTCGTGCTAGTCAGCTACTGTGAAGTGTGCCAAAAGAAAAAATTACTCACCTTAATAATGTTGTTTCTTCTAATGGAGTCTTGCTGTATTCTGACTATTGCAGTTAGATCCTGCCTTTCAACTGCCCCAGAGAACAAAAAGTTAACTTTCCATGGCCAGCATGGAACGTTCAGCGAGAGCTCGGTTGAAGCCCCTGTCTGCTGTTGTTTAAACTCCAACCATCAGATCTTTATGAGCAATACTCACTAGAAGTTCTGTGTGGAAACTATAAAACTCACACTAGCCAACTGGCAACTAAATTTATTAAGCAAGGGTTTTTTGGTTTCAAAGCAAAGACTCAAGTCAGGAAACCCAAAAAACAAAACACAACACACACCCAAAAGAAAGGAGGGTGAAAAAGGGGGCACCTCTGGGGTGCCAACACTGCTCCTGCCCACCCACATCCCAAAAAATAGGTTCTGAGAAAGGAGGCGGGGGGGAGGTCAGAATACAGCAAGACTCCATTAGAAGAAACAACATTACTAAGGTGAGTAATTTTTTCTTCAAACAACATGAAGTCTTGCTGTATTCTGACTATTGCAGACTACTGAAGCAGTACCTCCATGGAGGAGGGACAGAACCTACTTTGGGAATAGGCTCTGAAGTACTGCTTGTGCTAACTGAGCATCACTCCTAGCCTGGATATCCAAAGAGTAATGCTTGGTGAATGTATGGACTGTTTTCCAGGTGGCTGCTTGACAAGTTTCTAAGATAGAAATATCCCTGGCAGCAGCCAGGGAAGCAGCTGTACCTCTAGTAAAGTGAGCCCTCAGGCCTGAGGGTGGGGTTCTACCCAGTTTTTCATAGCAGAATTGTATATAAGAGACAATCCACCTGGCAATAGATCTCTTAGTGGCAGGTTTGCCCTTAGCAACCTCTCCATATGTGAGGAACAACTGGAGGGACTCAAATCTGTGACCCTTGGTGCGCTCTATGTAGTAGCTGAGGGCCCTTTTAACATCCAAGCTGTGCAGCCTCCTCTCTCCAGAGGAGGAATGGTCAAGTTAGTTCTTAGGACTACTTTATCTCTATGGAAAGAGATGAAATCAGGCTCCACTGGCAGGGCTTGCAATTCACTGATACGCCTGGCAGAGGTAATGGCTACCAAAAACACAGATTTCCAAGTCAAGTACTTAAGCTCTGCAGAGGACAAAGGCTCAAAGGGTGGTTGCATAAGCTGAGCAATGCAAACATTAAGGTCCCAAGCTGGAGCAGGGTCTCTAAAGGGGGGATTGGTGTGCAGCAATCCCTTGAAGAACTTACAAAACACAAGATGGGCTGACAGAGGAGAGGGCTTGCCTACTGACAAGAAGGCAGAAACAGTTGCCAGATGCACTTTAAGCGTAGCTGGCCTAAGTCCCAAGCCATTAAGATGAACCATATAGTCCAGGAATGTAGGCAACCCAGCAGATTCTGGAGAAATATGCTTATTAGAGCACCAAATAGTGAACCTTTTCCATTTGGAGTTGTAAGTCTTTCTGGTGGAAGGCTTTCGAGAAGCCTTAAGGATATCCAGAACCCCTTGAGAAAGGTGTAGATCAGCAAACTGTAGCTCTTCAAGAGCCATGCCTTGAGATTGAGAGATTTGAGGTTCGGATACCAAATCCTCCCCTGAGAGGATGTCAACAGGTTGTAATTCCTAGGAAAAGACAGGGGAAGGTGGACTGCTAAGGACAGCAACAGTGGGTACCAGGGCTGTCTGGCCCAGTCTGGAGTAATCAGAATCACTTTGCATGGTTGAGACCTGATCTTGACTAACACTTTGAACAGGAGAGGGAAGGGGGGAAAGCATACAGGAATTTCCCTTCCCAATTCAGAATCAGAGCATCCAGGGGGACTGAGCCCAAGACTGGGGGTCTGCAACAAAAGAGAGGAAGTTGGTGATTGTCTGGGGCTGCAAAAAGATCTATCTGTGGAGTGCCCCATGTCAAGAAAATCACTTTCAAAAGTAGGGGATCTAGGGTCCATTCGTGATGGCCCTGGGATATCCTGCTGACAGCATCTGCCAGGACATTGTCCTTCCCTGGGAGGTGAACTGCTATCAGAGAGGTCTGCAGGGAATAGGCCAGATACCACAACTTCATTGCTTCTATGCACAAGGCCACAGACTGAGTGCCTCCTTGCTTGTTGATGTACCACATTGTGGTGGTATTGTCTGTTCTGATCTGGACCACCTTGTTTTGTACAGATTTGGAAAAGGCTTGCAGTGCCAGAAACACTGCTCTGAGTTCCAAAAGATTGATGTGAAGCAGAGATTCCTGAGGTGACCACAGCCCTTGGGTGGTAAGATCCCCCAAGTGGGCTCCGCAGCCCAGCAGGGAGGCATCTGTGGTGAGTATCACTGAATGAGACTGAGTGACAAAAGGAACTCCCTGTCTCAAATTGTCCTGATCCTGCCACCATTGCAAAGCCTAGATCAGGGTTCGAGTCACTGGGACTAGTTTGGTAATGGAATCCTTTCTTTGGGACCAGAAGGCTCGTAAGTGGAACTGAATGTCCCTCATCTGAAATCTTGCCCCCTGGACCACTGCTGTAGAGACTGCCATGTGGCCCAGGAGCTGTAGGAAGTGCCTTGCTGGTTGGGACACCTGAAGGGTGAATGAAGAGGCCAGTTCCATAAGGGTCCTTGCCCTGTCCAGTGGAAGGAAGGCTCTTGCCCTTATTGTATCCAGCTCTTCCCCTATAAAGGTGAGGAGCTGCACTGGCTCGAGAACTGACTTTGGAAGGTTGAGGAGGAATCCTAAGGAAGTGAGCACTTGCTGAGTTATTTGCAGATGTGACTTGACTTGGTCTGGAGACTGACCCACTATGAGCCAGTCGTCCAAGTATGGGAAGATGGAGATCTTTTTTCTCCTTAGGAAAGCAACCACTACTGCCAGGCACTTTGTGAACACCCTTGGGGCTGATGTTAGGCCAAAGGGCATTGCTCTGAATTGATAGTGGCCTGAGGGCAACTCGAATCTGAGGTACTTTCTGTGGGAGCACCTGATGGGAATGTGAAAATAGGCATCTTTGAGGTCCAGGGAGGCTAGCCAGTCCCCTGGCCTTAGAGAGGGCCGAATTATTCCCAGAGTCACCATTTTGAACTTTGGTTTTAAAAGGTGCTTGTTCAGATACCTTAGGATGGGCCACCATTCTCCTGTTTTTTGGGGGGTTAGGAAGTACCTGTAGTACAATCCTTTGCCCTTGTGTAGGGTAGGAACCATTTCTATGGCTCTGAGAGCCAGGAGGGAAGAAACCTCTGCCTCTAGGGCAAGGGTCTCTGATGGATTTGCAGGTGGAAAGGATCTGGTTCTCATCTTGGGAAATTTTTTGAAGCTGAGAACCAGTCCCTGGCTTACTACTTCCAGGACCCACTTGTCTGATGTCAGAGACTTCCAGTCCTGGACAAAGTAAGCCAGCCTGCCCCCTACAGGTATTGGAGAATCGGCCCGGGGCAGACCTATCAGGGTGTCTGCTTGGCAGGGGCTTTAGGCTGAGGGGTGGAAGCAGGCCTGCTCATTCTCCATCTGCCTCTCCCTCTGAAGAACTCCCTCTGAGCATAAGCAGAAGAGGAGGTCTGGGTTTGGTAAAAAGACCTTTGAAAGGGCCTGCCCCTTCCCCTGGAATGCTGCCTCTGAGGAGTGGCTTGCCTTTCTTTGGCCTGAGCACTCCTGTAGGTGGTCCTGTACTCATCCATCTTTTTCATGTAATTCTCTGTCTGCTCCACAAACAGAGAATTACCAATGACAGGGAAATCCAAGGCCTTAGCCTGGGTATCCTGTGATAGGCTAGTACATCTGAGCCAAGCCATCCTCCGAAGGGCCACAGATGTAGCCATGACTCTAGATGAAACATCATTGGGGTCCGCAGCAGCATGAAATTGCACCTTGGATGCCTCAATCCCATCTACAGCCACCTGCTCCAGCTCCTTGGCAAGCTGTTCAGGGGCCTGTTTAGCCAGAGCCAGCACAGTGTCCCACCTGGACTTCTGGTATCTAGCTGTGTAGGCCATATAGTTAAGCCTGCCTGAGTCCCAAAGATGCTGCCATGTACTGCTTCTTTGCCATGGCATCAATCCTCCTGGAGTGCTTATCTGGGGGGTGTGATGCCAAGGGAATATTTGCCTTATCACAGGCAGCAGCCTGTACTGCCTCAACACGGCTGCACTGCTGAGAAAGGAACTCCGTGTCTGAGCCTGAAAGGGTATACCTCTTGTCCATTCGTCTGTCCACAGGAGGTATGGAGTTAGGAGTCTTTAGAATTTTAAATGTCTGTTTCCCAAAAGATTTATGGAGGGGAATAGACAGTCTCCTGGACTCTGGGATGTCCATCATTTCAACAAAATCAGGCTCCTCCTGATCCTCTACTGCTTCTTCCATTGGAAGCTGGAGGGTTTCAGCCACTTTCTTGTAAAACATAAAGTGGGAAGGGGACTCAGAAAGTCTAGGAGGAGAAACACCTGAAGGTCTGTCTGGGGAGATGTCTGGGTCGATAGGCACATCCAGACTTTCATAATCACCATCATAATCATTATCCTCATACTCTCCCTCCTCCTCCTCCTCCAGTTCATAAAATTCTTCTAAAGTATAATCCGGAACCGGGGGAACCGACCGAACCGAGCCCCTGCCAGATGGTGCCGGTTTGGCCAGAACCGAAGTTAGCGATTGAACTATCCTTGTCACTTTGGCTATTTCATCAGCGGTCGGAGAAAGAACTTGTGGATCCGAACCAGATGATTTTTCTCTTCTCTTTCTTTAAACCGGAACTGACTCCTCAGAATCGGCTCTCCTTTTGCCCGAAGAAGTTTCGCCCTGGTCAGAGGGCACTCCTTCTGGTTTGGTCGGAACCGAACTGGGCTGGCCATCTGGGTCAGTGGACTTCTCGGCCTCCCTTTCCCTTAGGCTACCTAATCTCTTATCCAGGGTAGCTTTGGGAAAACTTTTACAAATTTGGCAGTCTGATCGAGGTGGTCAAACCCCAGACAATAAACACAGGTGGTGTGGGGATCAGCCTTAGCAAAGACTTCCCCACACACCTTGCACTGTTGCAACCCAGTGGGCCCGGTTTTTTTCTTGGGTTTCTCAGACATGGCCAATCCTATCGAAAACTTGCCCTTTTTTTGGCAATCCACCAGGCAAGACACTCCTATCGGTTCCTGACCGTGTTACGGGTCTTGGAAAAAAACGTAATTAAATCCGTGTTTTTAGAATCGATAAGGACCAGTTACCACACTCTAATAAATTCAAAACTTTTTTTAAGACCAATCTGATCGGTTCAAACCGAACTGATCCCAAATTTACAAGTTCTACACAGAAACTAAATGTAAAACCTATCTAGTACTCACGGTACCACAGACAGAGACTTAAACCGACAGATTCAGTAGCAGAAATTCGGTAGAAACCGAGCGAAAAACGACACTTTAACCGACTTTTCTGAACCGAGGAGAAATCTCCGGAGCGACTGTTCAGTGAGGCGAAGTAAAGAATCTGACGGTTGGAGTTCAAACAACAGCAGACAGGGGCTTCAACCGAGCTTGCACTGAATGTTACATGCTGGCCATGGAAAGTTAATTCTTTGTTCTCCAGGGCAGTTGAAAGGCAGGACCTAACTGCAAAAGTCAGAATACAGCAAGACTTCATGTTGTTTGAATCACAATTTTCTGGCCTCTGAATTCTTCTATAGTGTTGCAAAAAATTGGACCGGCTGCTACATCATGCTGCTTGCCATACCATAGTCCAGAGTGTGTAACAGCAACTGCCAAGAGAAGGGGAGAAGATGCTCCTGAGAACCGAAATATAATTGTCTCGTCTTGAAAATTTCTCCTGATAGCCATAAACGTGAAGTAGTGGCCCAAGTCCCAAACTGCTTTCCTGCTGCTAGGTGCTGCTGTTGCTGTGGTGTGCAACTGCCAAGAGAAGTCTAGAAGATGCACATAAGAAAAGTTCCTGAGAACCAAAATATAATTCTTGTCTTGTCTTGAAGATTTCTCATGATGGCCAGAAATGCGAAGTAGTGGCCCAAGTCCCAAACTGCTTTCTTGATGCTGTTAGTTGTTGCTGTTGCTGTGGTGTGCAACTGCCAAGAGAAGTCAAGAAGATGCACATGCTACATGCCAGTGTTGCTGTTGAGAAACTGTAGGAAAAGTGTGGGTGAGAAGGTCATGTTCACTATTAGTCTTGGGGAAATTCTCCTGATGTTCAGAAATGAGAAGATCTTACTTTGAGGGTGTTTCTTGCAGCAGGCCATCACCAGTAGGACTCAGTCATCGGGTACTAGGACCACAAGGAAACCTTTCTAACTCGCAGTACACCAGAGGGGCCACCCACCTTCGATGTTAGCGTCTGACATCAGACTATCTTATATAAGGTGGGCAGCCCCCAAGCCATCCTCAGTTCTTTCCCGCCATTGACCAGCGCACGTAGGACCACGGACTCTGCCGCAGCTAGTCAATCACCAGTTTTCCAGCATTTTATAACCACCCTTTCTCTTTTTTTAGTCGAGAAAATATCAAAATTTTGTTAGTGTTGTGGAGGGGATGTGGGATAACAGATGGATCAGACACCGAACTTCGGGTTCAACACACAATCTCTGTGTGGTGTTTATTTAAAACACAGGGGATAACCGTAAGTAATGGCATATCCCTTCTTCAATACATCAGTTTGTAGCAACAGACTATGCATGTCCTTCCTCTGCACTTAGTCAGCACCTACTGATCTACTGATCTATCTCTTCTATGTCGGTCCTGTGTGTTGAAGTGATGGGGAGCTCAAAAAAGAAAAACCCCCAAACAAGCTAAAGACAAAGAACCTCAGTGTAGAAGCATGGAGGCAAGGGTTACCCCAAAGGGCATTGGCAATAAAGCCAAGTTTCAAAGAAACACAACATCACACATACCCCCCATAATGTACTGGGATCTATATGCAAATCACCATGAAATTTTAGGCTTGTTCAGCTTAAAGCAGGAATGCATGGTGCCAAAGGGCCTCTCAAACAATCTGTAATTTACATGCATTTTAAATAACACAACTAACTTATTTTTTTATAATACAATCCCCTAGTAACTTTTTATCTTTATCAAAAACACCTAGTGCCATGGTATCTTCAACATTTATAGATTTCATACACATAAGACATATACTGTACATCAAGGTATTTTATGACATAGTGCTATTGCATACTAAATCCAATGAAGAACACAGCCTGTTGTTTTACATCAGCTCAGAGGTCACCACAATAACCTCCCTGTACAAGGACCTGAGAGGGAAAAGGAAAATTAAAGAGGACACTAGCATAGTCAAGAAAGGGGAGGGTGTGCCCTTATGTACTTGAAATTGTAAAGGATAGATTAGGCTAAGAAATAGAAGAACTGTTGCAACAGATTTAAGAAAAGGTCAGCCCTCAAGAGTGGCAGGATCTCCTTGTCACAGGTGTCCACTCCTTCTTTTGTCTTCTCAGCCTTCTTCAACTTCCGAATACTCCACAAAGTGCACCTGTGGCAAACAGATCCCGGATGTGGATGGCCATTCTACTTGCCTCTTCTGTCTAGACCCCAACTATGATATTCAGGCCTGCGAGGCCTGCCAGATGTTTAATCTGGCCACCAGAAGACGATGCCAGAGGACCCTCAAGAGCCACATCCTCAAGCAGAAGGTCAGCCAAATGGAACAGAAGCTACAAGCCTGGAGTTCCTCTGCTTCCCAGATCCAGTCATTGGGATCTTCCTTATCCAAGTCAAAGGATAAGTCATCAGGGAAGCATTAAGACTGGGACAAAGACTAGGACCATCCCCAGTCTTCCTATCGCTCACCACACAAGGCTCATGGCTCATCTATCGACTGCTTTGGGGTCTTCCTCCCTCAGGGGGGGTTGACCTCCTGGGCCCAGCATAGCTTTTCTTCTTCAGGGCTGATGGTGGCCCTGCTGTCTGCTTGCATCTCTGTGACCGATGGTGGCTCCTCAGGGCAGGGTACGTCTGTCCCTGCCCCACAGCCCCTGCTTTTCCAGCCCTTGTTTTCAATGGGCTCTTCTGCAGGAGGCTCAACTGGAGCTCCTTCAGTCTGCGTGGGTGCTGCTGGCACCAGTTCTTAAAAACAAAGGCAAAAACAGCTCCAGCTGTAAAGGAGTGTGCCAGGTTATTTAAAGTGAACAAGGTAAAGCGACAAAACCAGCACTACTCCAGACTTGAAGTTATAAAAGGCTTTTAATCACAAACACTTCAAGGGAGACTAAATGCCTGCAACGTACCATCTGTAGCTCAGCAGCAACAACAAAGACCCCGACCGGTTTTGCAACTAGTGCGTCATCAGGAGGACCCACTTGTCTGAGGTAATAGACTTCCAGGCCTGGACGTAGTAAGCCAGCCTGCCTCCTACTGGAATTGGGGAATCAACCCAGGCTGACACATCAGGGTGTCTGCTTGGCAGGACCCTTAGACTGGGAAGAGAATGCAGCCATGCTCATCCCTCTTCTGCCTGTCCCTCGAAAGAACCCCCTCTGTGGGAAAGGAGAGGAAGCCTGAACTTGGTAGAAAGGCCTGCCCCAGCCCCTAGACTGCTGCTTCTGAGGAGTGGCTTGCCTGTCTTTGGCCTGTGCACTCCTGTAGGTGGTCCTGTACGCATCCATTTTCTTCATGTAAGCCTGTCTGCTCCCCAAATAGACAGTTACCCACTAGAGGGAAATCCATAGCCTTAGCCTGGGTATCCTGCAAAAGGTTAGTACATCTGAGCCAAGCATGTCTCCTGAGAGAGACAGATGCAGCCATGACTCTTGATGCCACACCACTGGAGTCCACAGCAGCATGGAATTGTACCTTGGATGCCTTGATTATATCAGCAGCCACCTCCTCCAGCTCTTTGGCTAGCTGGGGGTGAAACGAAGGCAAAAACAGCTCCAGCTGTAAAGGAGTGTGCCAGGTTATTTAAAGTGAACAAGGTAAAGCTTCAAAACCAGCACTACTCCAGACTTGAAGTTATAAAAAGCTTTTAATCACAAACACTTCAAGGGAGGCTAAATACCTGCAACATACCATCTGTAGTTCAGCAACAACAACAAAGACCCCGACCGGTTTCACAACTAGTGTGTCATCAGGGCACCAGTTCTTGCCCTGCTGCCCTGTCACACATGCCCCTGATGATGGCCTCAGTCTCAGGGAACTCCATCAGGCCTACCCCTCTATTGCAGAGGCAGGTATTAGTGGGTACCAGTGTCTCCATGAGCTCAGTTACTGCCAACCATCGCCAGTGAAGCCCTCTTCTCTGGTGCTGGTCTCTTCTCACCAGACACCAGTGCATTCTGCCCTGGCATCTCCCAGGCTGATATCTGCTAGACTGGCTCCTGTACTCCCACAACCCATGGGTCTGGTGTTGGCCCCATCCCCGATACCAGCAGGTCCTTCATCTTGGCCCCATCCCTGATACCAGCAGGTCCTTCATCTGCTCTCCCTCTGCCTATGCCAGGGGGACCCACGCCCAGCCTCCCGCTACTGCAGACTGGGGGACTGATGCCTGCACCTCTATCGCAACTGCTGGGCCGCAGCCTAAGTATCCCACTCCACTACCTGGGGGTCCAGCCCTGGCCTACCCATATCTGGCTCCCACAGAACCAGAGCAGGATGCTGGGCTACCCATATCCTGCATCGGTCGCACCACATCTGCTATACAACTACCCAGTGCCTGGAGGTCCTGCTCCAGCACCCATGGACTACCACGGCCTGATCTCGGTGCTGTCAGCATTTATGCAGTTGCAGGCCCCTCAACCAGGCCTGCCACAGTCTTCCCCCAAGGGCTTCCTAGGGGCAGTACTTCTCCGGACCCTACTCACCCACCACCCAGCACTCCTCCTACACATATGGATGTGGGTACCCCCATTTTCCTGGCTGATCCTCACCCTGGCAATAGTGGAGCTGAGGACTCTTCTTCAGATGATGAAGCCAGTTCTAAGTCTGACTCACTGGAAGGGGTCTCCTTGGGGGAAGAAAGCAAACCCACTTATGTCCCCAAGTCTCCACTGGATGACCCAAACTTTATGGATATTATGAGACATATCCAATCTACGATGGGTTGGGAGACTGAGGAGCAGGACCTCGAGTGTCACCGCCTGGCCATTTACCTTCACCAGCGATGGTCCCCCTCTGGTGGTCCCCCCAATGATTGAATCATATGATGATGTTACTAGGACCACATGGCTTCACCCTCACACTATCCTTGCAGTACCTAAAAAAGCAGACAGATTTTACCATGCTCCGGCTGGTAAGTCCTTTTTCAGGGAGCATCCCAAGGCTGACTCAGTGGTCATCAATGAGACACACAACCACACCAAGCATCTGAAGCACCTCAGTGCCCTTCCTTCATACAGGGAATCCAAGTTGCTGGACCAGGTGGGCAAGCATGCCTTTGCCTCAGCTACCCTTGCTATCAGGGCCCTTACCTATTTGATTCACATAGTGCAGTACCAGAATTTGCTGTGGAACCAGGCTAGGGAGGCAGTTGCAGTGATGCCTGCCAGCCCCTCCAAACAGCAGACTCTTCAGGCCCTGAAGATGGGCTTCGACGTTGGTACCCACATCCTGCAGGTGGAGTATGATGCAGTGGACACCTGCGGTGGCAGGCATTGATCTGTGGTGCCACGCATGGCTCGGGGTCTCGAGCTTTGCCCAGATGTTCAGTCAAGTATTCTGAACACCTCCTTCCGTGGGTCCAAGCTGTTCAGGGGTGACGTCCAAGACATTATCTCTGGGCTCCAAAACATGGGGAGGGCCCAAAATTCAGTCTACTCTATGTGCCACACCCAGCCAAAATTAGGTCATAGGGCCCCTTTTTCTCACTCCCCCAAGAGGCAGTCAAGAGTTCCTCCTATGGCTGAGGGCAACTGTAAACCAGGGGCAGCCCTGCCTGTGCCCTCCCCTGCCCCTCCCTGGGCCACAAGAGGTGCCTCCACAGCCCAATAAGGGGCTGTCCCCGCCTCCTGACTCCTTGCTAGCCCCAGGTCTTCAAGAGGTGGTGGTAAGGGGTCACTTCACCCTCCACCTAGACCACTGGAGGGCCATCATGACAGACAACTGAGTGCTTCAGTTCATAGAGCACAGACACACTCTAGATTTTCTGGATTGCTCCCCCCGCAAATCCAGTAAGAACTTCCCCATGTCCACCAAGCCATGTTACTCTCATACAGGCAGAAATTCAAGCCCTACTGCAAAAGAATGCCATAGAGCCTGTCCCTCCCTCCCAACAAGGTTGGGGGTACTACTCCTACTTCTTCCTGGTTCCCAAGAAAACAGAGGACCTCCATCCCATCCTGGACCTGAGGAATCTCAACTTGTACACAGAGTACCAACATTTCAGGATGGTCACTCTGCCGGGTTTACTGCCTGTGCTCCACCAGGGGGACTGGCTATGTTCATTGGATGTGCAGGATGCTTATCTGCACATCAAAGATTTTACAGCCCACAAGCATTTCCTCCATTTCCAATTCATGGGGAGCACTACCAGTTTTGGGCCCTGCCCTTTGACCCTTCCTCAGCCCCCAGGGTGTTTACCAAGTGCCTGGTGGTGGTGGCTGCAGCAGTGAGAAGACAAGGGCTTTGTACATTTTTCCCTACCTGGATGACTGGTTCCTGGTGGCCCCATCCAGGGACCATCTTGTATAGACTCTGGAAGGTACTTGCAGCCTGTTTCAGTCTCTGGGCATTACCATCAATTTGCCTAAGTCCATCCTTACCCCCTGCTAGTGCCTCCTTTACATAGGGGCTGTCCTGGACAAGGCAAGGACAGGCAAGGTCTTTTTGCCTCTGGACAGGGCACGGCAACTCATGGTTTAGGCACACCTCCTGCTTCACAGCCACCACATTCAGGCAAGGGACTTCCTCAGGCTCTTGGGACTTATGGCAACAGCCATTGCAACAGTTCCCTTAGCCAGGTTACATAGGAGGATCCCTCAATGGACCCTTTGGTTGAATGGGACCAGCGGGTAGACCCACTGGATTAGCCAGTGCTGGTGTTGGGCCCAGTTAAGAAGGTACTTCTGTGGTGGTTAGAGCCCAGCAACCTGTTTTGGGGGTGACTTTCACTACCCTGCCCCCTTAGCAGGTTCCATGACCGATGCTTTATGCCTCAGTTGGGGCGCCCACATGAGGTCTCACCAGACCCAGAGGACTTGGTCTGAGTTCAAGCAGGACCACCATATCAATATTCTGGAGATGCAGGCAGTCTTGTATGCCCTTCAAGTCTTCCAGATTCAGCTCTCCCTGGGTCCGCTCTTAGTTCAGATGGACAATATGTGCATTGTTTGTTATATAAACAGGTAGGGGGAACTCATTCCTGCCCCCTGTGCAGGGAAACAATGAGAGTCTGGTATTGGGCCATTGAGCACAGCCTTCACTCATGGCCATCCATGTTCCCCACATCCAAAATGTCCTGGTGGACACTATCAGGCACTCACAGTCCAGGGCTCAAAACATCCTGGTGGACACTCTACAGCCTGAGTTGTATCTTTTTGCATCCCCACTCAACATAAAACTTCTGCATTTCTGCTCACTAGATTCCACGCCTGGAGTTTTTCTGGTGAGATGCATTGTCCCTCTCCTGGACAGGGAGGTTTCTGTATACCTTTCCTCCCTTCCTGCTCTTTCAATGAGTTCTAATCAAACTCAAGATGGAAGGGGCAATGATGATTCTCATCACCTCCTTCTGGCCTCATCAGATCTGGTTTCCCCTGCTGCAGCAACTTGCGGTGGAACCTCCACTCTCCTCACCCCAATGCGGCTTGCTCTCCCAGGACCAAGGCACCCTAGTCCATCTGGACCTCAAGTCACTTTAACTCCATGCATGGCTCCTGAAGACATAGCCATAGCTAGATTTGGGGTTTCTCCCGGGTGGCCGATGTGTTGTTGGCAGTCAGGAAGCCCTCCATGAGGGCCACCTAATCCATGAAATGGAAGCACTTTGCTTTATAGGTTACTTCGCACCAGTTGGATCCTAGTATAATGGAGAAGGCCATTTGGATCCCTTCACCTGCCTAGTAGATCAAGTCCCAGAGTACCTCCTGTCCCTCTTGGACTTGGGTTTAGGATACTCTTCTATTAAGGTACATCTTTCTGCCATCTATGCATACTATGTACCTGTGGATGGTCACACAGTGGCCCAGCTTGATGTTTTCTGCACTTTTCTGTGGGAAATGCTGCACTTTTCTGTGGGAAAATCCAAAAACCCAGCTGACTGGCAAGCATTCAGAGCAGCTAGAAACACCTGCGTTAAACAAATCCGTGCAAGCAAAGCCAACTATTATGTCTCCTCCCTTGAACAGGCAAAAGAGAATTCCCAAAAAGTCTGGAAGAAACTCAAGTCCATCGAAGGTCGGCCTGTAGCCCCTCCATCCCTCTAAAGATCCTCAGCAATGGTAGGGCTGTGGAAAACAGCTGCCTAATCCTCGAGGAACTCAACAATCACTTTGTAACTGCTGGCCTAGCTTTTGACTCTTCACCTTATGCAGCCTGTGGTAGCAACCAAGACTGTAATAACATTGACTCACAAGCTTCGACCAGCCCACTCCAGTTGTGCCCGCTTAGCTATAAAGAAGTCGAAGATTCACTTCTTAACATAGAAAATCGAAAAAGTGCAAGGGATTATGTATGGTCTGGAACCTTGTTTTCTTAAACTAGACTATCTCGACCTCACTGCCCCTATCCTCCACATATTCAATCTTTCCATTTCCACTGCCACTGTTCCCGCCTGCTGGAAATCTGCTAACGTCCTCCCATTATTCAAGTCAGGGGACCCATTTGACCTAAACAACTATAGGCCCATCTCAATCTTACCTGTCCTCCCCAAAGTCCTTGAAAAGCTAGTTTACTCCCAAATGAAACTCCATATTGAATCATCTTCAATCCTCAACCCTGCACAATCCGGCTTCCAGCCCAACCATAGTACAGTCACTGCTCTAGCCAAAGTTACCAATGAATGGATCACAACCATGGACTCCAAGAAAGTTACTGGTGCAGTATTTTTAGATCTCAGCAAAACGTTCAACACTGTCGACCACAATCTGTTAGTCTCAAGCCTAATAAAATTAGGGGCCTCCCCCCTTGCTGCCCAGTGGTTTACCAGCTACCTATCTGAAAGGACCCAAAAAGTAAAAGCTGGAGGCCTCTTTTCTGCATCCCTCCCAGTTGTCAGGGGAGTCCCACAAGGCTCCATATTAGGTCCCATCCTCTTCTCCCTGTACATCAATAACCTTGACACATATATATCCCAGTCCCATCTGCATTTCTTTGCTGATGATACTGTACTGTATACATCAGGCCCTACACTGGCTGAAGTGAGGGATGTACTCCAAGCCAACTTTGCACAACTAGAAATCAACCAAATCAGTGCCAAACTACTCCTCAATGCCAAGAAAACTAAGGCCATGATCTTTGCCCCAAACACCACCTCCACTTCCCTTGCAAACACACACAAAGAATTCATCACTACCTCCCTAGATGAACCCTTTGAAATCACCTGCAAATTCAAATATCTTGATATGTGGCCAGACAACAAGCTTTCCTTTCATGACCACCTCAGTGATCTAGCGAACAGGCTAAAAATGAGTCTAGGTTTCTTCTTCCGTAACAAGCCCCTCTTTCCACTGGATACCAGAACTATGCTGGTCCAGGCCACTTTCTTGCCACTACTAGACTATGGAGATCTAATCTATTCCTCTGCAGTGGCCTCAGAAATCAACAAACTAGACATCCTCTACCACTGTGCCATACAGTTCATGACAAGCCTACCCTATCGAACCCACCGTTGCGGTTTGTACCTAGCCACTGGCTGGACATCACTCTCAACTAGATGCATGCTTCATGCTGGTATCTGGACTCTTAAGCTACTCCTGAACAAGCTCCCAAACTATCTCACTACCCTTTTCCTTATTTCCCATAGTGCCTACTCTCTTAGGAAAAATGACCTCCTCCTCCTCCTCGATGTACTGAGAACTCACACCTCACTCGGCAAGCGGGCCACATCGAGCATACTCCCAACTATCTGGAACCAGCTCCAAGGCGTACTGAAGCTTCATGGTACTAACCCTGTCAGCCTATTTAAAAGGTTGGCTGCAGCAAAAATAAAAAATACATGCAGTTGCTTCTAAAGCCTAGCTCACTGCTCTAACCTTAACCCACTGCTTCCTCTTACTTACCTAGAAATTAGCTGCCTTGATATGCCAAAACAAGCGCTTTTTACCTTTTTTCTGTACTTGTATTTTTCTATGTCATAGTCATTTTTATGCAACAGTTTAATGCTTGCCCATAGTTCTGTACTGGAATTTGTACTGTTTTTTCAATTATGCAATCTGTAACTACCTGTCTGTGTCAAAGGACCTCCTTGTGAATGAGCTTGCTCAACAGAGTTTTCCTACAATAAACAGACTTAGCTTAACCTTAAACTTGACACCCCAATTCAGGATCCTGTCCCACCTTGGGACCTTAATTTTGTGTTGGAAAAGCTTACATTGCCTCCCTTTGAACCGGCTGCGTCTTGTGAGCTACACTTTCTGCCATGGACAGTGTTGTTTTTGGTTGCCATTACTTCTGAATAAAGGATTTCAGAGCTTCAAGTCCTCATATATAAGAAGCCTTATTTAGTTTTCCACAAAGACAGGGTGTCTTTGTGTACCAATCCTAAGTTTCTTCCCTAGGTGGTGTCAGAGTTTACTTTAAATCAGTGCATCCACCTGCCTGTTTATTTCCTGGAGCATTCCAATCAGGGTGAAGTGTTGCTCCATACCTTGGATGTACACAGAATTCTGAGATACTTTTCACACCGGACTAAGGACTCTCATAAGTCCAGTCAGTTGTTTGTTTCATTTGACCCTGGGAGAGAGGGCTCCCCAGTTTCCAGACAGTGTTTGTCTAAGTGGTTGACAAATTGAGTTGTTTTACTGTTACCAGGAGTATGGTAAGGAACTTCCTGGGGCTGTCAAAGGTCATTCCACAAGAAGCATGGCTGCCTCACTAGCTTGCTTTTGCAATGTGTCTGCTGCTGACATTTGTGCTGCAGCCACCTGGAATACTGTACACACCTTTACCAAGCATTAAAGTCTGGATATTGCCTCTAGGTGTGCCAATTTTGGCCTGGCAGTCCTCCATGGCCTTCTCTCATAAGAGCTGTCATATGCTTGCCTGCCTACACTCATATTCTGCCCCTCTTGTGATGAGGCTACTTGGACTCAGTCCCTGCCGGTGATGGCCTGCTGCAATAGATACCCTCAAAGTAAGATAGCACAGTTACATAAGAATGTAACATAACAGTAGATCTTTGAGGGGATCTTTTGCAGCAGGCCCTGCTTTATTCTCCCTCCTTCCCCCTTTCCTTCCTCTGTGTTTCACTCCCCTTCCATCAGGGCATGCCTTCTGCTTTTCCCTCTACTACAGGGTTACCTTGACATTCTCCTCTGTTCCTCTGTTTCAGAATCCTGCTTCTGGTCTCCAGTAGAAGAACTGAGGAGGGCTTGGGAGCCACCTGCCTTATATAGGAAAGGCTGACACCAGATGCTGACATCAGACGCTGACATCAGACATGGGCGGCCCCCTCTGGTGTACTGCTAGCTAGAAAGATTTCCATGTGGTCCTCGTGCCTGACAGCTGAATCCTACTGGTGATGGCTTTCTGCAAGAGATCTTTTGAAAGATCTACTGTTACGGTAAATTCTTACATAACTGCTTTCTTGCACAGAAGTGTCAAATGCTTTGGTTATGCTACGTGCTGGTGCTGACTGGTGCATGCTGAGTAGGAAAACAGTGTGCGAGAAGGAAACTGTACTATGTAGTCTTGAGAAATTCTCCTGATGTTCAGAAATTAGAAGTTCACGCACAGAAGTGCCACATGATTTGCTTATGCTATGTGTCACTGCTGCTGTTGTTGACAAAACGCAGGAAAAAAGTGTGCAAGAAGGAAAACTTTACTATGTAGTCTTGGGAAATGTTCCTGATGTTCAGAAATGAGAAGTTCTTGCACAGAAGTGCCAAATGCTTTGCTTATGCTATGTGCTACTGCTGCTGTTAAGAAAATGCAGGAAAAATGTGGGCAAGAAGGAAAAGTTTATCTTGTGTTGAGAAATTCTGATATCCACAAATGAGAAGTTTCAGCGAGAAGTTGCTCTGCTGCTGCTGCTAGGTGCTGCTACTGCTGTTGTTGAGAAAATTCTGCTAAAAAGTGGATGAGAAGGAAAAGTTTGCTATCCTGTCTTGGTAAACTGTCTTGATGTCCACAGATAAGAAGTTCAAAGGAGAAGTTGCTGCGCTGCTACTACTGACCGATAGTTGGTGCCGGTTCGGCTGTACTCACATACTACAAAAAAAATTATTTCTGTTGTTCTTCTAATGTCTGTGTAAAGTGATTTTTAAATTTAATATACTTAATTATATTTTACAACAATACATAACCAATCACCAACACAACAACACAAACAACAAAAATATCCAACCCCAAATCCCTTCCCCCAAGTGGAGTGAATAAAATCCATACTATATGTCCATATATTAAACTACAAAAACAAATATACAAGGGACCCCTTGACAAAACATAATAAAACTAAACGCAGTATAGACAGCACTTCCAAACTTAATCCGGAGCCACTTCAGAGGAAAGTTAAAGAGAGTAGAGCGTGAACAAATTACTCCAGTTCTTATTGTACAATGAAATCCTAATGTGAGTGCTAGCAATCAATTTATCCATCTGAAGGTTGAACAAGAGTTCTTGCAACCACTCATGATAGGAGATTAGGGTCTGATCCATCCAGTGGCAGAGGACGACTCGCTTTACCAATAAGGAAAGCATAGCCATATGGTATTTCCTGTCCCTCACAGCTATGCCAGTATAATCTCCTATAATGCATATTTCGGGTATAAAAAGCCCATCTAAACCTAGAAGGAGGTCAGCCCTGGATTTAATAATTTGTTCCCATAAGGGTGCAACTGTGGTGCAGTCACACAGAATATGAAGTAATGATCCCACAGCCTGCCCGCATCTTGTACAAAAAGAAGAACTTAGTTTCCCCATCTTGGCTAGTTTTAAGGGAATGAAATATAAATTGTAAAATATAAAACTGGGTAAGACAAAGTCTATCATTAGAGCTTTATCTATAAAGATCCATCCAAATTTTATTTCAATTGAAAGTACATTGCGGGAGAGCTGAAGGCCAATAAGCCAACTGACCAGAAATATCTGAAATAATAGTTTGTTAAAAAGAAAGGCAGACATACAAGACACTGAATGCTACTGTTACTCCAAACCCATGAGTGATTGCAAGAGTTCCCCATTATTACTTTTCCAAGGCAAAGGACCAAACCAACTAAGCAGAACATGATGAAGTTGATATATCTTAAAGATAAATCTATTAGCTAACTGCATTGAACTCAAAATGTCCTGACATAACTCAAGTTGACCATTCCAGAGTAAGTTGCACACCCTCCTCTCAGCCAGTTGGGGTAGTCAGTTTACAGTCAGCATTTTAACCCCTATGTTAAAGTTAGCATTATCGCATATCAACTGAGAGACATCCTTAAGGGGTTTATAATGTAGATGTTTACACAATTGAGCATGAACAAGCAAGGAAGTATGAATTACAGAGTCTCGGAGGTGCAACGGTAAGGATTTGGAAGAAGTATAAAACAAAGTGGAAAGGGAAAATCCAGCTTCCCTAATAAAGGCTCTTTCTAATTTCAACCAGATAAGGATATAGGAAAATGTATCTTCTTCTAAGGCCTGAGTAGGCCACCTAAAATATTTGCTGGCATGACTGGCCAAATAATAAAGGAAAAGGTTAGGTAATTTAAGTCCCCCAGGGCCCGTATATGCCCGTGTTGGAGGTTTACCCTGCCAAATAAAGTCAGAAATTAACCTATGAGTTTGTTTAAACCAAAACAAGGGGAGCATGATATTCAAGGACTTGAGAGCATAAAGTAATCGGGGAGGACATTCATTTTGATAATGTTAATTCTGCCCCAGAGGGTCAGTGGCAGGGAAGCCCATCTATTTAAATCTTCTTGTACAGTGGCTAACAACTCATCCAAATTACATTTTTTAGACGGTGCAACTATCTTAACGAGAATACTTCTTAATTGCCCAAATACTTAATACAAGGAGCCAATGTCAATCTCACTTCTAATATTTTTGATTTAGTACACGAGGGGTTAACGGCATCACTGCAGTTTTATCAATATTTAGCTTATAATTAGAGAATCTCCCAAGCTCCCTAATAATTGATAAAGCTGTGTGGACCGAGGCAGTAGGATTAAGAACATGCTGTAATATGTCATCTGCATATGCAGAGAGTTTCATGTCGAACATCCCTAACCGCACCCCTGTTATACAAGGAGACTCTTTAAGCTAAAGCAACAAAGGCTCCAAATATTAATTAAATAAAAGTGGAAATAAAGGACACTTCTGCTGAGTTCCAAAGCATAAAGGAAAAATCGAGGAAAAAAATGCCATTACAATAAATTTTGGCACTGGAGCAGAAGTAAAGAACTTTTATCCAGTTAAGAAATTTAGACGGGAATCCAAACATTTTAAGAGTGGTAAATAAGAAAGCCCAATCCACCCTATCAAAAGCTGTCTCCACATCCAGAGAAAGACTAGAGCCACAGGGGCACTGCCCTCCCGGGACGCCGAGAAAATATGGGACAATTTTCGAAGGTGGTCAGCTGAGGAGCAGGACTGCATAAAACCTACCTGCTCATGACTAATAAGCCCTTTCCAAACTTGTGCAACCCTGGCGGTAAGTATTTTGCCCAAAATGTTAACGTTGTAATTCATAAGAGTAATGGGTCAACAACTAGTAACTCTATCTGGAGGCTTACCCAGTTCGGGCAGTACCACTATCATGACTTCAAACAGAGAAGCATCTGCTGCCCCAGAATCACAAAGAGAGAGAAAGAGATGCTGCAACAAATGTACAAGCTCTTTAGAAAAGACTTTATAAAAGTTTGGGGAAAAGTCATCAGTTCAGGGGCCTTATCAACAGGGAGAGACTTGATGGCATGCAAAATCTCTTGTTGAATAAGAGATTGGTCCAAAAAATGACTGCTGGGTTTGCATTCAGCCAGGATGGGGTATTTTGTCCAAATAGTCTTGTAGATCAGAGGGGGAAGGTGGGTCAGATAGAGGACCATATAGAGAGCGACAATAGGTCGTGTAAAGTGTTTTAAGTGTTGTGCATAGTTCCATAATCCCTAGCACTTTAAATAATCCCTATTGTGTAGTGTATCATACAAACCCAAAAAAGAAAAAAAAAACATTTTTGGCATATTTGTTTCGGTGAAAAGTCTTGTGTGGTCTTGCATGGGTGCCCCCCCCCCCCAAAGAGTTTCAGCCTTAAATCCCTTTCGTGTATTGACATGTTAAACCACCACCCTTCCAAAAGGAAAAAAAAAACTATTTCTGTTGTTCTTCTACTACCCGTGTAAAGTGTTTTAAGTGTTGTGTGTGGTTCCTTAGTACCTTAGATAATCCCTGTTGTGGATTGTAGTGAACAAACCAAAAAAAGGAAAACAAGGACATAAAAATTTCTGGCATATTTGTTTCAGTGTAAAGTCTTGTAAATTTTTGTGGGGTCTTGCAGGTGCCCCTAGTTCCTGTCTTAAATCCCTCTTGTGTATTCTCTTGCAACCCACACCCCCAAACAAGAAGAAAAAAAATATTTCTGGTGCTGTTTTTCTTGTTGTTGTTAACTCTCTGTGTAATGTAAGAAAATGTCTGTGAATAGACGGTTTGCTAAAGAAGTTTCTGGCAGTGGCACAGCTGCCAAGAAGACATTAGGTTCTGTGTTTCTGAAGCGTAGTACTCTAAGTTGTGATGATGTAGGTTCATTAGTCGCTGGTAATGGTAATGCTGGTCATAGTAACCAACAAGAATTAGTTTCTGCAAGTGGAGGCTTTAGTCTGGCTGGGTTTTTCTCCCCCAAATCAGTGACATCACTGATGGTGGGTAGTGCTGGGGCTGGCAGTGAAGACTGTGCATGCAGGAACAACAGCGGAAGTATTGCAACAACTCCCAAAACTTTTTCATGTGGGAATGTGGTTGAGTCCGAGGACTTGGAGGTAGTTAATGTCCCCAAAAGTGTTGTAGAAGAGCATGAGTCACAGTGTGATATTCCAACAGATACTAGTGCCAGGGCATCAGATGATGCAGAGAATAGAACACAGGGTGATGAAAGTGAGGATGAGGAGAAGGAGGAGGTGGATATATCTCCAAAGGTTAGCATTGTAGGTGGAAATGGGGATAATGATATGGACCCTCTATGAGAACCAGAGACAAAGAAAAGTAAAGGCCAAGGACAGGCATCAGTAAGGCCCCCCCTCGGAGTTCTTCAGCTGTTAGGTCTGTTCAGCCAGTAGTAGCAGCAGCAGAGGAGGGTGAGTCAATGGTTGGATGAAACCAGAAATCATGTCCCCAGAGCTCCCATTTCTAAATAATGTCACAGTACTCTATCCACCATCATCATGTCAAAACAAGGGCTGTAAAATCCCTAGTTTGGGATTTTGACATTCTAGATCCACACAATGACACAGTGGCTATCTGCTAGCTTTACCAAGTTAGTGTGCAGTGGGTAGCCACCTTGGCACTGGGGGGGGGTACAGCATACACACCTGAAGTCCAGGCACCTGGCATGCTGGACTCGGCACCAAAGGAAAGCTGTTGCTGGGAGGGGGGCCTTCTCCCTTATTGACCTCTTTCAGAAAGGTATCCCAAAATGTGATAGATAGCAATCCAGGGCAGAATTCTGAAGTAACCCTAGAGGATTACTACAAGCATGAGGAGGAGGATGACTTGGTGGGATTTCAGAGTAGTGGTCAGAGTAGCAGTGATGTTGTAAATATTAGCAGCCGACATAGTCATCCAAGTACATTAACCCCTGTCTGTAAAACATCACAAATCACATCATTCATTTGATCATCAACTGTGCCCACCCCTGAGTGCAAAGCTACCCATCCATGCCAATGTGTGGAGCGCAACTGTTTGGCGTCTCCAGCCCAAAACCCCAAACATTGCAACCTACGCTGCAGAGCATGTTTGAGCATCATATGAAATACCCACCAAACATGCTGTTGCACATGAACTCAATGCAGCAACTGCAGAAACTCTGACAACTAACCTACTGTCATTCTCTTTAGTGGAGAATGCAGGGTTCTGCATGTTGATGGCACATGCCTGTCCGAAATGGAACATTCTGTCACAGACATATTTCTCCACCCATGCTGTTCCAGAGTTATGTAGAACTGTGACACAGTAAGATATGCCTTTCAGCATTCCACTTCACCATACATTCACCTAAGTATAGATATGAGGACCAGTGCCCAAACAGCTGGTAGCTGTTACCTAAGTATTAGAGCCCCTTGTGCACAGGTGCCCAGAGAAGTATTTGATGCTGGGATTGGAAAAAAGTGTATGAAACCCAACTGTGATGGTAGCAACATTCCAGGTATTCACTAGCACACCACGATGGCAATTAAGAGTGTACCAGGCTCACATACAGGTCAAAAAATGTTAGAATTGCTCCAAATCAAAACTAATGAGTGGCTACACCCACTGTCACTGAAAACAGGTTTCATAGCAAGTGATGCTGGCTCCAATGTGGTGAAAAGCATCAGCAATGGTGGGTTTGTCAGGGTTCCCTGTATGGCACACTGTCCAAATCTTGAAGTGCAGGAGTTTCTGGCATACCCTGAAATCAAGGCAATGTTAACTATGGCCCATCGCATCTGTGCCCATTTTATACGTTCTGGAAAGGCCAGTGACCAGCTTAGGGAGCTGTAGAGTCACATTTGCAGACACAAAACAAGCTGCCTCAGCACCGTCTGAAACCTGAAGTTGTCACGAAATGCAACTCCACTCTTTACATGTAGAGTGCTTGTACGAGCAGTACAAGCAATCTTGGAATACCCGCTGCTGTACACAAGCCATGATAGTTTGGGAGCATCCATGTCTCTGACAGCTGAGCAGTGGCAACTCGTGGATGGCCTAATAATGATTCTGAGGCCATTTGAGCATGCCACACAAGTAGTGTATGGAGACACTGCATCTATCAGTCAGGCCATCCCACTTCTAAGGGTGCTGAGGTAGACCTTTTGATGAATGTACAGCAGAAGTTGGAGGCAGGCAAAGATAGGGCAAAGCGTGCATTATTAGACACCAATACCCACATCTCAAGCATTATGCAGTCACTCAGATTTGCAACTGCCACAGTGCTGGACCCATGTTATAAAAGGGGCCTATCATCCATAGTTGAGGATGGGCATGATCAGGTGCAGCATCTAACTGATGAGCTGGTAAGATGGGTTCATGGGGCACAAATGTTACGGGCACAGTTCTGCAAGCCACAGCATGGCAATTATGACAGACAGGATGTTGCTTCCACCTCCTTTAAGTGGACTAGAAAACCAGGGCTGCTCTCAGGAGGACAATTGCCCATAAATCCACATTGGGATGTCTTGCCGCAGGTGGGAATGGAAGATGTGGAGAAAAAGGAGGATCAGGCAGATAAGTCATTAGGATTGTGGGCAACACAACACATGGTGGGGGCCTATTTGGCAGACAAAGGGCACCTAAACTTATTGGAGGAGCCTCTGCTCTACTAGACTGGCAAGATGACTGAGTGGCCAGTGCTGACATCCACAGCATTGAAATACCTGACCTGTCCACCCTCTAGTGTAAGTGTGAAGACTGGAAAGGGTATTTAGTTCAGCGGGGAGCATTGTGCGGGACAGGTGTAGAAACCTATCACGGGAAATCTTGGCATGCTGACATTTATTAAAATGAATAAAGGGTATATTCCACCTAAGACAAGTACATCTGTGTTTCAAATATACTGACCCCAAGTTTTCAACATAAAAATTTTTTTACACCACCTCATGAACATGACAGCTATCAGTTTTCACTATCATTTTTGACATTTCGGATGCCACAGAATAATGTTTCAGTGGGGATACAAAAATGTTCACTACCGGGTTCATGCGGTGGGGTAATAAGAAAGCTATGCTCACAATCTGGTTGCTGTTTTGGAACACATACAAGCACAGAACCCTCTGGGCCCTGGCGCTTCCACAGCAACATACATGTACACATCTATGGAGGGATACGAGCACAGGTAAATGAGAAAATGTTTATACTATCTCAAAAAGACTGTTGATTCCTATAATAACTCTCTCAGAAAAGCCATGTGCAGTGTGCTGGCAACACCTCACTGCCATGGCCAAAGACAAAAGGCTGAAAAAAGATTCCCATATGCCCATGCTGACCATGTAGGGGTAAAGCAAGCTGCAGAATGAGAAAGCTAAGATCTCTCTATTAGCCTTTGCCCAGAGAAGGATTCCAGAAAACTGGACCATATAGCAAAGAAGGCATACACAACAGCGACCTTGCAGCTACAATTGGGCGATTTATATGGCATACACAGCTAACTACCAGCAGGCTCTACGAAACACAGTCATGGCATCGTGTGGGAACCTTCCCAGTGAAAAGTGGCAATCTGGTTAAGCCTGTTAAATACTGGATTGATAGACACAAAATACCAGTTTCAGATACTAATGACACAGCATCTAGGGCTTTGGCACATTCAGCGGCCTTAAGAAGATTTACCTTCAGGGTAAATAACATGATGCAGAATACACAGAATAAAACCATGGATTTCCCTTTTGAGGGAACATCCTATTTTGGTGACAAAACAGAAGCATACAAGAAAAAAAAACGGATGAACAGAACTCCCTTTTTAAAAATGTAACAGAGAAGGAATAGGGCTTCATCTCTTACAGGCCTTATGGAAGAAGAGGAAGGAGTAGGGACTACTGTAGTCTGCCTTATATCCACATAGAGTATGCAGTGCAGAGAGGTATTGGGAGAGGTAGAAGAAGAGCAAGGCATTGCCTGCACCAGCTCCTCAGCCACAAGCAAAACAAAACCTGTCATAATATTTGCGAGTTGCCATAGACTCATTGTCAGTTGGAGGTGGTCTGTCCCACTAACTCAAGGAGTGATAAGAAATAGCCACACACAAGTGGGTCAGTGTTTAAGAAGAAGAAGAATCATCATTTATATAGTGCTCTTCATACACATTGCATCCCAAAGCACTTTACAAGCAATGCTAGACTGGTAGTGAAGTAACTGAACATGTAGTGGAAGCCATTTCGCACATTAACACTAACTCACAAAAAAAGTAACAGAGAAGGACAACTACTATGTATCAGAATTTCCCAAGACTACATAGGGCCTGATTCTCAAAGGGGCCTACGTCTGGTGCAAGCTGTGACAAACAGCAGCTTGTGCCAAAGCTCTGTGTGCCAGAGACCCTGCACCCGATTCACATACGGGAGGGGTACTGGTGACTAAGTCCCCATGCCTGTGGCAGCCTTGCCCTTGCAACGAATGCATGATGCATGGACAAGGGTTGCCACAGGCTCTTTGCGGCGCTGCAACCCAGTGTGCCCCATGCCGGAACAGACATGCCCCAAACCTATGGGACTATATCTGCATGGCGGGCATACTGCACACGGGACAGACTGCTGCACATGCAGTCCAGTCAGGGATGTGGAGGTGTGTGGAGGGCATCGCCAGTCCGCTGGGGGGTGAAGGGGCACTACTTGCAGGCGTTGAGGGTTGGAGGGCACTGAACCACCAATGGGGGAGTGCACTGTATGTCACTGACGGCATCATTGGGGGTCTGGTGAGGGGTTCACACTGCGATTGCTGTTGTGGGGGCACATCAGGGATTGGGGTGTGGGTACCCATGCCACTATGAACCCAGTGGTGCACACAGGGCAGCAGTTTCTAAGTTTTGAGAACCGGGCCCATAATATTTAAGGCTAGAATGGGGGGGGGGGCACCCACACAAGACCACACATGACTTTAAAAGACTTTACACTAAAACAAATATGGCAGAAATATTTTTATTACTTATTTCTTTTTTTAGTTTTAACACAAAACAATACCAAAGGGGGACTATTGGGACTAAGGAGACACATACACAAGTGATGACTACAAAACATTGTCAACCACTACCAGGTATAACTTTTTTGTGTATATGTTTTTAAGAAAAGCAGTACACAACTGGGATTTCTGAGGGTCGAACTTGGATTCATGTAAGACATTACACATACATGAAATAAAGCTACCTTCTAAGCAACCGAAACAATAATTGAACTACATATACTCATAAACAATTCAGTAAAACAAACCTCACTGTTCTATACAACTAAACTAGCAAAGTACAGAAAACGGGGGAAAAAACAAAACCACTAAGTAAAAAACAGCACTATACAATTGAGAAACCTGTCTTTTCCTGCTTCAGGACTGGAGCTACAGGAACGTCCTTCCCCCAAAGCATACTACAGCACTTTCTGCAGAACAGAAACTGAAAGTACTAATTAATCTATGAAAATTACCAAACACCAGTAAATGGTCGATGATCCACAGGCACGAGGCACAGCACACCCTTAATAGCATGATTTTGGACAACAAATTCAACAGTTTGAGGGGTTTTAAAATGTTTCTCCGAACACAACTCTGAGAACACACCTGACTCCAACTCTTTCCTTCACACACTGCATTCAAGTCGGCCCCTGCATTGAAACAGCCCATGTAGCCTTCTATCCCATGAATCCTTGCTAACTTTGCCTTAGGACCATTATTCCTAGGCGAAGTTAGGTGAAGTTGTCATTTTCACATTCGCAAATTCTGCCTTTCAAGCAAAGCGTGACTTTGCCTTGTAGATTAATTTCATGAATTCTGCAAAATTCAAGAAAAAAATCCATGAAGTGAAGTTTTCCAACTTTGCCCATCACTAACTGAAATCTTGACATAAGGGTACTGAAGGCCTTTGAAAATCCCACTTTACAACTGTATGATTCCCCCTTGAAGATGTCTCCCACTTCACGTACCTTGGTGTGTAGCTAGATCAAAACCTTGATTTCCTACCAACATCAATTGTTTATTTAGTTATTTAATTTAGTAAAATTAAATTATTTAGTTTCAGGTAGATACAACATACACAAAAGCCCATTTTTAGGGCTGCAGTGGGTGAAGTCCTGCAGACCTCTTGCTACAGAAAAAGGACTCCGCACATTCCTTCCTACCGAACAACATGTTGGACATGAAGCAGAGTCACCTCCGTGTCTGTGACGTCCCTGGGGCACTGCACTATTTTTCTAAACCTAGGTGGTGTCCTGATCGTGAGACTGGGATATTGGGCACCCACAGTGTTACTCTTATGTTTCTGGGTAGGGGGTGGGTGTTGAGAGGGAAGGTCGGGCGGGGAGGGATATACATAATTTAAAAGCAAAGAAATTAATGGTCACTGCACACTCTGCCATGTCAAAGATGGCTGCCACAGTCTACTGCATATGCGTGACTAGACTGCGGAGGCAATCTTTGACATGGCAGAGTGTGCCATTATTGCCAATTTTTTTCTTTTAAATTATAGATACCCTCCCACCTGATCCTCTCTCTCATCACACACACACACACACCAGACGCATAAGATTACATAGATACATAGACAGTGTCGGCAGATAAGGGCCTTTGGCCCACCCAGTCTGCCCATTTGAGCTTGTAAGTTCAGTTTATGTTTTCCTAGAAGTCTGTTGCCCCTTACCCCTGACCTCCAGAATTCCTTAATGTCTATACCATGCATTCTTAAATCCCGTGATTGTTTCAGCCCCACCACTTCCTCTGGCAGGTGTTCCACTTGTCCACCACCCGTTCTGTGAAGAAATTCTTCCTCATGTTTCCTCTGAATCGTCCCTCCCTCCAACTTCATCCCATGCCCTCTAGTCCTGGAACATCTTTTTGCTTAAAAATAGTGTATTCCTGCACCTGTTCCTCCTTGAAGATACTTGTATGTCTCTATCAAATCCCCTCTCCCTCCTCTCCTCCAGGAGTACATGTTCAGTTCCTTCAACCTGTCTTCATAGGACTTGTGATGCAATCCATGCACCATCTTTGTTGCCCTCCTCTGAACCTTCTCTACCCTGTCTATGTCCTTACACGTAGGTATGGTCTCCAGAACTGTACACTGTACTCCAGGTGGGGCCTCACTAGTGTCTTGTATAGCGAATTATGACCTCCTTTTTCCTGCTGGTGATGCCCCTGCCTATACATCCCAGCATCCTATTTGCTTTACCTGCTGCCTTGTCACACTGTTTCCCTACCTTGAGGTCATCAGAGATGATAACCCCAAGATCCCTTTCCTGCTTGGTGCATGCTATATCCTCACCCCCCAACTGATATATTGTGCCAGGGTTTTTTTGCCCCATATGCATTATCTTGCACTTCCTTGCATTGAATTTCAACTGCCAAACCCCTGACCATTCTTCAAGTTTCTGCAGGTCGCTTCTCATTCTGTCTACACCCTGTGGTGTGTCTACTCTGTCACAGAGCTTTGTGTCATCAGTGAACAGTGAAATTCTGCCTTCTAGGTCCTGCGCAATGTCGCTGATGAAGATGTTGAATAGGATTGGTCCCAGCACTGATCCCTGTGGTACCCCACTGGTCACTCTTCCCTCTGTGGAGTGACAGCCATTTACCACCACCCTCTGTGTCCTGCCACCCGCCAGTTACCTACCCACCACACTACTGTCCTGCCACACCCTACTCCCCAGTTTGTGTAATAGTCTTCTATGTGGCACAATGTCAAGAGCCTTGCTGAAGTCCAGATAGGCCATGTCCACTGCCCTCCCTGATCCTCCTCCTAGTCACCCAGTCAAAAATTCAATGAGGTTGGTCTGACATGACCTCCCCTGGTGAAACCATGCTGCCTTGGGTCCTGTAGTCCGTGACAACCAGATGTTCCACCAATCTCTCCTTCAGTAGTGCTTCCATGATCTTCCCACTACCGAGGTGAGGCTGACTGGTCTGTAGTTCCCTGCTTCCTCTTTGTTCCCACTTTTGTATAAGGGGACTACATCTGCTGTCCTCCAGTCTTTGGGTACCTCCCCTGTTTCCAGTGATCAGCTAAACAGAATAGCTAGAGGTTCAGCCACCACCTCTCTTAGTTCTTTAAGGACCCTGGGGTGCACCCCATCTGGGCCCATTGCTTTATCGACTCTTATTACTTCCAGTTCCTTCAGGACCCTTTCTCGTGTAAAGGGACTTGTGTCCATTTCTGCACCATTCTCACCCCTTGTACTCCCTTCAGACCCATTACCCTTCTCTTACTCAGTAAAGACTGAGCAGAAATACCTGTTCAATATGTCAACTTTACTGTTGTCATCCTCCACGTGGCACTCATCCTCCCCCTTCAGTCTCACTTCTCCTCCTTGTCTTTCTTTTCCTTATGTACCTGTAAAGGTTTTGTCCCTCTCTACCCACTGATTTTGAAATGTGTTCTTCTGTCTGAGCTTTGGCTCCCTTACGACCTCCCTGCCTCCCTTTGCTTCTCCTGGTACTTCTCCCTATCCCTTCTGCCTGTGTCTTTTGTATGCCTGAATGCAATCTTTTGCTTTCACTTTCTTTGCTACCTCTTTGGAAAACCATAATGATCTCTCTTCCTTTTCCTCTTGCTAACCTGTAATGCATAATTCTGTTGTTCTTGTAATCCCCATTTTAAATACTGCCCACTGTTAGTCAACCCCTGATTCCTGCCCCATTCCCCTTAATGCCTCTTTCAAGAATTTCCCCATTTTCCCAAAGTCTGCCCCCCTAAAAATCCAGGATACGTGTTTTTGTGGGGTTTGGTTCTGCTCTTTCTGTGATTTCAAACCACAATGACTGGTGGTCACTGTTCCCCAAGTGCTCCCCCACTGTTACCCCCATCACATGTCCCTGTTTGTGAGCACAAGGTCCAGTATTGCCTTCTGCCGAGGTTGGTTCCATGACCAGTTGCTTGAGGAAGGCACCCTGAAGAGTCAGGATAAATCTGCTCTAGTTGATGCTGCTGCTGGGATGCTTCAGTCCACGTTTGGAATATTGAAGTCTCCAACCAGTACTACCTCACCCTTGTCTGCCATCCTTTGGATGGCTAGCATCAGCTCCCTATCTGTTTCTTCCTCCTGGGCTGGTGGTCTATAGACCACACCTGTGTGGATGGCTGTCCCCATTTTCCTTTCCAGTTTAACCCACAGTATCTCTCCCCCATTTTGTTCCTCCTGGATCTCTGTGGCCCTTATGTCATTTTTCACATACAGTGCCACTCTTCCTCCCTTCCTGCCTGCTCTATCTCTTCTGAATATGTTGTAACCAGGCATGGCCATCTCCCAGTCGTGGTTATCATTACACCAGGTTTCAGTGATGGCCACAATGTCCAGGTCTGACTGCACCATGACAGCCTCCAGATCTTCCATCTTGTTGCTAAGGCTCCTGGCATTTGCACACACGGCTTTCCATGATTTGACCTCCCTAGACTGTTTCGCTGTTCTACTCCAGCCCCTTCCTTGGTTGTCATTTATCCCTGGTTCTCCTTGCTGCCTGCTCTTCTGCTGAATTTCGCCCCTTTTCTGCCTATCCACCTCTTGGGCACTAATCTCCATCTTTTGCACACTGCTTTGCACAGACAGCCACTCCTCTGGTTCACTGGTTCCACTGCTAGCTGTGGGGGGTGAGCAAGTAGGTACCCTCCTTGCTGGCCTGCCACCCCCCTTTGCTAGTTTAAATGCTTGTCAATGTAGCATTTAAGCTTATCATTGAGTGCTTGGATTCCCCTCCAGGATGGATGCAGGCCGTCAGGCTTGAACAAATCTCCATCCCTCCAGGTGGGTCCCCAGTCACCAATGAATCCAAACCCTTCCTCACAGCACCAGTTCTTCAACCATGAGTTAAAGTTCCTGGTGCATGCACTCCTATGCTCTCCCTTGCCTCTCACAGGAAGTACTTCTGAAAGTGACAAGTAGCTACTTGCTTGAGACCCCTCCCCAATTTCCTAAACTCTTCCTGAACTTCCTTTGGCTCCCCATTTGCCAGGTCATTAGTACCTAGGTGGATAATGACATCCAGCTCACTCTTCTGTCTTGCCTTCCCAGTGATCCCCAGGATCTTCCTTCCATCCCTCCATGCCGTGGCACCTGGTAGGCACCTCACCTCCCTGTCCTCCCCTCCTGTGTTCCTAGCTGGATCCCTCTTGAGTGGAGTCCCCACCAGGATTCACTTCCTCCTCCTCTGGGGTCCCCTGCTTTCCCCGCTGAGGTCACCTCCTTGGCTAACCTCCACATTCTTTCCTTCCACTTCTCTGGGTACCTCTATTTGGTTGTCCTCATTTGCCAGTGTGGCATATGAGTTCTTGAGTGGAATAGGATCTGGGATGTGCCTCTGCCTGACCGCTCTAACCCTCCCTGAGCCCACTGTCATCCAGGTGCTCCTCGTTCTCGGCATCCTTTGAGGCAGTTGCATTGGACTGGGTGGTCTCTGGATAGGGGTGATGGTACTCCTGACCCAGTTTACTTCCTCTCTGAGTCTGGCTACCTCATCCCCAGTCCATAGAGATGCATGCAGATAGGGCAGCACCTCAGTGTCCGGAAGGTCTGCCTGAATATGGCTACCCCACAGCCACTGCATTGCACCACTCCCCACATTATACTGCAATTATACTGCTGTTCCACTAGTTGTCTGTCACTGAAGCTCTCCTAGTTCCCTTTTTATTAATTTACTGTCCTAAAAATCCTGCCACTGATCCTCAGATAATTTTCTTTAAAAAAAAAAAAGAAAAGAAACAAATAAATAAATAAATGAGTCAAAACACCTGTGCTGAGGGTGGGCTTCTTCCCCCTTATGCCCCTCCTACTTCACACCCCTTACTATACCCTGTGTTTAGCTCCTGTCAATAAGATTTAACAGAGCATATAATGAAGAGTTGGGGGAAGGGGAGGGAGGGGGGTGAAAATTTGCAATTAAAGACAGCACAGAATTACACCACCACTACGTTTTACATTTTCAATAGCCCAAAAACAATTCTAAGAAAAGACAACAAAGAAAGTACAGTGTCACTAAAAGCCCACAATCTAAGTTTAAAAGAAAAATAGCAATTACCAGTTACTCTAAAGCACTGAATTGGATATGTTTGCTTCCTTCCCCTTCTGGCTTCTTCTGAGAATAAAACTCACTTGCTACCTCAACTCTGACTAAGCCCCACCTCCAGTTATCACATAGCTGAGGTCAGAGGCCAGACAATTAACACCCCTCACCCAACTACAGGGCAGTCAGACAAGCCAAGATAATTTTGCAGCAATTAAAGATGGCACAGAAATACACCACCACTATGTTATAAATTTTCAATAGCCCAAAAACAATTCTAAGAAAAGACAACAAAGAAAGTACAGTGTCACTAAAAGCCCACAATCTAAGTTTAAAAGAAAAATAGCAATTACCAGTTACTCTAAAGCACTGAATTGAATATGTTTGCTTCCTTCCCCTTCTGGCTTCTTCTGAGAATAAAACTCACTTGCTACCTCAACTCTGACTAAGCCCCACCTCCAGTTATCACATAGCTGAGGTCAGAGGCCAGACAATTAACACCCCTCACCCAACTACAGGGTAGTCAGACAAGCCAAGATAATTTTGCAGCAATTAAAGACAGCACATAATTACACCACCACAGATTGACACTGGGGTTGCCCAATCCCCAAGTGTCGTGATCAAAAAGCTACCGATTTTTTCTTCTAAATAATACATACATACCCCTTCCAGCCAACCCTCCCTCTCAGCACCCACCCACCCAGAAGCATAAGAGTGGCACTGGGGGTGCCCAATCCCACAGTGTCACCATCAGGACTCCTTTGTGTTTTTTTTTTTAAATATTACCCCACCAACCCTCTTGACACTGAGGGTGCTCAATCCTACAGTGTCACCATCAGGACACCTTCATGTTTTGTTTTTTTTAATATTCTCCAAACCTACCCTCCTTCTCAGCACCCACCATCCTCCCTCATGAAACATAAGAGTGACACTGGGGAGTGCCCAATCCCCCAGTGTCTTGATCTGGAGCCTCTGGTTTTGCTTTTTGGTTTTTAAAACCCTGTTATAAGAAAACCATCCATCAATGTCTTTTGTGGACATTTCTGTCCCCCCACCTGAGCCTCCCACTCAGCACCCACCACACCGCATCCCCAAAAGCCATTACTTACCCATCGGGGGGTCCAACACCATAATCCTGTCTGGACTGCAGACACGTCTTCACTCTTCAACGCTGGACCCCAAGAACTGAGGAAATCAGGTATGCATTTCAATGAGGTTTTGAACTTAATAGCATAACTTGGCCATTTTTCAATATTTTTGCCCATAATTTTCAAAATATCTTTTCTGGGACACCACCTCATGAACAATGCATGATGTTAGGTAAATCTGTCCCAAAAGGTGATTTTGTAGTTTCTTCGCGAAATCACCTTTTGGGCAGGAGTTGAAAATGTGTTCATGAGGTGGGGTCATAAGATGGCTATGTTGAAAATTTGGTGTAAACATATTATAAAAAACAACAAAATATGCCGGTCTGGTGGCGCTGAGGTGCTGGACTCCTTACCTCATGCTATGCCAGTGACCCGTGTTCGGGAATGAGCATGGGCAGCTGGGGGTTGGCAGGGTAGGAGAAGGACTGAGCATCCAAGAGACAGCTTTCCTTCTCCAGGAAGGGGGGATCTCAGTGGTCAGTCCTAGACTGGCCCCTAGTGGAGGCTGGAGGGCAGCATGCCAACACTGCAAGAAAGAGGTGGAGATGGGCAGATGCCTGGAGGGAGCTCAGGCAGATGAGTGTCCATTCCTCTATCAGTGTCATTGCACTCCTTCTCACATTGAAGGAGCTAATTGCTTTCCTCCCACAGCTCCTCCAGGGGATTAGGTGTGTATCTGGGGGTGGAGCTTCACCTGAGCTCTTTCCTTTTAGCTTGCTTGAAAGGACAGAACTAAGAACCTTACCAGAGTAAGGGAAAGGATTAAGACTTTTGGCTAAGCAGATTTACTGTGCGTTGTTGTTTTTATTTTGTACACATAGGGATTGTTACTGTTTCTTGCTAACATGTTATTGCTTTATTTTTCTCTGATTCACATTGCTGTTGCTGGGTATACCTTCTGCTGCATTATTACAAGGTGTGCCTACAGGTGTGTGCTAACAGATTACTGCTGTAATCTTCTAATTCAAATAGTCTTTTGCAAGGTATATCTTCTGTTACTGCTTTATTTTTCTCTGTAGCAATGTGTTTCTTACAGGGTATATATTCTGTGAAATTATTACAGGTGGTGCTTACATTTTTGTGACTTTTTATCATTAGGCTAAGCAAAATGACTGTTTACCCCTGTTTTATTTATTTATTTTTTGCTGAAAAGGTTTTTTTTTTTCCCTCAGAGGTGTTGCAGTCTCCTTCTCACATTGAAGGAGCTAATTGCTTTCCTCCCACAGCTCTTCCAGGGGATTAGGTGTGTATCTGGGGGTGGAGCTGGCAAACTGCCAGCAACTTCCAACAGAAAGAAGGGTTAAAAGGTCAGGTTAGTTGATATCTTGGAGGTGGAAGGCTAGGTTTGCTGGCCAAGGCACCAGGCTTCACCTGAGCTCTTTCCTTTTAGCTTGCTTGAAAGGACATAACTAAGAACCTTACCAGAGTAAGGGAAAGGATTAAGACTTATGACTAGACAGATTTACTGTGTTTTGTTGTTGTTTTTTATTTTGTACACACAGGGATTGTTACTGTTTGTTGCTAACATTGTATTGCTTTATTTTTCTCTGGTTCACATTGCTGTTGTTGGGTATACCTTCTGCTGCATTATTATTAAGGTGTGCCTACAGGTGTGTGCTAAGAGATTACTGCTGTAATCTTCTGATTCAAATTGTCTTTTGCAAGGTATATCTTCTGTTACTGCTTTATTTTTCTCTGTAACAAAGTGTTTCTTACAGGGTATATTTTCTGTGAAATTATTACAGGTTGTGCTTAAATTTTTGTGACTTTTTATCATTAGGCTAAGCAAAATCACAGTTTTCCTCTATTTTATTTATTTATTTGCTGAAAAGGTGTTTTTTTAGTCTCAGAGGTGTTGCAGTCTCCTTCTCACATTGAAGGCAGGGACAGTGAGAAAGCAGCCACAGCTTCCTTGAATCAAGGAGGTTATTTTCTAGACTACACTGAACTGAATTATTACTTTTTGGACCTGTGTAAGTAACTAGTATTGATTCTGTTTTTGGGATGGACTTTTCTTAGTTTTAACATTAATTTGTCAGGGAGAAACTGTAGCTGGGAGATATTTTCAGTCAGTTGTGACTATACCTGTTACTTAGCCTTTGTGAAATAGGTGTCTGAAAGGAAGGAAGGCACTCCCCAGGGTGGAGGGTAAGAGTTGTAGGTGATTGTTTCTGGACAGCATAGGTTTACTCCAACCCACCGGGGTGGCTCAGTTAAGTGCATTTAATTTCAACGCCATACTCTTCAGCACTTTTCAATCAGTCGCCGTTCATTTCAGCGCTTCCACAACTGGCAGTTGTTTCAGTTCAACGCTAATCATTTCAGCACTTTCCAATGTGCCATGATGAAAATACAGGGGGGATGGGGTGGAGTGAGTGAGATGTGTGTGGTAAGCATCATTCAAGGCCGAGTCCAACTTGACTAACCACGGCAGAGGAGAGGCGGTGGCTCCAGCCTGTGTTCAAACCCGCTGGGGAAGCAGCAGGTGCCACAGTGCTGGAAAAGTGATCAGTGCAGCCCAGCTGAGTTTGTGGGGAGTAAGAGAGTTGGAGGGATGAATACAATAAAGCCTGTGGATAGGATGGGAGTGCACAGAAGTCCTCATTTATTATGCGTTTCACATTAAGATTTTTAGTACGGTAGCTAAACAAAGTTGTACTGGAGTTGGTCCAGTGTAGAAGTTTGTTCTAAAACTGTCAGTTAGCTGAGAGAGAGGGAGGGGGCTCTAAGTGTAGTATGTAAGAGCTATCGGAATGTTCACTATAAACGAGAGCTTTACATAGTGTATGCAGAGATCTGCATAGGGAAAGTTTAATGTGTTTTGAATGTCAATTCTGAATGAGCTGAACTGCTGGCACTGAAGTACTAAGACAGCGCTCAATTGGATGGCGCTAGAGTGACAGCGCTATATTACCAAGCGCTAAAGTATGAAGCGCTGAAGTGGACTACACCCACCCACCCTTCCCTCACCCCACCCGCCCATGCCTTCCTTTATAGCAGGGTTCTGACATCACTTCCTCAAATCTGCTAACAACATACACCTGTTCATATCCTTAAAAGCACAGCACACTGAATAGGGGGTAGAGACACTCACAAGCTTGCACACACTAAAACAAGAACAAAAACCAAAAAAGCATCTGTAACTGGAAGGGACACAGACATGTGGGGAGTGGTGCAGTGCACTGGCTGTGGAGCAGCAGTCTTCTGGGAGACATTCTGGAAACTGCGTTGCTGCCCTATTTGAAGGCACCTCTCTGATCTGAGGGAGGAGATTGTTTGTCTCCATGCTGACCTGTCAAGAATTCGGGGATCCTGCTCCCCCACTCAGGGACCACTCAGGCCACTGTCACTACCTCAGAGGTCACCAAGAAAGAGGAGTGGTTGGACCATGGTGGGCTCAGGGAGGGTGAGGATGGTGGAACAGAGGTGCATCCCTCCAGTTGTGCCTTTCTACAATTCATTCACCACTCTGGTGAAACATGGTTCCTCTATGGAGGCACCTGCTGTGAAGACCAAGGAGGATGCTTGGAACATCCACAATGGAGACCCACAGGAGGGTGGCCCAGGACCCCACAGGGGAAGGAAACAACTCCTGGTGGGAGACTCAATTATTAGGGGGTAGAACTTGGGGAGAGAGGGGAAAGGGAGGTAAGGAGCCTGCCTGGCACCAAGGCTTGGAGGGACAGGAAACGAATCCTCAGAATATGGGAGCAGTGGCAAGGGGGAGGGAGCTGGATGTCATTATCCACCTAGGGATGAATGACCTGGCTGAGAATGGGATCAGAGCAGTGCAACAGGAGTTTGTGGAGTTGGGGAGGGGCCTTAGATAAGTAGCACACATGGTAACTTTCTCAAAAGTGCTACCTGTCTATGGCATGGATGAGGCTAGGGCACTCCACACCATGGGATTCAATGACTGGTTGAAAAGCTGGTGCAGAGCTCAGGGATTTGGCTTCATTGGGGACTGGGGCTCCACCTGGAGGGATGCAGGCCTATACAGGTGTGATGGTCTGCATCTATCCTGGAGGGGAACCAGGATCCTAGGTGATAGGTTTAAATGCTTCAGTGGCAGCATTTAAACCAGCCAAGGGGAGGCACTGAAAGAGAGGGAAATCCTAGCCCCAAAAATCAGGATAATTAGTGAGGTAAACACCAAAATAGAGCAGTCGATAGGGAGAAGGGCAGGGGTAAATGGAGAAAAAGACAAAGGCAGTAGGGACAGGGATGGGGCAAAAAGAAATAAAGCCATAAAAAAATGGAGGGTAATGAGTACCAATGCTCATAGTCTAGGTAAAAAGCTCCCTGAAATGGTGGCCTTGATAGAAGAGGGATGCCTGGATATTGTGTCAGTCACAGAAACATGGTACACAGAGAACCATGACTGGGATGTCAACATACCAGGGTACACAATCTACAGGAGGGACAGTGAGGGAAGAAGAACAGGAGGAGGAGGAGGAGTAGCTCTCTATATAAGGGAAGGGATCAAAGCAACAGAATTAAAGGGTAAACAGTGAGGAGAAGAGGCACTGTGGGTCACCGTGGAGACTGGAAATGGCTTCACAGTCTGCACAGGGGTTGTATACAGACCCTAGTCTCATGGGGGAGGAAATGGACAAGAAAATGATAGAAGACATCCTTGGGATGGTAGAGAAAGGGGAGATATTGCTGATGGGGGACCTAAATATGCCAGATGTTGACTGGAGTACCTTTTCTGCAGCCACATCCAAGAGCAGGGACATTCTCGATGCCCTACAGGGGGCATGCCTCAGACAGCTAGTTTTGGAACCCACTCAGGAGAGAGCAATCTTAGACCTGGTACTCTCAAATGGGGATGGAGAGAGGATCTCTGATCTTGAAGTGGGTAGCCATCTGGGAACAAGTGACCACCAAACAGTGTGGTTCATGATAAACTTAGCTGTAGAGTCAAGCCACACAAAAGTGAAGATACTGGACTTCAGGAGGGCTGATTCTGTCAAAATGGGAGTGCCTCAGAAAAGCACTAGCAAACAGGCAAGAAGGTGGGGTGTAGCAAAAATGGGGAAACATCAAAACCGCCATCACAGAGGCAACAAGTCTTTGTGTGAAGCAAATAAACAAATCAAAACAAAAGAAAAAACCACTATGGTTCTCAAAAGAAGTGGCGGGGAAGGTAAGGGAAAAAAAGATAGCATTCAGGAAGTATAAGGAAACACAGAAGGAGCAGGACAGAGAACGGTACCAGTTAAAGCAGAGGGAAGTGGGTAAGGCAGTCAGAATAGCAAAGGCCCAAACCAAGGAAAAGATAGCCAACTTGGTTAAGAAGGGGGATAAAACCTTTAATAGGTACATTAGGGAACAAAGAAAGACTAAGGCAGGGATACTGAGGCTGAATAAAGAGGAAGGTGGTTGGGCAGAGAGCATCAGTGAAAAAGCAGGGATACTGAACGAATACTTCTGCTCAGTATTTACAATGGAAAAGCAGGAGGAAATACCTAATCCAGTCAATAGGAGCACTCTGGATAGAGGGATTGATATTAGTCCTTTCACAGAAGAAAGGGCTCGGAAAGAACCCTTAAAACTGAAGGTGGATAAAGCAATGGGGCCTGATGGGATTCGCCCAAGGATTTTAAAAGAACTAAGGGAAGAACTAGTAACACCACTGACTACCCTTTTTAATAAATCAAGGGACGATGGGGTGGTACCTGAGGACTGGAGGAGGGTGGATGTGATTCCCCTTCACAAAAGTGGGAGCAAGACAGAGGCAGGAAACTACAGACCTGTCAGTTTGACCTCAGTGGTAGGGAAAATGATGGAATCACTTCTGAAGGAAAGAATTGTTGAGTACCTAGAGGCCAGTGGGGCATAGGACCCAAGGCAGCATGGATTCACAGTGGGAAGGTCATGTCAGACAAATCTAATTGATTTTTTGGACTGGGTGACCAAATCAGTAGACTGGGGAGGGGCTGTGGACATGGCCTACCTAGACTTTAGCAAGGCATTTGACACAGTCCCGCTCAAAAGATTAATAAACAAATTAGCCAGCCTGGGAGTGGGTCCTAGGGTGGTAGCCTGGGTAAAACATTGGTTGGACAACAGGACACAGTGGGTAATAGTAAATGGAGTCCACAGTGAAGAAAGGAGGGTTACTAGTGGGGTACCACAGGGTTCAGTACTGGAACCGGTCCTTTTTAATGTCTTTATAAGTGACATTGCAGAGGGACTGGAAGGGAAATTATGTCTCTTTGCAGATGACACAAAGCTCTGCAACAGGGTTGATACACAAGGTGGGGTGGAAAGGATGAAAAGGGACTTGGCAAGGTTGGAGGAATGGTCAAATGTATGGCGGCTTAGATTCAATGCAAAGAAGTGCAAAGTAATGCACCTGGGAAACAAAAACCCAGGGGAAGAGTACACAATGGGGGGTGAGATACTGACAACAACAAAAATTGAGAGATACCTGGGGGTAGTCATATCAGTTGACCTAAAGGTGGGCCAGCAATGTGAGAAGGCAGTAAGGAGGGCTGGGAGGATACTGGGATGCATAGGGAGAGGCATCACCAGTAGAAAACAGGAAGTTGTTGGCCCTCTGTACAGACAGTTGGTAAGATCACATCTGGAGTACTGTGTATAGTTCTGGAGACCCCATCTCCACAAAGACATAGACAGGATGGAGGCTGTCCAGAGGAGGGCAACCAAAATGATGCAGGGTCTGCATCAGAAGACATATGAAGAAAGACTAAAGGAACTAAAGATGTATAGCCTCAAGGAAAGGAGGAGGGGGACATGATAGAAACTTTCAAATACCTCAAGGGAATCAACAAAGTCCAAGAGGGTAGCATATTTCAGAAAAAGATGTGCAAGAACAAGGGGGCACAATTTGAAGATAGAGGGGGGATGGTTCAGGTAATGTGAGGAAGTATTTCTTCACAGAGAAGGTTGTGGATACATGGAACAGCCTTCCTGAGGAGGTCGTAGAGTCAAAAACAGTGGGGGAATTCAAGAATGCATGGAACAGACATAAGGCAATTCTAGTGGGGGGTAGGAGGAAGTAGGCTGTTGGTTAACTAGGATCTGCAGCTTATCTGTTAGGTAGGGAAATGGGCAGACTAGGTGGACCATGCGGTCCTTATCTGCCGTCAAATTAAAAAAAAAAAGTCAAATTCTATGTTTCCACATCAAAAGAAAAACATCATCATGATAACAATTGCAATAATGGATACATTGCAAGTGTCACCAGGCCTGAATACAGCTAGGGAGAATACAGCAAAATCTGCCGGTTCGCTGAAAAAATACAGATTAAAATTGAGATGGGACAAATTGGGATAGGTAAAGGACAGAGACAAGGGGTTTTAAATGAATACACTCCAAACAGACAGTACAATTCATTTAAATAATGGAGGCAGTGTACAAGGTATGCCTGAGTCAGGTAATAGCTAGCTTACTAAGGGCAGGAAGGTATAACAAGTCAAAAGTGGAGAAGGGAGGTGGACAAGGGACGGGGAAGGAGGTGGGTGAGAGGGAAATATATGGGAGGAAAGGGATAAGTGGGGATAAGTGAGTGAGGGGTAGCAGACAGTAGGTGCTGAAAGGGTGATGGTACAGTAGGGTAATGTGGGTAGAGTATGAGACATAAGGCATACATATGGAGCAGGGTGGCAGTCATAGTGACAGCAGCCACACATAACTTTGGCAATTTTCAATGTTTTTATCCTCAAATTTCTGAGCTGTAGCCCTATTGGCTCTGAATAGAGTTTGTTTAAATGAGCCAGGCCACTGGGTAGTAATACTTGATAGGGTGCAAAATACAGCATACAGTACAAATATTGTATAGATTTACAGAAAAGATTGAAGAAACCAAGTACATAAAAACCGAAGAGAGCAAGAACACACAACAAATATTTATTATTTATTCATTTTTTATTTAACTTAGAGACTGGTACAGTGGAAAGGCATGCTGAGCCGATGCTTATGTCTGGGTACATCCTCTGCAGGACAGGAGTAAACAGTAAGAGAGAAAACACAATAACATAGCATTTAAAAACACTGACATGAAAACTTTTTATTAATGTAGCTGTTAAATGTTTTCTTGAAAAAGGGATGCTAGGCACTGTTTGGAAAAGATGAGGAAATCTGTTCTAGAGTTTGGGAGCTCAGTAAAAAAAGGCTCTTTGGTCCACAGTCGTGGAGGGCAGGGCTCTGGGAGAAATCTCTGATCAGAGAGCATTAAACCCTTTGCATTTTACTTTGAGAGCAACAGCTCAAGTACAGGAGAAAGGCAAGAGGTTCGGAGGAGTTTATTAATAAAACAATAGAGCCTGAAAACTAAGCATTTGTGGAGGAAGACAGACAAGTTCAACATATAATTGCAGTGATAATATCTGCAGATGCCATCCACCATGTGTTCTTTCCGAAGCTTAGCCCACTGTACCACAACACACATAACCTCCCACTCCAGATCTAAAGTAAGATCATTCTCAAGATGATTATGCAGATGTGTTTACAGTTCTGCCCCAAAACCACCCTGACCAAACTAGACTTCTCTTTCATCCTTCTGCCATTTTGCACCAAACTGTCCTCCCTCCTGTACTCTGTACTCTTCACTCTTCCTTCTGCTCCATCCTCTCCCTCCCATCTGTAGAGGTCAGGTACAGTACCTCTCCAAAAGCAAATCCTTACTTACCAAATTCTGATTCCTCTCTCCCCTTTTATTGTTTCCCTTCCCCCCTTTACATATCTCCCTACCTTCATTCTACTCCATTTGCTCTGCAAACTCTTGCTCCTTTTTAATCCCTCACAGTAAAACCTTTGCTAGGCAAGATAACTTCTCCTCATCCCCTCATTGGTTGCCCCTCCCCCCGCCATCTACTCTTCATCCTCCTATTCCTTTAATTTCAGTGCTTTATTACCTGAACATTCCACACACCTGCTCCTGCAACTGGCTCCCCTTCTAGTCTTCAGCCATTTTCCTACCTCTAAAACTACATGTTAGAGTTAAATACTACATTTACTTGACCTCAGCCCACCATAATCTAAGATTTTTGAGTGGAGGGGTATTTTTACTTTAAGTACTTACTTTAAAGTTGATTATGTATAGTAGAGGTTAATTTGGAAATTTCATCATTCCATATTACTTTAAAGGGACACTGTCAACCCTTTTTGCATCTTATTATTTGTAGCTGAAGCCCCACATTTTATGATTGCTTACCTTCTCTAAAATTCATTGATGTTGCTGGTTGTTAGTTGAGCTGAAATGTTTGCTAATGGTGCAATTATACCCAACCTTGTTTTGTTTTAAATGCTTGAGCTACTCTTATTGCATATTTCCTGAACATTGGGAACACTCCAGACAGTAACGTCAGCCATAATGCAATAGTCTCCTCTTGCCCACTGCATCATGAGTGGCTAAACTGGGGTGTTTCCAAGTCCAGGAAATATGCAGTGGGAGTTGATTAAGGAATGTAAACAAACATGTTTTCATGTGGCAACACCAATATGGGTGGGAGACAGTCTGTTTTTAACTTTTAAAACAACAAAAAAAAAATGAACCAGAATTGAACTACCAGTTACATCAGTGAACTCTATAGAATGTGAGCAATCACAACATGTGTTTTCTAAACTAGGGGCAATTGGAGGTCTAAGGGAGTTGAAGGTGTCCCTTTAATGCACTTTGTTTTTTGATTCTGTTCCCTCCCATTGTAACCCTTTACCCCAGGTCACACCTGGAAATGAGCTTCAGCTCAATGAGCCTCTTCTGATCCAAATTTCCAAACAAATATAATATTATTTTATCCTCCAGGATAAATTGTTGCACACAGTAACAGAAAAAATGTTTTTCCCCATCAGTACTTTTTTCCCTCCGGTATAGGCTTGATCTCCTGGTACGACTCCTCAATTCCAACACATAGCTCCTCATGGACTAACCTCAATTCAGCTGTTCTTCTATTGCTTACCCTCCATGGTGGAGTCAGCAGTCTACCAATGCTGCCGACAGAGGGCTGTAGTGCACTAGAGAGGGCCCTGCCACTTGTGCACACCTGCATGGGTCAGACTTCTCATTCATGCCTGCTCAGTATTTCACTCTTGGTTTTCCTCCCAATGAGGCAGAGCAGGTATGCTGTGTTGCACTGGTGCTACTGCACATACTCCCACTCAAAAGGAAGTTGGTGACTGCCACTCCTCCTCTCCCACTTGTGTGTGGTCCTAAGTAGAGATGCAGCGAAGTTTTAATTTGCATGTGAAGTGAATGCGAAGTCACCCACTTCACTTTAGGCTAAATTTCATGTAGTTTTGCTCTGATAACCCAAAATTCACCATTGACTTCGCCTTCAAGTTCTCACTTTGCCTTTACTTTGGTGCACAGGTGAAGTTGCCAGGAAACAAGCAGTTTGGTCACATGTGTGGCTCTCTACAGTTAACATGACCACTTTCCTCCACAGTAAATTATTGTTTCCACTTGCTGAGTCAGTCTGAGTCAAGTTGTGGTGTGTGGAGGACTACAGGCAGCTAATTAGAGAGCAAGTCAATTCATTCATTTAATGATTCTTATAGTTTAATACTTTTTTCTTTAAGTAAAGTGGTACCAATCTATCTTTTACTTTTCTTTTTCCTACTGCATTTTGCTAACTGTACTATAGTACCTCTGTTTTTTTGTTTTAAACTTGTATGCTTTACTCTCTTTCTGGTTTTTTTCTCTTTGTCAGATCTTCTCTTCTGGCTCTCATGAATCATCCAGCTGGATGTCATGGACCAAGGACATGTGGAGGTTCACGTGTGACAATCCTAAATAGGGCAGTTTTTGGGATGCAGGTCCACCAACAACCAAATATGGAGGTGGAGGTGCAGCAGGAACATGAACAGAAGCAGCTGCAGCTGGTGGAACAGTAACAGCAGGAGCAGCAGCATGCTGGAGCCCCCCAGTGGTTCCATGCCCACTGGAATACCGTCCCGATTGCGCTAATCAGCTGCGCCACTGAGACAACTGAATTCTGGGATGTCCCTGGGCACATTACTCTTTCTCAAATACAATGGTATTCCGGGTGGCCTGGGTTGAAGTCCCAGCTGAGGCACTTATTCTTTCTCACCCTTGTTTGTATGTGTTCCATAAAATATGCACACCACACTCCTGTGTGTTTTAGAAACACCTAAAAAAGAGCCATGGTGGAGGTGACAAATCAATGCATTAGATTGAGAAACAAAGGCATGAGAAGGTGTAAACCACTATGGTTCTTGAGAAAGGTGGCAGAGAAAATAAGAGCCAAATGGGTAGGTTTCAGGAAATATAAGGAGACTCAAAAGGAAGAAGACAGGGTGGTGTACCCGAAGTGTCAAAGAGAAGCAAGCAAGGCTGTAAGGAGTGCAAGGGTGCAAACTGAGGAAAGATTAGTGCAGACAGTGAAGAAAGGAAACAAGACATTCTTTAGGTACATCAGCAAAAGAAGAAAGACTGGGGGGGGGATTGTAAGACTCAGAGCAGATGAAAGGTAATGTATGGAGGGTGACCTGGAAAAGGCAGAAATGCTAAATAAATACTTCTGTTCAGTATTCACTGAAGAACGGGAGGGTCAGGGGCCACAGCTGGGCAACAGATACAAAGGGGGGGGGTGAACACCAGTCCATTTATAGTGGAGATGGTCCTAAAGGAACTCACAAAACTGAAGCTGGACAAAGCAATGTGGCCAGATGGCATATATCTCAGGATATTAAAAGAACTATGAAGGGAGCTAGCAGTGCCTTTGGCAACCATATTCACAGTCACTCAACACAGGAGTTGTTCCGGAGGACACATGTAGTCCCTTTTCACAAAATTAGTAGCAGGGATGTGCCAGGTAATTATAAGCCAGTCAGCCACACCTCAGCAGTGGGTAAGATCATGGAGGCACTGCTTAAAGAAAGGATTGTGGGACATTTAGAGTCCAACGGAGCCCAGGATCTGAGGTAGCATGGATTCACAGCAGGAAGGTTGTGTCAAACTAATCCAATATTTTTTTTTTGACTGGGTTACTAGGGAGGTGATTCGGGGGGAGTGGTGGACGTCGCCTACCTCAATTTCAGTAAGGCCTTCGATACCGTCATACATAAAAAGCTGGTTAACAAGATGGGTAATGTGGGCATGGGCCACAAGGTGGTAAACTGGTTTAGAAACTGGTTAATGGACAGGAGGCAGAGGGTGGTGGTAAATGGGATCCAATCCAGAAAGAGGGGAGTGATCAGTGGTGTACTGCAGGGATCAGTCCTGGGGTCAATTCTGTTTAATGTCTACATTAGTGACATAGTGGAAGGGCTGTAGGGAAAGGTGTGCCTGTTTTCAGATGACATCAAGACCTGCAACATGGTGGATACACCAGATAGGGTGGAGAAAATGAGGAGGGACATAGGGAAGTGGGAAAAATGGTCAGAGGTTTGGCAACTGAGGTTCAATTCATAAAAGTGCAAAATAATGCACCTGGGATGCAGAAACCCTGGGGAGAGCTGCAAGATGGGGGGGAGTTGCTGACGATCACCAGGGATGAAAGGGATCTGGGGCTTATCATCTCTGATGACCTAAAGGTGTCAGAGCAGAGTATAAAGGCTGCAGGGAGGGACAGTGGCATGTTGGGGTGCATAGGCAGAGGTATCACTAGCAGAAGGAGGGATGTAATTATTCCACTGTATAAAACACTGGTGAGGCCTCATCTCGAGTACTATGTGCAATTCTGGAGGCCGCATCTTCATAAGGACATAGACAGGGAGGAAGCAGTCCAGAGAAGGGCAACAAAAATGGTACAGGGCTTGGACCAGAAAACATATGAGGAGAGATTAAAAGACCTTATTATGTACTCAATAGAGGAATGAAGGGAGCGGGGAGATATGATAGAAACCTTCAAGTACCTTAAAAGAATAAACAAGGTACAAGTGGGTGACATCTTTCAATATAGGAGAAGTACAAGAACGAGGGGGCATGATATGAGATTGGAAGGGGGAAGGTTAAGGGGAAATGTGAGAGTTTTTCTTCACACAAAGAGTGGTTGATGCATGGAATAGTCTACCACAGGAGGTGGTTGGAGTGAACATAATGAGGGGATTTAAGCATGCATGGGACAGGCATAAGGGAATCCTGGAAGTGGGAAGGAGAGGTGAAAGCCATTGACCAAGTAGGGTCAGAGGCCGCAAATTAAGGATTTATGGGCAGCCTGGATGGGCCTAGTGGTCCTTATCTGCTGTCAATTTCTATGTTTCTATGCTTCTATGTTTCGTTGGTGGGGAGCATGATAATCCAGCAGATCCTGTGCTCAATAATCATCCAACTTTGAAAGAATTAGTTTCAAAACATATATAGTGTGCATGGTTTAATATTTGATGTTGCATGCATGGCTTAAGGTGGGGGGGGGGCAAAAAAGGAATATGGTGTCTAGGAAGGGCTGACTGATTTGAGGAGCAGTTCTATTAATTTTATTTCATCACTGGCACTGCTGCACCCTCACTGCTTCCACCAGTGACCCTCAAGATGACTGGCTTAGAAGCCAGCCTGGTGGCGCTGAGGGTTGAGGTGCTGGATGCCACACCTCACGCCACACCAGCGACCCATGTTCAGGAGCAAGCTCGGGTCAGCAGAAAAGGAGAGGATTGAGCGTCTGGAGGATTGCTCTCCTCTCTTCTCCTGGGGAGGGTGGGTGGATGACTGCCCGGTGTGAGCGGCTCCCAGCAGAGGTTGGGAGTGCTGCAGTCTGCGGATCGCGCTGACACAGGGGAGGAGCCTCTGCAGATGTCCATGGGCAGGGTGCAGGAGCACGCCCGGCTGCACTGGATGTCATTGCACATCCAGGATCCTAGGGGGAGCTCTCACAGAACAGGGAAAACACCCATTGGCTGGGGAGAAGACGTTGCCTGCCCCCACCTCCAGCACCAGATCCTGCCCACTGTGGACCTGGTCTCGGCATCACCTCCACCCGTGGAAGCGCCAGAAGAAAGCACTGAAGAGCAGAAGGCAGCTCCACTCCAGCGGGGTGGATTCCAGAGGGATTGCTCCACGAGTGTGTTGCTGGTGTGTCAAGGACCAAGGGCATGGCTGGGAAGATTTCAGGTAGATGGGGAACAGGTAGGTCAACTGAAGGGGCCCCTGCCAGCAGTGACGGGAGGTGAAAAATAGTTTGAAAAAAAAAAAGATGGCTGGCTTAAAAAAATTGATGGGGAAATATTCCAGTTAATGAACTTAAAGGGATGCTGGCAGCACCACTAACAGCCCTATTCAACAAATAGAATGAGACAGGGGTGGTTCCAGAGGACTGGAGGAGGGCAAATGTAGTCCCTCTACACAAAAGTGGGAACAGCTAAGAGGCTGGCAACTACAGGCCAGTCAGCCTGACCTCGGTAGTGGGGAAAATAATGGGGTCACTGCTAAAGGAAAGGATTGTGACATTTCTTGAATCCAGTGGAGCACAGGATCAACAGGCAGCATGGATTCACAGCAGGAAGGTTTTGTCAAACAAATCTGATAGATTTTGTTTGACTGAGTGACCAGGGAAGTAGATCAGGGAGGGTGGTGGATCTGGCCAACATGGATTTCAACAAGGCCTTCGACACCATCCCACATAGGAGGTTAGTAAATAAGTAGGGCAGCCTGAGAATGGGCCCCAAGGTGGTAAACTGGGTCAGAAACTGTTTGAGTAACAAGACACTGGGGGGACCTGCCCCCTACCCCCACCCCAAGTCCAAGACCTCACAGCAAAATCCTTATTGATCTGAATGAGACAACGAGGTGTTAAATCGGAAAAAGAGAAGGGAGAAAACATAAAAATCACATACCATCAAAACCCACCTTCATGCCTATGACAATCTGAATCACGAGGAGATCTGGATATTTTAGAGACCCAAAGGCACCACTATGCCAGTACCCATCATAAAACAACACAAGACCTTATTCATGATTTTGTTTAATTTGTCTTTCAAGCATTCTACCATGTCCAAACCTCTGTCTCATAGAATAAGCTACTGAATGACAATAAAAAGTGGTAGGTACAAAGCCAGAAAGATAAACCCAGAACCAGACACTGGCTTCCATGTTTATTTCTATAATCTTCATTCTAATGTTTGGCAGGTGAGTCAACAGGTTCCACAATGAAAGCCCAGACTCAGTAATGGAGTGATTAATGAATGTTTGTCTTGGCTTACTAAGCCCTGGAGGGAAACAAATACTACTTAAGCCACTATTTACATTGACAGAAAGGGGACAGTCTTTCCTGATTCCTGACTAATTCATGGCACTCATGGCTAGATTTAAACTTTGCCTCACATGACTGGGGCAGGCAGTATTCCATACCCTTCCCCTCTCCCCTGACCATGGCTCCACACCACTATGCATGGATTTTAAAGTGCAAGATATGGTTCGGGGGAGGAGGGGTGCCAATTTTTCCCCCAAAAATAACAGTATTATGTTACTCCCTTCCGTGCTGTGATTAAGGAGGGTGAGGAACTAAATGTGTTGTGTTCCCTTGGACTCACCAAGTACAGTTTACCTGATAATCACATGAAATTGCACTATTCAGAATGTACTAATATTATGTTATCTTGGACAGCTGGCTTTTGAAACGTTTTAATAAAGAATATATAAAATCTAGTAAAGTAAGCTGATATGATTTAGTTTTTTATATACAAAGCCATTATTCCTAAATACAGTTTTGGTGCAGAAATAAGGAATAATACATATATAAGTGTGTTTATAAGTATCCCAACAAAGTGCAAACAAAATAAAAAACATACTGCAAGTTTTAAAGTAAACACCAACAGCACGTTCACAAAGGACCAAGGAGCTTAAAATGCACATTGAAAATAGTCACATTATTCAGTCACTCCAAAACTAATGGCTATTGCAAACACCTGCAGCTAGCACTTCAAATAACCATTACATAAACACACAACATGTCTCACTGTATTAAAGGTATTCACTATTAAATTATTGAGACTACTTGCAGTCTGATCAAACAAACCGTCCCTTTAGTCCAATACCACATTTTTTAAATATGTTTAATGCCTCTATAATATATACTACGACCATAGTTTCTAACACCAACACTATACATAAAAATCTTTTTGTACAGTACAGTTCTGTATACAGTACATCTTTACTGACAACCATCATTTCAAACAACAAACACTCTAACTTACATGCAAGGCAATAAATACAAATAGCAGATCACGCATATGCACACTAATGAACATAACATACCATTCATAGCATTAGAAACACCCCAAGTAAAATTATTAAACAAATGGGGCAGAATTCTCAAAGGGATGTGCCCAACACATCCCTAATGCACCAACACATCGCAGATGTGCTGCATAACGCCCATAATGATATGCAATGCATCTAGAGGGGCTGTGAAGGGGTGTGTCTATGCATATGGTGTGCAGCCCCAATCACAGCGCAACATGGAGGCGCATCCCTGGGGCAAGTCCAGAGATGCGTCTTCCAAAGATAAGTCTACATCAAGTAGACGTAAGTGGGTGGCCAGCCACAGGCAGGCTGCCAAATTGCAGACAGCAGCATGGCAGCCTGCCCACCCTGGCAGTCATGTGTGCCCCCCTCCCTGCCTGCATCCCCAGTAGAAATCCACTCCCTGCAACGGTAGTGCCAGATAAGCAGATCCCCCTCTCCCTGCCTGCAACACCATTAGAATGCCGCTCACCACAGAGGTAGAGGGTATATATTGAATGCCTCACTCCCACCCCGGCCCGGTTGCACTGAGGACCCGAAGTCCACACATGCCCTGATGGTCCAGTAGACCCCCCACACCCACTCAGGCCCCTTGCCCCACTCCCCCCATCCCAGCAGATCTCTATGGTCGGCAGGTGGCACAACCCACCCACATTCCATCACAGCCACCCACTGACAAAGCTGACTGTGAATGACAGCTACTGTACAAATGTAAGCCTATTGGTGGGCCCTGTCGACCAATGGGCGTGCAGTGTGTACAGTACCCTGTCATTCACATTTGTGAATGACAGAGTACAGTATACACTGCAAGCCCATTGGTCAACATGGTCAACTAAATGGGCTTGCAGATGTACTGTAGCTGCCGTGTGTGACTGGGCCAGGGGCGGTGGGGAGTTCAGTATATACCTTCTACTACTGCAGTGAGCAGCATTCTAACAGTGCTGCGGGGTGGGGGTCAGCTTATCTGGCACTACTGCCACAGTGAGCAGTCTCTACAGGTGTTATGGGTAGGGAGGGGGATCCACTTATCTGGCACTACCACCAAAGGAGCGGCTTTCTACTGGGGATGTGGGCAGGGAGGGGGATCTGCATATGTTTCTCTACCGCTGCAGGGAGTGGCTTATGACTGGGGACTTGGGCGGGGGAGTGGCAATCGGCTTACAGGGGTGATGGGTGTGTGCTTTTACTATCGCACATGCAGGGCATTCAGCACATTCTGCCAGGCACATTCCAGCATGACGCATGCAAATGGGCCATAGTGACATGCAAATGGCCCCATTGCACCTTGATTGCCTAATGGCCCCATTTGCATGTTGTTGGCCCTGAATGGCAACTTTGGGTGCAGCACATCATGAGATATACTGCCCCATTGGTTTCCCAGCCTGACCAGGGGGTTGCACCAGTGCATCCAGAGCTGGGCACAACTGTGGTATTCACAGAGGGGATGTGCCACAAGCATCCCCTGTGCATCTTCTGTGAATGCCACAGTTGGTGCTCGGCACATCTCATTTGCACCAGGGCATCCGCGATGTGCCGAGCACATGTCCTTTGAGAATCCTGCCCATGGTCTCTTCACATTCACCTGAAACTCAAGCAAGTAAACCATGTAAAGCTAAAACTGTTAGATTTCTATAGCACTGCTTTATACCATATTTATTTCAAATATATAATTCTGTTCCATAATAAGAACACACACACAAAAACAACCTACGAATAGTGAGTGTGGCCAGTTTGCAATTTGTGCAGCTGGAAACCCGATCTATACAAGATCTGTCCAGAACACAACATAAGTCCACTCAGCTAATTTGCATTAAAGGAAATGTGTACCTTTATGGTGTCGTTTGTTAGTCTGAATCCTCTCCACCCAAATAAGCCTTTGGTGACACTGTGGCTGTAATAGGAAACTCTCATAAGCAGAGATACATTTTTTGGCAATCTTGGAAGCAGAGAGCAACTTGAGGTCATGGTACATGATGTATGTGACTCACCAGAAAAGTGAATAAATATCTCTATGTTCACAAATGTTTCCATAGTTGCACTATAGGCAGCAGCTGTTGAGCTCAAGTTACACTTTTAATACAGCTTAATTATAGAATGCTTCCCCTTCCACAAATCTTTAATTGTTGTATGTAAAATACATAGGCTACTTAAACGGGCTTGCAATTCTGACAGCTGCTAGCTAAAGTGCAGCTACATAAAATGCTAGTGAACACAGAAATATATGCTCTCTTTGCTAATCAGGCACATACATTACTGCAACTTATGATCACTCAGTGCAACCAAAACTGCCATGAAAAGACATTCTGCTTTAGGGGTATCGTATTCTGTACACCTCAAAATTACTCTTTTTAGACAATATAGGTATCAGCCGTGACATTACTGGAGACTTAATCAGGTGGAGAGGATTTCAGACCTGCAGACCAGACCACAGAGGTCCTGTACACATTCTCTTCAAAGTGGACATGAATTGCTTTCTGCTGTTTTGTTTGTCTGACGATGTGATAGCAAAAAAAATCATATTCTATACACTTACGAGTCTCTTGTTTTCATTAGCTGGTTCTTTTTGATGTATACAGACGTATATAGAACTTTACCTGACTTGACGATCCGTATTGTTCTTATTTAGGCTCAAGAACATTAGCCATGATGTCACATCCCAGTGATACTGTTTGTGCACTTGGTATGGTACGGCGCTAGACTCAGAGTGAGATCCTGCCTATCAATAATGTTTTATTTACTTTTGTCTGTTTACAGCAGACCAAGTTTGTTAATATTTCTCAACTGTTTACTTATCCATTTCCATTTCAGATGAATGTACAATCGGCATTTTAAGTGTTTATAATGTGTATGCCTTGATGTAAATGAAACAGTTAGTAGCTTGTACTCACATAACTAATTATATTTATTTAGTTTTTGTTGACTGGGTAAGTGCACTAGACAAATTCTACCTATTTTCAGACATGGCCTGGGGAGGGGGATACAGATAAATGCCAAGTGACCTTGAACCAGATTAAGCTGTTGGTGGTATTTGTATATAAAATTTATTTTATATAAATGAATGAATTAGTACAATTAGAATTACAATCTTGCTGCTATTCTGCTAGTCCTAATATTTGCTTGGCAATAAAGATAGTCTGACCATGCTGCTATCTGGCACTGTTTTCAATCAATCAATCGATCTATCAATCAAACTCTGTTTAAACAGGCAGTTATATCATTGAGCAAGCTTATTTGCAAGATGGTCCTGGGCATGAGGATAAATTCATTTATAGTATTCAACATCATTTCATAACACAGCAGACACTGAAACAGACTATTTTAAATACAAGATCATTAGGTAACTAGAGTAAGACTTAGATAACAAGGGCTATATACAAATACAGGCAATTCATCATATATGGGTTAGGAGACAGTGGAGGACAGAGGGAGGAGAAGATGGCAAAGACACAGTGGAGGACAGAGAGAAGAGAGGAGAGGAGTGCAAAGACACATGAGGGGAGTGGGGGGGGCAGCCCTGCTAGTGTAGAGGCCCCAAGGGGGGTTGCCATGGGGAAGGAGGAAGGGAGCTAGGAGGTGGGGTAGTTACGCTAAAAAGGAATGCTAGCCAACAGGGGAAATAAGAAGGCCAGAGAGGTCCAGGAGCTAGGGAAATATTCAGTCCATATGCCAGTGATGACCTGAAGCAATCACCCGCAGTCTCCGGGCATCGATAAAGCAGCTGCCTGAATATGTAGGGGCTAGGCAGGAGGGAAAGTTTAAGTGCTTTTTGCGTGTTGTTCCAAAGTGACAGTAGGAAGGAGCTGATGGTAGTTGTGACATGACATGTCCTTGTCCATAGTAGCTTGAGGAGGACAAAGGAGGAGTTCCATAGGCCATACCTTTAGACCATTCAAACAGGTTGCAGATATAGGGTGGGAGTTTTTTAGAAATAGCCCTGAAGAGCCACATGAGGGCTTTTATTTGCCTCCTCATGAAGAGGGACTGCCAATCAATTGCCTGGTACAACAGGCAGTGGTGAGTCCACAGGGGCATGTCAAGTATGAATCTCAAAGCGCGATGATAGAGTGTGTACCAAGCTTCTGGAGGGCATACTGAGGGCAGTGACTGTAGAGAAAGTCAGCGTAGTCAAGCAGCGGTAGAAAGGTTGTTTTAAATAGCCGCTTCCTAGCTTCAAGGGTGAGTAGATGTCTTATGCTATGCGGTAAAATATGCCAAGGTGCTGTCTTAGCTTTTTTGTTAACTCACTTAGGTGTACAATGAAACTGAGTTTGTTATCCAATCAGACTTCCAGATATTTGAATTTATCGACTATTTCAAGAGGTTCACCAAGGAGGGTGATAATCTGGGGGTTACCAGGTGTCCCCATATTGTAGGAGGAGTACGTGGAGATAATCATGGCTTTATTTTTTTTGGCATTGAGCAAGAGCGTCAGGCTCAGCAGGTTATGTTGGAGGATGATAAAGTCCTACTGTAACTCCTTGTAAGCAAGAGCTAGAGAGGGGCTGGTTGTATGGAGAACTGTATAATTCACGAAAAGGTGAACATTTCTTGTGAGTATGCCAGAATCTATGTGGTTGATATAAAGTGTGAAGAGGATGGCCCCTCAAGATAGAACCTTGAGGGATGCCTTGGGGCAAAGCTTTTAGTGAGGACAGTTCTCCTTGTGCTTTAATTTGTTATCTTCAATTTGTGAGGTAGCAGTGGGACCACTTTACTGCAGCAGGGGTTAGACCAATGCTACCCAAAGTATCAAGCAGGATGGAGTGATCAACCGTGTCACAGGCTTTGCTAAGGTCAAGGAAAAGTGCGTGGATGTGCTGTTTATTATCCAGGGCTTTTAACCAGTCATTAGACACTTTGGCTAAAGCTGACACAGCATTATACTTAGGTCTGAACCCCGATTGTGCTGGGTTAAGGATATTTTCACAATCCAAATACTCCCTCAGTTGTGAGTTGACAATTCTTTCTAGTAGCTTGGATAGTACAGGAAGAAGCAAGTTTGGTCTGTAATTATTCAAGTCTGTAGGGTCTCCCAACTTGAACAAAGGGATAATATGCACAATTTTCCAACTGAGCAGTAGCTTCCCTTGGGTAAGTGAGCTATTAAACAGTCGAGCGATATGTGCTGTCAGATGACAATAGCCTGCTTTTAGAAAGAAGGGGTCTAACAAGTTGGCACCAGCACACTTTTTGATATCTAGTTAGAGAAGATGGTCCTCCATCTGTTTAAAGGATACTGGCTGGATATTAACGGGAGGGTGGCTGGTACAGGGGACAGAAGTAGGGCTAGTACCTACACTGGAGGCACTTGGGGCACTCAGTTTACTAACAAGCGAGGCATTGAATGCAAGGCTTGCAGTAGCAAAGTGGTTATTGAGCTGGTGAAGGATCTCAGACCTATCTGTGTAGGAGTTATTGTTCATTACAATTTTGGCCAGAATTTGGGTGGCAGGGGAGTGTTCTTTGACTTTTCTCAAGATTTGCCAAAACTTGGCAGAGCAGTTTATGTTTTCCTCGAGGGTGGACTGAAAAAAAATGTGATCTTTCCATCCTGATCAGCTTGGTGCAGGCGTTCCTGGCTACCCAAAAGGAGAGCCAGTCTGAGTCGGATTGTGACATCCTTGCCCTTTCCCATAGTGTGTCTCTGGAACACAGAGTCCTCTTCAGGGACAGAATGAACCAATCAGGTGCCCGTTTCCTAAATTTAACCTTTCTTAAAGATGTGTGTTTATTTATTGCCCTTAGTAACAGATCCTGGAAGATACAGAAAGCTTCAGACACAGAAGGTGCAAGATAGAAGTCCTGCCACTTAATATTTCCAAGATCCGTCAGAAAAGCAGGGAGACAGAAGTGTTTTAGGCTGCGTTTTAGCTTGAAGGTAGAGGTGGAAGGTAGGTGTGGGGAACACCTGACACAGGCGACAGCACAGTGGTCACTCAAGTCATTATGGAAGACCCATGTATTGGAGATATTATGTGGCTTGTTGATTAGCATAAGGTCCAGCAAGAAGCTTCGGTCATTTTTATGTTTATTAGGTCGGGTAACCTCAGGGCTAATCTGAGTTAGCCATGCTCATCGCAGAAATCCTTGAGCCTGTTGGCATAGGCATCATTCCAATTAATCAAATCAAATCACTCTTTATTTATATAAGGCACCTTTCTTAAACCAAGGCGCCTGTACAATATTACATACAACAATAAATAGTTAAAACAACATTAAGATATTCAAAAATCATTATAGGCTTTACTAAAAAGGTAGGTTTTCAAAGCTCCTTTAAAACTTTGGACAGTCGGGCAATTTCGCACCTGACGAGGTAGAGAATTCCACAGGGTTGGGGCCATGAAACTAAAAGATCTGGCCCCTGAGGTTTTTAAGCAAATCCTGGGAATCTCTAGCAATCCCTAATCAGTGGATCTGAGAGTTGATCGGGGAGAGCGGGGGGGACAGTAGGGACAAAGGAGATCTTTCAGGTAAGCAGGTCCCTGATTGTGTAGGGTCTTATAGGTGAGCAAACTGATCTTGAAGGTGATTCGCCAGCAAACTGTCAGCCAGTGCAGTCCACGGAGCACAGGCGTTATATGACTGGACCTAGAAGAACCAGTCAACAGCCTGGCTGCCGCATTCTGCACTAGCTGCAGGTGGCAAATCTCAACCCCCGGTAGCCCAAGGTAAAAGGCATTGCAGTAGTCAAGGCATTAGGTAACAAAAGCGTGGACCAAAGTAGGAAGATTGTCTGGAGGAACCAGGTGCTTCACCCGAGCGATGTTCCTCAGATGGTAAAAAGAGGTTTTGACAACTGCTGACACCTGAGATTTAAATGTCAGACAGTCATCAAACACAATGCCCAGGTTCCACACCCGGTTTGAGGTAGTCAGCTGGACACCCCAAGCCATAAACCTGAGGGCAATCCAGCTAACAAACCCACCTCCCAGCGACCCTGGTCCACAACCAACACCTCAGTTTTTTTAGGATTCAACCACAGCCAACTCACATTCATCCAGTCTTGGATTTCGGCAAGACAGTTGTTAAAGACCGAAATGGCAGCATCCTGACTGGGCACAAAGGACATGTACAGCTGGGTATCATCTGCATAGCAGTGAAAATCCAGACCATACCACCTAATAATCGCTCCTAACGGCAGCATATACACTGCAAACAACATAGGTGCCAAAATGGAACCCTGTGCTACCCCGCAGGATTGGGAGACTGATGCCGAGGAAAAAATCCCAGACACCACCCTCTGAGTCCTACCCTCGAGGTAAGATCGAAACCAACTGAGGACTGTATCAGACAGTCCACAGATAGATCGCAAACGTTCCAATAGCACACCATGATCCACAGTGTCAAATGCTGCAGAGAGATCAAGAAGGACTAAGATGGAACAGGTTCTTCGATCTTTCGCTATTAGGAGGTCATTTACTGTAGTACCCGAACAAGTGCTGTCTCGGTACTATGCCTTTTCCTTAATCCAGACTGGAGAGAATCATAGACATTGTGGCTGGTCAAATGTTCATCCAACTGCGATGCAACCACCTTCTCAATAACTTTACCCACAAAGGGTAAGTTAGAGACAGGCCTGAAGTTTGCCAGACAGTTCAGGTCCAAGGAGGACTTCTTAAGAAGAGGCTGAACCACAGTCTCCTTGAGAGGATTTTGAAAATTCCCCTCTCCAAGGACCTCCAGACTATCTCAGCAAGGACGGGGCCGATTTTATGAACACAACCCACTAAGAGACATGTGGGGCCCTGGTCCAAACCACAGTTGGTCGGACGCAGTGATTGGATGATCATCACAATGTCACTGATTGTGGGGAGGTTGAAGTCAGACCACACCAACTGGGTGTCCGACATCTCCTGCCGACCATCACAAGTCCCATTGGAGACGGTCAAGCGGACATCAGATCTGATTTTGGCAACCTTAACTGCAAAGAACTGAGAAAACTCCTCACACCGTTCTTGAGAAAAAGCTCTCCTGGGCTGAAGACAGATTGGATTGCACAATCTGTCCACAGTCCGGAAGAGCTGAGCTGGTCTATTCTGTGTAGCCGCAATCTCTCTGGACATGAATTCTGCCTTCTTACGAGAGATTGCGGATTGATAGACCACATAGTGGTCCATCAAACTAAGTTTGTCACCATCCAGACCCGACCTCCACCAGCACCTCTCCAATCTTCGTCCAACTCTCCTCAACTCCCTCAGAGTCTCATCGAACCAAGGAGACCTGGGGTGGAGAGTGAGAGGACAAACATGAACAGGAGGAATGGAATCCAGGGCCCCTGCCACCGCCTTATTATAGGCTAGTACCAGCTATCCTGGATCCATGCTATCTCTCGGTAAGCCCGATAGGTCCAGCACCGCCGTCAGGTCATCCGGGTAAACACCCCTTAAAGGGTGGTACCAGACCATTTCCATAGGGGCTGACCTACTAGGGATGGCCTCAAAACTGAACCCAATGGAGTGATGGTCCCACCATCTGACTGGTTCCATCACCAAGTCGGATATCTCCATCCCCAGAAAATCCAAATCCAATGAATGACCACCAATGTGGGTTGAGGAGGAAATAACCTGTGTGAAGCCCAGTGAAATCATTAACTGGAGGAAGTCTTGGCCAAAATGCAAGGGTTCATCGTCAACCCAGGCATTGAAGTCCCCCAGAACCAACCATCTGGGGGACCCCAATGTCAGGTCGACAATGAAGTGTGCGACTTCCCACAGGAAAACATTCTCGTCACCTGGTGGGCAGTATACGAGAAGTATCCTACGCCCCACACCCTCACCCAAGATACATTCAAAGGATTTGGTAGTTCCCACTGGTACCTCCACTAGGCCCAGTTCTGATCTAAAACAGATAGCAACACCCCGGCCCCTATGATCCACCCTCGGGCGGTGTATCACTGAGTACCCAGCTGGAACTGCTGCCGCCAAAACTGGTGCAGCATTCTCATCCAGCCAGGTCTCAGTGATGCATGCCAGGTCAGATGACCCAACAAAATCAGCTATAATAGCTGTCTTGTTTTTAACAGACCTAGCGTTGCACAACACCGCTCGAGTAAGATGAGCCTCCGAGGATGACCGTGCTATCTGCTGACTATAGTCAGAACCCTTTAGTATGGGCACCAGACAGGGAGGACCCCTTTCCTGGGCCCATTTCGCCCCAGGGTGTCTCCTTGTCTCCACTATCTCTATCTGCCCACTCTTTTCTGTTCCCCCTCCAGACCCAGACCCTGTCCTCCTCCTTCTTCCAACAATTCCCAGAGCCCTACACCATCTATAGACCTCTGGTGGAAGGGGGGGACAAGAAAAAGGACAAAGGTCCCTGAGCCTGAAGGGGGAATAATACCCGACTGTCCTTGTGTTATCCCAACACATAATTAACACAACAAATAAATAATCCTAATTAAAAATTAACCCACCTCTTAAAGCTTAAATAACTACAAAGCCCTTTATAATAACAAATAAAATATAATATAAGGAAATCAATAAACCTCAGACTATTGATTTAAGGGCTGTCACCCCCTAAACCCAAACAAAAAATATAATCAAATACAGCAAAACACTAACTAAATTCCCCCTCCCCACCCAGTCCTCTCATCACTGGGGAAGAGAGGTAAAACAATATACATTAAAGTAATTAATTAATTCCCTCCCCACCCAGTCCTCTCACCACTGGGGAGAGAGGAAAATACTCAAACTATAAACAAGTAAATAACTGGATACAGAGTCCTCTCACCACCCAAATAACCAGACAATGAAAAATATTACAAACTAATTCCTTTAATCCAAACTAAATATCTATAACTTAAAAAGGGCTAAAATCTAAAATCAAATGTTCAACACAATTTCATCAAGCTGTAAGTTGGCCAGTAACCAGTTCACCCCTCTCACAGGTGAAGACCAGTTCAAAATTGCAGACCGCTCTTATTAAGCTCAAAATAAGTCAGAACCTGTCTCTCCAAAAAATAATAATTCAGGTTTCCAAATGAGCTCTCACTTTCACTTGAAAAGCAGCCTTCCTCAAGCAGAAGTCTTATATTCAAAGTACATAGGAGCAGTCTGCAATTAAAGTTCCTTGTGCAAACCCACAGAGCAGGGAAAAATCCAAAATATCCAACTAAAATTAAAAACCTCACGATTGGAACCAGATACAATGGAGCAGAGGAAATCACCAGGATATCCAGAGGATAAAAGTTTGATTCCTTCACACAGTCAGAGGACGAGAGTTTGATTCCTTCATGCAGCCAGCTAGTTCATTTTGTGGCTTCAGGGAGATCCCCACCCCTAACCCGATCCCTCTTTCCAGATCCGCTCACCACAACAGCAGCCCGCCAGCTACCGAGCGGTGAAAGCGGAAGAGACGAAAGTACAGCCGCTGTACGGCAGTGGCACCACAGCTCACCACTAGGTCGAGGTCAGGGCCAGGGAAGGATCTCCCCCCCAAATCTCCAAAACTCCCTCAGATTCAGTGCAGCAAAACTCTCTACACTCCTGGCTGCTTACTAAAAAGTTCAAAGCAGCAAAAAGCACTCCTCGATCTATAAGCAGAAATACAAGCGTCCTTCTCCGAAATACGAGCACAAAGACAACCACGTAGTCCACCTGCCTGACTGCTCTTGGCAGCACACACGCTGTGCTCCACTCCTCGCTGCTCCTCACTGCACGCCCAGGCAATCCGCACGTCCACCTCAGACCACTTTCTCATTCCCACTCCAGGGCTCCACTCACTCCACTCTCTGCTCCAGTTCTTGGTTTGAATCCAGATTCCTACAACCTCGGTCCTCAAACACGTTATTCAGGAGGAACAAAACACAGTTCAAAGTCCCAAAAAAAAAACCAAATGATAACAAACGGTAACAAACAGTAAAATCAACTAAAATAAAGTAAAACTAAATGGATTAAATGAACAAAAACAAAACAAATTGAACAAACAAAAATGAATGAAACAAATAAAATAACTACTAAAATGGACTTTAAAAACCAAAACTCTAACTCCTGTTCCTGAGGGCTAGCCCAGCGTGGCTGCCATCTTGCTTCTCAGTGTCCACTCCTGCCATAGTAGGAACGCTGAATTGGCTGTCCTGGCCCCTCTACAGACACAGGACTGTCCTGTCCTATCTGTCCCAAAGGGACACAGTGTCGGCTGCCGTGCTGTGCCAGCACAATCACAGCTTGCTGTCCTCCTTTCCCGTGGACCCTCGATTGTTGCTGGCTGTCCCGCCCTGACCCACATGATGCAGAGGCAGCTGTCGTTTCCCATCCTGTCTCACACCGAAACTTCAGTGCAGCTAGTTGCCCTGTCCTGCTTCTCGTCTCGGAGCCCTGGAGTGCCGCTGGCTGCTGGCAGGGTCACCGTGCTGCTGCTGACTGTCAGGGAGCAGTGGTGAGCATTACAGCAGCTGAGTAAGGAGTGATTAAGATTTAGGTCTCCCATTATGATGCATTCAGTAGTCACGTTCTCCAAGAGGGAGTGAAGGTGAGGTAGTATACACAGGCCAGCAGCAAGCGGCCTATGTCATGCAGCTACCAGTAGGGCTACTCCAGACGATAAGGTTAACTTGAGGGCAAGACATTCATTGGGCACTGATGTAAGGACAATATCAGAGGTTAGGAATTTGTCCTTAATATATATGGCAACACAACCGCCTCTGGTCAACCTGTCACACCTGTGTAGATTGTAGCCAGGGATGTTAAGTATTTTGTCGGGTACATGATTCTTAAGCCAGGTTTCCGAGAACATTACTTCATCAGTCATTGTGTGCAGCACCCAAGCTTGGACCAGGTCAAATTCATTGACTAGGCTGCATACATTCATATGCAGGAAGCTCAGGCCCTTTAACTGTGGGAGCTCCCCTGGAGCAGCTCGCAAGGGGGGGGGGCGGGTCTAGTTCCACACTACCTGCACAGAGCAACAGCAGGATTAATAGTTTCCTGAGATATCGTATAAGGAATCTCAGGAAGGCTTTGTTAGGTTGCTCAGCATGGGCACTGCCTAGGGTAGCAGAACAAGAGTTGGAGGGGTAACAAAAGGTAGTCAGATCAAATATTGCTACCCTAACAGAGAAGATAAGGAGTGTCTGCTTAGGGGGTGTAGGGCAGTAAGGGATGTGAAACATTCAGATTGCGTGTGGATTGCTGCCTTTGGAAGGAGTTAGCTGAGGAGCAAACACCACCAGACTTGATTTCTGGCATGTAGGAGAATTCAGGAAGGTTGTTTCTTTCAGTGTGTCTGTATTAGGCTCCAATGTTACATGGAGGATGCAGCCAAAGAGGAAAAGCTAAGCTATGGACGCCATCTTGGGAGTGCTGATTAGCAGAGGACAGGCGACACCTTATAGGTGTTCTTGGGTGACTGACAGCAACCCTGTAAAGGTGAAGAAGCCTGGGGCAGGCCAAAGGCTATAGGGCTGGGTGTTAAGAAAATGATTTGGTGAGGTGGGTTAATAGAGCAGCTGAACAGGCAAAATAAAGCCAGTAAAGGTTATGAACCAATAAACATAGTGCAGTGTAAGAAAGAAAAAGGAGAACGAAATGGAGGAAGAAGAAAACAAGGGAAAACAGAGCACCAGTTTAAGATATAAAATGTAGGTTAAAATAGGGCATTTTAGCTAGGACGGGGGGGGGTACCAAAGCAACTTGGTGATTATTGGGGCGATGTAGAGGGTAGCAAAGGAGGATGCTCAGGTATGGAACTGTAGAGTAGATAGCAGGGCAGGTGCTAAACAAAGCTGATAGATAAGCAGATGGCAAAAATAGGAAGATGTCTTTAAAGGGAGGGCAGGACAAGTGTTAGGCCTAATAGCTGCACTCTGTATCTTTAAGGGGTGTTGCAATATTAGTGAGAGGGGAGGATGTAGATTGCCTAGGGGCAGTGCCGAGGAGGGAGGGAGAATATTTAATAAAGGCTGAGGGTGGAGGATGGCAGGGTGGGCAAAAGATTCAAGCAGGAAGGAGACAAAGTGAAACAGAAATTGGATTATTTGCAAGGCATAGTTTACAACTGTGACCCAAATGAAACCTGGTCTAAACAGAAAAAACTGTATCACTTTAAACTTAGTTTCTGATCCAGGGTAAATTACCACAGGACATTAAAACAAAGAGAGCTATAATACTTTAAAACCTACAAACCTGCACTTCAAACTACCCTTGGGGTGCAAAATTGCTCTAAACAGGCTTAGATTCACATTTAAATTAGAATTCACAGGACAGTTTGGAGAAATGTAACCAGTACCAGAATCAATAAGTAACATTAGCTTGAAGTCCAAAAGGAACAGGAGTAGCCAAGAATTAAAGAAGTGGAGCAGCCAATCCACAGGCAGAGCCGATGGTTCTGGCCAGTCAAGTTTCAGTAGCGTACCTTCGGTCTGGTGATTGGCGGGCAGTACAGCGAGGAAGGCTGCAGGTGGACAGAGGGGACCCGCCGGGCTCCTTGCAGCAGCAGAGGCACCCGTGTCAAGGGTGAAGCTTTGGTCTGGTGGTTGGCAGGTAGTACAGTGAGGAAGGCAGCTGGCAGACAGAGGGGACCCATCAGGCTGCTTGCAGCAGCAGAGGCACCCGTGTCAAGGGTGAAGCTATCAACTTTTAATCAAGATATTTGCTGTCTGGTTGAACATTAAGGCAAAGATTTTATAACCCTTCTCTTTGGTCCCTATAACTTGTTATAGAAACAACTGTCTCCAACAAAAATTAGCTGCTACACATTATTAGACCAGTGAGGTTATAGGATTTTAAAGACCCCTTTTGTAAAGTGTTCTTCATAATCACCACTCACCCTTTCAGTGTTGTGGAAAAATGTGAGAGAGCGGAAGGGGGTTAGCTGTGTTCTATAGATGAGACTACCCAAAACATTATGATATGCCAAACAAAGAGCACGTAGAATGAATATATCACCAAGACACGGGGAGCCTGGCCTCATTACTAACTTGTGAATGTCTCTTTATATCAACTGAAACTGTCCATCTTGACGCTAGTCCCTCTGAAGCAGATATGGCAATCTCCATAACCATTGTTCAAGATTGGATATATCACTGCTACCACACAGCCCCCTGCCCCCATGGGTTCAACTGTGTTGAGCAATGCAGATCATAACGAAGCTCTCAGATGGAAGGCACATGGGCTGGCTGAAGACCACATCACAAGCATGGAGGTAATGACAGAATATTAAAACCAGTGGAGTGCACAAAATAAAGAAAATACTCATGTATGTTGCTGTAAAAAGGGTTTATTCATGCCCCCTTGAGAAAGAACCTGCAGAGGTTTGAAGCACTGGGGTTCAATGCTGTCCTTTTGTCTCATGAATAAACCCTTTTTGTAGCAACTCAGGTGAGTATCAATTTACTTTGTGCACTCTTCTGGTTTTGGTATTTTTTGCCTGCCTTTTAGTCCCAAGTGCTGTACCCATTCTTGTGCACTGACCAGTTTTCTTGTCTTTTCCATTAAGGCAAAGAAACTGGTGAGACACAACTGTAGTGAGCCTTGCCTCAGACCCATTAGGGCCACAATGATCATTCCACAGGAAAACCAACAGGCACTTTGTCTAGCCTCATAAACAATCTGCCATAAGCACCTTTTGGTCTGGTAGCATCAATTGCCAGACAGATTGCATGATGAAGCCTCAGATGCAATCAATACTTAATGGGAGTCACAAGTGAGGGTAAATAAAAATTGGGAGTCACAAGTGTGGGTAAATAAAAAATGGGAGTCACAAATGTGGGTAAAAAAACAAACCAAAAAAAAAAAAACCTTTTTCTCCCTGTGCTTTACATTATGTGCACATAGAAACACTACCACTAAGACCTCTAATGAATCTCCAGTCCCCAAGTGGGCAATAGAGGTCAGAAACAACAGACACAGAAAGGCTGCTTACCAGCTTTGACTATGCAGCAGTCATAGGGACAGAGTAGCACCCCTGAGACACACACCCCCAACCAGTCCTTCATGCATTTCTAACACTAAGACTGCTTTCTATGGATGATCAAGATGGCCACCACACTGCTGGACTGCCAGCCTGGAAGAGCCAACAGATCATGCATTGAGTGGACATTGAAAACCACTCCTGCACTGCCCTGTATGTTCACACCATGGTAAATTGTAATACTATCATACATGTGTCATTTTTTTTGTTGTTGCATTTCTGAAAGTCACATACAATTTCAGTAACCTTATACTGTAAAACAAGTTATACTATAACCCAATAACTATAGCTCCATACAGACCCAGAATGTAGAGTTGAACACAATGCCGAAATTAGTATCCAAAATCATAAAAAAAAAGGTGGGCAACATGCCCATCGAGCAAGTCAAGAAACAGATAGAATACAGTTTTATAGGTGCTTACACACTGACAAACATCATCCTCAGAGCACTGAGGATGACATTTGTTGATGCATAAGTGTGTAGCAGGCTCTTTTTTTATTAATATGAAGTGACATGATTCACACCTGCATACTGACAATTGCTCACAGCAGGACTCGATCTCTGCTCTCAGGATTCATGATTCTACAATAGGACTCAAGCAGAGATCACTGGAATTATGCTCTGAATTTATACATTTTTTTTATTTTACAACTAGCAGTGCTGCAATCAACACGTGAAGAAAAGTCATGTCCTAGTGGGGTCTCTCAAGAAGTCAGGGGTGTACTAGAGGGGAAATCTCCTTCACCATCTGCATCAAAACACAGCTGTCCACAGTATTAGACTGTTCCATGTACATCCTTACCTCCACACTGAGGTAGATTAACCCATACTGCTGTCGATTGGACCCAGGGTTTGATTGGCCAAGAAATCTCCCTCCTTCCCTCACTGTCCCAACCCAAAACTCCAGAACCATCCAGTCTCAGTCTGTATCCCATACTGGGGTGCATCTTGTGATTGGTACAGCTGGTGAATGGACTTAGCTATCCCCAGGGGGTGAGATCTTCCTCGCTGTCCCAGCCGCAACCCCTACTGTGACCAGACAATAGAAATGTCTAAAATGTAGCCCCCAGAACAAGGCATTAGCTTAAAATTTAGACACAGAAATGAGTGAAGGTATCCCCGGACCCCTGCCAACTATGTTGTTCAATCATACATCAAAGGTAGTCCGTCCACGACAGTGTCTAGGTGTCTACATCTGATTCCCCACAAAAGAGACTGTATGTAGATTCCTTAACTCTGCACTTGTGTTTTTTTTTTTAATCAGTTTGTGTCTTGGAATCCAGTTTAACTGTATCTTGTGTGAGCAGTTAAGAGGGAGAATATTATGATGCAGTGTATTTGGAAGAATTAGGGACTTCTGTGGTGTCCTTTAAGAACTGAGCCAAGCAAGCATCCTTTCCCTACCCACCCTGCTACCACGGTGTCCCACATTTACATTATCTGGCAGCAGCCCAGCTGGGCTAATAGCAGTCTGCCTGTTCATGCTCTATTGTCGTGCTCTTCTCTTGATCTCTCTTATTTTCCACATCCTGCTCACACATATGCTCCTTTAACAAAGAAATGAATGTATGAAGCTGCCCAACACTGAGCCACAGATCAGTACAACTGGAGGGCTGCGCATCTATCATTCTTTGGATGGGGTCAAGATTAGGGGAATGGTTCAATCTAGAGCCTTAATGATGTTTTTTTTTTTCAATCTCTTCCCAATATGTTGTGTGTCCTGAGTTTGGCCATTTGCTTTCATGATCAGAACACCAGTAATCACAGTCACTTCTGGAATAAAGTTGTAAAATGCAGTGTTCATTCTTGAGTTTAAGGAAATGAACACTACATTTTACAAAATTTATCGGACGAAAGGAAATTTAAAACACTCTTTCGGTGTGGGTGCCCTGACTATCAGTGTTCACAGAGACCAGCACCCACTTGCTTGGCTATACCTCCACAGCCTGAGTGAGTGGCTACCGGTGGTGTGGAATAATGCTGACCAATTTAAATTAACTGTAGTACAGTAAGAAAAACAAGTCATTTGAGCCGACTTATTTTCCTCTGCTTCAGTTGCGGTGTTCCACCTGATGAACCTGCTCTCCTGGTAGCCATTTTCCAGTAGTTCTGAGTGGAATTTGAACTGTCAAACTTCAAAACAGCTATCTGGAACATGCCAGTATTCTCACAGTATTCTGGAGTACATCAGATACTGTGTAACTTCGCCCCTGCCTTCCCCAAAGCACACTTCTGCAGTGTCTGTCAGTACAGACAGTGGATGTACTAAATTAAGATGCAATATTTACACCAAATAAATAAATGCTCGATGATATAAACACACAACGGTTTAATACACTTGATGTACTAAATTCTGACAATATTTAGATGCAATAATGCTTTTTTGAAGGTATTTTCATGGTTTAATTCTCATAGCTCTGTGACCAAACTGTCTCCAGCTTTCCACTATACACACAATGCTAAACTGAGGCTGTACAAGACAATAGAAACATAGAATTTGATGGCAGATAAGGATCGCTTGGCCCACCCAGTCTGCCCATTTCCTCACCTGATGGATAAGCTGTAGATTCTAGTTAATCAACAGCTTACTTCCTCCTGCCCCCACTAGACTTTCCTTATGCCTGTCCTATGCATTCTTGAATTCTCCCACTGTTTCTGACTCCACAACCCCCTCAGGAAGGCTGTTCCATGCATCCACAACTCTCTCTGTGAAAAAATACTTTCTAACATTACCTTCAAATTGTGCCCCCTTGTTCTTGCACATCTCTTCTTCTGAAAGATACTACCCTCTTGTACCTTGTTAATTCCCTTGAGATACTTGAAAGTTTCTATCATGTCCCCCCCTCTCCCTCCTTTCCTCAAGGGTATACATATTAAGCTGCTTAAGTCTCTCATCGCATGTCTTCTGGTGCAGCCCTTGCACCATTTTGGTTGCCCTCCTCTGAACAGCCTCCACTCTGTCTATGTCTTTGCGGAGATGGGGTCTACAGAATTGCATGCAGTTATAGAGCCCATGTGACTTGCCACCCCATGAATCACTGCAAAATGAGCCTTAACCAACCCCTAAAAAAGGTGAAGTAACATGAAGTACATAGACAATAATGGGAACTTTGCGTTACTTTGGGATGCATAGTTATTCACTTTGCTTTGTGTAGTATTATGCGAAATTCGGGTTATACGCCTAACACTAAGGGTAGCAAATTTAATGCACTTCACCCACCACTAGTCCCACGTTGTCCTGCTACTAGCAGCTGCTAGTGCCAGGTGTACACTGAGCTCCATGTCCCTCCCTCCCTGGAAGAGAGCAGTCCAAAGGATGCTCATTTTTCTTTTCCCTGGCTGACCCTCCAACATCTCAAGTTCCCTCCGAAACCTGGGTATTGGCCCCTCAAGCAGTAGCCCTACTGCTGCACTAGTGAGCTGGCCAGTAACAGAGAATATGATAGAAAATGGCATCTAAAATTAAGGAAACAGGACTGGGTTACAAATCTGATAAAATAAATATTTAGATGAGAATTTAAAGTACTGTATTTTTTGCTGCTATTATTAAGTTCTTCCAGAATGAATTAACTAGTTTTCTATATTTAAACATAAAGGAGAGGCAGGATAAAGTTATACAGTTTGACTATTTATAACACGTCTGGGAAGGAAAAGCTACAGGGACTGTTTTCTGTAATTATGTTTTAATTGGTATTTACAGCAGCACTATAGACCATTAAAACAAATATGAAAGCTCCTAAGCCCAACATTAATTATAATATTTTCATGTGATTTGTTGCAGTCTACTGGTTCATAGATTTTGAACAGCAGCACTTACCTTTGCATACATTGCAGCATCTGTTTTCTGGAAGAATGCGCTCATGTTCTGTGCAATTCAAACGTGGACAACTCTCAGTTACCTTTATCATAAGTCCATTCTGTAATTAGATCATTGAAAATGTCATTTCTTAATAACTTGGTATCCATTTATGTAAAAGGTTACAGTCTGAAAGTGACAAGAATTGCAATTTGGGAGTGAAAAGATGTCCCTTTTTAATTTATACCTTCAAAATGAAGACAATGGTTAATATGATTTTTGAATATCACAGTACATTTAGCATACTGAATGAAGGTCTACATATAGTGACTGAAGGTCTACATATGGTGAATAACATTGTAATCTGATGTTTTCTCAGTGGAATCATTTCAATTTTTCATAGTATCCTACCATGTAATCATCATTTATGTAACACAAGGGCTGCAAGTGCTTTACACTGACCTTGTACAATGACAGGAATTCCCATTACTAGTACAGACTAAAGCTGCATATTTCCACCTATGTCTGTCTACATCAATTCATTTTACTTATACACTACAAATAGAACAGCAGATGGGGGATTATCAAGTACGAGGCTATAATTCCATCAAGGGGTTCTTTTGACAGCACAATAATAAAAGCAATGACTGAGTGGTTCCATGATAGCACCAGAAACCAAAGATGGAATTATAGCTGAGGTTTTGATAGTTTCCCATTTCTTATTTTATGTACAGGAATATATGGATCTAATTTTGGGGGGTATTTCTGTAAGAGAGACTGACATTTTTCTGTAATTTGGTTATGAGTCAGCTTGTACATCACATGATGGTAACTGTAAAAGCCATCTCATGCAGAGCATGTGGATTTTAATTAATAGTCAATCAATCTCATACTATTGATGCAATGACGATATTATCAGATTATGACAACACGATGATAGTATTAGGGTTTGGATTTCATTGTTTCCCAATGGGAAAAAAGTAATTATCCCTATATTAAAATTATTTAATAACATTAACACTAATCAATCAAAAAGTAAAACCCTAATATTAACATTACCAACTGTCACAAATATGAATACAGCCCTATAAACTGTTCATGGTTTAAGCAGCAAGAAGTATGTTTTAACAGACGCTCATGCTATTATTATTATAGTACTGTCGTCTAATTATTTTCTTCAGACTAGACACTGTACAGGTGAAGCACTGCAATAATCTCGATAGGGTTCTGCACAGTCTTAACTTTGTGCTGTTCTAGGAACCTGTGTAAATCTGTTACCTAGGCCTCATTCACCTGCTGCTAGAGTACCTGTATCTCCTATATTATTGCTAGTTAGTGATGCTGTGAAATACTCCTATTTGGGTAATGCAAAACTACTCTTGTCTCTGTTTAGGGGAGGAAACAGAAACACTGCTAATTGGATCCCCTTTACCTACCCTGCTAGTCACTGTTTAAAGAACAGCTGACATCTTCAGGAGAACTTTAATAAAACATAATTTTATTTATTTCAGTTTTTGGTAACCGGTTAAGGCCCACTAGGCACAAGTGCCTGTTTTCAGAGGCGATCTGGGAGCACTGGGCAGTTAAGTGACTTGCTCACACAGCATGCAAGTGGCAGTTGTGAGAATCAAACTCAGGTCTGGTCTGCTGGATGTTTTAAGCTCGTTCACAAATATTTAGACACAGTCCAGCTTGTATTTTACATTAGTTCTGTATTTCTCCTCCTCGTTATTTATTACTGAGGTCATTTGCATAAAAACAGGATCTTTACTCCTGAAGAGTTTATCTGTCCCTGTTGCTTTCTCCTTACCAGAGGTCATAATGCACTGCTTGTGAGATCATAGTTACTCCCATGACAGCAGAGTGTGATGTCACAGCAGAGGATTATGATTTGAGGTAGGAAATAAGCCACAGGGGCAGATAAACTCTAAGGGATAAGGATCATGCACTCATGCAAATTTCCTCCGTAATAAATAATGGGGAGCAAAAATCTAAAGAATATATAGGGAACGCAAGCTAAATTGTACCTACAGTAATATGTTTTTCATAGTTTTCTGTGAGGTGTCAGCAGCTCTTTAAGGGAAACCGAGAAACACTGCTACTTGGGTCCCTTTATCTACCATGCTAGTCATTGCTGAAAGGAAACTGAGAAACACTGCTACTTGGTCCCAGTATCTACCCTGCTAGTCACTGTTTAGGGGAAGCTGAAAAACCCTGCTACTTGATCCCTGAATCTACCCTGCGAGTCACTGTTTAAGGGAAGCTGAGAAATGCTGCTGCTTGGGTCCCACTAGTTACCCTGCTAGTCACAGTTTAAGGGAACCTGAGAAATGCTGCTTCTTGGGTCCCAGTATTTACCCTGCTAGTCACTGTTTAAGGGAATCTGAGAAATGCTGCTGCTTGGATTCCAGTATTTACCCTGCTAGTCATGGTTCAGGGGAAGCTGAGAAATGCTGCTTCTTGGGTACCTGCTTTTACCCTGCTGGCAAATATTTAAGGGAGACTGAAATGCTGCTACTTGGGTATCTTTATCTATCCTCTAGTTACTGTTTATAGGAAATTGAGAAATACTGCTACTTGGATACCTGTATCTGTCCTGCTAGCCATTGTTTAAGGGGAAACTGAGAAATGCTGCTACTTAGGTGCCTGTATCTTTCACCTTAGTTATTGAGTATGGAAAGTATGAAATGCTGCTGCATTACTCGGGTACGTCCTAGTTTCTAACTAGGAGAAATGCAAAACATTGCCACTTGGTCCATATATCTTCCGTACTAGTCAATGATTAGAGAAAATTGTGAAACATCACTTCCTGGGTACCTATACTTTCTACATTAGTCACTGAGTAAAGATCAAAACACTGCTTCCTGAGTGCCTACAGTACATCTTCAATGCTAGTCACTGAGCAGAGTAACTATAATATCCTGCCACTTGGGTCCATAATCTCTTCTTTTCTTTCTAGTTAATTATCTTGGGTCTATGTCACACTGCTTGTTTGGTCCTTTTTCTAATCCAGCTTTGTTGGCTGACTTAGGGGACCTATATACTCTTGCTAACCAGAGCTCTGTAAACCCTCAACCTGGATTCTGACCAGCTGAAACTGTAAGTCAGGTACCTGTGTCCTCCTATTTTCATCCTACTTTGGTGTTAACCTAGGTAAGCTGTGAAAATCTACTAACTGGGCTCAGACCTCCTCACCTTGGTTTCTTTAACGGCAATGTGCATTTCCTCAGTCACTCATAGCAGGGCATCAGTAATTCATTAAATTTATACACTATATCCCAGGGCAAATAGTTACATCACCATGTACACCCTAAGCCATAGTGTCACTTTGTTAAAAGGGTAATTCTCTGAATATATCTCATATATGATTCCCCTTCATCCTTCCTGGGCTGCAAGTAATGGGGATATATTTAGCTATATACTATCATGAAATTCCCCCCCCACCCCATGTCGCATCTAATGAGGGGTATCTTACATTGATCCTTGTTAAGTGAAGATATGTTTTTAAGATTTACAAGCTGTTAACCCTCTATGTATTGGTATCTTGTAAGTTTTTGCTTGCAAAATGCATAAATAAAAAATTAAAATTAAAAAAAACTATGCCATGACAGTTCTGTTCAGGCATTTATCTCTTTTGAATCTCCTCATGTGCTCTGATTACCTCTGTACTATATACCTGTTTAAAGGCCCCCAACTGCTGATGTCTTCCAGCCTTTTAACATATACCTTCACTTCCCCTGACTGCTACATAATACTGCACCATCTGGTGCATGACCTATTAAAATGGAAAGTCATCTATGCTTTAAGCTTCCTGACTAGGACTACTCATCCCTTCCCACCAATAATTACATGCAAATCTCAGAACAACTTTGCACCGTTATTAAAGTGCCTGTGCTCTGGTAAACTGGAACCCAACAAGGGAGCTAAGACTATAAAAAACATTCATCAAATCACCTTTAGACTCTGCTTGGGTGGATCCTAATGGACTGAAGCCAGTTCACATAAATAAAAACAGTCAAAATGCATGAAGTAGAAGCCTGGGTAAACCTCTACTTGCCAGACATAATAACAATATCAGTGGCTCATAGATAGCATGCCCGTCTCCAAGGCCAGAAGATCAGAATGCCATGGGTTCTAACCCCACTGTAGGTAGTTGTGGCATTTCCCACAACTGACACTGCAGTGCAGCATGAAGGGGCTGCTGCACTACTGAGGTACTGTCTTTCAGACGAGATGTTAAACTGAGGTTCTTTCTGTCCATCTTTGGTCACTGTCAGGATAGAAGCTAAATATCCCATGGTACTTATCGATGAAGAGTAGGAGGTTTCACCACTATCATGGCCTCATTCCCCCATCAATACCACAGGCCCATGTAACCCACCCCCTGGATGCCCCAATAAAAAAAGCTATCACAGTTTAGTGTGCTTTCCTGGTCAAAAATTACAAATAAATATCAGAAACCTAGCTGATACCTCATATTGTATGCCATGAAAATAATAATCCAAAAATACAAAATGTCTAGAAATGATTGAGTGATGAATAAAGGTGGGGGTATGCTTATCAATGTGAAAGACACCTGGTTCTGAATATTCAAATAGTAGCTCAAGCAAATATTTGCGCTGCATTTAACCCGGCACTGCTGTATTCAGTTGGATAGCATGCGGTTCTATCTGACTTAATATCAGATGGTATCAGCACAGAGCTATGTGAAACTGCACTGTCCCAACATGGACCTAGGTTGTATATAGCTCACAGAAAATAGCGCTGCCTGAAATGAGATAACACCAAGACCCCTGTGGGCTACTGTATATTCAGCCACAACATGCAAATGAGCCCCTTGTAGTGCCTCTCATTGTACAATACTGCATCTACCCCTGGTGGATAGCTGCACCCCCCCACCCCAAATCTGCCGTATTTCTGGTGTGTAGTGTTGCTTCCACCATTGCCCCTTTCATCATAGGCTATCTACCTGGTGTGCAGTGCCCCTACCGCGATTGCCCGCTCATGTAATAGAATAATTCCCTGGTGCCTAGTATTCTCCCCGATTATCCACTCGCATATTCACATAATAACCTGTTGGTCCAGAAGTCCCATCCCAGTAGCCCCCATCCGACCCACCTGCTGCCATCCCACCTCACCCCAGTGGCTGGCACTCATATCATCTCAATAATGCAACTGGCACAGCCCTCCACTAACCTTCACAGCAAACCACTGTATGAGATGTCAGTGAGCACATGTACAGTAGACAGCTACTTTACATACACTTAATGACATCTCATATGATGGCCAGCTGCAGCAGTGAGTGAGGGCTATGCCGGTCACTGTATTAAGATGAAATGAGAGCTGGTTGCTAGGGTGAGGGGGTGCAGGGAAGTGGTATGGCAGTGGGCAGGTCGGGTTGGGGGCTGTTGGGAGAGGACCACTGGACCACCAGCTTATTATATGAATATGAGAATGGGTGATCATGGAAACAACTAGGCACCAGAAAATTATTCTGTTACATGAGCAGACAGTTGGGGGCAGGACCACTAGGCACCAGGGATGTATTCTATTATAAGAGGGGTGATGGGGCTAACACTAGACACCAGGGATATCTGACGTATTGTACAACCGGCAGTCGGGGGTGGGGGTGCCTCTAGCCATTGGAGATAGATAAAGTAGTGTACAATGGGTGATCGGGGGGGGCACTGAAGATGAGGGATTTAGTACTATTGTGATTCTGGTGATCTGAGGTGGGCAGCTGCAGTACAGCTGCCCTGTTTTGAGGGAGGTGCACAGGTTTAGCAGCCTGTTAAGAGGTGGTTTTTGATGGCAGCAAATAGTGTCACTTTGCGTGTCATTTAAGGCTGCTGCAAACTTCTGAAGATACCACTGCACCAATATGCATGGGGGCCCCCCTCATTTATATAGGCATAGCAGGAATATAGCACTTTGGCACTGCAGGTATGTGCTGGAGGTCCCAGGGCATCTGAATATGGGTCAACCAGGAGTGTCAGCACAAATCTGAGTTAGCGCACCCACTTGCTTTGTTAGCGGGTGTGTTAATCTTTAAATATTGGGTCCCTGTTCTGCAAAGGAAACTACTTTCACTCTACCAGAAACATCCTGTTGTGAACATATCTTAGTACTGATACTAATGTATAGGAAAAATCCCTTTTCAATCTGCTGTGTCTACAATTCACCATCTGCTGTGAAGTCAAGCTTATCCAGCCTTTCAACTTGCCTTTCAAGACTAGAAATTAGTGAATACCTGGTCCTAGGAGATATTAATATAATCTGGACTGAAGACTTGGACAGAAATATCCAATCTGACTTCAACTCTCTAAATTTACATCAAGTTGTCTGTAAGCCAACCTGTATTAATAACAAAATCAGTAAACACACTTTGCTGGACTGAATACTTGTAAGCAGAGTTGACAGGGTTCTTGCTGCAGATCTATTTGCTGATATCCCGAGTGACCACTTCACCATGGTTCACCCATGCCACAGCAACATACATTTTGCCAATGCCAATTACGGCACAGGCAAAATGCCACCTGTTATTACAGCTAGAGGCATTTAGTCTCCCAGGAGTTACAGCACCAAAGCGCCCTCCCAGGAAACAATATCTTTTGCAGAGGGGTTTCGACCCCTGCAACCCCCCCCAAATTAAACATAACCTCCTCTGGGGTGGGCTTGCCTTGGAAGGGGTAGAAACTATGTGGGCACAAAGGGCAACAAAAGTGCGGGTTGATCTAAAATCAAGATCACCCCTTTCTTTGTCACCCTTGTTTGCCGCCATATTTGCTGCAACCAAAATGAATCAGCAACTTGACAGACTACACTCTCTTATGTATTGCATCTGGTAAAACAAACTCTCCAAGGTTCCACCAAAAATCATCCACAGTAGAGACTACTCCAAACTGCAGGCATCATATTCAAACCTAGCCTTTGTTAACTGGACATCCGTCAAATTATGCACCAGCGTAAACCATACACTAGAATTCTTCTGTAAAAACTGTATGCAGTTTATAAACACTTATGTGCCAATTGTTACAAGAAGTATAAGGGGCAATTATCCCAACAGGATAGCAAAGGGTTTCCAACAAGCATTTGTCAATGCCGAATGTTGCTTGCTTCTATGTGCTGTTTAGGTATTTGGAAGTCATTGGAGTGCAAATATTGAAAATTTGCGAACTTACGAGCGTGCGCAGGAACTGTGCAATGCACGCTCGTAAAACAGTCATTTTTAGAATTTTTCACCAAATTTTCAACATAGCCATTTTAAGACCTCTGTTCATGAACAGTGTCACTGTGATTTTGTTAATGTGTCCCATACATTGAGTTTGCACACCGACTGCGCCATTGTGCGCTACATGGACGGAAACACGTTTTGGGCAGGATGTGAAAAATGACAGCTGTACTGCTCATAAGGAGGTGTGGTAAAATGGCAATGTTGAAGATCTGGAGTGGAAATATTGAAAATTCGCAAACCTACGAGCATGCGTGGGAACTGTGCAACGCACACTCGTAAAACAGTCATTTTTAGGAATTCTTTCACCAAATTTTCAACATTGCCATTTTAAGATCTCTGCTCATGAACAGTGACACTGTGATTTTCTTAATGTATCCCATACACTGAGTTCGCACACCGACTGTGCCATTGTGCGCTACCTGGACGGAAACATGTTTTGGGCAGGATGTGAAAAATGACAGCTGTACTGCTCATGAGGAGGTGTGGTAAAATGGCAATGTTGAAAATCTGGAGTGAAAATATTGAAAATTGGCAAACTTACGAGCGTGCGTCGTAGGAATTGTGCAACACACACTCGTAAAACAGTCATTTTTAGGAATTTTTTCACCAAATTTTCAACACAGGCATTTTAAGACCTCTGCTCATGATCGGTGTCACTGCAATTTTCTTAATGTGTCCCATACATTGATTTCACACACCGACTGCGCCATTGTGTGCTACATGGGCAGAAACACATTTTGGGTGAGATGTGAAAAATGACAGCTGTACTGCTCATAAGAAGGTGTGGTAAAATGACAATGTTGAAAATCTGGAGTGGAAATATTGAAAATTCGCAAACCTACGAGCGCGCGTAGGAACTGCTCAACGCACGCTCGTAAAACAGTCATTTTTAGGAATTTTTTCACCAAATTTTCAACATAGCCATTTTAAGACCTCTGTTAATGAACAGTGTCATGGTGACTTTCTTAATGTGTCCCATACATTGATTTTGCACACCGACTGCACCATTGTGTGCTACGTGGGCGGAAACACGTTTTGGGCAGGATGTGAAAAATGGCAGCTGTACTGCTCATAAGGAGGTGTGGTAAAATGGCAATGTTGAAAATCTGGAGTGAAAATATTGAAAATTTGTGAACTTAAGAGCCTGCGTAGGAACTGCACAACGCACGCTTGTAAAACAGTCATTTTTAGGAATTTTTTCACCAAATTTTCAACATAGCCATTTTAAGACCTCTGCTCATGAACAGTGTCACTGTGATTTTCTTAATTTGTCCCATACATTGATTTTGCACACCGACTGTGCCATTCTGCGCTACATGCGCGGAAACACATTTTGGGTGAGATGTGAAAGATGACAGCTGTACTACTCATAAGAAGGTGTGGTAAAATGGCAACGTTGAAAATCTGGAGTGAAAATATTGAAATTTCGCAAACTTACGAGCCTGCATAGGAACTGCGCAACACGCTCATAAAACAGTCATTTTTTGGAATTTTGGCACCAAATTTTCAACATGGGGTTTTTGGGACCCCTTCTCATGAATGATGTCACTGTCATGGCAGTATTTGGGCCTGAAGGGTGATTTCACAGTCACTGCACAGTCACTGCGCGAAATCACCCTTCGGGCCTGAATAACGCCATGACAGTGACATCATTCATGAGAAGGTCCCAAACCCCATGTTGAAAATTTGTGCCAAATTCCAAAATGCCTGAGATATGCAACAAAGTTGAAACACCCTATCTAGCCCATTATACAGCTTACGGCATTTCCTCAGTTCACGGTCGGCTTTGAAGAGTGCAGACGTGTTCCTGGTCCACCGAAGATCGTGCGCTGGAGTCTGGAGGTAAGTATGGGGTGAGGGGTGTGGGAGGCTAGGTGCACAGTGGGTGGGTGTGGGTTATGGGAGGGGCTGGGAGGCGCCCAGAGACCGTTTTAGTTTTACAGGTTTAAAAAAGCGTTGTGGGACATTTGCCAAGCTGGGGTGGGCTCCCAGCAGGCACAAGGATGTTGGAGGGGCGTTCAGCTGATGGGGGATTGGGCACCCCATCGGCCAAGGACTGCTTGCCAAGCTGGGGTGGGCTCCCAGCGTGGCACCTACTACTGGGGGAGGACGAGCTCAGCCGACAGGGATTGGGCACCCTCGGCATTATACAGTGTATGCGGGGGTGCGCACACCTGTGTGTGTCTGGGGGGAGAGCTGCGCGTGAGCAGCCGATATCTTATCGGTGCTCACTGAAGCGTAGCTCCCTCTTTCAACTGTATGCCACTGCATTTTGGAGCGTGTCATAGACAGCTCCAAAATGCATTGGCTTACAGGGGCCACACCTGCCAGCACACTGACTGAATTGGAGGAGGAGGTGACACACCTCCGAAATCTCCGATGATGGCACTACGTTTCTTGCACATGCGTGCAAGCAACATAAAAATGAATGAAACTCATAGATATATTATACCACATCTTCAAATCTGTCCCTCTGAGCTACATCATGACAGGCAAACCCACAAGCAGGGAAACAAACAATTGGCACTATTCACCAATGCAGATAAGGACCACACTAGGCTGAAATTCTGCAGTTGCTCCAGTTTTATTTCTAGAAATTGGGTGCACAGAAAAACAGTACAGGCTACAGTAAGAGGCATGCAGTGATGTCCTAACATCTTGTGCACATGCGCTTTAGTGAGAGAGCGTCACACCACCACCACCGAATCCACCAGTACCACCATGACCACAGTTCATGATAGAAGTATCCAGCCACGGCCTTGGCAGTTACATCCATGTAGTTCTGAGCACAATGAGGACAGTGAGGCAATGTCTTCTGGGTCAGAATATGCTCCTAACACAGAAGAATTAAAAAGGCTTGAAGATTCCCTGGCACATCCTCTGAGAGCAATAACCTGAGTGAGTATGAGGATGTTGAAACTGAGTCCTCACCACATTCAACAAGGAAGCACTCAGGTCAAAAGCAACCCCAAAAATCAGCTGCTCAAGGCATGCACAAAATATCTGCCACTGTTACTCCTCATCCTTCATGTCAGCCTACTGCTAAGAAAACTAAGCAGTCCATCCTAACATGTGGTTGCCCTAATTGTTCTGATACTGTATCTAGTGTCAGTTCACAGAAAACTTTTACACCACTCCAAACTGAATCTGGTGGTCATGGGTGCAAGCACTGTACAAGAGAGTTGAGGTCAAGTACAAGTTTGATTTCCCTTGATATCTGGAAATATTTTACTCAGCAGGAGGATGATGAGAGCTGTGTGTTCACTGTGGACATAGCCTCAGCTGTTGTAAAAATGTTGATACACTGAGCACAAAATGTCTTTGAAACTACCTTCTGAAAAAGCATCCTTAGGTGGCTAGCTTGGATAAAGCTCCTGCTGGAGTTGTCTCTTTGCACTACTGTACACAGCATTTCAACAAAGCAAAACTAGTTTTTTATTCTGCTGACAGTGCTGCTGGTGATGATGACACAGGCAGTCAGCAAGTAACCAAGCACCATCAAAATTTTATTTGCAGCCCTTGTTCAAGTACTGCGTTAGGCACAACACCAAGTCCCCCACAAACTGGTTCAGATGGTGAGACAACAGATGTGCAATTTATACTGCCCTTCCCCCAGCCTAAATCACCTACATTTGTCTATTCTGGAGCCAGAGCCAGGAGCAAGGCTATGCCATTTCAAAAGCCTATTCTCACAATAAAGGAAGCATTTGAGACCCACACAAAGTTCTTGCCAATTCACCCCTCAGCTGTTCCAATCACATAGCTCATAGGAAAAATGATTGCACTGAATTTGCAGCCTTATTCTATTGTTAAAGACACTGGATTCCATAGACTTCTCAATCTTTTGTAACCTTGATACCACATCCCAATGTGAACTACTTTTCCCATACAGTCATGCCAAATATCTATGAGGTATGTCGCATTTAGGCGGATAAATTGCTGAAGCAGGCTGTGGACAGGGTTTTCCACTGTACATCTGATGTATGGATCAGTTCAAACATGCATACCTCTCACTCTCAGCACACTGCTGTTCACCTACATCAGTTGCACATGGTGGCATAGCTGCTGGTGTTGACTCCTCCTCTTCCTCTGGCCTTGGCTGTAGTAATACCCCATCCCACTGGATGTCTGCTCTACTAAGTGTTGCAGTCCTTCCAAGCGACCACACCAGTCTTAACATTCTTATGTCTTTGCAAGAAATGCTTGACTCCTGGATTAGCACAACAGGTTTGCATGTTTGGTTCTTTATTACAGATAATGGAAAGAACATGGTAAAAGCAGTTTGTGATGGCCACTTTCTGGGAATCCACTGCTGTGCTCATACACTGAACCTTGTGGTCACTGATGCTCTCCAGAGCACTCTGGTGCTTCTCTTACTGTTGATACCTCAAGAGACATCTGTAGCCAGTTTCAGTGTTCTACTAAGGCATCTAGAGAGAAGTAAACTGTTCAGGACCAGCTTGGTTTACCAAACCGTAGACTAATCCAAGATTTCCATACACAATGATTTTATATGTTGCAGTGCTTGTTTTAACAGAAGCTAGGGTCTTACTTGTCCATTGTTTTTTATTTAGTATGCTAGATTATGGACTGATTGTTTATTCTGCCGCCAGTAATAATTTGTTAGATCGTCTTTGGGTGAGTTATAATACTATTCTTAGGTTTATGTTGAAAACTCCCTTTTGTACCCACCATTGTTCCCTTTTCCAACAGTCTAATAGCTTCTCATTAGATAATAGAATTCAGTTTAAAACTGGTGTTGGATTAAGCACCAGTTCAGTTTAAACCAATAAAAGGGGTTTGCGGACATATTGTTTTTCTGGTTAAAAACTAAAGGTTTATAGCTGCTTATATTCAAGGTAGATGATAAACTACACCTGACCTTTCAAAATCTCCTCACTGTGGAGAAAACACCTGGGGTCAGGGAATGTTTTGAATGAACCAGTTAAGCAGCTTTACCATCAACTGCATGTTTTCCCAAACTACAGGACCCATCTGTAAACAAATGTCTTCGATCAAAACCAAAGATTGGACGGGGGGGTCTTGTATAATTAACAAGCAGGTGACACTATTCATATCTCAATGGTGATCTTTGAAAGTAACTTTTATGGATTTTGTCCCTTTGTCCATGCCAAGCAAACACTGACCCTATAATTACCAGGGAGGTTTAGCATTGCTTCCAATAATGCATATCTAAGAAACAACTCAACTGAAACCATTGCCCAACATGCCAATTCTCAGTTTTTGCTGAGTAAGACAATACAGGGTCCACTGGTTTCTTCTGGGTCATGGAAAAGTAATTTCTGGGATCTTGTGTTAATAACCAAATGTTTAGACCAACTTATTTCTGTATTTCTGGTGTTTCTTAAATATAGTATATAGTACTGGTTTTCACTACCCTCAATTGTCTCTGTATAAATATGCTCTTTTTGTAAATGCAATGCTTTTTGGTAAAATCAATTTAACCCCTGTATAAGTGTAGGGCTATACCCATTTCTGTTACTAAACTGTTTAACTACAGCTAATTTTTGATGCGCTATACAAAGAAATACAAATGCTCTGAAAAGAAGTCACAGTTCTGGTACTTTAAACACTGTAGATACTTATTCTAAATTGTCTTGTCTCAATTCCACTGAAAAGTTAGTCAGTGTTGTTTACCCCATGTGTAAATGTTTTGTACAAACTGTGATTATGCCTGTATGCTTTGTGTGTGTGTGTGTGTGTGTGTGTGTGTGTGTGTATATGGATTACACAAGTGAAAAAATGCATGTTTAGCTTAAATAAGGCTTAATATCAATTTATTGTATGTTTCAATGCAAACCAAACCATACTGTGTCAAAACAAGACACTAGCTATTATTGTAAATGGAGCACTGCTGCCATCTAATGGTCTGTGTGATCAATGACCAATTATGGAGGCTGTAACCCCTTAGCTATGATGTAACTATGCAGTAGTTAGCTGCAACCAATCAGAATTGGTCAACAATTCTTAAAGTTTAAGGCACATGCCAAATTTGGTAAAAACCTTATACTAACATTATGATTGGTCCAAGGACCTACTGGTCACTCAAACAGTAAGGTCAGCTAAAATATGAAAGCCACACATTTGTGCTAGGTTGTTAGAGAGGAGAAGAGAAGAGAAGAGAAGAGAAGAGAAGAGAAGAGAAGAGAAGAGAAGAGAAGAGAAGAGAAGAGAGAGAGAGAAGTCAAGTCTAAAAGCCATAACCTGTCTGTCATAGCCTGCATATAGTGAGTGATCAAGTAAATTAGGGCTGCTTTTTAATTCTATGCTTGAGTAGGTAGTCTATACTTGTTATAGGATTAAAAAATAAAATGTGTTCCATAACCTTTAAATATTTGACTCTTAGTTTAATGTAATCTCTTAAAGGACCTAGAGAATCAAGAGCTTTGGCCAGGTGCTCAGATTCAACAATTGGCATATTTGACAGGATAGAGGGTGCTAATGAGTCAATATTTGTAATTTTGGGGAAAATGTTCCTACAGGGAAACCCATGTTTGGATCCAGTTTGGCTGTTGGAAAAGGGTCTTAACCTATCCATAGTAATAGTTGGAGTAAATCCATTGAGCACAGCAGTTGATCCAAGGTCTTGTCTAATAAGACCCAGTCTTAAATAGATACATATACAGGTGATTGTAACATGAAATAGTACACTATAAAAGTTTAAAAAATACATATACTAAAAATAAATACACAAGTTATTGTAACATGGAACAATACATTGCAGATTTTGTAATTTCATACAAAGGCCAAGAATTTTGCAAAGATGCTAGGCATAAATGTGATTGTTGGGGTTATGTGAAAGAACAGTTCCAGGCAGAATTGGCAAAGAAAATCAAAGATAAACAAAAAAATGCTACTATATTCAAGGGTTGTATGTCACAGCAGTCAGCTTAGAGGAAAAATTAAAATGCAGAAAAAAGCAAGCCTTAGATTTCAAATCTAGCAATTTGGACTTACAAAAACAAGTGGAAGAAACAAAACAAGAAGAACTGCAATCTACATTAATGCAATGCAGGCTTACTAGTCAGCTAACTGATGCCCAGTGTTCTAGTGATACCATGCATCAGCAACTAGAACAAATATAAGCTGAAAGAGAAAAATTATACAGGGAAAATGCTGACTTAAAAGCTGCTTTAAGAAAACAAATAGAAATGGTAACAGAAATGAGAAAGGGTTCAGAAACAGACCATGTGCACTGTCACCAGCAGATAAAACAACTGCAACGTGAAATGCAAGTCCATAGGGGTGTAGTTGCTGAAGCAGTGGCACAAGGGATGATGATACCAAGCCAATCAGTGATCCAAACTGCTCTGCCTCCCTACAATGAGGTCCAGCATCAACAGCTGTGTTCCAACTCCAGCCAGGAATACACAGAAAGGAAAACATGTGAAGAAGGTGTAGAGGAGGACAGGATAGGCCCCTCATGGCCCCTTTATACAGGCTAGGGCAGGGGAGTGACTGCTGTAGTAAGTCTGAATTGTGAATTGCAGGAAAAAATAGTAGAGCTCCAACACCACAAAATGCAAACTATAACTCAGCTCAATGATGTCCAGAGTTCTAACAATACCTTGCAAAATGAGTTAGAAATACGTAGACAAGAAAAAGAGATTTTAAGGAGAGAAAATGAAAATTCAAAAGCAGCTTGCACAAAACAGAGTAACATAATTGTAAATCTCCAACAAGGTATAGGACTAAAACAAACTCAGGAGTACGAACAGCAGGAGGGCAAAGAAAAATTAAGGGCTGAGAAAGAAATAATAGTTGTAATAGCACCAGAAATAATATCTGTAGCCACAGCCCCATCACCCTTTAATGCAAAGACTCCAACCCTCCACCCAAAAGTGAATTATGAGTCAGGGCATACATATGAGAAAGAGGGAAAAGGGTGGACTGGAGAGTTTCAGTCTGTAACTACAGAGCCTTCACCAATAGTATCAAGCCCTAAAACAATAGCAAAGTGGACACCAAAGTGTGACCGATTGCCAGGAGAAGCGCTGAATGATCATGGTTAGGCAAATAAAAAATAAATACCAGCATGCTAAAAATTAAAATCTTCAGCTCAAAAATAAAAACCACAGCATGCCAGACCTAACTTTAATGCGGGCTTTCTATATGCTAGCCTTCTTTTCATATCTGTTTCTTTCTACCCCCCCCCACACACACACATCCACAGCTATGCAATAAGTTACATGCATGACTTTAAGCCGAAAGGTAATAAAACAAAAGTGTATTGACTTCAGTCTACAGTATATTTGTACCATTTACAAAAGATGGTACCTGTTGCAAAAAGAAAATGCTATAACAAGGTTTTCTTACCTTAAAGAAAAAAGTATAGGGCTAAAGTGCAGCCAGCCACATCCACCAAAGAAAATAAAATAAACCACATTATCTTTAAATAAAGAGTAACTAGGGTATCAAAAAAGTTTGATGCTGGTTTAGCTATTTAAAAATGTGTAAATCACATGTTTTGCAAACTGCATTGACAATTACTTTTGTTTTACAATGCTGGTCTTTATTTTATTTTCCCAGTACTAAACGCAATGTTTCTTACACTGCAAACTGCACAATTTGCTTAGTTTAAAAGTTGGGCAAAGTTAATTGTGTCATAAAGAAAAGAAATGTTTGCATTTTGTCTGTTGGGTGAAAAGCACCATGGCATTCACAAAGAAACAATAATTACACCTTATAAATTAGAGTTCTGTGCCTTAAAATGTTACACCACTTAAGGTTTGTTTTAATCTAAAGAAATCATAAATTGTGTAATTTACTTCTCAAGCTAGCCTTGGTGATGCTGCAGGATAACTTCTTCACAAACTGTTCCATATGTATTATTACCTGAGGCAAAGCTGTAATCATGGTTATTTAGCTAAAGGAATGAATATGTTAGTTGCAACAGCTTAGTATGATGAGTGTATTTTGGGCTACATATAGGATAACAGCAATTAGTATTGCCAATGTCAAACTGGTATTACTTGTCTTTTTCTTATCATTGGTTGCAAAACTGTCTTTTAAAAATGTTTTGAATTTAAAACAAGTTGTTTGCCAAAGTTTATAGTCATATGTGCCACATGGAAATAATGTGCAGTATTGTCACTGTAAGTCCAAACAATACGCTACAGTTACAGCCATAACTATTTGTTTTAAATCTTTAGCATTTTCTCTGTTTGACCTGTTGGCTAAATCTAAATTCAATTACTCTGCTTTCTGCTGTTCCCTAAACTAGCCTAACCAATTTGCTTTCTGGGTCTGTGAACATCAGCTTTTCTTTTAAATTGTTTACTAAAAACACTAATTATAATGATTATCATCTTCAGCTAGTACGTTTGTGAAAAATATTTATCTTTAAACTATATTTAAGCTTTTCTCTCTTAATAGCCATAACAACGTGACATATCCATGTGCATTAAAAAAGTCAACAATTCCAATTTTTTTTTATTATTATTATTATCATTTGGCTATAATTAACTCACTGCTTAAGGTTTCAGATATGCACGTTGTGCAGTCTCTAAACTTAAAAAAAACTATGCTTTGTAAATTTATTGTATAAATATTTTCACTTCTGATAGTGCCTTTCAGCTTTCTAAAAAATAAAACAAATGGTTATCATGTTCTTGTTAAGCTAAAACATTACTAATGCATGTTTTTCTTTTCCATGTCAAGCAAAAGTCAAGTATGGTAGCCCTGTATTGTTTAAACTCAACTGCAAATTTGTTTTTGGTACCAGTCTCTATGAGAAATACATTTATTTTAATGATCACTATTTTTTTTTCTCTCAGTTAAAACTGCCACTGCAAACTTTATTGGCAAACATTTGCTTGTTCAAGTGTTTTGCAGATGGGGAATGTTAATGTGGATGTCGTTTAAGTTTAAATATGTTAAAGGTTTTTAATGTCTTTCATACGTGGAGACAAGCGTGGAAGAAAAGTGCATTTGTTTGCTGCCCATAGTTTAAGAAAATACAGTTTGGGGAAAAATAAAGCTCTCAAACTGCTTAGTATTTTTACTAAGTTGTGTTGACTAATAAAATGGCAGGGAGGTCAAAAGGTTATACTCAAATGCTATGGCACTACAGAGCACCTTCTGCAGCATAAATGAAGGAAGGACCATTCTACACTCTAAGTGTAGTCCCTTAATTTATCAAATTAAAATTACTATGGTCAAACAACTGGCAGCAACTATATGGGTCATGCAGCAATACATCAATGTGCCACAAGATTTTTTTCTATTTTCTGATTCAATTTAAATTTGTAATGTACTATGTTTCTTCCAGTGCAAAGACAGATGGACTTCAGCTCCTCAAATGGTAAGTGATCAACACGTACCAAACTACTTAGGTACACTGCCATAAAGCCCATATATTTACCATGGGGAACCTAAAAAAAATCTGTGGGGCCTGCCCAATGGGGAGTTACTGGAGGTTGTAGTGGCAATAAACTCACCTCTGTATAAAGCCCACATATTTACAGAAGGGAATCTTAAAGTGGAACTCTGTGGAGCCTGCCTGAAAGGGAGGTACAGTACCAGAGGTTGGAGTGGTAAACAACTCACCTGCACAAAAAGCCCATAGATGCCCTTACAGATGGATAAAAATAGGGGACCAACTTTATGGGAGCTAAAATGCAACAATGTACCTATTTAGGATCAAGAAAAAAATTAACATTATCTTCCATCTGCAGTCATTAGGACAAGTTTAAAAAAAAAAGCCAACAAATAGATGGTTCCTGGCTGTTACAGCTAAAAAAACAACAGCTAATCTTTGGAGGAAAGAGGGGAACTAACCCCCCCCCCACTCCAGTTTGTTTTTCTGTCATTTCAGGATACAGGACAACATGTAGGTAGATGAAGTCCCAGTGGTCCATAATGCTATCCAAGTTGATACCATACTTCCTTCAGTAGCAGTAACTGGAGGGATCATAGAAGTTATAGTGCGGAGAGGCCCTAGAGTTCAAACAACTCCCAGGGGCAAGGACAGAGTCTAGGCATATAATAAGGGGGTCCCTCTTCTTGCTGTGTGTGAAATATTCACAATGACATCTCACATAAAGCAGTGGCTGGTACTGAAAAAAAAAGAGAAATGCAAAGGACTGTACTAACCATGACAAACCATAATAAACACTTTAAACATCCTAAACTCTATGAACAGTGCTGAAATATCTTTTTATACAAGACTGTACAAGACTTTAAAATGCAATTGCATCCATTCAGTGGCTTCACTTTGCTCCTACTCCAGAGACATTAGTCCGTTATGCACAGTTGCACCTGTTTCCATCCAGTGGTTTCACTTTGCTCCTACCCAGAGACTTTGATCAGTAAGGTACTTGTACCTGTTATTACCTAAAATGTTAAAATCTTAAATTTTACATGTTCTTTTCATTTCTTATGTTAAATGTTCTTTTTCTTAAAATATGTCTCTTAAAATGTTTAGTTTAAGCATGTTTTAAAATATGTTTCTTTTTAAATGTTTGGTTTAGGCATGTGTGTACCATTCTCCTGCTCCCCCGTCAAGGGCATTTCCCCTCCCAATGGAAGTGGGCCACTATCACCCCTATCTATAAGAGTGGGCACAGCACCTCTTCTAACAACCACCACCCTATCTCCAGTCTCCCACCACATCCAAAGCCTTAGAGCATATAGACGCTGACCAAATCACTGAACACCTCACAAAGTGCAATCTTCTTTGCAGCTAACAACATGGCTTCCGTAAGGGGCATAGCATCACCACTGCCCTCCTTGCTTTCACCTCACATACCAACTCTGCCCTAAACCAAGGCCAACTCACAGGAGTCATCTTCGTGGACCTCTCCAAAGCTTTCAATACTGTCAACCACACCCTCCTCCTAAACTAACTCTCCTCCATTGGCTTCTCCAAAGACACCGTAAACTGGTTTACGAGCTACCTCTCAGATAGAACACAACAGGTAAAAGTAGGTTCTGACCTGTCCCCTTGCCTCCCTGTCTGCTCTGGTGTTCCACAGGGATAAATTCTGGGCCCCCTACTCTTCAGCCTATATCTAAACATCCTCCCTACGGCTGTCTCTGGAAACCTGCTCCTCTATGCAGATGACAGCTCCAACTCTGACCCACTTAAACTCCACCAATCACTCCAACTCAGTTTCCAAGAAGCAGAACATTGGTTCTCCACCCATCGGCTAGTAATCAACTACACAAAGACCAATGTCATGGTCTTCTTACACCCTCAGAACCCCCACAGGTGCCTATGCCCCCCTTTTCTCACTGTTAACCACACCCCTCTTAAACAAGTTAGCAGCTTCAAATACCTAGGGATCACGCTAGACCCAGCCCTTAGCTTCAGGAACATATTCTACACCTAGCTTCTGCCCTGAACTCGAGACTAGGTGTGTTCTATCAACATAAGCACTGCCTCACTCCCGATGCCTTATGGCTCGCCGTAAATTCCTCTGTCCTCTCCCTACTAGATTATGGTATCACCATATACAGTGCAGCCCCTACTTCCACACTAAACAGTCTCTGCCATGTACTCAACAAAGCCTGTCACCTCATCCTTGGATGTGATCGTCTCACACACACCTGCTCACTCTATTACTCCACAAATTGGCTAAACTTAGATAGCAGAATCAAGTATCATACCTGCCTTCTAGAAAAAAAGATACTCTTAGCTCTAGCCCCCGCACCTTCATCACCATTATTCACCCAGCTACCCCAACAAGGTCCACATACAACTCAGACATGCCGTTACTATGGGTACCCCACCCTTGTACCTCTCACTTTCAAAGATCCTTTTCCTACCTAGCCCCATACTGGGCTAACTCACTCCTCATCCCACTAGCCAAAGAAACAAGGCTTGGTCCCTTTAAATCTAGATTAGGGGAGCTCCTTCTAGAATAAAATGTTTATGATTGCCCCTAACCCTGATCTATAGCTTGAGGCCCTATACCCCCAATCTGGTTTCTTATTTTCCCCCCATTTCACTAATTGACTATCAGCCTGTTTTAGTTTCTCCTGCAACAATGTGGCTGTGCTATAATGCTCCTCTTTACTATCTCCTGTCTGATCAATTCCTACTCTTTCTTTACGGGACTGCTATGTACACTAACATAATAATACGTTTCCAATTCTGTATTATTCTGTTACCACCAGCACTCCCTCAAATGACTATCATTTACTGTTATGTAATGTTAAAGGAATGTATTGTCAACATGTGCTGTACTGTACCAACAACTTCAACATATGTTACTGTGTACCCAAATGTATGACGTGGAACCTTTGTAAATGAGTCTATGACTCAAAGCTCTTTCTGAATATCTCAATAAATAAATAAATTCTTAAAATTAGGACACTGTGTCCAAACAAAAGTGCCCTTATTTTATGCTTCCATTTAATATTGGGCATTTTAAAAACTAATAAGCCTAAGATGCAGGGTCATAATGGTTTATCTATTAAAAAAGAGTTTGAGGCCTAAAAGTGTGTTACTGGTTCCATGGTGTACAATATTGTACTGTGCAAAAACCAGTATCAAGGTCTTAGTTTACAGACAATATTTAAAAGGCCAACACAAACATATGGGTAAACAAGTAATATGCATATCCTATGAGAAATACGTTCTCATAATTTACAATTTGCTCATGAGATGTGGAAACAAGGGCACTTCTCTAGCTTCATCTCAAATAACTACTTGACCAAATGTTGTTGCCTAAGCAGCTGTCTTGGTCAAGTGGTTATCCTAATAGAGCTACTTTACAAGAATAACTATCTTCCTAGTGAACCTGGTCATCAAACTAATTATACATTATGTTCTAACCTTAATTGTGCATATTACTTCACTTGTACTAAATTTGCAGCTGTTGCTGTATCATAACAGCATTGCTAATTTATTTAATGAGGATCAAGTAAAGATAATCAAATTGGTTTAAATCAATAATAGAAAGGAAAAAAAAAACAAGGTCAAGAGATCATTTGCATAGCCTATAGTGATTGTGCTCTAACTATAGTAACTACGTTACTGAAGGATGTGGAAAATGGCCACATCCCAGATCTCATCAACAATGAATGGGTATTGCTCCCAGTGTGGCTACATGTGTGGTAAAATAGACTGGACTTGTGCCAAAACAAATTGCCTGAGGCTTTTGTTTAGCACTGCCCAGAACCTGGGGTCAGTGACACCACATCCCAACAGAGGCCCTGCTCGATCAGGGACAGGCTTCATTGTGTCTTTGTCCATTCTTGACCCTGCCATATCAGTATTTGTTAAACTGGCCACTGTCCACTCCATAGGACACTTAGAAGGGGACATGTACAAGAATAACTGAATGGTGTTTCACCCTAAAGCACAGATGTGGAGAGCCTCACATACTGCATATTGCACTGTAAAAGGGTACAGGTATGTGTGTAGATGTGAGGTGTTTGATGTTGCTATTCCTGTCTGTGGTTATGTACCTGCAAATGCTAAAGCAACTGGCCAAATGCAATTAAGCCTCACCAGCTCTTGTCCAGTCCAGCTTATTAAATGGTGTCTGCTAATTGTCACAGTCATTCATAACATGGAGGGCACAGTACTGTATTGTTCCTAATTATAAAAAAAAATATCTTTATGGGTCCCTCTCTTGTGAAGTTGTCACCCCAAATTTTTGTTTTGTCCATCATGAGTGTACCAGTATTGGCCAGACTGTGATCACCCCATCTCCATTAATGATGAGTCTGTCATTCAAGTAAACCTAACCACCAGGAGGATGCTAATAGGTAGATACCTGTTTTCAATGTGCATATTGATCCCTTGTCCTGAAATTTGCAATCTTTGCTGGATTATAAAAATACACACACCTCACTAAAATTAGCAATGATGCACATACGGTTGAAAATCGTTAGATGAACTCATGCACAGTGCCTTAACTGTTCTTCAATTAATTCTCCTTTCATTTGTATATACATAATATACTGTTTAAAGTAAACACACACACACACCTTTGATTTTTCCAAACAGCACACTTAACCAAGCTAAAGTAATCATGATGTCTTGCTTTGCTGGCATCAAGGTGAGGACTGTTGGATTAAGCAGCAGTTCAGTTTAAACCAATAAAAGGGGTTTGAGCACATACTGTTTTTCTGATAAAATGAAAGGTTTCTATCTACTTATATTCAGGGTAGATGATAAACTACACCTGACCTTTCAAAATCTCCTCACTGTGGAGAAAACACCTGGGGTCAGGGAATGTTTTGAATGAACCAGTTAAGCAGTTTTACCATCAACTGCATGTTTTCCCAAACTACAGGATCCATCTATAAACAAATGTCTTTGATCAAAACCAAAGATTGAAGGGGGTCTTGTATAATTAACAAGCAGGTGATGCTATTCATATCTCAAAGACAAACTTTGAAAGAAACTTATGGCTTTTGTCCCTTTGTCCATGCCAAGCAAGCACTGACCCTGCAATTACCAGGGAGGTTTAGCATTACTTCCAATAATGCATATCTAAGAAACATCTCAACTGAAACCATTGCCCAACATGCCAATTCTCAGTTTTTGCTGAGTAAGACAATACAGGGTCCATTGGTTTCTTCTGGGTCACGTAAAGTTAATTTCTGGGATCTTGTATTAATAACCAAATGTTTAGACCAACTTATTTCTGTATTTGTGGTGTTTCTGAGATATAGTATATAGTACCAGTTTTCACTACCCTCAATTGTGCTCTTTTTGTAAATGCAATGTCTTTTGGTAAAATCAATTTAACCCCTGTATAAGTGTAGGGCTATATCTATTTCTGTTACTAAACTGTTTAACTACAGCTAATTCTTGATACTCTATACAAATGAATTCAAACACTCTGAAAAGAAGTCACAGTTCTGGAACTTTTAATACTGTAGATAATTATTCTAAATTGGCTAGTCTCAATTCCACTGAAAAGTTAAAACCTTATGTCTGTCAATATTGTTTACCCAATGTGTAAATGTTTTGTACAAACTGTGATTATGCCTGTGTGATTTATGTGTGTGTGTGTGTGTGTGCATATGTGTGTGTGTATATATATATATGTATATGTATAGACAAAGAACCACAGTGCAGCATATATACAGATTACTCAAGTGAAAAATGTATGTTTAGCTTAATTGTGTAGGACAAGCCTTAATATCAATGTATTGTATGTTTCAATGCAAACCAAACCATACTTTGTCAAAACAAGACACTAGCTATTATTGGAAATAGAGTGCTGCTGTCATCCAGTGAACAACATGATCACTCACCAATTATGGAGGTTGTAACCCCTTAGCTATGACATAACTATGCAGTTATTAGCTGCAACCAATCAGAATTGGTCAACAATTCTTAAAGTTTAAGGCATATGCCAAATTTGGTAAAAACCTTATACTAACATTATGATTGGTCCAAGAACCAAGTGGTCACTCAAAAAGTAAGGTCAGCTAAAATATAAAAGCTGCATATTTATGCTGGGTTGTTAGAGAGGAGAAGAGAAGAGGAGGAGAGGAGAGGAGAAGGAAGAAGTCTATAAGCCATAACCTGTCTGTCATAGCCTGCATATGGTGAGCGATCAACACCTGTGTCAGGTAGATTAGGACAGCTTTTTAATTCTATGCTTGAGTAGGAAGTCTATGCTTATTATAGGATTAAAAGATAAAACGTGTTTCATAACCTTTAAATATTTGACTTTTAGTTTCATTTAACCTCTTAAAGGACCTAGGGGAATCAAGTTCTTTGGCCAGGTGCTCAGTTTCAACATTGGCACTTTTATGTTTAAAGTTTTTTCAGGTTATCTCCCAAATTCTATTTCTAATCTTTTCCCTAGGATTATTAATGGATGTGGTACAATATCTCAGTATAGATTCACCTTTAAGCTTCCACTGTTTCATAAGGCAATAGGCCAAAGATCCATTCTATTTAGGGCCCCCATATTTTTTAATTCACTACCTGGTGAACTCCTGAATTATAAATTTCAAAAGGGGATTGATGCTGTTTTTAAAAGATGTACATCTTTGTGATTGTAGCAGGACAAGAGGACACAGCATGAGATTAGAGGGAGGCCGATTAAGGGGGAATGTGAGGAAATTCTTTTTCACAGAAAGGGTGGTAGATGCATGGAATGGCTTACCACAAGAAGTGGTGGCTATGAATACAGTGCAGGGCTTCAAACAGGCATGGGATAGGCATAAGGGAGCAATACAAATGACTATGAATAGATAGGTCACTGACATAGCAAAGGCCGATGGCACATTTATAAGGTAGAAAAAGAAATGGGCAGACTGGATGGGCCTTGCGGTCCTTATCTGCCGTCAACTTCTATGTTTCTATTGTAAGAATTGAGATTTTTTTGTTATTGTTTGTTCTTTATTATATGTAATGTTGTCTATTTATGCTGTTAATTTTATATTGTCATATTGTCTATCTTGTTTTGTGATTTAATATTGTATTTGCTCTATGTATTCTCTATACTTTTACTTGTCGCCTGTGAAAATGGGCAGTTTGCTCATCAGGCCTACAAAAATAAAAAAATAAATGAAATGTTCTACATGAGTTATCCATTCAGCAGGATATTGATGGGATACTCTTACACTAGGACTGGAGCATCATTGAGGTCATATTCCAGGTTCTGTCTCCTTTAGAGAATTGCACTTGTGACTTAAACTCAAATATAGCTTCACTGAGTCAGGTCATTCCAGCTGCCCATCTCCTCATATCAGCCATGGAGAGTTTCCAGGAGCACAGCACTATGGACTTGTTTCCAGAACCCATTAAAGATCTCATTGAAGGGCTTACTATTGCGTTAAAATCAGTTTGCAACTGTACATGACAATACTAGTTACCTGTTTGCAACCATGTTAGACCCAAGATTGAAATGTGAGGCACTGTGTCTATCCATGCAGAGTCACAGAGTGAGTGAGTACCAGCAACAACTGTGCAGTGAGCTTGAGGGAGTCCTGAGGAAGATGGACCTCTTCCTTTCAGAGGATGCTGGGAGGGGGTCAGATAGTTTTGGAGCAGCTGCAGAGAGTGGCACTGGCATTAGCAGCCCAAGTGACAGTGGTGGGGGTGGTGGCATGCCACTGACAATGAGGTTGTCTGCTGGTGCAGGAAGACAGGCTGAGTCAGCAACACAGGCCTATGACACTATGCCTCAGGATACAAAAACATCATTATGACTGGTCTCTGCTTATGAGTTCCCTGGTGAACAAGCAGCGGTAGAGGATACATTTGTTGCCAAATTTTGCTGAGCAGATACTCAATCATTATTTTGATCAGCTGATTGTGGACTTTAATGTTGACCCTTTTGTGTACTGGAACACAAAAAAGCAATTGTAACCCCCGCCCCCTTGGTGTGGTTAAAGCCTAAGGCAGAGTACAGTCCATGCCTTTAGGTAATTATTGGGTACAGTTTGTGCCTTGATAGATAATTAGTGGGGAATAAGCAGTTTGGCAAGGAAAGAGTTAATCTTGGGCCACCCTCTGGAGACCTGCTGCTGGTGAGAGGTCACCATGGGTAGGCAGAACATAAGCATGGACACTTAGGAGGAGAGAGAAAGAAAGAGATTGGGAGAGGAAGTGGAGGGCTGGAGTTGAGGCAATTTCCCACTCTAGACAGCAGTAGAATTTCTATGCCAAGGTGTAAAGAGAGGGAGCATGCAGGAGGACATAGCAGTGGCCAAAGTTTTGAGCCCCATGTAAGACCCCAAGATCTGCCACCCCAGTGGGATTGGAGAAAGATGCCTTACTAGGACTGCCACCTGAATATGAGGCACAAGGGTTGAGCCAAGTATAAAGGCTTCGAGAAGGGTTTTGCCGGGAGCTTCTAGCTCTGAAGTCCCACAGAGCTTGAGAGTAGATGAAGCACTGTTTGCCATAGTTTGGGGATGTGTTGCCCATAAGTCATGGGGACAGTCACCCAAGGGAAGCTACACAAAGGCTACATGGGAGTTTGAAGGGAGCTAGCAGCCCCAATTTGAGAGGCCAGCCCGTTTCAAATGGAGAAGTCACAATGAGCCAGCTGAGATGGGACTTAGGACGGAGGTGGAAGCACTGAGGCTAAAGACCAGCTCATTCCAAAGGAGGAGAGACCAGTGAGTAAAGGGAAAAGTGGAGAAGGGGGTGCCATATTTGCCCCAGGTGTATCTGGGGATACAAGTTGCCTGAATTTGTGGATATCCGATTCACACCCCATGGGAAATTTGTGAACTGTCTGTTCATGTGAACTGCTTACAGTGTGAAATATGGGATTATAGCAGTCCAAGCTACTGTATGTACTGACTATCTCAACCCAGTCATGTTTTGCTTCATGGAGTGTTAATTAATTTTGTTATTAAATGGGATCACCACAGTTTGTTCTACAAAGTTTTGGTCTCCAGATATTTCATCAAATGTTATTGTGGTTAACTTTGATTGCCTTTCAGCTCAGCACCTGAAGAGCCTTGCACCTCAGTGTAACAGTAAGGCCTGCTAAAGGAAGTCATTTCTGGAGTTGTATCTGCTGTGCCCCCCCCCCCTCCATGGACACCTACCATCAGCATACCCCTAGACATCAGGAAGGGGGTGGGCTAAACAATCATGCCCTGCTTTGAGCCAGGTAGCATGTAAATATCTTGTGTGCCCACCCCCACAAGTGTACCCTCGGAGTGCCTCTTCAGCACTGCAGGAGATATTGTTCAGTCACATCACTCCTGTTTGTAGCCTGAAATTGTGCAACAGCTTTTTTTTATTAAGTCGAATATGTATCTGCTTAATTCTTTTAAGTGAATAGGGTGAGGGTGTACTACTCAGATGGACAATGTTCTGTCATGCCTGCCATGGGCATGGGGTCGTTATGTCATATGACATAACAGTGCAACAATGTACCACACTGTAATTACAGCAGATACAGTGCTGCCGCTCAAGGCATATACTTGGCATTTAAAACAAAGCTAGTAGCTTCTTTGTTTTCTGAGAATTCTCCCAGACCCCCATTAATGTGATCAACTCTGGCGGGGTTAACACAGGGATGGGGAGAAACACTGCCAGGGGTGGAAAAAAATGCACAATGCAGTGTCACAAAAGACTGGGGCCGGGATTCAAGCCCCGGTACACAGATGCATAGTGCCCCTGCACTGCCATGGCTCATCCCACTGAGCCATGGTGGCAGCTCAGTGGACCACCTTCTCATCAGAGGCCTTGACCTCTGCATCACTCCTCCTCCCCACCCACGTGTGACAGGGTACAAAACAGCATGCAACATATGTGCCTTGTGGGGTTTTGTACCCTGTCATGCTAGTTCAATGCACTATATGTTCCACGCAGTATTCCATGGATGGGTCTGTCCATGACAGATTGACCTAGTAGGCCTGCCAGGTGTGTGAATACTCAATCAACCTTACGGCTTTTCTCTCTCTCTCTTTCTTTTTTTGCAATGTGACTTCTCCTATTCTGGTATATACAAGCACTGGGTCACAAGATTTACTTCTTAGGCAGTTAACTTTCAAGCGGACACAAAAGTAATAATACAAAAAAATAAAAAATCAATCTCAAAGTAATAAATAAATCTCTAAGAAGCCTTTAAAAAGGAATTATTTCCAAAATGTGTCAGGCATTACAAGTATGCTGTGGATGTGACCACTGAATAAATGGCTTGGATGTAACCATGCAGAGCAGCATTCATTATTTTCTTAGATAGTGAGTGCCCAATGTTTATTATCTTCATAAAAAAAATAAAAACAATACAAAAATAAAAAAGTTTATAAAGTTAAAAAAGGAAGGGCTGGCCTGCCAGCACAGTGACCACACCTATTAGGCACAACAAAACATGTAAAGAAAATGCTTAATCTGTTAAAGCAAAACATGGTTACCTTCACGCATTCTCTTGTCTCTGCATATGTCCCTACTTAGCGTTTCTTTTTAACACTATATTTTTTTCTAACTACACTTCTTTGCAATTTTGGCATTAAAACATATTTTTTAAAAAGTACTCAGAAACTTCCATTTAGCAAGACTTCTGGCAGCCATCTCATGGGAGCCTTTTGTTCCCATGCCTGGGATATGTTAATGTGCACCTGCCCATCAGTGCATTGGCTGGTGGGGGCACATAAGCATATCCTGGGAGAGGGAGTGAATGGCTCCCAGGAAATGGCTGCTGGTGGGCAGCAGCCTAGCTAAGCGGATGTTTTTGAGTACTCCTTTAAATTGAAGGTTTAATACCAAAACATATTTTGTTTTACGCAGAAATGCTAATTGGGGCATATGCACCAACAAGAGAGTGCATAAATTGTGCAGTAAATTATAGCAATGTGACAGGGTAGCCCCATGGAAAGACAATAAAGGATAGCACCATGGCGGTTCTACAGAGGATCACAGCAGTTAGCACAGTGTAAGTCACTGGGTTAATATGATATGCATTAGCTACTGTAGATGAGATAGACAGGTTTGGGGGGTGGCATTAGAGACACGATGTCAGGCATTTGTAGTGGGACTTCATCAGAGCCTTGCTTGGTGTGTAAAATGAAGTGCATCAGATACTGTAGTTGCATAAACTCCTACTTGCACTACAGTAGTTTGCCTTTCTTATTAAAAGAAAACTGTGTTTAATCTCCAAGTCTTTTTTTGGGTAGAAACAGTTTTTTAAATACTGCTTCAATTCTGTTACTGCACCACACTGTTCTTTTAGTAAGTTCAGGAAGCATTTCTGATTTACACACTACAGGCAAGGTCCATTATAGAACTGTATGGTGAGCTGGCCCTTCGGCATAGTGATACCATTCACAACTCCGGCAACCCAAGTTCAGGAACGAGCTTCAGTCATTGGGGGACAGCTGGGAGGGAAGAGGATTGAGCATCCCTGAGAACACTCTCCTCCTCGAGGGAAGGAGGACTCCACACTCCGCTGGAGGACTGGGATTCACTAAAAATACAGTTCAAGTCACATTAAACTGTTCCTCCAACTCACTGGTTTAGCATTTTTCAGTGAGTTGCTTAATATGTGCATCATCCACGGCAATGAATTACTAAATGTGTCTTAATGGTTTGTCTGTAGCTGCTACTTCAGTTTCAGCTTGCTTTGCAGCTCTCTAGAAACTTTTATCAGTGCAGTGCAACACACTAAGCAGCCCATAAAAAGTGCTGAACCACTGAGTTGGAACCTGATTTTACAACTGCAGTGTACAGTACACCTTGATTGACATGTCATGATACCCAATCCTATGTAGAAACTCTCACCCAATTCCAGCCAATAGTGATCCTGCATTTGGATCAAAAACCCCACCCCTGCCGCCATGTTCTTTTCCCCGCATCTGAAGACTCCACTCGCTGCACTTACAACTGCTTTTGTTTAATTAGAAGACATTTTATCAGCATTTTAAAAAAATGTAAATGACAGCCCCCCTCCTTTTCGAAAAACCCACTCTGCTCTGTAAAATAAACCCCAAACATAACACGCAATGATCTCAGAGAAGCGAGAGCTGGACAGCTCCCAGAGCTGGACAGCTCCCTACACATTGCAGTGCAGTACCCTTCTGCTTTTACATGCTGATTTGCAGTAGTATTTTATTAAAATGATCAAAATTATGACTTAACATGTGTATCATTTTTACCAGTACACATGTTAAGTTATGCTTTTGATCATTTCAATAGTGCAGAATACCAATAAAGTAGTCTCCGTTGTACTGACTCTCTGAGTCAAATGACAGTGCTGTAAAGTACAGAGCAGCATTCCAGGGCAGCTTAATACATTAATTTACTTGGTAAAGTGGTTTGTGGTATGCTCTGTCCCCCCAGGAAAAAGCATGTCTAAGTATAAAAATTCTTAAATTTAAGATGTATTATTTCCCTGATGTATTTCTTGTTCTGCACTGTACTGTACTGTATGTCAGTTCATTGAAGTTATGATAGCTACACCCAGTGCCGTAGGAAGGGTGGGGTGGGTGGTGCTCCCGCCCTGGGCGCAAGCCTCTGAGGGGCGCAGTTTTCAAGTCTAAAGCCCACTTTTCAATTCACTTGCGCTGTCGCTTTAAGGTTTCTTTTTTTTTTATATATATATTTTGGTTTTGTAATTACAACTGGCTGTCAGCAGGGGCGCATCTGTGGACTAAAGATCAGCAAATCGGGGGGGTCACATGGTTGCGCCATCTGCTGCAGACAATATAATCATGTGGTGGTGGTACAGAGAAAGAGAAACTGGGGGTGAGCAACCGCCGCCCAACCCATTAGTATAAAAGGTATTGGGTGGAGCGCCACGAGCATGTGGCACTGAGAGGTGGTTAAATAGAGGCTGGAGACACAGTAGTTTGTTGAGATGAGACAGAAAGAGACTAGCAGCAAAAAACAGCAATAAACTATAGAGTGTAGAGAGGAGAGACGAGACCAAGAGACAGACAGATATTGGATTTGTGATAGCAATGCACTACTGTTTTCTGCGATGTCTAGAATGTAGTAGTCTGACTGGACTGCATTAAAGGGAAACACTGGAAAAGGCACATCTTTACCTAGGCACTGCAACAATTCCTGATTAGTGCTTTCAGACAGTGACATTTAAAAAAAAAATACTCTAATTGATTTTTTAGTGATTTAAACAGTGGCCTTCAACTTTCACATTCTTTTGCTGGCAGCCACCATTTCCATTTCATGAGTAGCAGAGAGCTTCCTGAGCTCACTTTATGCAAATATGTCCTGCCAACCAATAGCTGAGGTCAAACATGCATATTAGCATACCATGAGCTCAGAAAGCTCACTGCTGCTCATGAAATGGCTGCTGCCAGCAACAGGAAGTGGAAGTTGTGGGTAGCTGTTCTAAATCATTAAATAAAATTGTTACTGTCCGAAAGCATTAACTGAGAGTTTCTGTAGTGTCTGAGGAAAGCTGTGTCTTTTCCATGGTTTCCCTTTAAGTAGAAGCAACAGCAAGCATTTTTCATTTCCATCCAAGTCTGTCCTGTGTGTGACCCAAAATTTTTTTTTTTTTTTATGAGAACTTGTGTCATATTGTGTGTCAGTGAGATGAATTATGGTGTACGTGGCAGCAGTGATGCCAGGTGGGGGGTACTAGATTGGAAAAAATGCAAACTCGGGAAATTTGCTTTGAATTTGATTACTGGGCTGGCTCAGCTAACTGGCTGGCGGCTGTTGTGTATTATTTCATGATCAAGGAGTGCGTTCAGTTCACTTTTGTGACTGTCCGTGTGAAAGAAGTTTTTACTTGTACTGTCCACAGTGAATTTTTTTGATCAGCATGTTGTTAAGCTAAGTTTTATAATCACACTCCCATACAGTGCTTACTCATGAGTTTCTTTTGGGAGTGAAGAACAGAAGTCGTTGCTTTCCTAAATTGGACTGACTTCCATGGGGCACCATTCTCCCACCCACATGTTATACGTTTTAATTTGTCTTCTCCTCTTGACCCATCCCTTGCACTCCCATTCCATTGCCATTGTTTTTTTTTCCATGTCTTCTGTTATCTCCACCCCACCCACACCAGTCTTGCTGTAGAAAATGAAGCATTTACTTGCCTTGGATGGAAGTTGTTAGTTGGCCTGCTGGCAGGCCTGGCTCTGGCTGCTCCAGTTACAGGGCAGGCAGGCTCCTGCACTGCTTTCCTAATACTCCAGGTGGGTGACTGTTGGCAGTGGGCCTTCTCATCCCAGTCCCAGGGCAGACAGAGCCTCCAGACCTGAGACAGTTCTTCATTTTGACTCCACTGCCCTGACTCCCCCTCAGCCAGGGACCCCTACTACTACCCTAGTACTCAGTGCCTGCTAGGCTGCTACTGAATGAAGAATCAGCTGCAGCAGGCCAGGCAGCCAGCACTGGGAAGTAACACTTATAGGTACTGCAGTCAGTAGTATTTAAGACGAGCATAGATATACAATACCCAATACATACAAAACAACTAAATCAATCAAGATTTGTTTCTTCTTATTCACTTAGCCTCCCTCTGCCACCTTAGCTGGCATCAGGCAAGTGTAGACTAGTACATTTTATTTGTTGGCTGGGCAGCAAAAGAGAACTTAATTTTACAGCTCACACTCTGATGCCAGCCAGCTAGAGTCTCACACACCTCAGATTCCATGGGAGCAACATTTTCCCTGCACTTAGGGGTAGGGAACATATACCAAAACTATGTTTTTACCTCATGAAAAGCCCCAAAACTCACCACAGAGCATCTAAACCCCACAGGGCTTCTGGGGGCCACAGTCCTGGACAGGGGGGCACTAAATTAGTCTCTTGCCCAGGGCACCAAAATGCCTTCCTACAGTTCTGGCTACACCACCCCACCTGCCAACCACAGCCACTGTCGCTCCAAGCCCTCTCACTGTACCCTGGAGATCACTGAAAGACTATTTTAAAACATTACACTCTCTCCTTCATCTACATACAGCAGTTAGAGAAATGCTCATTCTACCCGGAATGCTACCTTCTTTCTTTACACTGGCACTATTAAATGACGTAATTAAACAGTGCTGATCAGGAAGGAGGCAGCTTTCTTGGTAGAATGAGCACTTCTCTAACTGCTGTATGTGGGGACAGAAAAGGGCAGGTGGTACTATGGGTCAGCCTAGAGATGGGGTTGGGGCCTTTTACTTGCATGGTGGTGGTGCACAGGCCTCTGACACAGGGGAAATATTTAGACAAAGCCTTGGAGGAATTCATTAGCAAAATGGTCAGCAAGGGGAGAGTTTTGATAATGTGGGACTTTAATCTGCCGGATGTAGACTGGGGCATTCTTGCTGCAGCTACATCAAGAGACAGGACCATCCTCAACTCCATAAAGGGGGCATTTCTCAGACAGCTGGTTTTGAAACCCACTAGGGATGGCATAGTGCTGAACCTGGTATTTTCAAACAGAGACAGAATTGCTAACATCACAGTGGGTAGTCCCCTGGGTACAAGAAGGAGGAGCTTACAGTCACCAAGCAAGAAGGAGACCTAGGGGTCATCATATCTGATGACCTCAGGGTAGCTAGGCAGTGGGACAAAAGTAGTAGAAAATACTAGCAGAATGCTGGGGTGCATTGTGAGAGGGGATTCTAGCAGAAGGAGGGAGATGGTGCTGCCACTGTATTGCTCACTAGTGAGGCCCCAGCTGGAGTACAGTGTCCAGTTCTGGTGGCTGCACCTCCATAAGGACATTGAAAGTATGGAAGCAATACAGAGGAGGGTAACCAAAATGGTGAGGGGATAGCAAGACAAACCATATGAGGAAAGGCTGCAGGAACTTAACATGTACTCCCTGGAACAGAGGAGAGCAAGAGGGGGCATGACTGAAACCCACAAATACCTCACAGGAGTGAACAAGGTGCAAGTAGAGGGCCTATTTAAGAGAAAGGAAGGCACTAAAACAAGGGGGCATGCAATGAAGCTAAGGGGTGGGAGTTTAAAAGAGATGTGCAGAAATACATCTTCATGGAAAAGGTAGTAGAGGACTGGAACTGCCTGCAAGATGAGGTAGTGGGGGTCAAAGAGTGTGGGGAGCTTCTAACATGCATGGGATAGGCACAAGGCATATTAGATAGAGGAATGGGGGTGGGAGTGACACCTATGACCAACTAGGGTAAGTGGTGATGAAATTGGCAGGGACAAGGGACAGACTGAATGAGCCTAAAGGGTCTTTTCTGCCAACAAAATCTATGTTTCTACATTTCTCATTGGCGTGGACCCTGTCTGACTCAGACATGAAAATGGGAAGGGGGGGTACATTATGCCTTGACCACACCTGGGAAGGGGGGTAGAGTCATGGCTACATGGAGGCAGGAGGCAATGGCTGGGAGGTAGGAGTGGATGGGAGGTGCCTGGTGGTCCCGAGGAGTAGATGGACTGGAGAAGAAAGCATAAATAGAAAGTATTAAAAAAAGAACTGTATGATGTAGTTTCATTGTTATTACAATGCATCTGTGTCCTACAGTACTATAGAACTTTGTGGTTTAAAGGGATATAAACTGCATCATGCAATTATATAAGCAAAAAGACATGATGGGTTGTACATTTGACATTTGTCACCATGGCCAAGAGCGTCATGAGGCCGCAGGCCAAGTGCTTTCAGCCTTGGCCATGCATTAGAAATATCTAATGTAACTCCCGGTGTTTCTTATTGCACTTATAAAATGGGGCACTGTATTTTACATGTCTGTGAAAAATGAAATTTTTATGTTTAAATAGTGTAATATCTTTACTGTGTTTTATAGTAGAACAGTTCCTCTGCCTCCATTAATGTAATGCTTTTTTTAGCTCAGCACTTTTGACCTCTTTTGGCTGACATAGCTCTGAGTGCCAAACTGTGGTTGCCATCGATCCCATGGTCTTTTCCCCCAACCCTCCACACATATACACACACACACTGATGTGTTACAGTCCCAGCTACAGTATAGTATGCTGGTAACGGTATGCATTTTAAATGTTTCTATCATTTCCTTTTTCCTTTTTAATGTTAATGTTGTCGAGTGGTGCAACTGACCAAGCAGTTCAGCAAGTGAGCAGACAGGCAAAATGAAACTCATTAGAAAAGTAGGTCTTGTGTAGTGCTTATCTTACTTATATTCCTGAAAGCAGCAGGTGAGTATGGCTGGCAGGGGTGTGTTTGTTGCAGGAAGATCGGGTCAGTGACAGTTAAGCAATAGAGTGAGTGGCTATGGGGGGCAGGTGGTAGGCACAAGACCTATCAGTCATAGAAACATAGAATTTGATGGCAGATAAGGACCGCTTGGCCCACCTAGTCTGCCCATTTCCCTACCTAATGGATAAGCTGCAGATCCTAGTTAACCAACAGCCTACTTCCTCCTACCCCCCCACTAGAACTGCTTTATGTCTGTCCCATGTATTCTTGAATTCCCCCACTGTTTTTGACTCTACAACCTCCTCAGGAAGGCCGTTCCATGCATCCACAACCCTCTCTGTGAAGAAATACTTCCTCACATTACCTCTGAGCTGTCCCCCCTCTATCTTCAAATTGTGCCCCCTTGTTCTTGCACATCTCTTTTTCTGAAAGATGCTACCCTCTTTGACTTTGTTTATTCCCTTGAGGTATTTTAAAGTTTCTATCATATCCCCCCTCTCCCTCCTTTCCTTGAGGCTATACATCTTAAGCTCCTTTAATCTTTCTTCATATGTCTTCTGGTGCAGACCCTGCACCATTTTGGTTGCCTCCTCTGGACAGCCTCCACCCTGTCTATGTCTTTGCGGAGATGGGGTCTGCAGAACTATACACAGTACTCCAGATGTGGTCTTACCAACTGTCTGTACAGAGGGCCAACCACTTCCTGTTTTCTACTGGTGATGCCTCTCCCTATGTATCCCAGTATCCCCCTCCTTACTGCCTTCTCACATTGCTGGCCCACCTTTAGGTCATCTGATTTGACTACCCCCAGGTCCCTTTCCATTTTTGTTTTTGTCAGTATCTCACCCCTCATTGTGTACTCTTCCCCTGGGTCAATTTAAGAATACAATTTAAAAAATTGCCTCTTTCTTTTAGACATCACAAGGCTTTTTAATCTTCTAGTATTCATATCATTTTCTGATGGGATAATCCAGTTTTCAACTTTTAGAGACTGTAGTTTTCCTCACTAAGTAGGAGGACAAAATAGTGGCTTTTAGAGGGGACAGGAAATTTGTGCTAATTGACAGCTATTTATAAAGTTTTTATTCTCAGAAATGATATGCATTCCCCTAAATTATCCATATTTAACTGTACCTGAATTAAAAGAGATACAAAAAACTGTATTTTGCATCGTTTTAATTTTATGGGTAGCATTCTGCTACAGTTCTTTTCATGGAACCTGTGATTTGGAGTTTTTACTATGTCATGGTTTATGCATGGAATGCCAGTTATGAGCTGTTGGCCAATCAGAACTACACTAAGAGTTCCATGCACAAATCATAACATAGTTAAAAACTCCAAATTACTGGTTCCTTGAAGAGAACTGTAGCAGAATGCTGCCCATAAAAACAAAATAATGCAAAATACAGTTTTTCATATCACTTTTTATTCAGGTACAGTTAAATATGGATTATTTAGAGGCATGCATATCACTTCTGAGAATAAAAACTTTATAAACTGCTGCCAATTAGAAATGATTTCCTGTCCTCTTTAAGAATATCAGTATTCTATTTGACACATACATTTCTATTGTACTGTGTACTGGTTCTGAGTACTAGTTTTTAGTTGTGCATTGGACACTTTTATAAAATGGATTGAGAAAAGGGGGAAGCTAACTGGCCAAATTGCATCACCTGGCATTGGATTAAATTCTCCATTTAATCCACAGTTGGGATGAAATGCCCAGCCTGCAAGATCCCTGAGCAGTGTGAGACTTCATATCTGTAGGAGAATGCAACACTGACAGGAAGCAATTAAAAATGCATCTATGCCTTGCCAATAGAGGAAGCCTAATTGCTAAGGGAGGGAGGTATCTGACCGAACGGGGGGGCGGGGCGACATATTGGGTTTCAGGTAGAGAAACAGGAAGTTAGACTTGAAATTATTACTGTATAGTAAGGCTATAGACCTGTGCCATGGTACTATTTAAGGTGGTAATGAGACTGAATACAAAAACTTTGTAAATGCAAAGCTGAAATATGCCTATCTGATTGTTTAGGTGTTCTTGGCTTAGTTGCCAGTTTTCATTATGTTACTTAAAGAAAAATGTTTCTTTCTTGAGATTTGTTATACAGCTGGTATGTGGCAGCATGATTGTATAATCTTTACGTCATATTAGATGGCATTGAATGTTGTACTGGCTTGATAGCTGAGTAACTAATAAAAAGATGATACAAAAAAAATGCACTTAAGTGAGACAGCAGCAAAGTGATAAGTTTGGACCACATGTCAGTACTGGATGCAATTCCCCTGTTGTTTGTAAGTGCTGTGCTGTCAGCTGTACCCCCATCCCACATGTGCCCTATCCCGGTACACCGTGTAGTCATGCACTATACAGTGTCAGTCCCCGTCAGTACACATCTCGCACCCTCATCACAGGGCCCCAACCCAAGGGAATCCCTTTCCTAACAATGGAGCTGTGATCCACACTGGCTTTCCATCCTTCTGTCATACAGATGTCATGGCATACATCTGTGTCTCTCATGTCCATCCATGGCAAACAGTAGATGAAAGACATTGGTGGCCATCTGTCATTAGAGGGATGGCACAGTGTCAGTACATCGGGGGGGTTAATGTCGGAGAAGTGGAGTTCCATCCCATGGTGAAGAATCAATTAACTGTCCCCCACCATGTTGCTTGACAGAGAGTGAGAGAGAGAGAGAGGGACTCTTTAGCCACAGTGAACCATGCACGAGCATCAGTCATGTGGGCCCCGGCCCACTGCCTGTCCCTCCAGCATCCGTGACCATCTGCAGAGTCAGCGGTCAGCAGTGTATCCAGGGAGAGAGAGAGAGACAGAGAGAGACAGCTGAATGTGCAAGTGTTACTGTGTGGTGCAGCCCGTATGTCATGGTCTGTGGACAGAGTGAGAGAGAGAGAGAGAGAGACAGACATACAGTGAAACCAAGTATGGCATGCAGAATTCCTTCTGTCTCTCTCTCTCTGTCTGTGTGAAGAAAGTCTATCGGAGCAGCATTGTGCTGTACAGTTGTAAGTTGTTCCCTGTTAGCTAGTATCTCAGCAGCAGTGATTCTTCTAGTAGCTTTAGACACAGTGAGAGACAGAGACAAATGGAGGCAGTGAGTACGTATGGGCGCTGTGCATCTGTGTGTCTGTGTTGGGAAGGAGTGGGGCACAACTCAGTCACATCCTGCAAACATGCCATGTGCAGTGCTACTGTCACAATTCTCTCCAAAGTAGCAGGATGCACAGTGAGAGAAAGAATAAGAGGGAGTGAGTCACAGACAGCAAGCAACTCACCTTCCTGTCATCGGCCATCTGCATGTGGCTCTGTGGGTTTGGGTGGTGGGGAGGCTGAATGTAACATTGCAGGCAATGAACCACAGAATGTCATGCAGAAGAAGTGTCACAAATCATGTAAATAGTGTATGTGTGAAATTTCTATCTGCACAGCAGCAATCCAGTATGCATAACTGACTAAGGACTATTTTCCAAGGTGGCAGGATACAGTACCTTTCTTCACTTTAAACATGGAGAAATCACATTTTCCTGGCATTTTTGTGCTTCCTTGCATTTGCACAAGAAATGCTTTGGGACAATACCGCACTTGACAGATGTATCAGGAATGAGTCCAATGAAGAACACTGTGCAGTGAGCTCAACCCTGACACACCAATGACCACTGAAGCGGAGTGTGACGGCCATCGCAATTTCACAGTGGGGAGCCCGTCGCACTTGAGAGAAATGAACCACACCAATTAAAAAGTGAACTTCATTCCTCTCATTTGCATATCCAGCACTGCAACTCTGCAGTCTGCCCTGCACCATCCATTCCCCACCTGCCTGGCATCTTTCATTAAACCCTCCCGTTGCCTCCCACTGTTGCTGTCCTCCCCGCTCCCATCCCAGCCCCGAGCATCTAATTAAACCCTCCTGACCCTCCCACTGTGTGCTGCCTGCCTTGCACCCTCCATTCCCCTTTCCCATGCCATCAGGGTGTCCAATCCCTATGTCAGCATCATGTACCCGCGCAACTTATGTGGCACACTAGGAGCCCACCCCAGTGTGCCAAAATGTTTTTTTTTTGTACCTGAAATAAAAAAAATAAAAAGTCCCCCAATCTCTTTTTTTTTAACCTGTAAAAAAGAAAATGGTCCCTCGTCATCTCCCCAGTCCTTCCTCTTCCTTTCCCACCCTCCTACTGAGCATCCACTTCTCCGAACCCCATACTTACCTCCAGAGGTTGGCACTGTCATCTTCTGAATACCGGAACACGTCTACACTCTTCAAAGCTGACCAGCAAACTGAAGAATCAAAGGTAAGCACCAAATAGTGGCAGCCAATTGGGATTTCAACTTAGGTTGATATCTCAACCATTTTTAGAAATGTTGGACCCAAATTTTCAACATGGGTTTCTAGGGACCCCACCTCATGAATGCTGCTACTGTCATTTCATTACTAGGTCCTGAAAGGTGTTTTCACGATAGCTGTGCAAAATCACCTTTTGAGACCAAATAACAAAATTACAATGCCACTGTTCATGAGGTGGGGGTCCCAAAATATCCATGTTTCAAATTTGGCGAAAAATTCAAAAAAATGACTGCATTATGAGCGTGTGTGGTGCAGTTTCTACACATGCCCCAAACTTCGCCAATTTTTTATATTTTCACTCCAGATTTTCAGCATTGCCATTTTTTCACACCTCCTTATGAACAGTGCAGCTGTCATTTTTCACATCCTGCCCAAAATGTGTTTTTGCACCTGTGGCACAGAATGGCGCCGTTGCTCTGCAAATCACCTTTTCGGGATAAGTGCATGAAATTACAGTGGCACTCTTCATGAGGTAGGGTCCCAAAAAGGCGATGTTGAAAACTTGATGAAACAATTCCAAAAAATTGCTGAGTTGCACCCTATCATTCAAAACTTTCTATGCACGCATGTAACTTTGGGCATTTTCAATATTTTCACTCCAAATTTTCAATATAGTCTTTTTATCACACCACCTCATGACCAGTACAACTGTTATTTTTCACATCCTGTCCATAATGTGCTTTTGCACCTGTGACATGAGGAGGGGTGATAAGAAGACTATGTTCAACATTTAGGGTCAAAATATGAAAAAATGACAGTTATGCCCACTTGCTGCAATTCCGGTACACATGCTAGTAACTACAGATATCTTAAATATTTGCACCCCACTTTTTTTTATTATTTGTACTCCTGCTCCATGGCCCTCTCTATCTGGAGGGAGCCCCAGCCCTGTCCCTGACATCCACCAGCCAACGTTGACCATCTACCCCCAGGGCTTATCCCACCAGTGGGGTTGGCAGGGGGCCCACCCCACCAAGACTGGATCCAGTACAGTGGTCAGCACGATGACTATTCCAGGGTGGGACCTGCAAGCTCCCTCCATCATCCGCTGTGAGCTCTTTTCCTCCTGGTTTCTCCCCTTCATGGGCGGAGTGTGCAAGGACAACAGTGGTGGTGCCACGCATGCACCAGTGCACATACTCCATCAGGTGTCTGCCCAGCCTGTGACCTGATGTCTGCAGCATTGGTGTGCCAGTCGCTGCTAGGGGCCAGGCATGCACAGACAACTGATCACCCCTCTCCCTGGAAAAGGAGAGCTATCCCTGGGACACTCGATCCTCCTACTACCCTGCTGACCCCCAGTGGCCTGTGCTCACTCCCAAACACAGGTCACCATGATGGTGCGAGGTGTGGCATCCAGCACCTCAACCCTCAGTGCCATCGGGCTGGCGATGCAGCCCAAATTTTGAACATAGCCTTTTTATTACCCGAGCTTCTGTATTCAACTGCTGTTCGGAATATGACAGCTTGTCAAAACATAGTTCAGGCAGGCTTTTCTTCCCAACAGAAGTTCAACTAACACAATACAAACCTGCCACATAAACCGTGCAAGGAAACATTTGGCATTGACAAATGCTTGTTAACCTATATTGCGCATAACCCATGTTATAAGCACAATAAGCCACTCCAGAGTATAGGGTCATGTAAGCAATAAGACACAACGGGGTGTGCATTAGACATGTTTAACACATGGCCAGGGACATTGTAAGGCATGAGGCCATAGGCCAAGTGCCTTCAGCCACTGGCTGTGCATTAGAAATATCTAATGCACATCCTCAGAGTGTCTTATTGCATTTATAAAATGGGCCACTGTATTATACATGTCTGGAAAAAAATAATTTTTATTTTTAAATGTTAAAACTATTAAGCATTTCAGACATATGATGCCACAGTGACAATTTCACTATGGCGTGACCTTACAGTGAGGGATTTATGTCCACCCCAACTGTGATCGGCATAAACCCCTCCACGAAAATTGTTTCTTTTAGGGGGAGCTTCACCCTCGAACACCCCCCATAATAAATATAATCAACTCCAAGTCAGAGTTGATTTGGGGAGGGGGGTGTAAGACCCCGAGAAAGCAGTGCCAGGGTCCCACAGGTGCATTACAGCTGCAACAGTGATTGCTGCTGTAATGTACTTCGATTCTGAATTGTCACTACAGAGACGGCATGTGAAGCATTTCATTCATTCTGTAATAAAATAGTTCTTCCGCCTGCATTAGAATGCTGTATTTTTTGTGAGCTCATGACTTTGTACTACTGGAGCCCCTGCAGTTGTTTCTTTGGAGTTAGTTGTCATGGTTATTCCCACACACACGCACACAGAGACACATGCTTGAAAGTGTTAAAACACTTTTGTTCTATTTAGACAGTCATGGAAACACTGATTTTAGAAGAGACTTCACGTTATTGAAAGCATTATGAGTGGAGCAAGCGGGTAAGTGAGCAGGCATGAGGAAAACCATGACCACTTCAGAAGAGAATGGAGCTCTGACTGCTGGAAATAAAATGGCTTTCGATCAGGATTACCAAGGCACTGGTTAATATCTGGCAAGTAATAGCTCTCTTTTGGTGTTTACATTTTCTGTGCATATGTGTCGGCAGAGCAAGAGATGAAGCCAAGAGTAAAGCAAGTGAGAAGATGGCAGCACCGGCAGCAGCTGGCGGGTGGGTGTATGGGTGAGCTGGGGCAGAAAAAGATGGTGTTTTATGCGAGTTTAAAATTTGAAGAGGATAAGTTATCACAATTTGGATAGTTCAACCCATGAAAGCAGAGGGGAAGCAGTAAGACTGTGCTGGACACTGGGTTTGTAAGCAATAATACACAGCGGGGTGTGCACGAGACAGTTCTAATGCATGCCCAGGGTTGTAATGAGGCAGGAGCCCACAGGCCAAGTGCCTTCAGCCCCTGACCGTGCATTATAACTGTCTATTGCACATCCCCAGAGTGTCTTATTGCACTTATAAAATGGTCCTCTATATTTTACATATAAGTAAAAACCCAAATGTTTATATTTATTTATAGACAAAACGTTAGAGTTTTTAATGTCATTTGATGCAAAGTAGTTCCTCCGCCTGCTGTACATTGCTGTATTATTATTTTTTTGCCCTTAGGATTGTTGTCTTCTTGCAACCACCATAGCCATAGCTTCCCACCATAGCTATAACATCCCATAGTCTCAAAGTCATTGCCATGGCTCTCTGAACCCACCATAGTTTTTTTTTTTTTATTGTGCTATATTGTATACTTATTCAGGTTTTATAGGTCATGGTGCCCACCTAAACTGGTTACCATAGCTCCACCACTTACCACTCCCACACACACACACACACACACACACACATATATGTGCATCTAGTGGCTTGGCAGGACTGTCAGTTGGAACTGGGAGTGTAGCAGTCGGTCACCCGCTCACCTCCTACATACTCTGCCCTCTGTGTGTGTTGGTGCTAGCTGCAAGTGACAGTAGTTTCTTTTTTAGTGCTTTTCTTTTTATGACCAAGGGGACTGAGAGGCAGCTGAAGAACTGTAGTGGAAGTCTGCAGGTACTTGAAAGTTTCAAGTGACAGCACTCAATAACATGTGGACAGTTGGGTCGGATAGCTGGATGGACGGCAGTGGTGTTGAGGCAGAAGAAAGGCTTAGTATTTGAAATCAGCATTTTTAGTAAAACAACAAAGGAAGGTGTGCAACTTTTGTTTTACTAAGGTTTTATATGTATCAGTGCTGCACAGAATTTTCAGATTCCAGTGGAATGAAATTTCACGGAATTTTTGAAATTCTGCCAAAATTCCACTGGAAATGAAATGGTGGAATTTCGCTGCAGAAAATGGTTGCTGAATACGTTTCCATGGAAAAAATGCTGTTCCAGGAAATATTATTACGTGGATCTCAATATTTTCCATGGAAATCTATGCAGAACTATTTTCAGTGGAAACATGCTGTTCCACGGATCACAGTAAGCGTAATTCCTCAGAAGAACCAGTGAAATTCTGGCAGAAATTCTGCCAGCAGAATGTTCATTCCACGCTAATTTCATCGACAGAATTCTGCATTCTGCACAGCACTAATATGCAAGATTTGAAAATTAGCAAGATCCTGAAATCTCAAGATGGAGAGCGAGCGAGTGGACATGTGGGTGTGGAGACAGGAAGGCCAGAACAGAGATAAGGAATAACGATTTAAAAAAAATGTTTGTTGTTATTGAGAAACTGTGGGAGTTAAATTAGGGCACAACCAACAAATGCACCTTGCCTGTGTATTGTGGCTTTCTATGTGAGAGGCAGGCCAGGTTTAAAACACGAAATTGCAGACAGAAAAAAAAAACAGGTCTATCAAGTCTGCCCAATTGTGCAGCTCTTAGTTTCATATCACAACAGCTGCCCCACCCCCACCCAAACCCCTCCTTCCTCCTCTTTCCCAGTCCTTCCCCCCTTTGTGTGTTTGTCTGTACTAACCCTGCCCCTGACTCTACCCAAACCTCGCTTAAAGCTATCCACTGTTCTTTGGGCGATTAAGTCCTCCAGCAGTGTATTCCAACCCACCATCACTCTATATGTGAAGTAGTGCCTCCTCATTCCCATCCTAAACCTACCCCCTTCCAACTTCAGACTGTGGCCCCTAGTGACCCTTTCCCCCTTTAAGCAGAACAATCCTCCCTCCCTAACTCTGTTTATGCCTTCAAGTTCTTAAAGGTCTCTATCATGTCCTCTCTTACCCTTCTGTCTCCCAGTAAGTACATGTTGAGCTCCTTCAGCCTTTCCTTGTATGGCAACTCCCCTAGTCCCATGATCATTTTTGTAGCCCTATGCTACACCCTCTCCAGTAATCCCACATATTTTTTGAGGTATGGGCATCAGTACTGTACACAGTATTCCAAGTGTGGCCTCACCAGTGATCTATACAATGGCAGGATGACCTTTCGAGCGGTGATCCCTCTGAAAATGCACCCCAGCATCCTATTTGCTCTTGCTGCTCCCCTTCTACACTGTGCTGATACCTTCATGTCCCCTGTGACTATTACCCCAGGTCCCCTTCCTCCTCTGAAGCTATTACCTGCAGTCCCCCCAGCCAGTAGCTGTTTTGGGGATTTCTGGCTCCAAGGTGCATGACCTTGCACTTCTTAGCATTAAACTCCAATTGCCACTCCATTGAACAGTGTTCAAGTTTAGCTAGATCCTCTCAGAGTGCCTGCCTTTCTTCCCCATTGTTCACTTTTGCACAGATCTTAGTGTCATCCATGAACAGGCAGATCTTACTCTTGACCCCCTCTGCAATGTCTCCAGTGAAGACATTGAACAAAACAGGACCCAGCATTCAGCCCTTCAGTACTCCACTCATTACTGGCCATGGCTTGGATGTCTTCCCCCCTTATGACTACCCTCTGTTGTCTGCCCTGCAGCCAGTTCTCAACCCACCCCACCAGTTTTTCCCATGCCCCCATGTCCTTCATCTTACTCATTAACCTCCTGTGTGGCACAGAGACAAAAGCCTTGCTGAAGTCCAGACAGAGGACATCCACAGCGTGGCCTTCGTCAACCACACTAGTGACCCAGCTGAAGAACTTGATCAGGTTAGTTTGGCAAGATCTTCCCATGACAAAACCATGCTGTCTCATTGTGTAGACCATTACTATTGAGAAAGGTTATCAACCTTGCCTTCAGAATGGTCTCCATTCACTTCCCCACTATGGAGGTCAAGCTTACCGGTCTCTAGTTACCTGGTTGGTCCTTGAGTCCACTCTTGTGAAGGGGCACCACGTGAGCCATCCTCCAGTCCCTGGGTACATTCCCATCTACAAGGAGATGTTAAACAAGTCTGTCAGAGGGCCTGCTAACAACTCTGCCAGTTCCTTCAGGACCCTTGGGTGTACACCGTCCATTCCTAGTGCCTTGTCCACCCACAAGGCTTTAAGGCCCTTCAGAACTTTATCCTCTTGGATGACCTTGTCTGTTATTTCTGCCCCCCTCCACACTTGCCCCTTTCCCCTGTGGTATTGGGCCATCCCTTTCTTTTGTGAACATCGAGCAGAAATACTCATTGAGTGCCTCTGTCTGATCTTTCCCCTGTTCCACCCATCCTCCTTCTCTCTTGAGTCTATCGATGTCATCCCTACAACTCCTCTTCTCCCTTATGCATTTAAAGAACCCCTCTCCCTTTTCTCTGATCCCCTGATCCAACTTCAGCTCCTTTGCTGCCTTGGCTGCACTGACTGACCTGGTGACTTCCCTAGATGCCTTTGAGAACACTTCTCTATCCTCTTCAAGCCCAGATTTTTTGAATTTAATGAAGGCCAATCTCTTTTCCCTCACCTTTCCCTCCACCTCCTTGCCGAGCCAGCAAGGTTTTTTTGACCTGAACTGCTTTCTCTGAGATTTGGCACACCTGTTTGTGGCTTCATTTAGCCCCTTCCTAATGATTGCCCACTTCTGTTCAGCATCTATCCCTGGGTTAATTTCAGCTAAATGCCCCTCTAGGATGCTGCCCATTCTGGCAAAATCTGTCTTCCTGAAATCCAGCACTCTTGTCCTGGTCTTAGCAGACTCCCTCCAAGTGTTGAGGAGGAACCACACTGAGCGGTGATCACTTCCTGCTAGAGGGTCCTGTACTACCACATCCTGGACTTGATCACCATTTCTTAGCAGTAAGTCCAGTATGTCCCCCACCCTAATAGGATCCATCACCCCTTGCACTAGGTAACTGTCTTGGACAGCCTCCAGCAGCACACCTGTTCCCTGGTGTGTACTGTAGTTGCTGTCTGCCAGTCAACCCCAGGTAGGTTGAAGTCTCCCACTATAACTGTATTCCCTTTACCACTGACCTTCCTGATTTGTTCCCCCAGCTCGCTATCCACCTCCTCGTTCTGTGAGGGTGGCCTGTACACCACCCCTATCCTAAGCTTCTTACCTTTAGGTTTTGGAGCAATACACATATGGCTTCTGGCCTCCCCTCGTCCCCTTCCTCTCTGGTAAACAGTCTCCTCTCTCTGACATAAATAGCCACCCCTCCCCCCTTCCCCCCCATCCCTGCGGAACACCTTGTATTCTGGGATTGTGAGATCCCAGTCATGGTATTGGGTGGCCCAGGTCTCTGAGATGGCAAAAATATCTAACTCCCCCTCCACCATCATTACCTGGAACTCTACCACCTTGTGTCCTGCCCCTCCTCTTCCCATTCCCCCCTTCCACTTTGGTCTTGTAGGCCGTCTCTCCACCTTCCCCTTGGTGGTTACTAAAATTCCAGAGAAATAAACATTCTAAATCATGTTCATTTATTTATGAACTGCATTCAGGTTACCAGCATGTTTTTAGCCATGCATTAGATGCTTCTGATGCATGGCTAATGACCGATTAGAATGCTGGATTTTCCCTTCCCATTTTATAAATAAGTATCTGTCAATGCCAAATGTTGTCTTGCTGGTGTAGGCATTTGTAGTGCAGGAGTTAGAGAGATGCATTATAGGAATGGCAATGAAGTATGGAACTGACGGCAACCCCACCCCACCCTGCAGAGACTGACAGGCATTGGGGTGTGCCTTTGGGTTGTTGGCTATAACGCTCATGCCATTTCATCTCACACTACCCTGCAGACACTGGCAAGTGTCGAGGTGTGTCTTGGGATGTTCAGGCTTTGCACTCACCCCATTCTATAAGGCAATTTGCTGAAATTGGTGCAGTATAGGAAAATGGGGTGAACTTTGGGGCTGAAGAGTCCAAGGTACACCTTGATGCCTGTCACTGGCTGCAGGGTGGGGGTGGAATGGCGTGAGCATTATTGTCAACAATCCCAAGTCACACCCATATGAACATACGAATGTGCCAGCAGAAACAGACCACCTGATCTTTTTAAGTCTGCTCAAGTGTGCAGCTAGCACCCATAGTTTGCAGCTGCCCCCCTTTGACATCCCACTGCCACCCCTACCCTCACTCACCCCTGTTCCCTGTCCCATGCCTTTTTAAAGCTGTTCACAGATTTACATGATACCACCCATTCTGGTAGTGTCTTCCATTTTGCTACCACCCTCTCTGTGAAATAGTGTCCCCTCATTCCCCTCCTAAATCTTCCCCTTCTATTCTTAGCCCAGGCCCCCTGGTGTACCTCCCCTCCTTAGCTTAAAGACTCTGTTTTCCCCATCCTTATTGATTACCCTCAGATACTTGAATGTCTTTATTATGTCCTCCCTGTCCCTTCTCTCCTCCAGGGTGTATATGTTCAGGTCTTCCAGCCCTCTCTCATAGTCTCTCCATTCCATTCCACATATCATCTTTCAATCAATCAATCAACTTTTATTTATAAATAGGCGCTTTTCTCAAATCCAAAGCACCTGCACAATATCATAAAACAATAAATATACACACTCTAAAACTATTATAAATCATTAAAAGCTATACTAAAAAGGTGGGTCTTCAAGGCTCCTTTAAAGCTCAGGACAGTCGGACTATTTTGCACCTGACGAGGTAGAGAATTCCACAGGGTCGGGGCCATAAAGCTAAATGACCTAGCCCCTGAAGATTTCAAACGGACCCTGGGAATCTCCAGCAATCTCTGTCAGTGGATCGGAGGGGTGGGAGGACAGTAAGGACAAAGGAGCTCTTTCAGGTAAGTTGGTCCCTGGTCATGTGAGCTTTATGGGTCAACAAACCAACCTTGAAGGTGATTCGCCTAAAATACTGGCAGCCAGTGCAGTCCGGAGCACAGGCATTATATGACTGGATCTAGAAGAACCAGTCAACAACCTAGCCACTGCATTCTGCACTAGCTGCAGGCAGTGCTAAGCTCAACCCCGATAGCCCTAGGGGAGCTTGCAATAGTCAAGGCGGAGGTAACAAAGGCGTGGATCAATGTTGGAAGATCTTCTGGAGGAACCAGGTGCTTCACCCTGGCAATATTCCTCTGATGGAAAAAGGAAGTTTTGACCACCGCTGACACCTGAGCTTTAAGTGTCAAGTGGTCATCAATTATTACACCAAGATTCCGCACCTGATCTGAGGTTGTCAGTGGAACGCCTGCAAGCCATAAGCCAGAGTGCGATCCAGCTGGCAAACCCGCCTCACAGTGACCTTTATCCACAACCAACACCTCAGTTTTCTCTGGGTTTAACCTCAACCAACTCCCATTCATCCAATCTTGGATTTCTGCAAGGCAGTTATTAAATACCGACAAGGCAGCGTCCTGGCCGGGCACAAAAGACATATACAGCTGGGTATCATCGGCATAGCAATGAAAACCCAGACCATATCGTCTTATAATCGCTCCCAATGGCAGCATATACCCCACGAATAACATAGGCGCTAGAATAGAGCCCTGTGGTACCCCACAAGGCAGGGAGACTGATGCAGAGGAAAAAATTCCCGACACCACCCTCTGAATCCTACCTGAGGTAAGATCTAAACCACCGAGGACCATACCAGATAGTCCACAGATGGACGCAGATGCTCCAACAGCACCCCATGATCAACAGTGTCAAATGCTGCAGAGAGATCAAGAAGTACCAAGATAGAACGGGTCCTACGATCTCTGCTATTAGGAGGTCATTTAGTACGAACAAGTGCTGTCTCGGTACTATGCCTTTCCTAAATCCAGATTGGAGAACATCGTGATATTGTTGTTGGTCAGATGATCCTCCAATTGCAGTGTGACCACCTTCTCAATAACCTTACCCACAAAGGGTAGGTTAGAGACTGGTCTGTAATTTGCTAGACAATCTGGGTCTAAGGAGGGCTTCTTTAAAAGAGGCCTAACTATAGCCTCTTTAAGGGGATCTGGAAAGATCCCCCTCTCCAAAGACTTCCAGACTATCAATGCCAGAACTAGGCCAATTTTATCCACACAATCCACTAAAAGGCGTGTGGGGCCAGGGTCCAAATCACAGCTGGTTGGTCGTAGCGCTCGGATGACCATCACAATATCCTCGATTTTGGGAAGGCTGAAGTCAGACCATGCAAACTGGGTGTTTGACATCTCCAGCCGACCATCACTGCCCCCATTGGAGAGGGAAGAGAGGACGTCCAATCTGATTCTGGCAACCTTATCTGCAAAGAAAAGAGCAAACTCCACACACCGTTCTGTGGAAAAGGCCCTCCTGGGCTGATGACAGACTGGATTGCACAATCTGTCCACAGTCCAAAAGAGCTGGGCTGGTCTGTTCTGTGCAGCCGCTATCTCCCTGGACAGGAACTCTGCCTTCTTATGAGAGATTGCGGATTGATAGGCTGTATAATGGCCCATCAAACTAAGTCTGTCATCATCCAGACAGGACTTCCGCCAACGCCTCTCCAGCCTTCGTCCTACTCTCCTCAACTCCCTCATGGTCTCATCAAACCAGTCTTTGAGGCAGTATAGCACAGTGGTCTAAGGCTCTGAGCTGCAAATCTGGTGACATCCAGCAGACCAGACCTGGGTTTGAATCCCACAGCTTCCACTTGCATACTGTGTGACCCTGAGCAAGTCACTTAACCTCCTTGTGCTCCCAGGTCGCTCCTGTAAAAAAGCTTTCAGCTTAGTGTGCTATTCCTGGTTAAACAACGAAATAAAAAAAAAAAAAAACATGGAGACCTGGGGTGAAGAGTGAGCGGACGAACACGAACAGGTGCAATAGAATCCAGGGCCCCGGTAACCGCCCTATTATAGGCCTGTACTAGGTCACCTGGATCCAAGCAATCAATCGGAAGGTCCGATAGGTCCAGCACTGCCATCATGTCACCTGGGGACACACCCCTTAATGGGCGGTACCGAACCATCTCCGAAGGGGCTGACCTAATAGGGGTGGCCTCAAAATTGAACCTAATGGAGTGATGGTCAGACCATCAGAGTGGTTCCACCGCCAAATCAGATATCCCCATCCCCAGAAGGAATACCAGGTCCAATGAGTGCCCACCAATATAGGTAGAGGAGAAAACTACCTGTGTGAAGCCCAGTGATAACATCAACTGGAGGAAGTCTTGACCAAAACATGAGAGTTCATCATCGACCCAGGCATTGAAGTCCCCCAGAACCAACCATCTGGGGACCCCAATGTCAGGTCGACAATAATCTGCGACTTCCTACAGGAAAGCATTCCCGTCACCTGGTGGACGGTATACGAGAAGTATCCTGCACCCCACACCCTCGCCTAAGACACACTCAAAGGATCTGGTGACTCCCACTGGTACCTCCACCAGGCCCAATTCTGATTTAAAACAAATGGCAGCACCCCCGCCCCTACTATCCTGCCTCGAGCGGTGTATCACTTAGTACCCGGCCATAACTGCTGCAGCTAATACTGGCAGCATTTTCATCCAGCCAGCTCTTGGTGATGCATGCCAGGTCAGCTGACCCAATGAGATTGGCTATAATAGCCGTCTTGTTTTTAATAGATCTAGCATTGCACAACACTGCTCATGCAGGATGGGCCTCTGATGATGACCGCGTTACCTGCTGGTAACCAGAACCCTTGGGTATGGGCACAAGACAGGGAGAACCCCTCTCCTGAGCCCATTTCACCTCAGGGTGTCTCCTTGACCTCACTATCCCTATCCACCAGCTCCTTTCCATCCCCCCCAGGCCCAGCCCCAACCCTCCTCCTCCTCCCTCACAATCCTCAGAGCCCTACACCTTCTATAGACTCCCGGCGACAGGGGGGGACAGGAGAAGGGACAGAGATCCCTGAGCCTGAAGGGGGAATAATAGCAGACTGTCCTATTTTCATTCCAGCACATAATAACACAACTAATACAAAACCCCACCAAAATATATAAATAAAATTTAAAATACAACACGCAAATAAAATATGACTATTGTAACCAAACAAAACAAACTAAAATTATTCCCTAACAAAATATGCTAAAAAAACTAACACTATATTCCAATATCAGACATAAAACATTTCATAACAATGTGTTCGAGCTTGCACATAAATGTATCAGAAGCACTTGTCCATCTACCCCCACCCACAGTGCTCTCACCACTGCAGAAAAGGATTTTTCCACCAACACAAAATAACCTCTTAAAATTTGGCCCAAAATTTCAATTTACCACAATACTAAGGGAAACCCAAAACAAGAGTTCAAGGTCTTTTCTTCTTGAAGTCCACACTTTTTGTGCTCTCACCACTAGTATGGCCCTCAAATAAAAAACTTTAGACAGTCTTCTCTCACTAGACTAGACCAAATAACTCAGGTTTGGTCCTCCCAATCGTGTCCCAGAATATCATAAACTGAAAATAATGAGAGTTCAGGTATACATCACCAGAGTAGCAGTCCACACCACAATCCACACGGATCCAACTTCAGTAAAATCCTGCAGGCATCCAGAGAAAGCATCGACCAAAAGTCCAGACTCAACCTGACCCTCGCAGCAATAAGACAGGCTGAACCACCCTCCGATGGTACCCCTCTCTCAATAAGGAAGCAAAGCTAACCCCACCACCCTCCGGAGGCAGAGAAACCCACAACCCTGTCTGGACCAGGGAATCTGGACAATTTAATTTAAGATAATCCACAATTTCCACTGTCACAGATGCTTCCTCCTTACAGCAAGTCCAGTCACAGTGTGGTACCGATTGCTTCCTCTTCCTGGTTCGGCAATAATCCTTCCCCAAATGGGAACCAACACTCCACCACGAAGCGTTCCTCTTCACAGTCCAGCATTCCCCTCAGGCACACGAGCAGCCGCCAGAACCCCAGGCCGCCAGCAACCAAAATCCCTCCACGACATCAGCGGTCAGAGAACCCAGCTCCACACATTGCTCCCAGCACACAGCCAGCAGCCAATCACAGGACCACACAGCGGCTGGACACAACATGGCTGGACACTACACAACTCAGGCAGGCAAGTTCCGAATAGATGTATTGAATTGAATAGTCGACATAAAACCGAACAGCAGATAATGCGGTTTTAATACGATGGTACAATAGTAAGACTAGTACGATGGTACGATAGTACGACTAGTACGACTACTCAATAAGCGGGCCAAGCAAACGAACAAACGAGTGAAACGAAGAGCTCACAGATGGCTACCCAGCGTGGCTGCCATCTTTCATCTATATCTTTGTTGCCCTCCTCTGCACCCCCTCCAGTAGTCTGATATCATGCTTTAGGTATGGTCTCCAAAACAGCACACAATACTCTAAGTGCGGCCTTATCAGTGACCTGTAGAGGGGCAAGATCACCTCTTTTCACCTGGACGAAAAAACCCTTGCTATGCACCCTAGCATTTTGTTTGCTTTAGCAGCTGCACTCCTGCACTGGGCAGTGTTGTTTATGGTCCCTGTTATCATTAACCCTAAGTCTTTCTCCTCATCAGTGATCCCCAGCTTGACACCCCCCAGCCCCTCCAGCAAGAATTCTCTCCTGGGTTCTTCACCCCAAAGTGCATAACCTTACACTTCTTTGCATTGAACCCCAGCTGCCACCTCTCTGACCACTCCTTTATCTTGCTTAGGTCCCCCTGCAGCTGCTTCCATCTCTCCCCTCCATCCATCACTGCTCCGATTTTGGTGTCGCCAGCAAACAGACTTACCTTGCTCACCACCCCATGTGTAATGTCTGATATGAAAAGCCCCAGCACAGAGCCCTGTGGCACCCAGCTTGTCACTGGCCTTGGAGTTGAGAGCTCCCCTCTCACCACCACCCTTTGCAGCCTCCCACTCAGCCAGTTTGTAATCCAGTTTGTCATTTTTGCCCCTATACCAGTTAATTCTCCCCCAAGCTGCCCATGAGACACAGAAACAAAGGCCTTGCTAAAGTCCAAGTAAAGAACATCCACCGCATGACCCTTATCCATCTCACCTGTCACCCAGTCATAACATTGTATCAGGTTGGTTTGACAAGACTTCCCTGAAATGAACCCATGCTGCCTCACATCCTGGAAGCCTTTGTCCTCCAGGTACAACACTAGTCTTTCCTTTAGTATCATTTCCATGAGTTTGCACACTATGGAGGTGAGACTTACCGGACGATAATTACATGGTTCATCCCTTGGTCCGCTCTTGTGTAATGGTACTACATATGGCATCCTCCAGTCAAGTGGCACACATCCCAACTCCAGTGAGGTGTTGTACAGGTCCACCAGCGGCTCTGCCAGCATCTCTGCTATCGCCCTCAGCACCCTGGGGTGGATACCATCTGGCCCTGTTGCCTTGTCTACCTTCAGTACCCTCAGTCCCCCTAGGACTCTACTTATTTCAATTCTTCCATCTGTCACCTCCTCTCTGTCTGTCCCCACCTTCCCAGCCCATAGTGGCAGCAGCCCCCCCTTTTCATCTGTGAACACTGAGCAAAAATATTCATTCAGTGCTTCTGCCTGCTCCTCCCCCTTTTCCATCTACTTCCCAACCCTTTTTATCCTCACTATTGTATCCTTGCAGTTTCTTTTCTCCCTGATGTATCTGAAAAGTCCCCCGTTAATTCTCTGTGCTAATCTCAGCTCCCTCTGGGCCTTGGCTCTCTCACTTTCTGGTCACCTCCCTGGACCATCTTGCATACTCCTCCCTGTTCACTTCCTTCCCCATCCTCCTGTACTTCTGGTGCACCTCCTGTTTTGCTCTCACCACCTCCACTGCCTCGCTGTTCAACCAGCATGCTTTTTTTGCTCTGCTTCTCTTACTTTGTGTATCTTGGTGCAGGCTGTCAGTCTCTACTGGGTAGAGCATTATGGTGGGAATCCCTAATGCCCTGAGAATTTCTTGGTATTTTCACTCCAAGCTTTCAACATGTTTTTTTTGTGTCCCCACCACATGAACAGTGACACTTTTATTTTGTTAGCTAAAAGGTGATTTTGCACAACTATGCCATATGGCACCACAGGTGTGAAAACACATTTTGAACAGGATGTTCATGTACTGTTTATGTGGAGGTTTAAAAAAATGGTACTGCTGAAAATCTGGAGTGAAAATATAACAAAATTGGTAAAGTCACGAGCGTGCGGAGAAACTGCAAAATGCACACCCGTAATGCAATTATTTTAGGGATTTTTTACACCAGATTTCCAACACAGGCATTTTGGGACCTCCGCTCATGAACAGTGGCACTGTGATTTTCTTAATGTGTCCTGAACATTAATTTCACATAGTGACCGCACCCATTGTGTGCCACAGATACGAAAACATGTTTCAGGCAGGGTGTGAAAAATGACAGTTGTACTGTTCATCAGGCAGTGTGTAAAAATGACAGTGTTGAAAATCTGGAATAAAAATATAAAAAAGTGTCGAAGTTACGAGCGTGCATAGAAACTGTGCAATGCACGCTGGTAACACAGTAATTTTTGGGAATTTGTTCACCAGATTTGCAACATGGGCTTTTTGTGACTTCTCCTTATGAACATGGTCACTGTAATTTTCTTAATCAGTCCATAACACTGATTTCGCACAGTGACCGTGCCATTGTGCACCACATGTGCAAAAATACATTTTGGGCTGGATGAAAAATGACAGCTGTACTGTTTTTAAGGAGGTGTGGAAAAATGGCAATGTTGAAAATCTGGAGTGAAAATATTAAAAATTCTCGAAGTTACGAGCGTGCATGGGAATTGCTCAATGCACGCTCATAACACAGTCATCTTGGGGATTTTTGTTACCAGATTTGTGACATAGGCTTTTTGAGAGCCTACCTCATGAACAGTGACACTGTTATTTCATGAACTGGTCCCAGAAGGTGATTCCACGCAGTGACCATGAAATCACCTTCCGGAACTGAATAATGACATGAACTCATGAGGTGGGGTCCCAAGAACCCCATGTTGAAACTTTGGTGCCTAAAGTCACAAAAATGGCCAAGATATCCACTTAAGTTGACCCCCCCTCCCCATTGATGCCATTATACAACTTACTGGCATTTCTTCAGTTTGTGGTTGACTTTGAAGAGTACAGACATGTTCCCAGTCCACTGAAGATCATCGTGCAGGCTCAAGAGGTAAGTATGGGGTGAGGGGGGTGCAGGGAGATGGGGTTCACAAAGGGTGGGCGCCGGTTGGGGGAGGGGCACTGGAGTCAATGAGGGACCATTTTCTTGTTTACAGGTGCAAACTATTAAAAATAACACTTCACGGGAAGGTTTTCTCTTTTTACAGGGAGATTTTGCATGCTAGGGTGGGCTCCCAGCCTGCCATCTGAGTATTTTGAGGGAGGGAATTGGAGCTGATGGGGATTGGGCACCCTGTTGGCAATTAAAACAAAGGGTCTGTGCTGGGGGGGTGACATGATGCCGAGGGGGACTGGGCACCCTCTCAGCAGACAAATGAGTTTTGGGGAGACATTATGCTGATGGGGATTGGGCTCCCCCATTGGCAAATGAACTGGGAAGGGGGCATGCCGACAGGGGGAATTGGGTACCCCCGATGTCAGCTTCTTGGGGATTGTGAGAGGCGGATGTCGATAGCCGCCACCATGTCTACTGAAATGTTACACCAGGCAAGGCACGCCCTGCAGTGATGGGTCGCTCCCTCATTGCAGTAGCGAAATTGTTTTAAGTTGGTGGCACACTTTTCAATTGCTGTCATAGACAGCATGCTATTTAATTCATGCTACAGAGCCGAGACTGAAAAAGCAGTGGAGCCATTGGCCAGAAAAACCCATTGCATTTGCTTAAATACCAGTAAAGAATGTTCAATTACCAAACTGGAATCAGAAGTAAAAAAAAAAAGCTACTTCTGGAAAAAAATGGCTAATAAGTTGAGTGCAGTTCTCTTTTAAGTTAGAACTGACTGACACTTGTGAGAATACGTGCCCACTGTAGTGCACTTTCTAATAGAAAGGCACTGGCTGGAACTCAGAGGACGCCTTCCTTGCAACAGCAGGCACTAACCAACATTTACAGAAGTATCTGCCTGTGCTAGCAGGCCCTCTATTTCAGGCTATACTGGCCTCATAATTTGTGTTTGACTGCATTAATTGTGAAATAATTATCAACAGCCTACATTAAGTTGTATTTTATCTAAATCGTTTTTTATTTACTGAGTTTGCATTTGTTGTATTACTTTAACTCCTGCATGAAATTTTAGGTTTCTAAAAGGTTCCTGTGTGTAAAGTGATAAGAACTCGGTTATCAAAGTGTCTGTCAATCCAATCAGCATTGAGGCTTGGCTGAATACTTACCCCAACTGAACAGCTGCTCAGGCATGGCAAATGGCTGTAACAATGATTTTAGAATACCATACAAGGCACCCCGAAAGTCATACAAGGCTGAAAACTTGAAGTCTGCTGGTGAACGACTGAAAGTAGTTCAGGCAAAGCTATCAAAAGAGATTGCAGCCAAGAAGATTAGTGGACCATTCACTGCAATGCCCCAACCACACATCAGGATGTCGCCTGTCTGTCTAGTCCCCAGGAATTGATTTATTTATTTGAATTTTGGTAACCAAGTAAGCCACTGAGATAAAAAGTCCCTTTTTCAGGGGTGACCCGGGGGAAGGTATAAGGGGAGGTACAGAAGATACAAAATAAAGCAAGATAAGTGTGCAAAGACAGTTATTCAATAGAACGTGGAGCACAATATATGTACAAAAAGGCATATGTAATTAACACAAGACATATACATTATATACAAATAATGCAGTGAGTACAGATGCTGCAAAACAAGTAATGCAGATAAATACAAGTTGCTTAGGCAGGGTTATACAAATATACATAATTACATACATGCAGAAAGTAGTTCAAACAGTGCAAAATTGTCAGCAAGTGATTCAAGCAGAACAGGGGACTAGCTGGGCAAGGAAGTAGACAGTTAACAAAGTAGGACCCAATGTAAACAGAGTAACTCCATGAACAACTCACAGGAGGGTAGCAAGGCCAAGTGAGGAAGGGAGCAGGGAAAGGAGCAGGATGAGGCAATGGAGGGGGAAGAAGTGAGTTGGATGGTAGGGGTGGGAAACTATTAGTGATAGGTGCAGACTTGAGGGGAAGATAGGTGGGATTTAGGAGAATTCTTGAAGGAGTAAAGAGAAGTACAAGTCAGAACAGTAGAGGATAATGTGTTCCAGAGGACAGACCCAGAAAATGCAAAGTCACGCCAGCCCATTGCTAGGCGGGGTTTCAGGATGGAGAGTAGAGGTAGGTCAGTTAACCTTAAGGACCTAGTAAAGGTTTTATGTTGGATGATGTGTAAGAGGCAGGGGGAAGTGAAGGTACAGATGAGCTTGTTGGTCAGGCAAAGGGTAGGGTATTGAAGTCTGGCTTCAGAGGATGACCAGCCAAGGGAATCAAGGACAGAACAATGGTGCGTCCTGGCATTAGCACCCAGGGTGAAGCAAGCAATCCTTTGGTAAGCTTGCCTAAGTTTGTCAAGATAGGAGACTTGAGCTGAGTAGAGAATAGGGGCACCATAGGTGATGAGCAGGAGCAGTGAGGACACTGTGGCAAGTCAGGAGGGGAACATAAGGTAGGGTAAGTGGTGGTATAGCAGCCTGAGCTTTTGGTGGATAGTTGTGACAAAGGTTAAAACATGTGAGTTGAAGGATAGGTGGGAGTCCAATGTAGCACCAAGATATTTAAAAGATTGAACCTGATCTAGGGGATCCCAAGAAGGTGCCAGGTGAGCTTAGAATGCTTAATGATTTGTTTTACCCAGCTGCGGACTCGGACAATGATTACATTGTTCTGTACTACATGGTAGTGTCTTTTGTGCTGTTTGATAGGGCAATAGATGTGATTCAGATGGTATGGTGTGGGACTCTGCTAGCTACAGTGTGCACAGAGTCTGTGTTCCATTTTTTGCCGGTATACCCAATGGATAGGAATTTACTGGGGATGAAATTTGATGGTCAGTACTATGTTGACAACTGCATGTCAATGAAGTTTTCCATGGCATCCACTGTGTTTTAATAGTTTAGTATGTTCTGCATGGGACAACCACAGCATGGCAGGTTATACCAAGGTAGCACACTATATGTATACTTCTTGACTGTGTTCAGGCCTGGGTCCAGAGACTGTAGTCACTTACTGTGGTCCTTTCAGGCTGTGTGAACTGATATGAGGGTTCCCCTAGTGCCGGACAAGACAGAAATCTGCCCTAAAAACCTATCTGTTTACTTTAGCATTTCTTGATGCTAATATTGGCTAGCTTATTGTTAATTTTTATCCTATTTTAGAATTAATGTTTAAGGATTTTATATATGCTGATTTTACTGGTTTATTATATCGCTGTGTACAGTGCTATGGTCTCAAGGAATAGTGTTTGATAAATAAAGTGTTGATTGATTGCTTGCTTGAGAGGAATCATGCATCACATTATCATTCCTAGGCACTGAGATGAACACAGCAGTCTTGGAGTGTTGCCCTACTGCATGATAAGATGGTGGCGCTAGTGGCATGCGACATTAAAAAAATTTCACCTGGTGAAATATTGTGCGTAATCACAGCATTTCGTGAAATATTTTGCTGTTGTGAAACGTGAAATCCCCACTGGCGAAATGCAGAATTGCACCCGCAAAATGCTGATTTTGCCATCTGCAGGTGAAATTCTGCAATTAGAGCCAGGGGGGATGATATAATATTGAAAAAAAAGTTGTTTCTCCCATCCCGTCCATGTCAACTTTAAAATGTTTATCCCCCAAAAACCCCGCCACATTTCTGGTGTCTAGTGATTCCACCCCCCAGATTGCTGGCCCAAAATAAAGAATCACTCCCTGCTGAGATTGAGCCCCATCCTCCATCCATAAAATTTGCAATAAAAAATAATTTCCCTGGTGTCTAGTTGCCCCACCCTCCTGAGCGAGCATGAACCCCTCCCCAAGATTCACTCCTGTCCCCCCCCTCTTTGCCCATAAGTGCCATCACTGGGGACACCAGGGCCAACATCAGTTGTCTTACTGTAATAAAAAAAAACTTTCCTGGTGTCTAGTGGACCCCATCCTGCCTGACTAACCCCAACCCCACCCCAAATATGGCCCATGGGCCACAGCACAACCTTCCACCACCCACAGCGGAAGCCTGACTAAGCACTTTTACGAATGAGCCCGATGCCGGGTAAGCCAATTCAATGAATTAGCACATTCACGTGCTCATTCATTGAATAGCTACTCGAGCATCTTCTTTCATTGTAAAAACTCAATCAGCTACTACTGATGGAGGTGAGTGGAGAGCTATGCTGGTGGCCCATGGGGTCATAGATGGGAGGTGGGGCTACTACGGACAGGGTGTGGGGTCCACTAGATACCAGGGAAATATTTTTTTTTTTAAATACAGTAAGACAACTGATGTTAACCCCAGTGGCCATGGTGATGGCACTTACAGGCAATGGGGAGGGGAACGGGTGAGAATCTTGGGGGGTCACAATCGGCTGGGACGTGGGACCACTAGACACCAGGGAAATTAATTTTTATTGCAAATTTTATTGATGGGGGAACGAGGCTCAATCTTGGCAGGGGGAATACTTTATTGTTGGCTAGCAATCCAGGGGGGTGGGACCACTAGACACCAGGGAAGTGCCAGGGTCTTGGGGGGGATAAACATTTCAATGCTGGCATGGATGGGAGCAGTAAAGAAATTATTTTTATACAAGCCATGAAATTCCGCATTTTGCACCGGCGAAATTCAGGTGAAATACACTAATGTCGAGAAATATTTTGTGGGGCAAAATTCCCGATTTTGTTAGAATTTTGCCATCAAAATAAAATATTGATGCATCTCTAGGTGGCACTAAGGGAATTGTTGGCCAGAGTTGCAAAGGCATGCAAGATCACCTTGCTTAAACTACAATAGTTCTTAAGCCACCTTAACTTTGCATGCAAAGTAATTCAGTTTTATGCCCAGGACTGTGTGCATTTGTCAGACATATGTTACAATGGGGTTTTAGCTGACCAATGAAGGCTGTGAAATGTCTAACATGAAGTGCTTGGGAGGAGGATGAGCACCAGGAGTGGTGCTCATCCCGAGGTGGAAGAGGGGCATGGTAGTCTAACAAGACATAAATATGGGGGAACAGGGAATATCGTGCCCCCTGCATATGGTTCCTCTAAGGTGGCAATAGGTGAAAGCCCTAATGGCTGGTGTTCCTCCTATAATGGGGAGTCAGGGAATAGCCTCTTTGGACATGGCCCTCAGTGTAGCACCATCCGACAGGAAGGGGTGCACATCATACAACCCTGCTTAGCCACACCTTAATCACTGGAGGCAGCAGTATCTCCAGAGGCCATACCCTTCATCAAATCCCTGTGGGTTAGGGGATGGCTGAGATAAAAATTTGGACCATTCAAAGCCTTGCCATTACTTCCTCGCTGCACACATCATGCTACCTTTGTAACTTGGGTTACAAATAATTGTTCCAATTAACACATAGCTGTGGCCATTTTTCTCCAAAGTATTGTGTATGTCTCAGTCTGTTTGGTTGAAGGGGGGGGCATGTTGCCCACAAACAAATAAAACTGGAACCATAATGAAAAAAGAAGCTTCTACGGGTTAACATGGCTTACAGGTTAAGTGCAGTTCTCCTTTAAGCTAGAATTGACTGACATTTGTGAGAATACTGTACCTGCCACTGTAGTGCACCTTCTAACAGAACAGACATTGGCTGGAACTCACAGAAGATCCTCCTTGCAAAAGCAGATGCTAACCAAAATTTGCAGAAGCATCTACCTGCCCTAGCGAGCCTTCTATTTTAGTCCATACCGGCCCCTGATTTGTGTTTGGCTGCGTTGATTATGAAAACAATTATCAACAGCCTACATTGATTTTGTGTTAAATCTAAATCTGTCTATAATTTACGGAGATCACATTTGTTACATGGCTTTAACTCTAACATGACATTGGAGGTTACTAAAAAGTCCTTGCACATAAAGAGTTAAGAGCTTGGTTATCAGAGTGTATCTCAATCCAATCAGTCAGCTTATCAATAATGCATTTGTTCTATCCCCTCCTGAATGTGCATCTGCTCACTCCATTGGCAGATACAGAATACTGTGGAGCAGCTGTGCTGTAAAAAGGGGACCGACTAGCTAACTGGATTTTTAAACAACTAGCCTCCCCTTTAAAATCATGGATTGGGGTCATAAGAGGGTAGGGTAGGAAAAGTATTTAACATCTTATAGTGTACGGAGGAAGCTTGTTCTGCATGGACTTTCATCCTAAGCAGAACGCTATAGTACCACGGTGTAAAGGTCATGGAACGTGGTTGTACCCTTCTGTGGTTCAACAGCGCTCTTCACAGGTGAAAACAATGTCCATGCGATCAGCTCTAATGAAAGCAGAGCTGAAAAATACACCATGCTCCCAATGGATACTGCAAAATGGACTACAATATGGACCTTTGGTAGCCTGCTGTTTTCAACAACATTTTATAAAAGCAAACATTTATATGGACGTTAACTTACTTACTCTTATTAAAAAAATTGGTTTCTCTGTATTAGCTGTCACATGCAATTATCAGCAGGAGAATGGTCGAGAACGAGAATGGGACACAACAGTTTAAACACTTGACAACAACAAACACTTTATTTGTGATCTCCCTATACTGTAAAAATACTGATTGGGCAAAACCATGGAATCAGCATGTACTGCCACCTCTAGGATCAGATTACAATGGACCTCTCGAGCTTCGCTTTCAAGGTCTGCTGTAATCTGAACCCCTCAGTGGCAGCATAGGTTACTTGCACATGGTTGCCCAACCACTGTTCTCTATTTTCTGGCTGAGGGGGTCAGGCTAGTGAGAGTGTGTCTTAAAAATAATATAGTCCACTCTGGGCATAGTTCCAGAAACCAGCCTGAATTATGCAGCTGCTCTACCAGTGGTTTTTTATTGAAGTCTGGGGACCATGGGGAAGAGGGAGTTGGAAGGAAAACCACATGATTTAAAAGGTGGTGGCCAGAACCCTAGCCCTGGCCACCTTGGGAGGGGAAATTTATTTTTTTAACACAAGCAGGGACTGAATACTGGAATATTCAAATTCCAGAATATTTACCTTCCTAAATATTAATATCAGGGTCAAATATTCAGGAAAAAAAGAATTTGCAGAGCTCTATATGAAGTAGTTTAAAGAGCCTGGGACTCTTCTGGGAAAACTTTGAAAAAATAATATTTACACACAGTAATGTCACGATTCTGTGTTTATGAATCACATCATAAACAGAGCTTAAAGGGGGAACTGCCATCATTTTCCTGACAGAAACATGGGTCCTATAGCTCCCAATCAGGTAAATCACACTGGTGGTAATTTTTATGGCTGCAGTGGGCGGAGCCTGCAGCCATCTTGCTGTAGCTGGAAAAAGAGGATACTAAAGCAGCTGGAAAAAGAGAAAACCAAAGCACAAATCTGGAGTTGCGGTACTTCCTTACGCAACTCCAAATCAGTGCGCTCATTCCCCTCCCCCCATGGGTGGACTACATCTTCTGCCGTCCCCCGCAGAGCTCGCTGAACTCGTAGTGGAACACGGTACAGTCCACCATGTCCAGGATCACTGTCAGAGGTCAGTGCACATGCACATGTCATCGTGCATGCCCGATTTCACTTCTGCAGTTGCAGTGCAGTTGCACATGCGCACTGAGCTCACGGTGGAACATTCCACCCTGCCCAAGACAGCCTTTGGAGCTCAGTGCTCATGCACAACTTCACTGCAACTGTGGGAAGTGAATCACACCTATGCAATGACTCACACATGTGCACTGAGCTCCGGCACCAATCTAGGACATGGCGGACTGTACCATGTTCTTCTGTGAGTTCAGTGAGCTTGGCTGTTGCCATATAGACTCTGGCCAGAGTTTGTTTAAAATAAGTTATAGAGTTTTTATTCGTAATTTATCTGGTTGATCCAGCCATGCTCTGCCCGCCATTAGTATAGTATATGCCACTTGTAACGGACTAGTTTGGCATCTCGTAGCTTGTCCATTACAGGCGGCATCTGATACATCCAAGAGTATGATTGCCAGCAACACGGAACACACTGATGAGCCACCACAGACAAACACAACAATAGGGCTGAGTTTCTCGGTCCTAGACATATTGCAGGTTAACAAGACAGTTATCCTCTCATTTGCTTTTTTTAGCCTGAGTGAATTTTCAGATCAGAAAGCCAGTGTTCTGTATCCAACACACCGATAAAATGGACCAGTTTAGTCTGTGTTGTAAATGTCATCTGGTCTATAACCCACTAGCAACTGAGGCAGGACATTTCTGAGCCAGCTGTCTGCTGCTTCCCTATCGGCATTTAACTTTTCACCATGAATCTTTCTGAAACAGATGTTATTCTTCTGTTTCCAATGGCTCAGCTACCTGTCAGTAGCTTTGAATTCAGTTTTCCCCATAGCTGCTGCTAACTCTTCAACTTTCTGAATTGACAGTGGTCCACTTATGACAGCCTCCCTGCCTCTCGCATTTGTGAAGCATTTAATCAGGGCTTCCCCCACTTCACTATCTTTTCCGTCATGCTTCCTTTTTCGCTCCAGTTTTTGATTAGAGAGCAAAGGTTGGATGGCAAGATGGTGACTGGTGTGGGTCTGCCTCAATAGTTGCTGCAGTAGTTTAGTTTTAACATTTCTTTTATCTTTGTTTATCTTCATTTGTTTAGTTAGCTGGATAGTTAGGGTTTATCAGTGAGTTAGATTAGAGAGGGTGTGTTTATTTTTCGGGGTCCCACTGATGTTTGTTTGTTAATTGCAGTCGTTTGTATTGATGCTTGAGTCACATGTAAGGTTTAAGCTCTTCACTCCACAAGTCAGCATTTTTATGTGCCCTGCAGTAACCTGATTTTGTTGGTTGCTATCGGGGTACGACTGCTTTTTTAAACTTTTCACAATGCAGCCTATTTATTGGACTATGCCTGTTTTTGTACAGCGTTCAGGACCGGGGATATTATCTTGGAAGTGAGGATGCCACATTAGGAGTTCTACCGCTAAGAAGACTGTGCAGAAGCTGGATTACTGAGATAGATATGTACTTCATTCCTTAACTTTGGGAGGTGGTGAGCTTGTCTGCCCAGGGGCTGCTGTGGGATTGTGTTAGCTCTTGGGCTCTGCTCTTGTTTCCTTAATTGATTCACTAGTGTGAACTTTGGTTGGGACCGGTGACTCTGACTAGGGAGAAGCAGCTCAAATTGAGCTCTCTGGGGGTGAGGGGCTGAGCAGGAGCTCACCGGAGGGTGTTGCACTTCTGTTCATCTCAGGGAGCTCTCAATGCAGAGCGGATGTTGGACTGCTCTGTCTCGGGGCTCTGATCCAGGTCAGGGCTCGGTTAGGGCTAGCTGCAAAACCGTCTGATGCCCCAGGGTCCTGACTGCTCAATCAGCATCTAAACATCTATTAAGGATTCATATTTCATTCTGCATGAGTTGGAGGTGACTGTTGCCCATTTGATCTAGATAGTGTTCAGTGGATTTTCCATCATTAATTTTAGCCCTGAAGCTGGAGCCAGGAACTGCAGCGTGGCCTGATCCTTCCGCGGATAAGAAGGTTGGATGAGAGCTCACTGGTGGGTGTAGCTTTTTTCCACCTTGGGAGCCTTTCAGAGCAGTGCTGTTATGGGACTGTGTCAGGTCTGGGGCTCCGACTCAGTGAGAGGGATTTTGTGCTGGGCTGATTGTAGTCCGGCTCTGGTAGCAGGTTTCTGGCTGGACTGACCTTCTTATATCATGGCTGTGGATTATTTGGCTCCCTTCCTTTCGAATGAAGGAGACTTTGCTGAAATAATGAGATTAAAAAGTGGTGGAACCCTGTGGTGATTTGTGGGCCTAGATGGTATTTGGTTGCTGGACTGGTGAGGCGGTGAGAGGGCCTCTGGATTTTTATCGTCATTTTCTACTGACTTTTGCTGTGGTGAGAGAACAGCAATTGGACCCTGTATATTTGAGTGAGGTGAGAGCCCCACTTTTCCAAATCCAGTATTATATGATCGTTTTGCAGAACCGCACCTGACACTGACTCACATTATCTTTTATTTGGTTGTGTTGTTACTTTATTGTTTTATTGATGGTTGTGGGTATATTATTTGTAATTTTATACAATTATTGATTTTTGTCTATGTATTTGTGTTACGTTTTGATAGCATATTTTATTTATTTGATTTGTCAATTATATTACTTGATTTGGGTGGGATTAAGTTATATAGTGTGTGACTGTCATTGTTTTAAAATGTGCTGGGGAGGGCAAAAGATGGTCAGGCAGTATTCCCCACCAGGCTCAGGGAACTGTGCTCTTTTGACTGCCCCCATCTTCCATTGGAGGTTTATAAATGCTGACAGTCCCTTGGGATTGCTAGGAGGTGCAGGAATGGGCAGGGAACTGGGCCTGGTGGGGGAATGGAAAGAGGGGATGAATTGGGATGGTAAGGACCAGGTGACACCCTGGGGCGAAATGGTGCCAGGACAGGGGTTTTCTCTGTCTTGTTCCCATCCCCAAGGGCCCAGAAATTAACACTGGTCAGGAGTCGAGGTCTTCCTCAGCATCTCATCCAACCCGGCCGGTGTTATGTAATGCCAGGTCCATCAAAAACAAGACAGCTATTATAGCTGATCTTGTTGAAACGGTGGACCTGGCTGGATTAAAAATGCAGGCCCAGTTTTGGCTTCTGTAGTTCCAGCTGGGTTCTTGGTGATTCACTGCCCAAGGTTGGATCGTGGGGGTGTAGCCATCTTTTTTAAGACCAAGCTGGGCCTTGTGGAGGTTCCAGTGGGAACCACCAGTTCCTTTGACTGTATCATGGGATAGGGTGTAGGTTGCAGGATACTCCTCATTTACTGTCCACCAGGTGATGGGGGTTTATTCCTGCAGGAGATTGTGGACTTCATCATCGACACAGTATTGGAGTCTCCCAGATGGATTATTCTGGGGGACTTTAATGCCTGGGTCGACGATGAACTTTCGCAGTTTGGTCAAAATCTCATTGGATCTGCTGTTCCTCTTGGGGATAGAGATCTCTGACTTGGGAGTGGAACCAGTCAGTTGGTCTGACCATCACACCATAGGGTTCAGTTTTGGGGCCCCCCAAATGAATTTACCCCTTCGGAGATGGTCCGGTACCGCCCTTTAAGGGGGAGTCACTCCAGATGGTCTATCAGTGGTTCTGGACCTATCGGGATTGCTGGGCAAAAGCACAAGTCCAGGGGATCTAGTACTAGCCTATAATAAGACAGTGGGAGATGCCTTGGACTTGATTGCTTCTGTTCGTGTTCAAACACTCACTTTTTGCCCAAGGTCCCCTTGGTATGATGGGTCCTCGAAGGAGTTGAGGTGAGTTGGTCGAAGGCTGGAGAAGGCATGGTGGAAGTCTGGCCTTGATGCTGACAGGCTTAGATTGATGGAACACTGTGAGGGCTAGCAATCATAAATCACCTATAAGAAGGCAGAGTTCCTGTCCAGGGAGATTTCTGCTGTGCAAAATTGACCGGCTCAACTATTCTGAACCATTGACAGATTGTGCAATCCAGTCTGTCTCCAGTCCAGAAGAGCTTTTTCACAAATTAAGTGCGATGAGCTAGTTTGGTTCTTCGCAGATAAGGTTGCCAACATCAGGGCCAGAATTGGCCCAGCTCCCTCTTTGAGGGGTTGCGGAGGTTGATGGGAGGTGGTGAGCACCCGGTCTATCTGGATGGATTTCAGCTGACTGGAATTCATGGACATTGTGAAGATTGTCCAGACTCTGCACCCAAGCTGTTGTAGTTTGGATCTGGGCCCTACTCCCCTATTAGTTGTGTGTGTAGATGTTATCTGCCCGATCCTAGCTGAAATTGTATGGAGATCCTTGGAGAGGGGAGTCTTTCCAGACCCCCTAAAGGAGGCGGTCATTTGACCACTCCTTAAAAAACCCTCGTTGGATCCTGACGATCCAGCTAACTACCGACCTGCCTCTAACCTTCCTTTTGTGAGGAAGGTTATTGAGAAGGTGGTTGCGTTGCAACTGGATGATCACCTTATAACTCATAATGTCTATGAAGCCCTTCAGTCTGGTTTTAGGAAGAGGCATAGCGCATAGACTGCCCTTGTTCGGGTACTAAACGAACTCCTAATGGCAAGAGATCGAAAGGCTCATACCATCCTGGTCCTTCTTGATCTCTCAGCAGCCTTTGACACTGTGGAACATGGGGTGTTTTTGGAGACCCTGCGGTTCCTTTATGGACTGTCAGGTACAGTCCTCGAATGGTTTCAATCTTTCCTCATAGGCAGGTCTCAAGAGGGTGGTCACTGAAATTTATTCCTCTGACGCCCTCCCCCATCCTGCGGGGTGCCACGGGGCTCTATATTGGCACCCATGTTGTTCGCAGTGTATATGCTGCCATTGGAAGATATCATCAGGTGATACAGCTTGAGTTTTCATTGCTGTACAGATAATACTCAGCTGTAGATGTCCTTTGTACCCAGACAGGTTAATGCGATCTCTGTGCTAAATAGTTGCCTCCCCGAGATCAAAGACTGGATGAACTTGAGTTGGCTGAGACTGAATCTGGATAAGACTGAAGTGTTGGTTGTGGACCCAGGTCACCTGGGGTGGGTTTTGGAGCTGGACACATGTCAGGCCTATGGCTTGATGGTGTCCAGCTCACTACCTCAGACTGGGTGTGTAACCTGGCCATTATATTTGATGATGACTTGACCCTGAAATCTCAGGTGTCAGCTGTGGTTAAATCCTCATTTTACCATCTGAGGAATATCGCCAGGCTGAAACACCTGGTTCCACCGGGTGACCTTCCAGCATTGGTCTATGCCTTCATTACTACCCATCTTGACTACTGCAATGCCCTGTACCTAGGGCTATCTGGGGTTGATATCCGCCCCTTGCAGCTAGTGCAGAATGCTGTGGCCAGGCTGTTGGCTGGTACTTCTAGGACCCGTCACATTTCACCTGTGGTGCGTGAGCTGCACTGGCTGCCAGTTCAGTGGCAGATCACCTATAAGGTAGGCTTGCTTACCTTTAAAGCCCTTCACAAACAGGGACCTGACTACCTGAAAGATCTCCTGACTCCCTACTCCCCCAATCGTCCTCTCCAATCCACCAATGAGGTATTGCTAGAGATTCCCAGGGTTCATTTAAAAACTTCTGGAACACGCACTTTTTCATTTGCAGCACCAACCCTGTAGAAATCTCTACCTCATCGGTTAAGAGAATGCCTGACCGTCAGTAGTTTTAAAACCATGTTAAAACCTTTTTTATTTTCTCAGGCTTTTCCAGACCAATTTTAAATAACTTATATTGCTGATTGTTTTTATATACTGTGGCCTATGTCTGTGCAGAGCCATGATTTCAAAAGGCGCTTTATAAATAAAGCATTGATTGATTAGTGTGCTAGTCACTTAGAATGCTCTCCTTAGATTTTTGCAAGTCTATTGTTGACTTCAGTATGCCAAAATGAGAACTTAAATCCTAAATGCTCATTTTTGGCAGTTTTTCAATGGCATTTATAATTTCAACTTTTCATGACAGAGGAAGACAGACTAGCTTACCTGAGGCCATCCTAGAACAAAGAGATCGGGCAGACCGGAGTACAGGAGCAGGACAACACTAAGCAGTACCAAAACAGACATAAGGAATTACACTGAATGAGACTCTTATATGAGTTTGGCGTGGGTAATTATTGCTAATTATAGCTAATTTGAATGTGGCACCTGACCGCAATTGAAAATCGCAGATGTTAATCTACACTCAAGTATTACTTAATTAGTGCTCTGGCAGCCGGTACAGGCGGATTTACAGGTCTGCATTATGCAGTGATTTTAACATGCAGATGTATTATGTCTGGCTTTTAGAAAGTTGATTTTGTCCGTTACTGCTGAGTGTCTGCTACAAGCACGTCCGCAACAAGTGATGCATATTGTATTTCAGAGTCCCTCACGGTAAGCCCTTTGATGATGCAACTGACAGGCTGAGCCATGGGGGACTCCTGTGCGACAGCACAGTGGTTAAGAATTATCAAAGCATATACTGTACACACACGTTTGCACTTCTAGGTCTGCTACCAATTGACTGAGGAAAGCGCTTTGCTCAGTGGATCGATTCCAGAGCTAGAAGTGCAAAACATGCACTGTATATCCTTTGATAATTCCTAACCACTGTGCTGTCATATAGGAGTCCCCTGTGGTTCAGCCTGTCAGTCACATCATCAAATGGCTTGCCATGGGGGACTCTGAAATACTAATGGCGGGCAGAGCATCACAGAATCAATCAGATAAATTACAAATAAAAACTCAACATATTTTAAAAAATTGCAACCAGTGCAATTTATCTGATCGGGACCTATAGGTCCTGTGTTTTTATCAGAGGATTGATGACAGTTCCCCTTTAGTGGTCTTGCATCCTCACAACTAGAAATCTGAATTGGAGTTCTGTGGGGTCTATCTTGATCCACTCTTGTTCTCTATATTTACTAATATACTTCCTCTCTACTGTGGAAACTCTAGCCTAATACACTATACCTTTTATTCCGCACTGTACACAGATACCAATAGCATTTTAACTATTAACCAAGGGCTGGGTCATGAATTTAGGTTAACACAAACCTGGCTTAGTAAAAACAGGCTGCTTTTTAACAAGTGAAAAATGAAGGCAATGCTTTTTGACACTACAGTGAGTGTTCTCAAGGGACATCTTGAGACAACAACACTAGAGGGAAACAACCTGGAAGTGGTTAAAAAATGTAAAACATCTAGTTATAATTCTAGATTTATGGGACTGTTTATCCCCCGAGGCATGATTAGCCATTACAAATTATAACCTCTTATCCTTGCTAAAATATGATGCCATACTATTTACAGTACATCACTGTCTGCCAGACAAATGTCAAGTACTCTACAATCAAACTGAATGGTTTACGCTTTCTGCACATAGATGGTACATCACTGCAAACACTAATAAGACTTAAGATGGCTCCCACAAGACCGAGATACCTGACTGGTAACTTTATTTGCAAAATATGAGCTTCAGGCTTCCCGGAAGATTTGAGCAAATTATAAAATTCTAAAAATAAAATGTCCCTAAGATCCTCAGCAAATAACCTTCCCTCCACTCTTTTTCAAAACCCATATCAATCAATGCTCATTTAAATTTCTGGCCCCTATGATCTGGAACTCATTACCTCTATATGGTTCCATGTCATAATGGCGAAAACATCACCACGACTTTCACACCGGCAAGTGCACATCGCCGAAAACAGAACCAGCAGCTGCACAACAGCGGACCTACAATGAGTGAGGGTCTGCAATAATGTATCAGTGCAGTAACATACTACACTTTTTATGTGGGGGATATGTCCCCCCACACACCCCATGCAGGGGGCTTCTCTCCCCAACACCCCACTTTCTAATTAGAATCAAATCTGGGGGGGCTGACACTGGGGTAATGGAGACAGCTTGGGGGGATCACTCCGTTCACCACAAAACCAGGAGATTGGGTACAACTGAAAAAAAACACCAAGTCCAACAACCCAAAACAGAGTAAAACAGTAATATCCCTACCCAGCCCAGATCCTCTCACACTGCAGGCATCCACCCTCGCCACCAGACCAAATGGCTAACCCAGGTCCGCCCTGCAAAACTAAATCCCAAATATTAGTTTCCTTTACCTCCCTTTTCAGGTTGCTATCCTGTTGATTTGCCATTCTTCCCCACTACCCTCACTATATCCATTCCTCACTAGCCTTTCACGTTCACTAACATCATGGGTGCTCAAACTGAGTCACTCAAAAGTGAGTCGCTCAATTTGATTCGCCCACACAATGGTATAACCCTCCACATGCAAGGGAAGCTGAGACAATATGGATGTTCAAATGCAGGCTAAAATGCTACTTTAAGGGTCAATTTAAATGCGAATGCTTTTCCTGAAAAATGCATCATTTACATCCTTGCTCAATTACCATCACTGCTCATACCAGTTGCTTTCTACCCCCTGCTGTATTACTGTATTTGTACATACTTGTTACTTTTTACATTTTTTGCTGTGTTATCATTATTGTGCAAACTTGCTGTTGTCTTATTCCAAGTGTGAGCATATGTTAGTGTTCCTGGATGCCCAAGTAAATGGGTTTGTTCAACGTGGGCCTTACCCAGTTCGACTTAAGTAAATAAATAACTAAATAAATAGCTAAATAAAGAACTAAATAAATAGTGCCATAACCTGGGGATTACAACTTCACAAGTAGAAAGCAGCTGGGCTAGCTGAAGTCTTACAGGCATGGATCCTGTTTCCATACAAATTTGCTTGGAGGACAGGGGCAAGATACAAATCAGAAATATAGGACATATAACAAGTTATATTTCCAAACTTTTTACAGAGGCGTCACAGGCTCTTAAGGCAGCATCAACATCAGTAGATGCAGTGATGGGAAACCAGTCCAAGTTGAGAAGGTCACCAAGCAGGGATAAGAAGTTAAGAGACTGGAACAACCAGTTCTTCATGACTACTGGGGAAGTTTAGCAGGGCGAATCTTACACAGGCAGTGCATCATGTTGTTATCATTGAGCACATCTGGGAGTGTATCAGTTTCCAAAATACAGTGTTAAAAACAGTGGGGCTGAGAAAAGAGAATATAGTGAGGGAGTGGTTGGAGGATCTCGGATTGAGGGATTGAGCAGGGACAGCTCAGTGATGGGCCTGAGTTAGGAAACTGACAAACATACATTTTGTCCACAAAATGAACTGAGGAGTTAACAAAAAGCATTTTGCCCAAAGAATAAAGTTAGCAGTCTGACAAATACACTTTTTCACACAATTAAGTTCTAGCAGAAGTATGACAAAATGTATTTTGTACAGGGAATGAAGTTCGGTATTTAACAAAACATGTTTTGTCCACAGATAGAACAAGGAACTGAAAAAAGCATTTCATCCACAGAATAAAGGAGCTGGTACAACATGCATTTTGTCTAGAATATCTTCCCCAGAACAATCCCACACCCCAGTATCAACACCATAACTGCACCACACCTCAGTATGTGCCCCCAGAAGTACCCGCACCCCAGTATCTGCCCCATAACTACCCCACTCCAGCAGCAGTCTCACATCTACCAAATATTCTACTTATAGCTCACACTACAGTATTTTCTCTGCAACTACACAGAGTTGGTTGGGCTTTAGAAAGTGTGCAGGTGATCATAAAAAAAAACACACTTGCAGGAAAGAGACAGACACTTCAGTAGCTGGACTGAAAATCAGTTACATTTATTGCATAAAAGTACCAATGCGTAGAAAATACAAAAACTCATGCCAGGACTGAAACAAGCCTCAGTGCTTCAAGGTTGCTAGAACCTCTTTTATCAGGGGGCAACTACCCACCACTGTAACTGCACAATTACTGTGCACACCCCAGCAGCTACCTCATTACTGTGCACACCCCAGTATCTACCTCATAACTATCCAACACACCACATTCTAAGCTATAACCACTACCACACTTCAGTGTCTACCTCACAGCTATACAGCACCACACCACAGTATCTGCCCCACCACCACCTCATACCCCAATATTTGCACCACATCTATACCGTGTTCAAATATCTGCTCCTACAACTACCCACACCACAGTATCCTTCCACACAATCACAAGCACCCTAGTATCTGCCCCACAACTACCACATACTATAACAGTATGTCCTTGAACAACCCTCATCCTTACATCTGCCACACAAGTGCTCCACATTTCAAAATCTACCCCTTAACTTGACATCCCAGTACAAAAGTCATAGAAACTGACAACAGAAGAAGGTCTACTGGCCCATCCAATCCATCCAGCTCTACCTCTAGTATTATGCAAATGCCCTAGTGGTCATTCATGTCTCCTCCCCATATCATCCTTCCCTGCTATCCTCACCAGCCCCATATGTGTGTTCCACCCTCACTTGAATCCTTCCACTGGTTAGGTGCAGACCTCCCCCTCTGGCAGCCTGTTCCACTTATCCACCACCCTGCTTACATCTTTCCTGACTCTCCCTCTGCCAGTTTTTTTGATTTCATCCTTGTGAATGCATTTCCACCCATTGTAAAAATTCCCTGATGTTCACTTTGTTTATCCCATGAAGAAATTTTAAAGTTTCAGTCATGCCCCCCCCCTCCAGTCTGTAGTGTATACATGTTGAAGTCCTAGAAGCTGTAAATGTAGGATTTCTCTTAATGCCCTTGAATCATTTTTGTTGCCCACCTCAGCACTACCTCAACCCCATCCTGAACTGAATCAGCCCTATCTCTGTCCATTTTCTGAGTGTAGACTCCAGAACTGCATGCAGTACTCCAAATGCAGCCACACCAGGGATTTGTACAGGGGCAAGGATCATCTCCTTCCTGCTGCAACCTCACTGCCTATGCACTCCAGCATCCTATTTACTTCCCCCAGTGCTCTGTTGCACTGTGCTGCCTGCTTTAAGTCATCTGCTATTAAGACCCCAAGATCCCGCTCCTCTGTCATTTACATGACTGCATAGGAAGAGCTATGCAATGTACTTCTAACAAGAGAAGAGGAAGCAGGGCAGAGGAAGTATGCAACAGAAACTGATGTATATTACCTAGAAACATAGACAATAACAGCAGAAAAAGACCAATGGTCCATACAGTTTGCCTGAGTTCCCTATCTAACCCTGGGATCTACTGTCCATCCAGGGTCCATGCTTCCCCCCTCCTCCACCCATTCTCCTTTTCGATTCTGTCACCCCAAGTGACCACTGTACCCTTCACTCTGTCCCACCATGCTTGAAACCATCAATTGTTTTAGCACCCACCACTTCAGCTGGTAGACTGTTCCACTGCTCCACCACCCTTTCTGTAAAATAAAACTTCCTCATATCCCTACTGAACCTCCCTCCTGTCAGTTTCCACTCATGTCCTCATCACCACAAACTAGCATTCAAGGTTTCAATGGGCCTATGCAAATAGAGCAGTGTTATGCTTGTGCAACTATGATAACTGTCTGGGCATTCACACTCTGTATTCCATGGGGAATTACAACCCTGTAGGGGTACTGAAGGCAAGGAACACTCAAAGAGGGTTCCACCCCTAAAGATGCCATGGGAAGTTTCCCTTGGCTAAAGGTACCTTAGGAAGGAGCCCTCAAAAGAAAATTAAGCAGCAAATGTTGGCTATGAGGTAGAGAAGCAGATTGACAGCAACAGACAGCTTAATTAAACACAAATGAGATGCATAGGTTATCAGGATTGCACTAATTAAATGTATTGCACTGATGACATCAGGGGCTTCCTAAGGAGAGAGGGAATGGGGAGTAGAGCCAACATCCATCTCCATCCAGCAGTGCAAACCTACCTAAGGAAACAAGGGAATACACTATAAACAACTAACTACATATTATGGCTTTTGGCACAGAGGAGAGGAAAAAAATATTTTAAAAGGAGGAAACCTCTGGGGATCCAAGGCCTAGGTTGCCTTTCCTCCAGGATTGCATAGTTTATTTAGTGATGGCTCTGCTGCTACAATTTAGAAACCCAATCAAAGGGGAGAAAACATTTCAATTAGGTGGAAAGCTCTCATGATCCTTCTAACAGGAATGACATGAAGGATTGTGAGAGGCCTCTGCAACAATGGGTACTCTGAAGTGAGATCAGACCCCCAAGGAGAGAAGAGGAGAGTGATGACAGTTGAGGCACTCTGTCATCCTACTGACTAAAACAAACCAGGGGAACCAGAAGTAGTCATAGGAAGAATAGCTTTCAAAGGTGCCATGGTGATGCAATAGCTAAAGGAGTACTCTTGAGCTGTAAGGGCCCCATCCCTCGGCAGCTGAAGTTTTAAGTTCTGCATCATGAGGTGTGCTGTATGACTGCACTCTAAAGCTCTGCCCAGAGTGAGAACATTCACACCATGAGGCCAGACGAGAAGGACCATGCCTTGAGGTTCAAATGCTCAAGATGTGAACTTCATGAGTGCAGAGTGAGACCATTGGCTTTCAGGGCAAGCCCTGAGCCATAAAAGGTAATGGACATGGTTGGCATGCCTCCACTTTATGAATGAGAGCATGAATCAGCTTTGAGTGCTAGATAGGATGAGCCTAGGTAAAGTCAGGGGCTTTAGATTAGATAGCAGATTATTGATGAGGAGGCCGGGCAAAGCCAATGCTATAGATATTGATGAGTAGGCTAGCCTTGAAAGGTTATGAGTGAGCTCTGCAACATGAGAACTACCAAGGTGGGGCCTGGGTGAGGTAGGAGGCTACAGTGCAAGCCAGCATTTGGTGGTTTGATAGCAGTAGCAACCAGTGGAAAACAAGCTAACCAGTTCCATTATGGAAGCCAAATTAATGATGGCCTAGAATGTAGGTGTTTAGGCAGAGGGAAGCTGTGACACCAGTGACTTGAATCAATGAGATTTAGCATAACTGAATCAATGAGGTTTAGCAGATGATTGCTATGGTTTCAGCATGAATAGTGAATTGATATGATTGGCATGAATACCTGAAATGCCACTAAGGCAGAGGTAGGCTAGTCCAGTAAGGAGTGTAAGCAACCAGCTTCTGGGGTTACTAGAATCCCATCAGTGTAGATCAGGCATTGCTTGGACAGTGTGAGAGGGTTTAAAAGCTCTCTGCAAAACCTTACATCACCATCTGCTCAGCTCTGCCAGGCAGGGAATGATGTAATGTTGGTCAGAACTCTTGCAGCAGCATAAGCCACATTGTGCCAGCAACTGTTCTTGAGCAGTCAGTGATTTGAAGTCAGAGTCTGAGTAGAGAGTTCTACAGCAAATGGTGCTCTGCCCAGAGATCACTTGCTTGAGGGAATGACCCTCATATGTTGTTTTCTGCCTTAGTAAAGTAACCAACGGCTGGCTTCCTGGAAAGTGGTGGCTACCAGATCCTGTAAAGCCCCGAGGGGGTGGCAGTTTTTCACAGAAAAAGGAATGGGACTGAAGGTTCAGTGAGTACTTTGGGACAACCCCCAATAGACTGTAGGAGCTATCAGAACTGCCCACAATGTACAGACTGTGTGTGTGCAATTTAAATATATGGATTTTGTATGAGATCTACTGATTTCAAGTGTTCTTTACAAGTGTCCTGAGAAGTACAAAATGTAGAAAGTACAATGTTCAAATTGAGTTAGCTGGTTCCTTGTCAGATACAGGTACTCAGGACTCTGGCACAACGTTTATGCAGTGGGATGTCTCTTGTAGCACCTGTGTGGCTAGGGAATCCTGTTTCCTAAAGTAATGGAAGAGAAAGTCTAGCTCTGGCCAGAGTGAGCGATCCCCCCATTCCAGGGTTCAAGTAGACCTAACTGGTTACCCAAAGGAATAGTTTTAGGTGTTAACTTCAGTCACCTAGTGGTGCTCATAATAGTCCATGATACCCTATACAGGGTTAGACATTCATGGAAAACATTCTTTTAGTAAGTCCATGATACCCTGTATAGGGCTGGATGTTCATGGAAAATGTTCTCTTAGTTAGTCCATGTACCCTGCATAGGGCTGGACATTTGTGGAAAATGTTCTTTTTGTAAGTCCATGATATCCTGCATAGGATTGGACATCTGAGGAAAATGTTCTTGCAGAAGTCAGCACTGCCTGCAAGAGGTCAAAAATGTTTTTGCCTGCTACCAAAAGTGTAATCTGTCTGTACAGTTACAAGCCCTGGGGGCACCATCTTACTCTTGTTAACACTGTGTAAGGAATAAAAGCCATACAGTAATTAACCATACTTCTGGTTGTGGACAATCCATCTTTAAGTGACTTGTGTTATGTTCTTGGTGGCTCCACAGATAGGAGACACACCACAGCCCTGGCATCTCTCTTCCTGACCTGGATTAAATAGAAATGTTGTTTTGTGCTCTGCCCCCGACCTCTCAGATGCCTGAGCCTGGTGTACCAACTTGTGGTTTGTTGCCTTGTCTGAGTAACAAAAAAGGAGGGGGGGGTCCAGGTTACAAAATTGGGGTCTCGTCCTAGGATTTGAAGAAGGAAAAAAGGTTGCTGTGCAGAGGGTATGGCTGTGATTTTCCTGTCTGGTGGTTGTGCTCCATGCCAAAGGAATGTTTTATGGAAGAAAAGTTGTAATTTGCCAAGAAAAATTCCTGCTGTGCAATGTACAGCTTGAGAGTGGACCACAGTATGGGACTTTTGTGAAAAATGTGCTTTTGTGGACTGTTTTAGTGGAACTGAGAAACTGTGCTTCAAAAGTGCTTAAAACGGTTTAAAAGTGGTCAAAATTACAAGCTGCAGGTGATTTTAGGCCAGGAAACATTTGTGTACTGTAGATATAATTTTTCCCCAAGCCAGAGGAGGAAAGTATCGCAGTCACTATAAAGAACTGTATTTTAAATGTGTTGAAATGTCAGAACTCAGTGAAAGCACTGTTTGGGACTGTGAACTCAAGTTGTCAAGAAAAAAAAATGTTGCACTTAGAATCATCTTTTATGGCTCAAGGATCGCCATGGAGAGAGAGAGAGAGAGAGAGAGAGGTTCTCAAGCACATTTGCATGGCGTTGAGTGACTGTTTCTCTCAGCAAGGCCCCACCCCTTGGCTGGACCTCTGTGGACTGTGCAGTGTTCATGAGGGAGAAAGACAGGAGTGTGCGAGGCATCAGACCTAGAGGAAATTGTAACACTGGTGAACTATTGAATTTTGCTCAAAAAGTGCTGGAAACGGTAAAAGTCGGGCTTTTCCTGGTAAAACAGTAAAAGCGATTGTTCTACCACAGTGTGTTTCTGTGTTGATCATTGGGCGGACTACCCAATAATTCAGTGCAAGTGCTGTCGACTGGTTTGCAGGCCACATCCATAAAAGTGTAATAAGCGATTTCAGTAAGTATCCTCAAAACTGTGATGAAAAGCTAAAAAAAGGTTTTGGGCAGTGTTTGTGCAAATAACCAAGTGCTGTATAAGTAACCAAGTTCTGAGCAAGTAAACCAAGCGTTTGTGCAAAGAAACAGAATGCAAGCAAAACAGTGTGAGTATGGCATGTGATGCAGTGGAAAGTGGAGCAGCCATGTTGGAACAGGGTTAAAGGAAAAAAGTAACAGCAATGAAACAAAGTAAAATGCAGGCCACTCAGTAAAGTGGGCAGGCTAAAGGAAAGACTTTTAAAGTGATAAAAGGCTGTGAGAAGTTGTGCACTTTGTAATAGCAATTTTTCTGGATGTTTTGCAGAGCAGTTAAACACAACAAAATGTGGTAAACCCTATCCTTTGCATGTTAAAACATGGGTGGCACAGGAAGTGAAAACATTTGAAGAGGGTTATGGCTGTGTAGGAACTCCCCTCAACATAGTGCACCCTGGATATTCAGTTAGTGTGTGCCATGTGTTTAAAAGTTAAATGTGATGTAATAACTGTTCCTCACTGCCAGGACTGTGGGAAGAATGTTGGCATGAGTATGGCTAATGGCCCTCCAAAAGAGACAGTATAATGTGTCTGGCTTGGGCAGTGTCAGAGGGTTTAAAAGCTCTCTGTAAAACATCACATCACCATCTGTTCAGCTCTGCTGAGCAGGGATGATGTACTGTTGTTCAGAACTCTCACCGCAGCATAAGCCACCATGTGTCAGCAGCTGTTCTTGAGCAGTCAGTAGTTTGAAGTAAGAGTTTGAGTGGAGAGTTCTACAGCAAGTGGTGCTATGACCAGAGATCACTTGCTCAAGGGAAGGACCCTCATTTTTTGTTTTCTGCCTTAGTAAAGTAACCAACGACTGGTTTCCCAAGAAGTGGTGGCTACCAGATCCTGTGAAGCCCCGAGGGATGAAGATTCTTCTCAGAAAAAGGAATGGGACTGAAGGGTCAGTGAGTACTTTGAGGCAACCCCCAAGAGACTGTAAAAGCTATCAGAACTGCCCACAATGTAGAGACTGTGTGTGTACAATTTAAAGATATTGATTTTGTGTGAGATCTGCTGATTTCAAATGTGCTTTACAAGTGCCCCAAGGGGTACAAAATGTAGAAAGTACAATGTTCAAATGGAGTTGGCTGGTGCCTTGTCACATACAGGTACTTGGGACCCTGGCACAACGTTTGTGCAGTAGGATGTCTCTTGTAGTCCATGTGTGGCTAGGGAATCCTGTTTCCTAAAGTAATGGAAGAGAAAGTCTACCTTTGGCCAAAGAGAACTATCCCCTCATTCCAGGGTTCAAGTAGACCTAACTGGTTACGCAGAGAAATGATTTTAGGTGTTAACTTCAGTCACCTAGTGGTGTTTATAATAGTCCATGATACCCTGTACAGGGCTGGACATTTGTGGAAAATGTTCTTTTTGTAAGTCCACGTTAGCCTGCATAGGGCTGGACGTTTGTAGAAAATGTTCTTTTAGTAAGTCCATGATACCCTGCACAGGACTTGAAGTTTATGGAAAATGTTTGTGTAGAAGTCAGTACTTCCTGTAAGAGGTTGGAAATGTTTTTGCCTGTTACCAAAAATGTCACCTGTTTGTACAGTTACAAGCCCTGGGTGCACCACCATCGTCAAATCTTCCTTTTACCATGTAAGGAACATCGCCAGGATTAGGAATCTGGTTTCGTCTGGTGACCTCCCTACCCTGGTCCATGCCTTTGTGTCCTTAGATTATTAGATTATTGCAACTCCCTTTACTTAGGGCTACCTGGGGTAGAAATCTGCCACTTGCAGCTAGTGCAGAATGCGGGGGACCAGCTTTTGACAGGATCTGCTCGATCTTGTCATATTTTGCTGGTCCTGCGCAAACTGGCTGCCTGTACAGTGGCAGATCATCTTTAAAGTCAGCTTGCTGACTTTTAAAGCCTTACACGGACTGGGCCCGGATTACTTGAAGAAGCTCCTAGTCACTTACTGCCCTGGATGATCACTCCACTCGGCAGACGAGGGGTTGCTAGAGATTCCAAGGGTATGCTTAAAAACATCTGGGGAAAGAGCTTTTATGTATGCAGCCCCTACCCTTTGGAATTCTCTACCCCGTTGGCTATGGGAGTGCACAACTGTGGTGGGATTTAAGCAATCTCTAAAAATGTACTTGTGGCACCAGGCCTTCAGCAACTGGTTTTTCTTTTTCTTTTTTGGTGTACTGTTATTTTAATGTTGATGTTACTGATGTTTGCTTTGTTTTAAATTGTAAGGCACCTTGGTTATTGATAAGGTGCCCTATAAATAAATTTTATTATTATTTTATTATTCTTGTCAACACTGTATCAAGAATAAAAGCCAAACAGAAACATCCCAAATTTCTGGTTGTGGACAATGCATCATTGAGTGACTTGTGTGATGTTCTTGGTGGCCCCACAGATAGGAGACACACCATAGCCCTGGTACCTTTATTCTCAACCTGGTTAAAATAGGAATGTTGTTTTGTGCTCTATCACTCCCCAACCTCTGAGATGCCCGAGCCCGATGTTTTCCCTAATGCCAGGGGTGATACCTATTTTCTATCAACTTGTGGTTTGTTGCCTTGTCTGAGTAACAAAAAAGGGGTCTGACTTACAGGAGCATTTGAAATGCAGTAATGGAATGTGATGACTATCGTGAAAGCCATGTAGGCTGCAATGTTAATATATTCATACATGAATAGCTGAAAAACCATGTAGGCAAAAGAGCAGGGCAAAATCATACAGCTTACATAAAAGCATGCTCCTGGTAATTGGAGCCACCGTGTCCCACAGTGACACTGCAGTCCTCACCATGGGAATACTAGGAAAGCCACAACCTGAGCACCTTGAGACCAAACAGTAACTGTAATGTTGGTAGGGTAGGAACCACCAGAAAAGGTGTCTTTATTGGCAATGTCCTAATTAATGACTGAGCCATAGGCAGGGGTGCCCAGAGCCAGGTAGCTTGGGAGGCCATGGCCCCTCTACTTTTAAAGATGAGGGGGTCATGCCCTCTCACCCCCTCACTTTTTTATTGCAGGAATTAAAATAAAAACACTGTTCTGGGGCTGTGCTTCTGGGCATGCTGAGTCTGACAGGGTGACACAGAGTGCAAACAACATGCGACACGGTGTGGTGCAGCGGCCAGCAGCTGGCAGCAGAATAGTCCAGACTCAGTCAGAGTCAGAAGAGTCAGAGCTAACTTGGGGCTTGGCTGGCAGCAAAGACATGCACACCATGAGCAGCACAGGCTGGACTACTGCACTTACACTGTTTGTTGCTGTAGTGTCCTGTCCTGTCCTTGTCTGGTGAGTCTATTCTTCTTATGGCTGGCTGGCTCCACATCCCCCTCCACTCCAGTATGGGTCAGATGGGTCAGGTGCATGCAGGTCACGGTGGGTGTGGGAGTATGGGCATCAGGCGGCAGTACAGCAGGCAGCACAGAGGGACTGGGAGTCACATGGAGAGATGGATTAGAATTTGGACCTGCACACAGGCATAGAGCAGCCAGCTGGGGGGGTCCTCCATGGAGCTGCAAGCTAATCACATGACCATCACTGTCAGGCTGCCTGCACTCACTGACTTGACAGACACGGTCAGGTGGTGCTTGTCTCTGCTAAGCTTTTGGGCTCATCATCACAGGCTCACAGTGCAGCCAGGCCAGAGAGAAAGAGAAGCAGCAGTTTACTCTTTTTGTCAGTGACCAGCAGGGCAGGTCAGAGACTAACAGTTGAGACAGCTCCATCGTGGGCAGTTTTCTTCTTCCTTCTGACTGTTTTTGATTTATTAAGACCTGTCCACCAGCTTATTTTAAAGGCTAAAAAGCAAAGCTCTTGCACAGTAGCACTTGCACAATTTAGGAAGAGAGAACAGAGGAGTCATTTTTGTGTGCGGCTGACAGCCGTGGGCTGTTCTTTCCTTTTTTTTTTCTTTTTTCTGGACTGAAGTTCTTCGGGTGTTGGGTCATGGGTGATGAAAATTGGAGTGAAGGAGAAAAAAGCCAAAGGAAAAAAAGGTTGTTTTTGTGTTGACTAAACACAAAAGAAGTAAAAAACAATAAAATAAACAATCCTTTACTTACTTACTTTTACACACTATTTAAATTCAGACACATTCCCCACACAAGTTCTTCTTCCTTGAAGTTAACTTATCACTTCCAACCAAGTTCGAGACAGTGACAGAGTCTGTCTACTAGGCTGCAGCCTGCAGGCAGGAACTTTTGCAGGGGTGTTTGTCATGGGGCAAAACTTAAAACAAATTATTTGGAGTTTTTTTTTCTTTTTTTTTTGCTGAGTCTGTCTGAGACTCTGAAGTTACTATAAATCTGACTGTTGTAAAAACAGACTAGTAACTTGATCCTTTCTTGTTCTTGGAGGGGGGGGACTCGGTCACTGAATTGATTAGACTTCTCAGGCAGGGCACCCACGGTTAAGTTCATTCAGGGTCCAGGGGATTTTCAGGGGGCAGAAAGCAAACAAAGTTTTGTGTAAGAAAAAAACAACAACTTTGTTTTGCCTTACCCTAACCTCCCAGCCAACCAAGTAAGTTCAAGACAGTTTCCTTCCCATTCCAGCCCATAAAACACAAGGACATTTACAGGGGTGTCAGCGAGGGGGCAAAACTTAAAACAAATTACTCAGTTTTTGCTTTTTTGGACTGTCTATCTGAAGTTACTGTAAATCTATTGTAACAACAGTAACTTACTTGATTATTTCTTGTTCTTGGAAAAAAAACTCAGACACTAAATTGATAAGACTGCTCAGGCAGGGCACTAGGGCAGGCACATAACATCAGTTCATTCAGGGTCCAGGGAATTTCAGGGGACAAAAAGCAAACAAAATTTTGTGCAAGAAAAAAAACAAACCCTTGGCCTGACCCTATCTTCCCAGCCAGCCAAATTCAATTTCCCTTCCCAATCCCAACCCATAAAAACTCAAACCACCAGACAGAGATTGAATAGGCTGCAGTCAGGGACATCATGATATCGTGGGACAAAAAATTAAAAACAAATTATTTGGACTGAGGATTGGGGGCAGCACTGTGGTGCTAAACTGAAGCAAATAAAAAAAAAGAAGAAAACATAAAAGCACACTTTGCACACTGGGCAAGTGGGCATTGGTGTGAAGGGGAGATCCAGTGATACAAAATTGGCTATAGAAGTAAAAAAAAAAAAAATTCACCCTACCCTACCAGCCATGTTCAAGGGCAAGTAGTTCCCTTTCTATCATAGTCCCAATCCCTAAAAGACCCAAGTCATCAGACAGTCACTAACTAGGCTGCAGGCAGGGATGTTATCAGGGGCAAAAATTAAAAAACAAATTATTTTGACCGAACTGGTTATGGAAGCTCTGAACCCTTAAAAAAAACCTGACCAGACAAACATTGACTAGGTTGCTTTAGGCAGGGCAGAGTCAGAGACATTATCAGATTCAGGGGGCAAAACAAACTGAAATGGTTGTGTAAGAAGTAAAAATAAAAAATTAAAAATTTACCCTCCCAACCAAGTTGAAGTTCATGACCCCTTAAAACCACAAACCATCAGACAGACACTGTATAGGCTGCTCTAGACAGTAGGCAAGGACGTTATCAGGGGGCAAAACACAAAAAGAGCAATTATTTGGAATTTTTTTTATGCAAGGGAGTTGGATAGCAAAGCAGCACACAGAGTCAGGGAGGGTGAACTTAGGATCAACAAGTCAGAAGAAGGCAGTCCAGCTGGGATAAACTAGGGATAAGAAAAAAGAAGGAAGGAGTAGTAATGATAAGCCAAGGAGGGCCAGCAGTCAGTGTGGTGCTGCTGAAGTGATTAGCTGAGAAAAAAATAAAGTTAACATAAAACCAAACTTTAACTTTGCCGACTGCGACTGGGCACTGGGCAAGTGGCTATTGGTGGGGAGGAGAGAGCACCTGTCCTGACTGCTGCACTGCTCCTTGCTGTTGTGATGGTTTGCCAGAAGGAATTAAGGATTGGGGGCAGCATATTGTGGTGCTGAATCAAATTAAAGAAAAACAAAACTTAAAAGCAAAGTTTGCAGCAGACTACTAAGCAAGTGGGCATTGGTGAGGAGCACACAGGGACAAAGAAAGTAACAGAGCTCCTGCTCCCTACTGTTTGCCAATATATAAGCAAAAAGAAGGACTTAAAGACTGGGGAAGCGCTGTGGTGCTGAAATGAAATGAATTAAACAAAAAGAAGAAAAGCACACCTTCAGACAGTGCAAGTGGGCATTGGGTTGAAGGGGAGATCAGGTGACAAAAAAACTGGCTATAGTTTCTTCTGGTCCAGCATGGACTTAACTAAGTAGCAATGGATGAACAACAACAAGAACAAGCAGCTGTTGGATCATCACATGAGCGAAAACTGATTCAGGCAAAGTTGAATTTTGGTATATTTACATTAACATTGCCAAGCAAGGTAACTAGTGGGACTGATTCATCCACAACGGTCACAAGGCCTACATCTCCAGACCTAACACCAACGGCAGATATTCAGAAAAGGGTGGAACCAGGAAAGCAAATGCCTAATGCAGATAGTGGAATGGAAATAGAATGTAATGGACCATGCTGTGTCAGCAATGACACGGATATGGTGGCTCAACTGAAAGTCCCTAAGAAAGACACTGCTAGAGCATATGGAAAAGGTGAAAAGGTGTAAGCAAAATATTTCAACCATGAGTGGTACAAAAACAGAGATTGGCTTGTTCTGTGCAAAACTCTAATGAAAGCTTTTAGCGCAGTTTATCGTTTTGTGGTAGCAAAACATCTACTGACATTCTCAATATTTGGAGATGATGCATTCATGAAAGTAGGAATGAATGATTGGAAAAACTGTCCTGCAAATTTCGATTTCCATGAAAATGTGCATTTTCACAGGGAGTGTTTGCTTAAATGCAATGCTGCTTACTTGAAACAAGTACCCGCAGATTCACAATTTTTTCATCAAGAAAGATGGCTGAGCAAGAAGAGAACCAGTGGTGCCTTTTTTACAATTTCTTGTCAGGCAGGATCTTGCTGTTAGAAGTCATACTAGTGAAGAAAATAACTTCCGCAAGCTAGCCGAGCTAGTGTCACAGAATAACCCTGAGTTACAAACCTTTAATGCAAAGTATTCATCATATGATATTCTGAATGAACAGATCAAGGAAATGTATTGAGGGTGCCCCACTTATCTTCTCTCACAGATTAAGGATCAGACAGTATGGCGCAGTGGTTTAAAGCTCTGAGCTGCAAATCTGGAGACCTGGGTTTGAATCCCACAGCCCCCACTTGCATACTGTGTGACCCTGAGCAAGTCACTTAACTTCCTCCTGTTCCCAGGTTGCACCTGCAAACAAGCTTTCAGCTTAGTGTGTCTCACCTGGTAAAATAATTGGTTAAAAAAAAAAAAACAGAGGCAGAAATCTACTCCATTATCATTGATGAAACATGAGATGTACCTGGACATGAGCAGTTATCTTTGTCAATACGGTGGGTGTCACAGGACTATGTCATAGGTAAAGACTTTATAGGAATGTGTGACTGCCCAAAAACTGATGCAGAATCCATTTTCCTCACAATAAAATATATTTTACATTCCGTTTACATTCCCCCCAGGAAACGGTGAATGCAAGGGGAAGGAGTCACAGAAGGAAGGTGGGGCAGTCCAAGGGGCCAAGAGGGGAGATGTATGGGAACGAGTGGAGGGTGGTCTTCCTAAATGTGAGGAGTCTGGGTAATAAAATAGCTGAGCTTCAGGCACTCTTAGCTGAGGGGAGGGAGGACATCACAGCAATAACTGAGACTTGGGCCACCCAACACCAGACTTGGGATCTGGCAGTCCTGGGGTATAGAATTTATAGGAAGGACTGAGGGGTTGGAAAGGGGGGGAGGGGTCACTCTCTATGTGAGAGATGGGATCAAATGCACAAGGGACGAGGGGGAGGAAGGGAGAGCTGAGGCACTATGGATGCAACTTCTGGATGCCAGGAGTAGAATGTTGATGTTAGGGTGGTGTACAGACCTCCTGCCCAGTCTGAGGAGCTGGACAAAGAGTTAACAGAGCAGATTAGAAGGTTATGTAGAAAAGGGAGTGTGGTCATTGTGGTGGACTTCAATCTGCAGGGGTTGGACTGGAACACCCCTGCCACCTCCAGTGCCAGGGAGCAGATACTCCTGGATGCATTCCAGGAGGGTATCCTGACAGAGCTGGTCAGCGAGCCAACTCAGCAAGGTAACATGCTGTACCTGCTACTAGCGAATGGGGAGGCCGTCAGGGAAATAAGGGTGAAAGGCCTGCTAGTGGGAAGTGACCACCAAACAGTGTGGTTCACACTCAGTTTGAGTAGGGAGATTGGGGGCTCGGTAACAAGAGTGGTGGACTTCAGAAGGGTGGACTTTGGGAAGATGCAAGAAATACTGCAGGGATGTTAGTGGGGGTCAGGTCAGAGATGGATGCACAATAAAAGTGGGATATTATTAAACTTGGGATAGCAGAGGCTACAGGGGCTTGCAACAGGACTCAAAGCAAGAAGAACAGGACCAAGAAGCCAAACTGCCTGAACAGCAAAGTGATGGACAGGGTGAGGGCACAGAACACTGCATTCCAAAGATTCAGGAGGACAGGGAGGGATAGGACAGGGAGGCATATGAGAGTTGGTCCAAGGGGGTTACCAAGTGGGTGAGGGAAGTCAAAGCCTCAAGAGCGCTAAGTTTAGCTCAGGGCATTAAGGGAGGGGAAAAAATACTTTTTTAGGTATGTCAGGGAAAAAAGAAAGTGCAGGGACAGCAAAGTGAGGTTATGGAGGGTGGAAAAGAGAGAAGAACAATCGGAAGCTCTAAATGAATGCTTTTGTTCCATGTTCACGCAGGAGAAGGAGGTCCACTACCTCCATGGACAGGGAAGGTGGGGTTGGGGAGGGGATGGACAGGTGGAGGACAATAGAGTGTTAGAGGGCCTGAGAGCACTAAGGGTGGACAAGGCACAAGTTCCTGATGGTATTCACCCCAGGGTACTGAGGGAGATGGCGGAGGTGTTGGCCAAACCACTGGCAGACCTTTCAGCACCTCCCTGGACACAGGGTATTTGCCCCAGGACTGGAGGGTCACCCGTATGGTGCCCATTCACAAGAGTGGCCCACGGGACAAACCCGGGAACTACCAACCTGTTGGTCTCACTTCCATAGTGGGTAAACATATGGAGGTGATACTGAAAGAGAGACTGGTGGCATTTCTGGAGGAAAATGAACTACAGGATAGGAGGCAGCATGGGTTCATCTCAGGGAGGTCTTGTCAGACCAGTCTGGTAGAATATTATGACTGGGTTATAAGACAGCTGGATAAGGGTCATGCTGTGGATGTCCTATACTTGGACGTCAGCAAGGCCTTCGATTCAGTGCCTCACCGGTGGCTAGGGGGAAATTGACATCCATTGGTGTGGGAAAAACTAGCAAACTGGACAGTAAACTGGTTAAGGGGAGACAACAATGGGTTGTGGTGGTGGGGGAACTCTCAGTACCTAGGACAGTGATAAGTGGAGTTCCGCAAGGCTCTATGCTGGGTCCAGGGCTGTTTGGGATATTTATTTTGGATATCTCACATGGAATTGGGAGTAGAATTAGTCTGTTTGTGGGCGATACTAAGATGGGGATGGTAGTCAATGAAGTGAACAGGTGGAGACAGCTACAATGGGACCTAAACAAACTGGAGGAGTGGTCGGAGATGTGGCAGCTAAGCTTCAATATGAAGAAATGCAAGGTTATGCACTTCGGGGCAAAGAACCCGAATAGATACTATTGGTTGGGTGGGGTGAGGCTGGAGGACACTGAGGAAGAGAAATACCTTGGGGTGTTGATAAATGGAAGCATGAACAACTCTACTCAATGCAGGAAAGCAACAGCTAAGGCTACAAGATGCTGGGGTGTGTTGCAAGGGGATTCACGTCCAGACAGAGGGAAGTGATCCTGCCCCTCTACAGGTCATTGGTCAGACCGCATTTGGAGTACTGTGTGCAGTACTGGCAGCCATATCTGACAAGGGACATTAGAATGCTGGACGGGGTGCAGTGGAGGGTGACAAAAATGTTATGGGGGATGGAGGGCAAAGCCTATGAGGAAAGGCTATGTGAGCTGAATATATATACCCTGGAAGAAAGGAGGGATAGGCGGATATGACTGATACATTCAAATATTTGAAGGGGATAAACAAAGGCGGTACAGATGGGTTGTTTAATCTGAGGAAAGGTAGGGACACAAGGGGGCATGGGCTAAGATTAGAGGGTGGTAGATTTAGGAGAGAGATGAGGAGACATTACTTCATGGAGAGGGTGGTGTTGAAGTGGAACACCCTGTCAGAGGAAGTGGTATCATGTAAGATGGTGGGAAGCTTTAAAAGGGCATGGAACAGGGAATGAAGGAGGGCCTGGGTGGACAGGGCTGAGAAACATCCTGAAGGTAGGGAAGGGAGTTGGGCAGCTGCCATCTAGGGGTGCTAGCTGCAAACTCGAGCAGAGTTGGATAGAACATGAGATCTGTTTCTGCTGGCAAATTTGCACGTTCCTATGTTTGTATGTTGCAAATTAGATCTAGATTGCATGAGAGGACAAACTTACGATGGTGCATCAGTCCTTCAGGATCATATGTCAGGCGTAGCTAAATGAATCAAATATGTTAATCCAAAGGCTGTTTCAGTTCATTGTATGAACTACAGTTTGCATTTTATTCCACAAGGAGCTGGTACCAAGTATGCCATGATTCTAAGTGCTTTGCGCTTACTACAGGAACTTCATGTAATTGTTCATTCATCACCAAAATGACTGGCCATGTTTGAGACTATCCGAGACTCCTATTCCTCATCCTCCCCATTAGGAGTTTTACATTTGCTGAAGCCCATCTGTTCCACTCGCTGGACAGCAAGAACTCAGGTGACTGAATCAGTACTATTCAATTATGAAGTCATTTATGACACTTTAGAGAAAATAATTGCTGCTTGTGGTAACACAGAAGCAGAGACAAAAAAGTACCTGGACTTTAAGCTCTGATTTTTTTTTTTTTTGTCTGAAGGTGTCATTAAAGATTTTCTTAGCAGCTGAGGAAGTGGTCAGGGTGCTGCAGCCTAAGGATATTACATCAGAAGCTGTTACTTCTCTGTCGAAATGCTGCGGACTCATCTGATGAAAATGAGAGACTCAGATGATTTCCACACAGTCTTTGAAGATGCACAGTAAACCATTGATGATGGACTAATAGAGGACCATGCAATGCATCAGAGCTGAAAGAGATGAACAGCACCACGTCGTTGTGATGTCAGTGCACAGCCTCATCACTGAACTCCTAAAGAGTACTTTAGAAGCTAGATTTTTGAGCTGATTGACTTGGTCACAGTTGAACTAAACCGCAGGTTTGAGCAGCCCACTTTGTTACGTCTCATGAGCAACTAAAAAGTGCTCATCAATGGTCAAGCTTGTGATCAAATACAGCAACAGATATTTAATATATACTCTGGTGACATTGTATTTGACAGACTTTTAGTACAGCTAAACATGCTCTCTGATCTCTTGAAAACTTACAATATATCATATCCTATGGCATGCATCAAAAAGGTGACAAAATTGGTACCATTGTAGAAATCTTGGCAGAAAGACCAGAAATGCACTATCTTTTTTTCACAAGTTGGCAAACTTTTACGAATCTACCTTACTATCCCGATGTCTAATACTATGGCTAAACGCAGCTTTCCGTGCCTTCGATAGGTGAAAACATACCTAAGATCATCTATGACTGAACAGCATCTAAATCACCTCCTCTTCCTCCATATTCACAAACATCTGACTGATTCTATGGCTCTTAAAAATGTTTTACGTAACTTTTGTGTTGCCAGTGACACACGCCGTAACCTTTTTTGGAAAGATCTGAAACGTTAAGTTGTACATAAGACTTTATGTTGTTGCTTCTCTCTGTCAACCAGTTGTGTCTGTGTCTGAACAGCATTTATTATTCCTCAGAACTGTTGCTACACGCCCATGGGGATAGCTGTGGGGGACCACCCAACTTCCCCACCCCAGACCCTTGGCACCCCCGCTTTTAAAAGCTCCTCTGGCCTTAGGATAGCAAGCTGCCAGAGTAATGCGAACAAGGGAAGCAAATTAATGACCGAAAGGTTCAAAATACTTAAATTCAGAACCATGCTGCTAAAATGCCTGCAGCTGTAAGCTGAGACCAGGCAGCCAATGTAATAGCTGAAAGTTTCAGTATAGCAATGCAGCAGTTGCCTGAGTGCATTAAGAGCAGAGCTGTAGAAAACACATAGCTCAACAGAGAGTGGCAGCTAACTGAGTAGTATGAGCCTGGAGCAGGTGCAGACAATAAGAATGGAAACATAGGAAACAGCAGTGTGAACTAAAGCATAGATAACAATTGCAGGAAAACTGAAGATTGCTAGGTAGGGGAAGCATACAGATTACAATGCAGGGAATTGAGGGTTTACAAAATCTGGGCATTAAATGGGAGACAGAGTACAGGCGCAGGAGTAACACAATACAAACAAAGGGCAACAGGATGCTAGGAAAACCAGGAAGCTACCCCCAAAAAAGGAAATGCAAAAGGAAAAACAAACACAGAATGGGAAAACAGGCACACAAAGAAGCACACAGCAGCCAGAGGCAAAATAAATACTAACCAATGCAGGAGAAACACACAAACAGAATCCAGCATAAACCAAGCAGAGCTCAAAGCACAAGCAACATGGTGGGGGGGGGGGGCGGCAAAGCCCCAAGGTAGAAGACAGACCGATAAAGCCTCCAGCCAGCAAAAAAAAAAGTGCTACAGAAGGAGGCTGGGAGGAACTCCTTATATAGCTCAGGAAAGGGGTGTGGCTGGTTGCTTACCCTACAGGCACAGACTTTCAAAAATAGTTCCTCACAGTTCACCTTAATTCTTTTAGTAACTTGCAGGTCTCTATCACATCTCCCCTCTCCCTTTTGGTCTCCAGCATGCACAGGTTCAGTGCCTTGAGGCACTCCTTGTAAGACCTACCCTGTTTAGCCCTGATTCATTTTGTTACCCTGTGCTACACTGTCTACAACCTGTCTGTATCCTTCCTAAGGAGAGAGCTCCAGACCTGGGCACAGTACTCCAGGTGTAGTCTCAATAATGATCTATAATGGGGTAGTATCTCTTTCCTCCTCCTATCAGTACCCCCCTCCCTATACACACCAGTATCCTATTTGCCTTACCATAGGCCTTGTTGTGCTGGCTTGATTGCTTGAGAGTGTCACTGATAACTCCTTGATCAAGTTCCTCAGACGTAGTGCTAATTCTCACCCTACCCATCCAGTACTCTGTCATGGGGTTCTTATTGTCTAGGTGCATCATTTTCCAGTTTTTGGTGTTGAATTTCAACTGCCAAGCCTGCACAACCCCTCTAGCTTTTGTAAATCACTCTGCATTTCTCTAATTCCCTAGTTGCTATCCACCCTCTCATAGAAATTAGTGTCATCTGCAAAAAGACACAGACTGCCCCAGATACCTTCTCCAATGTGTCTGATGAACATACTGAAGAGGACTGGGCTCAGGACAGATCCCTGTGGCACCCAGCGCATGACTTCACTCTCTTCTGATTTGACCCCATTGAGTGAAACTCTCTGCTGCCTACCCTTTAGCCAGCTTCCTACCCAGTTAACCATGTCCTTAGCTGTACCCAGATCCTCCATCTTCTTTAGCAAGTATCTGTGGGGCAACAAGTCAAAAGCCTTGCTGAAGTCAAAATACAGGAAATCTATGGGATGGCCCTTATCCACTTCCCTCATCACCCAATCAAAGAAACTATTACATTTGTCTGAAAGGACCTCCTTGCCAGGAGCCCATGCCGTTTACTATACTGCAGATCATTGCTGTCCAGGTAGTATATGAAGTCTTCTTACCAAATGGAGTTATGATCATTACTCCCTAGTGACTCCGCTACTCTCACCACTCTAACTGGCTCTGATTTGGTAAGCACCAAATCTAGAGTGGTAGTCTGCCTGGTGGGTTCCTTAGCTAGCTTTACCAGGAGATGATCCTGGAGAGCATCCAGCAAGGCTTGACGTCTGGTGCTCCTGACCACTGGAACATCCAATTTATGACTGGCAGGTTCAGATCACCCACTGCCACTACTTCCCCCTTTGCTACTCCCCTTCAAGTTCTTCCCCAAGCTCTTTGTCCCTTTCTTTCCCTTGCCCTGGAGGTTTATAGTGCACCTTCAAGTGTAGTTTCTTGCCTGAGGCTGCCATGAGTTTCACCTACAGCAATTCTGACTCCCTATTATTACCTCTGATGCACCCATCATCCACCACCTCAGTGCCATCCCTGACATACAGGGCTACTTCTCCCCCCCTCTCTACCTTTTCCTCTATCCTTCCTAAACAATGAGTACCTATGAACCATCATGTCTCAGTCATTATTTTCTATAGCCAATGTTTCTGTGATGGACACAAGGTCTACCTCAGTGTCTGCAGCTTGCTGACTTTGTTACCCTGGTTCCTGGCATTAAGGTATACTGCCTTCCTTCTGACCACTAGCCTCACTTTGCTATTCCCTTGTCTGAGATCTTTGTGTTTCCCATGTTCTCTTAGCCTCTTATTTTTCTTGGTGTTTGTACACTTTGCGTTCCCTTCTCTAATGTCCCCTCACCTGATCCAGATTGTACCTCATCCCTCTTTATACCCATTGAGCTGTTACTAACCCCCTGATGGAGGGGGGAGTACTAACTAGGATCTGCTTCTTCTCTCCTGTTGCCATGGCTCCCCAAGCCCCAGTCTCTCCCACAGTCAGACTAAACATGCAGTATGGATGTCAAACTTCTGCCCAGCATGCAAGGCCCTTCTCTTGTCAGGTGGAATCCATCATCCTTGATGAGCCCCCTGTCCCAGAAGTCCCCCTAGTCCCCCACAAAGTACTGACCCTTCTTCTAACACCATTATTTATGCAACCCATTAAACTCCTTTGTTTCATCCCTTTTAATTCTATCCATCAACAGCCCTCCCTACTCCATATAGGGAGGACCTCTGAAAAGGCCTGGGAGGCCAGGTGTGCTGCCAATCTGTCCCCCAGTTTTCAAAACTTCCCCTTCACTACCTCCACTGACTGGTTCATCAGATCATTGGTACCGAGCTTACCAGCTCTCTTCAGTCCTTCTCTGCCACCCTCCCTGTTCTGTTTATATCCTGAATGACTGATGCAGCTGGAAGGCACCTGAACATCCCCTTCCCTTACAATCCCCTCCCACCACCTTCTCCCAAACCCCAAATCACTGAGCCCCCAACCACCAGGACTATCCTGGCAGACTTGCTTCTGCTGGTCCCCTTGGGTGCCATCATGCTAACCTGCCCCGCACCACTGACTGACTTAGAGACCTCCCAATGGAGTCAAGTACCTGAGCCTCCTCTAGGGGAGCAAAATGATTTGCTGTGTTGGGCTGGACAACCTCTCTGTGGCTAACCCTGTCTCCCATCTCCATCTCCTCCTACCACTCTCCACCCTCCAGGCCAGTGGGCCTCTGGGGAAGTGGAGTGTACTGGACTGGTCACCAGTTGAGTTGGTGACACAACTGAGATATTTCTACCCTTGCTGCCACCAGCTGAGCATGAAGTTCCACTATGGTCCTGCAGATGAGGCAGTGCCCCCTCCTCCAGGGCATATCCCTGCTAAAGAGTGCCCCACAGCTGTCTCCCCCCCCGTAGCTCATACAAATATCTTAAGCAGCAACTTTAGTAGTGAAACAGATGTCTAATTGAACATGTAGTGCTCACCCAGATAGGGTACAGAAATAGATTCAACTTTAGCACAAACTTGTAAATTAAAGTGGAAGTATCAGCAACAGCAGTAAATGCCACTACAAAACAGACTATTAATTTAACTATTAGTGCTCACCCAGCTAGGGTGAAGCCAGTAAGCATCAACTTTAGCACAGATTTTTAAACTGAACAGGCAGCAGTAGTAGCAATAGGCAACACTTTAGCACAAACAGGCTACTAAATTGATTTGTAGTGCTCACCTAGATAGTGTTGCTGAGATTTTGCTAAATAGATTCAAACAAATAAGATACTTTATATTTTTGTGTACAGCTTTACCAGTGCTGACACATTCAGAGTTCCTGGCTGTTTAGCTGCCTCTTCTGGCTGACTCCCTGGCAGATCCTGAATTATGCCCTTTGCACTCAGTGTTTAGTGCAGAGGACTGCAGTGTGGAGGGCCACTAGCTGAGAGTGGCTTAAAATGGATCTGGGGCAAACCACATTCTGCTGTCACAGGTCACAGGTCCCTTCCATTTAGCTGTCTTAGCTAGCTGCTAAGTGAAAGGAGGGAAGGGAGCTTGAGCTGGATCTATACCTCTACACTCCCTAATATTCTGCTTCTAAAAGGATTATCCTCTGCTTCCACTGTGGAATCTGATCACCTCACTGGTATGCACAAGATCCCTGCTCTTATGTGTCTGTCTGTCTGTGTCCCTTCCCCTTCTTCCTACTAGATTTACTTTGGTGTGGCACTTTTTGCTTGTTTTCTGTGCCATCTCTACTGCTGAAAGAATGCTGCTGACTACACAAAATTCTTAAAATAGTTGGGGCAAGTGTCAGTGACTGAAGAACAGCTTCATCATCAACTAATGTAGATCTGACATAGTGGACACCATTTTTTACCTCCACAGTATGCATTGTTTTTGAGACTTGCTTATGAGAGCTAAGCTCCCTTCAACATGTCAGTAGCCACTGACCTGATGAAGGAAGTTTAAAGCAGTAGTGCTTGATAACGGTGAAAATTTTGACCTATACTTTTTTATTCTATTTTAGATTGCCTCTTATCTCCAGACTTGTGTGACACCTTCCCCCCATTTTGACTGTGCTTTACCACTTTAACAGCTGAAATAATAAAAGGAGTGTTCTGTTTAACATGGCTTGGACCAGGTTTTCATTGGTATTCTGTGTTGTTTTTAACACCCCTTGTTTAACATCACTTTACATGTGACTAAAATGAAGTAGCATGCAGCAGACATGGTTTTCTGACATTATGGGACAACACGTGCACAAGAACAGCTGAAAATACTGAGGAAAACCTTGTCCAAGACATACTAAAAGGAGCACTCCTTTTATTATTTCAAATGCTGAATAAAGTGCCAAAGCAAATTCAAGACTGGAACAGAAGGATGTCATACAAGTCAGAAGATACAGGGCAATCTAAAGCAGAAGAAAAAAGTATAGTTCAAAATTTTCACCAACATGCACTGCTGCTTTAACTCTCTTGAAAGCTAGTCTCAAAAACAATTTTGTTGGTCTAATAAAACATATCAACTGAAACATATTAGTATTTTTCCTCTACATCATAGACTGGACTAATACAACTACCACAGTCCTTCATCAGAAAAGACCAAATGGTTTTGCTCTGTTCCCATTAAGACACTAATACAGAAGTCACACTTCCACTTGGATCCACACTGTTATGCACATCTTCTGCAAAAATCAGTGGTTGGGGTGAAGGAAAAGAAAGGATAAAAAGTGAGTATGGTAGTTTTGTTGGGAAAATGCACTTTAGCATCTCCTTCTCAAAGAAGCAGAGCAAAGCACTGTAATTCCTGATATCTCATGAACTTTGTTTTACAGTCGCAGCTTCTGCATCTTGCCTGGGGTAATAGTGAGATAATGGCTTTGGTGGGATTTGAATTTGAACTTGCTAGTTCCCAAGTCTTTGATCTAACCACAAGATATAAATACCATCCCTTTGTCACATTTTTTTTAAACTGCTTAGTGTAACTTAAATCAGACAATGGTGGAAGTGGGGGGAACCCAGGGACCTTAGTTCTGGGAGTGAAATTAAAAAAATCTTACTCAGTTTCATGAGTAAACTGAGAAAATATTGATTCTATGTAAAATGTACACCACAAAAGCATAAAACTGACAAAATAAAGTATTGAAAGGGAACATATAATAAAAAAGTTCCCCAGATCCATGTCAGATCTGTTCGATACTAGATTAAAGGCAATAGGTTCTCTTAGAGAATTATTTCCATTTCCAACACTGAAAGCAGACTTCTTGTTAGAGGTCCACTGAGTGGTAGCACATCAATTCAGCATGTTAATTACAGCAAATAATATTCAGCAACTACAATTCAGTGACTGAAATGTTAGCGAGTGAGGAATATTAGCGATGATAGCTTATAGTGACAAGGTGTAATATAACCTACCTCTGAGGTCCATGTGAGCCTCAGAGGATGTTAATTTAGAAATAGTGGGAGGTTCGGGGGCTTAGCCCCCAGAGGGTGTGGGGCTGCAGGGGGGCACAGCCCCCCTGCATAACTGTAATTAATTGGTTAGAGGTGTGGGGTGGGTATTTAAAGGTGCAGTCCCTGGTGGGTTGTGATCGAGGATGTCAGTGGGAATCTTACGTAGTCAGCATGGTATGCCTCTGCTTGTGTATGGGGGCTATGTTAATCGGCGGGATATGGCTCTTACTCAGAAGGTGTACTGGCATTGTGTGGATGGCCATCACTATGGATGTAGAGCATGGATACATACAGTTGCAGATCGGGTAGTGGCTATGACAAGGGACCATAACCATGTACCGAATGCTGCAGAGTTGGGTGCTAGAAGAGTTATGTGTGGTATTAGGGAGAGAGCACGGAACGGCTATGCCAGATTGTTTGCGAGTATGGGGTGCATTCCTGGTACGATTTTCTCCGTGGTTTGACTTACAATTTCCAGCTCAACATGTAGCTGAATATGTATGTGCTGATATTGACGTTCGCCGTATTTACCGTCACTATAAAAAAGTTGCTGAAATTGTAATCGCTGTTGTCTTTTTGCCGAATTGACATGGAACCCCACCGTGCATGGCCAAACCCAGAAAAGGTGAACTTTAGCTTTCTAACCCTTCCGAGGGAAAAAGTCAGAGGGGCACTGACCAGGAGCACACCTGTAATGCAATACTACAGATTATGTAGGAAAATGTAACACTGCATACCAGCTGCCTGACCCTCCCCACAACTTCAAGTAGTTCCCAGATGGTAGCTCAACTCATGCCCCATAAATGTTTTTCCTTGTTGTCCCATAAATGTGGGATTTTCACATCACAATAATATAACAAGTAAATTACAATTAAACCACACATTAGTCTATATCCCTTATCTGGCTAGTGCATTAGCAGCTGTTTGGCTCTAACCAGCTCTTGTTCCAACACAGCTCCCATTTTGGATTCCATGTTTGGATTCCTCATCCCTTTGTGCATAACTTTGCTATATTTTTCACTGAACTGTAGCTGTTACTGTCCACACTAAAGCAGATGTTTGTGTCATCTGGAAATAGGCAAATCTTTCCTTGAATCCCTTCCCCAATGTCACAAATAAAGATGTTGAAAATTACTAAGCCTGCAGTAAGACTGATCACTAAGGAACCCCACTGGTGACTTACCTTACCTCCCCAAATGTCCCATTTAAAACTACTCTGTGTGTTCTCCCACCCAGCCAGTTGCAGACCCATACTGTAATGTTGTCCCCCACCCTCAAGTCCTCTAGTTCAACAATTCTCCCACGTGGGACAGAGTCGAAGGCTTTGTACACCCACTGCCTGTTCTTTGTCTGCCACCTTTGTGACACAAAAAGGTCAATCAGAGTTATCAACATGATTTCCCCAAGAACAAATACTGCTGTTTCCCTGGAATTCATTGGAATCTAGAATGCCACCATCTACACTGGCCTCAAGTTATTTGCTTACTATAGATGTCAGACTGACTGGTCCAAAGTTCCCCACTTCATCCCTTCTCCCATTCTTGTACTGAAGTACCACATCAGTTGCCTTCCAGTCAATTGACACCACTCCAGTTCCTAGCTGAAAAAGTTTTCCAGTAGTGCTTCCATCTCTCTCACATTTCTTGCAGCCATGTAGTGTGCAACTCATCTGGGGCAATTGATTAGTTAATCTTTAGAGCACTTAGACAACTCTGCACCCTCTCCTCTGTGATCAGTTCCATTTTTATATTTGCCCTCCCCCATGTCTTTTGGCCTTGAGACCACATTCAGGTAGAAGCCCCTTGTCCTCTACCATGAATATAATCAGAAATGATAATTTAATATTTCTGCTTTACCCTTTTCCTGTTCCACCCACCCATTCCCTTCTTCAGTCTAATTATCTTCCCATGGATTTGCAGTTCTTCCAAATGAAGTGTAAGGATGCCTTATCCACTTTATTCATCACCTTCTCTGTCATCACCTCTACTTATTTTGGCAGTTAACCTTTGTAGTGAGAAATGTCTAACGCACATGCAACTCATAATGACTCATGAAGGAGGAGGAGGCACAATGGCATTCTACTAAATGCCATGAAGACACCACACTGAAGAGCCTCCCACTAAGCCCTGAACTCCCACCAAAGAAGAATGCAGTGCTCACTTGCTGAATGGGAAAGAAATGTTAGGATAGTTAATCTGTGGTTGCTTTCCTCAGTGTCTGTGTTTTTGGTGCCTTGAGAGAGTTGTAAGTAGTGCTTTGGCTGATTTAAAAGTGAATTCTCCTGCTGGTGTGGAAAGAAATGCTGAGCTAACGGGGTTCAAGGAAAATGCTAAAAAGAGGCTTTCAAAGTGATGTCAATGATCTACCAAAGAAAAATAAATAAGGCTTACCGAGCATTTGGCATGATGTCTCAGCTGGAAAACAAAGCAAACTGACCAGGAAGTAGGAGTAAAAATTCTAAGAAAGCTCAGTCGGCCCAGTCAGCAGCCATGCTAACAAGAAAGGATCAAAATCAAGTGAAAAATGCACCCTGTGAGAAAACAGATGCTGGAGCAGAACAAGGAGACACTGGCCAGCAAGAAGGCAATACTACTGGAATGTTCCACTTATTCATTATGAATGAGAGACAGACTACTAAAAGTAAAAAATCTATGGTGATAGAAACAGCCAATGAGAAATTAGAAGAAACAAATACTTTGAGGGGCCAGTTGATGGCTTTGGGCAAAGTTGCTGGGATGTCCTCTTTTCAAAGTCCAAACAGAGAGATATTGTAGACGGCGAAGATAACAACAGAGTCAAAAAGAAAACATTAACAGCTGAGGTGTATTGGCAAGAGAAGGTACCTCTGGCAAATGATTTAGAGTTTTTAACACTAAATGCAGACATTACAAGTTTGCCAAAAGGAACAAATGTAGAAATGTTAAATACAGGGTTGCAAAACGATGTTACAGTAGCTATCCCTGAGGCCCAGTCAGGTCAAAAAGCACAAGAGACATTAATAGATCTGGAAGATTTAAATGAGGCGAGTGAAAGTGCCAAGAAAAAGGTATTAGTAGAATGAAATACCAATAGCTCCAATACTCCCAATGAGGAAAATGGAGATATTTGGCCCTTTACCAAATAAAAACATCCAAGATTTAAATGGTACCAACAAGGACACACATAAAACCGACAACAATTTTAAAGGAGAAATATGTTCAGACACCACATCTTTGGACGAAGAATGAGAGGCTAAGACATTGAGTGAAGAAGAGGACCCCCAATGGGCAAAAAAATTATTCTCCCAAATGACTAAAATGGTAGACAAAATAGAACAAATGATATCTCAGCAAAATAAACTAGAATCATATTTTAACTTGACACAGGAAGCATTAAAAGAAAACAAGGACTTAAAAAAAGAAATGCAGGAAATTAAAACCATGCTAAATAAATTTTCTGAGGATAATCTAAGGTTGTCCAAACAATTTTCTGATTCAGAAAAATCAAATTGAGAACTAAAAGAAAAAATACTGGACTTTGAAACAAGAGCAAGAAGAAAAAAACATAAGAACTTTGGGTGTACCAGAGGCATGGGACAGTTCAAAAAGCATGATGGAAACATTTAAAATGGTTGCTACCACTTATTTAGACACTGAGCCTGATAAGATAACCTTTAACATAGACAGAATATATAGAAGTTTGAGGTCAAAACCAGCTGATACAGAACCCCCCAGGCCCATTATACTGAAGTGTGTGATGTCAATAGACAAAGAAAAGCTAATGTCAGCAGTCTACAAGAAGAGTTTTTAACAAAGTAACAAACATTGCAATTTACAATGATCTTCCAGTGGAGTAAGTACATGCATGGAAGAAATCTGACTTTATTTGGAACAAACTTTAGTGTAAAGGGGTCAGGACAACTATAATCATGTCAGCAAAAATGAAAGTGGTTATTGATGGTCAACATCTGATTTATAATACTGTTGAAGCACTTGAAGATCATAAATTAATTAAAATTCCCAATCTTTTTAATTACTATATTAGGTCATGTTAACAAAGCAGTTGTGGTAGACCGAAGAAGAAGAAAAAAAGGGGACGAGGGGCAAATCATATTAAAATATATAAATATTCGAAATAGATTATGTGGAAATAAAAGTTTATTCTTGGTGAATTACTTAAGCTTAACTAGAAGTATTATAGGATGGAAGGTGGGAGGGAGATAAGGGAAGATAAAGCAATGATTACACAAGTAAAGGGTGTGCTCTATGCAACTTTTTTGTATATACTGTTGACACATGTAAGGGTTGTTTTCCAATATTTCTTTCAGAAAGGGTTACTTACGGTTAAAGTTAAAAGTTAAAAGTGCTGAGAAAAATAAAGAAAAAATGCTGGATATGATTATAAATGTTCCATGTTGGGGTGAGTTAACCACTATAGAAAATGAGTATGTTTACTTTATTTTTTACATAGTTTATTGGGAACCAACCTTTAAGGAAATTTTTTAAGTTTATTCTACTATAAGCTTTATAAAAACTAAGTAAAAGAGGATTAATTTAAATAATGTAAAAATTGTATCATTGAACATAAATGGATTAAATTCCCCCAATAAAAAGGGCTAACATGCTGACGTATGTTAAAAAAAACAAAAGTAAATATAATCTGTTTACAGGAGACACATTTAGATAAGGTGGACACAAATAAATTAAAGAATAAAATGGGTGAGTGATGTAATAGGAAGACCAGGGACTAAGAAAAGTAGAGGAGTTGCTATATTAATGAGGAAGAACATGCATTGTGAATTCTTGAACATATTCACTGACATAGAGCAGGGTTTTAAATAATTGATTAGCAGTTTTTTTCTTGGGACAATGCTAACTGTACAGAATGTATTTATATAGGTTTTCTAGAAGTGTTATGTTTGTTAAACACAGTGAAGCAAGTGCTATGCATTTTCACAATGTTTTAGTACCTTTATGAGCAAAACACTAATCAATTTTTGGAGTTAAATAAATCCCTGTATAGAATAGTATTAGCTAAACTAAAAATTTACAATCAAGATATAATAATTGGTTCATGTTATGCCCCATTTGACCATTATGCTAATTTTTTAAGTAAGATAGGGGAAGAGCTTCAAAAACTACAAAGTACAAATATATAGTAATACTTGCAGGTGATTTCAATGCTCTTTCAATACCATTAATGGACAAATCTGCACTCCCTACTAGATGTAATAACAATATAGCTAAGATATTAAATGATCTTTTTGGAATCAGAAGTTCTTACTGATTCATGGAGGCAACAAAATCCCATTGGAAGAGCATGTACTTATTTTGATACAAAATTAAAAATATTCACAAGAATTTACTACAACTTTCTGTCAAATAATTTAGTTAAGTACAAAACCAACACTGATATTGACTCTATATTTATATCAGATCATACTTTGACAACAGTAGAATTTGTCCTGGAAAACCAAGATAGGAGACTAAATAGAATATGGTCTTTTGATAATGAACTTCTGAACGATGAGTTTTTTTAATAATAAAATTAGAGATGTCATACAAGACTTTTGGCAACATAAAAATAATTATTCTATGTCCATCTTAGTACAATGGGATGCCATAAGAAGCCATAATAATTCTTATCAAATAGGACAAAGAAATATTATGAAAGCAGAAACAGACTTTATAGCAACAAGGTTAAACCAATTAGATCATTTCGTATTGGTGGACTACAACAAATATAAAGAGAAACGGTTTCAATATAAAATGAAAAAAGCAAGAATTAACATATCAAGAAACAAGAATGGACAGAACCCTAATAAGAATTAAATATTTGCATACTGACAAAAGTGGGATGCTACTAGCAAATTTGTTAAGATCAGAAAAACAAAAGAATATAATTAATAATAATAATACTTTATTTATAATGCGCCTTTCAAGTACCAAGACGAAGAACAAATAAAACAATTAAAACAAATAAAACAAAACATCATCGCATTCAATAAATACAAACAATATCAGCCATCATCTTCACCGTAAGCCTTATTCCACAGAAAAGCTTTTAAAGCCTGTTTGAATCCCCCCACAGTCATGCACTCCCTAATCTGATGGGTAGAGAATTCCAGAGGGTCAGGGCCATGAACATAAATGCCTGGGCCCCAGAAGATTTTAAAGTCACCCTCAGAATCTCCAGCAACCCCTCATCAGCCAAGCGGAGTGGTCACTCAGGGTAATAAGAAATCAGGAGCTCTTTCAGGTAGTCAGGGCCAAGTCCGTGTAGGGCTTTAGATGTCAGTGACCCGACTTTGAAAGTGATCTGCCACTGAACTGGCAGCCAGTGCAGTTCCTGCAGCACTGATGTGATATGGGAAGATCTAGAAATCCCCATCAACAACCGGGCTGCTGAATTCTGCACCAGCTGCAAGTGGCTGATATCAACCCCCGGTAGCCCAAAGTAAAGCGAGTTGCAGTAATCTAAGTGCAAGGTCACAAAGGCATGGATCAGTGTAGGAAGGTCTCCAAATGGAGCAAGTGCTTGATCCTAGTGATGTTTCTTAGATGGTAAAAAGATGACTTTACGATGGCCAACACCTGCATCTGAAGTGTCAGCCCCGCATCCAACAACACCCCTAGGTCTCACACCTGTTCAGAGGCTTGAAGCTCAGCATCTCCAAGGAACAATCCTAAGGGGCAGCCTGCCCCCAGCCCCTCTATCCAGTGACCTGGATCCAAAACCATCACCTTTGTCTTCCCAGGGTTCAACTTCAGCCAACTGGACTTCATCCAATCTTGTATTTTATTGAGGCAATTATTAAATACCGCGACTGCTCCTTCCTGGTCGGGCACAAAAGGCAGGGAGAGCTGGGTATCATCAGCATAACAATGAAACCTCAGCCCATACCATCTTACAATGTCTCCGAGGGGAAGCATATATACCGCAAACAACATGGGGGACAATACTGAGCCCTGAGGAACCCCACATGACAGTGAGATTGGATCAGAGGAAAAAAATCCTGACACAATCCTCTGAGTTCTTCCAGTGAGGTAAGATGTAAACTGTCTGTGGACCAAACCAGACAGCCCACAGATAAATCTCAGATGTTCAAGCAGAACCCCATGGTCAATGGTGTCAAAAGCTGATGACAGATTTAAAAGTACCAAAATGGACTGTTTTCTCTGGTCTCTCACCATCAGGAGATCATTGAGCACCTGAACCAGTGGTCTTGGTACTATGCCTCTTTTGAAAACCAGATTGGAGGGGTTCATAGATGTTATGGATGGTCAAATAGTTCTCCAGTTGAGCAGCCACGACTTTCTCTATCTCCTTCCCTACAAAGGGGAGGTTCAAGATAGGCCTGTAGTTTGCAAGAGAGTCTGGGTCCAAAGAAGCTTTCTTCAACAACGGTGTCACCACTGCTTCTTTCAAGGAGCAGGGATATTCACCACAGTCAAGGGAGCACCAGACTATCTGTGCCAGAACAGGGCCAGTAAAATCACCACAACCCATAATCAGGGATGTAGGGCCCGGGTCTAAACTACAGCATGTAGGGTGCATCCCCTGGACAATCCGCATAACATCCATGACTTCTGGATGGTCAAAGGTACTCCAGAAAAACAGAGGGATGGTGACCAGGTCCTGATCCACCACAACTCGCATAGAATGTGTCGAAAGGATCTCTGACCTAATGTCGGCCACCTTATCAGCGAAGAACCAAGCAAGCTCATCACGCTGCAATTGTGAAAAAGCTCTTCGGAGCTGCATACAGGTGGGATTGCGCAGCCTGTCAACAGTTCTGAAGAGCTGAGCTGGTCGATTCTGAGCAGCAGAAATTTCCCCGGACAGGAACTCTGCCTTCTTATGGGAAATTTCTGACTGATAGTACTGATAATGTTCTAGCAGTCTATGGTGGTCAGCATGCAAGCCAGATTTCCACCAACAACATTCTAACCTGCGATCTAGTCACTGCAACTCCCTCAAGGCTCCATCAAACCATGCAGCCCGAGGGCAGAGGGAGAAAGGATGCATATGCACTGGTGCACTAGCATCCAAGGCTAAGGTGATGGCATTATTATATGCCAAAACCAAAGTTTCAGGATCCTTGCAATCCACAGGAAGTTCAGATAGGTCAAGGACTGCTACTAGGCCATCAGATATAATATTCTGTAAAAGTCAGAACTTGATCATCTCCACAGGGGTCGGCCTACAAGGGGGGGTGCCAAAACTGAACCTCACGGTGTAGTGGTCAGATCAACTGACTGGTTCCACCCCCACATCCGAGGCCTCGATCCCCAGGAGGAAAACCAGGTCAAGGGAATGGCCATGCTTAGAGTCGCAGTGGTAACCACCTGTGTCAGATCCAGTGAATTCATCAACTAGAGGAAGTGTTGTCCAAATTGCAAGAGTTCATTGTCGATCCAGGCACTGAAGTCACCCAGAATCATCAGCCTGGGTGACTCAAATGCCATGTCGACGATGAAGTCCCGCCACTTCCTTAAGGAATTGCTTCCCATCTCTGGGTGGATGATAAATGAGAGCTATTCTATAGCCTGCACCTGCTACTACAGCACATTCAAATGAGCTGGCCACCTCAACTGGAACACTGTTGAGATCCAATTCGGTCTTGAAACAGACCGCAACCCCCACCCGGTGGTCTGACCTCGGGCAGTGTATCACCGTGTACCAGGCTGGAATTGCAGTCACAAATATGGGACCCGCATTATCGTCCAGTCATGTCTCAATGATGCAAGCTAGATCTGCCAACCCCACAAGATCTGTAATTACTGCGGTCTTATTCCTGACAGATCTGACATTGCACAACACTGCCTGAGTCAGATTGAACTCCTGGGATGCCCCAGCCACCTGCCCATCCCCAATGATGGTGCCCTTGGGTATGTAGGCTAGGCAAGATGGCCCACGGTCTAGACTCCATTTCACCCCAGGGCATCTTCTGGACTTAACAACCCTGATAGGAGCACCCCACTTTTCCAGCCTCCACTGTTCATCCCCCCACCCCATCCCAGCCCCTCCTCCTGCGGTGATACCTAAAGCCTGGCAATATTGGTAGGTAGAAAAAGACAATGGAGGGGGGCAGAAAGGGCAGAGGGCGGAGGCTGAATAGCACACAACTGGGAGGACAACAAACTGACAACTATCCCAGGCCCCCAGCATAATAAAACAACACCACTCTAACTGGTCAGTTATAACAACTAAACATAATATATAAAACCCCAAGTCACATCCTATCCAAACATTTTCCCTACACCCCCAACAAAATAATCTATACCAACTCCACATAAAAATCAAATAACTAGATTAAACTTAAATAATAAAAGACCTAACCTCCCTATCACAGTAAAATAGTTAGCCCACCAGTCCTCTCACTACCTGGGCCAACCACATTAAACTAACAAAACAAAATTATAGCACTCAGGCCTCTCACTCCCCAGTGCTCCTACAACTAAACACCCTAAATCAAAATAATAAAATAAATAAACTAAAAAAAGTTTATGGAAATCGTTCGGAAACCACCCTACAGATAAATCTCTCACAAATGTCTGTAGCAGGATGGATTCACAGATATTTACTGAGCACTCTCACTACTCACATAACTTCCAAAAAATATACACGAATCAATAAACAAAAAGTACTTGCAGCTGGGAGAAGATCAGACTAGCTGTAAACCAACCAGCCCATAGTCTAAAACAGTCAGATATAGAGATTCACTATGCCAAGTCCAATGCTTTCCAAAGATCAACAACTCAAATAAGTCCCCAGTCTTCCAGTTTTCAAATGCTGAAACAATCAAAAGGCTGCAGGCTCTCTTCCATAATCAATGAGGGAATCACCACAGTAGGTCAATGGCCCACCACTACGACTCTGGGACAAGCCCAACTCCAAGTCGACTACCCCAGAAGCCTAGAAGGGGAGAATACTGGGCCAGGTCCTCCAACTGACCCAACCCCCCACTCCTGTGTGGGACACTAACCTTGGAGGCCTCTCAAGAGGCCCACAAATCAGCTAAAAACAAAGTCCAAGTTCAGTCCATCATAATTGCTAATATACGAAACCAACAAGACCAGGTAATATACAAAGATGAAGAAATAGCAGAAGAATTCATTAGCAGTTATAAAGCAATTTTTCAGAATAGACTGGTACCCAATCCAGAAGAATTAAAAAACATTCTAACTAAAGTCAATATCCAACCTAAGATGTGGGAGTATTCACCCTTTACCAGCAGGGATATTAAGGAAGTAATATAATCTACCCAAAGAATAAATCACCAGGACTAGATGGTCTGACAATGGAATGTTATAACTTGTTTTAAAGACCTATAAATACCCTGGATATTAAAGGTGTTGGAATATGTACTAGGGAACATGGAGAATGACAATATTCCACAATCTATGCAAACTGAGAAAATTATCTTAATTCATAAAGAGGGGAAGTCTAAAGAACAGCCAGAAAATTACCTATCAATAGCAATCTTGAATGCAGATTACACAATAATAGCAAAATTAATAAATAATCAAATTCAGAGACATCTAACAAATTACATAAATTTCAATCAGTATGGTTTTATACAAGGAAGAAATCTTTACCAAGCTAATAAAAAAAGAAAAGGATTAATACATTTGATAAATACTAGGAGTACACACAAAACACATAGGCTGGGATATTCAAAGGGGTTGCACCTGACGCAACAGAGTTGCACCAGCGCAACCCCACATTGTGCCCCAGTGGGGTATTGAGAAGGCTGCCTGGCACAGCACAAATCCCGGTGTGCCAGGGTGCAATGTAATTGCATGCAGTGCAGATGCGGTGGGTGTGCCCATGAATATGCGGCACATCCAAATATTCAGCCTGGGATGTGCGGTGCACATGCCAGTGCACCCCTGCATTGCGCCACATGGGGGGCTCAAAGTTGAGCCTGTGAAACAGTGGAACAACTCCCGGCCACCCACAGGTGGGCTGCTGTATTGCAGGGCACAATACAGCAGCTGCCAGCCGTGGGTGGCTGCCCGCCCACCCAGAACACTGTCATGAAGCACCAACATAACCCTGGTAGTCTAGTGGTACCCTCCCAGCCTCCTGTGTCCCTGATCAGTGGTAAAAGTAGATCAATGTAAACCCTGGTAGTCTAGTGGTACCCCCCTTCCTCCCATGTCCCTGATCAGCGGTAAAAGTAGATTCATGTAAGCCCTGGTAGTCTAGTGGTACCCCCCATCCCATTGCCATGATCATGGTACAGCTCTGTAAAACACTTTCCTGGTGATCCAGTGGCATCCCTCACCCTCCCACCCACAGGCCATGTCCCAACCTGCTCCCCTATCATCGAGTGGGCAGCTGCAACCATCTGCATACAGCCGGTACCACGGAATGACAGGTACAGTATGGACTGTAAGACTATTGGTCCACAGTGTGGACCAATAGGCTTACAAGGCACACTGTACTAGACAGACCCAAATGGGACTGTCAACAGTATGCTCTGTAAGCCCATTGATCCATACTGTGGACCAATGGGCTTACAGCCCATACTGTACCTGTCATTCAGCAGCTGGCCGGGTGATATGCGGGTGGGTTGCAGCCACTCGCCAATGACAGGTGGGTGCGGGTTGGGCATGGAGTTCTGTGTGGGTGGGAGGGGTGAGGGTGTCACTGGATCACCAGAAAAGTGTTTTACAGAGCCGCACCATGATTGTGGCAATGGGAGGGAGGGGGGTACCACTAGACTACCAGGGCCTCAATATATCTACGTTCACTGCCGATCAGGGACACGGGAGGGAGGGGGTACCACTAGACTACCAGGGCTTAAATAAATCTACCCTTACAGCTGATTGGGGACATGGGAGGGAGGCGGGTCCACTAGACTACCAGGGAATTGTTGTACTGTGGCTTTCACTATCACGGCTATGGGGGCGGGAGATGCCCTGGGACCCCCACTATACACAGGTCATTCTGTGCAGGGTTCCAGGTGCACTTCACCAGGCTGCCTGGTGCAAGGCATGCAAATGGGCCCATAATTAAATGCAAATGGCCCCAGTTGCACCTTACATATATTATGGCCTCATTTGCATGCACTCTGCTGAATATCGTGGGTGATGCACCCAGCACAACTGTGTTTGCACTGGCACATACCCGTGCTCCCTATCTGTGACTTGCATTGGCACAGTGCCACTGCACCATGCGCAGTATATGTGCCAACCTTGCCATATTCAACGGTGCTGCACCATGGTGCATCACCATTGAATATTGCCTGGTCCTGACCCCAGCACAGTCCAGTTGCGCTGCACCCAGGCTTGCACCACTGCCCAGCACAGACTGAATATCTGGGCCACAGTATGCAATAGCAGTTGATGCTACTAAAGCTTTCAACTAATTAAATAGACAATATTTATTTAAAATACTAAAAACTTGACTTGGGGTATACCACAAGAACTTATAAGACTAGTTAAAATAAACTTTATAGCACTAGCTTTGCCAGCTTTCAGATAAATCACTTTATTTCAGAAAACTTTCAGATGTATAATGGGGTAAGACAAGGCTGTCCCCTTTCACCCACATTATTCATTATGACACTTGAACCCTATTTAGAATTAATAAGAAAAACCCTCACAATTGAAGGATGTATACTAAAACAAGAAACAGTGAAATTAAGTGTTTTTGCTGATGATATTTTGTTAATAACAAAGAACATTGAGAAATCATTACCAGCATACTTAATATACAAATATTTCAGGATACCAACTCAATCAAAGTAAATCGGTCATAATGAAACTATCCAAGCATCAACCATTGCAAATAAAAGTGAGTGCTAAAGACTTCTCAGTACAGTCAAAAATCAAATATTTAGGGATAAATTTAACAGCTGACCAAAATTTAAATATAACAGTGAACGACAATGCAGCAAAGGATAACATTTCAAACATTCCAGATACTTGGCAGAATTATCTCTTTGGGGCCTTATAGAAGCAATTAAGATGATGGCACTCCTTCATTTTATGTTCATGATATAAAATATATTACGTTGTCCTAAAAAGGTTTGGTTCCAGGATTTAAAGAGAATTTTTAGAAAGGTTTTGTGGAGAGGAGGCAAACCCTGTATAGCATGGTCAATAATATCTGCACCTCAAGCATAAGGGGGGGTTGGGTTGTCCAGATCCTCTAGCTTATATAGAAGCTCAAATAATTTATATGTGTTATGGGTGGACCTTTTTTCCTAGCCCAGACAGTTATGTCTTTTAGGAAATTATATACCCAAATGACATAAATAATAAGATTCAAAACAAATTTTTGGATATCTCTATGCATAATAAAAAAAAATCATATTTTGTTCTCATGGTTTGTAATGGTTAAGAAATATATATGAACCCCACTAAAATAGATTTGCCATTGCTTTATTTATCAATAGGACCAAATAAAAGAATATGGCATGAATATGCTAAGGATCTGTTCGGGATCTTGGAAAAAAAAAATAATATTACAAAATGGGTAGATATTTTGATAGACTCAGCATTTCCCACATTCAATGAATTAAAAGAGAAATACCTGACAATAGATTTAATTTACTATATTAGTATACATTAAGTAATAAATTCCAGAAATTGAGGAACATTTGTACTCAACAAATGATAACGTAGATAAATTATAAAATCACATATAGAAATAATAAAAAAGGACAAGAAAAACTATTGTCAAGATTTTATAAAAATATATTAATAAAAGAAAGGAAATATATTCATAAATTAAACACAAAATGGAACTCTCAAAATTAATAAAAACATTTTCATATACTCAATGGGAAAATATGAGAATAAGAGTTAATAAAATGTATGCCTCTGCAAAAAATAAGTCGATATAGATAAAGATCCAGAACACAGCATGTATTACCCTTACACAGTTATCAAGAATAAATGGTGAATACTCTGACTTATGCTGTGGAGAAAGGGGTACTCTTATACAGTACATGGTCTGTGGGATTGTCCAGTAATTAAAATATGGTGGAGATAACTTAATAAAATAACTGGCCCCCAGTATCTCCTTATTTAATGATTTGGATATACAAAAAAATTACACAAAATAACCTTAAAATGATAACCTTATCAACTATGGCACTCAAAAGAATGATCTTAAGTGAATGGAAAACCAACCCTTTACCAAAATTTGAGTTAAGCAGATGGTGGGTGATTTTGAAAGAAACTTTATTAGATGAAAGGCTGATATATAATATTAACATTACATCTGAGGCTCTATAGGGCACTAGATGGAGACAAATTCAAGATAATATTGAACCATTAATGAGAATTTGATGTTTGGGTGAGGAGGAAGTCATCCCTCCCTCTTTTTATATACTGTAATTTGAAGTAAATGAATTAAGTGGGAATATATTAAAATAAGTGATGTATGTTTAAAAATTATAAACACAAAAACTTGTTTTTTTAACCGATATAATACAAGTAACCTTCTTCTAGTAGCTGGGGGAGGAGGTAGGAGGATTAAGGGTTAAAGGGTTAAATGTTAAAATATTGATGATACGTGTGTGATGTAAAATGTATTTTTGCCTTATACAGTATACATGTCAACAATAAAAAATTATTTGCAGTAAAAAAAAAGAACATACAGCTCATGATTCCAACCAACATCATGTACACTACAACAAAGTAAAAATAAGGATACAACACATCACCAGCATCATACAGCAATATGAATGTATGGTCAAAGCATTACCCAGTAATGCAAGGATCTTATTAACCATCATCTAACTGGGGCCCTCACATAGATTAGAAAAGGTCATGGATAAAATGGGGGCCTGAGGGGATGTAGGAAAGGAAGAGCAGGGAAGGGAGGTGATGGTAAGCTATAGGGAAGTTATAAGGAGGGGGTTCCCTGATAAAGCCTCCTTGTAGAGGTAATACATATGGGCAGCTAACCCAATTTCTGTGATTGCAATTGTGGCACAAAGATATAAATCATTTCTGAGCTTGGTGCGAGCAGTCTTTCTTTTGTTGGGAAGTTGCTGATAAGCATGGGAGTCTAGAAATACCCTTTGCAGAACAGGGCAAACCAGTTTTGAGGGTTGAGGAACAATAGTGCCTTTTTAAGTTCTGCCACACTCAAAGGGGCCTCAGGTAAGGAAAACTGCTCTTTCAATATTTTTGGAACAGAGAATGGATAAAAATTTTGTCTATGTGAGCTGTGTCTATAAGTCCTTATGAGGAAATAAAGAGAAGCATAAAAATCTGTCATAATTTTATTTATGGTGTCTGGAAAAAAGTGATGACACCTGGTAATGTCCCAGAGTGCAGTGATGTGCTGCTCTGCTGGACCTTGCAGAGTCATTAAGACAGGATTTTTTCCATCTGTCCTCCTTCCATACTTATGACGCAGGTGGAGTATGGCTAGCTCTGTCTTCTGTGACAGTAAAGAATTTAGCTGGATTCTAAGTCCTACTATCTCTGCCTAATTTGTTGGACAAGTGAGAGGAGGAGGAGGAGGAGGAGGAATATTTATAGATTGCTTCCTTTTCTTTGAGCTAATCCTCCAGTGCTTTGGCTTCAGTGTCATAGGCGTTCCATCTATTGGGTTCAGACCCTATAATTTTTACCATAAAACAGCTTTGAAGGCTTTCCACAATGTCGCTGGGAATACCTCCCCATTGTAGTTGAATCTAAAATATTAAGACACCTCATTTTGATCCACACCAGGAATGTCAGATCCCAAATTAGCAGGGGATCAAGTTTCCATGTAGAACGATTTACAAGTTTCTGGGCCCAGAGTACTTTAAGGGCTACAGGGCTGGTGTCAGAAATTATGATAGTTTCTATGTTAGACTCTATTGTTATTTCCAAGTTCCTGGGTGGGGAGAGCCAGAAATCAATATATCTGGATGTCCCATGTGAGGGGTAAATGAGCAGTCCCTATCTGAGGGATGCAGTAAGTGTCAGATGCCTGACAGCAGAAGCACTGATATAAGAGATTTGACAGCCATGGTTCCTTCCAAGAGCCATGAATTTCTATCCAGGCAAGGTTCTAACTTCCGGTTAAAATCACCACCTATGAAGCCTGTGGTCCCTACATCTGCTAAGTTGGCTACAGCTTGGTTTACTTCATAGAAAATGTCTGGGGCATCTGAGTTTCATTTTATTTATTTTATTTAAAATTTGGTTTCCGGGAAAGGCACACTGAGACAAGGCTCGTTTCCAGGTGCGACCCGGGTACAAGTGTACATTGAGTTATACAGAGGTACAAAAGTATTTAGGAATACAGGCGGTATGTACAAACATCAGAAGAAGTACAAACAGTATTACAGATTACAGGCATTAAGTACAACATCAGAAAAACAGTACAGGCATTTAAACAATTTGCAATATGGTAGAAACAAGTCCTTGAGTTATACGATAGAGAGGCAAGAATTCACTTTGGGACCTGCTGTACAGTGATGGCCCTAGTAGCTTCTGAGAGTTTGGCCCGGGTAGTGGTGGGCCCCATGGAGCATTTATGGCAGGAAGGTGGGGGGAAGAGCCTAAGGAGTTGTTTAACGGCTGAAAGGGAGGAGACCAGGTGAAGGTAAGGCTGAAGACTGTTCCATAGGAGGGGAAAACTGTATGAAAAGGCAGCTTTGCTGGCAGCATTGTGGGGGCGCAAGAGGTGGAAAGTGCATGCGTCCCTGTGGCAGAGTGAGTAGTCTAGAGAATTTGCTGGCAAAAGGTGGGAAGTGAGGTGGGGGTGTAAGAAGCCTAGCCAATATTTAGCTATGAGGGAGGCACCGTGGACAGTTCTCCGGTGTGAGAGCGGGGCCAGGGAAAGGGTGTTGTATAGGAGGCAGTGATGAGTAAGTGGGGGGGGAGGGAGGCAGTGGCAAAATGGCAAAAAGAGTTGAGTAGAATGTCTAGCTTGGAAAGGGATGAGGTTGGGGTCATTCCGTAGATGATGTCCGCATAGTCCAGCATGGGCAGGATTGTTTTCCGCATGAGTTCGCTATGGATGGAAAGGGGAAGACTGGCTTTGTGATGATAGAGAATGGCAAGCTTAGGCCGGAGTTTGGCGCAGATGGCCTCGACATGGGTGGAGAAGTTGAGGTGGCTGTCCAGCCAGACTTCCAGGTACTTGAAGGCAGGGACCAACTCGAGGGGGGAGTTGTCCAGAGTGGTGATTGCAGGAGGGGCAGGTAGGGAGGCAAGCTTTTGTCTGGAGCCGAAGACCATGGTTACAGTTTTTTTAGCATTCAGTGTAAGCTGTTTTTTCTGGAACCAGGACTGGACTCTGTTGAAGTCATTTTGAAAAACTGAGAGGACATTGTCATGGGAGGGGCCTGAGGCATAAATGATAGTGTCGTCAGCATACAGGTACACATTTGAGGAGAGACAGGTGAGGGGGAGATCATTTAAGAAAAGGGAGAAGAGACCGGGGCCAAGGATGGAGCCTTGGGGGACTCCTGAGAGGATGGGTGGGGGGAGAGGGTGTCTCCAATTTGTATGGACTGCTGTCTGTTCTTCAGATAAGAGTGGAACCAGTTAATGGCGGATTGGGCGAGGCCAAAAGAGCTAAGTTTGCAGAGCAGCAGGGGGTGGGAGATAGAGTCAAAAGCTTTTGCCAAGTTGATGAAAATGGCAGTGGTGGTTTGGCTGTTGTTCATGGCAGTGAGGATAGAGTCAGTAACTCTCAGAAGGGTAGTGATAGTGGAGTGGTGTTTTCTAAATCCTGACTGAAAGGGTGAGAGGGAGCTGTTGGAGGAGAGAAAAGTAGACAGTGTTGAGAGCATAAGGGATTCTTGGATTTTTGCAAGAGAGGGGAGAAGTGAGATGGGCCTGTAGTTACCTGGCAGAGACTGGTCACCACCTTTGTGCAGAGAGAGGATCTTGGCCCATTTCCAGGCAGTTGGAACTGTGGCTGTGACAAGCGAGAGGTTGAGTAAGTGAGTTGAGGGTGCAGCTATGGCTAGGGCCGAGACACGGAGCAGACAGGGGTGCATGCCGTCAGGGCTGGATTTGGAGTGATTTAGGGAGGTGAGAGCATTGCAGACTTCCAGGGAAGTGAAGGGAGAAAAGTGGAAGCCAGAGGAAGTAGGACAGGGTACGGAATAGTCGGGTAGCAGAGGAGGGGAGTCGGGCAGGGCACAAGAAACGAAAAACGAATTGAGCAGCTCTGCTACTGAGGCAGGATCTGAGACAGATTTGCCATCGATGTTTAGGACAGGACAGGTCTGCTTTGGGAGTGGGTTGGTGAAGGAGTTGATTACCTTCCAGAAGGACGTGTGGTTATTTTGGTTCCATGTAAGTTGTGCTTTGAAGTAGGAGGACTTGGATAGCCGAATGGCTTTTGTACATTTGTTTCTAAGGTGTTTGTAAGCTAGGAGGTCACGGGTGGCAAAGGAGGCTTTATATAGCCTCCAAGCCTTGTCCCTGGAATGGCACAGGGCAATGAGGTCAGATGTTATCCAGGGGGGGTGGTGGTGGTGCTGTTTAAGTCTAACTTTCCTGAGGGGAGCATGGCTGTCCCAGGTACTGTGTAGGGTATTGCAGAAGTGGGATAGAGCAAGGTCCACATCTGTCATGGAAAAGACTGGAGACCAGTCTGCTAATGTTAGGTCATGCTATAGGATCACCTCATTTAGGCAGTGTAGGGGGTGAGACCAGATGAATTTAGGAGGAGAGTGTGGGGATTGGATTTTGTGGGTGCAATAAGTTATACAGTGGTCACTAAGGGTGTCCAAGAGGATGACTGAGGAGGTGATCCTGTGGGGATGGGTAGATAAAATCCAGTCCAGGAAGGAATGGCTTTGGGACCGGTGGTTTAGATGGGTAGGTTCTAGGATTAACTGGGAGAGATTTAGGGCCTCAATCCTTTGGGCAGTGGGTTTGGTGGAGGAGGAGAGCCAGTCGAGGTTAAAATCACCTAATAAAAAGAGTTCACCATTAGAGGTACTTGAGGAAATAGCCAAGATGGCCTTGGCAAGGGAGTCGGATGAGGATTTTGGTGGGGCGTACAGAACCCCAATGTAGAGGAGGGGTGGATGATGGAAAGGATAGGAGAGCAACCATGAATTCATGGGATGAAGGGCAGGATTCCTTCAATATTATGGAGCATGTGATGGTGTGCCTGATGTACAATGCTACACCCCTCCACACTTCCTGTGGTCCTGGCAGAACAGGGTATAGTTAGGAATGTCGAGAGTGGGGTTGGAAATTCATGCGGATAGCCAGGATTCCGTAATGCAAAGTATGTCTGGTCAGTACTGGCCCAGATGGTGAGGGCATCAAGTTTGGGAAGGAGGCTTCTGGCGTTGAGGTGAAATATGGAGGCCTTGGAAGGGAGTCAGGGGGCAGGGAGGGTGGGTGGGGTGTGGAGCCTGTGAGGTTGGTGTGAGTGCTAAAGACCCTGGGTTTGGATGTATTTCACCAGCCAGGAGTAGGAGTAGAAGTGGTATGGTGAGAAGGGAGGATTGCTTCCATTTACCTGATCTGCTCCTGGAGGGTGGGGCACGGAGGTTTAAGTATCGGAGAAGAGCCTCAAGATTTAGTAGGTGAAGTGGAGCAGTGAAGGGTGTATGGAGTGGAAGTGGGAGTATAGGGGTAGGCCAGGCAGGGGTAGAGAAAAAGTGGAGGATGGGAGGGTGTGAGGCAGATGGTCACTGGGGTGAGGAGCAGAGTGTGGGATAGGTGGGGGGGTAGGGAATGGAATAAAAAGAAGGCGGCACAGTGGAAGGGACCGGTGCATAGTGGATTTAGATAGGCAAGCAGTAGAAACTGTGATAAAAAGCAGTGGCGGCCACTAGTGGCAAAGCAGGATAGCTTGCCAATGGGAAACACAGCTGATTGGTTCTGAATGTTATGTGTCTGCTACTATATAGATCAATGTTGACCAAGGGTGGTGGTGGGGGCGGCGGGGACCTCCTCAGCCGAGCTCGGAGAAAAGCCGATCGGGTCAACTGCCTACCTGTGGGACTGACTGCTGTGGGGGAGGGCTTCTTCCTTCAGCCCACTTGACCCTCGGGTGCGCGATCTGTGGAGGTGGAGGAGAAAAGAGGGAGAAATTAAATACCAGGTAGGTTTGGGAAGGGGCTGCAACACAATGGGGAGGGGTCGAATGTCTAGGGGGGCTGCAAAAAGATCGAGTGTCTCAGCAGGGTAGAGGAAATTACGGAAATTACTTCCTCCCAATCACTGTTTAGAGCTAAAATTTAAGTACTCAGTAAAAAGCTGCAGTGGTTCCAGAATTAGTAAAAAATAACACTCTGATTGTACTGACTCTAAGGTTTGCTCTGCTTCAATACTCGTACATATAGTTCAACTGGCTAGCACAGGGACAATTACTACTATCTTCTTAGGTAGGCTAAGTATAATAAATAAATTTCAAGAGAGCATTTGGTATGAAGTTTAAGGCACACAGTCTGGTTTTGAAAAACAAGGTGCCAGATGTCCTTTGTCCTCCTCAGCCGAGCACAGAGAAAAGCCGATCAGGTCAACTGCCTACCTGTGGGACTAACTGCTGTGGGGGAGGGCTTCTTCCTTCAGCCCTCTCGACCCTTGGGGAGTGATCTGTGGGACTGACCGCTGTGGGGGAGGGCTTTTTCCTTCAGCCCTCTCGACCCTTGGGGAGTGATCTGTGGGACTGACCGCTGTGGGGGAGGGCTTTTTCCTTCAGCCCTCTCGACCCTCAGGGGTGCGATCTGTGGGAGTGACTGCTGTGGGGGAGGGCTTCTTCCTTCAGCCCTCCCGACTCTTGGGGGCGCAATCTGTGGAACTGACTGCTGTGGGGGAGGGCTTTTTCCTTCAGCCCTCTTGACCCTCGGGGGCGCAATCTGTGGGACTGACTGCTGTGGGGGAGGGCTTCTTCCTTCAGCCCTCTTGACCCTCGGGGGCACAATCTGTGGGACTGACTGCTGTGGGGGAGGGCTGTGGGGGATGGCCATAGATGGTTCCTAGAACTATGGGATCCTCTGGAATGGCGAGTCCCAACACCAGTCATTTGTCACCCCTATTCATCAGTTGTCATTCAACCATCCTTTGCAGAGATCTATGCAGAAGACTGGATACACCCTGCCTAGTTACTGAGGCCCAGCTATGTGCCTCAAGATTGACTCATTCTAACTTTAGTTTGCTGTTTTTAGAAGCAACATAGTTCCTACAGAAGGGCAATTACTGTTTTAAGTTGTTTCAAGATGGGCTAAAACTTTTTTTTTCTTTTAATGGAGGAATTAACACCCATCATATACCACATAAAACAAGAAATATCAGCCATTAGGAGATTGTAGAGAGAAGATATTTGGCAAGTACTGTATGGGATCCTGCAGATACGACCTTGTGGAAAGGCACCCCTTCTCAACCAAGAGCTTCCCAAAAGGGATGATAAGTAATTATGATGTATCCGAAACAAGAAACAAAAGGCTGGAAATTACACATAAATGGAAGAATTTAACTAGAACAGCAACAATAATTGCAAAACCGGAACAAAAATACCTGGACACGAATATATCTGACTGCCTGAATTTGAGCATACCCCTGTCTAATAGGCTGGATGCCCAGCTTAGTCCATCATAGTGGAGGTGCAGCTTTGCTTCGAACTTCTTGTCATGGTTAAATTACAGTATGGGCTTAGGTGGCAGCACATCTGGAGAGATATAGGGAGGATGTGCTGGTATTGAAATAATTGCACTGGTGCTAGCTAGATGCACCTTTTGCCAAGATCTGTATCCACTGTATGTTCCTCTAGCCTTACCTACTGCTTTAATGGTCTGCTTGGATGATTTCAGGTCATCAGTGGTGATGATGATGCCCAAGTCTCTTTCATCCCTTATGACTGCCAGCAACTCCCCTCCAAGCCTATAGGTGGCTTCAGGGTTTCTCTTCCCTATGTGCATGGTCTTGCACTTCTTTGCATTAAACCCCAGTTGCCACTCTTCCGACCATTTTGCTAGTTTATCCAGATCTCTTCTCATTCTGCCCACCCCATCTGGATCATCTACTCTGTTGTAGATCTTGGTGTCATCTGCAAACAGCCAAACCTTACCCTCCAGTCCATCTGCAGTGTCACTGATGAAGATATTGAAGAGGACTGGCCCCAGGACTGATCCCTGGCGGTACCCCACTTGTTGACTTGCATCTCTTCTGACTGTATACCGTTTACCACCACTCTCTGTTTTCTGCCTGTCAACCAATTTGCCACCCAGTTGACCAACTTCTGACTCACCATGAGCCTACTCAGCTTTTTAATCAATCTATGTGGAACAGTATTGAAAGCTTTGCTGAAGTCAAGGTAGGTGACATCAACTGCTCCCCCTTGGCCCACCACTCTGGTTACCCAAAGAAATCTATGAGATTAGTTTAACAGGAGCTTCCTTTTGTAAACCCATGCTGTCTTGGATCCTGTGCTCCTATGGATTCCCAGGTGTTGCACTATGCTTTCCTTAAGGACTACCTCCATAATCTTGCACACTACTGAGGTAAGACTGACTGGTCTGGTTGGACTGCAGGCCATCAGTAATGTGCACACCATAGTATGTATGGCCATGCAGGACACACGTGTGTTTGTGCATGTGAAATGATGTGCACAGCACAATGGGCACATGCATAGCAACTGGGTGTCCCAGGAGATGGACCTCACAGGCATGGGCACCCTGTGGAATGGCGTGACACTGTGCACAGCACAGGAGGTGGTGCCAGGAGATGGCAGTACATACTGGTGAAACTAGCATTATCTGTAAGTTGGGCAGGGGGTGGTGACACACTCCAGGGCCACATTCCACTGTGATGGGTGTACTGACACATCACAAAGGCATGGCAGGAGGTGTAGAAGAGTTGTGAAGGGGTACCAACCAAGGCTGAGCAACATGAATCCAGTGGCTGTAAATTAGAGTGCCAGAAACATGTCATCCACAGTGACCATGGCCCCACATTCTACTGCAACACATCTAAGCCACCAACAGACAGCAGTGGAATAGAGTTCAGTTTTGTGGGTGGGCAAGGCCCCCCCCCCCACACCCACAACACTAATTATAATCACCTCTAGGTCTGGGCATGAGTGGAAGGGAGGAGGAGAACAGTGTGGATGGTGAAAATGTCATGAGTGCAGGGTGCTGAGAAATCCAGAATATCCCTGTCATTCATGAGCTTTTCCTATTGCTCTAATTGGGGTGCTCTAATTGCAGTGTCCCCCAAATGGTATACTCTGCTGGGGCAGTGGTGGTTGCAAACAGATAGCCAAGGCCCCTAGAATTATGCGGCTGCAGAATTTTGTGCAGAACTTGCAATCTACCTCAGAACTTCTGCGGTGCCACAGAATTCATTCTTCTTGTTGATTTTTTATTAATATTTCTGTTTATCCATAGAATCTGGTTCCCGTCCCCTCTTTTTATATCCAAACCCTATATGCTCAGAATGTGATGTGATGTTATCATTGCTATAACATCATACATTAGCTAATGAAATGACTGCATTCTGCAACAGAAATGAACAGTCACTTATCTGCCACATGGCACAGCACATCATGCATGGTGATATTTGCTCAACCTGCACTACAGCCTAATACAATTTTCAGTCTTAAATTATTGCACTAGGGCCAGTTTAAACAAAACCTTGTCAATAGCACAGACCTGTTAAGTCCATACCTCACTTTGTACAAACCTATTTGTGCCTTTAAGGTATAGAGACACCATCTGAAATTAATAATTGGTAAAATGAATTTAACTGTCATTTTTAAGAAAAATAAAGTAATTATGCCCTGAAAAGTGGAACATAATAATGTGTAGACCTGTTGAAAGAATAGACTTGTTAAATAAATAATTGCCCTGTATGCATTTTTGCCAGGGTTATTGATTACATATTGTCATTGGTTGATAGAATCACCTAAAAGTTATGGAGAAATGTTGTGTGCAGGGACAGCTGTTGGGCCAGAGGGTAGCATGCTGTGTTTCTGTGCCGGCAACTCAGGTTCAGGGATTACTGTAGCTCTGGGAGCTGGCTAGGCAGCACAAGGATTGGTGGAACACATCACTGCTCAGAGCCTGGGAAGGTATGGTGCAGTGTTCTGTCACATGGTGGACACATTGTGATGGGTTGGAAAGCTCTATCTCACAATTGGTTCACATGCATGTCATGGCCTGATGGTGTTATGCAGTGCGTCAGGGAAAGCAGTTTGACATGAAAAATGAGTTTTGCAATAACTCCTCTATTCCATTTCCAATAGGACCTGTATGAATGAGGGTGCAAGTTCATAGAAATAAGAAAAAATATATATATATATATATATATATATATATACACACACACACACGTATACAGTATCTCTGTCTCTCTCACCACACTCACACACACACACACACACACATATATTTGTATGTATGTTGCAGATTGCATATAAATATATAAGTGATACACAGTGGGAACCTCATGAGTGGTGTAGAAAGCACACACAAATATATAAGTGATAGACAGTGGAGACCTCATTAGTGGGAAAGATAGCATGCATATAGAAATACCTTATTTATCACATAAGATCCTCTCTGCATATGTCATTTATGCACAGACTAGGACCTTAGGGAAAGAGACATCTGTTTTGCTCTTTTAGGCATAAAATTCTTTTTATAAGTTTGTTATTTTTTGAATTAGTGTTACTGTGCTTTCCACCATCCTGATTGCTATAACCACTGCCATGAAAGTGAAGTCAGGATGACAAGCTTACACTGTGATGTGGTAGTTTGGTAGTGCCGCAGAACTTCAGCAGAAATTACAAACCACCACCACAGAAGTTCTGCAGCAAATGGTAGTCTTGCCACAGAACTTGGTCCCACTGTGCCGCAGAAAAGTAGGGGCCCTGCATAGCATACTCATGTGCCACAGTCCTATGGGTCATTCCTGATGTTCTGGGAGGATGTCCCAGGTTCTTCCCCCTCTTCTGGCTGTTGTCGATGTCCTGGTCCAGGCGCCACCCTCCGGTGTTACAGTCTATGGAGTGTAGGGAAAGGGACATCGTCATTACCATCATGGACAACTGTGTCCTCCCCAATCATTGGCCATGGGCCATTTGACAGTGGCATCATGAAACAGAGGAGAGCCATAAAGCAGAGATCATACTATCATTGTAGTCATACAACAGTGTAATATCAAAGACTCAACAACACAGCTGTGGAAGCACACAATTCCTTGCGGCACTGGATACAACAGGAACCAAAACAGACAGATGTGCCTGAGGCCAGACCACAGAACACAACAGGCACTCGTCCCTGATGCACAGGGTCATGCCATACTGTACCTCCCAGAAAGTGCCAGGCTCCAGCTCTCCCACACTGACATGTTGTCATGCCAGGAGCTTAATATGTATACCCTCGAGGAAAGAAGGGAGAGAGAGGACATGATAGAAATTTTCAAGTACCTCAAGGGAATCAACAAAGTCCAAGAGGGTAGTATCTTTCAGAAAAAGAGAGGTGCAAGAACAAGGGGGCACAATCTGTTGATAGAGGGGGGATGGCTCAGAGGTAATGTGAGGAAGTATTTTTTCACGGACAGTAGTAGTAAAAAGTTTATTTCTGATATCAGAAACAGGATAAAACCCAATTTAGCATCAGCTAATTTACAATGGGGTCCTACTGTACAAAAATATCAGTTTCATTTTAAGAAAATACAATACATACATGCAGCACAATACATACATGGACAAAGAAAGAAAAAATAAAAGTTACAATAATATACCATATATGCAAATATCTCAAGTACAGCAAGTTTTTAAGGACATTGCTTCCTTTACTAGCCATGATCTTATTACATTCCAAGATGTTTTATTTGTACATAACCTCAGATGTCCGGGCAGTGAGTTCCACAATTTCGGACCCTCATATACATAACAATGTTTGCCCCTCACTGTTCTCATAAATGGTACCCTAAATTTGATTTCCCCTGCAGATCTCAGGCCTTCCTTAACATTCCACTCCTCCAGGAACTCCACTAAATATCCTGGTGCTTTTTTAAAATAACAGCGATGGATTAACCATTGCACATGCATATTTCGCTGTTCTGTCAAGGATATCCAATTTAAGTTCCTGTAAAGGGTGCAATGGTGTGTTTTCCAAGGTGCGTCCAAAACAAAACGCGCATATCTATTATAGATAACATCAAGCTTTCCCAAACTGCCCCTGGCTGCCCTTTACATACGACATCACCATAATCAATATGAAGAATTATCATCGAATTCACAACCTTTAACCTAGCATCAAATGAAAGACAATTTCTATGTTTATACAATGCCCCCAACTTTTTACTCAATTTTTGTATCAAGTTATCAATATGAAAATCCCAACTACAATGGGAGTCCAACCAAACTCCCAAGTATTTATAGCAGTCCACAGAGGCCAGACTACACCCATCCAATGTCTCAATGTCCAAATCCATAGATACTTTTTTATTTGAAAACAACAATACCTGTGACTTTTGTGGGTTTAAAACCAAACCATGTTCTGAAAAATATATTTGTAGTATATTGAAATATTTCTGTAATTTTTCCTGTATATGTCCCACAGATTTCCCTTCAAGATACAATATTGTATCATCTGCATACACTTGATACTGGACCTCATTCATCAGATGTCTGACACCATTTGCATATATATTGAATAGGATGGGTCCTAGCACTGACCCCTGAGGTACACCAGATTTAGTATTTAAATAACTGGATACAAAATTACTGGCCAGCCTAACCCTTTTTTGTCTGCCATCCAGGTAGCCATGGAACCATTCCAGGGCTCCCTGGCTGAGGCCAACAGATCTCAGTTTTTCCATCAACACCTGATGGCCCAAAGTGTCGAAAGCCTTCAACAAATCGATAAATATGGCCCCTGTCCATGGCCACCTGGATGTCCGACACAACCTTAACAAGTGTAGTAGTGGTACTATGTTGTGCCCTAAAACCTGATTGATATTTATTATGTTTTTTATTTTTTTCAAGGTAACTATTTAATTAAGAAACCACAATTTTTTCAAACACTTTAGAAGTGACCGAAAGCAATGATATTGGTCTATAATTTAGCATATCATTTTTCTGGCCTCCCTTAAACACTGGTATCACTTCTGCCTGTTTCCAGGCTAATGGATAGGTACCAGTTTTTAATGAAAGATTAAAAATGTCAGCCAGTATTAGGGCTATCACTGGGGCAGCAATTTTAAGTGAAAAAGACGGAATCCCATCTGGACCTTGGGCCTTATTTATATTTAATTTCAGCAATTCCCGATAAACTTGACATAGAATGATATTTTGAAAACAGAACGATGGTCCATTTTCAGCTCTCTTTTCTTGGTTTTTCTCTTGCTGGATTGTACCAAGTGGAGGACATACATTAATCTGGGAGAGCCCTACATCAACAAACATTTTATTTAATACAGCAGCTGCCCCATCTGAAAGTTTCAATGGGCCATTTTCTACCATAAAAACATTAGGCAGCTCTGAGATCTTATTTCCTTGTTACTTTTTAACCATATTCCAAAAATCCCTAGGTTTTCTAAACTGTTCAGCTGCCATTCCAGTTAAATAAAAATCTGATTTTGCTTTCCTTATTTGTGTAATATACAAGTTACGTGCTGCTTGATATTTTTCCCAAAGCACTCTCTCAGTTCTTTTCTTTGCTAACCTCCATGCAGCAGCCCTCTTCTTACGGTAAATTCTTAACTTTGCAGTGTACCAAAGGGAATTTTTCTGTTTAACTTTCCTACTTTGAGTAGCTGCAAAAATGTCACATACAGACATAAATTCACAGCAAAAATATGACCAAGCACTATCTATATCAGGGATCAAAGTTAGTCTATTCCAGTTTTTAGATTCCAATTCAACCATAAAAGATGTATAATCCAGGTTTTGAAAACTACGGTAAAATTTAACTTGGGGAACACTCAATTGCTTATCTGTTTTCCTAACACAAAAAGTTACCTGGTGGTCACTAAAAGTGTCTGGAAGCACTCCTGCCACTGAATATTTAATAGGATCAGAGGTGAATATCAGATCCAAAATAGTGGAAGAATTGGAAGTTTTGGCATTCAGTCTTGTAGCCGTAGTAATTAACTGAGACAGGCCCAGTGTTGTTTTTAAATCCATTAATTTGCTGGTGGGTGGTACCCTCACCCAATCTGTATTCATATCCCCCACAATCATAAGCTCATGACTTTCCCTATAAGGGAACACAAAATCTTGGAGGACAAGAAACTGGTGATCATCTCCCTTAGGGGGGAGGTAACAACCCACAAGCAATAATGGTCTACAATGTGGGATTTTTATCTCCAAAACTACTTTTTCCATACCTGGTGTACTAACACAATTTTGATGTTTAATTTCCAAAACTGTAGTACCATAAACAAAAACACCCCAACCCCTTTTCCCATGATCGTGCCTCCATATTTGATAACCAGGTATCTGTATTTCTTCATCCTGTACCTTTTTATTTAACCAGGATTCAGTTATTATTATGACATCTGGTTTATATTCCAGAATCCACTCCCGTATCATATTGAATTTTGGAACAAAACTCCTAGCATTCAACTGAACAAACGAAAGCTTATTACTTTGTAAAATATCAGCTGTGTATATTTTCTCATCACCTGGCCCTGGATTTAAATGGATATTTCCTGACATCAATAAACTCAAAATTATAAGAATTTTTAATTTTGCAACCATTCCATACTGTTTTAAGAAAAGTCTTCTAATCATGAGACAAAAATAATATCCATAGTTTGCCTCACAATTCAATTTCCATTTACCTATCAAAACAGCTAATTTGCAAAATATCGAACTTTGAATTTGAATTAACAACTGGGCAATTGGCCTAATCTTTGTCCCCAAGATAATTAAAGGTAAAGTTTGAGTGTCCCCATATTGTTTAACAGACAATTTTCCCAAACTATCCCCAGTCACATTTCCATATTTAGAATTTACATTTCCAGGCTTAAAAGAAATACCAAACATAGAACATACTATCACCAGGAAAATGGTTAATGTTTTGCCCATGTTGCAAAGTATGTATCTAAACTAAAAACTAATGAGATTTACCATATATAGATTTTCCAAATATAACAAGGTTTAATCTCTTAATAAAAACTATCTCAACACCATAAAGTACCCCTACAAATGTACAGCAGGTATGTTTAAAACAACAAAAATAATCTTACTATCACTAGCTATCTATATATTTTCTCAGAGCAATATTTCCCAACCCTATATATAATATGCATTTGTTTCTAATGTTATTACTAAAAACTTTAAAGCATTAAAAGCTACTACATAAATGTCTTAAATATCCCTTGTGCTCACCAAACCACAGGATATTCCTCTGTTTATTTTCTTTTTTGTTTCTTCTGCCGAGTGGCGCTTGCGCCACAGCGCTTGCACTGTGGGCAGCGCGGGTCTTTTGTAGCAAGCTGACCCTCCTCCTCCATGATGTTGCTTGTCTCCTCCCTTCCCTCAAGGACAGTACTGAAGCTCCGGTTACCGGGAGCAAGGGAGATAATTAAATTATATGGGGGGGGAGCACTGGCACAAGATAAAGAAGACACAATTCCCTACAGACAGATGGCAAACACACAGGGAAACCACGGTATGCTGAGCAAAGCTGCAGACAGATGTAAGTTAGTCACTTTCAGTGTACCTGGGATTTAAACAGCACGGGTCTTTTGTGGCAGGCTGCCCCTCCTCCTCCTCCATGATGTTGCTTGTCTCCTCCCTTCCCTCATGGACTGTACTGAAGCTCCAGTTACCGGGAGCAAGGGAGATAATTAAATTATATGGGGGGGAGCACTGGCACAAGATAAAGAAGACACAATTCCCAGCAGACAGATGGCAAACACACAGGGAAACCATGGTACACTGAACAAAGCTGCAGACAGATGAAAGTTAATCAGTTTCAGCGTACCTGGGATTTAAATGGCGTGGGTCTTTTGTAGCAGGCTGCCCCACCTCCTCCATGACATCGCTTGTCTCCTCCCTTCCCTCGAGGACAGTACTGAAGCTCTGGTTACCAGGAGCAAGTGAGATAATTAAATTATACAGGGGGGAGCACTGGCACAAGATAAAGAAGACACAATTCCCCGCAGACAGATGGCAAACACACAGGGAAACCACGGTATGCTGAACAAAGCTGCAGACAGATGAAAGTTAGTTTCAGCGGAGAGGGTTGTGGATGCATGGAACAGCCTTCCTGAGGAGGTTGTGGAGTCAAGAACAGTGGGGGAATTCAAGAATGCATGGGACAGACATAATGCAGTTCTAGTGGGGGGGAGGAAGTAAGCTGTTGGTTAACCAGGATCTGCAGCTTATCCATCAGATAGGAAAATGAGCAGACTAGGTGGGCCAAGCGGTCCTTATCTGCCATCAAATTCTATGCTTCTATGTTTCTATGTGCCAAGGAAATAATTTTTCCCAAGGCACCCTAGGATAAGACTGGAACTAGAACTTGTACCATGTGAGCAACACTCCCCTACATTACACACCCACCTATGGTTATTCTTTGGTTTTATATAAATGAATAATCCCACATTAAATAAGCCTTTACAAGTGAAGCAAACCATATACACAGAAGACTCTATCTACTTTGAGAACACTATGATATTCCACTCCTCAGCCATGAAGCTTCACTGCAAGCTGATGTAGAAGAAATAGAATATTAGGCTAAGACATTACCTGGCAATCATAGGATGATACTGGTCCCCACAGAATAATTTCAATGGACAGGGTTATTTAGTTGGTTCCATGTCATAACAGCAATCGCCGTTTGGGCGCGTGTACATCGCTGAAAATAAAAAGACGGCAATACACACTCATGGCAACTCCAAATGTGGTGACAGGACTGGAACATATGTGGGAGGCTACGCCCCGCACCCCCCCAACTAAATATTCTCAACTCCAGGGGGGTGCATGTTGGGGGGATATAAAACTTAAAAAAATTTTTAAAAACGGCCCGATGCAAAAAGCGACACCCACCTCAGAACTGAACACAGCATCCTCCCAACCCCAGCCTGCCACCCTACCCACCATGCAACATGGCCAGCTCAGCAGCAAACCACCACACTACCTCACACATACCCTCCCTCCCCTCATGTGGTCCCTCCCGCATGCGTGTATACTTCCTGTTGCTGTCTTCACCCACCGTGGTATCCTGTCGCTATGCTGCCAGGTAGCTCAGAACACAGGCGCTGTGATTGAGTCATTGTTTTTGCAGTGGCCTTGTTCAGAGGATACCATTTGGTGGGCCTCTGATGGGTTTGGCAGTAAGGGCGAACAGATGGGAGTGCAGCAGTAGTATAAGGGGATATAACTTGTCAAATGTTAAATTTCAGCCAATCAGAGCGTGCCACGTCATTTGACAGGTGGTTTCCATGGCAACGCCCGGCCCCCTTTCTAGCCAGAAGTCCCGCCTTCCACCATGGCCTTGCGCCCGCCCCTCCGTGCCACAGGAAGTAGCGTGCATTTGGTCCTCGAACCCGGAAGTCCTCCCCTTTTCTACGCCGTACGTGCCTCCTTCTTCTTCCCCTCCTCTCGGATCCTTGCCACAGACTCGCACCCGAGTCCCACCACCTCCTCTCCCTTCCCTCACATCAGAGTGCTAGCAGCTCCTCGAACCCCTCCCCTCGGACCCGGTTCGGCATCCTAGCTTGCACCCGGGTCCCTCCCCTCACATCGCAACCCAGCCGCACCATCCTAATTCACACCAGTCTCCCTCCTCGATCCACCACCGCTTGCACCCGAGTCCCTCTTCCTCCACACCACCCTGCTCCCTCTCGCACCCCTGCTGAAACATCCTAGCTCAAACTCGAGTCCCTCTCCTCACCACACACCCCTGCACCCTCCTCCTCCCCCCACCTTTTTGCAGTCCTGCTCTCTCCTCCCTCTCCTCGATCCATCCACCTTTTGCACCCGAGTCCCTCTTCTCACCACACACCCTGCCCCCTCCTCCACCCCTACCACCGTGTCCTAGCTCAAACCTCGGGTCCCCCTCCTCCATTCCCTTTCCCTCAGACTCCTGCTCCCCTCCTTCTCCTCCCCCTCCCCATCGCACCCGAGTCCTAGCACCTTCATACACTCTACTCCCTCGCTATTCATTCGCACCCCTGTCGGTCCGGGGATATAAGGACAGGATGTGTGTAAATGCATTGTGACATGGAAATCTGTACAGGAATGCATCATCAGGCATCTCTGTATAGATAGGTTTTATGTTTTTGGTGATTTTGTAATGTTTGTAATTATTTTGTCTTGCTGCCTGTATGTTTGACATGAAATATCCCTGCTTTGCTACTTATAGAAATATAGGCTTTGATGGCAGATAAGTACCACTTGCCCCCAACGTCTGCCTCTAACTATGGAGATGCTGCAGATCCAGTTACTGTAACCATCAGCAGACTTCCTCCTACCCCCACTATTAATTGCCTTATGTCTGTCCCATGTATTCTTGAATTCCCCACTGTTTTAACCCACAACCTCCTCAGGAAGGCAGTTCCTTGCATCCACAACCCTCTCTGTGAAACAATACTTCCTCATGTTTGCCTCGAGCTGTCCACTTCTGTCTTCAAATTGTGACCCCTTGTTCTTACACATCACTTTTTCTGAAAGATGCTATCCTCTTGGACTTTGCTGATTCACTTGAGGTACTTGAAAGTTTCTATCATGCCCCCACCTCCTTGAGGGTACATATTAATCTCATTTAGTAAGTCTTCATATTTTTCTGGTGCAGACCCTGTACCATTGTAGTTTCCCTCCTCCTGACTGCATCCATCCTGTCTATGTCCTTGCGATGATGGGGTCTCCCAGAACAGCAGGCATTACTCCAGATTGAGTCTCACCAACTGTCTGTACAGAGGAATGACAACTTCTTGTTTTCTACTGGTGATGCCTCTCCTGTGCATCCAGTATCCCCCCTCCTCCTTATTGCCTTCACACATTGTCTGCCTACCTTTAGGTCACCTGATATGACTACCCCCAGGTCCCTTTCCATTTTTGTTGTAGTTAATACCCCTCCCAATTATGTACACATGCCCTGAGTTTTTGTTTCCCAGGGCATTTCCTTGCACTTTTTGCATTGAATCTAAACTGCCATACTTTTGACAATTCCTCTAACCTTGCCAAATCCCTTCTCATCCTTTCAATCTCCTCACCTTGTGTATCAACTCTGTTGCTGATCTTTGTCTCATCAGCAAAGAGGCATACTTTCCCTTACAGCCCCCAATGCAATGTCACCTATAAAGACATTGAGAGGATCGACCCCAGTACTGAACCTGGGGTATCCTGCTGGTATCCCTTTCTTTGGAGTGTAGTCCATTTACTATTACCCCTGCATCCTTATGTGCAGCCAATTTTTTATCCAGGCTACCACCCTAGGACCACTCCCAGGCTGGCTAATTTGTTTATTAATCTTTTGTGCATGACTGAGTCAGATACCTTGCAAAATCTAGGTGTGCCATGTCCATATAGAAACATAGACTTTGAAGGCAGATAAGGACCTTGCCCCCACGTCTGCCCATTTCCCTACCTAGAGGATAAGCTGCAGATCCTATTTAACCAACAGTCTATTTCTTCCTACCCCACCAAAACTGCCTTATGTCTGTCCCATGCATTCTTGAATTCTCCACAGTTTTAGACCCCACAACCTCCTCAAGAAGGCTGTTCAATGCATAGTCCTCCCTGGTCTACTACTTTGGTTACCCAGTCAAAGAATTATATTAGATGAGTAGTTCTTAGACTTTGTCACAGTGAGCCTCCCCAAATCCATGGAAAAGATTTTGAGCCTCCTCAAAACTGAAATAATCTTGGGCCTCCCAAAGTAAAATAACATACTGTACTTCGCAGTACACCATGAATAAACTGAAACCCCTTTGGTACTTTGCTCACATTCAGTTCTTTGTTATACTGACATGGAACCTTTGAAAAAGAGGTCATGTGCTCAAAGGTGTTATCTGAAAAATAAATAAAAGAAACAAATATTAATATTCCGCTTATTTAACCCTTCCCCCACAGGCCAACCTACCTGCTCAGTTATTTTCATTCTTGAACCATTGTTACCCCTTGTTGCAGTACCTTCATGGGTCACACTACTTTCTCAGTTTCCTCTCTACATGAAATAACCTTCCACATGCTTTGCTCTCCCACCTTCTCTGCTCCTAAACAACTTCTCTGGGATTACTTTGCTCCTTCCTGCTATTGTTCTTAGCACTTTTATGCTCAACCCTTGTATTTGGGCTGTTCTGCCATCATTCTACAAACTGATCAATTACCACCACTCATTATTAGTTTACTGTTCGTATTTGTTTGCACTATTGTTCACTGAGTATTTCTTGATTGTTTTTCGGTTACCTTTTGAAATGGTATTCACTCCCTCCCTTCCCCGGGTACATTGGAAATGAGCCTTGGCTCATTCGCCTTCCCTTGTCACCTATCAGTAAATAAATACATAAAATTCACCTAATATTATCCTCTTTCAGTTCGCTCCATCTCTTCACAAAAAGTATATAAAACTCAAAATTTAAATACATTACTTTTTCAGACTTGCTTCAGCCTCCCCTGAAAGAGGTAGGGGCCTCCCCAGGAAGGCATGCCTCACCATTTGAGCATCCTGTATAAGATTCATCTGACATGACCTTCACACTGTGAATCCATGCTACTCTGTGTCATGTGCCCTGCTGGCCTCTAGGTGCTCAACAATTCTTTCTTTCAGAAATGATTCCATAATTTTCCCTAACACTGAGGTCAAACTAACAGCTCTAAGCTTCCTGCCTCGGCCTTGCTCCCACTTTGTCAAGGGAATCAGATCAGCCTTCCTCCAGTCCTCAGGTACCACACCATACTCCCATGATTTGTTAAAAGGGTAGTCCGTTGAGTCACTAGCTCACCCCTAATTCTTTTTAGAATTCTGGGGTGAATCCTGTCAGGCCCATTGCCTTGACCACCTTGAGTTTTAGGAGGTCTTCGGGATCCTTTCTTCTGTGAATGGATTTGTATCACAACCTCCCAACCCATCCAGAGTGCCTATATTGTATGGGTATGGTATTGTATATATGGAAAGTGCAATTAAGTGACCTCCTTGAAAATGAGTTTAGCCTCAATGAGCTCCATCTCTGTTCATAGTTTGTGAATAAAACGTTTGATACTTGCTAATGTTCCTATGAATGTCAGTTAACATTCTACAGAACACTGTATGTGTGTGGGTGGGGCATAATTTTGAAGTACATACAGTAGTTGAAGGAAGACCCATCTAGTTCTATGAAGGCTGTCTAGCATACAAGCAATATCAACACAATACTCCAAAAGGCTCCCTAAACTGAAAATAATAACCAACATTTGAATTAATGTATTTAAAAATATCATCGGGGTCAGAAAAGCAATGACAGTCCATCCAGTCTGCCAATGGTTAGCTATTTAACTTCATGATCAAGTTTCATGCAAATGTACATATTTGTTATATCATCTTTTTTCTTGAAATTCTTCACTGTGTGCAATCTCGATGGTATAACATAGCAGTGAACCAAAATAATAAGTAATGATAAGCACATTTGTTATATTGCTGTAGAGGATCAAAATTTCATGCAAATGTATAAAATTATTTTTATACATGTGTTCATGGAATCATGCTTATAAGTGATTGTAAATACTGATATATTGTTGCATATAGCAATCATTCATTGAGAAACATTAATTACTGACTTAAGTGCAGTAGGAACAGAATTTCATGCAAATGTATTTGTTGGTGTCTTTTCATGAAATCTTGATTAGGTGTTAATCTCAATGGTATAACATGGCTGTAAATCACAATAATAGGTTAAAATAATGAATTTGTGACACAGTTGTAGTCGGGATCAAGAATTCATGCAAATGTCCACACAGTATTTTCTTATAAGTGTATTCATTGAATCGTGATTATATCCTAATGGGAATATTGATATATTGCTTAATGTGACAGTCATTCATTAAGAAATATAAATTACTGATGATAATGTGCTAGAATCAGAATTTCATGCAAATGTACACCGGGTTGGGGAGGATCATTACATAAAATCTTCATTGGGTGGCAATCTGAATGGTATAAAAGGGATAATAAGTTATGATGAACACATTTGTGACACTGCCGCAGTTGGGATCAAAATTTCATGCAAATTTCTCTAACACTTGTTTCACATTTTTCCTTATCATTGGAGTATACAGTCTACCATTTTTCCAACAACCCTCTCTGTGCCAAAGGAGTAACAATTTTGCACAAATATCCTCATTTTATACCAATTTTTAGACCAAACTTTAATCAGTCTCATTGGTCTTTGTGAGACTGGACCAGCACTTCGAACAAGCAAGATCTTGCAAATCCTCACCCCTTACTACCATCCTTTTAAGACCAACTCCTACCTCTGTAAATTCCTGCCTAATATCATCATCATCGATGCTTCTACCAATGTCTTGTGTTTCTACATGTAGTACTGCATCTGGGGTCACTACCTGGCTCTTTTAGTACATCCACAGTCCTACACTTCAGGTGAACTTTTGTAACCCCTGTAACACAGCTTTCCATCCTATGTTATTTTATTTTCCTTACAAACTGTTCCATCTAGGAGGCTTTTGAATCTCTGATAGCTCCTAGCTGTCTAGGTGCCAAAGGTACTGTGCTCCGTTTCCCTCCTCCACTGGCCACTTACAGCCTTCCTTCTCTTACATGACATCGGCCAGAACCCCTGAGTTATTACTATAACTCACAAGAGATTATGCTGTCCCTTGTCTACTTTTGTGCCCCCCCCGCGACTGTTCTCCAATGTACGTTATACTATGGTATTGTATACATGGACAGTTCAATTAAATGGCCTCCTTGAAAATGAGTTTAGCTCGATAGAGCTCCATCTCTGCTCGTAGTTTGTGAATAAAATTGTTTGATACTTGTTAATGTTCCTATGAATGTCCTATTAACATTCTACAGAACACTGTGTGTGTGTCGGGAGGGCATCAGCCAATTCATAGGTAAAAAAACCATCTCTACACTGCTTTGGACAGAAAACTAACTACAAATCTTACCTTGTTTTTAATATATATATATATATATATATATATATATATACATACAAGTCCCCCAAGTTTCCTGTGAATGTTACAGAAAAAAATTATTTCTATTGAGGATGATAACATTTTTAACACACAGTAAAAAGATGATAATTCACACAAGAAGTTCTCAGCTTTTGTCAAGGGTTGCCAAAGTGTATTTCCCATTTACTCCAGTGAGTCAGGAAAACAAATTTCCCTTTTAACACGCAGTAAAATGAAGGTACTCCATAGAAGTTCCCAACTTTTTTTCAAGGGTTGCCAAAGTATATTTCCCATTTACTCCAGTGAGTCAGGAAAACAAATTTCCCTTTTAACACACAATAAAATGAAAGTACTCCATAGAAGTTCCCAACTTTTTTCAAGGGTTGCCAAAGTATATTTCCATTTACTCCAGTGAGTCAGGAAAACAAATTTCCTTTTAACACACAATAAAATGAGTAATCCATAGAAGTTCGAACTTTTTCAAGGGTTGTCAAGTATATTTCCCATTTACTCTGGTCAGTCAGGAAAACAAATTTCCTTTTAACACAGAATAAAAAGTATATAAAGTTCCCCGAATGCCCACATAAAATGTCTAACGGTGTTAAATCCATCTGTGGTCATTGCTTCGTTAGATGTAAAATGACTAAATTCTGAAATCTTTGCTTACAGATAGATTATCAACCTATAGCTAGCGTCCATGTGAAACACTCTGAATACTGACAAGCGTGTCATGAATTCTTAATGAATGAGCAAAGTGGTGAGACCATTGGACATACATTTACATGTGAAAAGATAGTTTTGATAAATCGTACATGGGGTAAGGGTGTTAGCAAGCTGGGAGACTCCGATGAGCTCATCTTTGAGAATAGAATAAGACACAGGTTTACCGTGAAAGGATACTTTTGTTAAATCTTACTAGGATATCATCAGCTATACAAAGGTCGATTTGTACATTTACGTAATAGGCGTCTGGGAACAGCAGTTTCTCACAAGCTAGTAAACCCTGTATTGTTTCTTTTTCATGAAAAGAAATGGGGAGGGTAGGCGATATTCACTGCATAAGGGTTGAAAATGTACCAGATGAAAAGAGACTCAGAGAACACACAGTTTAAGTTTTCAGAACTGTAAAATGGCAATGCATCCAGCACACAGCAGTGGCCTTTAGTTGGGTTAGAAAGTAGAATCCTTCCACAGGTGCATACTGTGTGTACACAGGCTAACAGAGGCATTCACCTATGCCAGGCACAGAGGAATAAAAACACAAGAAAGCCAAGAGAAAAATACCTGGTTGCCTTTTTATAATGACTTTGGCCTGAGAAGGGTATATCCAGTTTGTAAGGTTTATCTCTAAATGATGAAAGTAGGGGCAAGGATAAAACTAATACACAAAAGGAGGAATGCCTGTACCATGTCCTTTTATGTGTAGCAACAATGCAATCATACGTGCGAAGATGCATTCATGGGTGCTGCTATACACCATTACAGTATAACAAAAAGCATTACATTTTGGAAAAACACTGACAAACACCACCCACATATACCACCACTGCACTACTGAATACCCATCCACTGTGGAAATCATCAGTATACTTACAAACATGCACAATCTGCAAATAATAAAAAAGTCTAACAATATATAATATATAAATCAAAGGACAAGTTTATATTGTGTTGTGTAAATATACCCATCTCAGGTCTTGTGGGTGCTATGGGTTATGAGCAGATTAGAGTTATGCTTCTAACTTTACAGGCAAATAACTTTTAGTTAGCCCATGCTTCAGGGCTTTGCATTGAAGTTCTTGAAATAGAAACTGATTTATCATAAACCTTACATTGCATTTATGTTGCATTATAAGCCTTCGCTACATGTCCTAAGAGGAAGGATTTGGGGTACTGAGTATGTACTCTGTGGAGCAGAGAGAGTGTGAGAGAGAGAGAGGACATGGCTGGAACATTAAAGTACATAAAGGCATTAACAAGGTGCAGGCACTGGAACATTTCATTTCAATAAGGCCTCCGGGACCAGAGGACCTGACCTCAGGCTGAAAGCGGCAGGTTCTCTATCAACACCAAGTTTTCCTTCAGGGGAAGCTGAGCAGATCTGATGCACCATAGTGCAACAAGGGATGTGCAGCTGAGCAGTCCAGTGGCACCATAGTGCAACCAGGATGCCTCCCAGCAGCAGAGCAATGCAACTGCACAACCAGGGAGGTAGGGCCCACCACCCATGACACAGTTGGGCACAGAACACACAGCAGAACAGACATAATCACCCCACACCCCATGCACTGCACAACTGGAGGAGGGCTGGAATAACCACCGGCCCATGGAGACAAGCTAAAAACCCATAGCCGGGCCATGGTGCCCCATCACACCTCCCGGCAAGCTGTGACTGGCACACAAGGAGGGCTGACCACCCTGTGCCACACCATCCCCCCCAATGCAGAGCACACCCTGCACCGTGACCCCCAGACACCTCCCCATGAGCAGTAACCACCACTGCAGGAAACCCCATGCATGCCACCACCCCCACTGTGACAATGCAACCCTGTGCACCACAGAACCATGCAAGCCAACCCTACCATGAGCACCCATCAGTGGGTGGCAGCACACAGCAATGCAACAATGGCAGACACAGTGCCACCACGCACAGTCCCCCCGAGGTACTGCTGAGAGACCAACCATGCATCGGCACATGAGGTACCCCACAAGGGACAGGGCTTGCCCCGAACACCACCACCAGTGGTACAGCACCCTGCACAGTATTCCAGTGACACACCCCGACCGACCACTGGCCACAACAGCCAGCACAGACACCCATAGTGGTGTATGGAAGCATGTACTACACTGGATGCCACACAGTGCATGGACAGACACCCATCCATACCCAAGGGCACAACAACACAGGGATGCAGTGGTGGAGCAACCAAGCCCCCAGTGTGGGCCCATGTAAACTGTGTACATACAACCCACAGTCCTCCATGGCACTGGAGTGCCAGCCACCCTGTGCAGGCACTGTGGACCCATATACCACCATCATTCGCCCAGAGCACAAGTCACAGACAGTGGTGCACATCCCCTGCAACACACACAAGGCACAGCATGGAGGTGGGACAACAACTGTGGAGGCCACAGTGTCACCCGGGGAAGACATGCACCACACCAGTGACAGTAGGCAACACAGCAATGTGATGGGTACAGTGGCTGCCCTGCAGGGACTGCCACCACTGACATGTCAGCTGACCATGCAGGTCACAGACATGCATGTGTGTCAGCTGCACAGGCCATGGATGGGCAAATAGATGCGCCATGGACACAGAGCACACACCATGAACCACTGCACACAGTCATCCAGTGCACAGGACACAACACACACACCACAGACACTGACCGATGAGTTGCCCCACACGATAGTCACCTCCACATGGACACACACACACATAAACATGACCGCACTCACCCCTGACGCCATGCACACCACTGTAGCTGAGCACCTGTAGCCCACTACAAATTAGAGACCACCACAGTATTCATATCAAAATAACTGTATTGAACAAACATATAAAATTCAACTATTTAAAATACTATGTACAAAACATATATACAAGGTTAGGGGAGGCCACAAACAAGGTGGGGTGGGTAGGGGCAGGGGTGGACAAATGGGATGGAAAGGAGGGTGTGAAGGTGGGTCCAGGGGGTAAGGATTATAGGACTGAGGGACTCTAACGGGAGCGCCTCTCCCCACTCTGACTCTGTCGTGCTCTGTGCCTCCGCAGGACCCCAGTGTTGTCAATCCTGTAGAGGATGTCCAGCAAAGCCCTCACCACCTGGAGTATCTCCAGCAGTGCCTCCCTTATTTCCCGGAGATGGCATGTACCTAGGACAAGGGGAGCACAGTCAATAGGTGTGAATGCACAACCCCATACAGCCCACCCACTGTGCATGGCATACGGCCGTGGGACATACCTCTGTGATAGTGTGTGACCACCCGCAGTGATCATGTCCACATGACCTGCCCACCCAGGCGCATACAGCCATGTGGAATGCTGCACACACCCACCAGCCAAGTCACGCACAGCACCACCGTGGCTGTTTAGTAACATGGCTATGTGGTGCAAAGGCAGTGGCACAACCATGTACCTGGTGAATGCATGGACCACCATTGGCGCACTCCCAGACATGCGTTGCCACTGGACAGTGTTGACTGTAACAAGTCGCGTGCATGGCAGTGGTGTCGATAGATGGTGGCCATGCCCTGCTGCCCATCCTGTTACACAGCATGCAATAGTAATCATGGAAGTATGGCACTCACCTTCATCGGGCCGGTCCAGTGGGCGGTGAGGGCCCTCGCCTGCTGCACTCTGCTCCTCCTGCCGCCAAAGTTCACGGGCACGTGGTGTTCCTTCCGGCCTGTGGTGCAAACATGGAGAGAGGAACATCAGTACAATCCTGTAGCAAAGTCCCCTGCCCCCAAGTGTGTGCCCTGCCACCCAGCCAGACCCACCCACCCCACACCCTGATAACACCACCACAGTCAACCACGGACGGTCCCTCCCCATGTGCTGGACACATACAACAGTGTTACCCATATGGAAGTTAAAAGTGTGTTGACATAACCCCTACCTTGCCGTGGCACCGTGCCCCTCCTGGCACGTGCCCACAGGCATGCTAGCAGCTCCGGCTCCCTCCGCCGCAGGTCCCCGTACCTGTGGTGGCACTGCTCAGCACTCCTCCCCCATCCTGTGGCCTCCTCAAGTGCAGTGGCCAACTCCTCCCACATCTGGGTCCTGGACCTGTCCAGGGGTGCCTCCCCGAACAGTAGCCCATGGTGTGGCTCCACAATGGCCACTAGGTTGGCCAGCTCTATTGCTGACCACAGAGCTGCCCTCCTGCGTGCCATGCTCTCTGCTCAATTTGGCAATTTGGCACTCTGCAGCACGGCTCCCCACGCGCAGATGCTGTGCAGTACAGTGCTGCCATTCCCTATCACGCTGTCACTGAATAGCGCAATAGAGGTGCACCTGTGCCTGACGCATGACACCTAGGGGCAAAGGTCAGGCACAGGGTCAAGGGTCTCTGGCACATGGACACGCACAGCACCATTGGAACCCAATGTATGTAGCGCGATTGGCTGCCTGTGTGCCACCGCCATTAGCGGCGTACCACGCAGTTGGCCCAGTGCACCTCTGATGGCCCAGTGCCACAGTGCCATGTAGTGACCATCGCTATAGCACCACTAGCACAATGGTTGGCCATGCCCTGCATTGCCTACCATGCACAGCACATCATCAGCGGGCAGGCGCCTGCATCAACAACCGGGCATGTGCAGTGAGGTGTGTACTACACCGCTCACAGAACTGCCTCCATTGCTCAACACGTTCAACACAATTGCGCAAAGCGCAATAGCGCGATATTCAGACATCATATGCAAATCATCTAATCAGCCATTCAGTGGCGCGGCACTGCAATTTGCATCCATTTAAAGTTGCACCTCACCTCATTTGCATGTGTTGCGCTATAAAAGTGCGACTTTGGGCTGCAGTGGCCACAGTCGGTTACTGCAGTCTATGGGTGAGTTGCATGCTGTTTGGGAGTGTGGACTGTGGATTTAGAGACATGCATGGGACTGCACAGTCACAGGTAACAACTGCCATTCTTACAGGCTACATAATGACTGAGCAAGTTGTGGGAGAGGAGGAACACAGTGGCGGGAGGAGGAGGAGGCCTAACTTTACCAAGGCCAAGACCGAAGCCCTGTTTGAGGCCTACCTGGATCAGGAGCCGCTTCTCAGTGGATGGCGGGGAACACCTCAAGCCCGTGCTGCTGCATGGGAGGAGGTGGCATGTGCTATGATCCTGCATGGCAGCCACCAGCGCTCCGTGCAGGAGTGTAAGAAAAAGATGGGCATGGACAGGAGGAGGATAAAGGAGAAGGTGGCTGCCATTAGGGCAGCATGTGCTGCAACAGGTGGGGGACAGCCGGAGGTGGTACAGCTGACCCCACAGGAGGAGAGGCTTGCTGGAAGCATGCAGCATAGTGCTATTGTGAGTGTTCCAGGTCGTGGCTTCCAGACGGGTGGTAGCCCATCACTGCATGATAAGTCATGGTCTGTCTATGGGGGGGCAGGGTAGGTCACATGCAGTAATGTGACTTTGCTTTCCCTTACAGATCCTGAGCATCTGCATGGGTCAGCGGTGGTGGGCCTGTCCACTGAGGACAGTCAGCTGGAGATGGAGGAGGGCCCATTCACCTCCACAGGTATACGTGGATCAGTGTGACAGTGGGGCCGCCTGGCTGTCCACACTTATGTCATTGTAACAGGTGCGGAGGAAGCCCTGCCTGTGACCAAGCGTGCCGGCATCCACGGATGCCAGCATGCTGTGACTGGGGCTGGTGCAGAGTCCGTCACTGATGATGATGTCGCTAACATCATGGGCAGTGACACATGTGTGCCAGAGGATGGCCACGTAGCAGGTCACATCACGCCCATGGCTGTGGGTGGTGCTGCCATGGAGGCCTGTGTGTCAACACAGTCCCAGCCTGTGCTTGTCAGCACCAATTGGGCAGCACTGGTGTTTGTTCAGGACAGTGGGACTGTTGCAGCCACTGCAGCAGCACCTCTGTGCCCTGGGGAGCGGCAGCCAGGGGGCAGCATCAGCAGTCGGCCAATGGGCTTGGGGGTACAGGGTTCAGCAGTGGCATCTGTGCACCACCAGTGGACATGCCCAGACCTGGTCCTGGTGCACAGCACCCACTCTCAAGGGGTCCTGAGCATCAGGGCTGCGCACACCCTGAGGGACAGGATTCCGAGGAGGCAGATGACCTCTTGGATGAGCACACCCACTACTGCAAGCATCAGTCCAGCAGCAGATGCGACTCTGATGCCAGTGCAAGCACTGTGTGTGGCTCTGGAGTGGGCAGAGGAGCGTTGCAGCAGGGACACCGCTCTGATCCTGGCAGGGATGGACCATTTGTGGGAGGATGTGACCGCTGCCATTGACAGGCATGTACCGGCATTCATTGCTATCATGGCTACAATGGGCACACAGTCAGGTGCCCATGCATCAAGGACACCACGCAGTGCACTGTCCACCCCCCGTTCCCGGCATCGTGTGACTTCCTCCTTGTTGACACCGGGTTCAGCTGTGGGCATCCCGAGCACTCCTGGTGCAAGCATGTTCGGTTGCTGCAGACCCCTGCACGAGAACGGTCACGTTCACGCAGTGGAACCCCTGGGGGACCATTGGTGCCACCCCATGAGGCCAGTGGTCAGCCTGTCAGTGCTGGCAGGTCTCGGCAGGGCCACCCATGCATCTGTGGCAGCCGGGGCACTGTGTCGCATGACTGATCTGTCTCCCAGCACAGCTACTGTCTGGTGCTGCCCTGTGTGCATTGTGTCTTTCAGTGGGCAGTGCACGGGTGGGTACCCGGCCCTGCACACGGACACACAGTCCACCTGCACACCCTCCCAGCTGCTGTCCGCAGTTGCGTGTGCATGATGATGCTGTACACCAATGTGCAATGGTGCTCAGCATCTGACAAATGCACATGGACAGGCAGTGGGCGTTGTGGCCTGTGGACATGTGTGTGGCTAGGGTTGGCGTTCTGGGTCGGTGTACCTCCTGTCCTCTGTGCATGTTTGGTGCATTGTGTGTGTGCGTGTATGTGTGTCCGTCTGAGTGGCATGTTAATCCTCACATATCCCTGGTTGTGTGTGCTTCTGAGTCCTGCCACTTCCCTTGACAGCATGCACCCCTGGTGTGTGTCCATGCGTGTTTGTGGGTTGTGCCTTAGCCACTGTTGGTTGCATATGGCCCCATGACTTACCTAGGTTGGCTGAAGTGCTCCTCTGTGATGGTGTCCCGGTGCAGCTGTGCCAGCCGGATCAGTCGGGGGTCCCATTGCCAGGGGAGCTGCCCATCACCATCGTCACTGGCATCCTCATCGTCCCCATCATTGTTCCCCTCTTCAACCTGTATGGCTATCCCACATTTGTTGGCCATGTTGTGTAGGATGCAACAGGCCAGGAATAGCCCACAGGCCATTGAGGGGCTGTACTGTACTGTAGGGCACTGCCAGAGGTGTCCAGGCAATGGAAACATGCCTTCAGCATCCTGAACACCCGCTCGATGACATTATGTGTGGTGGTGTGTGCCTCATTGTAGCATTGCTGCAATGGGGTCGTGGGCTGCCAGTATGGTGTGAGCAACCAGGGACGGAGTGGGTTTCCACTGTCACCTGTGTGTAGAGGGTGGAGGTTAGTTTGGTGATCAGCATCACCCTGCCCCGGGCCATGTAGGCCACTACCTATGTCACCTCTGGCCATGCCCCCCCAGGCCCTATGATTGTCCATGTGGTTTACATACTCACCCACTAGGTGGCCAGTGGGGATGTCCCCATTCTAAAATCTGTGGCACAGTGCTGACTGGTGCCAGATGAAGGCATTGTATGCTCCCCCAGGGTGCATGGCACAGATATTGATTATGCACCCCCTGGCATTGCACACCACCTGGCAGTTGATGCTGGCATAGCCCTTGTGATTGATGTATGCGGCCCCCTCGGGGCCAGGTGGTGTGCGTATGGCCACATGGGTGCAGTCTATTGCCCCTAGCACACCAGGCATACGTGCTACCCTGTGGATCTCCTGTATGTTTACTGTGTACTCCACTGGTGTGCTGGGGAAGTGGATGTATTCCGCAGCATGTGGCAGCAGTGTGCTGAGGAATTGGGTAAGGGGGCATGACGTGACCAACTGGGTTATGCCTGTGGTATCCCCACTTGGTCTCTGGAAGGTACCCATGGTGAGCAAGCACATGCAGGCTGTTACTTAAGTCTCCACTGACAGTGCATGGCTCCGTCGTGTGGGTGTCTGCATCACATCACTGCACAGCTTACAGAACCGCCTCAGAATTGCCCTATTCAGGCGATACTGGCCCACAATCTCAGTATCACTGTACAGCTCGAAGCTGGTGAGGGCTCGGTACTGCCTGTTGGGGGCATACCACCGACGGGCCCTTCCATGGCCACGCCCCCTGCCGCCCACCTTCTCACCCCCTCATAACAGCCTCCATCTGGAAGGTGGCACTGGCCATGTCCCTGGCTTGTGTTCACCCCCCCGGCAGCTGTTACTGTAGTCCCCCACTGTCCTCCCTGCTACTTCCCCTGCACTGGGAACACCTGCCTGTGGTGGCCTCTGTGCTGTGTGGCACTTCCCCCTTCTGCACTGGCTGTGGCTCCCCACACCTTCCCTGTGCCTGTATGTTCAGGGTGCCCTTTCCTTGGCCTGCCCTGTGTGTCCCTCTTGCCCTGTCTGTGTGGCTAGAGTTCTGCCTCATGTGGCTTCCCTAAAGCGTTCTTGCGCCTCTCCCTTGCTCATTTTTATTTTGGCTCATTTCCGCTATGGCGCAACTTCCACTTGCTCCCCTATTACGCATGGCACAAGTTGTTGAATATCGCACTGTGCCATTTATGAATGGTTCCTCCCCCTTCAGTTGTGCATGCCTTCATTATCATTGCGCTGTTGCTCTGCATGATTTCGGGGATGCAACTACCTCCTGCTGAATATCGCAGAATGCTGCAATTTCGGTCCTGTGCAGGCGCAACCCTATTGCGCATGGCTCAACTCTTTTGAATATATGGGCCCTAGATGTTTGTATTCTTTCACTTGTACTAATGCTTCATTTTTGTTTGTTTTAATTAGAATTTCTTGTTTTTTGTCTAATATTTCTTTTGGGCAGTTTTAAACACCAAGATTTTTTAATTTTTTTTTACTGTTTAAGACCAATCTGGATTATGTTAGCCATGTAGATAGCCTTGAGAAATCACATTGTAACTCTGATTCCTTGACTTCAGTAGTATTACCACTTGCCACAAGTACAGTGTCATCTGTGTAGAGTCCTATTTGGAATAGTAAGCTTTCCAAAAGTTGATTTATCTAGATCAAAAACAAAGTGGGCCCCAAAATGGTGCCCTGAGAACACCCTCTGAACCAAGGCCTTACTAGATAGAGCATTTCCAACTTGGACCTATTGTATTCTATCTTTTAGATTTGATTTCAACCATCCACAGGCTTCTTCTGATAGAAGAATATCCGATAATTGCTCCATTAAAAGCTTGTGGTCTATGGTATCAAACACCTTTGATGTGTCCATGTTCACACATGAAAAAGAAACTTGTGCAAGAGGGATCCCTGTCACAAGTGCAGCTTGTCTCATGCATGCAATTTTGAAAAGTAGCTTTGTCACCTTTTACAAATTTGTGGTAGCTTGCACAATTTGGGAGCACAGATGGTATGCCTAATATTACATTCTCCATGCCAGTGAATTGCACACAGGAACATAGTCTCTGCCTTGACATCCCCTTTGAAAATTGGGCACCAGGTGCATCAAGTATGTCCAGAACATAGCAGTATTATACCAAGCAGATAGAAATGCATGGATGATTTTGAAACATCTGTGCTAGTCATTGATGATTTTTGTTCTCTCAGAGCAAATCTACTGTCACATGGGTTACCTAAGTGCACTGTTTTGTTAATAGAGAACATCAAAGGACATCTAAGCAGTGACAACTAAAGACCAATAAGATTTCAATTTGATGTGAGCTCCTGCCAGTGAACATCATATCCAGGACTCAGCTACTAGATTAGGGTAATACTCTCAACATTCAAATGAATTTGTAGAGCAGGATTGGAAAGGTACACACTGAGGTACACACTGAGCCAGATTTCTAAGTCTTACTTAATGTTACTTTCAGAATCCCCGGTTGATTGTCCAAATGTTTACTTCAAAAATGTTAAAAATCATAATTGTGTGTGGCACCACAAATTTCAAATGTGCAAATAAAAGCATTACTTGGTAGTAGAAAAGCAATGTTTATTAAAGTACATTCAATAAATTACATTGTCATCTGATCCCCTCCACGGAATGAATACTCTTCACTCCAACTAGTTTGGATGCTCATTGGCAACAGTTTATTCAGACACTAAGGTAATATGACATTCCATTTCTCATTCCACAATTAATTGTTATAGTCCACACAGTATTACAAGCAGTCCATTATTTCTTTAGAACTTTCTTCTTTCCTGCTCCTCTTCTTCCTGTGTTTTCCTCCTTCATGATCTGGACACCAGATCCAACCCCCCACACCATCACCAGTACCAGGTACCAACTTACCAGGACCTCCTTCCTCCTATGTCCAGACATTGAGATCTGGCCGCTATTCGATCCCCTTCCCCTCTCCCTTTACTTTAATGCATAGGTACCATTTGCCCCCAGCCAATGCTGCCCTGCCACCTCCCCCTTTCCCACCTAGCCCCCTTTTCCCCCCTCTTGCTCATCCCCTTTTCTTCCCCCTCATTCTTGCCTCCCCTCCACCAGGTCCAGTTGCTTCCCACCAGGCTCCAGCAGCAGCTGTTCACTGCTGCCCTTCTGAAGCTGCTCTGCCTGCCGTCAGGCTCCCTGGGCACCAATCACCTACCCACCTACCCTTGTTGTTCAGCTGCCATGCCTCTACCCTACCTCTATCCCCCCACCATCTGCTTTGTCCCTAGGGTGGGTGGGGAAAATTCCTAGCACAGAGGGCAGCTGGAGGGCTGCATAACCTTATATACCCTTCTAGGACCCCACACTAGGACCCCTGTTTGCCCCTCCTCCTGGCCTATGGGACCAAGCCACTGTCCCTGTTTCAAATGACACTCCTGTAACTCACCTGGTGATGTCACAAAATCTCACCCCTTCTCACCTTGACCCCTCTCTCCCTCCCTTGCCTTGTTCATTTCTCTTGGCCATCTGACAATTCAGGTTGCCTGTTATTTGCAACCCCATTTGTCATCTGATCCCCTCTGAGGAATAAACACTCTCCACTCCTGCCAGTTTGGATGCTCGTTGGCAACAGTGTATTCAGACACTAAGTTAATATTACGTTCCATTTCTCATTCCACAATTTATTGTTACAGTCCTCACAGTACTACAAGCAGTCCATTATTTCTTTAGAACTTTTTCTTTCCTGGTCCTCTTCTTCCTGCATTTTCCCCTCAGGGTCTGGACACCAGATCCGACCCCACACCATCACCAGTACCAAGTACCAACTCATCAGGACCTCCCTCCGTCCCTAGGTCTGGACACTGAGATCTGGCCCCAGTCTATCCCTTCCCCTTCCCCTTCCCTTTATTTCCACACCTGGGTGGCATTTCCCAGCCTGTGCTGCCATGTCCCTCCCCTTTCCTGCCTACTTCCTGCCCCTTGCTCTCCCTTTTTCCATTGACCCATCTCCCTCAGCGATGGAATATGGGGATCCCTCTGGGCTAGTACCTAGGACCCTCTCTCAACTTCCCCCACTAAGTCTATTATGGGTCTCATGAACAGGCACATGCCAAATTCTGATAGGTGGATCCTGTCAGACCTCTTCACCTTCAGAAACTTAAAAGAGATGTCCCTGTGCTGTATATGCATGCACCCCATCTCAATCACAGCTTTAGCTACTTTCCTGTTGAGCCATTTCCTACCCTTCTCCACCACCCTATCTTCCCTGAATCACCTCCATACCCTCCAGGATGAGATCTTGGACCACCCAATCACCACACCCAGCCACCAACCTTTCACCCTCTCTAAATTGGGTGTTATGGCCTTAACCAATGCCACCCATGGGGTATCCCCCAAATCATTACCCCCAAATGTATAATGAGTACATCCATCCTGCTCCACCTGACCCTGAGTTCTTCCAACAGTGGCATCATCTGGGCCCATGTAATGCCCCTTAGTCCCATCCATTGTACCCTTGTGTGCTCCAAATCTGTCTGCAGCTATGTCCCACTGCTCCTGGTAGTTGCAAATTTCTCAGCCCAATAGATAAAGGAGTTCCCCACCATCCATACATGCCTCTTTGCTCCTGCCAGGAAAAAGGACAAAACAGAGGTAATCTCCGCTACTGTTAACACCTTGCATACTACTTACAACAGTTTAACTTCCATTGCCCCACCTACTTCACCTCCTGCTCTGACCTGCCTTGAGAAACTGCTTCTGATGCTGCCCCAATGCATAAAGAGTGGGGGGGGGAGTGAAACTGCCTGGGTCTTCCCCTACAAATACTAGCACTTTCTTAAGGACCCCCCAAACCTGGAAATCCACCATGGGGCTCTGCCCCCATGGCAGAACCAAGCCCCCCTCACTCCCCCACATTCACCCATACTCCTCCAGCTCTGTGACAGTGCTCACCTCACCTGGTCCTTGCCTGAGCAATGTCATGGCTTCCTTTCCACATGGTCTGTCTTTGACCGTGTCAGACATATGACCACCTAGTCCTGCTCAAACCCAACCTCCCAGCCTGTATCCCCCGCTTTGGTTGGACTTCTTTGGGGCCACTATCTCTCTGACCCTGAAAGCACCCTTTGCCATGACTGCAAATAATGCCTGGAATAAGCAGGCCTCTTTTGCTGTTGTACATACATGCTGCAGTGCTCCAATCACCCTCCTGAACAACTGCCCCATGATGGGCTGCTGCCTGTCCTATTTCACTCCATGCCTCCTCTGCCAGCCTGATATCATGTGTCTCACAGCCCTCCCCATGGTTACATCCAGCCAACCTTTATCCTTGCATGCTTATTCTATCCCTGCCAACTGTATGCCCATGCTGATATGGGCCATCCCCTCCTCCCAGCTTTTCACTGTGTATTATTTCACCTGATCCTCAGAAACTGGTTTCTCCGTGTCTAGCCCTGTACTAGCCCTGAACTCCTGGAATGCCCCCGTGCCCTCTCATACTCTCTCAGCATGTTGGGTGCTCAGGAGTTCTGGTATAAGCATCTGGCTGTTTTTCTCCACTCTCCCATAGATGATCCAGGACCTTGGTCCTGTGTAATGCTGCCGCTGGTGCCTGGTCCCAAAACTTGTTCAACTACAAATGGGAAAGACTGACAGCAATGTCATTCTGAATGCCTTCAATAAGTTGCACTTTAAAAGACAAATTTAACTGGAGCCCCAACAGGACCTGTCTACGGAAAACACTCCCTACCATGTCCATGACCCCACCTTGCCTATTTATCACCTCCACTACTGCCTTACTGTCACACCAAAAACAATATACTCTTCCCCATCATCCTGTTCTCCCCAAACCTCCAGGGCCACAAAGATGGGAAAGATCTCTAAAAAGGCTATGTCCCTTAGTAGCTCCATCTCCCCCCATGATTTTGGCCATGCCTCCAAAATCCATTCGCCCTAAAGTAGGCCCCCATCCCAAGAGCCCCTGACACATCGGTGTAGAGTTCAAGGTCTGCGCTGTAAGCCCATTCTTCCTGCCAGAATGTAATCCCATTGTAACCCTCAGGGAACTGCTCCCACTCCCTCAGGTCCTTCCTTATCCATTTTGTGATATCTACCCAGTGATGAGGCTTCTTTGCTTTCCAAGTTGCCCTCGCCAGTCTCCTGGTAAATACCCTGCCTGGGCTAATGGCTTTACAAGCAAAATTAAGGTGCCCCAGCAGTTGTTGTTCTAATACCAGCAGCACCCTCCTCCTCCTCTTTACTTGTTCCAACAAACCCCTAAGCTGGTCCACCTTGTCCCCGGAAGGTGGAAGCATTCTTGGGCCATGTCGACCTCTATCCCCAGGATCTCCAGCTAGCAAGCTTGGCCCTCTGTTTTCCCTTCACCAGTGGGATACCTATGCATCCACACATGTCTTTAAAATCTGCCAACATCCACTCTGTTTCCAAATTGCCTCCCCATGAGAGACAATCGCTCAAGCAGTGTAGCACCTGCCTATGCCCATATCTCCACCCTAACATCCACTGCACCCAAGAACTAAAAGCCTCGAATGTCGAACAGGCCACTGAGCAACCCATGGACATGGCTTTGTCCATGTGTAAGCCACCCCCAAACTGAAAATCCAAGAGATCCCAATCCTCTGGCCTCTATGGCAAAAGCTGGAAGTTGGATTCAATGTCTGTCTTTGCAAACCACACCCCATTTACTGCCCTGATCAACACCACCACCACCTGATCCAATGATGTGTAGGAGACTGCTCTCAGGTCATCCAGAATCCCTTCATTCACTGAGGCCACCTCTGGGTAGGAGAGATGGTGGATGAGGTTAAACTCTCCCACCTGCTTCTTCAGTACCACACCTAAAGGTGATATCCACAATTGGGCAAGGAGGGTCAGTGAACAGGCCCTCAATCCTCTCAGTCTGCACCTCCTTCTGGATTTTTCTACATACTGTATACTCTTTTCCCTTGACTGAACCCCAATTTTTTGCCATCATTGCTCTCCGAACCCCCCAAAATCTGAAGGAAAACCCTGTTTGAAACCCTCACACAGGAACTACACCTTTGCTTCATCTGGATACTCCTACATCCAGGCCTCCACCACAATTTGAACTATGGGTTCTCACGCCAGGGGATAACCCCAATGCCCCACCCCATCTCCCCTTCAGTTCCACCTATAGTTGAGTTGTACCCTCCTCTGCTGTGGCCCCACTGCCCCTACCACTTCTCCCACCTGACCCCCTGAAAGGACTATTCCTGGTACTGCCCCCTTGCCGGGTGCCCCGTCCCCACCTGACCAGCAGTTTGACACTGAGTGTGGGCCTGTGCATCGGAAGCAGACATGCCTAAATTTACAGTTTGTCCAAGTGCACAGGGCCTGTTGTGGCCCAGCATGTCTTCACCACCGCAGTGGGGTGCCCTTCTTGGCATGTTCTTCCCCTGGGACCACCTGCTGGACCCGATAGGGTTCGCACCCACTGTTCTGAATGGGTGCAGTCCCACCTTAAGTCCCCTTTTGCTGCTATCCATTTTCAGAACTCCTTGTTGTCAGGGGTTGACAAATCCCATAGCCTGACGTCCCAGCTACTTTATTTATCCCTTGGACAAGTATTTGTAAAGGGGCCACTTGCCCACAGACAACTATCACTGTCTGAGCCATAAAACATTTTTTTAAATATCTGCAGTTTCGGTATCCATTTAGGAAGGGGCACGAAGCTGAGGGAAGCAGCAACAGGCATGCACAGTGAGAGCCAAGATGTGGGTGCCTCATTATTAGGAGGTGGGGCTGTGGCACACAGCAGTCAGTCTGCCAGTGCCTGAAGGTCAGGCACAGGCCATGAGCAGGTTATCATATGGTGCTTCTTCTGCCAGTCATGTGATGGTAAGTCAGGGTAAGGGCTGGGGTGTGGGAGCTCAAGAGGAGAAAGTGGGTGTTTCCAGCATGGGGAGGGGATTGACAGAAGGACTCACTGATCAGCAGCACGAGCCTTTCCCTTGCTGTACAGACAATTTACTAAGGCTAACTAGGGAGGTGGAGTAAATGAAGCATGGGAGGGGATGAGGCGAGTCAGCAACAAGCGTGTTGTCGTGCTTTAGCCACCCATACTCCAGCTTTGCCTTGTACACATCCCTAATGATAGCCATGTATGTCAGGAGTAGAATAGCCAACTCTGGTTGCTTTTCTAGGACCAGTGCACTGTATATTAGGAAACCCGCCTGCCATGTGTCTGTGTTTTTTCCCCTAGTACTTTGCCTTCTCCTCCTTATGTCCCACTACCACCCATGCCACTGCCATCTCTGGTTACCTACCAATTCCTTCTGTTCGTACTTTTTGCTGTATCCTCATCCACCAAACTGAAAATATCCACATATTCTCCCTTCCATATCTTATCCTTGATGGAAGATAGCACGTGGTCACCTAATGTGAAACCTGGGGGCCCATCATATAGCTTCTTCCTCCTTTTCTGTGTTTCCATGGCCCCGTCTCCTCCCTTGCTACCGCTCTTTATCACTTGTAGCACCTGCTCCATCTTCTCTACCCTTGTGTCTCCCATATCCCCTAGTAGATCTTCAAGGTACTCCTTCAGGTCCCCTTCATTCATCACATCCACGTTGCCCTTACCCCCATTCAGGCCTGGCCCTGTTGGTGCTAGTGCAGATTCCAGTGGTGGGATGGATGAAGGGCCAGGACCTGTTCCTCATGGCCTCTTCCTCCCCTACCCCACCCACCCCCTCTCTCTTTTCGCTTCTTCGACAACTTCTCTTCTTCTTCTTCCAGCTGCCAGGCTGCCTCGACCAGCTCCATCATCTTGTTCATCAGCTTGGAGGCTTCCTTCTTCAGCTTGGCACTGGACACAGTGGGTCTCTTTGGCAGCATCTTCCCTGCTGCCTAATATAGGGGAGGAATGAAACAAACCATGAGTGCTAATTGCCTTCATCCTTTGGTTCCTTTCCCTCTGTCCCCTGGTCAACTCCAACTGCTGTCCACTTCTCGTGTGCCTGTTGGGCACCCACTTTGAGCCTCATGCCAGGGCATCTCCCTCCCCATCCTTCTGCTCCCACCCTGAGCTGACAACAATCACCTTCCTTTCACCAGAGGGGGCTGCTCTCCCCCTCCCTGCTATCTCCCGGCCCCACGCTGCTGCTGCTGCCACCCTCTTTTTTAATCATTCTGCCCCACACTCATCTCTCTTGCCCTCTCCCCCTCCCTTGCCTGGGTCACTCCCTTTTTTTTTTGCTGGTGGTGCCCACTTCTGTCTGCTCTGAAGCTTACCATACCATGTGAAGCACCACTGCCCAGTGCTCAATCCGTGCCATACAGTCACCATTTACTTTATATTAATTATTTTTTTGACCTCCATCACAACTTCTCCCTTGCACCTCCTGCTCCATTCCAGCTTACCCCACAATGCCCCCATGAACCAACAGTAACAACTGCAATACACATCCTGTTGTCCTCCCCTTCTGCTGAGAGGTGGCCGGTGGCCTGGTCCTGAAGCCTACCATGTGGCCTTCTGCCATCAGTTCCCGGGGTCTCCATGCATTGTCCAATGCCATCACCACAAAGCCTCGTGAAAATTACAGTTCACCCATAAAACAGTGGCCTCTGCAGCCTCGCCTCATTTTCTACCCATGCCACAACCATGTTTCTCCCGATCAGCTGCTAAGGCCTGCACCTTCCTGGTCCCCTGTGGCCTGTAGCGGTCCCGTTGCTCTCTTCCCCCAACCAACTTGTGCCTGCAAGGTGCCCTTGCTCCACGACTCCCACGCTCCTGCAGTCATCACACATCCTGCACACCCCACTCCTTCTCTTTTCTTCAAAACCATCCTCACTTTGACACCTTTAAACAAGACCTGTATCTAGCAAGGCCCTCCCCATAGCAAACCACCACATGGTCCATGGGGGGTCTCCAGCCACCCACACCTCTCATTTTTCTTTTTTTGTACTGTGGTGAAACCTGCTCTAGTTCCACTCCAACAATGGCCTGCTTCTCTTAGCTACCACCTCCAGCTTGGAGCAGCCCTGGCCCCAAGTCAGCCCATCTCGGGCTAGCCACAACAGGAAACTATCAGCAAATGCTCAGTCACCATTCCTCCATCCCCAAATCCAAACACCAGCCTACTCTGAAATCCAGCCTACTGGAGGCCAAAAGAAAGAAATAGAACCCATGTGGACTGCCCACCATGCTATGGTGAAACCATTGACTAGGCCACACAGAAAATAGTTCAAAAACCCTGGGTCACTGCCAGCTGTGGCTTAAGTGAGTCCAAATGCAAGGATAAAACTAGATTCTCACGTCTTGCTTCCACACATTCATGCCTCATAAAACCACCATTTAAGACCACCCTTTCTCAATGTGACTGCAGTCTCCACCACTGACCCAAATGATCTAGCCTATGAGAATTTAACAGCACTGCAAACAACCCCTGCCAGTTGGTAACCAGCTGAATGCCCATCCCACAATATAAACAGATGAATGCCCAACTTTACAATTAAAGCCTGATTTAAAATACAAAAACAGTGACGCTCCTCCTATAAATTAGCCTTTGGGAAAGGGGCCCTGCCAGACTCCACATAGCCATAGCCCCCATGGAGCCCTTAGCCCTACAACTTAACTATTAGTATTCTTCACCTGTTGCCATAAAACTGCTAAGAAAAATTTCTAGCAAAGAGGGAAGCTAGGGGGCTGCATAACCTTATATACCCCTCTAGGACCCCACACTAGGACCCCTGTTGGCCCCTCCCCTGGCCTATGGGACTGAGCCTCTGTCCCTGTTTCAAATGACACTCCTGTGATTCACCTGGTGATGTCAAGAAATCCAACCCCTTCCCACCTTGGCCCCCCTCCTCCTTCCCTTGCCTTGTTCATTTCCCTTGGGGCCATCTAACAATTTAGGTTGCCTGTTGTTGGCAACCCACTCATCAGCAACAGCAAGAAGTATGTAGAACTCTTTCAGTTTTTATCAGTAGCTCTTAAACAGCAGGTAAATGGCATTAGTTGTAGTTGGAAAAGTCATATCAAATTATTCCAGACAGAGGAGAAAGGAAGCTTCTTATGCACTTAATTCTGTGGAGTGGCTGGTGATATAAACGAGCAGGCTGCAACTGGTTCTAAACCAAATTGCAGTGTTTTGAGATGCTGTCTTGACATACACATAATATGCTTCACCTTTCCAGACCCGCTCTACACTTATGAAGACTGTGCTTGTGCATCAGACTGTTTGTGACGCCTGCCACAGAGACTACAGGGCTCTTTGAAGCATGTCTCAGAAGGTTGGAGCAGAAGCTGTACTCCCCATTTTCAAATAGATTGATTACTGTAATTTGCTAACAACTGTAATGAGCAAATGCAGTGATTCTCTGACATAAGGATGAGGCCCATAAAATCATGCAGCAGAGGAAATGAGCATGCACAGTGGATGAGTCTGCACTGGCAGCTGCAGCACCTGCAGCAGGAGAAGGGCCAAGTGAAATTAGCAGACTGGGAAAGGTGCAGGGATTTCTGAACAATTAGACAATTATTTTTATTGAGGGCTGGTGCTACTGTACAGGTACCAAAGATCCACTGCCACAGCCTGTCCACACTCAGCACACAGTCTGCAATAGGTTGCCAATGTCCTTAGTCATCTACATCTGGAAGTACAGCTCAGTAGCTGCCACCACTCAGGAGTGATTCTCTTACCTGGGAACCTTCTCAGTCTGAATCCCACCAGAGCCACTGCTCACACTGAACAGTGCTAAGGCAAATGGCCTTCCCTTTTCACTCACTCCTGAGAAACACTTCACTTCTTAAAATATGGTAACTGTAGCTGATTTCTCCCTCTTCAGAGGCAGATTGTGCTTTATCAATACCAACAGTTAACTGTTTCCCTGAAAGGACCCAGTTGCAAAGGTATAAAGCATATAAAAATAATATTTGCTACTTAACAATACTTATACAATCTACAAGATATCACACTACACAAATACCATCTGAATTACAAGATTACTACAGAAATTAAAAATAAATGGTTTCCATACACCAGGCGAAACACACAGAAAAACCTTACTATAACTTCTTAACTCTAACAAAGCAGAAAGTTTCTTACCACACTGGAGCTTTGTGAATCAGGACAGACTCAAACCTTAGATGGTAACAGATCCATGACACCGCATCGACAATTTCTTGTCAACGCGACATTACCCTGACACCACATCCTCTCACACTCTCCCTGACAAACCTTCAAATGTTGACCTCCTTACACCACCCACCTTTGAGCCTACCGCCATCCCCCTCTTCTCCTACCTAATCCTGATTAGTTTTCCTACCCTTTCTGACTACTTTGCCTAGGCTGACTTCTCTGGCTGTAGCCTAGTAACGTTTAGATATCAGTTTTGATGAACAGCTCCATCTCCTGTTTCCTCCCAATACATGATCCTGCCTAGCTTCCATCTCTGATTTTTTTTCTCAAACTATCACCTAACTCTGATTTAAGCACTAAATTGTATGGCATGCTGTGTGAACCCAACCCCATCGACTATGTACCCTTGTTTTGGTTATGTGTTGTTATTTGCCTATGTTATCCTACGTTGTTTTGCTGTTGCCAGTGTTTACTAATATCACCTGTTCACATTTTTTCTTACTATTAGATGTACCTGACAATGCCTATTAAGCTGCTACTGACTCCAAACTTAAGTACTCTCTCCTACCCTTGGGAGGATGCTCCTTTGTAAATGAGCTTTTAGCTCAAAGGTTGTAATTCTGATTACTAAATAAATAAAATAAAATATTGACTGCTGTTGCAGTTGGGATGGTGCTGACATGCAAAATATCTGTTTTGTGGGGTGCTGTGACCTCTGCATCCCCCATATGGGGGCTTTGCCCCCTGCACCCCCTTCTTAGGATTCTCAACTCCCAGATGGAGCTGAGTTGGGGATGAGGTGCACAACCTTGGGGAAAGGTGCTGGGGACCCAGGCAGACTTTACAGAGATGTGAGGATATTGTCGGTATAGACCACATCGCTGTAAAATGTTTGCTGTAGCGATGGTATACCAATGGTAACTGCTTGGAGTTGCAACCTAACTAACTTGCTAGGGTCTGGAAAGCCCTCAAAAACCTTCAGATGCCAACATAACCATGACACATCATCAAAAATGTCAAGCTAATATCATGGCTTTGACTAGTTCTTTGTCTGTTGCGGTACCACCTCTCTGGAGAGCTGGCCTAAACTGGAATATTGAATTTTGTGGACTCAGAAACCTTGTCATTGTTCTGATCCATGTCTGCCCCAGCAGATGGTAGCAGCATGGCTAGGACAATTTCCTGACATGAATGACCTTGGGTTCTTTGAAGCTCCCTTATTAATCAAACAGGGAGTCCTATCATTACAAGACAAAGGAAAGTACAGTTCAGTACTTACAGTAATTGTAGATGTTTGAGAGGATTTCTTGCAGCAGATCATCCTGTAGGGTATCCACCAGCTAGCACTCTTGTCAATGGTAGCTTTCACCAGCAATGTTGACTAGAGGCAACCCACAATGATGTCACCACATTCAGGTCTATAAATATGTGAGCAGCCCCTAACGGTCTCAGTTCCCTGCTGGCAACCAGCCTGTGGTGCAGGACTCTAAAGGGAACCAAGGAGGCAGGAGGTACCCATTTTTGCATTTATTAGATTTTTCAGAAGATTTCTCTCCCCAAGAAGGAGAGGGATGGAGTGAGCGAACATGACCTGCTGCAAGAGATCCTCTCAAAGATCTACCATTATGATAAGTACAAACGTGTTCTTCTTTGAGGGAATCTCCTGTAGCAGATCATACTCTTGGGATGATTTCCAAGCAGTAGACCAGGAAGGGTGGACTCACAGGATGGCATGACCAAAAGCAGTGCCATGCCAAAAGGTTACATCTAGGCTGTAGTGCTTCATGAAAGTATGCACAGTAGACTAGGTGGCAGCATCACAGATGTCCATGATGGAAACCCCAGGAAAGCATGCTGCGGTGGTAGAGAGAGTCTTCATGGAGTGGGTTTGGACAGTTTCTGGTAGTGGCTTTTTTATATGTAGCGTAACAATAGGTTATGCAATGTGACACCCAACTGGATAAAGTTTGTTTGGTTACTGGGAGACATTCTCTGCCAGGGGCAAAGGTGACTAAGAGCTGCTTGGATTTTCAAGTGGACTTAGTGCGTGCGATGTAGTAATAGAGGATGCAGTGTACATCCAAGGTATGTAGTAGCGATTCACCTGGATTGGAATGATCTGTTTTGAAAATGGTCAATTGGATGGATTAGATAACATGAATTTGGAAACAACCTTCGGAAGAAAGGCTGGATTGGTATGAAAGGAGACCCTGTCTTTGTGGAAAACCAAGTAGGACTCAGAGCACATGAGGGCTTGTAGGTCTGAAATACAGTGAGCCAAGGTAATATCTATTAGAAGTAAACTTTTCCAGGCCAAGAAGCATAATTCACAAGTAGCAGCTGGCTCAAAAGGTTCCAAGCTCAGTTTCCTATAACAAAATTGAGATCCCTGGGAGACACTCACTTCTGAATGGGAGGTTTGAGATATAGAATGCCCTTAACAAACATGTGGACAAGATCCTGCTGAGCGACTGGAAAGCCCCAATGGGCTTCGAAAAGCGAAATCACTGATAAATGTACCTTAATGAATGAGTAGCTCAAACCCTCAGAGGAAAGAGTTGACATGTAGTCCAGGATAGAGGGAAGAGGGCAGGAAAAAGATCAAGTGTGTTTACAGTCACCCAGGTAGCAAAATGCTTCCTATTTTCTTGATAATTTGTTCTAGTGAAAAGTTTTAGGAAGCCAATAGAACGACAACCACCAAGGCCAAGACTTGCTGTCTGTTTATAAAAGCATCTTCAAGAGCCAAGCATAAAGGTGCAGGAGTAAAGGTTTGGGTGCAGGAGAGACACGTGATGCTGTATGAGTAGGTCAGGTTGTAGGGATGAGGAAGGGAGCAGTGACTGACAACTGCTGGAGAAGAGGGAACCAGATGTGTCTGGGCCAAAAGGGAGCTATCAGTATCATGGAGTTGGGTTCAAGTTTGAGTTTGAGGAGGACATGCTGGAGGAGAGGGATGGGGTTGAAGGCATATAAAAATTGCCCCTGCCAAGAAAGGGACAGAACATCGATAGAGTGTCCCTTGTTGTCTGATATAATGGAAAAGTATTGTGGAAGCTGGTGATTGCCCAGGGAGGCAAACAGGTCAATCATTGGTGTGCCCCAGAGATGACGGATGTCTTGGAAGATTGTTGCATGCAAGGTCCACTCATGACCCTGAGCGTGGTGGCTAGGTCATTATACAAGACATTTTGGGCTCCTGGAACATGAACTACTACCAGATGAAGGTGTTGTCTTAGAGCTGTCTCCAAATGCTGACAGCATCCTGACAAAGGTTTAGGGACCTTGTACATCCTTGTTTGTTTAGGTAATAGACAACACAGGTGTTGTTCCTTTGTACCAGAAGGGGGCCTGGGAGCAGATATAGTTGGAAAAGCCTGCAGGGCAAGGTGGCTCTCATCTTGAGAAGATTTATATTAACTGAGGCAGCAGCTGGGCCCCAAAGACCCTGTGTCTGAAAAGGACTGAGGTGGGGGCCCCAGCTGAGGGTGGAGGTGTCCGTGGTTAATGTCTGAGATGGTGGAGAAGTTTGGAAAGGGATTCCTTGGTTGAGATTGGATGGATCTGTCCACCAAGTCAGGGCTTGTTTGAGGGCTGTTGTAATGGTGATCCTGTGCTCGAAGTCTCCAATCCATTGATGTCATCGGTATCTTAAGGCCAATTGAACTTAGCGAATTTGCAGCCAGGCATGAAGGATGGTAGAGATGGTCGCAGCCATATGGCCTAGAAGGTGCATGTACTGATGGGTCATAAGGTGAGGTGTAGTCTGACAGTGCTTGGCAAAGGTGATCTGTTTCTGGAATCTGTCTTCCAGGATGAAGGCATGACCATGCTTTGTGTCTAGGATGGCTCCTATATATTGGAGACATAAGAGCTCCATATGTGATTTTGCCAGAATGATGGTAATGACAACTTTGTGAAACAGGTGGAGGGTGGCATTGTGGGACTATAGTTACTCATCTTTGGTTAAAACCTTGATAAGCCAGTCATCCAAGTATGGGAAGACAAAGTGCTCCTGATGACATAGGGCAGCAGCCACCATTGCCAGACATTTTGTGAAGACCCGGGTTGCCGAGGACAGCCTGAAGGGTAGGGCACAGAACTGATAATGATGGTCTAGTAGCTGAAGTTGGAGACGCGCATGCTCAGGATGTATTTGTATATGAAGTTAAGCATCCTTCATGTCTAGGGCGCAAAGCCAGTCTCCTCAGTATAACAGAAGAAGGATAGTGGTTAGGGTCACCATTCTGAAGTGTTTGCACTGAATGTACCAATTTAGGTCTCTGAGATCCAAAACAGGGTGTAGATTCATCGTGCATTTTGGTACAAGAAAGAAATAGGAGTAAAAACTCTGCCGCTGTTCTTCAGGGGGGCACAGGCTGAACTGCATGTTTCTGGATGACTGAGGATTAGTTCTTCAAGTAGAACAGTAGCATGATCCAGTGGATAAGTCATGGAGCGATGGTGGATGGGTCGGTCAGGTGGAGGTCAATTCAGTGTGTGACCTGTCTATATAATCTGTAGGACCCAGTCGTCCATCATGATTTGTTGCCAATCCTCTAAATGAAGGAGAATCAGCTCCCACAGCCTCCAAGGCTGGCTGAAGGAGACTGGGGAAGGAGAGGGGTGAGTCAAAAGTACTGGTGGCACCTGCCACAGCCGGGCGGTGGTGGTCTGGGTTCCTTAGAAGCAGCAGCAGGGTACAGCCAGCAGTCTGAGGTTGTTACCGGCGCCTAGTAGATGGTCAGCCAGTGCTGCACTGATGGACAGTCCTGCTGAATTGGAAGGACCGATAATATTTTCACTGACCCACAGATTGAGAAGTGTGGTACATACCATGTACCATTCTGTGGGTGCTGCCAGATGCCTGAAGGTCATTCAGGATAGTTTTGGTGTCCAAGCCAAAGAGATTGTGCCCATTGAAAGGGGCATTCATTATGGTTTGTTGGACAACCAGAGTAAAACAGAAGACCCTTAACCAGGCATATCTGTGAAGGGTCACACCCATGGCCAAAATTCAGGCAGTCATGTCAACAGCATCATATTCAGTGTGAAGGAGATGGCGGGAGAGGCTGGTGCCAGTCTGGAATGTGGCAAGCAGTTGGTCCTTTTCTGCTGATTGTGGAAGTTTCTTAGCCACCTCCAAAGCAGTTGTCCAGAGTGTTTTCTGGTATTTCAACATATGGCCATTGTAATTCAGTGTGCACATGTTTAAAGTGGCAGCCTAACATACACATTTGCCCATTAAATCCAGTTTTCTGGTCTCCCAATCTGGTGGGAGGGAGCTGTGGTGTTTAGGACATTTTGTCCTATCATGGGCTGCATTAATGACCACAGAGTTGGCCTGTGGTGCAGCAGCAAAATGGGATAATCTGTTGGTGCCTGATAAAGTCATTCAGCTTTCCTACAGACAGGTGGAATGGATGAGGGTGGTGCGCAGGCCATCAAGATGGCATTTTGGTAAGCGATATCAATGGAGTAACTACTATGGCAGGGTCCCCAGCAGGTCCAGGTAATCCGCCATATTTTGGCAATGTTTGTCTTGTTCTGTGGCACTGAATCCCATTATTTGTTTGATCTGTGCCATGATGACCATGAAGGTTGGATCATCAAGAAAGGAACAGAGGGTGTAAAGACCAGGGTCTCTCAACAAAGGACCACAGTAGAGGTACTGGATGGCAGGCAAAGGTCATCACCCATATCCATGTCTTTCTCATAGTCTTTCTCATAATCAGGGAGGTACACCCTTCCAAAGAATGAACAGATGGTGCAGGAGAAGGATCCTGTGAGGGGCAGGAGATGGGTCTTGTAAAGCCACTTTAGAGGAGGTGGCAAGGCAGATAAGCAGAGCTGAGGCTGAGGTTGAGTATGAGGCTGCAGCTGTTGCAGGCCTTTCATTCAATATACTTTATTAATCCTGATTGAGGTAAAATTTGTACAACAAACAAGGTACAGAACAATTCAGGTTGTTAATAGTACAAAAACAGCACATTAACAGAAGGTGGTGTATTCCAGCATAGCGCACATTCAAACAGATTATATTTACAGAACAGGTACTGCCTACACAACTACCCTTCCCAGCACCCCAATCGTCTCTCTGTAATAACAATTATTTGGGATAACATTAAATATACTAAAACAACAGAAAGGATCCCATTGTCATAGGCCTGGACTATGATTAAAATAAGTTCAATGACTTCAAAACTAGCTGTCCTTGAATGGGAGACCATAAATATACCACAACAATTGTAGTCTCCTTATCACCCAGAGTTCACTGTCAATAAAGTGCATTGGGAATCGCAGATACACTTGTATTTGGCAAGTAAGTAGGACATACTGGCAATGATGCACTCAGCCTGAAGTGCAAACAGGATTTCTTTGAGCCATTCCCAATAGGTAGGGGTGGCAGGATCACACCAATTGTGCAGAATAACTTTTTGGCACAGGCTGATATTAGGCAATATGTGCTTTCTGATTACCTATTAAAATTTGAAGAAATCACCAATGATGCATAAATCTGGTGTGAAGGCCTGATAAAGACCCAAAAGGGGATCCAGGTGATGTCTGATTTCCTCCCAGAAGGGCCTAACCTTATCACAATGCCAGAAAATGTAAAGTATTGAACCCCTGTCACCCTGGCATTTAGTACAATCATCTTGAGGAGTCTCACCCATCTTGTATAGTTTAATGGGAGTATAAAATAAGTTATGCAGAATCTGAAACTGCATAAAGTGGTATCTATCCCATTTTATGTATTTATAGACTCCTTTCCATATGCATCTCCAGTCTCGGGGACAGTCCTGCTGAGGAAGGGCCATGTCTCAGTAATAGTGAAATGGGTGTTCCTTATTAGCAAGGAAGGCCTGAAGTCGGGCAAGGAAAAAAGGAGACTGCATGGATGGTAGGATGGAATAACAACAAGGGGCACAGTCCACTTCCAAAGTGACTTATGAGCATGTGACACAACTGGAAATATTTGAAGCTCATAGATGTGGGCCATCCATGTTTCTGCTGGACTTCATGGAAAGTAAGAAGCTTGTTAGAGGACAAGAAATAATCTACTGAAAGGGACTCCAGTGTGGGCCAGGTAAACCTGGTCAACATTTTGCCTGCAATCTGAAACTTCAAGTTATCAAGTAGTGGCTGCGTTATGTCCTGACAGGGATTTAGGGATAACAACTGACATAGTCGATGATGGGTCCTAATGGAATAAGCAATAGGGGTGGTATTCAAGGGTGGGGATCTTTTAATGGGGATATGCAATAATGAGTTTGGACATAGGCCCTGCTGTTGTACCAGGAAGCCTCTATATCAAATCATTGGGGAGAATAACTTGGAGGAGTGGTATCTGAGACAGGACCAGGTCAGAGGGAAAGGCAGAGCAATGTATGGCTAAATAATATAGGTACACATTGGGAACTTTTAAACCTCAGCCTCTTTAGCTCTCATCAGTTTAACTAATGATCTACGGGTGGCTTTCCAGCCAGAGAAAGTGGGAGAAAAGCCTATTAATCTGGGTAAACCAACTTTAGGGAGGTGTATGCTAAGCATAAGGAGAGGATATAAACTTCTAGGAAGGACATTCATTTTAAGAATGTTCACCCAGCCCCAGGGGAAAGAGCATACAAAGACCAATGATTAAGATCTTTCTGAATAACTAGAAGTAAGTGGTCCAAGTTATTATTTTTGAGTTTATGTGGGTACGTACTAAGGTACACACCTAAATATTTTAACTTGTCCTTTACCCAACAAAACCCCAAGTGCTCTACCATAGAGCGGTGGGTTGAGTTATTCAAGGGCATAAGTTCAGTTTTTGATAAGTTTAATTTATAATTAGAGAAGGAGCCAAATAAAGTGATAATGTTCAAAACCTAGGTTAACGAGGTGACTGGTGAGGTAATATGTAAAAGGATGTTCTCTGCATATACGGAAAGTTTATATTGTGAGGGACCTATGACTATACCATGGACTAGTGGGGAAAGGTTTATTTTTCAGATTAAGAGCTCAAGGTATAGGTTAAACAAAAGAGGGAAAAGTGGGCACCCTTGCCGAGTTTCTTGTTGAAGGGGAAAAAATTCAGAAAACACCCCATTACAGAAGACACGGGCTGAAGGCATGGTATATAGTATTTTGATCCATGTTATGAATTCACTTGGGAAACCATATTTAGGGAGCAGCTGAAACAGGTAGTCCCACAAAACTCTGTCAGTTTTCTCTGTGTCCAGAGAAACCAACACAGTGGAGTGGTGGAGTCCCTGACGCAGAGACAAGATGAAGAATTTTTCAATATGGTCAGCCGGCAACTGACCTGGGACAAAACCCACCTGCCCTCTGCTTAGAAGACCCTCCCAGATGACCTTACTCTCATGGCCAAGATTTTTGCAAGGATCTTAATGTCCACATTAATTAAAGATATTGGCCTATAGTTTGGCTACCAGAAGAGGATCGCACCCAGGCTTGGGCAAAACAACTATGGTGGCAGCGGTGAGAGAACTGTCTGTTAGTCCCATCTGGTGGAGGTATTGAAAGAGGTCCAGGAGATAAGGGGCCAGAAGGTGTTTATATGTATGATAAAATTAGTGGAAAACCCATCTGAGCCAGGGTACTTATTTAATGGTAGGGCTTCTATGGCAGTTTTAACTTCTTCTAAAGTTAACAGGGCTGTTAGCCAACCCACCTGATTCTCATTTAAGAATGGCAAATCAAAGTCCTGGAGAAAAATGTCCAGGGCAGAGGGATCTGGAGAGGTCGGGGGTCTGTGTAAAGAGAGCTGAAATAAGTTTGGAATTGATGAACAATGTCTTTGGGAGAAGTGAGCAAACTTCCAGAGTCTGACCGGATGGATGGAATAATCTGATCAACCTGCTGACTGTGTAAGCGGAGTGCGAGGAGTTTACCAGCCTTCTCCCCTTGATCAAAGTATTGGGATTTGGTTTTTAAAAAAAGGTGCTCCACCTTTTCCCCTATGAGGGCATGATACCAAGCTCTTAGAGTTTCAAGGTGCTCCCAACAGGATGAAGGAGAGGAATCCAAGAGTCCACTCTCGGCCACACGAATCTGAGACAAAATAGAGGCTATGGCTTGAGATGACTCTTGTTTCCTTCTTGTGGTATCCTGATGAGTTCCCCTCTAAGAGTGCATTTGAAAGCACCCCAAAGAATATCTAGTTTGGGCATAGAGAACTGGTTGAGACGTAAGAATTCTAAGATAAATGACCATATTTTATTGATTATATCTGGGCATTTTAATAAGAAATTATTGAGGCACCACGTTTTGCCCCTTGTGACTGATGGGGCTAAATTGGCCTATAAAATGACTGGATGGTGGTCTGAGATGACTTTGGCAATATAACATCAGGCTACTATTCCAGGCAGTGCTTCAGAGCTCAGAAGGAAAAAATCTATACTGGAGAAGGAGTTGTGTGGAATAGAATGGAAGGAGTACTCAGTAACTTCAGGAAACATAAGCCTTCAGGGGTCAACTAAGCCAAGGTGTCCATTAAACCCTCAATGCCTGTTGACTTGAAGTGGGGGTTGTGACTGGGAAGGGATCTATCTAAACAATTACTCAGGACTATGTTCCAATCCTGCTAGGATCATCGGGAGATGACCATTGAGATAGGATGGACGGCATTTGAGAGAAAAAGAGAGATCTTCTGTATTAGGACCATAAACAGACCCTAGGATGACCTTTAGTTGTCCCAGTAAGGACCTAAGAAATATAAATCTACCCTGCAAATCTGCAACCTCTTGAAGGAGGCGAACTGGGACGGATCTGGAGATCAAAATAGCAACTCTACATTTATGGGAATTCAGCCCAGAACCAAATAAGTGGCCTACCCAGAACATCTCAAATATGGGAGCTGAGCAGCAGGAAGATGAGTCTCCTGAAGGAAAGCCACATCAACCTGTAGCTTATGAAGATGAAGCAGGACTTTGGCTCTTTTGTTGGGGATTGAGTCTCCTTGACATTCCAGGAGCAGTATCTATAATTGGATGCCATATTAAGCTTGAAGAAAGAAGTATTGGGGGACAGCCATATGCCAGCCATTGAAGGATATAACAAGAAGTATCATAGTCCAACCAGAGACGAGCCCACCCACCACCACCCGACCCTCATGCCAAACCTCACTCCCCCACCCATGTAAAAAGAAAAACAAAATGCTTACCTACAGAAAACCCACAACAACCCTCCAAAAGCATCCCTAAAACCCTAACAAGTTTGGTGCATAATGTCCCATTCTGACATAGCTGGCACCTCATCCCACCAACTCCCCCCTCCCACCTTGATTTAAATCTACAACTCACCATAATATAATAAACCTCTCATTAACTAGCAAAAAGATTATTTAAAGAGCCAATCAACAGCTACAAAGTAACAAGAAGGAGCTTCACAAACATCCCTAAACCTGGAAAAAAGCAGAACTAATTATATCAGGGAAAATTAGCAGAATAACCCTGATGCTGAATTGGTATTGAGAGCTCAACCTAGGTAGACCATAGGGTACAGTATAATCATATACAAATTGACCCAACAAAATTATTGGGGCTAGTAAACAACAACCCTGGCCCCTAGCTTAAGCGAGCTGTCCCTCCCATGGAGAAAACAGGGAGGAAGGAACGCCCACACAACAGCTGAAGAAGGGAGGTAATCAATCATCCTGGGGTATGATAGGGGGAAGGTATAATATCAGTTTGAAAGCCTCAAAAGTAAATTAGATGAAGTCCCAGAAGGAAAAAATTGTCCAGTGCTTGAGAGTCCAAAAAAAGTCAGGTTAGCACAGAAGGTCCAGTACGCACGAAGGCTAGTCACATATTCATAAAATGGACATCCGAGGAGTAACTCCAACAAGCAGAAAATCTCGTCTGGCTAACAACAATCACTCCTGTCTGATGTTTCCTGGAGATCCCGATCTTTGAACAGGTCGGGAGTGCCTTTCTGAAAGACTGGGTAGCAGATTCAACTGTATCATAGGATTGCCAGGTACCCTGAAGTAAGACTTGCAGATGGACAGGATATAACATCTTAAACTTAATATCTGTAGCAATCAGCTTGACTACGACGGGGTGGAAGGTTTTCCTTTTTTAACGCGTGCCTGCAGGCAGGTCTTAGGAGATCCGCAACTTTGTACCTTCCCGGAGAATATCTTTTAAATCTTTGGTTTTCTGCAGCACATACTGTTTATCCAGGAAGTTCAGGAGCTTGAATATGAAGGGACATGGGAGTGAGCAGGCAGAGGGTTTAGGGTGCAAGGAATGGTGAGCGTGTTCCACGATATATGTGGGGCCATTCAGAGAGGCCCTGGCAATTTGATCTAACAGTTTTTGGATGAATTGAATCAGAGTGGTCCCCTCCTCACCTTCAGGAAGCCCAAAAAGGATGAGGTTGTTTTGCCAGCCTCTCCCCTTCAGGTCCACTAGCTTATTTTTGAGGGAGCGAACATTTTGGAGTAGTAAAGTGGTTTTATAGCTGGCGCCATCCTTCCATTTTTCCAGAGAGAACATTCTGACCTTTGAGTCACCCGTTCTTCACTTTAAATCCCTGATGTCAAAACGCAGTGATTTCAGCTCTTCTTTAATCTCATGAAAAGACTCCTTGAAAGGTGTGAATTCTTGAAGGAAATGTTCCTCGGAGATTGGAGCAGCCACCTGGGTAGGAGTAGAACTTTAGCCCAAACCAGGGCCATAGGCCATTGTTTTCTTAGTGGATTTCTCTGGTGTCTGGGGAGGTGTATGGCAGAGGCTAGCTTGCCTCATCTCTATTTCGGACATACTGGCAAAAACCCAGCAAGGAACACCACCAGTGTACTACCGGGATGTTCTATAGGCAGATCCTTCAATGAAAACGGTGAGAAGTAGATATTTAATAACTATATAATGAAGTTTTTAGTGGAGTAGAGAGGAGAGATGCAGGAGAGCAGCTACTCAGCCAGGAACATCACATGACTTGTTTCAGGCCTTTCATTACTTCAAGAAAAGCCTGTACCACAGTAGCTTTGTTGACAAATGGAGCTCGCGATGGGGACATAGAGGGCATGACTGGAGACTCAGGAATACCTTTACCGGAGGCTGCAACACAAAAGGCTTTAAGCATGGTTGTGGATGTGGCTGAGAGCTGGAACTCGTGACATGTCCACTGGGCCTTGATAGCCAGCTGGCTGAGAAGGAGATGGCAACTTCAGCAGGGCAGTCAAAGAGCACCCTTCATCAATAATAGTAAATCCCTTGTCCATACTAGAGGACTTTGTCAATGGGGACTGAAAAGGTGAAGTGGAGGAATTTTGGAAAGTGGAAGTCTTCGACGATGTACCCTGGGCCATGCTGGAGGACCGGGCTGTTGATGACAAGTGACCCATCGACAAAGAGGGAGCACACTTGGTCACAACTAACAGAGCCTGAGTCTAAGTCATCGAAGAGAGGACCAGCAGAGCTGTCATCGATGAAGGCCAAGGTTTTTTCTGAATGACTTTTTTCATCAGTTACAACAGTGGGAGAGGCTGCCATCGATGGGCCACCACATGCGGGAGACATTGACAGATGGGAGGTCTTATGTTGCATTGAGGATTTGGTTTTCTCTTTATGTTTGTATTTAGATGAATGCTTGGAATATGATGTCTAGCAAGTCTAAGACATTGTCGAAGTTGGGCGGGAGCAAACCTCCTGCTCGAGGACAGCAGCCCTCTGTTCCATTAAGTAGGCCACAATCTTGTGTAGTCATCAATGATGTATAGCCTGATTGAAGTCCTGGCAGTGGGTACAGGATCTAACATTATGGGCAGCCCCAAGATAATGCAGACGAGTGAGTGTCGTATCATTAAATCTTCCGACAACACGAGCACTTTCAAAATAACGCTTCTGATGAAGACATATGTTGGTTGTAGGAAAAAAAGAAAACAAACTGTGATCTATTCTATGTTTGAGTTCCTCATCGACAACACTGTTGAATACACTTTGTGGTGAGAGCTGTAACATCCCTCGAGCTGGGAGATGGTGGGAAAAGAAATGAGGCCACTAGGGGCTGCCCACATATTTATTGACCTGAACATGGTGATGCCACTGTGGGCAGCACCCAGTCAACACTGCTGATGAATGCTGCCATCAGTGAGAGATACCCAAGAGTATGATCTGCTGCAGGAGATTCTCTCAAAGAAGATTTATAGTTATCCTCCAGTACCAGATAACCATGCTCCTGGCAACAATTGTAAACTCATTTCCCCAGCACATCATCATCCCCACAGTAGATAAAGTTAATTACAAAAAGACAGAGGAAAACATTACAAAATTAGTGTTACAACTCCCCCTCCCCAAACTGAAATGAACACTATTTCCATTAGCACCCCTTAAGGATGCATGTTTTTTTATGACTGTGGGCGGAGCCAACAGGAGTATTGCATGTACAAAAGGAGTGTTGTCATGTTTTCTGTCTGTGGAACTGACTGGAAGTGTAAATAGTCTCCTGTGCCTTACCCTCCTCCAAGAAATGTTTTCCGCCCTCAAATAAATAAGCTTTCATATTAGTCAATGGTTGCAGGGTACTATTTTCTTTCTTAAATGGGTGGTACAAGAACTGGAACTTGAGTAGTGGGAGGCAGCATTGTTTTTTGGGGGGAAGTAAGATCCACCCCACCTCCACTCAAGAAGCTCCAAAAGATCCATCCCACCTTTTTTTTTTATTCATGTGGGAGAGGCATGAGGTGGATCTATCATGCTGAAAGAAGACTCACTAGTTTGGGGTGTGGACCAAGGAACTACAAGTCTGCAGAGTCCCTGCATTTTGTTAAGGACTAGGAGAACAGAAGATACTTAAAATTCCTTCAAACTGACTTAAAACCCTTGGAGCAAATGATTATCAAAGTCACCATGCGCTCAAAAGGAAAAACTAAGAAGTGTCTAAAACTAAGGAAAATATACAGCTTTCAGGTATTTCTTAAACATTTATATACTAAAACAAAGTTCAGCTTTTGGGATTAAAAATATTTGTTTACCATATTCTATCTATCTATATATATCTATATATCTATCTATCTACATATATATATATATATATATATATATATATATATATATATATATATATATATATATATATATATATATATATATATATATATATATATATATATATATATATATATATATATATATATATATAAATAGTTTTGTCTTTTTAGTAGTTTTGAAACCTTGAAAGTATTGATGTTATTATTGCATTTAGAAATACATTTGTTAATTGTCTTTACACATAAATCATGCATGTTCATATGAGGGCACATTTTTGGGGGGATGGGATTCAAGTTATTTTAATCATGGCACGGTACTTGGTAAACACAGTATGTGATGAAGTGTATTTTTCTTTTTAAGTTTGAGAAGTGGAATTGACTTGCATAAATGGATAGTACAGACATCATAGCAAGCTATTAGAAGTAAAATGGGTTAAACACTTCCTGGAACTTTCTGCATAACAGCTTCCCCTAGGCACCTCACAACATTTGACACCACCATCCTAAGAGCAATCAGTGTGTTACTTTGCAGGACATTGCATAGTAAGAGAGCCAGCTTTGCCTTTTTCCAAATAATATACTAACTTCATTCTCTGGCAGGCAGTTGTGGGCTACTATTTATATTCTACTGAATCTTCTTACAGGAAAACTGCATGTTAAAATCAGGAATATATGTATTACTACCAGTTTTGAGTTCTCACTTCAATCCAGGGTTTTGTTTCTGCCTAGGCTGTGAGAGGATTTTTCTAATTTTCCTGGGTGTTTATCACATCTGGGGCTGTCATTCAAGTTTGTTTTACTGCATCTTCTCTAAGTTAGTCTTCACAGAGTACCCTTTGGTTTAATGTGTAATAGCCCCTACAGCAGGCCAGTGTCTTGTTAGAGTGTCTTGCTTAGCCACAGCAGAGAAAGAACACTGCAGCCGGATTCACAGTGCTATACAATATACTATAGAAAGTTACTTGTTTAAACACATACACACACACACACACACACACACGCACATGTAGAACACAGCTGGATAAGGTACCAGTATTTAGGAAACTTGTCATACTTACCAGAGTCTAGCAATGTGAATCCTGGCTGTGACTATAGTTGTTTACAACCGAATGATAATAACCACATTTGCTTCACTTGCAAATAGGTAGGCATTTGTGTCTAATTTCTGTTTGACACTGTAGGTTACACATAGAATCTTAAAATTCATAATGCTGTATTGTGATTCAATGAACTGATAAATGGGATTTTGATTTCTTTTACAAATTCATTTTTATTGACCATGGATATACTAAAAAATTTTTCAACAAAGTGTTTTTAAATAAAGAGTTTAACTCACAGCAGAAGAAGAAGCATGTTGGCATTAAAAACTTAGTGGCATGGATGTAGAGGCACCAGTATTTAAGCATGACTTTGGTGGAGGATTAATTGTGACTAGGGGGGGAGAGAGGGAGTGAGTCTTGGTATTTGTAACATAATGGTTTTCTGAAACTTCAGCCTTCAATGGGTTAGACTCTGCAGCCACCTGTACAGTATATCACTAAGCCATATGTAGTGCGGTATGGGTAAAACCAAGTTCACCAGACCAGGACCAGTGCTGTAAAATCTGCACTGGGCACTGCTTGTGCAAATATTGCTGATCCAGTGGATCAAATAAATACGTTGCAACTAAATAAATAAATACCTGGCTTTCACATATCTGGACTGAGTAGTACGGTATGGGCTGCATGCCCATTGGCTCATGCTGTGAACCAATGGGCGTGCAGCCATACTGAGCTGTCAGTCGGTGGGTGGCAGGCGGGTGGGGTGCTGCCACCCACCAGCTGACGGGGGAGCAGGGTGGTGGGGCTCAGTGGGCAGGTGGGGTGGGGGTACACTAGACCACCAGGATAGTGGGGGTCTTTGATGAGGTACTCATGCCTGTGACGATAGGGCTCAGTGCGGTCCACTGGACCACCAGGGATATTGGACTTGGGGGGGGGTTGATTACAGATGCCCGCGATTGGGCTCAGTGCGGTCCACTGGACCACCAAGGATATTGGACTTGAGGGGATTCGATTACAGATGTCTGCGATCGGGCTCAGTGTGGTCCACTGGACCACCAGGGATATTGGGCTTGGGGGGGCTGTACTGATGCCCGAGATTGGGCACATAGGGGTCCACTGGACCACCAGGGATATTGGATGGTTTTTCATTTATATTACAGGAATGCTCGCGATTGGGCTGCAGGGGGCGTCGGTCCCCAATGGCTGCTGCCTGGCAGGGCGTCGGGTGCAAGTCATCGGGGATCGGTGCACCTGCATGCTAATGGCATGCAAATGGGGCCGTAATGAGATGCAAATGGCCCACTGTGTGCCTTGCATAAATTATGGTCCCATTTGCATGTTTCCTTTTGAATATCGCAGGTGCTGTGCATGGTGCAATGGTACTTGCGCCAGCGCATCTCCATGCTCCACTCTGGCCACTCGCGCTGGCGCAGTGCCACTGCACCATGCACAGTAGGGGTGGCCAGGGTGCATATTCACAGCTGCTGCACCATAGCGCAGCTCCATTGAATATTGCCCAGGCCACTCCCCTGTGCAACAAAGTTGAGCTGCGCCCAGGCTTGCGCCACAGCCTGGTGCAGTTTGAATATCCGGGCCCTGATGTCTATTTGCTTTAGTTACTCTATATTGTTTGAACTGCTTTGGTCTTCTTGATGTGGTGCCTGTGTGCCTAAACTATGTAAACTGTTTATCTACTGCTACCCATGTATCTCCAGTGAATGATCGTTACTGTATAACTGTCTGCTCTCCAAGTCATTGTTTTTTGACTTGTTAACTGTGCTGTCTTTGTATTAGTTTTGAAGAGGTACCTTTGTAAATGAGTCTCTGACTTAAAGATTTGTAAATCTGATATTTTTAAAATAAATAAATAAATTATTATGTTTAAGCCCATGAAACACCCTTATCTAGTTAACACATTCACAGTCGTAGTGGCTCTGCCAGAGCTTGTTTCAACTGAACCAGCTGGCTCCACCTGCTATGTCCTTGGTTCACTCTCTGTGTAAACTCTACAGTAGTTCCTTACAGCACCTTTTCCCTTTTTCTAGATCCTAGCTATTGTCTACACAACCCATCAACATTTCTATGCTGTGACTCACTGCAGTGCCTGATAAAGCAATGGGGCCAGAAGGGGTGCACCCCAGGGTCCTTAAAGAACTAAGAGAGGTGGTGGCTGAACCTCTGGCTATTCTGTTTAGCCGATCACTGGAAACAGGGGAGGTACCCAAAGACTGGAGGACAGCAGATGTAGTCCTCTTATACAAAAGTGGGAACAATGAGGAAGCAGGGAACTACAGACCAGTCAGCCTCACCTTGGTAGTGGGGAAGATCATGGAAGCACTATTGAAGGAGAGATTGGTGGAACATCTGGTTGTCAATGGACTACAGGACCCAAGGCAGCATGGTTTCACCAGGGGAGGTCATGTCAGACCAACCTCATTGAATTTTTGACTGGGTGACTAGGGAGGTGGATCAGGGAGGGCAGGACATGGCCTATCTGGACTTCAGCAAGGCCTTTGACACTGTGCCACATATAAGACTATTACACAAACTGGGGAATATGGGTGTGGGCAGGACAGTAGTGTGGTGGGTAGGTAACTGGCTGGGTGGCAGGACACAGAGGGTGGTGGTAAATGGCTGTCACTCCACAGAGGGAAGAGGACCAGTGGGGTACCACAGGATCAGTTTGGGACCGGTCCTATTCAACATCTTCATCAGTGACATTGCAGTAGGGACCTAGAAGGCAGAATTTCACTGTTCACTGGATGACACAAAGCTCTGTAACAGAGTAGACACACCAGAGGTTGTAGACAGAATGAGAAGGACCTGCAGAAACTTGAAGAATGGTCAGGGTTTGGCAGTTGAAATTCAATGCAAAGAAGTGCAAGATAATGCATATGGGGACAAAAACCCTGGCACAATATATCAGTTGGGGGTGAGGATATAGCATGCACCAAGCAGGAAAGGATCTTGGGTTGTCATCTCTGATGACCTCAAGGTAGGGAAACAGTGTGACAAGACAGCAGGTAAAGCAAATAGGATGCTGGGATGTATAGGCAGGGGCATCACCAGCAGGAAAAGGGAGGTCATAATTCCACTATACAAGACACTAGTGAGGCCCCACCTGGAGTACAGTGTACAGTTCTGGAGACCATACCTACGTAAGGACATAGACAGGGTAGAGAAGGTTCAGAGGAGGGCAACAAAGATGGTGCATGGATTGCATCACAAGTCCTATGAAGACAGGTTGAAGGAACTGAACATGTACTCCCTGGAGGAGAGGAGGGAGAGAGGGGGTATGATAGAGACATACAAGTATCTTACAGGGAGGAACAGGGTGCAGGAATACACTATTTTTAAGCGAAAAAGATGTTCCAGGACTAGAGGGCATGGGATGAAGTTGGAGGGAGGACAATTCAGAGGAAACGTGAGGAAGAATTTCTTCACAGAACGGGTGGTGGACAAGTGGAACACCCTGCCAGAGGAAGTGGTGAGGGCTGAAACAATCACGGATTTAAGAATGCATGGGATAGACATAAAGGAATTCTGGAGGTCAGGGTAAGGGCAACAGACTTCTAGGAAAACATAAACTGAACGTACAAGCTCAAATGGGCAGACTGGGTGGGCCATAGGCCGTTATCTGCCGACATTGTCTATGTATCTTTGCATCTATCTATGCCTAATGTTCAAATTATAGGACTGGAGCACCAGACTCCACTGTAGCAGTTTGTGATTCTGCCTGTTGGTCACTGCAGTCATGTGAGGGGATTGTGATCAGTGACCAGAGTCAAATTCCTCCCATAGAAGATAAGCTTGCAGCTTCTGCAAAGCCCAAGCAGTACAGAGACTTTCCTTTCAGCTGTGGCATAGGCCTCTCTCTAGGCAGTAGCTTATTGCTCGGGCACAAAACTGGGTGTTCCTCTCTGAATTGCATATCCTGACTCAGAACCATGCCTAGTCAATGATCAGATGCATGTACATGCACAATAAAACTAAGAGAATAGTCCAGATGGTAAGCACAGATGTCTTACACAATGCTTCCTTCAGCAAACAGAACACAGTATCACATGTTTCAATCTACTGACCATCGTCTGCCATTTATGCATGATGAGATTGGACAGGGGTTTGACCAGAGCTACTGAAATTAGGCAAAAACTTACGGTAGTACCCTGCCAGCATTAGGAAGGCCCATATCTTGTTTTTAGTCATGGGTGTGGCCCATCCCTAGATGGCATCAATTTTTACTGGCTCTGGCCAGGTATGCCACTCCCCACTTTGTGCCTAAGGTATGGCAGCTCTGCTACCCCTAGCTGGTGCTTCTCCACCTTGACTGACAGCTCAGTGGCCTGCAGTTTGTGGAACATCTTGGTCACATGCCTGATGTGATCCTCCCAGGTCTGGCTATAGAAGACAATATTATCTGTGTATGCCAGAGCAAAAGCCCCGCCCCATTCAGAATACTGTCTAAAAATCATTGAAAGGTGGCTGGTGCATTCTTCCTCCCAAATGGCATTACTCTGAACTTGAAAAACCCAAATGGGGTGACAAAGTCTGACCTCTCCTGGCTTCTGGGGCAGGAGCAGCTGCTTATAGACCTTTGTAAGGACTGTAGTAGTCAGGTACATCGCCCCCCAAATCTCTCAAAGACATTGTCCTGGATGGGGGGGTATATGCATGTGACTGTGTACACCTACTGAACTTGCGATAGTCAATGCAGAACATCATGGTCCCATCCTCTTTTGGGATTAGTACCACTACAGAGGCCCAGGGACAACTGGACTCCTGGATCATCCGGAGAGCCAGCATGTCCTTGATTGCTCCTCTGTGGTATGTTTTACACCCTTATGGACTCAGTAGGGTTGCTGCCTCAGAGGGGCTCAGGACCCTGTGTCTACTTGGTGCTCTGACACTGTTGTATGCCTCAGCTTGCCTGTGAACATCCTTTGAATGTTCACAGCACCTTCACATTTGGTAGCTTGGGCTGGTGTCATTCTGTCTGAGATGGTGATGACATCCACTGAGAATTCTCCTTTAACCTCTCCCAAGAGATCCACCAGTGGATCTACCTCCGTCCTTCTCTGGATAGCTGAACACAGCCATTAAAATCTTGTCCTAGTCACTGTAGGGCTTCAACATGTTACCATGTTAGATAAGCTGCTTGCACCTCCTGTCAGGAAGCTCCACCATAGTTAACATAATTTACCCTCCTGACCACTGGGAATAGACCCCTAACCACCTGCAATTTATTCTGCCAGATGGGAATGAGCACCATCACCCATTGCCCAACTTCATACTTCCGTGCTTTGGCCACATTGTACCATGACTTCCAACTCTTTGCACAGTGGCTATGTGCTCCTAGATGAACCCCATGAGCTCTTTTGACTTAGAGCTAAAATTCAGGGCATAAAACTCAACAGTTTCCCCATGGAGCATAAACTCACCCTCCTATTCATCCCTTACCAAATCAAGAGGCCCATCACCCTATGACCAAATAGCAGTTTGATGGGTGAGAACCCTATGGACTCCTGGGGGAATTCTCTGAATGTGAATATACTTATGCTACAGCCTAGAGGTAAGAGTAATGAGCTGTGAACAAGCTTGGTTGTCAAGCAGACATGGGTTTGATTCCCATAACCTCCGTTTGCATACTTAGTGACTCTGAATAAGTCTCTTAACCACCCAGTGCTCCAAGATTACCCCTGTAATAAGTTACTTGTGCATAGTGGGCCTGTCCTGGTTACCAACTTGAAGGGCCAGAACCCTGTGGACTCCTGGGAAACATCCCTGTATGCAAATATGCTGGCAGTACAGCATAGAGGCTAGGGTAGCAAGCTGTGAATAAGATCGGTACAGCTAACAGACATGGGTTTGATTCCCACAACCTCCATTTGCATACTGTGTGACTGAGCAAGTCACTTAACCAACAAGTGCTCTCAGGTAACCCCTGAAAACAGTTTCTTCAGCCCAGTGGACCTTACCCAATTACCAAAGAATAAAAGGAAAAGAGATGGGGTAAGTACTTGTTGCACTGTCTTTTGCATGCTGGTCAGCAAATGCTGTCATGGTGGTCTTAAGAGATGCTTTAAATCACTCTACCAGACCATTATTCTGAGGATGATACAGAGAAACCCTGAGCTGCTCCACTCCACACTTCTTGAAAGACTAATCATCAGACTTGAAGTTGATGTCCTGGTCCAACATAATCTCCTTGGGAAATTTCACCCGGCTAAATATGCCCAACAGTTCCTCAGCCAACTTTTCAGCCTTGATGGTGGACAAGAGCACTGCTTCTGGGTACCTTGTGGTGTAATCTACAGCCACCAAGATGTACCACTTGCCAGTGTGACTTGGGGTGCTAAGTGGTCCCACAGTGTTCATGGCAAATAACCTAAACAGCTCTTCAATAACAAGCAGGGGAATCAAAGCTGCCTTAGTCTTGTCTTGAACCTTTCCCACCCTCTGGAACTGCAGACGAGTCCGGCAGTAGTTTGCCATGTCTTTAAAAATACTTGGTCTGAAAAATTGATAGTCAACTTCCTTTTTGTCCAGCAGATCTCTAAGTGTCCAGAAGAGAGTATGTTGTGGGCTAAGGCTAGAAGCTGCATCCTATACTCCCTAGGAGCCACCATCTTCTGGAGTACTCTTTCTTCCAGTCCTCTATCTGAAACTCACTCCCAATGCAGCAGCCCATTCTTTCAATACACATCCCTTTTCCTAGAACTTGGAAAGTCAGCTTCCACACTGGTGGCTAATTCTCTTACTCTCTTTATGGATGGAACAGCTTGGTGAGCTTGCCCAAGCTCTGCATGCCTGACCTTCCCCAAAACACACTGTCCTGTGGGAGAGCTGCCAGTGGCTGTACTCTCCTCTGTCTTTAGCTGTGACTCAGAACTACTGCTCTTGGCACATCCTTTAGCTACAACTTCTCTGGCTACTGAGATTGGAGTGATTGCCTCTTGCACTGCCCCCTCTGTATCCTCGGAAACCTGTTCCCTTGCCTTAATACTGGAAATGACACACACAATATTGGCACTGCACAGTTTAGGAAGATCTGGGCCATTGGTACTGAGCCTGCCAAACTCATCACCCCTCTAAGCCGAGAAAACGGGGCTAAGCAAGGTCTGTTCCTTCTGAATCAAATCTTGCATCACCATAGACATGGAGGCCCCAGTGTCCTTCAATTGCTGCATTACCAGTCTATTCACTGTCACGGTGCATATGTGCAGTTGAGTTAGATGGAACTGCACTCTATGTACAGGCCTCTATCTGCTGTGAGCTCCACAAGGTATCCCTCCAGCTGTGATAGACCTTTTATTATATTTTTGGAAAGTCATAAGACAAATGCCCCAGTTTCTGACAGATATAACACTTGCATTCCCCTGACTCTTTATCCCTGAAAAACTTCTTGGCTTCCCTTTGGTCGGGTGCAAGGTGGCATCCTTAATAGCCCCCTGGTTTCCTTCAAACAACCTGATGTCCCTCCCCCATTATCTGTGTGACAAAAGGATGAGCAGCTGGATATGAACTGATCAGCCCTCTCGGCAGCCTCCCTTGCAGAGCTCAGAGTTCTATCCAACAACCATAGTCTCAGTTTCTTAGGTACAGTTTTTTAAGAACTGTTCCAGAAGGAAAAGCAAAGCAAACTTTATTTATAAAATTCTCATTCCCATGGACTCTAAGCACTGCACAGTATACAAAACAATACCATAGCATTACATCCAAACCACAGATATTAAAAGAATAACCACAAAAAAGCATTAAATCAGCATTTGAGCACAATCTATTAAAGAAAAGAACTAGACTAAATAAATTAAACCGCAGAATGAATACAATAACATACAAATAAAGATATCTACAAGTATGTAAAATTATGTTGTAAAAGATAGGATTTCAGACCCCTTTGAAGGCTTCTGAGGGGCCTCTCACAAAATCTGGAAAATGTGTTCCACAGGGTCAGGCCAGCAACATCAAAAGCCCTCTCAGCTGAAGATTTTAACTGAACTATGGGAATGTCAAGGAGGCCCACCTCAGAGAAACAGAGAGATCAGGAGGTCTGGTGAGGAACAAAAGGTCTTGTAGGTAGTAAGAGCCCAGTCCATGTAAGCCTTTATAGGTCAGCAGGCTAACACTGAAGGAGAACTGCCACTTCACCAGTAGATGGTGCAGTTCACACAGGACCAGGATTATATGACAAGATCTTCGATGGCCCATCAACAACCTGGCTGCAGCATTCTGCACCAGCTGCTGGGGACATAAGGTCCCTCCAAGTAGCTCAAGGTAAAGTGCATTGCAATAATCAAGTCTGGGAAGTGACAAAGGCATGTATCAGTGGGGGCAGATCACTGAGTGGGATGAAAGGTTAGATCTGGGAGATATTTCTAAGATGGTAAAAAACATTTTGGAAAAAAGACAACACCTGAGCCTCCAATGTCAATTCACTGTCCAAAATAACGGCCAGATTCTTCACCTTTCCTGAGACAGTTATAGAAGAAGAATCAATCACTAGTCCAGTCTTCACTCCTCCCACCTCCATTCCTCACCCGGAGACCAGGTTCAGTCACTAATAGTTCTGTCTTATCTGGATTGAGCTTCAGCCAGATGGAGGACATCCAGTCCTGTACCTTGGCCAGACAAGAGTTCAAAACAGAGACTGCACCTTGTGTCCCTGACAGATACAGTTGGGTATCATCTGCATAGCAGTGAAAACCCACTCTGTTACATCTAACAATATCACTATCACCCAGGAATAGCATTTACACTGCAAATAACATGGGGAGAGGATTGAACCATGGAGAACTCCAGAGGACAGGGGCATCAAGCGAGAGACATAAGTTCTCATCACCACCCTTTGCATCCTACCAGTAAGAAAGGACTCAAACTAGTTGATGACAGTACCGATGAGTCTACAGAGCTCCCTTAGGCATTCCAGAAACACCCCATGGTAGGTCCACAGAGTTAAATGTTGAGAAGAGCTTAAAGAGGATGATATTTGACCACTCGCCTCAGTCTCTTGCCCAGAGGAGACCATTCTTCATACTGAGTAGTGCTATCTCTGTACTGTGCCTGGACCAGAAACCAGACTGAAATGGCTCATAGATGTCAAAGGCAGCCAGATGCACCACAAGCTGAATGACCACTAATTTCGTAATAACCTTCCCTAGAAAGGGAAGGTTAGAGACAAGTCTAATTTTTGAGACAATCCGGGTCCAAAGATGGTTTCTTCAAAAGGGGTTTCACAAATGCCTTATTAAGAGCAATGGGAACACCCCCTTCAAGTGGAAGCACAAAATTGTTTCAGTGAACGCTGGACCTGAAAACCCACACATCTCATTAAAAGACTTGTTGGGTACAGGTCCAGTTCACAACATGTAGGCTACAGCTTTGAGATTATCTGGCTAACCTTGTCCACCCCACAAAGTTAAACTTGCACCAGACATGATACTTGCTTCTATTTACTTGATCCAACACCACGTGCCCAATGAAACCCACTGGGAAATACCTTCCTGATGGAAGATACCTTGTCAGCAAAGAAAAGAGGAAACTCATTGCATTTATCCGCAGACAATACTTTTACCAGCTGCAGTAGGAAGAATGGATAAGCCTGTATACCATCCGAAGAGCTGAGCTTGTCTGTTCTTTGCTGAAGCCATCTCCCTGGACAGGAATTCTACCTTCATTTGGGAGATAGCTACAAGTCTGCATCACTGAATGCAGCCTCTCCATATCTTCTTGCTCCCTAAGAGCATATTCCCCAGTAAATCACCCTCCCCTTACCCCTTTCACCTTTACCCCCTACCCTGCCCCATCTATCCTCTCTTGCCTTCTTGCCCTAGCATAGTTCTGCCCTCTCACAGGGTTCTCAGCATCTCAATGGGGGGCTAGAATAGACAAGTTCCTTTTGTCTATCCTCCTCCTTCCCTCCCAACTCTCTACTACCCACCTGCTCTAGTGCATTAACGCCCTCTCACAGGGTACTCCACATCCTGGATGGGTCTTGCCTAGTCAAGCCTCATCTTTCCCTTATCCCACTTCTTCCTTCCAACTGTCCTTGCTTAGTTTTTGCTCCTCACTGGGTTGCTCAGCATCCAGGAGGGGATAGCTCTAGGCAAAGTTTCTTCCTCTGCTCTCTGATACCACCACCCTCCCCCCCTTAGCCTCTTCTCCAACGTCTTTGCTTAGTTTGCTCCCTCACTATGTTCTCAGCATCCAGGAGGGGGGCTAGACCTAGGTAAGTTCCTTTTTCCCCTCCTTGTTACCATCACCCTTTCTTCCACTCCTCTGTCTCCCCCCCCTCCGCCCATTCCAAATGTCTTTCATACTGTTCTGCCCCTTTCAGTCTCCCAGCTTCTGGTGGGGCTACTGAAGTCATGCTCTGTCTTTCCCTACCTAATCCCTCCTCCTCCCTGTTCCTTCTCTTACCCCTTTGCACTTACACGTACCCCTAGCTCTTATATGCATTGAACTAATTTAATCGCACTTTTGCTCTGACTGTGCTGGAACATCAGCTCGCATCTGTTCAGTTTAACCTGTTTCACACTACTAGTCCCCAGCTATTGTTATTACTGGCATTGTCCCTGCTCCCCAACTCTCTTACTTACTTCTCCCTCCACATTAGGCTCCCCCTGCCTACCTGCTTCTCCCTCCTCAGCTGATGTCCCCTTATCCTCTTGCTTGACCTTCTACTGCAACTCATTAATATACTGGAATTGCCATTGTAAGTGTAATTGTCTCCACCAATCCATCAGGGCTTTGGCAAAAGTGTTGTTTTTCCTTTTATTTTACTGAATCCTAATTGTCCATGTATGCTAATGATATTGTATGTTTAATTACTGTTTTCTCACCTAATTGTAACCCCCCCCCCCAAGTTGCACTGGGAGACAAGCAACTTGCTTCTCAGTGTGCATTCCGGTGAAACATTTCAATAAATAAATGAAATAAGATAGCCTTTTGATTCTCAGAATAATGAGTTTTCACAGAAAATCTGTCCTCCTCAGCACATACATCCACTAGTGGTGTTCTAACCTCAAATCTAAGGTCTTAAGCTCCTGAGCTTCCCATTGAGACAAGGGGACCCCAAGCATGAAGCACTGGGTCGTATATGTACTGGTGCTACAGAATAAAGGGTTGCGGGTAAAGTCCTATGATAGGCCGCCAGTGCCTCCTCTGGTCCTGTTGCATAAGCATCCAGCACACTCAACAGGTCCAACTCCAGCCCTGAGTCATACATGTACTGATGCTACAGAATAAAGAGTTGCGGTAAACGTCCTATGATAGGCCACCACTGCCTCCTCTGGTCCTGTTGCACAAACATCCAGCACACTCAATAGGTTCAGTTCCACCATCTGTCCTTCTGGGGTCACACCCTTTAAAGGGTGGGAAACAGATCATCTCCACAGAGGGAGGACTCTCAGAAAGGCCCCAAACAAGAGCTTCACTGTGCAATAATCTGACCAAACAACCGTCTCAATCTAGAAGTGGTTTATCTCAAGGCCCTGTGAGAATACCAAGTCCAAGTTATGGCCATGAGTATAAGTCTCATATGTAATAACCTGTGACAGGCCCAGTGATTCCATGGTCTGGAGGAAGTTACACCTAAATTGCAAGAGTTTGTCATCAATCCAGGCATTGAAATCACCCAAATCACCCATCTAGTGACACCATCACCTGATCAGTGACAAAATCTGCATGTCTCACAGAAAATACCTCTCATGACTCGGAGGCCGACACACAAGAAGGACCCTGCAGCCTGCACCTGGACCTCTGAATGGCTACATTTTCAAATTATGAGGTAGACTCCACTGGGAGCACAGAGAGTCAGGCTGGATCTAAAACAGATAGCTACTCTTTCACCCCTGCAGTCCATCCTTGGGCAGTGCACAATGGAGAACCCCGCCAGGACCAAAGTGTCCAATACTGGTCCAGTGTTATCACTCAGTCAGGTCTCTATGATGCAAGCCAGGTTGACCAATGAAATTAAGTCTGCCATAACTGCAGTCTTATTTCTCATCAACCTGGCATTAAATAGCACTGCTTGGATGGGACAAGTGGCGGCTGCTGGCTCATCTGCTGCCTGTCCACTCAGGCTGGTGAAAGTCTTTGGTATGGGATCCAGCCAGGAGAGTCCTTTGTAGTCTCCTCTCTACCCCAGGGCACCTTCTGAACCTTACCATCCACCCTCTATTAGCACCACCCAGCCTCTCCACCCAACCGCTTGCCTCTCAATATTCCTGCAGCAACCATAAGTGATAACCAACAGGGGAAGTCCATGAAGGGCAAAGTTCTATTACCTGGACCAGGGAGTAGCTAAGCCTAAGGGGCTTGCTCACCTTATGCATCCCAGTTGGCTGCTGATAGACCTACTTCATACAGTGGCTATCCTGACCCAAGTTCTGCCGTAGATCTCACTCTATTCTTTAAAACATTAAACCTTTTTAAAATATTCATTCCACCACACAAACTATTTACTTCAAATAAATAAGACACCCACTCCAGCGCTCACACCAACTATCTTAATCCATTAAATCCACCCAGTCTACCCTAAAAACAAAATTACCCACAAATTATAAAACAGATGCTTAGGATAACCCCCTTTGATTGGCAATAACTATAAGGCAAGTAGTCCCAAGTGCAAACAGATGCAAAACAGCAAAGAAGTCTCAACACTTAAACCAGATAGTTTATGTGAAATAGTTTTTCTCTCTGCTCTCACCAGAGAGACCAACAGAAGTTATACAGAAGAGGTTCAGTACTCTTGCTACTGCACTTAGTCTTTCCAGCCCAACATTGTGTCCACAGAGTAGTGTTAAGTATGCCTCCCAAATGTAGATTGCTTAAAATCCGAGGGTTCTTTCACCACCCTCAAAAGTGTTCACAATTGTCAACAATTGGAATAAGCTAACTCTCAGTCCCAATCCTTGGGTCAAGGGCCAAATCCACTGGCAGATGTGCCTGCATCCAATCAATTGTGTCTCAGCAGCCTTGCTGCTTTTTTCAAATGATGCATCTGTTTGTGGCAAAAAGTTATGATTTGTAGTCAAAAATTTCTACAAGTGTGACTTGTTTCCTTTTTTGTTGCAAATGCATCTCTTTTTTGGATCCAAAATTCAGATGTATTTATACCATCTAATAGCTCGTCCAACCATTTGGACAGATTTTCCTTTTCAAAATAGTGTGGAGATCTAGGATGGGTTCTCTAGAAAATGTCACACAACTTCTTTCAGTGAGGGTGGAGGAGAAAGGTATGTCAGTGAATAATGAGCATGTGTGAGGATCTTCTGGAAAGGATGTATAGGGACTAAAGAAGGGAAAGGTTCCACCATGCCAATTCCTCCAAGTACCAGTTCTGCAACCAGTAGTGGTAAGGAAGTACTCAGAGATGGAGATGTTGATGGTTATGATGATAGGACAGAGAGTTCAAGGGATTTTGAAAAGGGTTGAATGTGGATGCAAATATGTGCTGTGCCTGTGTCTGTATCAACTTCACTGCATCTGAGCAGATCGTTGCTTTTGCATTTGCAGTTTGGGACAAAAAGTCATGATTTGCAGTAAAAAAATTGTCACAAATACAATGCGCATCTCTTTTACTGCAATTGCATTTTTTGGGATGTAAAATTCAGATATAGTTAGAGTGTCTAATAGGTGACCTAACAGACTAGATGGATTTTGCTTTGGAAAATACGGCTGGCAGATCATGGACAGATCCTTTTGGAAGTCATAGTGGTGGAGATGAGAGGAGGACTAGGGTGAGGTGCATGACAGTACAGTCAATGAAACCATGGTTAATTACTCCCCATAATTCCACTGATTCCATTCCTGCTGTAAGTAGCTTTCCCAAATGGACGTCCAGTGCATCCATTGATGAAACCCTCCTTAGAAAACCACAAGAACAGCCATTTCCTCCTCTTCCTCCTTCCATCTCCCCTAATGGGAGAGACATAATCCATTCAAATTTGTAAAGGCAAGCACACTTCCTGTCTATCTAATAAGGACAAAATAAAAATGCATGTCACCATAGCCATCTATATGTGCTCATGGCTGTGGACAATTGTGAGTCCACCTTGAAGCACTATATGATATCCCCTGCCTAAAAATCACACATTAGCAGTAGTACCATCCAACCCACAGCTGCTGCTCACTCATCATGTAATGAAGGGGACAGTGAGGCTGGATCTGACAAATACACTATGGTTAGCTTCTCAACAGAGGAAAAAGTACAATTGTTCATTAAAGTATTGGGCAGGGTTGGGGCAGGGCAAGATATATCAACCCCACAGTCATATAAAAGTGATTCATCAGCACCACCACTAAAGCAACTTATGGTATGTGCCAGCGAGGAGGATATGGTAGTGGAGCTGTCAGAGCAGGGGCATAAGAGAGGAACTATTTGAGAGGAAGCACATGAGGAGTAGGAGGAGAAAGGACAGGGTAAATCACATGATTAATGCATGGAGAAGGTTACATGGTGAAGAAGAGGAGGAAGCAGATGGAGGAGAAAAGTCTGAAGTACAAGAAGAACTTGAAAGTTGGATGTCAGTTACACCACCACCTTGTGGTGATGATGAGTGTGACACTGAGGGTGGAGGCCATCATGGAGAAAATGTAATAAAGAAAATGCAAAAGCAATTTTCTCATTGGAGAAATCTTAGCATTCACCACTAACCTCTTTATGAGTTATATTGAAGGAGTTTCACAGAGGCACACCGATAAAGTGCCATACGTAATGTGTCAGTCATGAAGGGGGAAGTACTGTGGGAAAAAAAAACATTCTGCAGTTCATCCAATTGTTTGTAGATGACAGGATATATCCCCAAGATCTAAGGGTGTAAATCTTCATGACAGACAGTGGTAGTAACACGCTGAAGATGATGAATGATGGGAACTTCACCCATGCACCTTGTTTTGCACACACAATAAATCTGGTGTAAGTCATATGCTTGGAAAGCATGAACAGTTAAAAGGAACACTTGACACTGCATGAGACATCATTAGATATAATTGCTTCCCCAAATGCACTGAGCTCTTCCACCAGCACCTACAGAAGCACTTGTTCCTCAGCATTGCTAAATTAAAGGCATTTCCACATAATGTAACTCTGTCTTTTATATGGTGGAGAGACTTATGAAACAGAAATCTGAGTTCCAGGCTATGGAATATGACACTGTGGCCTGGAGGGGGTGTGTGTGCCTTCAGTCATGGGTACAGTGGTTTGACATGCAAAAGTGTGTTCCACTTCTATAACTATATGGACAGGCCACTAAAGATTTCATTGCTGAATCAGCAATCCTTAGCATGGCCATTACCATGGCGAGTCTACTTGAACTCTACACATTATTATTTATGGTCTTTTGTAGAAGTGCAATATAGAATGGATGGTGGGCTGCCACCCTAGTGGCTCTGGTTCCAGGAGCAAGAATGACTGTGATTATGGTGGATGTAATAGGTGGTGACACCAAAAGTTCATCTGAGCCATTATAGTTAACCTTCCCCACTATTTCTCAGCACTTAGCTCAGTTTTTAACTGCAACAAGCACAGAGCTCAAGAACAGAAGTGACTGCTATTTCTGGATAAAGAAAGAATTGTGTTCTGTCTCTCTGTCTCCACAACCGAGAAAGCGAAAGTACAAACTGTAGACTATGTATACTGCTCACCCCGCTTGCAGCTTTCACTCAGCTCACTTTTTGAATTCTAATGCATTTATAGTATCAGGAAGTTTACAGGAAGATTCACGTTGACTTAATGGAACTCCTTTGACTCACCAAACTGTACTGTTCAGACTCTTGCTGTTTAACCCCTGCTCATAGATCTCACTCTTTAACTGCTGCTTCACTGTTTTTTAACACTTAGCTCAGTTTTTGAATCCGTGCTTATGTTTCTCTACTTTGCTTTATTATTAAGTACCTGCTACAGGTGCTTGGTTTGGGTAGTTTTTTTGGATGGGTGACATTAGGGATAGCTTAGACAGGTTAGAGTAGAAAGCCACAAGGGACGTTCCTTATAGCTAATAATTCAGTATAATGAGATTCTTAATTGAGAAGGAGCACTGTAATACATATCATCCTACCCACCATGAATGGGATGTTGACTGAATGAGTAACTGTTCTCAAGTCTCACCTGGTTTACCCACATTGGTGTAACAAACACAAGGCAGACGACCACCGCAGTGACACCATTACAGCGACAAATACCGGAGCATCAGTACAATACAGTGACTAATCCGAGAACTGATAGTACCAAGAGTGGCAATAGAAGCAAAACAGCAGCAATGCAACTCCCACTAAGGAACCATTCAAACAATCGTACAATAGCAGTACTAAGTATTATGGGGCTCCACCCCGCATGCCCCAGATTCAATATAACAAACTCCATCGGCCGCACAATATGTGGATAGGTGATGATAACCACATTGTAGGTTCCATATCATGTGACCCTGAGCAGGGCACATGAACAGGCACAAAACACCGACATGACACACAGGCAACAATGCTGACAAACTCAGAAGCCAGCATGGGGCAAATCACCACCACAGGCAACACCTGCATCAGGAACCACCACAAGAGGAAATCACCAGCATAACACACACACCTGTGTCACCCCTAGAAACCTGTGGGAAACCCAAAACACCTGTCACAAACAGAGAACACTTAGCTGCAGTAGCTGCAGTAGTCGTCAGCCATAGTAACCACACAGAAAAAGTCACTGCAGTCTCCGTCACTCACACAACCAATCCAGCACAACACAGTTCACTTTTCTTCAATTGCTCCAAACACGACACTCTACCTGAGTCACCCTTAAAACAGGATATGGTCTGATTTCATGCAGTCATCAGTTAACTTCTACAGTCCTGGCTGCCAGTGGGCAGTGTCTGTGTTCAAACTAAGCTGGACCAATGTAAGAAAGAAACAAAAAATGTAAAATATAAAAATACATAAAAAGAAAACTCAAGCAAAAAAATCCAGCCATGTATGGAAATATTATGAAGTTCAATGTAATGCCCTACATTTATTTTCATTTTGTTTTGTTTTAGTAGTTTTTGATGCATAACCTGTTTTTTTTTAATGGGGTATTACTACATAATTTGAAATCAATGAGTCAGAGAGAAGAAAATAATTATAGCAAAGCAGAGACTATAGATAATATACTGTATGTCTTGAGGTTAGCAATGAATTGAAACTATTACTGTAGCTCACATTGGGCTTTGGAGGTCTTAGTGGATTTTGCAGACTCTGTACTTACACCACAAACAGTAATTCTCAGCAGATGCATACCAACACCACCTGTTATGAGTAAGCTGCAAAAAAAATTAATTGCTGATCTCATGGCTTTTTTACCAACCTACTTGTAATCTGTTTTACTCCATGCCACTTATTGCATTGGGACCCAGAATGGTTTGGCTCAGGTTTCAAAGTCAAATCAGATATGTGGGTCCTAACTTAAAACTGAATTGACGTAGCCCTGGTCCACTTGTCTCACTCTTCCTCTCACTGTTTGTCTACACTTGACATCACACTCTCTGGTTATGATTTGCAGTCTGCCCTGTGGAAAATATTACATTACAATTAAAAGGATTATGTCTGGTACAAACAAGAACATATAAAGTGTCACAATCAGTAAGCCTGGGTTTAGAGAAATGAGGTTAGACAGAATGAAAATTGGAAGTTTTAAATACAGAAGACGTACTGTATGAAAAATGAACTGAATAGAGTATGAAAATAATGTTTTTAAAATGTCTCCAAGAGATCAGGGGTGCCTCAATATCACTATATGTGATTACTTTTACTTACAAGCATTATAATTAGTGTGCATATACTGAAATGCATTTAATGTTGCCATAATGCTAATGGAGAGCAGCTAAAGACTTTAAAAATCTGCACTCTGACAGCCTGAACACTGCAAATGCATGCTGATTGATCTCCTTGAAATAATCAGAATTTGACATGTTCCAAAATGTGTCTGGGCAAGGAAATAATTGCTACTGTAGGTGATGATGACAAAAAGATTACAACAGTACAAGTCAAGTAATGTGATTTATTATGTTCTTGCCAGGCTTCTTATAATGTCAGTGATCTTATTGTCAGTCTCAAATGGTTTTGACATAAAATGGATGCACAATATACTTTTGAACCACTGTGCTGCCACTCTTTTATGTTATATACCTGTAGCCCCTGCGCTGTATGCCAGTGGGCTACCCCCCAGCTGACTCTCTCTAATACCGGCAAGAGGCCTGGGTCCTGCTATGATGACTATTGGGGTTCATTCCCAGAAAAAGTGAAAATAGCGCAGTGCCTCCACCCAGAGTAGAGTATCTGTGGGTCAGATATCCACTTGCCACAGCCCCTGGGATGCTGTGCCTACCCACCTTCCCTATCAACCACTCTGCACACTGTGTCCCCCAGTACCTTGCCCCACCATAGACCATATATTTCAGCAGTAAATGCATGCAATGAATTTCACTAACAGCAAATTCAAACAACAAATTCACAGCTTTATTTGGGTGTAAGGAATAGAGAAAGAGATACTTGGATGCAGAATTGCTGTGAAGGCTAGAAACGTTTGTGAGTTATGCAAATTTCAAACCTATGGGCCTGCAGGCCAAGCCCTCCCCCACTGGTACCAATGCCCCCTGAATTGTCCCTAGTGGCACCTACTAGTTGCAGGCATGTGCAGTGCCATGGGGTGGCCGGCTGTTGGGGCTCTGAAATGCTGAAACATGAACCTTAAAAAGAACAAATACAATTTCCCCTTGACCCTTCCCAGGAACCAGGTCCTGGGTATTCACAGTTAGTTGACCTCTGTGCCACATGAAAGTGGAGCTCCTCACATCCCAGTGCAGCAACACAGAGGCAGGCCGGCCAGGATTCCTCCATCCTGATGTAACATGCTCAAGGATCATGCAGCTGGTTACCTTGATTTCAGTTCTGGTCACTTGTCACCTTCAGCCGCTTCTGGCCTGGTGCAGAGCACTGTGGCAGGACAACACCAGCCCCAGAAGGCCCAGACCTAGGAGTGGCTCCACAGCTCGGCTCCCTGATTGGAGAATCCTAGCACTCAGGTGAAAGACCCATGACCTCCTGGGACAGTGAGTCCCACTTGGGAGGGATTAGCAAGTTCCCCCAGCTCTAGGTGAGGACTCCCAAATGGAGGGGGTCCTCATGCAGTCCCTGCACTGAGCACTAACCAGGTAAAGTTATAGACAGTCACTCCACTGAAGTCCAGTGCCAGTTTTAGCAGGTGCTAGCCTCTGATCCAATCAGTGTCAGTGCAATTTAACAGAGGGAAATTCAGCAATAACAGCCCCTCTTCACACTAGTCCACGCTTTCAGCTTAGCAGTGTCCAAACTCTTTTACTCGGCTGCAGCAAGTCTGCCAATCTCAGCCGCTTTAACCAGATCATTTAGGACACACATATCTCTGGCTAGCACCCCACAACCTGAGATGCTCTGCCTCTTTCAAGAAAATGCAGTTACAGTCCACAAAAGTGAGTGACCCTCAGCAGCAACTGTAAACTCAGATAACCTGCTCAGTCATTTCAGTTAACTCAATTCCCAGTGCAGGGTATCTGCCACCTTTAGTTTCTCCCAGCATTCATTCAGCAACTTCTCAGTACCTGGGAAACAGTAGCTCAGTTCAGTCTCTTTCTCTTTCCCTTACAATCCAGTCCTGCTTCCAGTACCTGGGGAATCAGCGATCAGCAAGCTCCTGAAAAGGTAGTCACCCTCAAGTCACCCACTACCTACAGACCCACAACCTGCTCTCCCCTGCACAACATGGTTTTAGAAAGGCATAGCACTCCATGGCCCTAGCAGTTGTTACCCGGAGATCAGGTCTGCTGCTGACCGAGGTGAACTGACAGGGGCCATCTTTGTTGATCTATCAAAAGCTTTTGATCGGGTTGACCACACATTACTGTGCTCCTCTCCTGTCACTTGGCTTCTGCTCCCCAGCTCTTACATGGATCAGTAATTACCTCATGGGCAGGCATCAGTACACCAAATTCAACAAGGTCCTGTCTGAGCCTACCCAGGTAAACTGCGGAGTCTCCCAGGGCTCTGTCCTGGGGCCTCTCCTGTTCTCTCTCTCTCTTCATAAATGAGCTACCCTTGGCTCCAGCTTTAGGGTCCTCAGTGCTGTATGCAGATGACCTAGTCATCACGGCCAAATCTCAGGACATCGCCACCATTAACACCAAACTAAACTCGGACTTCAACCACATCCAAACTTGGTTGCAGGACCACAAACTTGTTATTAACCTACAGAAGATGCAGGCCATGCTATTTGGCTCAGCAGCCAAGTTAAAAGCTGACCCGGATTCACTACAGATCTCCGGGGCTGAAGGGCCACCGCTAACTGTTGCAGGCTCGGTCAAGTACCTGGGGGTGACTCTTGACCCACAGCTGGATATGAACCAGCACATACGAAATACATGCAAGGCCTCAAACTGCAAGCTGGGTCAGGCTTACAGAGCAAAAAGCTGTCTTACTCCAGGTGCCCTCCTTGCTCTAGCCAGGGGAGTCCTCCTGCCCACGCTTTGCTATGGACTAATCACCTTTGCCCACGTTGCAAAAACTAGTCTAGTAAAGTGGGACTCAGCGTACAACAACATATGCCATTTTGTGCTCTCAGCCCCACGCCTCACTCACCGCTGTGAGCTTTACACCCGGCTTGAATGGCTCCCATCGGAAACTCACCACTCTTATGTCGTGGGCAACTTCATTGACAATATTGTCAGAACTGCCACCCCTCAAAACCTTGCTGAGACCCTTGCTCCTGCTACACCCTCCTACAACCTGTGATCCAGTGGCTCCCATGCCCTCCTGGTACAAAACCCACACACAAATGGGTGACTAAGCCTTCGCAGCATATGGCGCCCAGGGTTTGGAACTCGCTTCCAACTAGCACTCGCTCCTCTCCCTTGCACAGAGCTTTAAAGCCTCCCTTTGGGGTTTTCTCAAAATGGCTGCCACTTGTCTCTGCACTAGACAAACCCTCTCAGCCTGAGATGCCCCAACAAACTGCGATGCTACCTAAGCATTAAGACTTGGGAAGAGCAGAACTGTGCTCACACTCCTCCTGCTCTCACAGCATCTATAAAAATGGACCTTTCAAGCCCGCCAGCAAAACAGGGTGAGCACTAGAACTGTGCATTCCTTTCTCTCACACTGGGCCCACTCTATCCCAGCTGTGACTCCCCCTTATTCCAACTGCTAGCCTTACAACTTGCTGCCTGGAGCGTTGAACTCACACTGCACTTCTTCCTACTGACTTCAATGTTTAATACTCTATTGTAATCCCTGTTTATGGTATTGTTGTCTTACAGTGTCCCTGTGTTCTGATCACTTTATATTAACTCTTCACTACTATTTGCCTGATGAAATCTGATGCTTGTAAAGTCCCTGTTGTGCTAATTCTATGTAATGTAATCCTCCACTTGTATTTGCCTCATGTTCATGGAAGTACCGAGTTATGTACCTTGTAATCTGCCGGGTCGCACCTGAAAATAGGCACTTGGCTGTCTAGTGTGCTTACCCGGTTAACAAAAGCAAATAAATTTATTTATTTAGTTTTTGTTAACCGGGTAAGTGCGCTAGTCAGCAAGTGACTGTTTTCAGGCACGACCCGGGAGGTACAATTACAACACACAAAGAGTACAGCCAGATTATTAAGACAACGAGTACAAAAAATGCAGAGAGAAATACATATGGCAATGTAACATACATTAGTAAACAAAAATATACTTTAGCACTTGATCATGGAACATACTCAAAAATGTGAATAGCAGAAGGCAGAAATTAAGAGAGGATAGGCGTCAATAGAAAAGACACAAGGAAGGGAAAACTGGCAAAAGGATGGGAGGGAGAGATTAAGTGGAAAGGAGGTGCCGTCAGATACGGCAACAGCGGGGTGAGGTACCAACCTGCGACCGGGCCTATGGAGCTGAAAGATGGCAGGCGAAGAGAGGGTGGTAGGAGGGAGCGGCAGTAGATGGCAACAGCGGTAGGAGGTAGGAAAATACAGCTGGGCTGGTGGAACCGATAGACGGCAGGGGCGAGAGGAGATGCCGGTGAGGGGGATAGAGGCGGAGGAGCGCTGCAATAGCGGCAAAAGTGTCAAAGTCAAGCTGAGCCAGTGGAACCAAGAGACAGCAGGCAGGGAAGGGGGGGGCCGGTAGACGTGAGAGTAGGTGGTAGTAGATGGAGAGGTGACTACACAGCCAGGAGGGTGGGGACTAAGGAGGGCATGGATGAGGTAGGAACAGGTGGGAGTTTGGTGGGAGGGCAAAAAGGGGGGAAGAGGATATAACAGAAGAAGGGGGGGAGAGAGCAGCAGTGGGGTTAAGTGAGGAGAGGCTGTGAAGTGAAGATAAGAATGTCATGGAGTAGAATAGCGACTTACAATTGTCAACAGCTAACATTAGGCTTATAAAGAAACAGGTTAAGGCAACATTAATTACAAGGCACAAAATAAAACATTAATTACAAGGCACAGTATAGAACATCCATTTGGACAGGCAAAAGTGCTAGCAATGAGGAAACGGATGCAGCGGATCAGGTAGGGTCAAAGCAAACACATTTGTCCATAGTAGTGAGGAAAGTCCTGAGTTTGCTCTTAAAAGTCACATGAGTGGAGACATCTCTTAGATCCTGAGGTAGTAGGTTCCATAGGTGGGGGGCAGCATGATGGAAGGAGCCCATGCCCTTTTTAGTCCGACAAAAGGGGATGGATAGTAAGGTCTGATCAGCCGATCTAAGATTCCTTGTGGGAATGGCCGCCTGAGATCAGACAGGATAGCAGGCTTGGACGTCCTTAGGATGGAATCAACTAAATTGTACAAGTAGTACTGCCTGGTAGAGGAAGGAGAGAGCCAACCAAGGTCCTGATATAAGAGACAATGATGCTGCAGCCGAGGTGCTTTGGTTGCATACCTGCACACATTATTGAAGGTAGTATCCCATAGTTGCAGTGAAGATTTGGTGGCCAAGGACAGGATGGGACACCCATATGTAAGGGTTGGCAATAGAATGCCTCTGGCTATTGCCAATTTAGCAGCAGGGGTGAGCAGGTATTTGGTTCTGTAGACAGCCCCCAATTTGCAGTTAATTGACTTGCAGGTTTCCTGTATATGTGCTTTCAGGTCCAAGGCTTGATCCAGGTGGATGCCAAGGTAACGAAAGGAAGTGACAGTTTCTATAGGGTCCCCATCAATATCAGAGACAGAGATGGTCAGAAGACAGGATCTAAGCTTGTGATTGGAGCCAAACATCATAACTTTTGTTTTATTTGTATTTAAAACCAGGCGTTGAGAGTTCAACCAGTGTTGTACAGCACGAAAATCTTATAAATAAATAAATCCTTTAACAACCACAGACTCAGATTATGGCTTGGGTAAGCCCCTGAAGTCCACAGTCTGGTCTCACACCACAGTCCTCACTCATACAGAGCCCAGCAACAGACTGAAGAAATCCCAGAAAGTCCCCACTGTATCAGCCGAAATCCCAATCCTCTGATTGGCTGTTGAAGCCTTTCAATAATTGATATCCATAGTGATCAATATTTCTTCCTTGTTTATTGGGGCATGATCTAGGCACCAGAATTAGTCCTCTCCTTTTCCCAGGAGTCCCTCTGTCACAGTTTTGGGCACCTAGATCTCTGATTGGTTAAAAATAAAGGGGTTAAATGTCACCAACATGTCAGCTCCCATTCAGTCTAATGGACTCCGTTCAGTTCTATGCAGTCTCTCCCCTTCTAACGTCTGGTGCAGCCCAACACTTCATCCCAGCTGCATCATCATACCACCAGATTTTAACCTCACCTGCCCTCTATAGAACGAGCTCAGTCTCAAACTTGTGGCCCCAACTGTTTTGCTGTCACTGCTGCCAAAACTATGTCCCCTCAGGCGGCAGGGAGCATCTCATTTTTATTCATGGGGCTGCTCATTAATATTCATGAGCTTCAAGTGGCCCCATTATTTGACTACCCTTCTGGTTGCTCCCACGGGCTTATGCCCAGTTCTCCTTAGGTCTCCAGTCCCTGAGGGTATTAGCAGGGGCACCAGGACCATGGACAGTCTACCCATTTGCCTTACCACAATGATGGTCAGCACTTCAAAAACTCTTCCTGTGCTGGGAGTAAGCACCCACCAAAACAGCATGCTGGCCCTCACAAAGAAGGAATTATACCCATCGAGGAAAAAACAGACCAGCCTGCCAGCGGAAAATGGCAGTCAACTCGGGGCACATCAGGTAAGCCCCCATGGGGGGGTTATGATGAAGACCCAATGGAGTAGCAGGGGTTTGAGTCATCCCTGGTTTGTCACAGTACAGATTACTGTGCCAGATGTTAGTAGGCACATTTGATTAGTAGCTGCAATTGATTCCAGCAAAGCAGAGTGCCAGTTTCATAATGCTGTTCCATGTTGCTACTCTGTCACCAATGGGCATGCAACACTGAGGTCTCCATCGCTTCTCTATATCTCAAAGGCATCCATGTGCTTGTCATTCCTGTTGTTGTGGTTCGATGTTCTCTGTCCCAGTGGTCCAGTGTTCTTCATCAAAGTGAAGCCTTCAGGTGACCAGTGGTACCCACCACCTTAGCTGTACTTCAAATGAATCACCATGCTTCTGTGACATGTTTTTCAAAGTGCTTCCACCACTGGCCCTCCTTCTTCCACTTCCAGAACTATGACCCACTTTACTGCCTGGATAATGTAACTAACTGTGCAGGGGTATCACCACTGAGTATGGCCCTGCAAGTCAATACCATCATGGGCAGGAAACTACCCTTCTAGTATGGTCACAAATGAGCTTGTGTCTGATCATGAAGGATATTTTGTGATCACTATTGAGGATAGCTGGAAGAGGATTAAGCAATAGTGCCTGAATGGCTGGGTATTTCCTGGGAATTAACACCTGGCTGAAGGGTGTTAATGTCCTGAGGCACAGCTAAGAGCCATTACCTCCTGCAAGGGTGTTATAAGCAATCAACCCATGACAGGGTATGGGGTTATGGGATTAATCAACATCCTGGTGCGTTCTGAGGTATGAGGCCACAGGCTGAGTGCCTTAACAGCACCTAGGGTGCTGATTAATCTCCAGTAACCCCACACCCTGGAGGTAATTGTGCTTATTAACATGGGGTTACTATAGTGTGATAAAACAACAGGAAAGTCATATAAAATGATGAAAAGTAAAGATTTGATGAAGTATCCTTACCCACACAAAGTAGTCCTACTGTTTCAATGCCGCTGACATATATTGTACAGTGTGACTGACATAGATGACAGGACATTGTTTGAGACTAAAACACTAACATGTATTGGCAGAACATCACATTGACTGACATAACATGACATTGCTCTGTGTAGCAGTAAGCCAAACATACCCTATCTGTCCAGTGAAGCATGGTGCGTAAACACGTGTGGGATTGAATGGTACTACTGTTAAACATTAACACCCAGCAATTAAGTTAAACGGCAAACAAACATTTTCCCCAGGACTGCAGTCACACAATCTGCCCAACTACTAGTGCTAAACATTAACAAATGGCAACTAACTAGAGATGTGGCAAGGACTGCAGTAAGACGATTGGGCTGACAATGGGGCTGCATGTCTTTCTACTTGTAAACATTCAAGAACGACCAGGAAGTACACATTTTGCTGAGGACTGCAGTCAGCAAGCAAGTAAACATTTTCCCTAGGACTGCAGTCACACGATCTGCCCTGCAACGGAGCCACCTCGGTTTCGGTAACAGCAACATGAAGTGACTATTTCAGAATGGCAACATTGACATAACAGCTCAGTGACTGAAAATTTCTGAATGGCAACAGCCTGTCTTACTGTGACAGAATGGTGTCCCGCAACAGGCTAGGTTACTGTTAAACATTAACGAGCAGGAACATTAACTAGACATAAAGGAGCACCACACAATATCAGTATTATTGAACTCTTTGGACACAATAGTTCTAGGAATGGTGTCCAGCACTGTAGTGAGATGACCTGCATGACCATGAGGATGGCTGTCTTGTAGTACCATCCTCACAGTAGGTGCTGCTGAAGGTTGACTGTGCATGGCAGTGAAAGTTTGCTGTTTCATGAATTCGGAACTGCTGCATGATGAATCCTGGCACTAGCATATGCTTTTCGGTGGTTTTGATGCTGGAACATTTGGTCACTGGCCCACATCCTGCATCTTGTTCTGCTCAGTATTGGGGTGACTGGTGGCTGACACATTGGGGAAGGGGTGGCCCTTGGCTGGTTTCATTTGACAGACTTGCTTGCTTGCTCTGAGAAACTGCTGTGCTGGCAGAACTGGGGACAGTGCTCCACTTTTGTCTGTCAGCTGTGGAGGCATTCCAATAATTCCAGAGACTTGTTTCAAGATAGTGTCCAGTGACAGACATTATCTCTTGGGATGAGAGGCCAGCATCAGATAGAATTTGCACAGCGGTACTTCTGATAGAATGATTGGTATACCACTGTGGCAATTGTGCCACTTCTGATACTTTGGTGATCATGTTGCCCAAGTAATTCACCCCATAGGCTGTAAGTTATACCAGTACTGATGATGGGGGTGGATTACACACTTAGGGTGCAGTTATAGAGCAGGGGCAGTAGGAGGGCACTCACTCACATACTGTTTAAACATTTGCACTGGGAAATAGGGATTTCTGGATCGGCAAACAGAAACCCCACAGACTCTCTTTGTTCAGCTCCAGTACACCACTGTGGTTTTTGTGTGGGGTTGAAGGACAGGGAGCTGCACTCTGTGCCATCGGGTCCTTTCTTAGAACAAGGAGTCCTGCTTAAGGTCATGAACCCTTCTCTTCTGTGGTGAGCAAATGCAAGTTGCAGCTTAAACCTCACTGGTCTCACAAGTCCAACTGGGGTGGTGGAAGACAGTGCTTCTGAGGCTCGTACTTTGCTAAGTCAGGCTGACTGATGGGTGGGTGGTGAGACACTTGGTGTTTGGCCCTCCTTCCTCATTTGTTTAATGCTGGCAATGAAAACATTATTTGCTGACTGAAACAGTGGGTCAGTGCTAATGTTGACTTGTCTTTTGTTCTCACTGTTATTGAGGAACCGATTAATGCCAACACTCAGGCATATGAAAGAGCTAACTGTGTACACTTTACCCTCCACAGCTATGACAGTAGCATGAAATTCTCCATGGAGGGTGCTCAGTTGCTGAACAGGAATGTCTCTAAAATTCACTGTGATAGTTCAGCTGGACAGCCAGTCATTCAGGACATTCATAGACCACAGGGTACTCTTCTGAGTATTGGGCTCATCCTTGGCTTTTTCCAGTGCATCTATCTCTGCACTACAAAGGTCTGTGTGGCAATCACTACTGTCCAACTCAGTTGTTCTGCTTGATTTACCAGTGCACATGCCTGTTTGCTGCTGCTTGCAGTGGGTTGAGTCCAGTACGGCTGCACCAGAGGATCACTGTGACATTTACATTCAGAGGTACTGCTGCTACTCTGTGTATTCTCTCCATGCTGTATCAACACATTGTTTACTGAACCCCTGATTGCCCGGACTGTTCCTCTGCTCTCTTTCAGTCATGTAACATTGCCCTGGGAGATCGGTGCCATGCCTACACTCCCACACACTGGTACTACTGTGTGGTCTGTCACTCTTTCTTGGCATTTCTCCGATAGGGAATTTCTCAGTCAGCAACTCATTGATGTTGCGATTTCCCACAGTACTAAAATTAACCTGCATAGTGGCCCTCTGCTTCATCACTTGCTTCTCCTAAATGCAATGGCTGCTGCTTCAGAATGCTCTGACACAGTGCAAGGATGGATCTGCCTGTTAACTCCTTCACGTCAACTGTGCCGACATTGTGCATTAATGCACAGTCAGCTGACAGGTTTGCACCAATCATTTAACTGAATTTGACAACTCCATGTTATAAGCTCATTATAATGCCCTTCTGTATGGTCATTGTCATGATTATAACTTAATTGTCTTAGGGAAAATGCCTTTTCTTTTTTTGTAAAGAAAATTTAAACATACATGTGTGCTGCACTGCTCTGTGCTGTACCTGGCATTTCTAATGGATTTACACCTAGTGCAGCAGCCAATCAGAGCATGTGTTGACCTCAAGAATAATTAGACTTATAATGCACAGTTGCTGAGACTGCTAATTGTTTGTAGTGATGATCACTTAGCACTTCATTATGTGACTGAACATAGACCCTCAGTTGATCTGTGTTGTTTGACAGTGATTTGCATTTGACTGGGGCAGAACTGGTTATACAAAATCATACAATGGCAAGAAAGAATCCTGGACTCTGATTGGTCAGTGTATGCCTGAGACAGTGATGTTATTACACACTAACATCACTGTATGGATGATCACCTCTATTATTTTCTCTTCTCTTAGGAAACAAAGATATACTGCCTCACTAAAAATCTACTAAAACATTTTTAAATTCTTTTTCATTTTGTATAACATTGAGCCATTAGTACTGCACAGACACCCAGGCAAGACATTGTCACTCCTGGAGGTGGAAGAATGGTTTGCACTGCTTCTCAACCCACCCCAGGAGGACGTTATTACATGATAACACACACCTTGTCATGCCTTATTGCTTAATTAGAATTCTGATGAACCTGGCAGTTCTGAATCTTAGACCTGAAAGGAGCCTCCTCTTAGAAAATGGTTCTAGTGGTTCATTATACCATATTCAGTATTCATCACATTTAATAATATATATTTGGCAGACAATTATTATGAAACTACAAATACATTACTAGGTCCAAGAACAACAACTCTTTAAAACCATTCAGGGTTCTAAACAGAACAGGAAAAATTTGCTAATCTCTAGCTTGATCCACGAAGGGCACATTTATGGATGAAAGTTCATTATCATATTGCATGGTCATGTATTAAGACACTCTTATTGTCAGGCAGAAGATTTCTCACTGCCTCCCTTCCTACTTTGCCTTTCTTACTGAAGTCTGTGCCAGTTTAGAGTCTAGTTTGTGGTTTTAGGAGATATTTTGTCAGTTACCCCTGGGCTGAGGGGGCATAACTTTCTGCACGTCTTTCATTGCATATGTCTTAAATAATGTTAAGTGTGGACTGTCAATTTACAATAAGAAACAATTGATCTCCACTTTCTCAACAATTGTTTGGAACTACTGTGGTCAATATTGTGATCTAATAGCAGAAGCTGTCCTAGAGGCCCCTTGAGACTGCACCCAAATGTTCAGCTGTAGTAATTTATTATATTCCCACCCCTCATATACAGTAACTATGTTGTTGATTTTTAAAAATATGTATTTTTGCTTCTTGTGACAGATTCATCTATTCCTTTCAGTAGTTTAATATTCTGAAGTTACAAGTTCTGTTTGGGATGCACAAAATGGCTGCCTGGTCACATGTACTGGCAACTCATGGGGGTTGTTCATCTACCATGAAGTTGCCAACTCTCTCGTGGGAAGTTTAAACAAGACTTGCTGACAGGCAGGAGACAAATTAAGTCATAAAGCCACTGTGAGGGTCTTTTCCTGGGATATGTTCTCATGGCAGACAATAGTGCAGGTGGATGTCATAAAACTTCAGAGATACTGAGGAAGTACAAAGAGATAATGTCACCCCTCACACACACAAGCACTCACATGGGTGGGGGGGGTGAGGATAACTATAAATCCAGAGATAGGTCATGCCCCCACAGCCAAGAGGTACATAAAAGTGGAGGGACACGAAACTCTCTCTCTCTCTCTCTCTGGGGCACTCAACATCTAAGAAAACTGAGCCATGCAGAGGAACCTAGTTGACTGCTAAGAAAACACTGTTAGGGAATTGCCTTCTGACCTATGGCAGGTTAAGAGCTTTAGGTGAGGAAAGTTCAGACTTTTCTAACCATCACCTCTCTGTGTAACTTGCTTTATTTTCAATTTTTAGTAACATGTAAAGCTTTGTCTGACTGTAAATATATCCTGTTTGTAAATAAATGTAGTACCTCTAGTAAAGAATCTATTTTGATAGAACCAGTGACTGCTTCATTATTAAAATGGTAATTTTAGTATTTCTGCTGGACCCTTTTGCAGTCTGTCTCTGAAGGGCACTCTACCCACAGTTACTGTGTTGACCTTCCTGACCTTGAGCAGGGGCAAAATATGGTTTCCGATTCCCGAAAAAATCAGGTGGTAGTAGAGAATTAGAGTTTTGGCCAAAACTGCCCTGTAAGCTGGGATGGCTAAGGGCAGTTTTTGTCACACCTACTTATTTTCACTTGTCTTTCATTTTTGTGGTGAATTGTTTTCACTTCCACCACTGTCTGGTTATAAGATACTTATAATTACTAGAAAGCCTATTTCTTGACTGGACTGATGCCACTTTCTAAGGCTGTAATAACTGGGTTCCATTCCATAATAATCAGCAGGTTATTCAGTGTGGGTGTCAGCCAGTCAAACAATGTGTAAGTAAATCTGCTGCCATCTTGCTGCCACCACTCCTTGCCACTCATTCAGTACTGACCACATATTCATTTAAACAATGTTACTGCTCTAAATAACATGAAATAAATGGTTCTTTGGACATTGCAATTGAAGTACTCAGGAGGGCTAATGGCAACCAGACATGGAAATGAAAGCCATCCAGTCCTCTCTCCATTCCATGCAACAGTCTTCTCACTCTTAATGGCAGCTTTTTATTTTACACCAGCAAGTATATAACATAAAGTAAGGGATGTTACAGTACATTATTCCTTTTTTTACAGCTGCATGGGTGGAGCTCCGCTGACATTATGCCATCAATCATTATATCATGCTAGCACTGTGGAAACACATGACTGGACCGCTATGTAGTGTGCTTCCACAGTGCTGCAGCATACTTTTCAGTGGTTGTATTTATGCGGCGCTTGGCCCCTGCCAGCTACATAAACACACCCACTTTGCAGCACACCTCTTTTTCTTCCCAATTTGTGGAAGTGACAGTGCAGTGAAAGGAGCTGTTACAAAAATGCCATGAAAGAACAGCTGTAACTCTCACATTATGAGTAACGTTAACCTCACTGGCTCTTCCATGCCAGATGACAGTCAGCATCACTTTGTGTAGTACTTCTGTGGGGAATTGGAATTTACTTTTACTCCAAAACACTGTGCAGTTTTAAGAAGGAGTGTATTAGGGCACCGCCGCAGTACTGCCATAGAATGCCATTCCCAAAATGGTGACAATGACATGACTGCGCATGTGTGAGTATCAGGCATGTGCAGTTCTGTCACCATTGCCATCTTGAGAATGGCATTCTCCCGCAGTACTCAGGCAGCTCTCCAATATGCCCTACGTTAAAACTGCACACTATTTTGGAATAAAAGCAAGCTGTATTTCCCCACAGAAGTACTACACAAAATTATGCTGGCTGTCATCTTGCATGGATGCGCCAGTGAGGTAAATGCTACTCTTAATGTGAGAATTACAACAGCTGACAGAATGCTAATTTGCAATTTTTTTAATGGCACCTTTCCCTATCATAGCTCCTTTCACTGACATGACAGGTGAACCAACCACTTCTAAAAGCTCTGGGCAGCTGTATCTGCTCTGACCAGAGTTTGTTTACATACCGTCAATGTGCAATCCCATCATAAATCTTGTGCATTGCACTAGTGATTTGTGTGGCATTACCTACCAGAGATGTGTAATAAAAAAGCTCATAATGCACAACACCCCATACGTTATTTTCTGCTTATCTATCTGGCCCGAATTGCAGTTTCCTAAATTGAGAATTACAATCTCTGGTTCTTATTTTATTTTTGTACTCCAGATAAAGATTATTTCATAGTTGTTGATCATAAGTTAGTGTGAATCTGACCTCAGAGACAGATAGTGTACATACCCATAAAAGAGATTTACAGAACTTACTATTGCTGGTACATATATTCGCTTGGCAAAAAGATTTCTGTACTCATACATTCCAAAAGGGTTAATGACACATAAAATGCTGCATAAAGTTGATAGAGTTCAAATAATACATTATTAATACTGTAATGTGTTTATTCATACTTTTCAGGCCAATCACACATTAAATTCAACATAAATTGTCAATGTGAACATTGCATTCTAACAAAGCAATGAATCCCTGTAGTAAGTTTCATGACTTACAATTTTTTTTCATTACCACGTTTGCAAAAACTTGCATTAATTACAATACATGAAATGTAAGTGCATGTTTTATCTCCCTAGAGTTTAGCAAATTATATTATATGCAACATTTAGTCGCTGCTGAGTTAATTCAGCCTTGGAGTTGATGCTGCATAGAATACTAAAATATTTATAAAGATCAGCATAAAAGATAATATCAAGTGAGTCAAATGTCTGAAATACTTACAACCTATTTTTCTGTGCTGAACTAGGTCACTTTGATAAATTACTTAACTGTCTATTCAGGATATCTTGTCCTAACTCCTGAATTCTCAAAATATTCTGTTTATGCACAACAAAATGCTTGATTTACAATGTAGCAGCAAAGCACTGTGTACTACAAATAGCTAAGCCCCATTTTTTGCTAGCACTCACAAACAAGGAAGGGGAGTTGGAGTCCTCAATCAGCTGATTGTCCTCAACTCATACAGCACCACTCTTGATGACCTTGATTCTTCCTTCTTCCCTTCAAACAGACAGATGTTGTTTACTCTTCATTGTATGGGCCTGCTATGTAGCTGTCCTGGAACCCTGAAGAGCTCTGCAATGAAAAGCTAAAGCAACTTTCTAGTTTTAGGTCAAGTTTAAGGCCTAACTCTTTTTTTTTCCATTTTCAGTGCAAACTGGTCAACTTTTGTTCTGCTATAAAAGTGAATCTGTCATTTCATTTTTAGTAATCTGATGTTAAAATGTTGTTCAAAGTCTGCTAGTAAGCAGTTCGTATCCTTGTTGAAACCTTGTTTTGCATGAATATTTCTCTTTCCTAAGGTTATCATACAGCTTCACACATTATCTTTGGTCATTGTTTTGAGGAAAAATCCTTTTTGCAGTTAAACTTTTATTAAAGATTTTCTTTTTTCCATAAACAACAGCAGGATCCATAAAGCTGAGAGGAAAATACTTTTGACACATTAAATTGGGCTGAAACAGTATGTCCTCTATCTTTTCAATCTGGCTAGTATGTAAATACACCAACACAAGTGCTATCTAACCTTTCCGTGGTGAAGTGCTGTTAAAAATATTTAAAAATCATTATTTATTGAGCTTGAGTCTTCTTTTAGTTATTGAAATGACCTCAGATGGAGTCTCAGCCTTTACATCATCATGTTTACCAATGAGGGGGATCCAGGCATTAAAATCATTATCACCATGATAGTGCATCAGTATAAAGCTGACTCCAATCAGTAATAACTAAGTAATAATAATCTTATCAATTGCCAGAAGGAATGGTGTCCAGATTTTTTCACATTCTGTAATTTTCCCATTTTTTCTATACCACACTTGTTCAAGTTTTGAGGTATCTATTATTAAATGTAACCATGTTTTAAACACAGGTTGATCTGGATCTTTCCAATTCATTAAAATGGCTTTTTTGGCAACCACAGAGAATAATGCCATCAATCTCTTCTGAGATTCATCAAGCAAATTTCTATCTGGATGAATCCCGGAATCATTATGATAGTTTTGTTCTATACTGTATTATTATAAAATGGCAAAGACAAATCCAGAGGTCTCATTAGATGACAGCTGCTACATGACCATGCATTAAAATACTGATGATCCACGGTCAGAAACTGGATCACATTATGAAGGCTGGATAACCTAAATACCTACAACAAGCCATGTTATAAGTGCAATAAGCCTCTTGTGTGCATTAAAGGATTAATGATGCACTTCCTTTGGCATAAGGATACTCTGACCTTCAGCCTCGTGGCTCACTACGCCCCAGGCATGCATCATTTATCCTTTAATGCACACACCATTGTGGTTTATTGCTTATGTATGACCCCTAAAGAAATACCTATCTGAAGGAGGTGTGCATTTTATTGTAGCTTCTTAAGACAAATATGTACTTTGTACTGTGTTGTACTGGTACTTGTTATGTGAATTCCATATGGTTTGCATAAACTGAATGAATATGGGATCATATCACTAAGAATATGCTACAAATTCAAACCCCATCTTACAGACTTAAGAGAAAATTCCCATATCAGATGGAATTGTGGAATGCAAACCGTATTTGACTGATCTGACATTCTGTTTGCAGTATGTAAAGACAAAGCTATAGAGCACGCTTACTGCACTTTTATGAAATTTACTATATAAAAGTACAACCATTTCTTGAGAAATCTATGATATCTTCAGCATCCAAGTACCATTACTATGGTATCTTTCAATATCTAAGTACCATGCTAATCAAGCAATTAGAGGAATGCAGAAGAGATACATGGTAATAGTCATCTGTCCTGCTGTACTATGCCACCAGATTGCAAGACAAGACAAGCAAGGAACAATGGCACCAACTCAAAGACCCACCACCAGATTTGTCCATTGAGAGAAAACACACATAATATTATGCCCCAAAACTCACACCAAATTGTTAATTAATGACTGCAAGCCCTTGCCAAACAATATTTCTGCAAATGCCAGACTTATTAACATGTCATCTTTGGCAAGTGAATGAAGGGCTGGCTATGACAATTTACATTTGGAACCAAGGATTAATCAAGTGGCTAAGGTATGTGTTCACAAAGCTACTGCTAAGCGTAGTTACCATCTCCAACATGTAAATATCTATGTGCACTGATTAAAGCTATGTTTTAACTGTCATATGAACTGATTATTTACCTGTTTGTTTCCCTGCATTTATCAGCTGCAGGGATTGGCTTTCAACTGAATACACCTTCATACAGTAGGGGGTTATTTAAAGAATCCAGTTTTACCAACATATTTGAAAGTCATTTGCATATTTACTTGAAAATGTGGCAATATAACATGTATTCTGCCTGCATTACTTGAAAAATTATAACTAATTTGAACTTTATTTCTCAGCTTGTGGTACTGCAAAGGGTTTTCTGTTGCTTTTCTATTCTAAAAACTCACACGTGGGAGATATATGCAAGGTCTCAAGAGCTGTGATTAAAGATTTGTTGTTTGGGCAGTGAAACAAACATCATATAGCTTTCTTAATATATTTGGTATCTGATGTAACTGTAGGACACATTTAAGTTAATGTAACATAAACCAGGCTATTTTACTGACCTTTGAAGAAAACTCTACAGTTGGCATGGGCAGCACTTACTGTCACAACATGTCCCCCATTTTAATTTCATGGGATTACATTTTTTTTGCTAAAAACATATTTATGGAAAATGCATCAACTTTCTCATAAAGTTCATCAGTTGCTGTTGCTTATACTGCACATACTCTGAAATCATAGTCCACTGCTTGGGAATGTCATCATTGTCTGCTGCTGTGGAAAGTTATTCTTATGTCACAAGTAGAGGATTATGACTTCGGGGCAGGTAAAAGCAGCAGAAACAGATGGAACCCAAAGAAAAGACCATCTGTTCATGCAAATGTATTTATCAGTAAAGAATGGGATATCCTTAAATAAATGTATTTACAGTCTTATGGTGATTGAGTCATACTGACAAACCGATAAGTGTTTTGCAGAAAACGAGATGATCTCTTTATATAAAATAAGTCAACAGTGGACTCCAGTAGGATGTAATGCAACATAGAACATTGCAGTTTCATTGGCATTTCATCCCTTTGTCATGTAAGAATCTGAGACACTCTATTGCAGGCACCATTGTAAAATGCAGTATTCCATAACTGGACATCAATATCATATTCTTTAATTGGTACATAAACCTGGTATACCCCTTTTAACTTACTGTAATTAGAAATTGTGATGTGTTTAGCCTTCTTACAGTAATCTCCTTACTGTGCTGTTTCTTGTGTTTACTTTAAAATATGCCCTCCTCCATTAAGGGCTGTCGAGCCTTTTTTCTCACAAATGATGTTCATTGTTGTTTTTATGTTGTTCCAGAACCAAGTGACATCAGTTTAGTGGAGGACTGCACTGAAACTTTCACTCTGGCCATCCTCGTAACTGATGTTATTTGGCTCTAGAACCAAGAAGTAATTCAAAATGTATTAACCAGGACAAAGGCACACTAATGAGGGACACAAACATGGTGGGGTGGGGTGAGAAGATTACTTAGGCAAACATAAAACACAGTACAGGTGGAAATGTAGGAGATTAAACACATGGCCAAATTTTAAACCGTAACTACATTTACTTTTTTTTCTATTTATGATTCCTGAAGAAGACATTATCAAATTACCCCACCTACTGTACTGTATGCTTCTCATTGTACATACCCCCCAATAAAAGTATTGTGATCTACTGTATAGAAGTGTATTTATCTATTTATGTAACTTGTTCAGCTGTATCTTGTAACACTGTATTTGTTTTATCTTTTATTTTATTCTTTCTCTGATTTAGTGCACTGCCATTGTTGCATTTGTTCATGTTGTTGCACTTCCCTGTTCATTGCATCATCATTGTATGTAATTCTGTCTTTCTGTGCCCCCTCCCGCAAGTTGCATCTGGAAACCAGTTTCATCTCATTGATGCCTTTCTCAGGTATCAACTTTTAAATAAATAAATAAATAAAAACATTAGTTTTAACTGTATTTTCTATTCAACCATACAAGCACTCCCATAGACCCTGCACCGATGACCTAAGCACACCCTTTAGCAGATCTGTATCTCCAAAGGGGCTTGGGCAACCCCAAGAACCATGACATGAGGGTAAGCCATGAGCAGTGTACAGTACAGTAGGTGGGGTAAGTCCACAAAAAGCCAGGTGACAGGGCAGGGAGACAGTAGATGGGAGTGGTGAATGGTACATACAAAATTTAAAAGAGAAAGAAAAAGAAGAAAGCAATGTTTCTGTTTTCTTAAAAAAAATGTTTTGTCAAATGCCACATGTGTCTTAAGGCCTAGAAATGCTCAATGCATATAAACAATAAAGAGATGTATGCTGTTATTGGAAAAATGACCCACTTAGCAAAATATTCAAATCTCATGACATTTTTATTTACTGAAGCCTCAAAACTGAGTTTTAGAACTGCAATGAACATCTGCCAATGTTTCAAGAACATGTCTCGTCATGGCATGCAGTATTAGACTACAGAAAAATTGCCATTTAATCCTTCTTATACAAAAGAGAGCTGCTTTATGTTGTTTTGGTAAAAGACTATATTCTGTAGTTTAGTACTAGAAAACTGATCAAAATGTGCAAAATTGATGCTTATACTCTATATTATACTCATTGTTAATGATAGATCAGTGTATATCTGACAGTACCAAAAATAAACCAACATTTCATCTTTCCTCACTTTCCCCATAGAGTATGGTTCGGGTTTGGTTCACAGATGAACCCTCCCTCTATAGCCAGTAGAGTCAAACAATAAAAATGCTTGCTGCACCATTGACCTGGGTTTGGAAATTACCTTAGACCACTCAGGGATCATCTAGGACAGAGAGGATCAAGCATTCCATGGACAGCTCTCCTTCCTCATGGTGGGGGACACTGAATGATGTTGCTTGACTGCCACCTGGCAGAGGCCAGCTGGAAGCACAAATGAGCACACACTGCAGGGGAAGAGACTACCACCAGATGCCATGTATGCATGCTTGCATGCATGTCATTGGATGCTGGGACCGTGGGAAGAAAATGGAGGAAACTGCCCGGCTCCTATGCTAGCACTCCCCCAACAGGCCCATGCATGACTGACATTGCAGGCCACTTAGACAATGAGTGGTCCCAGGTATGTGGTAAATAACTAGTGAGTCCTTGAGAAGAGTGGTGACAGGTCTTGGGAATGGTCACAGGAGGACCAGGGACTGAAGGTGCAGAAACAGCTGATGGAAAAAAACACTAAACAGGCTAGCACTTACAGTCTGTAATGTACTCTACTTCTGTTTTAGTGATCTATAAAATTGCTATTGAACCAGCATCATCCATCTGTATTCTGGTTGCAATGCTGTGAAAAAAACAAACAAACAAAACATTAGGTTGATTTGATACCTTTACTAGGCTAACAAACCATTTGTATATACATACTATTGAGACATCTAGTGCCTTTTCATTAGGTCTAGTCCACCATGTAAGATGAGAATCCTTGTACAATTGAATTTAAAAGATGGGAAGAAGATTGTGTAGCCTATACACGTTAAACAGCACAGTTATAAGCAAACTGCTTAATGCTTGATCTGCAGTATATTAGAAACTAAATAGTAAGTGTTGTTATAATTTAAATATTACATTTTGGGATGGAGAATGAGCTATGCAGTGATAGGTGCAGTTTTTCAAAAGGCTTCAATTGAAAGACTTCTTCCACTACAAACAAAATGAACAGGTAGACACTGATAAACAGAAACAGTGGGACAGCACAAAAACTTAACTTTGAAATCACCCAGTATATTGAGAGTGCCAGAAAAGGGTTTCACATTCTGTATGTGGTAAAGAGAAAAATGTGATATAAAATGTGTCTTCCCTTAAAAGCTTGTATTTAGGAGCACTTTAAAAACATAGTATACATACATATAACAGCAGTAGATAAGGCAAATACAGTGGTAATCCTGAATACAACAGACTATCTGAAGGAACCAAACAGGCAAATCTTAAATGTAAAATTCTATAATTAACTACAGGAGGACCCCATTAAAGAATATGTAAATTCACTAAAACATAAAACAGCACCCTGCTCCAATTGATCAGACCGGACACTGATGACAGAGGACTCTAAATCCAGCACTTCCTATCTGCTCCCTAGAATAATACAGGAATGAAAACCCAGGCCATCTGATTATCTCTGAAATGGAACACATACAGTAATGAAAATATTTCAGCCTCGTAGAAAAACATCCCCATCACAGTTTCTCTGAAGAGTAACATGCTGATTTTAAATATCCTTAGTCAAATTAAAGCAAACAGCAGAGTGTAAGAATTCGACATATACAATAGCATATTTCAACATATTGCAACCTAAACATCACACAAAAGTCAAAATGACTGGCTGATCTGCTGTTGCTTTAATTTGACTAAGGATATTTAAAATCAGCATGTTACTCTTCAGAGAAACTGTGATGTATTTTCCCAACAAAATGAAACACAATTCCGTATAATATCCTGAAACAGAGAAGCCTTGATTATATGCAGTATCTCTCGGTTCTCAAAACTGTGATAGTCAAACATGAAATGGCACAAAGTGTCCCTCTGTAGTAGGGGACTCACTCTTATACCTGAGGATGCTACCTCAGCCCAATTTCCCAGCTTCCTCGTGCCCAGAGCAGCAGTTACAGTAATCAAGAGGCTGAGCTTCCTGTGGGAGAAGGGTGTGGGAGCTGGACATTGCAAGTGAACTCTTCTGCAACCCACCTGACACCTGGCAGCAGGAAAAGACATGTTCACCGCGGTTTTGGAAATATAATTAGTTTAATACGCATTAAGGGCATAATACAGAGGATACTACCCTCATTAAAGAACCTCCTACTTATATGGAAACCTTTGAAAAATGTAGAAACATAGAAGTTGATGGCAGAAGGAGACCACTATGTCCATCTAATCTGCCCTTTGTTTTAGACCTATTTTGACACTCTAATTGCCCTTAGTACTCAGGGTTGCCATGTCTCTTCCCCATGCATTCTGACCTCCAGTGCTGCCAAGCCACACAACATATAAGTCAGGCTGTTTCAAGCATCCACCACTCTTTTCTGGAAGGAAAACTTCTGGTGTTGATAGAGAACCCGTGCTGCCAGCCTGAGTCAGGTCCCCTGGTCCCGGAGGCCTTATTGAAATGAAAATGTTCCAGTGCCTGCACCTTGTTAATGCCTTTTATGTACTTTAATGTTCCAGCCATGTCCCTCTCTCTCTCTCACACTCTTCTCTGCTCCACAGAGTACATACTCAGTACCCCAAATCCTTCCTCTTAGGACATGTAGCGCAAGGCTTATAATGCAACATAAATGCAATGTAAGGTTTATGATAAATCAGTTTCTATTTCAAGAACTTCAATGCAAAAGCCCTGAAGCATGGGCTGCACTAAAAGTTATTTGCCTGTAAAGTTAGAAGCATAACTCTAATCTGCTCATAACCCATAGCACCCGCAAGACCTGAGATGGGTATATTTACACAACACAATATAAACTTGTCCTTTGATTTATATATTATATATTGTTAGACTTTTTTTTATTATTTGCAGATTGTGCATGTTTGTAAGTATACTCGATGATTTCCACAGTGGATGGGTATTCAGTAGTGCAGTAGTGGTATATGTGGGTGGTGTTTGTCAGTGTTTTTCCATGAATTACATTTTTGTTATACTGTAATGGTGTATAAGCAAGGCACCCATGAATGCATCTTGCACGTATGATTGCATTGTTGATACACATATAAAAGGGACATGAGTACAGGCATACCTCCTTTTGTGTATTAGTTTTTATCCTGCCCCTTACTTTCATCATTTAGAGATAAACCTTACAAACTGGGATATACCCTTCTCAGGCCAAAGTCATTATAAAAAGGCAACCAGGTATTTTTCTCTTGGCTTTCTTGTGTTTTTATTCCTCTGCCCTGGCATAGGTGAATGCCTCTGTTAGCCTGTGTACACACAGTATGCACCTGTGGAAGGATTCTACTCTCTAACCCAACTAAAGGCCACTGCTGTGTGCTGGATGTACTTGCCATTTTACAGTTCTGAAAACTTAAACTGTGTGTTCTCTGAGTCTCTTTTCAACTGGTACATTTTCAACCCTTATGCAGTGAATAGCGTCCCACCCTCCCCATTTCTTTTCATGAAAAGAAACAATACAGGGTTTACTCAGCTTGTGAGAAACTGCTGTTCCTCAGACCTATTACGTAGAAATGTATGTACCGGACCTTTGTATAGCTGATGATATCCTAGTAAGATTTAACAAAAGTATCCTTTCAATGTAAACCTGTGTCTTATTCTATTCTTCAAAGATGAACTCACGGAGTCTCCCAGCTTGCTAACACCTCACCCCATGTACGATTTATCAAAACTACTTTTCACATGTAAATGTATGTCCAATAGTCTCACCACTTTGCTCATTCATTAAGAATTCATGACATGCTTGTCAGTATTCAGAGTGTTTCACATGGACGCTAGCTATAGGTTGATAATCTATCTGTAAGCAAAGATTTCAGAATTTAGTCATTTTACATCTAACGAAGCAATGACCACAGATGGATTTAACACCGTTAGACATTTTATGTGGGCATTCAGGGAACTTTATATACTTTTTATTCTGTGTTAAAAGGGAAATTTGTTTTCCTGACTCACCAGAGTAAATGGGAAATATACTTGACAACCCTTGAAAAAGTTCGGAACTTCTATGGATTACTTTCATTTTATTGTGTGTTAAAAGGGAAATTTGTTTTCCTGACTCACTGGAGTAAATGGGAAATATACTTTGGCAACCCTTGAAAAAAGTTGGGAACTTCTATGGACTACCTTCATTTTATTGTGTGTTAAAAGGGAAATTTGTTTTCCTGACTCACTGGAGTAAATGGAAATATACTTTGGCAACCCTTGAAAAAAGTTGGGAACTTCTATGGATTACCTTCATTTTACTGCGTGTTAAAAGGGAAATTTGTTTTCCTGACTCACTGGAGTAAATGGGAAATACACTTTGGCAACCTTGACAAAAGCTGAGAACTTTGGTGAATTATCATCTTTTACTGTGTGTTAAAATGTTATCATCCTCAATAGGAATAATTTTTTCTGTAACATTCATACAGGAAACTTGGGGACGTGGTATATATATAAATATATATATATATTAAAAACAAGGTAAGATTTGTAGTTAGTTTTCTGTCCAAAGCAGTGTAGAGATGCTTTTTCTTTACCTATGAATTGGCTGATGCCCTCCCGACACACACACACAGTGTTCTGTAGAATGTTAATAGACATTCATAGGAACATTAACAAGTATCAAACAATTTTATTCACAAACTACGAGCAGAGATGGAGCTCCATCGAGCTAAACTCATTTTCAAGGAGGCCATTTAATTGAACTGTCCATGTATACAATACCATAGTATAAACGATATTGAGAACAGTCCTGAGGGCACAAAAGTAGACAAGGGACAAAGACAATCTCTTGTGAGTTACAGTAATAACTCAGGGTTCTGGCCGATGTCATGTAAAGAGAAGGAAGGCTGTAAGTGGCCAGTGGAGGAGGGAAAAGGCACAGTACCTTGGCACCTAGACAGCTAGGAGCTATCAGAGATTCAAAAGCCTCCTAGATGGAACAGTTTGTAAGGAAAATAAAATAACTATAGGATGGAAAGCTGTGTTACAGGGGTTACAAAAGTTCACCTGAAGTGTAGGACTGTGGATGTACTAAAAGAGCAGGTAGTGACCCCAGATGCAGTACTACATGTAGAAACACAAGACATTGGTAGAAGCATCGATGATGATGATGATAGGCGGAATTTACAGAGGTAGGAGTTGGTCTTAAAGGATGGTAGTAAGGTGAGGATTTGCAAGATCTTGCTTGTTCGAAGCGCTGGTCCAGTCTCACAAAGACCAATGAGACTGATTAAAGTTTGGTCTAAAAATTGGTATAAATGAGGATATTTGTGCAAAATTGTTACCCTTTGGCACAGAGAGGGTTGTTGGAAAATGGTAGACTGTATACTCTAATGATAAGGAAAAATGTGAAACAAGTGTTAGAGAAATTTGCATGAAATTTTGATCCCAACTGCGGCAGTGTCACAAATGTGTTCATCATAACTTATTATCCCTTTTATACCATTCAGATTGCCACCCAATAAAGATTTCATGTAATGATCCTCCCCAACCCGGTGTACATTTGCATGAAATTTCTGATTCCAGCACATTATCATCAGTAATTTATATTTCTTAATGAATGACTGTCACATTAAGCAATATATCAATATTCCCATTAGGATATAATCACGATTCAATGAATACACTTATAAGAAAATACTGTGTGGACATTTGCATGAATTCTTGATCCCACTACAACTGTGTCACAAATTCATTATTTTAACCTATTATTGTGATTTACAGCCATGTTATACCATTGAGATTAACACCTAATCAAGATTTCATGAAAAGACACCAACAAATACATTTGCATGAAATTTGTTCCTACTGCACTTAAGTCAGTAATTAATGTTCTCAATGAATGATTACCATATGCAACAATATATCAGTATTTACAATCACTTATAAGCATGATTCCATGAACACATGTATAAAAATAATTTTTGTACATTTGCATGAAATTTTGATCCCTCTACAGCAATATAACAAAATGTGCTTATCATTACTTATTATTTTGGTTCACTGCCATGTTATACCATCGAGATTGCCACACAGTGAAGATGTCAAAAAAAAGATGATATAACAAATATGTACATTTGCATGAAACCTGATCATGAAGTTAAATAGCTAACCATTGGCAGACTGGATGGACTGTCATTGCTTTTCTGACCCCATGATATTTTTAAATACATTAATTCAAATGTTGGTTATTATTTTCAGTTTAGGAGCCTTTTGGAGTATTGTGCTGATATTGCTTGTATGCTAGACAGCCCTTTCATAGAACTAGATGGGTCTTCCTTCAACTACTGTATGTACTTCAAAAATTATGCCCCCCACCCACAACACACACATACAGTGTTCTGTAGAATGTTAACTGACATTCATAGGCAACATTAGCAAGTATCAAACGTTTTTATTCACAAACTATGAACAGAGATGGAGCTCTATTGAGCTAAACTCATTTTCAAGGAGGTCACTTAATTGCACTTTCCATATATACAATACCATACCCATACAATATAGGCACTCTGGATGGGTTGGGAGGTTGTGATACAAATCCATTCACAGAAGAAAGGATCCCAAAGACCTCTAAAACTCAAGGTGGTCAAGGCAATGGGGCCTGACAGGATTCACCCCAGAATTCTAAAAGAATTAGGGGTGAGCTAGTGACTCAAGGACTCACCTTTTAACAAATCGTGGGAGTATGGTGTGGTACCTGAGGACTGGAGGAAGGCTGATCTGATCCCCTTGACAAAGTGGAGCAAGGCCGAGGCAGGAAGCTACAGAGCTGTTAGTTTGACCTCAGTGTTAGGGAAAATTATGGAATCAATTCTGAAAGAAAGAATTGTTGAGCACCTAGAGACCAGCAGGGCACATGACACAGAGTAGCATGGATTCACAGTGAAGGTCATGCTCAGATGAATCTAATACAGGGATGCTCAAATGGTGAGGCATGCCTTCCTGGGAGGCCCCTACCCTTTCAGGGGAGGCTGAAGCAAGTCTGAAAAAGTAATGTATTTAAATTTTGAGTTTTATATACTTTTTGTGAAGAGATGGAGCGAACTGAAAGAGGATAATATTAGGTGAATTTTATGTATTTATTTACTGATAGGTGACAAGGGAAGGCGAATGAGCCAAGGCTCATTTCCAATGTACCCGGGGAGGGGAAGGAGTGAATACCATTTCAAAAGGTAACCGCAAAACAATCAAGAAATACTCAGTGAACAATAGTGCAAACAAATACGAACAGTAAACTAATAATGAGTGGTGGTAATTGATCAGTTTGTAGAATGATGGCAGAACAAGCCCAAATACAAGGGTTGAGCATAAAAGTGCTAAGAACAATAGCAGAAAGGAGCAAAGTAATCCCAGAGAAGTTGCTTAGGAGCAGAGAAGGTGGGGAGAGGTAAAGCATATGGGAAGGTTATTTCATGTAGAGAGGAAACTGAGAAAGTAGTGTGACCCATGAAAGGTACTGCAACAAGGGGTAACAATGGTTCAAGAATGAAAATAACGAGCAGGTAGGTTGGCCTGTGGGGAAGGGAAGACATAACAAGGAATATTAATATTTGTTTTTTTATTTATTTTTCAGAACACCTTTGAGCACATGACCTCTTTTTCAAAGGTTCCATGTCAGTATAAGACAAAGAACTGAATGTGAGCAAAGTACTCAAAGGGTTTCAGTTTATTCATATGGTGTACTGCGTAAAGTACAGTACGTTATTTTACTTTGGGAGGCCCAAGATTATTTCAGTTTTGGAGGAGGCTCAAAATCTTTCCATGGATTTGGGGAGGCTCACTGTAGACAAATCTAAGAACTACTCATCTAATATAATTTTGACTGGGTAACCAAAGTAGTAGACCAGGGAGGGACTATACATTGACAGCCTTCTTGAGGAGGTTGTGGGGTCTAAAACTGTGGAGAATTCAAAGAATACATGGGACAGACATAAGGGCAGTTTTGGTGGGGGTAGGAAGAAATAGACTGTTGGTTAAATAGGATCTGCAGCTTATCCCCTAGGTAGGGAAATGGGCAGACTGGGGGCAAGGGTCCTTATCTGCCTCAAAGTCTATGTTTCTATATGGACATGGCACACCTAGATTTTAGCAAGGTATCTGACCAGTCATGCACAAAAGATTAATAAACAAATTAGCCAGCCTGGGAGTGGGTCCTAGGGTGGTAGCCTGGATAAAAATTGGCTGCACATAAGGATGCAGAGGGTAATAGTAAATGGACTACACTCCAAAGAAGGGGGATACCAGCAGGATACCCCAGGTTCAGTACTGGGGTCGATCCTCTAATATATTTTATAGGTGACATTGCATTGGGGCTGTAAGGAAAGTATGCCTCTTTGCTGATGAGACAAAGATCAGCAACAGAGTTGATACACAAGGTGAGGAGAGATTGAAAGGATGAGAAGGGATTTGGCAAGGTTAGAGGAATTGTCAAAAGTATGGCAGTTTAGATTCAATGAAAAGTGCAAGGAAATGCGCCTGGGAAACAAAAACTCAGGCATGTGTACATAATTGGGGGGTATTAACTACAACATAAAAATGGAAAGGACCTGGGGGTAGTCATATCAGGTGACCTAAAGGTAGGCAGACAATGTGAGAAGGCAATAAGGAGGGCGGGGGATACTGGGATGCACAGGGAGAGGCATCACCAGTAGAAAACAAGAAGTTGTCATTCCTCTGTACAGACAGCTGGTGAGACTCAATCTGGAGTAATGCCTGCTGTCTGGAGACCCCATCATCACAAGGACACAGACAGGATGGATGCAGTCAGGAGGAGGGCAACTACAATGGTACAGGGTCTGCACCAGAAAAAATATGAAGACTTACTAAATGAGATTAATATGTGTACCCTAAAGGAGGTGGGGGGCATGATAGAAACTTTCAAGTACCTCAAGTGAATCAGCAAAGTCCAAGAGGATAGCATCTTTTCAGAAAAAGTGATGTGTAAGAACAAGGGGTCACAATTTGAAGACAGAAGTGGGACAGCTCGAGGGCAACATGAGGAAGTATTGTTTCACAGAGAGGGTTGTGGATGCAAGGAACTGCCTTCCTGAGGAGGTTGTGGGGTTAAAAACAGTGGGGAATTCAAGAATACATGGGACAGACATAAGGCAATTAATAGTGGGGGGTAGGAGGAAGTCTGCTGATGGTTACAGTAACTAGGATCTGCAGCATCTCCAATAGTTAGAGGCAGACGTTGGGGCAAGTGGCATCATTGCACATCAAAGCCTATATTTCTATAAGTAGCAAAAAGCAGTGGATATTTAAGCGTCAAAAACATACAGGCAGCAAGACAAAAATAATTACAAACATTACAAAAATCACCAAAAATATAAAATCTATCTATACAGAGATGCCTGATGATGCATTCTTGTACAGATTTCCATGTCACAATGCATTTACACATCCTGTCCTTATATCCCGGACTGACAGGGGTGCGAATGAATAGCGGGGGAGTAGAGTGTATGAAGGTGCTAGGACTCAGGTGCGATGGGGAGGGGGAGGAGAAGGAGGGGAGCAGGAGTCTGAGGGAAAGGGAATGGAGGAGGGAGGACTCGAGGTTTGAGCTAGTACACGGTGGTAGGGGTGGAGGAGGGGGCAGGGTGTGTGGTGAGAAGAGGGACTCGGGTGCAAGAGGTGGATGGATCGAGGAGAGGGAGGAGAGAGCAGGACTGCAAAAGGTGGGGAGGAGGAGGGAGCAGGGGTGTGTGGTGAGGAGAGGGACTCGAGTTTGAGCTAGGATGTTTCAGCAGGGTGCGAGAGGGAGCAGGGTGGTGGGAGGAGAGGGACTCGGTGCAAGCGGTGGTGGATCGAGGAGGAGACTGGTGTGAATTAGGATGGTGCGGCTGGGTTCCGATGTGAGGGAGGGACCGGGTGCAAGCTAGGATGCTGAACCGGGTCCGAGGGAGGGGTTGGAGGCTGCTAGCACTCTGATGTGAGGGAAGGGAGAGAGGAGGTGGTGGGACTCGGAATGAGTCTGTGGCAAGGATCCGAGAGGAGGAAGAAGAAGGAGGCATGTGCAGGCGTAGAAAGGGGAGGACTTCCGGGTTCGAGGACCAAAATGCACGTCACTTCCTGTGGCACGAAGGGGGTGGGGCGTTGCCATGGTGCTGGGAAGGCGGGACTTCCGGCTGGAAAGGGGGCGGGGCGTTGCCATGGAAACCACCTGTCAAATGACGTGGCACACTCTGATTGGCTGAAATTTAACATTTGACAAGTTATATCCCCTTATACTACTTGCAGCAGAGCATGAATGTTCTGTGTTTCTATGTATTAGGTAATGGAGGGGGGTTACTCCAAAACATAGGTTTGTGTGAGCTGCATTGTTCTGCAAACAGTTTCACATTTCCTTATGCCAGAAGTGCTAAAGACCCCAATGGGGTGTGTAAGGCAGCTAAGTGAGCATATCTAGGTTCTGCACTCAGACTGGAGGACAGGTCCTATGGCTGTTCATATGAGTCAAAACCTGGATCAGGGTAGTAGCACTTGCATCAGCATTAGTGTAGCTACGGTACCCTTTTCAGCCCCAGCAAACATCATCATGGGGATATACCCCTGAAGACTGCACACACTGATTTGTTACCAGTACAGTGCATATACCGTTATGGCACTCTTAATTACTTCATCTTGCACTCTAGAGCAGGGTGCCATTACTTAACTGTGGAGCTGTAAAACAGAACTCCCTTCCAGGCCCCTCACATGAGACAGTCCCACTGATCTACATCCCCCCACCCAGCCACCATGGTGTCCCATGACTCTGAGGTAAAGAGGCAGGAACAACATGGTGTGAGAGGCAAGCTTAACTTAAGTTATATCGATACAGGCACTAGCTGAAAACCTAAACAACCCACTGGGTAAAGAAGTATAAACTGAGCTGCTTATGGGTAGAATGGATCCATTCATGTGTTAGCACTAGAAACTCTGCCAGAATCTACATGGAGACTATTAAGGGTCTGGGGCGCGTTGTGAGATGCAGAAAACAAAAATGACAACTTTTTTTTGTCCCTACAGAAATATAAGTCTGCTGTATACATGCAGAATGCATGCCACATGCTTCACTGTGCAATGTTTGCATGTGATTCGCATACACAAAGTGAACCAGGTCTAAAAAGCAAATCAGGTTCGCATAATGCAAGCTTGACATGTGTGCAGCAGTTAAGCTGGAATGAACATCATTTAAAAATCACATCAGGTTCACATGCTGCATGCTTGCCATGTGTGCAGCAACTAAGCTGGTGCAAATTTCATCTAAAAAACACATCAGTTTCTATTTTTCATACTACTGCTAGCAATTAGAGCCATTAAAATACATTTTTATTGATTTCCCATTAAAATTATTAGGTAACTCATTAATTCTGATCCTACTGCAAGTTGTTTAATGGCTTTTGATTTTTTTTTTATTAAATTGCCATGCATTTGTAAAGTATTGCTTGCTTACTGTATTAAATGCCTAGGATATAGTCGGCCAACATCCCCCATTCCAGATGTGTAAAGAGGAGCTTCTGTGTTGTGAAGCCTGACCTTTTTTGTTTTGGGCCATGCAAATCCCCTTATCCATATTTAATACTACAAATGTGTTTCTCCATGATTGTTTCAGCTGTCTTACTTTCCCCTTTCATTCTGTATGGAGCATATACACTATGACTATGACCATGCTCAACACTCTTTGTGCTGAGTAGGGTCTTGGAAGCATGCACCATACCTCACATTTTTCCAATGAAATGAGGAACATGGACACTCAAAATGAGGGACACGGAGGGACAATAACCCTCATGATGATCAGAACACATCCTGAAACATGGAGATACAGTACCTCAGAACATGGTGGAAACCATTGTATTTACTTGTACAAATATTAGCACCTGGGAATTAATTTCTACCATAAGGCAGGGGTGCCATCTAGATAGGGCAGAGGGGGGAAGTTGCCTCCCCCGCAATTGTGCCTAGGCTGTTCTTATGGTGTGGCAACAATGGCATTAAATTTGGATTTAATCTTTTGCACAATATGTAGCCCCCTGGCTGTGTGCGCTGTTGCTGCAGGTTCATTCCTGACTCGACTGTGTCAGTACTGTGTTGTCCACGATCTCCAGCTATTAGTGGTGATGCCATCACATGTGTTGTTGTGGGGGAGCTCCAGCCAAGCAAGATCACATGTGTCACATGAGTGAGACACTGTTTTTCACACCACAGAGTAGCCAGACTGTACACTACAGCTTGGAGAAGTTGGTGAGCACTGAACTCTCAATAGCAGTGTTGTGGCATATTTTTGTTGGTCTACGCTTAATGAGTCTCCATCTGCCCTGGTGGCTGAAGAGGCAGAGGGGTAGCTAGAAGCTAACTCGAGACTTGACTGCCTACTTACTACACTAGGCTTGCCTTGCCCAAAAAACAGCATAGGCCCCCGTGGCAGCAAGCTAGGCCTAACAGCAGCAGTGACAGCAGTGTGGGTTGCCATCATAGGCCTTGATCAATGTAGTATGGCAGTAGCCAAGCAAGAAGCAAGCAACACAGGATGTCTGGGTTCGGTTGGTGAGGTGACTTTGTCACAGACCATGTTGGGGACCCGGGATGGTCTGTTCGAGCATCCATCTTCTGGCAGAAGGACAGAGGAGGAGTGGACTGAAAACTGGGCTGGTGGAACACTGGGCCAGGCCACAGGTTCTGGCCAGATGGCTGTGTAAGTAAAAGTAAATATTTTTTTTTTACAGGAGGATTGGGGAAGGAGGAGGGACTGAAATATTGATGTATTTTTCATGTTTATGCACCTTTGGGTGGCTTCATGACCCATATGGGATGAGTATTGAATGGAATGGAATAGAGTCGGAGAGAGAAATCAGGACAAAGCTTTTTTTTCTGGGGGGGTTCAGAACTTCAGCCAGGAACAAATTGGTTAGTAACTGGGTGGGTTTAAGCCCAAACCTGATGCACTGCTCCGAGGTACATACAAATGAATATTATACATTTGAATTTTTCCTAAACTGCATATCACTTTTCAGTCACAACAAATAGGTTTTACCTTTTAGAGACATTTCAGACATTCTAGAGCTTGCCACTTATGGGCTAAGTAGCACCTGGTCTCCACTGGTTGTTGCCCCCCCCCACTGAAATCTGAAATGGAGCCCCTGCCATAAAGTCTAAATTTAAAGGACGTCCTCTATGTGAGCAGCATGTTTTCTGAGAGGGATAGATGAGGAGCAGAGCAGTTTTCACAGGGTAAAATGAGGGCTGTCCCTTGCATTCAGGAATAGTTGAGTGGTATAGTATTGCACAGACTATTGCAGCCCCACTATAGACAGGCTTATGCTCCCCCAGTGAAACTGACCTCCACATCCCCACGCTCAGGCACATTATGACATAGGGCAGGGGAGATTGCATGGGTGTGCACCACTGAAATTAATGGGGTATTTTTTATTACTATTTTATACATTATTGATGGAGAGTTGGAGATTAATGAAGGCCACCGCTCAACTAACAAGTGCTTTGTTTGTAGAACACTGGCCCAGTTGTACACCAACTCACCATCATAATGTATAAAATAGTAATACAAAATGACTCCATTTATTTCAAGGGGGTATGCGCCACCACTCTGGACATCATCTCTTAAAGACTCCTGCCTCTGTCTCTCTAGTACTCAAGTAAGATACTCTCAACTTATACCTATATTTGATGGGCTGTCTGTAGCAGAATGGCCACACCTGCTACAATGTATGTGCATGGGGAGGGCTGTCCATGTGGGTGGGTGTAGAGTTATGGCTACTTTTGTGTTTGCCCCTTAAAGTCTGTTTGCATGGAAGCATTCAAAACTATGGAGTGAAAATAGTAGGAGTACAGGCCAGACAGAAGTAATTAAGTAGTTTTGTGGGTAGGTGTGTGTATTGGGGGTGGGAAGAACCACATGTGTTTCCATTGGTATGTGTGCTACAGTTAAGCTGTGCAGCTGAGATTGGGGAGGGGCAAGAAAACTAAAAAGTATAACTGGTTATTGTTGCATGAGTGCAGATGTATGCAGATTTGTACTGAGGTACAAGTGAGCCATATGTGTGCAGGCAGTATAGCTTAGTGGTTAAAGGCACTGATCGGCAAAGCAAGACACTTGGAGACCTGAAGACCTGGGATTGAATCTCATCAACCCCCACTTGTATATGGTGTGATCCTGAGCAAGACACTTAACTTTTATGTGTGCAGTTATCAGTGACCATTTGTTTTTTGCACGCATGCCACATGCAGGCAGTCTGTTCCAATTTAAAATAAAAAGCATATTTTCCACACTTGCTTGCTGCATGCACGCTACATGCATGCAATCAGTTCCAATTTAACATTTAAATCATGCTTGCAGCATGTATATCACATGGGTAGTTTTATGTGTACAGCATGAAAACATTTCATATAATTATTTTTTGAAGGGCTCCCTCAAGGATGGTGGTGCAAATGGGCTGATGACAGTATGGACTCACACAGTAAAGCAGTGGTGTGTGTACACCTGTAGAACAGTATAGAATGCAGATTGACTCTCCATGGATTTCTAGCCATGTTCCATTTGACACCAAGGTTGCAAGTTGTAGCAGTAATCATTGTTCATTGGCTAGTGATTCTGTGTGGTGCTAATAGTAAAACTACATCATTTTTACACTAGGAGTGTAACAGACATGTCAAACCCACTGAACTGTTCAAAAGACAAATCTTAGCCATAATCAATAATCAATCAATTTATCAGTTAATCAATCAATCAATCAATCATGTAATCAATCTGTTTTCAATTTTCATAGTTCTTCATCTCAAAACTGCTCTGGGTGTTCTACAATGACACAGCAAATTTCTGAATTGTAATAATAATCATCTTTATAACATGGGGTAGGGAAATGGAGCAAGGCAATTGGCTAAGGAGCTGCACATGGCCATACATTAATCTCTGTTATCCACACACTTGCTGAGATGCGGCTGGTACAGATATCAATGTGCAGACCTGCATTTTTTTGGAGCTTGGGGAATTCCAGCTGTGAGTGGCAGCTATTTAATTTTTTTCAGCAAGTGGTTGACAGTGTTAGAGAGCAACTTCTACCATTATCCCTTGCTACCTGTCCCTGCCCCATGTTGGTGTACTCATATTGCCTTCTTGATGCCTGTCAGCCTATTTCTCTGGTAGTCATGAACCTGCAGCAGTCATGGACTTCCAACCCATCCGCTCTATGTACCTCAGAACACTGAGCAACTCAGTGTGACCCCACAGCGCTTGTGACCTTCCCACTCACCCACCCTGCAGACCTCGGAACACTGAGTGAGTCATTGTTCGGTAAAACATGACATTTCTATTTCTTTGTACATCTCTGTGCCAGATGTTGGAAGTGATAGTAGGTACTTTTATGGAGAGAAACCCACTTAGAGAGTGAGAGAAAGGCAGCCTGGTGTGTAGGTCTCTCTCTCTCTCTCTCTCTCTCTCTGTTCCACAGCTTTGACTGAAAGGTGTAATTTGTGTGTTGCCCCCCCAACCCAATGATCTCCAGCACACAAACAGGTACTTTTAGAGAGAGAAACCCACTTAGTTAGAGAGAGGGAGTTTTGAGTGAGGCAGCACCTAGAGTCCCCGGCGCCCCTACCCCGAGTGTCACACAGCAAGACAGTATGGTTTAGAACCCATCCCATCAAGCAACAACAGCAGATCACCACTTCTGTTGTGTGGGAATCAGGGACACAGCCAGTAGCTGGGTTCCCTGTAGCGGTAGCTGCACAGTAATCATGAGCGACAGAGACACAGCAGGATGAGGAGGTAGGTGTAATTGTCTCTCTGTATTAAGGCTTCAGGAGGAGTTGTAAGTTGTGCAAACTGCTAGAGCTGCTTCAAGAGAAGTACAGAATCTGACTGAGTGAGAGCAGGAGCAACATATCAGCTGGGGAGTGACACTGGGCAAAACAGCACCTGCAGCAGTGGGTGAGCAGTGATTATTCCCCCACCAAACGGTGGTCAAAGCAACGGGACCTGGCTTCATAAAGCCACAATGTAGCAGTAATTACTAAAAACTGTCACAGTGATGAGTAACTGGGAGTACTGCTTGCCCCTGTTATAATATTCCATAATACTCACATTTAAAAAACACAAGTGGTCCTTTCTTTTACTTTTGTCTCACTTGGTAGACAGTGAAAAATCAGAGTAGCCCAAATGTATAAATGATACCTCTAATCTCAGGTTTTCTGCTCTTGGCTGCTGTAAAACTAAAGCACTCTGTCAACGGAAGTTATTTCTGTATTAAAACTCCCTGCTAAGCATGCATGCTGCTCCCAGCAGACAGACAAACTGAGACAGTGTATAATTCAAACTTTCTGTGCTGTTGTCTGTGTGTGTGTGTGTGTTTCTCTGTCTTGCACTATGAGCACCGCAGAAGTTCTGCTGGCAGTAGAACACATAATGAAGTCCCTGCCTTTTCCTAACCTAATCATGCATTCCTGCTATTTTTTTTATGTCTGCTAAGAGACCATGTTATAAGCACAATAACCCACTCCAGAGTGTGTGTTGAATGGTGATTAATGAACACCCTAGGTGCTCTGAGGAGACACAGCCTGTGGCCTCGTGCCTCAAAAAGCACCCAGGGTGTTCATTAATCTCCATTAACCGCTTACCCTGTTGTGAGTTATTGCTTACTTATTATTCTATGGCATTCAGTCAGGCCATTCTCATGGCACATTACATAGTAGAAACATACCAACACACCTCAACATATAGAGCTAGACTACATGCCATTCAATCATATGACGTTACCAATTTATATCTTAAAGCAGTAGTGCAACGCAATTGGGCAAAAAATGTGACCCTACCTTTTTTTCCACTATAAAAGGTTTCAGGCATCTTCCAGTTTTATTTGGTGGTAAGAGCTTCTGGTTCCATTTTACAAATGTTTTAATTTATTTTTCTTCTCAAAAAGGAAAAAAGGTTGCTGCCACATTTGGCTTAGAAACAGCATTTAAGAACTGGCAAGAAATAGTATTGAGAAAAGAAAAAAAATCATGGTGCACAGCATAGGAGGTACCTAGAAAAGTAGATTTGATAGGTATGCTGAAGCAGCCTAGGGAGACCACACAGATTCCCACTCCACCCACAAGCCTGCTGCAGCGTTTAAGGGACAAAACTCGGGGCACAAGCAAGGTAGAAGAACCGGTGCACCGTCAGAAGGTGAGGGAATGACAGGGGAGTTCCGGGAGGCAGCCGCAGTCCGAGCGGTAGAGATGGAGAGAGAGAGAGTAACAAAGAGGCAAGAGGGGGTACAGCCACTTGGCACTCGTGTGCTAAGACAGGCCTGTTCCATCTTTTTTAAAACATCAGCTGAAAGAAAGGTGGACTCTTAACAAAAACAAGTAATTCTTATTTGCACAACAGAAAAACCACAGCAGAAGCATCAGCACGGGTAGTGCACTGCACAACGAACCTCAAGATCACCCGAGAACTGTCGTTACCACCTGACTAGACTAGTTTGAAGAGATATTTTGCTTGGATCACAACTTTCTTATATATTCTAACTGCAGCAGCACAGTCTGCTATAAACAAACTAATGCTCCTATAATTTGTACTGTTCTTCTTTATCAACACATAAAGCACAGCATAAGCTTCACTGCTGAGGTGTAGGTTTCTTTATTGTTTTTCTCTTTAAAAGGACTAATCAAAAAGGGGAAAAAACATTCCAAACTCTTTAGACAGGGTCACTATATGGTTATTTAACCAACACAGAGCAATTATCACAAAAAGAGCAGGCCTACTTTCATAATGTAGAACAACAGGGACTCCTGGAGTGCTTGTAGCCTGATCAGATGCACAATTTGAACTGGAGAACAGGGGCTTCTGGGACCTGGATATACCAAGAAATTTGATCCTAAGGTCATGTGCATCACTAGCCTATCAGGTAGGTTAAAACCCATTATGTAATGTCTGGAGTGCAATGGATGGCAACCTAACACAATGGAAGGTTGGGGCCCATACTTCTGTTCGGTTAGCTACGATTTGACTAACTTCATAAAAAATGTCTGGGGCATTGGCGTTGGGGCCACAGATAGTTCCCAGAACTAAGGGATCCTCTGAAGTGGCATGTCTCAACACCAACCATTTGGCACCACTATCCGTCAGTTGCTGTTCAACCATCCAATGTGGAGATCTATGCAGGAGAATGGATACATCCCACCTAATTACTGAGGCACAACTATATGCCTCAAGACTGCCCCATTTTCTTTTTAGTTTGCTGGCTTCAGGTGTAAGTAACCTAGTTCCTATAGAAAAGAGATTGCTGTTTTACATGTTTTAAGATGGACTAAGACTTTATTCCTTTTAATGGGAGAAGTAACTAGGGATGGGCCAATGCTTTCCCTTGAAAATCAAGCAAGCGGCCCGGCTTTTGTGAGACCCAAACTGAATACAGCAGGCTCTGCTCAGATCTTGCACTCCCCAGCCTCTTTGTCATGATTGACAGGATTATTACCTGTCATCTGACAGGCTTTGGATGCTAGGGAAGAGGTCAGAAGGTTCTCAAGCAGCACGCACCTCAGCTATATACCAAGTTTGCACATGTGCACAAACTCGGTATATAGCGGCCAGCCTGGCTATTCAGTGCGCCATTCTAAATGGGAATGCATGGGTAGGAGGGACTGGATCTCTTGATGACACACAGAGGCACTGAGGCATGGTCTCATTTTTTTCCTTTTGATCACTGGGTTGCCCAAGCTTGGTGGTCACACAGAAGACCCCCCCCATACCCATGGCTTGCTCATTTCATTTTTGGCCACCGGGATGCCCATGTCCAGTGACCACACACACAAACATAAGTCATCTCAACCTTCTTGTCACTGAAATGCAGGGCTCTCAGATGTACAGGGGTTCCTGTATTTTACATGTATTCACAGCTATCTACAGGGAAATGTCCTTAGGAAATACTGTAATCTACAGGAAATCAACCTGGAATTATATCAGTCTGGAAGCACTGGAAATGAGGGAAACAGGCACTCAGAATGAGGGACACTGACCCTAATGAAGGAGTTATCCTCAAGCATGGAGATAGAAGCTCAGAAAACTGGAAACCATTTTGTTTACTTGTACAAGTTTTATTTGATTTAGCATCTTAAAATATTAAAGTCTTAAATTACAGTGCATTCTATGTGTGAGCAGCACCTTTTCCATGAGGGATGAATGAGAGGCAGAGCAATTCTGAGTGGTAAAATGAGGGATGTCCCTGATAATCAGGGACAGTTGAGAGGTATGTATAAAGACACCCCCCCCCAATTTCCTTTTCAGCCACCGGGTTTCCCAAGCCCAGTGGCCACAAAGATGCCTCCCCATCTTTTCTGGCCACTGAGTTGCCCAAGTCGGTTGGCCAATAAAATGAATACTTGCACTATCTCTGACCCTCTTAGCACCCATGCCAACCACCTCCCTCCCTGACCCAAGTTAAATCCTGTAAAAAAGAAAACAGTCCAATGCTGTCTGCATTCACATCCACTAACATGTAAAAAGAAAGCAATCCACTGATGCATCTGTAACCCCCGGACCCCTGCCTTTTTGCAAAACGACAGGTGGCATGCTGTTGAACCTTACAGCAGTACCTGGTAGGGACTGGGTTCGGGGAGGATTAGGTTACTCAGCACAGGGGGCCTAGGTTTGGCTACTCAGCACAGGGGCACCCAAGTAAATCCAAACACAGGAAGCAATGACTGTAATGTCCAAAACCAGGAATGGGATTCTACAGTGTGGCTTTTATTCACATCCAAGCTGAACAAACAAAGCAAAGACGGACCTCCACGGGGCTACATTCCTGGTAATGCAGATTGGAGACAACAGAACACTTCTTCACATTTCCAGCCCTCAGGCTCTGAACCCACCAGGCACACAGCCCGGACTTGCACGCAGCTTTGGGTACACAGCCGACTTGTACACTACTTGGGTTTTCCCCACTGGCCTGGCTCCCCCACCGGCCACTTAATCCATGGTCCATTTTGGGAAATGAACCCGTTTTCCTGTTGTTGGCTCTGCAAACCACCTTAGAGCCTTCGACTCCTAGAGGGAATTTTCCTTCCATCCCACATCTGGCTACTTCCCTCATCACTGGCCAAGTGCATGAGGCAAAGTAAAAATCCAGAGAGCAAATCCATACAGGTGGACCTGGTCACTAAAGATGGGGGGGTCTCCCACCTCCAGCTCCCACAATCCATACCTGGCCATTTCTCTGGAAACTAAACAACTCTTTTCTGAAAGCTTGGCAATGTAGATTACTGGGTAGATGTATGTCACATCTCCTCTACATGTCTTGACTTCCCTTATGTGCTGGACTTGAACATACTTTTACTTTTGACTAAGCCTATTACTCTAGGCCTCCCACTATGTCAGTAGTCCAATTCCCACAATGACACAAGTCCCAGGGTGAAAACATAGGCCCTTTAGAAAGAGCAGAAACTCACCCTCCGGTTGCAGGTGCCCCACAGGCGATTCACAAAATCTTCTTGTTTTCCAAAAACTCTTGGACCAAATCAGGCAGCTTCTCCACTAGCAGTAAAACCAGGAGGTTGCCCCTGGAATGTGCAGGACAACCTTTCCTGCCCCATCCCCAGAGGGATGGGGCACTGAGACCCGAATCAGTGGTCTCCACCACTTTAAAACTAGCTTCTGTGTCTCTCTTTAGGTGGAAACACACACCTTTTTCCTAAATGTAGCCCTATGTCAGGGCTGAGGCTCCATGAGCCTACACAGAGCTGCTGTGCTCCTCTCTCAGCAAGCTCCAAACTCCAACTGACCTACAGACTACTGTTCAAACCTCTCAACACTCTATTCCAACTCCCTGCTGCAGATTCCATTGTGGCTCATGCAGTTGCAACAGTTCTATGGTGATGTCATCCCTCAGTCTCAGCTGAGACTGAGAACAGAGTGAGACAGTGTGAAATCCATTTAACTGGAGTTTCACAAGCTGCCTTCTCTGCCTACTGCTAGGTTTTACAGGGATTCTAGTAACCCCAGGTAACAAGGGGGTTACACATCTCCCACCTCCCACCCATGCTACACCCTTCAGCACCCTGCCACCCTTCAGTCCCCAGTCACCCACTTACCTCAATAATGTCCCTCATGGTAATCCTCTCTTATTGTACCACACAACCTCTCCAAACCATGTCCAGTTCTGAACAGAGAAAAAAACTAAGTCTAAAACAAATTTCGCACTTAGATTTTTTTTAGTTCATTTTAAGTTACACTCATAATTTCATGAGTTTTAAAGACTTTAATCCCAAATTTTCAATATAGGCTTTTTTTTTTATCCCACCTCATGAACTAGATAGGTGTCATGTTTCAAATCCCACCAGAAACACTGTTTTGCCATCATTCTGTGAAATATTTCCACTAGGATTTGAACGTTAACTGTCTAGTTCATGAGATGTGGTCAAAAAAGCCCATGTTGAAAATATTGGGTCAAAACATGCAGGTAGAGTCTGCCCAATGGCGCTGAGGATTGAGGTGCTGGATGCCACACCTCGTGCCATGCTGGTGACTCGGGTTTGGGAATGAGCCTGGGTTGTCGGGGGTTGGGGGGATGTTGGAAGATGGACTGAGTGACTGCATGGCAGTTCTCCCCTCCTGGGTGAGGACTCAGACATGCTCACTGCAGGGCTGCCCCCAGGTGGAGGCCTGAGGATAGTGTAGATGGGACTAGCTAGACTAGGGAGAGTGCCGCGGATAGCTGCGTGCGCGTGCCTCCACATGCGCTCAAGCAACCACTGCAAGGGAAGGGGAGAACAGTGGAAAATGGAGAAGGCAGGCTCAATGATGGCCCCCAGCACCTGCACCGGCCCCCTGGAGTTTGAATGTTGGTTTCCGGGGGGCAGTCGATGCCCTTCACCCTTGGCCCTGTCACTGGAGGGTAAACTGTGGAGAATTACCAGGAGGGTCGGGTGTGGGAGAGTCAGGGCTGGAGAGCAGACCTCATGGAGGGAGAGGCCAAGCTGCCTGCCAGATTCAGTGGAGGAAAAAATGTATATGTAAAAAACAATATGCAGGCTGGACAGAAATTAACATTTTAAACAACAGGATGCAATATATCTCAAGCAGTGGACTCCCTTTCAATATTACTGTCACTTCATTGACATTTTCTGGTGCTTTTCTCTTAATAACCCCCTTTTTTCTTCAATTATACATATACTTATAGGCTGAATCTGACAAATCCAAACTCAGCCTGGATTTGGCAAATCCAAATCCACCCCAGCTTTACCCATCTCGAGAAATAACACCCATCATATTCCATGCAAAACATGAAATATAAGCCATTAGAAGATAGTAGAGGGAAGAGATATGGCAAGTATGGGATCCTGTGACAGCCTAGGGGAAAACGCCCCTTCCCAACCAAGAGCTTCCCAAAATGGATGTCCAGTAATCATGATGTATCCAAAACCAAAAATTAGAGGCTGGAACCTACACGCAAACAGGACAATGTTTCTGACCAACCTGCATGTTTTGATCCCAAATTTTCAATATGGGCTTTTTTTTTACCCTATTTCACGAACTATACAGGTGTTGTTCAAATCAGAGTGGAAACTTCATATCCTCCATGTTTATAATCCCCCAAAATGTAGCATATCAGGATTAACTACCTTCATTGACTCCATTCTACCCTTGATCAGTCCAAACAAAATAATTATCATGGGGAAACCTCAACCTTGATTGGCTAAGTCTTAATTCCAGAACCTATGAGCTACTCATCAGTAAGGACCTGTCTCTCAGAAATCATTACCAGCCTTACCTGTCCCTCCCTCCCCACTGCAGATCATCCTCCTCTCTATTAGACTTGATGCTCACTAACAGGCCTGGCAGGATCCATGTTTCTGGGTACTCCCAGACTCCATTAGTGACACTCCCCCATTTACTGCTTATGAAAGGCACATATTCCAAAAGTCTCCACAAAGATCCTAAGCACAAGGAACTTTTCTTACCTTGACCCCATCTCCCTCAGTGCTGAGCTCTTCCTCATAGGCTGGTCCTCAATCCTAGCCTCCACTGATGTAAACCTTGCTTTGGACATTAACTAGTGGGCAATGCAAAACCTATGCAGAAAAGCAACAAGTGCAGCCAAAAGCTCCTTCTGCAGGGATAAACTCACTGCCTTGGCAGGCAATTCAAGTAGGTTCTGGGGACACAAAAAAGGGTTCCTGGGTGATCCTACCAATTATTCACATAAGGACATGATCATAAATGGTGTGCATTGCAACAACCCAGTCACTATTGCAAATGTGCTCAATTCCCAGTTCAATGATCTCTCCCCATCCCTACCCATACCCCCTCTGCCCATGACTTAAACCCTACCACATCCACCCTCACTCACCCCCCACCTGAAAGCAGTTACCAGAAAAGAAGTTCACCACTTCCTTAACTCCCTTCCTCTTGGTGCTGATCCCAGGTCAGATGGGGTTGAGGCTAAGCTACTTAAGCTTGGGTCTCAGTTTCTGTTCTTCCTCATTACCCACATCATCAACCTATCCCTCACACCTGGTATTGTCCTATCTCTATGGAAAGTTGCTAAGGCAGTCCCTGTTCAAAAAAAGAGTGACTCCAAAGACATGTCACAATACTGCCCCGTCACTCTCCTACCCATCCTCAGTAAGCTACTTGAAAAGATTTTTGCTTCCCAGCTTATGAACTACCAGCAAACCTACAACCTCCTCACCACTTGCCAGTGTGTTTTTTGTAAGGATCATAGCACCACAACCACCTTCATTAAGTTTGCTGATGGTGTGGCCATCACCCTGGGCATCCTCCTCCTTCACCTACAATATAGATGATAATGTACGGTCCTCTACTGGTAACCGGTTTGTTAACCATCAAGAGGTTTACATCACCATGGTAACCTCAAGATGTTACATAAACTGGTTACCAATAGTAGGACTATACATTATATTTTATAGTGCATGGTACCCATAAAGCATCAGAAAAAATTAAGAAGACTCCTTACTCTTGAAGTTTCAGTCACCACCATGGCCATTCTGAGTCATGCTCTTACCACTGCACCAGTTTCAGAAGGCCGTCAGTGCATGAGAAAAAAAAAGTGTGCACATGTGCAGATCGGCTCCGTCTGTAATCCCATCATTTTGATGTACTCAAGAGGGGAGTAACAACCCCTGACGACACAGCGATGGGATTATAAAGGAATACTATTGCCACTTTTCAGCAGTAATAAGGGCTCACCATACATTATATGAATCTCTACTCTTCACAAAAGCAACCTCAACTTCTTTACAGAAGTGGGACGTCACCTACAATAACACCTGCCACTGTCCCCTCCCACCCCACTGCTCTCTCTACTCCTTCTTAGAGTGGCTATTCCCCTCTGCCTGTAAAGCCTATGCCCTAGGCTGTTTTATTCATAAACAGCTCCAAGCTCACCCCTAGTCACTCATATCTCACTACTTCCCAGCACCCAATCCACCTATTACCTTAGGTCCCTGGACTCTACCTCATTCATCATGCCCAAATGTTTGACCAAGATGGGTGATCAGGCATTCTCTTCATTTGCTCCCAAGTACTGGAATTCTCTCCCCTCATATGTCTGCAGCTTTACCACCATGTCCTTTTTTAAAGCTGCTCTCAAGTCATCTCATCCAATCCATGACATGCAACTGTTTCCCATCCCCCTGACCACAACTGCTTGTGCATTGCTTAATCTAATTCTCACATGTCAGAATGTTCCTGTCTCAACCTGCTTTATTACCTATCTGTCTACTTGTAATATGTTCATATTGTACTGTTCCTGACTATAAATTTTCACACTTACCTTAGTCTTAACTTATTATGTATTCTAATTATTTGTCAACTTTCAATATTCCTAACTGTACACTCCCATACCCTGGAATGGCTAGCTCTCTTTACAGTATTTGTATCTTGTTTGACTCAATGTACTTGTACCTTTGACCCTGCTGTTTCTCCTGCAATGTACTCTCCCAGGTCATTCCTGAAATAGGCATTCAGTTATCTTGTGTACCTACCCAGTCACCAAAAAACAAACAGATAAATAAAATAAATAAATGAAACTAAAATGGTAACAATAACTGCAAAACTGGAACAAAAACACCTGGACACTTATATACTTGACTGTCAGAAATTGTGCATATCCTTATCTAGTAGGCCAGATGTCCAGCTTAGTCCATCATGGTGGAGGTGCAGCTTTGCTTTTAACTCCTTGGCACTGTTATGTTACAGTCTGGGCTTAGGTGACAGCATGTCTGGAGATGTATAGGGAGTATGTGCTAGTACTGAAAATAACTGAACTGATACAAGGTGGGTGTACCTCATGCCAAGGTCTGTATCGACTGTACATGCCTAGAAAATCATTTTCCCTAAGGTACTCTAGGATAAAATCGGGACTAGAACTTGTACCATGTGAGCAACAGTCCACCACCTTACCCACTCACCTGTGGATATCCCCTGGTTTTATATAAGGGAATAATCCCACAGGAATCAGTCTTTACTAAAAGTAAAGCAAACCATACACACAGAAGATCCCCATTAATTTGATGACACTATGGTATTCTGTTCCTCAGCCACCAAGTTTCTCTGGCAGAGGAGGGGAGGGATAAGAAATGGAGGGGTTGACTAGGCCACTACCCCATAGCCATAGGGTGATACTAGGCTCCTCAAAGGACAGCTTCAAAGAACAGGGTAGTTTTGGTGACAGCCAACAGGCAGGAGTGCAGCAGAGCATGTATTTTCTGTTTCTTTGTATTCGGTAATTACAGGTCGGGCGTACTCCAAAACACAAACTTATGTGACCTGCACTATTCCACAAACAGTCTCATATCATCTTATTTCAGGAGCATTAAAGACCACAAGGTGGGCCAAGATGTATCTACAGTGGTCGTTACAGATAAGTTGCATGGTACCCTGGTATGCTGGTCAGTACCGCTCTGTGCAGTGCGGTAGAGAGTCAGCTGTTCATTGTCGTGGTGTTTGACACACGAGTATTAACAAGGTTAAAATGCATTTCCTCACTAATCCATGGAATGGCTACCAAAAGCCATGACTGTGATACTGTGGGCCACAATTGTTATACATTTCCTCCCCCAGAATTACAATTCAGGAAACCAGTCAGTCAACCTGTTTATCCTAATCGTGAAAAAGAAAATGAAAATGGAAAGTATCAGATTGAAAGTACTGAAAGCTGTATTACTTTTGTGTTCCTTTTTTTGAAAAGAAGAAAATGCAATTATATTTTGAACTTAATGGTTTCATTGAGTCTTTATTTAAATGAGACCAGGGAACACATTGACAAGAGAGAGGAGGGCTAGTGTGGGGAAACCACTAATTAATATGCAGCCTGAGTTAGTGTACATTCCTAAGAAAATATTCTGCTTTTAATTTTGCACCTTCCCTTTCTCTCCCTGTCCCGGCACATGTCCATTTGAAATGATCCCTCCTTCTCCCTCCCTCTGTGTGCTGTCCTTCCCCCTCCCAGTACCGGTATTGTTCCCTTTTGTTTTTTGCATCCCCTTCTATGAGGTAATTTACAGTATAAGCAAGGAATATCTGTGGTATTCCAGGGAGCAAATGTGCCCTAATTGGTGGAAAGGAAAGGGACTGGGGAGTAAGTGATGTACTGTACAGTCAGCACTCAGATATCCATTGCCTTCTGTTCTCAGGTCAGGTGACAGATATCTGAGAGAAACGGTTAAGTGGAAACTGGATTCTTCGGTCTGCAGTTTGATCTTTGTCTGCTGTACTGCTTAGGTCTGTGGCTGCTTTGGTTTGTGACTGCCTTGCCTGCTTTGGTCTGTGGTTTTCTATACAATACTCTACTGGGAATGACAAGGGTCAGTTAACTGAGAGTAAACATTGAGATCTACATAGGAGACAACAGGCAGGATGGGCAACGGAAACGGATAACACGAGGGATGGATAAACGAGTGTAAACAAAATGGGAAATAAAAAATCATGCAGTCAAAGACGGATACATGAGAGAAATGGATAAATGAAAGCGGGATAAACAGGTGCTGACTGTATAGTGTAACTGGGGATGCTATTGTATTTAAGCTCTAAAACATTTTTTTTTTGAGGGGGGGATCACATGAGTATATCAGTCCCCCATTCACCTCCCACTCACAACACATGTCACAGAGAGTGATGCACTTCACTGTCCGCTCCATTTTGGAAAGCTCCCTACTAACTGCAAAAGTGGTATTTCTGCACAAAAAGGAATTGAGCACTCATTGCATTTATATTTGCAAGTTATTCAAAAATTACAAGGACCACTTCCAAGTCCCATTCTATACTGTGTTCACCATACATATTCAGTACTACCCACCAATTTAAAAAAAAAAATCCTTTAGAACAGACCAAAGCAGTGCAACATTCACAAAGGCATAAAAAATGTACCTGAATGTACCCAATATATTCTTTTTGCAGGTATTGTTTTAGCACTTCAGACTCTAAACCCTAGTATCCACTTACATTGCCTGACTGCTGGCTTGAAGACAAGGCACCAGCATTTTTAAATAAATTTGGAGGAACTAATACTGAGCAGCTAACAATGCCAAAAGTAAAACAAGATCCTGCTCTTTTTTTTTTTTGTTATTGACCACTGAAACTGGTCTTCTCCAAAAAAAAAAAAATCCCCCTGCCACTTGCCCCAAGGTCATAACCATCACACCTCTCTCTCTCTCTCTCTCTCTCTCTCTCTTTCTGGACCAGTACAGCACTGCAGTGCACAAACACCAATACATTAATTCAAAACAGAAAGCAAATAAAGCAACTGTCCGATGCCAGCTGCATGTTTGAAGTGACTGATGCTAAGATTCCATGCCTAGCAAATCCCACTTGTTAATATCATCCATAATCTTGTCCAGGAAATTTCTAAAACAAAACAGCTCCATCAACAGAAATGGAAATTGAGATGTCACATCACATTGACACACTGTGTCCTTGGCAACACATACTGTACCAACACTCACTATATAGGCATGCTTTCCCCCTGCTTGCCAGCTCTCTCGCATCTTGAATGATAGGGCTACTGACACAGAATGGGGTTCAAAATGATAAAATAAATAGAAGATACACCCCTAATAACAGTCTAATAACTTTGAATGCATTCTTTATCTCTGTTTGTGTAGCAGTGTAGAAGCAGTTTCTATTTGTTTCTCCACTCCACAGACTGCCTTGTTCGGAAAGTGAAAATGCTTTTGCTTTACATTAAAAAAGTGCCCATTAATTTACCTTACCAAAGTAAGAGTTTAAAAATTGAAGGCTGCTACAGTATATATATAGATCAGTTTTCAGAATTAAAGCCTTCATAGATAGACCTGCTGCTATATAAACAGAGCCTGTAAAAAACATAACTTGGTACATGTCAGTGTCAATTAATTTACAGTATGTAACAACTTCATAAAAACAGCTAAAAAAATGAAATAGTATATACAAGTAGTTCAGCAGCTGCTATATGTGAAAAGCAAACTACCAAAATGGTGAGAACTGAATGGCAACAAACAAGATGTAAATGAAAGAAAAAAGGGAGAGAGAAGAAATAAAATGAATGTAAAAGACAAGCCACACCCCAAGAAAAGCAGTATTGACAATATGCTGAAGTAATACAACTGCAGTATAGGAAAACAGAAAAAAGAGGAAACTGGGGAAAAGAGGGAAAGACAGAAGTAGATAATACTAATTGAGGGTGAGTGTATATAAAAGCACCCATTGGTAATTACACCAACATAAAAGTTTAAGGCTGCTATGTGTGATAATGCCCAATTTCAGAAACCTTCAGAAATGAAAAAGCTGCTATATTAAATACATCTGTAGTGAACTGAATTAGGTACTGTAAGTTTGACACATGTAATAACTTCATAGGGAATAAAACAACAGAAGAGAGAAGGAGGAGGGAAAATAATAAAAGGCTACAGTGTATAAACACAACCGTAAATTACTGCAATAATGTAGAAATTCAAGAACTGAAGGCTGTTGTATATATAAAAAGCATTCAAAGTTTAAGCCTTCACAGACAGAACTGCCACTGGATTCGTTCACATATCTGGACTGTGTAGTACGGTATGGTCTGCATTCCCATTGGCCCATGCTGAGGATCAATGAGTGTACAGCTGTACTGTATGCAGTCAGTTGGCAGGTGGCCAGGCGGCTTGTGGGTGGGGAGCTGCCACCCGCCGCTGACCGAGGGGAGAGGGGTGGTGGAGGTCAGTGGAAGGGTGGGGAGGGGGTACAGCTGGATCACCAGGGATGGGATTTAATCTTTTTATTTATACTTCTGCCTGCAATCGGGCTTCTAGTGGTCCACTGGACCACTGGGGATAGGATTTATTTTTTTTTTTTATACTTCTGCTCAGGATCTGGCTGTGAGCGGTCCACTTGACCACCAGGGATGGGATTTAATCCCTTTATTTATATTTCTGCCCATGATCGGGCTGCAAGCAGTCCACTGGACCACCAGGGATATAGGACATTTATGTTTCAATACTTGTGCCCACGATTGGGCTGGAAGCGGTCCACTGGACCACCAGGGATATTGGAATATTATGATTTGCAACCTATGCCCACGATCAGGCATTGGGGCACTTTGCCGCTTGTGCAGGGGGCGTTAGTCCCCAACAGCTGCAGCCTGGTAGGGTGCCAGGTGCAAGTTGCCAGGAATCAGCACACCTGCATGCAAATGAGCCATAATGAAATGCAAATGGCCTATTTGTGCCTTGCATGCATTATGGCCCCATTTGCATGTCCACCACTGAATATCATGGTTGATGCACCTTGCACAATGGCACTTATGCTAGTGCATCCCCCTGCCCCTCTCTGGCCACTTGCACTGATGCAGTGCCACTGTGCCATGCGCTATGTGGATGGCGATGAAGCGATATTCAATGGTGCTGAGTCATGGCACAGCACCATTGAATATCACCCTGCCAGTGCCCTGGCACATCCCAGTTGCTCTGTGCCCAGGCTTGCACCACAACCTGGTGCAGTCTGAATATCCCACCCAGTATGTAAAAACTCCCACACTCAGTAGCTCCCTCAAAGTAACAGAAGAAAGATGGAGAAAAAAGGAGGAACAGAAATGCAAAAAATCAGGCCCGCTGTATTTAACAGCACACTTATTAAATAGCTCCATTAAAATAATAAATGTCTGTTGTATCTGAGCACTCATGTAGTTTAATAATTCAAAGCAGCTGTACTGTATGTAAAAATCTTTCCCTGGTGTGTAGTGGCAGCAGTGGGTAAAATGTGTACTGTATGTGGAATTAGTGAATGAGAGAACAAGGCACAGTGGGTAAATGGATTCAGCAGTCAGTATTTACAGTGTTCGGTATCGGTTCAGCAGTCAACATTTTCAGTGGTTGAAGCCTTTTACTTTTATACCTTGCAGCATACAATAAGAGAATGGGGCAAAGAAGGCAGTAACAGGTTGAGTGAGTAAGACATCTACTGTGTTTGTGGAGGGAACACAGCACAGGAACATGACCAAACGGGTTCAGCAGCTGACATTTATTTGCTAAATCACTTAATTTTTGCATTAATTTCAGATCTGCATTGGAATAGAAAATCTTTGGCATGTTTGTCTTCTTTTCTCCCATGCTTCATACTCTATGCCACATTTTAGAAAAGCAAAAAAGAGTTAAAATGCTCAAAACTCCCCTTTTCTATTGAAAGCAAACCACTGACCGCGAGTATGCTGGGACTGCAGTACCACCATAAAAATTGAAAACCATAAATATCTCAGTCACTGCTACCATTGATGTTGCATACCCATGGGGTGAGGGGGTACTGACCCATGACTGACTCCATCTTGGGAGGGGGGGATCCATGAAAGAAGCTGACAAGATAATACTGGTGGATAGGGCTGCAAGATTGCTCTATGTGTTTTTGGCATTAATGACAAACTCAGCATTCTTTCTTTTCCATAATACACTGCATTTATCCATTTCTGAGCAGCAAACTCATATGGTAACAATGTAGGCTAGTCACCACTTTTGACTGAGGTGCAGGTTTTCTAATTAACTTTACAGTTACTGCACCAATTCACTGCCCATTTTGGAACAAGACAACGTGCAATGGGATTGGAGTTTCTAATAGACTGAAATTGTATTTAGAACTAAAACTGGAGTATCTTTGTGGGATTTCAGCAGCAGTAGCTTTTGTTAACAGAAAATATGTCACAATATAGTATTTAAGCAACAATGCACTTTTGGCAAAAACATCAATATATCCGTATATACTACATTATATATTAAAGACAAATCAACCTAACAGACCAAGCATCAGTGGCAACATAGGAGAACTCCTCTAAATTTAAATTTGTGGCTTATCCCCATTTTTAATGCATGATTTGCTAAAGTGTTAGTCTTATCCTTCTTTTCAATGCTATGTAAGTGCTATTCCATTTCCTGCAATGTTGATTGTATTTTTCAGCAGGACTGGAATAAAGTCAAAAATATATGCATTGTACCAAAACCTCTTGAATCCAATTATTAGATATTGAAGCTGGCAATTTCTATTAACCCCCCACACACACACACACACACACACACACACACACACTCGTATCTCCATATGTTATCAATCTTGAAATTCATACATTTGACACGTGACACATTTTCTTTTATTCTGTAAAATTTCAATATGATCACTAATTTCTCTGTGCCCAGTTCAATGACTATTTTAATATACAGTAGCTACTGAGCAGATCATCATGTACAGTATATCCCATTCGTTTTTGTGGTAGTTTTGACCCCATCATTACTAAAATGGGTTTGTCTGTGCATACTTTTTATTACTGCATAGTGTATTAGAACTATGCCTGAGTTCATGGTGGTAGTGCTGTCATTACGCACACTGCTCCATTTGTACATGTTTCTGCTCCAATTTCTTCTTTTTGTGGTGCAGCAGTAGCCCTGGTGGGAGTAGAATCATATTTTATTTTGTCTTAACTTTTTTTGGTTGCCTATCAGCCCCCTTCCCCTATCCCCGATGTCACCACACTAGTTAAGTAAGTCACATTCTGGACACTCAGGCATTACAAGACTGAAATTATTAAAGGGACACTGTCAACCTTTTTTGCATCATATTATTTCAAGGTAAAAACGCACATTTTATGACTGCTTACCTTCTCTAAAATCCATTAATGTTGCTGGCTGTTTAATCTGCCTCCTTGCTTATTAGAACTGAAATGCATGGAAATGTATAGTTATACACAGCTTTGTTTTGCTCCAAATTGTTTACCTAAGCTTACTGCATACTTCCTGAATATTAGAAACACCCTCAAACAGTACAGCCACTTGTGATACAATATAGTTTTTTCTACTCCCCATAGCACAGTGGGTACCTAGATAGTGCTGGGGGTGTTCCTGGGTCCAGGAAAGATACAGTTGTAGTTAGTCAAGAAATATAAACAAACATGTTTTGGTGTGGTAATACCAGTCTGGTTGACACTCAGTTTTTTTTACTTTTTAAAAGGAAAAAGGAGTCTGAATCAACCAACCAGCTACATCAGCAGTCTCTATAGAATGAGACCAATCATAAAATGTTTTTTTTAAACTAGGGACACTTTGAGGCCAAATGCAATTGACAGTGTCCCTTCAATAAAAAATAGACTCTAAGTCAACCACTAAAAAACATGTGGTACAGTATATTGTGGGTCTTTTCATCAAGGTACTGTCTATCATTCAGCTACTGAGAAATCTGAAAGATCATGTTTTGCAGAGTTGACGTAATGTAGCATCTTTGTCACTTGCATTTTGCACAACGCTCAATAAAGACAGCATCTCCATGTCTCCATGAATGAAACAGAGAATGTTCAGCACTGTGGCATTTTACTGTCATCCGTCCCCCTATAAACCTGCAGCATCAGCAAACAGGTATAGGCTGACGTTAAAGAAACTGTAGGAATCAGTGGTGTCACACTCACAGTTCACCCTAGATACAGTGTAAGAGAAAGGTCCATCTCACCACCCCATATGACCACAGATGTTTTTTGCCAATGTAGGCAAAAAAACATTGTGCTCTGGAATAGTTTAGACTGTCTTTTTTTTTTTTACAAGGGGTCATTACTTAAAGGTCAAAGGCAAATGCCCAGGTATTCTCTAATAAAGAATTTATAAATTCAACTTTATTCTTGACTCTTGTTATTTCTTGTTTTCTTTGTACCAGAGTGCCATTTTCTTTGTTGCACTCTGGGTTCTGATAGTTCGAAAATTATGTCATTTGCTGTTTATTTAGTGCAAGCCTGCACCTGTTTGCTAATGCTTTCTCTGGGCTCGCACTACAGTACTGAACACCTGAATTTGTCTCTGAGTGCTAATATTACCTGCTGGTGACTAAACATTTTTGTTTCTGATCATAACATTAAACACAGCTTTATCATTCAGCGGTGAAGTATGCTACATTTAGTATTGGTTATGTTTTTGTGTGTATTTCTTCATTTCAAGTCAGTTGGGTTACAAGGTTATCAGAGACCTATTTGAGGTAACTGGTAGTCTGTAATTAAAAATAGAAAGGCACAAGTGTAGAAGTGAGACATACTGTATGCTATTGTGTAGTTGTGTAGTAGTTGTGTGGTTGTGTAGTAGTGAGACATGCATTTTACATCTATTCCTCTCCCACTACACATACAGTATTCTGCCAAGTGAATGTCCTCATACCATGAATATGCCTAAAGTAAACTTCAAAAAAGTCAAGTAAATAGTGAGACACAAATTTGATGTACTGTAAATGTGCATTTGAAACATTTTTTTTGTTTGTTTATTATTTACTGGCTAGGTTATCATTACACATAAAAAATGCAAGGGCTACTTCACACTAAACAAGGTGCCAGCACCATGATTTGCAGGACTGACCTTGTCATGCAGGGATGCAGGGTACATATAGAAATGTTTGAATAATCAGGGTTGCTGTTAATGCAAGTGTCATCCACAAATCAGTAATGTATTGTTACAGTCACATTTCTGTGCATTGAGCACACACTGACACAAATTAAATTAATAGCAACACTGATTATTCAAACATTTCTATATGTGCCCTGCATGATAACGTCAGCCCTGCAAATGGTGCTAATACATTGTTTAGTCTGAAGTCGCCCTCACACTTTCGATGTTTAATGATGGCCTAGCTAGCAAAAAATAAATAAATCAATAAATAAAAACTCACTGCAATAGATGTTTTGAAGTGCACAGTTACACCAAATTTATATCTCACTGATTACCCCACTTTCTTGCTAGTTTACTTTAGGCATTAGGATAAGTCTGCTATTGATACCATTCTTTTTACCACCTTACTTTCAAAATAAATTGGATCACACAGTACAGTACAGTACTCTTATGATTACTGCCTATTAGTCCCGATTCACAAAAGAACAGACATGCATGACATAAGGAATTATAGATCTAGAACAACCTAGATTGCACCCAAACAGTAGCTCAAAAAATTGACGTTATGCATGCCTACAGTATAAATATCTTGAAGCATAAATTTACATAAAACTAGTATGAAAATTGATTATAATAATGGTAATGAAAATAAAAAGCAATGTTATCAAACAAAAGCATATAAGGGTCTGCCTATTTATATTCAAATGATTAACTCACAACTTTAAAAAGAACATTTGAAGCTAAGATTAATTCACAACTATTATATGCTAGTGAAATCTGGGGTATGGACAAAAATGTCAAACTATTCAGCACTATACAAACTGTCTTCTTTCACATCAGGGAGAGTAGCACACTGCTTCAGATTTACAGACTTTCTGTTGTGTTGAAAGGCATGAGCCCTACTGTCATGTTAATGATGGCTGTGCTCATTCACACCTGACATTCAATACAGGAGATTTCTCAGGATGGACCGAGAGTGATTATCTCATCGCTCTGTAAATGGGGGTGAGAGAAGTAATGCTGTTCTGAAACCTTACAAAGAGTTTCTATGGCCTAAAAGCCCCCCCCTCCCATACTCCGTAGTCACAGTTGAGGGGCTAAGCCCCCAGCATGACAAACACCTTGGAGTGTCTTCTTGCACTTATAAATGGGTTTTGAATTAACAGTTTGCATTTTTTCATTAAATAAAAATAATTATAAACATTTTAAATGTGCTGTATCATATAAAATAGTAGTTCTGCTAGTGGGCTCTCACCAGAAATTGCTAGTATGCCACGCAGTATGGTGGAGGTGCTAGTAAAATGTGTCCAGGTAACTGCTGTGTTGTTTGCAGGCTGTTTTCCACAATCAAGTTATTTGTAACCTGTTTGTTGTGACCCCATCCACAAACTATTCAGATCTGATCCAGTTATTTCTTCATAAAATGTAGCTATTTCTGTCTATTAGAAACCCATGTTACAGTAGTGCTGCAATTGCTGCCTAGGAATGGAACTTCCAGAGGCACATGTTTGCTCTTATAATTAAATATGAGCACACTGGTGGGTTCTAGTCAGTAACATTGCAGAACAAAATAAAGTGGCAAAAACAGTGTCACCATCAATATTGGCAGCTCAAAATGAAGTGTGCCAGAACAATGCAGGCCACACGATATGCAGGTAGCAAACAACATCCACCATGTGGAGACACTGCACTAGAACCACAGGAGCCAGGAGCACAAGCCAGCATGCCATCTCTCCTGTCCTGTGTGTTGCTGGTGACATACTGGCTTGTGCTCCTGGCCCCTTGCATTATACACAGCTATCCACATGGTGGCCATGGTCCACCTGTCATCCAGTGGTTACCCCAGTGCACGTTCTCCATCACTCAGTGTTATGGGTGGGGGTACCCCACCACATATGTGCCTGTGCCATTAGATTACCATGGTAGGTGTCCAGTGGCCTGCTTCCCCCAGTGGTGGTTGCACCCTGCCCTGTTCCACCTCCCTGCACCCCTGTGCTGTTCCTGTGCATGGGTGCCTGCTGCTGTGTGTTTCAGTACAGTGCCTCCATGCAGTGAACATTGTTTGCTACCTGCATGTTGAGTGGCCTGCATTGTTCTGACAAGCTACATTGTGTGCTGTCAATATTGATGGTGACACTGTTTTTGCTGCTTTATTTTTGTCCACTTTATTTTGTTCCATGATGTTACTGACCGGAACCCAATGGTGCCTCTGGAGTTCAAGCTCAAGGCTGGAATTTTAGCACTGCTACAGCATAACACTGTATTCTCATCTAGACAAATGAGTTTTTTATTATTATTATTTTTATATGAAGTGACAATTATCAAGTGTTGTAGCTTGCTCCTTTTACTGCCCAATGAAGAGATGTCAGGAAGTATGGCATTTATTTATTTATTTTTGCTATTGGTTGTACAGAACTATGCACATGTCCTTGCCAATCAACATACAGGTGTTGGCATGGATGTGGCATGAAAGGTCACTATGACTGTCCAGCAATAGTCCCTCTGGGAACAATATGCAGTGAGCAGTCATCCGATGTCTTGAAAACCAATGGGGTTGGAGTTGTTTTGTTGAGTTTGTTCAACCAGGTAATGGGTTGAGTTTAAAAACAGCCATACCTGGCAACTAATACAAATACATCATGACAATACAATGCAGTAATGCATTTAATTGAATGATACAGAGCTATAAACCAAAACCAATATATGAACATACAACTTGTAGCCACATACTGTTGAAGGGTTACTGTACTGCTTTCATCACTAAGCCAAATCTTATAAACAGTTTCATGAGCTAATGTGACAATTTCTTGAGATGTATTCCTTATGTGGGCTATTTTTCCCAGATTTTTTAAGTACTATCTCATAAAACTGTGAGGAAAGGGGGGCTGAGAGGTACAGCATGTATTGCTGGACAAGGCAACAACTGTAAGTAGGATGCCAGCATCTGAACTTCAGAGTAGTGACTGCTAAACTCAAACAAGTCATTTAATAGTTTTAAGTAAGGTGTAACTATGCCATTTCTTTAAAATAACTGGTGCTACCCCCCACACCATGACGAGCAGATGCACAAAAAACTTTCTAATTAAAAATGCATAGTGCGACACTTAATAGGCAGGTAATCAGTGAGTATGGTTGGTTATTTACTGTATGTAGTGCATGTACAGTATGTTATTCAGAATTTTAGGTGAAAAAAGGCACACAGATCTGAAGCTTGTTCTCTAGTGCTACATGGGAGAGAATTAAGAAGGAGAAGGTTAACTATCTCAGTACAGATCACACAGTGTGCAAGAGGTAGGTATGGGTTTCATACCAAGGTCTGCTGTGTCTCTAAATTAAGCTCTTTCTCTGTTAATTATATCATAACTTCCTTCTTGTGAATCATATGCATTAACAGTGTGACTGACTGCAGTCTATACACAGGATTATGACATCAAGAATACACATGCTGAAGGGTATATGATGTCTGAGGGACAAGCATCTAGTTTTGAAGCAGCTGTCTTTAGAAATAATGAACAATGAGAATATAAAACCAGAAAATATGTCTTCATGGTGTGTTTATAACAGAATGACGGATACAACTTTTATTAAGTAAAGTGACATTAGATAACACTTCGTTTGTGACCCTAGTGCAGTTCAGGGAAAAAGTAAACAATGGTATGTGTTGATACTTCTTTTCCTCTCAGTGTTTCTAAAGGTACTGTAGTTCACTCCCAATGCACTCTTCCCAGCCCCCCATATGTACAGTATGTTTGGCTGAAATACAGATGCCCCAGCCCGACAGTTGTATTCAAAGCCGGTCAAATGAGTTTGGACACAGCCATTGAAAATAAGAGATGTCTGACCATTGTAGTACAAAGTGATATAATTGCCTCTCACCTTTCCAAGGCAGCTTGGGTTTGTTTACACTTCTACTTGGGGCATGGGTGTCTCATAGACATACTGAACCCCATGATCACTAATTAACACTTTCACAAAAATTATTTTTACAACCTTGTTTATTTTTTACACTACTTTCTTTAATCCTGGTCATAAAAACAGAACTACAATGCATTCTGCCATCTCACACATAATCTGCATCACTCCAAATCTGTCTGTCAAATGGCAGTGCCCTGTGAAGCTCAGCTTGTTTCCTGACTGATGATGAGACTGTAATGGCTGAGACAAACAAGTTATTCCAAGCTCTGAATAGGATTTCAATTAGTATATAGTCACCTGACTGGGGCAATGTTCCTGGAGCACAGCAGCATATTTTTGTAATATTATGGAAAATGCTTGTGGGTCTAAATGTTCTTAGTGCTTAGCTGACTGGTAAACAAATATAGAGCCTGAGCTCCCAGTGCCAATACTGATTTCACATCAGTCCATAAGGGTCTAATTTTGCCTTCATAATCTGGAATATAAACTGAGGGCTTCAAATAACAGTTTTTGGGCCAAAGCTTTATTCTTTACATTTGTACTACTTCTGCAGTTCCAACTGACATGGTCCAGTACTAGAAACAGTTGTGGTGAACTACTACTCAGGGCAAAACATGAGAAAACATTCTGCTTGATATTGGACAAAATGACTAAGAATTTGGTGTTTTGTAACCTGTAAACATTGTGCTCACCCAAGAAAGATCCACCTTTGCTGTGCAACAGTTTTCTGTTGTTGGGGGGGTGGGGGTTGAACCCCTAGCACAGGCAGATGTTTCTCATTTTTACAGTACACTACTACATCACACTTGCTACGGTGAATAGCAAGGACTCTGTAACTGGAGTGTGATTAAAATGCAGAATGTGCAGTATGTACAACATTGTAACCATTACTTGTATCTTTGTTGCCTACTCAACCCTCAAACTTTATTCTTTACACAAAGTGCAACACTGTTACTATTTCTTGGATTTTTGTTACAGCTTTCCCACAGTCAGTTGCATACTGTGTTTAACTAATGGAAATGAAAGCATCATGAACGCGTACTGGCTGTGATTGGAACGTGTGGAGCTTTCTTGTTCTTTTCTTGCTATCACAATGATCCTTGCTTTGCTGATGACTGAAGTATGACAGGGCACTTAGTGGAAATATATGCTTCTTGGTGTAGTAGAATGAACATCTACACATTCCTCACTGATAGATAAACATGCATACTTTTTTATTTCTGCAAAATTATTTGTGTGTCTATGTTTATATGTATTTGTTCTCATCACATTCCCATGTATGTAACTCACGATCTTCATACACACATTAATTACACAGTGTATCTAAAAAAAAAATGAAGGTTATTTTTTAACTAGAATTTTTACTTATTTCATACTGAATTCAAAAATATTTTTCTCACCCGTTTTTTTTAGAATGGAAGTTACAATATTCTATTAGGCAAAGCAAGGCAACTTCTACTTTTCAGGTGCCCAATCACAGAGGCTCTGGGCACCGTACAATAAAAACATCAGAATTAAACATTGTAAATAAGCGACATACAATTAAAACTTCATATCATATCATTAAAAAGATCTGAATTGTCTACAAAATTCAATTCTGATAAATAAATAACCCATACATTATCTATAGAACAGTGTCTGGGAATGCCCAGCTAAACAAGAAAGCCTTGAGGTGGGCCTTGAACACCTCCACTGAAGAGGCCCCACTTACTGATGGAGGAAGAGAATTCCACAGGACGGGGCTGGTGACACTAAAAGCTTTGTTACTGGCAGATCATAACCTCATCCTGGGAATCACCAGGAGGCCCCTAAAGGAGGATCAGAGGGAGCAGACCGGGGCAGCAGGTGTAAGAAGGTCTGACAGGTAGCCAGGGCCCAGTCCATGTAAGGCCTTAAAGATAAGCAAGCCCACTTTAAAGAGAACCCTCAATTGAATTGGCAGCCAGTGCAGATCACACAGCACCAGGGTGACCTGACAGTATCTAGACTGTCCAGTCAGCAACCTTCCAGCTGCATTCTGCACCAGCTGCAGTCAACAGAGGGTACCACCAGAGACCCCGAGGTAGAGTGCATTATAGTAGTCAAGCATAGATGTCACAAATGCATGTACTAAGGTGGGGAGGCCCAGGGGTGGAACCAGGTGCTTGATCCTTGTGATGTTCCTCAAATGGAAAAAGCTGGACCAGACCATGGATGACACCTGAGATTCAAATGTCAATCTGCTGTCAAGAATAACACCCCAGAGGAGGCCTTCAATGGCACAAATCCCAGGAACAATCCAGTTTCTGTGTCAGCGGCCATCCTATCACACCTCCTGTTTGATTTCACCACCAGTACCTCCATCTTGTCGGGGTTCAGTCACAATCAGCTAGAGGCAATCCAGTCCTTAATCTCAGCCAGGCAGTTGTTAAGTATGTCCACTGCATTGGATGTCCCAGGGGCCAAGGATAGAAACAGCTGGATATCACTGGCATAGCAATGAAACTCCAACCTGTACTTCCTAATGATTCCCCTCAGGGGCAGCACATACATGGCAAACAACATCGGTGACAAGACCAAACCCTGAAGTACTCCACAAGACAGAAGGCTTGGGGAGGAGGAGAAATTCCCCATCACAACCCTTTGCTTCCTATTTGTGAGATAGGACTCCAATCAGCAGTTAACCATGCCAGTGAGTTCACAGAATTCCCTCAGGTAGTCGAGTAACACACAATGGTCTACTGTGTCAAAGGCTGAGGAGAGATCAAGAAGAATGAGAATTGTCCTCTCACCTCGATTCCTCACCCTGAGGAGATCATTATGCACCCAAACTACTGCAGTTTCTGTATAATGCCCAGCACAAAACCCAGACTTGAGCAGCTCATACATGTCAAAGGCCTTGAGGTACTCTCCAAGCTACTGCACCATGATCTGCTCTACAACTTTACCTAGAAATGGCAGATTGGAGACAGGACAAGAAATTCACTATGACATCAGGGTCTAAAGATGGCTTCTTCAGATGGGGTCTCACCAGCACCTCCTTCAAGGCATCTGGGAAGACCCCCTGCAATAAAGAGCACCAGATAATCAAGGCGAACACCGGGCCAACAGCATCAACACATTCCATTAAGAAATGTATTGGCACTGGATCCAGTTCACAATATGTGTGCTTCAGCCTTGAAATGACCCCGGCCACCTCCACAGGTTTAAACTCCCCCCAACCAGATGGAGTGCACCTCAGAAAATCTGGGAGACAACTGTCAGCCACACTGTGGCTCACTGGTGGAATCCCCTGCCTGATGATGGACACTCTGTCCAAGAAGAACCGGGCAAATTCATTGTATAATGTATCAGAAAACACTTTTCTCGGCTGTAGGCAGGCTGGATGTAATAGCCTGTCCACAGTCCGAAAAAGCATAGCTGGTCAGTTCTTCCTTGCAGCAATCTTCCTGGGCAGGAACACTGCCTTCTTACAGTTGATTGTCCCCTGGTACACTAAATAGTGTGCTTGCAGGACCAGTCTGCCTGTCTCCAGACCAGACTTTTGCCAGCAGCGCTCTAACCTCTGACCCTTGATCTTTATCACCTTGAGCTCCCCATCAAACCAAGGGGACCTCAAGTGAGAGGATTTGAGTTGTACATGGACCAGTGCAAGGGAGTCCAGTGCCCCAGACTTCACCTTATTGTAGGTGGCGACTGCTTCACCCACACTTCTCATGCATGCATTGCCCACACTAGATAGATCAGCCACTGCCAGAAAACCTTCTGGGGTCAAACCCCTCAAAGGATGGCAGCTAACCATCTCTGCAGGGGGAGGGCTCATGGGCGGTACCTGAGCAAGAACTCTTCTGTGCAATGATAGGACCAGATGACCCAATCAGTCTTGAGATTATCAATCTCAAGCCCCAGCAAGAAGATTGAGTCCAACAAGTGGCCACCCTGGTGAGTCACGGTTGAAACCTCTTGTGACAGGCCCAGAGATGCCATCATCTGGAGGAAGAGATAACCCAATCTAGATGATTCATCATTGGCCCAAACATTGAAGTCCCCCAGGACTAAACACTGGGAGGCCTCCAATGCTTCACTGGTGATGAAATTGACTACTTCCTGCAGGAATTCTGCTGCCACCCCGGGGGGGGTGGTCGATCAGGAGAATCCTGCAACCTGCAACCGGACCACCATGGATGGCCACACATTCAAATGAACTCATAGTGTTCTCACTGGGTGCACCATGAAGCCCAGCTCAGATCTAAAACAGAAGGCCATACCCCCACCATTGCATTCCACTCTGCAGCAGTGCACAACGGAGTACCCGGGGGGGTGGCATCCTCTAGAACTGGGCCGGCATCATCCCCAATCCAGGTCTCTGTAATGCATGCCAGGTCAATGATCTGCAATAATTATGGTCTTATTTCTGATCGACCTGGCACTGCACAACACCTCCCTCAGGGGATTGGTGGACAGTGCAGCCCCTCTGGCTGCCTGCTCACTTGGTCTCATGGAACCCCTGGGAACAGGAACCAAACAGATCTGGCCTCTATCTAGGTCCCATTGAACTCCAGGGCACCTTCTGAACCTCACCACCTCTATCCTACCCCATCCAATGTGCATGGGGCACCCCACCAACTCTGACCAGTGCAGTCCCTTCTAATCCTGACCTCTAAACAGCAGTGTGCTGTGTAGTGAGAGACAGGAAGGTGAGTGATGAGTCACAGGTCATGGAACTGGGACACCCCATACAACAATTGTTGCCCACTCCTGCTCCCAGGACACCCCCAGACACATGCCAGCAATTCAGGCCCTCGTCCTAGCAAAACTGACTAAATAAATAACTAAACCACACACTAATACAATCAGTCCCTAAATCACACACAGCACAAACACACCACTAACTACCCCCCCACCCAATCACCCTTGACAAACAAAAAAGTTAAAATAACTACAATATGAGGAAATCACCGATAAGTAGTGTGTTACAGCAGCTAAAATAACTAGGACGGATATAAAATGTCCCAACAAAAAGAAGCAAAACTGTCTAGTCCAAGGATCCAGCCAGCAGGCTCACAGCAGCTTTCAATTAAAGGGGAGAAATGGTGCTCTCACCACCAAAGTTCCCATATGTCTGAATAATTTGCATCTCTGATAACAGACAAGTTCTGTCCCAGGGGGCCCCTCACAGTATCTCTTGACAAACCACTCTCCTCTCACCAGAGTGGCTTCAGACAACAAGTTTGCTTAAAAATAGTCACTCACCCCCATGAGTAGGAAAGTCAACAGGTGAACATTCTCCCGCAGTCTTCTACCCCCAACTGGGCTTTTCCCTCTGCTCAGTTCAACTGAAAGCAAAAGCAAAGATCCACTGTCTGCCAAAAAAAGTCCCAAATACACTCAAACCCTCCAATCCAGATGACACACAAAGAGGGGGGGGGGCACCTCACTCAGGCCCAGGATCTGTAACACCAATCACTAAATGGTATTCCCCTGTTATTTGTACATTAGCAGTGGTTGGATTGGAGTTACAGTATGTGCTCAACACAGCAGACAAGGGATGTGAATTTGAGCACCTTTTGGAAACATATTTTTCTTTTTTTTCTTCTTTTTTTTCCCATTTGCAAAGTCAGTCAATATTTATGAAGCTTATCATATTAAGTGAATACCCACTCTTGAAATGCAGTCTGTTTTATTTGTGCATATCCTTTATTAGATGTGTTTTAAGTTAGTTTTTTCTCACTTTCTGCATGCAATCTGGGTGCCAATCAGGATAACTGCAATCATTGCTGAAGTTGGGATTGGCAGTTGCAGTTGGTTTAATTGTGGGTAAATACAACTTGTTGTATGTTGGATAAGATCTGGCACAAAGTGAGAGCCTGACTTGGAGATTACGGATCAGCTTGGCACAGGCACCAGTAATCTGTCTGTAATTAAAAATGTAAAGGCGCAAGTGTAGCAGTGGATTATTAGACATTTTTTTCTCATGTGGTAAGCAGAATATACATACTGTATTTTTGTAAATTGCAAGACATACTGTATGCCATTTTCATTGTTTTCAGGGCTAGTCTGCAACTGATACCGTTCTTTTGACCACCTTCCATTCAAAATACACTGGGCCACACAGTACAGTGCAGTACTCTTATGATTGCTGCCATTTGTTCCAGCTTCTCCTTATCATGTGAACAGTGTCATTTACTTAGAAAAAAAAAATGTAATGACTTCTGGTCAGATATAATACAATAAATACCCCCCCCCCAATTAGCCTGAAAACAACACTGAAATAGCATGTGTTTCACACAGCTCATTTAGAAAAATGTGTATATTCTGCTTACAGTATGAGAGTGCCCCTTCAATTTTAATTGCTGACAGACTACCAGTTACCTTAAAAAGGTCTCTGATGACGCATGAAACCTCGTACCCCAATAGCCATAAAACGGTGAAATACATACAAACAAAATCAATATGTAATGAAACATACTTCAACACTGGATAGTAGAGCTATGTTTAATTTTACAATCAGAAAACTAATATTTTAGCAGGTACTGTTTGCAATTGGGGACAAATTCAGGTACTCAGTACTGAAGTGCATAGATGATGGAATAACTGCTGATGCAAAATTAAATACTTAATTTAAATGCCACTGAGCAGCTCCCCTGCAGTGTGAGGGCATAGCCCTGCCTCTCATGATGTCTCATGATGTCACCCACCACTTCACCTGAACCGGGAACTGCTACCTGCTAGCTTCAAATAAAGACTGCAGTCATTGCAGTGGAATCAAAGAACAAGTTTAACCTAAAAGACAGTCGCCAATCATCATCATGTGGTGTTGGGGGGGCTGCTCACACTTTCTCCCCTGTAGCTCCATTTCAGGAACAGGCTGATAGGTGACAGGGAGCTGTGCTATCAATGGACCTTGATTAGCTGTTAACAGGGGGAGGATACTGGAACAGGGCAACATAGTTGCCATGCAGTTCTGAAGGATTGACTTGGTGGGGTGTTGGCTGGCATAATGAGCATTAAAACAACTAACTGGGCAGTGTACTTGATACAGACCCAGTCTGCGTATTTATTACTGTTTGTATTTCAAATGCAGCACTCGGCAATGTTTATGAACATGCTATGCATTCAGGAGAGACCCCTCATTAGATAAGAAACAGTCAGGAAGTACTGTTTCTAGGTGTAAAGAAACAAGTCACCAGAAGACAGAAACTCTTAGTAAGTGTTTCTCCCATTCTGCATCTATGGGGATCATCTTTTTGAAAATAGTGTGCCAGGTAGCCATACCTCCTGAATGGAATGGCATTTGCTAAGGACATCTTTAATCATTTTGTATTGTCTTTGGCAATAGCATACACAAGCCTACAGACTTCACAGAGAGAGTATGAAATGGGTATCAGGTCTGAGCTCAGATCAGTATCCTTGTTCACCAGCTTCAGTATCTGAGAATATTTATTTTATTTATTTGTACAATTGGATTTATTACCTTTGAGCCAGGGTTTCGTTTACAAAAGTACCTTGTCACAGAGAGGGTAACAATGGTACAGTATTACAGAGGGTTGATATACAGAGTTACACAGATCTTACACAGTTGTATACAGACATTGTTACATATATTTTGTACAGTTCACACACAGTAGTTACATATGTTCAGTTTAGAAGGGCCCTGATATACAGATATCTGGCGGGGGGGGAATGAAGGAACCAGGTAGGAGGAGGGGGGGGGTGGAAGGAGGCAGTCCAGAGGATTTGTAGATAAAATTGCACTTAGTAGTATGTGAGCAACCTGTTAGTGACAAGTACAGCAGTGGGTGTTGAACAGGTGATTCCAAAGAGCAGTTTTGAAGGAGGCGATTTTGGGAATGTCAGTGACAGTTACAGGGAGAGTGTTAAACCAGGAAGGGGCCCTATAGCAAAAGGATCTCTGAGCTAGGGTGGTCCTGGTTCTGGGTACCAGTAAAGTGGCCTTGTCTGAGCTGTGGGTGGAGACTGTGGGGGAGGTATGTTGGAGGGAAACAGATACCCCTGGGAGGGAGAGCACAAGCAGAATTCTCTTGGCTAGTAGGCAGGTTTGGTTGTGGAGTCATTCTTCCAGGTTGAAGAGAATGGCAGTGGAATAGAGATGACAGGTGTGGGTGAGCCTGGGGGCACTGGTCAGTAGTCTACAGATCTTGTTTAGAATGAGTCGGATCTTACTGAGTGCTGTATTATCAGCGGCTCCATATACTGGTAGGCCATAATCCACTAGGGACAGTACTGAGGATGTGATGGCCAGCTGGAGAGCATCGGGTGGAAGGCAGTCCTTATGGCGGTATAGATGGCTAATCCAGGTGTTGGTGGCAGATGTGAGGGCATTGATGTGGGCGTGAAAAATGAGGGCAGTGTCGAAAGTAATCCCAAGATATTTGTAGGTGTGTATTTGCTCAAGTGGGTGTTGAGTGCTGGGGAGGATATGGAGGGGGTCATTTCTTGCTTTGTTTTGATGGTGGGAGAAAAGCACTGACTTGGTCTTTTTGACATTAATGACAATACCATGGTGACTGTGATATTTGCAAGCCATATTCCCACCAGAGATATATAGAGGGCAGATCATGTTAACTCACCAGGGACATCATTTAAATCTCATAAAGATTTTTCTCTCGGCCTACAAAGCAAATACAGTAGCAGCTCATGACGGAAGCACTTTGCACATCAGCAAAATGGTTTTCATACCGCTGTAAGGAAAAGTTAAATGGTGCACAGAACATACTTACATGCTTGAGTGTATTTAGCAAACTTTTACACATTGTATGACAATAGCTATAAATTTCATTATCACTGCATGACAGGTTCAACTACTATTATATAGGAACTTCATGCCACTCAAGTTGGTGTCTAAGTGATGGGACTGAAATGGACAATATACAGCCATGCAATGATCAGGATGTACAGTATAAAGTGTATTCAACAATAATATATGGGCAAACCCTATACTTATTTTTTATGCAACCAAATCAGCTTTATAACCAGAACAAAAATCTTCTGTATGGTAGGAAACTAATACAGATCCATGAAGATGGTATTTATCTTGCCCAAGATAAACTATGAATAGCAAACAAAATAAAAAATCCATGTGAGCATGATATTGTAGACACTAAGAAGCTGGGGTCAAGTAACACTTATTGCGTGTAAACGACAGTCAGACCACTTTTCTAGGAAATCTGTTTTTCCTTTGCTTCTATTATTTCCAACACAGACTAAAGAACTAATGTTTTTCCCCTTTCCCCAAGTCTGTCAGACTAGTTATGTTACTTTTTCTACAGCAGGAGACCCGCTCCTGTTGTCCGACTGCTCATGTAATTTTGGGATCAAGATCAGGATAGCTGAGCCAAATGAAATCCCAGGTGTATGTTTGTTTGAAAATGGCGATTGGCATGCACCCCACTGATTGGCTGGCTCCTTCAGACTTTTAAATTACATGAGCAGCGGGGCTGCAGGAGCGGGTCCGCTGCTGTAGAAAATTAACATAACCAGTCCAATTTAATTGTATTACATGAGCAGCAGGAATATAGAGAGAGCAAATAGTATAGTTGTAAAACATGTAAATAAAGGAAATAGAAGGTACAGGATGTGGCCAATCACTTCCCAGCACTAGGGGATGCAGATTATTGACTATTTAGAAATAATTAGCGGAACTTCAAAAAGCCTGTGCCCTACAGAAACAGGGCAAACATTTATTTTAATAACAGCCCTTTCTGTGCTAGCCATGAAAATCTACTAATATTTGTAATACAAAATAAAGTGACTGACTTCGTAATTTACAAACTTACTGTAGGGCTAGTGTCACCTACTGCGCTGACAGACAAGGACTTGAATGAAGTGGCTGAGCAAATGGGAAATGGTGGTGTAAGATTACATTTTTCATTTAGCAGGCAGCCGTGCCTGCACAAAGTTTCTTATTTGTTTTTTATTTGTTTTAGATGTGTGAGCTGGTTGAAATTGAAAGTTCTGCCAGTGAGTGTGATTGAGCTCGATAACCTCCTATGAATTCTTTTTTATACTCAGTGCTCTCTAGAAGATAAAATGAGTCTGTCTTGCCATAGTGTTATTTATTTAATTTATTTTATTTATTAAGCAGATCACTATTGATCCATTCGTATTTTTGTAGTTGTGGAAATTTCTATCCTCCATGTTTGTTCCCTTTGCTGCTGGCATTCAGGGATGACCAATTAATTGGAGTATCCTTTTTTTATACAGTACAGTTTATTCAGTTGCAGTAAAGGGATGGAGGGAAGGGCATACTTTAGATAATTAATAGACTATTGTGACACCTGCTGGCAATCCTAAATTTAATAGTGAAATTGAGACAAAAATAGTACCACCTGACACATTTTGTCACTCAGGAAAAATAGCAGCTAAATCAGATTACAGCATACCTCATGCCACCTAACACCTGATGCATACCGCTGCTGCTGCCATGCCCACTGCATCATACCAGAGTACAAAGCAACCTTTCAATAATTACCACTGTAAGTGAACATGTTTCGGTGCCGCAAGCAGATAGAAGGACAATTTCTATGGCTGTTCATGTGTATCCAAACCTGGATGGGGTAGCAGCATTTTCTTAAGAATTAGTGAAGCTCTGGTGCCCTTCACAGCCCCAATAAACCTCACCATGGAGACATACCTCCACAGACTGCACACATTGATTGGATGATCATACAGCCTATATACAATAAGAACACTCTTAATTACTGCATTATGCCCTCTAGGGCAGGGTGCCATTACTTAACTGTGAGGCTGCACAACTGGATTCCCTTCCAGTCCACTCAAATCAACCAGCCCAACTGCTCTGTGTCCCCCCATCCCTAAGACATCACAGTGCCCCTTGGTTCTGAGGGAAAGGGACAGACATAATAAGGTGCCAGAGGAAAGTTTTAATTTAAGTCATGTTGATATAGGCACTGGCTGAAATTTAAACAACCCACTGGTTAAAGAAGTATAACCTCAGCTGCTTATGAGTGGGATGCAGCCATTCATGTGTCAGCATGAGAAGCATCACCAGAAGCAAGGGTGAGACTTCTAAGGGACAGGAGCACCTTGTAAGATGCAGCAAGCAAAATTCTTCCTTGTATACAGAAAAGACAAAAATGGACTGGCAACTGTTTTCACCTGCCTCAAGGATGGCAGTGCAATGTGATCCCAGAAGTGTCTACAATGGGCATAAGCAGGAGCATGCATGTTATGCCCACCCTAGCTAAGCCCTGCATGTGACTCCATCTGTAAGTCTAGAGGTTGCAATAGACAGCAGGCCACAGTCACCCTATGTGCACAGAAGAGGTGAGCACCCAGCAGGATGCTCATACCCCCCATGGGACAGACTGAGTTGATTCCCAAACCTAGGTCACCAGCATTGTAAGTGGTAGTCAGACCACTGCACCATTCCCCTTCCTCTGGATCATGCCTGAAAATAGGCAGAATTTGTCTAGTGCACTTACCCGGTCAGCAAAAACTAAATAAATAAATAAATCAATTGGGCATACACCTCAGTAGGATTGCATTGGTTTTATCAATACTTCTCTATTTTCACCTCATGCATAATCCTTTCACTGATCTACTTCTCAGAGCTGAAGTGGAACTGCTGTGCTTTCATGTTATTTACTTGCAGTGAATGCTGCATGAAGTGAATTTACTTGCTCAAGGTTAACACGCTTAACTGGTAGGTTTACCGAAAATCCAATTCTGCCTTACAGATAGGAAAGTGCTCTTGTGATGAACAACAGTTTTAGGATGCAGCCTGTAAATGATGAACAAAATGTTCCACTGAGTTGTGAGAATGGGACAACTGCTGTCATCTTTGACTTCATCCCAATATCAGCCTCAGTACTTCTATTCTGTATCCTTGTTTTACAGTCAGTGGTGCTATATATCATGGATACTGCTCCACAGTTGCACTTCTACATTGTAAATCCATAATGAACACAAAGTAATATAAAAGGATTTATGTGGATTTGGCTTGAATGTGGCTCTGACATATAAATCCTCAATTGGGGAATTCTGTACAATGTTTTTCAGCCTGCATAATTTACTCTGATCCAGGCATGTGCTCAGAGGTGTGGGTCTCTCAGAATAAAAGAGCATTAATCAAGTTCATGTTTTTGTTTTTCCCTGCTTTGTAAATGTCTAGTGTCAACATAAACAAAAATAAATCTACCATGATTGGTTTAGAGTCAGAGGGGTGATACTCATCTTTTGTTCAGATCCACAAAAGTTGATTTAAACTATTTGACCTAAGTTATTTTTAAGTTACATTATGAGGAGTTGGACTGGCCCAGTAGGATACCTGGAAATTTCCAGGTGGGCCCCCCCCCTTAGTTGGGTACCTGGCCACCTTTTAAACTCTGAAATTCTATGCATTTGTCATATTTATTTTATTATTAAATTTGGCTTTGGGGGTATTGTAAGTAAATATAAGATACAAACACAGAGCTAGTGCATCAGATTTAAGTGGAACGCTGATATGAGCTGGTCACCCTGGGCCCTACCTTATTGATTTTCCAGGTGGGCCCCATATCCACTTTCCAGGTGGGCCCCCTGTATGCCAATATGACCCTGAGCACCCCAGTTTAGTAAGGAAGACGAAGCATTCTCTTACTGAATTAAAAAAAAAAACAGCAGTGCCATTTATTACATAACGTTTTAAGCTTTTATTTTTTGGGGGATAAAAAAAATACATGGCAATTCATAACTACGAAGAAAAGGAACATGATAGCCAAGGTGTTGGTGGTAAATAACCACAAGGTATACTTCCAAGAGGATACAGAGTTTGTTGGTAGCATGAAAACATATGACTCACCATTTTCAGAGGATTGATAACACAGCATATCATAGCAGTACTGGTACAAATAGACATCTAGGCATAACAATTGCCCATTGTCCAGTGCACTGAACAAAGATAATTGAGCCAAGGTATGCATACCACTTGAACCAATGTGTCAGGATATTCAGGTTTTCACCATTATAACTAAAATTAATTCTGGTAAATATGTTCTAATTTCTTCTACCAAATCAGTCCATTCCTCTTTTGTGGGGCAGAAAGTGGATAACCAGTGCCTACCACCACAAAAATGTGATAAAGGTTTTTGTTTTATAGTGATCTTGTCCTTGTGGTAACAAACCTAAAATTAAATTTTCAAGCTGGACTGGGATTGATGTACCAGTATCTCTGAACAGGCTTGGGCTTTATTCTTCCAGTAGTTAGTTAGTAAAGGCAAGCCCAGATAATACAAGTGTGATCCCCTTTCACCCACATTCTGTCCAACATCTGTCAGATATGAAGGGTGTAATGGTGGGGACTTGAAAGAACCTGGCTAAGGTCTTCCATCAATTCTCTCTCCAGTGGACTGAATAGGTAGTGTTATGCACTACCTGCCAAATCAAAGATTGAAACTCAGGTAGGTAAGGGTGACGCATCTCTCTTTCCCATTGCTGCAATATCACTTGCATTTCTGGTCCCTTTGTATTTTTCAAGTGTTCATATAATTGGGAGAGTGGGTGGGTGGGAGTTCTGTTCCCAGGTCCGCTCTATCTTGATAAATCTTTCCATGGAAGTAGGTTCCCCAGGAACACTCTGCCCTTGAATCTGGTGTTTGTATAAAATTCCTTCCTCTCCAAAAATGTTTTATCTTATTTGGGTAAAGGATGTTATCTTCCCCATTCCACTACATCAGCAGCAGCATAGTCCCCTACTTTCCCATTTTCTTAAATCCCAGATCTGCTAGTCCCAGCATAAAATCCTAATTACCTATGATGGGAGTAAGTGTGCCTAAGTCTACTGCATTAATTAACTTATTCATCTACTTCACCTTCATGCAGAAGGTACTTGAGGGACAGGGGTCTCATGTTTTACTCCCAAAGCTAGGGAGTGGTAATAAAGAGGCCATTAAATGATAAAGGGGCATTCATTCCAGCCATCCTGTATGACTTTTCCCCCTTAAGCATGGTCATAACTGGGGTGACCTGCGTTGCAATATAATAATCCTTTAGGCTGGGTAATACTAACCCTTCCTTTTTTCTTTGTGTGATTAACAGGGAGGACATGGAGTGAGGATTTTCTTTCATTGAGTCCTGTGACTTAAAACTTCAATTTCACCCTTTTCTTTCTTTTCACCCTCATGTCAAAGAAAATTAAGATATTTAAAGGGGTGGATAAGGTCATAGAGGGTATAAGCAGGTCTATAAGATGGTGAGCTGCTGTTATGGCTGCAGGATCCTCAGTGGGCTACAAACAATAGTTGTTTTAAGGATGATACCCCCACAGAAGTAGTCAACTGTATCAATTCAAACAAAAAACCTTTTCAGTGGGAAACCTGGTAATTTATTTTGGGGAAACAGCCAAGTTACAAAAAAAATCCTTAGACGGCCCAATGGATCAGTTTATTTTTACCACTAATGCAGTAACTATACCTAGTATGGCATCAGAAATCTGTGGTGTAGCACAGCCTTCAACTTCAAATGCAATACCTGCTGTATTAATAACAAACCAAGCAAAATATAAGTCAAGAACTGCAGAGGTTTTTGTACAGGAAGAAAAAATAAACATGTCTAGTACAGCAATTTTCCTGCAATGCTGTAGGGCCTACACAATTGGAAAGACCTGTCCAAATGGATACATTAAATTAAAGTATGGCCCATCTTTCAGAGGAACCCCTAAACAGAAATGGGGAAAGAAATGCAGAAGCTGCAGTTAAAGTTTTGTTGACAAAAGTTCAGGTTGGTGAAAACTCCTCAGACCTCTCAGAACAGGAATGAAGCAATCACTTTCTCTAGACTTCAGACAGCGCAAGAAGCAATACTGGAGGAACTATGTCGAGGTTTTCAGAATATGTCTACTACTTTTGATTCTGTAAAAGGGTTGATTTCATCTTCAGATGTTAAAATGGAAGCATTGACAAAAAGAGTCTCTGAACTTGAAACGAGAATAGGAATGCAGAAGATCAACTAACACATTTGCAGAACTCAGTAACACAATATCAGAAAGAGCTTCAGGAACTACAAAACAAGATAGAAGATACAGAATCTCATTCTAGAAGGGATAATCTTAAAACTGGGGGATTGCCAGAGGGCTCTGAAGGTGTTAACCCCCATACAATATTGTGAAGAAATTTTAACAGAAACATTAGGAAAAAAATATCCAGAACAGAAAGTGGAATTAGACCCTGCACATACAGGCTTTTCTAAAAGGAATGATGTACCAAGATTTGTATTTATTAAAACCTCATCATTTTCAGAAAAAGGAAGAATTACTTAGAAAAGCAAGGATAGAAAAGGGGCTGCATGTTAAAAGATTCCATCTGCAAGTCTACCCTGATCTACCTCAATCTGTAGTGGCTAGGCGAAAATCCTTTGACACTACAAGAAAAACCCTAGGAGAAAAAGAGGATTCCACATAATTTACTCTACCCTGCATGGTTGAAAATCTTTCTGAATGGAAGGCAACACTTTTTTGATACACCAAGAGATGCAGACCAATATTTGAAAACATACTTTTTCCACACTGAAGGTGTCAGAACCAACTTGGGCAATCCTTCATCCTCTCCACCCAAGTAATTTAAGAGTATTATACATCAGAGGAGGAAAAAATAATCAAAAAAGAAATCTGAAACTTTTGTGAAAAAAGTAAGTGAGAATGGAAACAGTGAGGAGGGGGGATGGGAGAGTGGACAATATATAAATTTAAGAAGTAAAAGGAGAGTTGACATATAAAAACATTCTAATATTGGTATACATCTCTTCATTTAATTTAATTTTTAGGGGAAAGCAGTTTAATAATAGTTTAACTATCCAGCATGTTGTCTGTTGGTGAAGGACCATTTCACTTATATACCCTTTCAGTCTTATGACTGTCTTTGCAGACTGTCTATTGGAGGGATACTCAGCAGTAAAACTGATTAAGGGGGTGATATTAGATTATAGAGAAGGGGAGGGGATATAGGTTATGGAGGGATAATTTGGTGCATAGAATCAATTTAAGCTTGAGTTTGGGATATTATATAGTCAAGGTAAATCAAGCAAACATTATAGAAAACTTAAGGCCGTCACCTTTAAATGCATTTTTTTGGTTTGGGATTAAGGACTAAATGGCCAATGATTTAAAATATCTTTCTTGAAATGTAAAGAGCACCAGAGATAGAAATAAAATACGTAAAATAGTTCAATATGCCAATCAGACACAAACAAGCTGCTTGCTGTTACATGAAACTCATTTCTCAGAAACTGATTTTAGACATATTTGTAATCTATTTAGAGGTAAAGAAAGCCATTCACCTTTTGTGGCCAACTCCAGGGGGGGGGGGCTCCTATTATTATAAAAAATAGTCTCAATTTTGATATAATTGATAAATCAATAGATAAGTATGGTAGATATACTATAGCCACAATCCAAAGGGATAATAATAAATTAACAATTGCTGTAGATTATGGACCTAATGATGATGACCCACTTTTCTTTACGCATCTTTTCATCAGTTTATCTAATGTCATAAGACCTTACATTATAGGGTGGGAATTTAATCGTTCACTTGCAAAACAGGATAGATCAGAAGGTATTGAAGATAAAAAGAAACACGCTATCAAAACATTGAAAAATGTTCTGTTGCAGTTAAAACGTATTGATATTTTTAGAGAGGTTTATCCAACATAGAGGAAATACTCTTTTTTTCTGAATGAGCACACATCATCATCCAGGGTTGATTATTATTTGCTCTCTGAAGAAATACTGTGTGATGTTGTTAGAATTAATTATGGCACTATTAAAGTTTGGGATTATGCTCCTGTCTTATTATTATTAAATATTAGAATTGGCAATTTGATAATGGGTTATTAAAAATCTTGTCTTTAAACAAAAACCTAGAGAAGAAATAAATGCATTTCTGGAGTATAATAAAATGGAAGAAACTTCTTTGTCAATGGTTTGGTAAGCTTTAAAAGCATACTTAAGAGAATGGATTATATCCTATACCTGTTTTAAAAAGAAATAGCAAAAAGAAAAACGAGATACACTGGAACATCAATTATTGGTGGCAGAAGAAGCTCATATCATCTTGGAATTAGATTCAGACCTAAATATGGTATTAAAAATAAGAGAAGAACTTAACAACTTGAAATCTTATTGGGTTGCAAAAGCATTTCAAACAGCCAGGTCTAACTATTATTTCTTTTCTGAAAAACCTGATAAATTATTGGTATATCAGAGTCAATGTGAATGAAATAAAAATGCCATATTTAACATTCAGTTAGATGTAGGTGGGATATCAACCTCTCTATTAGAAATAAATTAGGGCTTTCAGAACTATTATAAAGAATTATATGCTCCTGATATTGACCCAACACAACAGGAAACTGACGGCTTTTTTGACAACCTTCCTTTAAATCCATGATCAGATCTGGGAAAAAATATGATAGACAAACATTTCAGTTTAGAGGAAATTCAAACAGTAATTCAAAATTCAGAAATGGGAAAGTTTCTGGTTCTAATAGTTTTATGGTAGAATTCTACAAACATTTCTCAGATATTCTTTCCCCACTGTTGCTTCAAATATTTAATAACACTGAAAATAAAAAAATCACTCCCTGAGTCAATAAAGGAATCTACAATTATACTTACAGCATATTAAAAAGCAATAAAGACCTTCTAAAATTAGGACCATACAGACTGATAGCACTATTAAACACAAATTATAAAATTATAATGAAAATTTGGGCAAGTAGACTGGCAAAGCATGTCCAATGTATTGTACATCCAGATGAAACTGGATTCATACTGGGAAGATGGTTAAAACAAATATACATAAACTGCTAAATATTACTGAATTAACAGCTAAATTAGAAATAGTAATAATTTCTCTTGATGCTGAAAAGGCATTCAATCGAGTGTATTGGCCTTTTCTATTAACAAGTCCATCCAAGATGAACTGTGGGAACTGATTTATTCAGTGGGTTGGTATGGTATGTGAAAATCCACGTACTAGAATTAAAACTGATACTAATCTATCAGAATCCATTGACCTTCATAGAGGAGTTCATTAAGGTTGCCCCCATCCCCCCTACTTTTTGCGATCTTTATTACATTTTTGGCTTCATCAATAAGAAGTAATAATCAATTAATAAGTGTAAAAATTAAGGAAACCTTCTATAAAATTCAATTACATGCAGATGATGTGCTTGTATTCCTGGATAATCCTAGAGAAAGCGCTGGGGTATTAGTTAATTTAATAGAATGTTTTGGCAGTATATCTGGTTACAAGGTAGATTGGGAAAAATTGGAATGTATTTATAACAGCTCTGTAATAAACAATCCCTCTACATTTCTAAATTCCAAAGTTAAGACAGCGATTAAATATTTAGGAGTTACATTGACTAAAGAAGTAAGCCAATTATTGCAAAGGATGTATAGCTCTTTACTCCAAGCAATCAAAGTAGATCTGGATAGATGGGTCTACCTTCCCTTAACTATTATAGGTAGGATAAATATCCTCAAAATAAATGTATTGACAAGACTTCTATTTTTTTCAGACATTGCCAGTCATGTTAGATAATTTTTTCTTATTGGGTTAGATAAATTGATTAGACAGTTTATATGGCAATATAAAAGACCCAGGGCCAGTCTAGAAAAATTATACCCTCTGCTGAACTAAGGAGGATTAGGTCTTCCAAATTTTAGATTATATTATTATGCTGCACAAATTCAACCTGCTATGGACTGGTTCCAACATGGAGATGGTGTATTAGATCAGGAAGGAAAAAGGGATTTGTTAGAGCAACAATTTACTCCATTTCATGAAATAATACATTTGTTATATGTTAATTATGATAGTAAAATTTATAATACAAAAATACTGAGTACATCTAAAACTACATCACGTGTATGGAAGGAGGCTTACACTTATTTAGGTGTGAACCTTACTCTCTCAATGCATTCACCTTTATATATGAACTCTAATCTTAAGTTCACACATATGAATACAATAGTTAACAATTGGAAGAGTAGTGGGCTAATTCAATTAGAACAATGCTAAAGCAGCTTAATATGTATATCCCTGAGGAAAGAAGGGAGAGAGAGGACATGATAGAAACTTTCAAGTACCTCAAGGGAATCAACAAAGTCTAAGAGGGTAGCATCTTTCAGAAAAGGAGATTTGCAAGAACAAGGGGGCACAATTTGAAGATAGAGGGGGATGGCTCAGAGGTAATGTAAGGAAGTATTTTTTCATGGAGAGGGTTGTGGATGCATGGAGCAGCCTCCCTGAGGAGGTTGTGGAGTCAAGAACAGTTGGAGAATTCAAGAATGCATGGGACAGACATAAGGCAGTCCTAGTGGGGGGTAGGAGGAAGTAAGTTGTTGGTTAACTAGGATCTGCAGCTTATCTGTTAGGTAGGAAAATGGGTGGACTAGGTGGACCAAGCGGTCCTTATCTGCCGTCAGATTCTATGTTTCTATGTAATGCTTGCATAATGGCACTTTAAAACCCTTTGTGGAGCTTCAAGCAGAATAGAATCTTTCAACTGGGAGTTATTTAGCATACTTACAATTAAGAGATTATTTACAGAAGAATGGCTTGAGTATGATAGCAGGAGCAACCCCTCTGGAAATGCTAACACAGGACCCATTAATAAAAACTAAAACCATTTCTAAAGTTTATAATTTATTACTAGAAACCAGAAAGTGGGATATAGAACACTGGCAGCAGAAATGGTCAAGAGAACTTAGAAAATGGGCCCAAAGCATAAACTGGCTGGACGTATTGGCTTCGCCAGAAATGGTATCGAAAAATTCAAAATTAAGATAAAGTCAGTTCAATATAATATATAAATTATATTATAATCCTAGTAAACTTAAATTGAATTCTATACTTTCGGACCTTTGCATACGTTGCAAAAGTGAGAAAGGTACATACATTTATTTTTTGTTCACAGCTAAAAACATTTTGGGAAAATTAGAGACATAATTTCCAAAATATTGGAGAAAAATGTTCCTTTTGAACCAGGTATTTTGTTTTTTGGCTTAATTGCCTCACTGAATATCAGTATGGAACTTAGTCTGTTTGTGTCTTTGGCAATGATATTAGCAAAAAAGATTATATTATTGCACTGGTGAGATGTATCCCCGCCAAGGTATATAGAATGGTTAAATATACTAAGAGATAGTGAAAAATTAGAAAGAATATTCTATATTAAAGAAGATAAAGGATTGTTTTTTGACAAAATCTGGCTTCCTTATTTCAACCATTTGCAAAAAGAGACATGAAAGTCTAAAATATTTCTTAGAAAACAAGAGTCAGCCCAATAAATAGGCTTAGTTAGTGAATACTGCTTTCCCTGTATGATGATGTTAAAGATACCAAACTCTAGCTTATCATTACATGCTTGAAAATAGGTATCAGACTGAGTACAAAAAAAAAAAAGAGTATGGTTTGGGATCCCATTCTGACAGTGGTAGTCCATGGAGTTTCACAAACATGAGGGTAGATACTCAATGAATTAGAAGTTTTGTGCGCAATGATGAACTTATTATATTCATCAGACTGAATCCTCGCTCACATTCAGATGAGCTGCATGGAATCAATTTGGCGCAGTTAAATAACGGTTGTAGTTCCTTAGGTGCGTTGAGCCTAAGTGCATTAACATAACCTCTGTAGGCATTTAGCATGGAAGTTTTTGGCAGTTAAAATCTCCTGCACAGAGACATCACTTGCAGTTCACCATATCCTGAGTAAAGTTTGACATGCCACTGGTCACATTCAAGAACACTCAACTCTTCTATCAGAGAGTCATAATTTTTTTGACCATTAGATCCAAGTCCCTTGCTTGATACATGTGATGAGGATGTAGTGAACATTCGCCATGTTAAGTAGTTGACTAACCTTGTCAGGAACTGCTGATGGTTGATGGTAACAATTTTGTTGTTATCTGTCAGTGAAATAACTTTGAATTTCCCCTCATTGATGGCAACTTCTGCTTCAAGAGTTTTTGTTCCAGGTCATTGCTTGAGCCCATCTATGAAATGAATGCTACACTAAATGAGTTTGTCTGCTTGAACAATTGTAATGTCACATTTCTGAAGACACTCAAATAGCAGGGAAAGTTCATTCAGGATATCCTACATCAGCGCAAGATCTAGCAAAAATTGCTTAGATGATAGCCTTTTGAACAGTCCATCGTATATCCTTCTATCCACTGGTGTTCTGTTTCTGTTATTCATTGCAGACTGAAAATTATGACAAACTGAGTCAAAACTGTACCATACAATGTTATCAGAAAGGAAATGGCAACCCACCTGGTGCTAAGAACATGACCAATTTTCATTATTTGTCGATGCAGTCGTGTAGCACACACTCAGCCAGTTCTCGTTGATTTTATGGAGATTGACTGTATACAGAATATAGTTTGTCCATAAATATCTGAAAATGATTTATGCCACTTGTTTCTGAGGCAGCATCACCTACTGCCAACACCATCCAGTGATTCAAGCAGTGCCAGACAATTACATGCGGGTATTTTTCAAGGTTTCTTTGTGTTACACCAGATTTTCTGCAAAGCTTGACACTTGCCCCATCACTTGTAAATGCCACCAGGTGTTGTTTCAGATAAGGATCACTGAATTTGTATTTGTCTAAACACTTCAATAATTGCTCAAGGATAGTTTCAGACATTTGATCTGGTAATTCAATCAGATCGAGGAATGTGAAATGTGCATCCTTGTTTTTGTCACTTTCACACTTGAGATAGACAATAAGTGCCAACTTGCTACTCAGGCTTGTTGATTAATCAGTGAGTACAGAAATTTTGCAGTTGTTACTGACAAGGTGCTGACAGATTTTCTTTTGCATTTCTGAAGCAACGTGCTTGATTATTATTGTAGCACTGTATCCAGAATGCATACCTATTCCAATATCAATGCCATTTATCTTCTGAAGCTCTAACGAGCTGAAGGGATCAGAGAGCAGTGGTTCTATGTTACAATTGCAATCGGCAAAAGGCAATCGCTGTTAGGGTGACAGTACATCACTGAAAATAAATTTTGGCAATGTACCCCCCACCCAACGCACAGCAAAACAGGGCCAGGGACTTAGGTTTTAGTATTTTATGTGGGGGGCTGTGGCCCCCGCACCTCCTACTAAAGGATTCTCAACTCCAGGTGGGGTGCATGTCGGGGGATGCTGGAACCCCAGACCTGAACCCACCCACCACGCCACGGGGCTAGCTGGGCAGCTCACCATGGCACCACCCCTCACAAATCCTCCCACCCCTTGCTGAGCATGCTCGCCCCCCCCCCGCATGCATGTATATATGTAGCAACATCCTGTCGCAATAGTGCGCAAACCCTCCCATCTGGTCACCCTCCCTGATTGGTAGCCCCAATGACATACACCGTGATGGAGTCATTATTTTTGTAGGCACCCAATCGCGGTCGCCTATGTCACAGGATACCAAAAGTAGCCTATCATTTTTAGCACGGTAATATGTTGATTGAAAAATAGCACAAGTAGTTTCAAACATTGAGAGAGGCAGCATAGCGCAGTGGTTTAAGGCTCTGAGCTACAATTCTGGTGACATCCAGCAGACCAGACCTGGGTTTAAATCCCACAGCTTCCACTTACATACTGTGTGACCCTGAGCAAATCACTTAACTTCCCTGTGCTCCTAAGCTTTCAGCTTAGTGTGCTACTCCTGGTTAAACAACTAAAAAAAAAAATCAATGCATTCAACTTATCACACATTTTCTCAAGAGTTTGTTCCTGTGACTTTTCATATAATTTTTTTGCAGTGGTATGTGCTTTTGAATGTTGGTGCTGCAAAATTTTCTTCCGCAAAGGTTTTAATTTGGTTGCTCGGTCTGATCCACTGAATGAATCTTTAAAGGAGCACCATTCACTAGATATATTGACTCCTTGCATATTCTTAAAGGCACCTAGACCCCTGACACTTGAGCAGATATTGCAACCAAATTTGCCATTACTGCAGCCAGTCCAAGGGTAAGCTTTCTGTTTCTCCTGCCACATTTCTGAAGTCCAAACTGAAGGCCATGGGTATTGCCTGTTGGACTGATCTTCATGATCTTTAGACAAATCATGTGATGCTAATGAATAATTGCTTTCCACTGATGGTAGTGGATCATTGTCTGCTGAATTTTTTCCATGCATAATTTCCTCATGATCGATTTTCTTGAAAAAAGTTATGCTTTTCTGCTGCCCAGGTGCCATATTACAGTTTCAGCAGACCTCCATAGGAAAGACTGTGACAGTGGAGGGCTTGCAGTTCATTCTGGAGCCAAGACCTGCCCAGAGCCAAGACCTGGAAGACACATAGGACCACAGGGTGATTACTGGCACGGAGGTAGAGACACTAGGGACAAAGGATCAAGGAAAGTGTGTTCCATAGTGATGCTGATGGTCAGTTGGGGGCAGTTTTAACATGGAACTGTGTAGTGGACCACTTGCAGCTTCAATCATCCTGGAGCCAAGACCTTCCTGTCACTGGGATTTGGAAAAACACACATAGAAATGCAGGGTGAGTGTAGGCATAGAGCAACAGACACCAGCAATGGTGGACTGGGTAGGGGGGCTAGTGTTAACAACAAAGTGTGTAGGTGTGCACGGAGCCTCGCCTTGCCTCCTTCCTCCCTCACCCATTCTGTGCAGCAGAGATCAGTCAGTGTCAGTAAAGAGAGAGAGAGAGAAAGACCAAGAGAGCGGTGGCTATCACAGAAATGTAAAAACAGAAATCAAGTGTTTGAAATGCTTGTATTTAAAACAAACTTCATAGGTCACTTTGTTATATAAATTCTGAAATAATTTATTCTAAAAGTAATGACATGATTATATGTTTAAGTGAACTACTTTTAAATGTGGCAAGTTACACATACATTTGTCATATTTAAACAAACAACAAAAAACCTTTTCCTTATTTTTTTTTCTTTAATTCAATAACTCATTTTATAAGCACAATAACCCATGACAGGGCATTGGGTTATGGGTTATGAATGCATTTCCTGGATGCTGTGACTAACAATGCACTCGGGGCATGCATTAATTCCCTGTAACACCATGCCCTGTCATGGGTTATTGCTGACCTATTACCTCTCTGTGGAAGCCACACGGGAAGGCGGCAGCTACTGTAGTTACATTTCCAAAAGTTACAGACACTTACTTCAGATATACAAAATTCTGTACATCTAAAACATATGTAGCTACTGTATAACATTTAATGTACAAATGCCAGAAAAAAGAGAGGATTCATTATGACAAATGGCTGTAAATTAATTCATATGTATGCAAAGGGAACAGGCAAACAGTGCTGCTGCAGTACTGCTGGATAAATGCACATGGTCCCTGACAGTAGGGTGCATAACTAGCTAGGATGGATGTAAATATGGCTCCAGCTCATGATTAAGCATGAGCCTATCTTGTGCCTTGAATGGCTCACTTTGATGATGTTCCAATGCCCTGTAGTCTAGGCATTTGAGCAATACTCTGCATGTAACCAGCTGCATGATGAATGGCTGGACCTAGCAGCAGGAGAGGTATTAAATCATCAAAACAGCTAATGTTCAACAGCAACAGGGTATTCTGGAAATACAAATACAATCACCAAGGAAAATGCAGCTCCTTAGAAACTGCATGACATCCGACATAGGACACACTAAACAAACAGTCACAAGAAGAAATACTGAACATGTTCCTGCAAGAAGCATGGCATTCAAACATATATCCCTGCATTAACATTTCTTGCTTAAAACAAAACTGAAACATCAATATTAACCATTGAGTACCTCCTGTCTAACAGCAAACATGTATGCTCTCTTGGCACAAATGGGATTTTTAAAAAAAGAATCATGCTTCAGAATTAGTTATTAATTTGCATCAGTGCAACCAAACACTCAGGCTGCTGTCATGTCATCATGCCAGCCCAGGCCATCACTGCGTTATGCACAGGTCCCAAGTTAGACAATCCTATGCTTCACTCCAGCCTTCCACCAGCCCAAGGCAGACCAGCATGCCATTCACTCAAAGCCCAGACTTCTGGCTTTTGGAGCAAAAGGCATGTTGGTCTGACTTGGGGAGTGATGGCCCTGCTGGTCAGAGGAGGGGATCTGGAGAGAAAGAAGAGCATGTACTTCCCAAGCTAGATCACAGGACCTTTCCTCCAAAACCTCCCTTTGCACCAAATGCCCCCCAAGCCAGACCAAGAAGCCCATTACCCCCCAATCAAACTACACTAGCATGCTGTACAATCCTGAGTCAGCTCTTCTGGCTGATGAATTGAAGGGCCAGGGGGTGAGGTTGGAGCAAACCAATTTCCAAATACAAACTGAGACAAGGATGATAAACAGGACATAAACAAAAAAATTAGAAAACAAATTGTTGCACTACAAACCATTAAAAGCACACATTTCAGACAATCTTTGGACAACATATCACTCTTTTAACAATCTTAACAAGTTAAATTTAGACCAGGATGATCTTGCTTTTGAAGTTAAGAGCTGGAGGTGGAGGGTTTGGAGCACTGAGTCTGCTGGTCAGGCTTGGGCATTCCTCAAGCCAGATCACAAAATATCCAGTGATAGCACACTCAGCAAAAACTATACACACTGCAGGACAAGTCAGGCAATTTTCTATTAACTTGCAGATTATTCGCTGTTCCTCACTGAAGAATCAGTGCTAACAGTAGCAATTACAGCAGTCTGCTCACCCTAAGCTCCAACTGTGGCCCCAGCTCTTCAACTCTAGCGAGCCTTCATCATTTGCGGCACTGGTCAGGGAGAGCCCAAGCCTGACCAGCAGGTCCTATACTCCAATCTCCCCCTTCCCCTCAATCACCACAAGAAGCAGTACCCTTAGTCTGGAATCAGAGTGAGACACATCAGTTTGTGAGCTGCTGGTCAGTTTGGCCCCTAGCTTTTAAAAACTGGTAGCCAGATCAATATTTTTTAATGTCCATCATTTTGAAAAAAAGCAAAAATCACTTCCATGGGCAGGTACCACGTTTCCTGGTAACTTTTAAAATCTGGTAGCCAAACCAAGTTTTTAGTGGCCATTGGCTACCTGATTTGTCTCACCCTGTCTGGAACACACAATGCAGTGTACTCATCAATCAAAAACATTTCCAAGACCATGGCCCCCCTACCCCCAAAAAGCTCCATTTTAAGCTGAACTGTTAACCTCCACACCCACAACTGCACAAGAGCCACATGCATTTTAACATCACTAAGCATAATTTTTAAATCTCAATCCCCACTCCCACACACAAATGCTATCCTTTCTCCGGCTTTTGAAGTGAAGGGCCATGGTTGATGGGAGTCTTGGAGTGAAGGACCAGTTACCCTGATTTGGTTTCTCCTCATGACAGACCAACAAACCATTCATTCTAAAATAACTCCCAAGCCACACCAGTAGTCTTTTCACTCCAAGTACCCCCCTCCCCAGCCACACCTGTAGGCCCTTCACTCCACCCCGCAAACAACCAGGAGGTCCATCCATCCAATCCCCATCCCCCAGCCACACTAACAGGCCAGATCCCAAAACCAGACCAGCAAGCCTTAAGCTCCAAGCTCCTCTCCCCACCACACACACACACATGCACAATACCAGTGGGCACCATTACTTCTACAACACACAACACAACCCCCCCAACCATACCAGTAAGCCCTTCACTTCAACCCCACCCATGATAGACCAGGAGGCACATTGCTCCACTTCTCCCACAAGTCACACCAACAGGCCAGATTCCTAAGCTGGACCAGCTCCATTTGCTTCAAGCCCCCCTTCTAGGCCCTTCACACCACCTTCCCCAACCAACTAGGAGGTCCATCAATCCAAGCCCCCCCAAGCCACGTTCAGGTTGAATCCCAAAGCTAGACCAGCAAGCCTGGCTTCAGTCTCTAAGCCCCCACCACCAGCACACAATGCTAACAGGTACCAATACTTCCACAGTGCCCCCCCACAATACAATCCTCAGCCACACCAGAATACCTTCACTTCAAACCCTCTCCACCAGAGAGACCAGGAGGTTCATTGCTCCACTTTTCCCGCAAGCCATGCCAACAGGCCAGATTCCCAAGCCAGACCAGCTCCTCTAACTTCAAGCCCCCCCCATAGACCCTTCACTCCACCACCTTCCCACCAACTGACCAGGAGGTCCATCAATCCCACCACCCATCCCCAAGCAGGGCTGGCTTTACAGTTTTGGGGCCCCCATTGAATTGACGGCTCTGGGGCCCTAAATTTAGGGAGAACCATGATATGCCCAAATATGCACAGTTATCAGTATTGACTCAGTAACACCTGCCGAATTCAGAGCAAGGAAAGGCATCTTAGAAAATGTTGTTTATATAAAATATTGCACATTACTGAGAAAAGAACATTGCACATTATTAAGTTACATATGAGTTGCAAGAAAGGTACACCAAGCCAAGGTTTGTTTCTCAACACTGTAATGCCCCATAATAGTGCATTACAGTGTCAGAACTGGGTAGTTACCTAAGTTCCTGGTGTGGGACTAGAACCCATGACCTTCCTATCTTCAAGCCCTAGAGACAAGCATATCAACAGAAGCACTAACGTGATACTTTCTTTGCTGAATCAAGACTCAGTAGTGAATCTTTTTTTTCCTTGATCAGTAGTGAAGTAAGGCTTTAATATGTTGCCCTTTCAAACTAGGATAGTCATTCAAAACTACTTCCAGAAGTACAGCCCACCCTCATCCAGACATGTCAGGTAGCTTAGGACTTATATTTTTCAATCCCATGTTACTGTACATTATCATATTCCAAAATACAGTTTCTGTAATAACAGTGCTAAGCATTTTTTAAGGTGCATAACACAACAAATTCCACATAAAACAAACAACTAAGCATACCAGTTTTCTCATGAATCCAAGCACCACACCGGTTAGAACAACTTTCTTCAAAATCAAGCCACAACCAAATTAGACATCGAGACAGGCTGAGGTAAAGATATCATATGCAGTCTTCCTTGAATCTGCAAAATTCTGTAGCCTACCTCAACACTGTAGGATTTAATATGTAGAAAATAGGCCCCATATGTGCGGTAACTCTCTTTATTCCTGATAATGATATGACAGCTTAGGAGAGACTGGGTGGGATGGTGGGCAACCGTGCCTGAATGTCAGACAGCAAAGGTAGGATGAGGGCAAGGGATACAGTTAATTAGGACATGCCAGTTGACTAACTGCATGCTGTAGCCCTTTTATACACTATCAGGTTAAGTAATAGATGGTTCAGACTTCAAAGGGAGCATTTTTAGGTTAACTGCCAGAAAATAGTCCAGAGGTGATGGACTGTAGGCTTTTTTTTTGTCCTGAGCAGTACTGGCTGGTACAAACGGCAGTAACTAAGTGTATATGGCTATGAGAAGTACAGGATTGATGCCTCATCTCAAAATAAAGCAAGGGGACGGTGCTCCCTTGAGCCCCCCCCAGGACTACACCTCTGGTGTTACCCCATGATGTATGATTCTTTCGCATCTCCCACCTGGATGGGAGGGACATCCCACTAGAGGCACCACTGCTACCAGCAATGGTACTATGTGGCAACAGTAAGTTATACTTTTCTTCTGTGTGGCATGTGTCTAGTCAGGGTTCCAGCCTGAGTCCAGAGAACAGTTGGATTTGTGTCCACACCACCCTACCAGCACACCAGTAGTGTTCACTACAAGTGGGCAATGGTTTCAGTCTCCAAAGCTCAGTCAAGGACTTGTCCTTGGGGGGGAGACAGATAATACCCTTCCCTCCCTGGTTCCAGTACCCGAGTCAGACACTGATGGAATGGGTGAAAGATTCAGTTTGGCATGTTTGTGTCAGATGGCGATGAGCGAGGGCAGCAAACCCCCCCGCCAACCACTACCCTTGCCCAGAGCTCCCTTAAATAAATGTGGCACATCAGTTCCCTATGTCCTGCCCCATGCCCTTCCTGTAAAGATGAATGTAGGCACAGCAGGTTGCAGAAATAAACATAACAAGTCTCAGAATAAGTACAGACAATATATGTTGAAACCCACAGCCTCCAGCAAGGAGCAGTGTCAAATATAAAGTTCACCCCTGAGCTGTGGCTTGTTGATGGTACCATTAGGGCCACAGAGATGATATTTGGGAAAGTTAGGATACAGCAGGATCACCATGATGGTATGGTGGGGAGCAGGGCATGGCAGGCAAGCCAACATTCATGCAGTCAGAGCCTTGCACAGTGATGAGTGTAAACAGCTTAGGTGTAGCAGTACTGCAAGACAGAAAAGTCCAGTCAGATCCAGTTTGATAGACATAATAGCATATGTGGTGGGGCCCTCAGGGAGACATCAGGAGGGTGACACTGGGGTAAAAGGGTTAATGCAAGGGAAACAGGTCTCCACCAAGTAGCAAAAGAGAGTTACAATCTAAGACTTCCCAAACTAAAACTTGCAAAACCTGTCAAGTGCTGAGAAAGATACTGCTCGGGTTCACACAAAAATGCATTTAGCTGCCAAGTGTAAATTTGCATGGTTCCTAGTAACCCATGCCCCGTCTTCCAAACCTCCACCCCTCTGTGTTACTAGTAACAGTGCTGTAGATACAAAAGAAGCAAAAATCAAAATGAGCAGTCAGGTTTTGTCCTGCCTATGAAAGGCTTACAGCAGGGCTTTGATGTCAATTTGGGATGCTTTACTGTGGTTCTTTCTCTCTGCTGCTGACTTGGCTTTCCATCATGTAGTCTGCCATAGATTCTCTGTTTCTGCAGCTGCTTAGGGCTCCTTCTCAGCAAAGGGACCTCAATAACGCATCTCTGCAGGCCATTCAGTGCTGAGTCCGTCGTACTATAAACCTTTGGGTTGCCCAAGTACTTAACTTTAAGATAGTCTGGATATGAGTTCTAGGACTTAAGCTTGTTGGACTTCAGCACTCAGGTTATGGTTGAGTAGGCCTTTCTATGTATCATCATGACAGGTGAGTAATCACTACTAGAGTAGATTTGTTGTTTTCTATAGAGGACATCCCTCATCCTCCAGGCCCTGACTAGTAAATATTCCTTGATGGCAAGGCTGAGAGATTTTCGAGGCGCTCGGTGGGCACTCTCAATGTGTAGTTCTCAGGCTGGGTCCAGTTGGAAGACACCAGCGACCAGGACAGCAAAGAGGAGTGCAGCCTTCTTTGGCACAGGTGGTGTCCTTTGATCTTCATGGCTCTGTGCCACAAAACACAACCACTTCACTGCCAGCACTAGTTCCAAAATGAAACCAGAATCCCAATCAGTTGCCCTGACTTGCCAGGCAATAGAGCATGACCACACTAATACCACTGGGGCCACAGAAAATGGTTTAGGGCAAAAGCCCTTGTAAAAACAAAGAGTTTAGAGCCAGTGCCCCAGGGCTACAAAAATGGCAACCATCTTAGCCACCTCTAAACTCCTGGGTGAAAGGCAACAGGGTCAGAAGATGACAACACAACCAATCAGGTTTCGGAACCTGCATGGAGAGCCACATTGAGCTTCTGGGATGCAGGAGGACTTCATCATTCACAATCAGATGCTAAGCAGTCTACATACATTTCTAATTGTTTTTGAATCTTGTTTTTGATGTATTTGAATATTTTTGATGTTGAGTTATGTAACGTAATTTACTGATATTTGTTTATATTATATGGAATTTTGTGTTTGTTGGTTTGTTTTCAAATATTTCTCCTGCATTGTAACTGATGCTTTGTACATAGGAAAACATTTTAAATGAGGCTTTTAAGTCCTAATGTTCTATCCTGTATAGAAATAAAGCATTTTACTACTACATCTATATTGCCTAGGAGCAATGTAACCAGTTAACCATCAAGTGACAGCCAAACAGACCTCTCTCTGTGATTGACAGAGGGTCTCAGATAATGGGAGTGCTGAATCTCCAGTGAACAACAGAAGTCGTTTGCTTCAGTCCTGTGTCAGAGACAATCTGAAGACAAAGCTGCTGCCTGTACTGCAAGTATAGGAAGCTTGCCTGGGGCTTTTAAGGTCAGGGACCAGGAGGCACCCCCTGGGCTTGAACAGCCACACACCTGGAGGAGACTACTGCATGCAGAGAGAGAGAGAAAAATAAGGAGAAAACACTGAAGTTTGCAGCTGAAGGCATCAGACTCTTAGAGTAATCTACCCCACACCTAAGCCTTAGCTTGTAGCTAGAGAGACTTTTTCCAAAGACAGACCTGAGTGGCCTGAGCACAGACCAAACCTGCAGGACCCAAAGCCACCACACTGATGGCCACAGCCAGGTGAGTGGCAGAGATTTGGGGTTCTCGAGATACGTCAAGGAGAGTGACAGACAGAGAGAGCCCAGTTGATCTGCAGAGGTGAAGAAGAGATGTGAGGAATGGTGAGTTGAGGGAATGGTATGACCAGAGTTTGTGAATCACAACTGGTGAATCCAGCCTGGACTGTGGAGACTGCACTGATGGAGAAACAAACTAGGACCAGACTTGAAGAGGGGACAACGTTTGAAGATCTGCTAGGTTGACAAAGAATCAGTACTTTATCATGGCTTTTAGGTCCTGCAACCCATTGTTTCTTGTATTGATAGAGCAACAGCTTGAGAGCTACTTTTGTTTAATGGCAATTTTTAAGGGCTTATGCCATTTGGCCAGGATTGCATTTTGGGTTTTGTTGCCAATAGCCCTCTATTTCTTTAATTGCACCAATGCCGACCAAGCATGTGCAACTGTAACAGGCCTTCACCGTTCTAACAGTTGGGTACCCAGTGAAGCATCAGGGTCTTCCTAGGACTAGGGGTACAGTAGGGGCCTGGGTACTGCCCAATGGTACATCTGGGTGGGCTCACTGTGTAAGTGGAGGGGAAACTGCTCTAAAGTTGGGCTATGTCTAGCAGGGTGCCAGAAGACCAACTAAATTAGTCAGTACCCTGATCCTGCCTACCCTTCATAAAACCATTGCTGTTTCTTGAAATCCTTGTGCTATGAGCATGTCGGTGGCTATGCACCAGTGTGGGCCAGCTAAATGTAAGAGGTACGTACCTAGCCTGCGCAGCTCTACACATGTGGACAGGCATGCACAGCATTCATGATCACTGGCCACTACAGGGTACCTATCTGCAATCCTGCCCCTTGGCATGCTGGTGTGTGGGGCAGAGCGGTGGGTACATGTGGGCATCCAATTAGAAGCCTATCCTGGTCTGTGAGTGAATCCCTTGCTCTGAAAAGACCAGGAGATTTTGGGACCCTCTGCATTTTGGTAAATCATGAAACAAGGTGAGTACCCCAATGGTTGTCAGCAGCCTTCTCTGCTGAACCAGAGGGCTGGGTAGTGTAACTGGGGGGGGGGTCTGCTCCCACTGCGGCCAGTGGGTGATGTCATTGGGGGTGTACAGTGGCTATGGCAGGTCCCCTGCCTGCGTAGCCTGTGCCCCCCTCACCCAGCACTCTGTACCATGGTGAAAGGTGCAGAGTGTGGGCATGCCCCCTGGCCAGTGCCCCAGACCATCTGCATGCACTGCTGCATGAACAGCCAGGGGATCAAGTGCAGAAGGGGCATGCGCCCCTTCGTGCATGGCACGGTGGTCCATGAGACCCCAGATGCATGACTTTCAGTCCTAGGGTTGCCTATTCACTATGGATACACAGTGTGTAGGCATTTTAATTTTTACTGCATAGGTCCCATTATAAGTAGTGTGCTAATATTTATGTTTTGGGTAAACATTTACTGCACTGTGTATGAGTTGGATTGAACCTGCCTGTGGGGACTACAGTGGGTTGGTACTGTTTCTAAGGGGCTATTATTAGACTGCAAGCTAGCCCACCTAACCTTTTCCTGGCTGGAGGAACAGCACAACTTAACGTCTGAATTTTTATCATAAAATCGTTAAGAAACAAATCACCATTATCTATACAGGTCCTTCAACCTTATTTGAGCCTTTAATCAAGGGTAGTGTAATGTCATCTGTGGCCACCCAGTGCAACATATTGTATGTTGATCTGGATCTGTTCTGTAAGGCACCTACAGTACTTCTCTCAGAAGGGCACCATATTCACTGGAGTCAGCCAGGATACAATGCTCTTATCACAGTTCCTGCAAGAGACACACTGCAGATAACTGCAGGAACACAATGTAATCTGATGGCAATTACTCCAATTTTTCATGTAGAAAAGTATGACACACTCATCACAGAGTACTGCATCCCAGATGACTCCGCTATAAATAACAAATGGTGGTAATGATGATAGCCGACATAAAAAAGTATATTTATAAATCAGTTTTGCTGGCCCAAAAAGATTGCAGATCATGCCCAGAATCATGCTGAACAAAAGGTGGACACACTTTGTGATTCATTAGACTTCAGTCAGAACATGTTACCCTATACTTGCTACATTACATGGATGGAAGCAGTCTTCCAGTTTAAACATATACAGGTATTTGTAAACTAATACACAGGGCGAATCATTCAAGGCATGCTTTTTTACCCTGGAGACTTATGATGTTAACATAGGTTTCAACATTTACCAAGGCTTCAGTTCCTGTGTACTTGACCATGTAATATATCACGTATGGATATGCCTAGGTTCTACAATTTATCTCTATAGGGATTGTACATCCAAAGACAGCTATTACAGCTGATCTTGTTGGATCAACTGATCTGGCTTGCATCACCGAGACCTGGCTGGATGAAAATCCAGGCCCTGTATTGGCCTTGGCAACTCCAGCCGGGTTCACGGTGATACACCATCCAAGGTTGGATCGTAGGAGCGGGGGTGTGGCCATTATGTTTAAGGCTGAGCTGGGCATTGTGGATGTGCCATTGGGAAGTACCAGATCCTTTGAATATATCCTGGGAGAGGGTGCAGGTTGTGGGATTCTCCTCGTCTACCATCCACCAAGAGACAGTGGAGAATTCCTGCAGGAGATAGCAGACTTCATCGTCGACAAGGTGTTGAGGTCCCCCAGATTGATAGTTCTGGGGGACTTCAATGCCTGGGTCGATGATGAACTCTCGTACTTTGGCCAAAATCTCCTCCAGCTGATGACGACGCTGGGCCTAACACAGGTGGTTACCTCTTCGACCCATGCAGGGGGTCATTCATTGGATCTGATCTTTCTTTTGGGTATGGAGATTGCTGATTTGGGAGTGGAACCAGTCAGCTGGTCTGACCATCACACCATAAGGTTCAGCTTTAGGGCTCCCCTTAATAGGTCTGCCCCTACGGAAATGGTTCAGTACCGCCCTTTAAGGGGCATTAACCCTAGTGACCTACTGGTGGTACTGGACCTATCGGGCTTGTAGGGTGAATGCATGAGTCCAGATTATCTCGTACTAGCCTATAATAAGGCTGTGGAGATGATCTGGACAAGATTGTTCCTGTTCGTGTTCGGCCTCTCACCCTTCATCCAAGAAGTCCTTGGTTTGATGGCTCCTTGAAGGAGTTAAGGTGAGCTGGCCGAAGGATGGAGAGAGTCTGGCGGAATTCCAGCCATGATGTTGACAGGATTAGGTTGATGGCACATTATGATGGCTATCAATCAGAAATCACCCGTAAGAAGGCAGAATTCCTGTCCAGGGAGTTGCTGCACAGAATCGACCGGCTCAGCTCTTCCGGACTGTTGACAGATAGTGCAATCCAATCTGTCTCCAGCCCAAAGAAGCTTTTTCTCAGCTGAGATGCGAGGAGTTCACTTGATTTTTTGCAGATAAGGTTGCCAGCATCAGGTCTGGCATCGGTCCAACCTCTCCTATGAGGGATTGCAGTGGTCGACAGGAAGTGGCATGCACTCGGTCTGTCTGGTCAGATTTCTGCTGGCTGGAGTTCACTGACATTGTGAAGATCGTCCAAACATTGCGCCCAACCAGTTGTAGTTTGGATCCGGGTCCTACACCCCTTTTAGTGGGATGTGTAGATGCTATCTGCCCGATCCTTGCTGACATTGTCTGGAAGTCTTTGGAGAGGGGGGTCTTTCCTGACCCCCTTAAGGAGGCAGTAGTTCAACCACTCCTTAAAAAACCCTCCTTGGATCCAGATTGTCTAGCCAACTACCAGCCTATCTCTAACCTGCCATTTGTTGGTAAGGTTATTGAAAAGGCAGTTGCGTTGCAATTGGATGATCATCTTACAACTCACAATGTCTATGATACTCTCCAGTCTGGTTTTAGGGAGAAGCATAGCATGGAGACTGCCCTTGTCCGGGTATTGAATGACCTCCTAATGGCTAGAGATCGAAAGGCACTTACCATTCTGGTCCTTCTTGATCTCTCTGCTGCATTTAACACTGTGGACCATGGTGTGCTGTTGGAACACCTGTGACTCTTTTGTGGGCTGTCTGGTACAGTCCTTAAATGGTTCCATTCTTACCTCATGGGCAGATCTCAGAGAGTTGCCACTGGAATTTATTTCTCTGGTGCTCATCCCCTGCCTTGTGGGGTACCGCAGGGTTCCATTCTAGCCCTCATGTTGTTTGCAGTGTATATGCTGTCATTGGGAGATATCATCAGGTGATACAGTCTGGGTTTTCACTGCTATGCAGATGATACTCAGCTGTATATGTTCTTTCTGCTCGGACAGGATGATGCACTCTCCGTGCTAAATAATTGCCTTACTGAGATCAGATTTTGGATGAGTTCCAGCTGGCTGAGACTGAATCTGGGTAAGACTGAAGTGCTGGTAGTGGACCCAGGTCGTATGGGGGTGGGTTTGGGGGCTGGCCAACCATCAGGCTTATTACTTGGTGGTATGTCGATCACTACCCTTGGATCAGGTGTGTAACCTGGGCGTTATTTTTGATGATGGTCTGACCCTAAAATCTCAGGTGTCAGCTGTCGTCAAATCCTCTTTTTACCATCTGAGGAATATCGACCAGGTGAAACACCTGGTTCCTCCGGGTGATCTTCCAACACTGGTCCATGCCTTTGTCACTACTCATCTTGATTACTGCAATTCCCTCTACCTAGGGCTACCAGGGGTTGATATCCGCTGCCTGCAGCTGGTGCAGAATGTGGCAGCCAGGCTTTTGACTGGGACTTCTAAAACCAGTCATATTATGCCTGTGCTCCGCAAGCTGCACTGGCTGCCTGTTTGGTGACGGATCACCTTTAAGGTTGGCTTGCTAACCTTTAAAGCCCTACATGATCAGGGACCCAGTTACCTGCAAGATCTCCTGGTACCCTACTGCCCCCTCCGTCCTCTCCGTTCCACCAATGAGGGATTGCTGGAGATTCCCAGGGTACGATTGAAGACATCTGGATCTCGTGCCTTCACTTTTTCGGCATCAACCCTGTGGAATTCTCTACCTCATTGGTTGAGAGAATGCCCAACTGTCGATAGATTTAAAATTGAGTTAAAAACGTATTTATTTAGTTTAGCTTTCCCTAGTTACAGATGATCTGTTTTAATGTTTTTGTTTTAAATTTTTATCTTTATGTATTTGGTTTTATGTACAGCGCCTTGGTTTTGAAAGGAGCTATAAAAATAAAGTTGATTTGATTTGATTTAATTTGATTTCTATGTAAACCTGCCCATATACAGATTTGTGCAACCTGGCCGGTGTTCATGGATTTGAGGACATAGACACCAACTGCAATATCTGTCAATGATCTGGATTACTTTTTACTTGCTAGATAATTGGGTTTATGGTTGAATTTCTTACCTACTGTATGTGTATAAAGAACTGACAAGGATACCTCTAATTTGACTGTTCTGTTTGTTTTTAATATAACTAATAAAAAGATTAACTGCAATAAATGTTATTTGCCATAGTTATACACTAATGAAGGTCCGGTAAGTTGAAACATTTTCATAACTTCTCACTCTTTTAGTTACTTCACAAATATTTTTTCATTTAAATTAAATCATTAACATACTGTAGTTAGTGTGGGCAGGCCAGTTTTAACTATAAAGTATACACTTTCTCTGAAGCTGGCAAGCTGCTTAAAAGGTATAAAATAGTTAACAAGTTCCAAAGCATTTTTGTGTGCAAGGGGTGGCGGTGTGCATTTAACTATCCTTTGCTTCTAGTATGAACCAAAGACTTCATAACCTGCTAAAGCTGTGAAGATTAAAAAGGAAAGGTCCCAGACTCATACATGTGCTACTGAAATGTGCAACAGCAGAACAGAGCACTGGTGCTCGACTCTAGGGGTAAATACCAACTCATCAACACTCGTAGCTGCTCCTGTCTCTGAAGGCAGCCTCCACCTCGACTTCTCATGACAATGCCCACCGGGCGGCTCTCCACCTAGCCCACCCCACCACCTCTTCCCGGTACACCCTACCTATGTCTAACCTGGCGAGTGCCTGCTGTTTTATGGTATGCCAATTAGATTGCTCAATTTTTGATACCAACTTGTGTAACACCTGTCTCAATTACTTGTATCCTGTAACCTAAATGTATTTTGTCTGACCTCAGTGTGACGTTGCGCCTCTGATGAACGCCTATTTTTAGCAATCCGGTGCTATGTAACCTAAAACTCTATGTATGTCATTAATGTGACGAGGTACCTTTGGAAATGAGCCTCTGGCTCAAAGGTTGTAAACTGATTTCACAAATAAATAAAATAGTACAAAGGCATGGTCAGAGGCTGTTCAAGTTTCCTAGGAAGTAGAGATGTGGGAAGTTGGGCAGGTTTCCCAGACTTCACAAAACATCACTTAGCATAGTACTTTGCTGAGCAAAGTAGCACTTCACTTGCAAAGTGCTATGCGAAGTTGCGTGACAATTTTTTTTTTCAAAATAAAAAATGTTAAGCAACCACCACACTCTGTTACGTAGCCCCACATCACATCACACCACGTTTTTAAATAGAATCCCCACACCTTCCCCAAAGCCAGGCCCCGACTTCTCCTCTTCTACCCCCACCCTATACCCAACAAAACTGAAGAAGTGTATTCATAATAGTATTGTTCCCTTCTCCACATGCAAAAGCAAGTTCAAAAACACCTCCCATACCTATCCCACTATGTCATCACAGAAACCTCTCCTTTATCCCCCTATTGTAAAAAAATCCATCCTTCCCCCACCAAATCCCACAAAGCACAGTTTGCACAAGTAAAAGCTATAAAAAAATGTTCCCCTTCAGAGCAAGTGTGTCTTCACTCTTAAAAGTCTCTGATGGGAATGCATAGTGAGTGACATATGTCCCAGTAGTAATGCCTGATTGGATACAATGACTTGTTCCTACTAGGATATACATCACTCATCATTCATTCTGATCAGAGACTTTGAAGAGTGAGGACGTGCTCATTCTGATGGGAGGCAGTTTTCTGTTTTACAAGTTCTTGTGCAAACTGGGGTTTGGGTTTTATTTACAAGAGGGTGATAAAGGTAGAAATTCTGTGATGGCTAATGAGATGGATAGGGAGGTGAAGCGAACTTAAGCTTTTGTCGGAAAAGGAAAGGAACAGTGTCTTATATTTACAACACACATATTAAAGTTCCCTGGTAACATGGGGGAGGTGGCAAGTAGGGGCCTGGTGGGGGGATTCTAAATCAAAAACACGGTGTGTTGGAGGCACAGCTAAATTAGACACAGGGTGGAGGTGATTTTCTAAATTTTTTTTAATTAAAGATAAAAACACCATGAAAACCAGGGGTGATGTAGATGTGGTCATTGGGGCAGGGGAAGGGAACAGTGTTTTATTTTTAAAATACACATATTAAACTTTGCTGAGTACATGGGGGAGGTGAGAAGTGGGGGACTAGTGGAAGAATGGGTGGGTGGATTCTATTTAAAAAAAACATGGTGCTGTAGGGGTGGAGCTACATTAGACAGAGGGTGGGGTGGTTTTATAGATGTTTTAATGAAAGGTAAAAACATTGTGAAAACCAGTGGCAAATTTAGTGTGGTCATTCTGGACTTCATGAACTTTTTTCGGAGTGCGAAGTTCCTGAATTTGCACCATTCTGAGAAGTAAAGCTTTGCAATTTCTACTAGTGAACAACAAAAAAAATAGGTTCGATGTAACAGCAAGATATAGAATCCAAACTTTCAGAACAAGCCACTCACTTACCATTGTGCTGACTTAGAAAGCATATAAGAAGGAGGTCATACCCTTCAAATCATCAGCCTAGTGCAGCCACACCTCTCTTCCACCCAAGATTAGAAGCCTCAGCCTTAGCAATGGGACTATCTAATTCCCTCGATTTATCCCCTTGCAGCCTGGCTATACTGTAGATGCCTGAGCAAAGATACTGTCATAATCCTCAGCCCTGGATGTGTAAAGACTGCTGTAGAATGTGTTGAAAGCCTGACCTATACCAGTTTGGTCACTCACCATAGTGCCCCCATCATCCTTTATCTGCATAGAAGCATAGAAACATAGAATTTGACGGCAGATAAGGACCGCTTGGCCCAGCCAGTCTGCCCATTTCCCTACCTAATGGATAAGCTGCAGATCCTAGTTAACCAGCAGCCTACTTCTTTCTACCCCCAACCCCTAGAATTGCCTTATGACTGTTCCATGCATGCTTGAATTCAACCACTGTTTTTGACTCCACAACCTCCTCCAGAAGGCCGTTCCCATGCATCCACAACCCTCTCTGTGAACATAACTGTCCTTTCTCCTTCTCTCTGATGCAGCTGCCAGGCAAGGATCTTCCCCCGTCCCCATCGAATTACGAACCTGCCTGAGCCAGCAAGATTGCCCTCTCCAATCCAGCACTATGTAACAAATGATATCTCCACTTTAGATTTTGAACAATATGATACAATGCTGCTGTGGGATTGCGTTTATGGGCTGCCTCGAAGAGCTGTATTTTTGTTTTAAGAAGTTGAGCTCACGCTCCTTCTCCCTTTTCTCTCTGACTGAGAAGACTATTGACTGGCCTCTATGATAAGCCTTGAGGACCTCCCACCTACAGTGGTGAGACGTGACTCCCCTTTTGTTAAAGTGAAGAAACTCCCTGATTTTTTCAGTTATGGTTGCTATGTAATCTGTATTATTTTTAATAATAGCGGGCCCAATTTTCACTGTCTGGGTCCTGCAGGAGAGCCCCAAGGAGTGAACTCCAAGCACAAAGGGGCATGGTCTGTGACTAGGATGGGAAGTAAATAGCCCTACCCACCGAGGGTAGCAGAGAAGAGTTAATCAGAATCTGACCTAGCCTGGCATATGATCAATGGGCATGGGAATAGAAACTATAATCCCTGCCCATGGGCTTTGCATGTCTCCAATAGTCCACTAGCAAAAACTCTCTCTCCAGCTCTGCCAGGGCCTTTGCATTTTTTGAGAGCAGAATGGGGGAGGGATTAGAACAGTCCAATACTATGTCAAGAACACAATTGAAATCTCCCCCCAGGATCCATGGACCCTCCCATTTGGCCATGTCTAGTGCCAGGCACTGATAAAAGCCTGAGTCTTCCACATTCGGGGCGTACACAGACCCAACCACAAATGTGCCCAAACCTGGCATGGTAACTCTGACCAATGAGTACCTGCAGTACCACCAGTGTCAGTTATCTGCCCCTCTATATGTGCTCCAGAGCCCCTCAGAAACCACACTGATGCTCCCCTTGCTTTGGCTGAGAAAGTGAAGAAAACCCACTGCCCGCCCATCAATGCAGCTGTTCAGGCTGCCTCACCAGCTGACATATGTGTCTCCTGTAACAGAATTATATGCCATTTAGCCCTTTTGACCTTTTTGTCTACCCACTTCTGTTTGAGGACAGACTTCAAGCCATTCACATTCCATGTGCCTATTCTAATTGGATCAGCCATAATAGATCATGGATTATGAATCAGGTCCAAGGATTGCAACAAGTCCATCCCCATACGTGCCCCCCCCCCAACCAAGACATGGACAGCAAATATTGGCATAGTACCCTGTATCTCAACATACTGTATGCATTGCAACACTCTATTTTTCAACTAAGTATCATAATCAGACTTCCTATATTGCTAATCATAATGTTCCCATCCCAAGAACTCTCTGACAGACTTCCCAAGAAAAGATTAGGGACTTATGCCTTAGCTTAGGCGTTACAGAGGATTTCTCCAAGCGGGCTTTTCACCATCCCCCTTACTTCCCTTTAACAAACTGAACATGTGTGAATCCAACAAACTGCCGATTTCCCCCCCCCTGCCAGTCTGGTCATCTAAGGCCAGACAAAATTCCCCCAGCAATCTGCTGGTAATTAATAACCAAATATAGAAAATGGCAAACTTCATAACATAGTAGTAGCACTTAATGTTAAATTGAAACAAATGCGCTACTGTTAAGGGCCTCCAAACTAACTAGGAGGGCAAAGAAAAGAAAAAAAGTTCTCAAACTCTTATATATATGAAGTTATGCAAGCCTCCCCCCCCAGAAAAAAGCCTCCTCTTTTGACTGAGCTAGGTCATAGCAGGCAGTCCCGAAGAAAGTTACCAGTGTACCATAGAACCAAGTGGGTCTTGTACTTATTAACAACTAAGCAGCTAAAAAATTAGACATTGATCTTTATGGAGACAGATATTAGTATCCATCAAGTATACAGCCTGCCCACCATTGATACCCAGGCCTCCAGGACTGGTCAGGGAGCAGGAGGCCTACCAACAGTCCCAGAACCTCTAAGCAAAAAAAGGAAAAATTAATCCAAGTGAAAAGGAACTAGTGATTCACATGGAATACATTCAAGCCTCTGGTGAGTTTGACTGGAAAAAACTAAAATGCCACTCTTGGCCTTATGCTTCCAGCCCTCTGCATCATCCCTTTGCACTCCTGGAGATCAGGCTGGGCATTGTTTTGATGCCTCCTTATTCATCCATCTCTCTGCCTCAGAAGGATTCAGGAAATAGATGGGGACTTGGCCGGGCCTGTCGACTCTTAATTTAGCGGGGTACAGAAAGGCAAAGGTTTTACCCATCTTATGAAGCTTGGACTTCACTGCATTAAATTTCTGCCATTGAGATTGTAGTTCCCTGCTAAAGTCCTGATAAATGAAGACTTTGGTGGTGTTGAACTGAACAGGACCCTTAACTTCTGCCTGATGGAGGATCCTCTTTTTGTCAATGAATCTGAGATATTTAATCAAGCAATGTCTGGGTTTGTCACTGGCCTTGGGTGGGGGACCCACCCTGTGGGCTCTTTTAATTTCAAACTGCGCAGCTTCAGGCAGCAGGCTCAGATTCTCCACCAGCCACTTATGCAGGCCTACTTCAGGTCTATCCCCCTCCGTGCCCTCTGGCAGCCCAATTATACGGATATTGGAGTGCCTAGACCTGTTTTCTTGGTCATCGATCCTGGCCATGAGCTCCTCTACTACTTTCTTAAGCTGGTTTCATTCCTCAGATACTTTGTGGAGGGTATCCTCTAAGTTGCTGACCTGCTACTCTAGCTTGGTAATTTGTGAAGTGTGGCCAGCTGTAGTGTTTGACAATCCAGTTACCACCGACTGCAGGTGCATTATTTGTGCTGTTATGTTAATAAATCCAGCTTTCATTTTATGCTGCATTAAGGTTAATGTAGCAGGGATCCCATCAAGGAATGTTCCAGCTCCGACATTGTGGTGCTAGGGCCAGAGTCAGCCCACAGCTCACTGAGGTTACTGTTACTGCTGTAGTCCTTGGGATCCAGGATCTATGCTCTACTTGGTCCAGAGTTTGGAAATTTTATCTTAACTTGTTTATTTCTCGATTTGTGTGTCGCCATATGCTCACTTTGCACTCTGGAGATGTTTTGCTTTTAAATTTTTAATTTTGGAAGCCTTAGAAGCGTTTTCAAATAAGTGGTATGGAGAGCTGGCTAAAACACACCTCCCATTATCTTCAGCTAGCCACGCCCACAGCTGTGAACTTCTTAACAATGTACTTTGCAATTTACAGGGGAAACTCATTTAAGCTGCTATAAGACTTCCCATCCCAAACACCCACTCAGCTACTCAGAGAGTAAGACTTCACAGCCTACAGTATTCATCAGCCAACCCATCCATTTCTCACAGCAGATAACGGGTAGTGTACACTCAGCATTCAAACTGAATGGGCAGTTTACATCCTGTACCTGGACTTCAGGAAGGTCTTTGATTCAATGCAATGCAAGAGACCAGTAAAAAGGTGTGCAGGTCCTAGGACTAGGTAAGGGATTAACTAGATGGTATGGGAGATAGTTTACAAATAGGACACAGAAAGTGGTTCTAAGTGGAGGGTTCTCAGATGTCAGGGAAGTAATGTGTGTTGCCTCTTGGGGTCTGTCCTGGGAATGCTAATCTTTAGCATGTACATAAGTAATATTGGGTTGCAGAGGAAAGTGAGTCTGTTTGTAAACACATAAAACTATGCGGGATAGAAGATAGCAAGGAGGGAATTGGCATGAAGAGGAATGTAGAGAGACTGAAAAAGTTGTCCTATGTAACCCCCATAGAGGCTTTAACTTTAAGGCTCCCTTGCACTTACACTTGAAAGACACTTGCCACAGCCAATGGAGTTGAAATATCAGTGTTCCCAGCTAGACCAGTACTTTCCCCAATCACTGCCCAGACCAAACTGGATGTAACTGCACCCCTGCCCTGCAGGACTGATTTGGGGCTCCAGCTATAATGCTACCATAGGATTGCATGTAAATAATGACATTTACAACAGGACTACAGATTGATGGCAATTTGTATCACCTCTGACCTGAGCTGGAATGTGATGGGGTCAAAGGGTGACTGGGCGACCAGTTGGGTTTGGATTACATGAGCAGAGAGAGTTAAGAGCTTGTGGAGTTTTAATGAACATAATAAATTCAGATGCCTTTGCAGTAATCAGTCACCTGTTAAATGACAGATCTCCAGGCTGATGTAACTTTGATTATACAATGGCAAGAAAAAAATCCTGGACTCTGATTGGTCAGTCTTGGGCTGAACCCGTGATTTTAATCAGTACAACATCACAGGTCTAGTCTCAGCCTCACTGTGAACCTGCAGGTGATGTTTTGGATGATGAACTTGATGAGCTTTTGGATGATGAGCTTTTTTTTGCATATCCTCTTAAGAAACAAAAATATTTTTCCGCACTAATAAAAACATTCTTTAAAATTATTTTTTTACTTTATATATAACAACGAGCCATTGTATAATAGCAATAATGCCCTTCAAGGTGTGTGTCATTCGGGATAACATCACACCTCAGTTGTTGGACGCACTCGGCCTGCGGCCTCGTGCCCAACCACCTGAGGTGTGATGTTATCCCAGCACAACACACACCCTGTCGGGCATTATTGCTCTTAATTGACAATTCAAATAATCAAGAGCTGACATTCCCCAGTGATTAGCAGGGTATGTATAAGACCTAATTCAGTGTGCATGAAACCTCTAGGCAGGCTGGTGTCTGTGGGCTGATGGGTGAGACACCATGTGCTACTGTACTGCAGAGACAGATTACACATCTGCCAGAGTTGGAGCGACAAAGTGAGAAGCAGTACTCCTGTTACAGAAAAAGGAGGTGATCTTTGCCTAAGTACTGCAAAGAAGTGAAGCCAAAGATTGCAGCAAAATTGACAGAGACTTTTGCTGTGCAGCAACTGAGACCTCTGCAGGTTATTTGGGAAACCACCCAGACAGTACCACCACCTGGCACTGGTTATCACCTCCCACTGTGGACTGGATGCCGGGGCCTGGTGGGTGGGGCAAACAGGATCAGGTTTTCACAGGCAGCACTGCCCTGTGCAATGCAGATTCAACTACCGATTGCTGAAGTCAAAAGAGGCCTGACTTGGACCAGAGACCAGCTGGTGTATCAGCCAACACCAGAAACCACTGCAAAAAGAGGACAGAGAGTAAAACAAGCAAGAGGCAGACTCACTGCTTGCTGTACCATCATCCCTGTGCATTGAGGGACATTCCCTGGTCTGTGAACCCTGAGTAAATTCAGAGTTGCTCTACACCTGCATTTTCTAATATAGTTTCAGAATATAGTTAGTAGACTAGACCATCCAGCCCAGATTTACAACACAGAAATGTAAAAACACAGAATGTGACAGCAGAAAAGGACCACTTGGCACATCCAGTCTGCCCATTTCTCCCTACCTACACTATTACCGCAGACTTTTCTCCCTCCTCCCTTCCTTTCCACTATGGTTCCCTCATGTTCATCCCATGCATTCCTGAACTCCACCATTGTTTTCCCCCACCACCTCCACTGGAAAGCTGTCACAATAATCCACTACTTTTTCTGTGAAGAAATACATCCTTACATCTCTCCTGAATCTATCCTACTCCAGCTTCATATCATGTCCCCTAGTTCTTGAGCACTTTTTTCTAAAAAATACATCCCTTCTTTACGTTATTTACCCCCGTAAGATATTTAAAGCTCTCTCTATCATCATATCCCCCTCCCTTCTCTGTTCCAGGGTGTATATACGAAGGTCCTTTAGTCTCTCCTCATAGGGCTTTTGATGCAGCCCTGCATCATTTTAGTTGCCCTCTTCTGTACCGTCTCCACTCTAAGTCCTTCCAGAGATGTGGTCTCTAAAACTGGACACAGCCCCTTGTGGATTTGATAAGCATCTGGTTTTGGGGCTTACTTTACAAAGCATTATGAATCCTTTTGTTTCAATGCACCACTACTGGCCAACCACTTACAATTTACAACTTCATCAGGTCTACACAGTTTCCACAACTGGGTATCCGGTGAAGCATAGGGAGCAACTCCCTATTAGAAATAAGGATTTAAACACTGGTACCAGTAGCAAGATGGTAATGCCCACAGTCCAGGTGAGCAAATGGATTGTAACTATTCTGTGCATGTGTGGTGTGAGGGAGGGCACATGAAACATAGCACAGGGGAGTATTATTTGGCTGCACCTAGGAGGGAACAGAAAGGCAGCCCTCTTTTATTGTAGGCTGGGCTTGAATGGGCACAGCAGAATTAGCCAGAACCATAACAACTTCCTCATAGCTGCTAACCCCCTTCCCTACCTCTAGGATCTAAACTTGGACCCTAAATAAAGCCCTTGTTCTTTGTTTCTATTTACTGGCAGTGTTAATATTATTATTGGTTTATGGCATGAGTTGCATGCTTTGCATGGACTATGATTGCACTAACATCGTTCATTGCTGGGTTCATCCTGTGAGGATGTGGGGAGATACAGCATCCCAGTGGGTCGTACCATGTTTACACAGACCCACTTAAACCTTTCTCTGTATGGAGACACTGAGCAATTTGTTTAAACTCAGGAAGCAAACCCCAGATCAGGAGTTTCACAGACCCAGGTCGCTTAACCCTTCTGAGTGCACAAGGCAGGGGCAGCCACTGTAACACCAATGATGAGCCGGTGGCATTGCATGCCTTGTTTGACATAACAGGCATCTGAAATCTCCCCTGAAGAGCTTACACTAGTATTTGGAGTGACATTTGTCAGTTGTCAGCTAAAATTCAGAGCCAATAAATGTTAAATAATGCACAGTGTTAACAAAAATCCACATATTGATGATTGCATCAATGGGGTAAGAGTAGAGCACTCAAAGCAGGACAGAGATGTGGGGGTGATCAATAATAATAGTCTAAAAACCTCTTCCCAATGCAACATAGCATATGGGAAGGCAAACAGAATGCAATAATGCATCAGGAGGGGCTTCAGGAGGGAGTAATATGCATGTCACAAGTATGCCCTTGAGTACTGTATGCAGTTCTTGAGCCCACAATTGTGGAAGGGCTGTCCATGCCACTCTATCCAAAGAAAACTTCCATGGGTTGAGAAGGCTGAAGCCTGTCCCAAAACATCTCCCCCCTCTGATCATAATCGCCACTAGAGAAAGCTGCCCTTCCTGACCTGAAGCCCCTTCACCATAGCCATTCCTCCTATTGTCTGGCTCCTCCAATGAGGAGAAAAATATCACTGAGGGGCATTTATAACTCTAAAGCCCAGGAGCATTGAACCTGAACAAAAAACTTGGCATCCAGCTCCACAAGCCACTATATCCTAATACACTGTGTCATGAATCATTGGGAGGTCAAGAAGGCTGGAGCCTGCCCCAAGAAGCCTTCCCCATGATCAACATCATCACTGGAGAGAGCTACCCTTCCTGACTTGGGAGCCCCTATACCATAACTGCACCTCATACTGCAGTCAGGAGGAAAATATCACTTAGAGGTATCTCTGACCCTCTAGCCTGAGAACACTAAACTCGAACAAAAATTTGGAGTAAAGCTCCCCATGCTACTCTGTCCAAAGATGCCATCAAGAAGCCATCTGGGGGTCAAGGTGGCCAGAACTTGTCCCAAGACCCCTCCCCCCATGATCACAATCCCCACTAGAGAAAGCTGCCCTTCCTGATTCGAGAGCCCCTGAACTCCATCCATGCCTCCTACTGCCTGCCTCCTCCAATCAGGAGGAAAATATCTTCTCTTAATTCATTCCATTTTGTGCAGCCATTTTTGGTCAGGTTAAGCAATGGATGGTTCCAATGCCATATGGCAGTACCGGTAAGAATGGGTTTTAAGGAAACCCAAGGTGAGCAGTTTCATGTGCTGAGGTCCTCTGTGCAAATGGCCACAGTGCAAAGGACATCATAGGAGTCTACCCAAGGGAGGCAGCCTAAGGAAGCAGCCAGCAGCCACTTGCTCTGTTAAAATTTAACACCACTCAATCTCTTGGACATTCCTGTGCTTGCCTCTAACAGGATTTTCATGTTCTGGAGACCCCATCTCCGCAAAGACATAGACAGAGTGGAGGCTGTCCAGAGGAGGGCAACCAAAATGGTGCAAGGTCTGCACCAGAAGACATACGAAGAAAGACTAAAGGAGCTTAATATGTATACCCTTGAGGAAAGAAGGGAGAGAGGGGACATGATAGAAACTTTCAAGTACCTCAAGGGAATCAGCAAAGTTCATGAGGGTAGCATCTTTCAGAAAAAGAGATGTGCAATAACAAGGGGGCACAATTTGAAGATAGAGGGGGGATGGCTCAGAGGTAATGTGAGAAAGTATTTTTTCACAGAGAGGGTTGTGGATGCATGGAATAGTCTCCCTGAGGAGGTTGTGGAGTCAAGAACAGTGGAGGAATTCAAGAATGCATGTGACAGACATAAGGCAGTCCTAGTGGGGGGTAGGAGGAAGTAAGCTGTTGGTTAACTAGGATCTGCAGCTTATCTGTTAGGTAGGAAAATGGGCAGACTAGGTGGGCCAAGCGGCCCTTATCTGCCGTCGAATTCTATGTTTCTATGTTACTGGATAAAACTTGTGTACTTTGTACTTAAATTGATATTCTTTCCTATCTCATCATATTAAGTGTTCTGTGACATAGTGTAGTGGTTCCTTTGCATTATAATATCATAACTTGAGCCTAGAACCTTTATGAAAATTGCATAGTGATCTGTTACTAATAGCCCTTAGCAATGATTGTATGAAATACTCTTGTCCCAAGTTTTTCCCTAGAATATGCTCAGGGCCTCTACCTTAAATCTTGTTTGCAATGACCTTCTTATAGTAATTCCTCTGCATTGTTGTATTAGTTATCTAGTGCGACTCCAAGATATTAACACAGTGACCTATTGCTCTTGTTTGAGCTACCTGCCCTGCTAATAGCAATACTTTCCGCCTAACCTCTAGCTGGGGGTGGTGTATGTACAGGGATGTGCTGTTTTATGCTTGAGTAAGCCCCCCTCCAAATTTTCACCACTCCCCCAAAATCCCTACTTGGATGGACCATATATTGTTCTTCTGATCCACAGTCCTCCCGACTGCAGTGCCCCCACCACCTAAGCACTTTTGTGGTGCAGTAACTCTAACATCACACACCCAAGTTCATTCTACTATAGGTCCCCCAACTGACAATCTAGCAACTATAGCAATTATTGGTACAGCCTATGCACTGCCTAGTCTGAGCCTTCCCTGTGACAGATTAATGGCCTAGCTTCTATTCCCACAAATGGGACCTCAATCTGGGCTCTACCCCATCCATCACCAATGCTGAAACCTCACTATCATATACCTCCAATATGGTGGCTCTATATGTGGGAAAACAGAATGGTGTTAGCTATAACTTAGCCAACCATCTTGAGCAGTCCCTGAAAAAGAGATCCAGATTCTTGTCAAACTCCTCCTTGTCAACAATAAACCTCTGTATGTTGCCTGAAACTAAGGTCCAACCACTGTAGCTAAACCCGTACTCAGTGAGCTTCTGGAATGTCTAGATGAACTATCCTTTAGTGAGCTCATACTTTTTGGGGACTTTACACTAAATTGGTTTGGCAAAGGCCTGTGTACTTTTAAAAGCTAACTTAATAATGCCCAACTCCACCAAATTATTCAGGAACCCACAAGGCTCAATACCAAGGGTTGGATTCTTAAGGGGACTTTAGACTGACACACAGTGCGTCAAACAACCACCTTGCATCAAGTCCAGGTGAGTCAAATACTGTACACTGAAGTTTGCAAGAAAAGCATTCTCTGTGGCAAAGTCCCCCAAAATGATGCAAGAGGACTGCTGGGTCAAAAATATGATGCATCTGGTGAGAAAGACACAAGCTGAGAATGATGCAAGTTGAGTCATAATGTGATGTGTGGCGTGAGATGGGGCAAAAATGGTGCAAGCTGAATCAAAAATGAGATGCATGAGTAAGATGGAGACAAAATTGTGCAAGTTGAGTCAAAAATACAATGCAAGACTGAGATGAAGAAAAATTGGCCAAGGTGTGTCAAAAATATGATGCATGAGTGAAATGGAGCAAAAGTGATGCAAGTTAAGTCAAAAACACAATGCATGTATGAGATGGTCAAAAATGGTGCAAGTTTACTTAAAAAGAGATGGAGCAAAATGGTGCAAGTTGAGTCAAAAATATTGATGCATTAGAGTTGGAGCAAAATAATGCAAGTTGAGTCAAAAATATGGTGCATGGAGCAAAAAATGATACAGGCAGAGTCAAAAATTATTGTGGATGAAATGGCATCTGGAAGCAAGCATCACCATGTCTACAATGCAGGACTCATGCAGCAGAGTGCCATACATAGTACAATAGTTAGGTCTGCCTGCCTGCTTGCTGTGGGTCTCTATATATGCTGTAGTGTCAGACCAGTTCAGGTTGGTCTAACAGTGGCATGCATCTTTGATGCAGTGACGACAGCTTCCACCTTAGAAAATCAAAAAACAGAGGATGACACATCATTTTTATTTTTTGATGTGAGCCCCTTTGCAAAATGGCGCACCCATGTTTATAACAAACCTGAAGCAAACCATTTTGGTGCAGTCAGTTCTGCTTTTGATGCAAGCAGTGTTTGAAACTTGGAACTGACACAAGTTTTGAAACAGCTTGCTCCGTGTATCATTCCATCTGGCACAAGCATCTTGTGTCATTCTCTGACCTTTGAAAATCAAGCACCAAACCCTGTAATCACTCCCTAATATAATGGATTCTAGTAAACAGTTCCGAAAGAATCCTTGCAGCTGGGATTTTCTCTGACTCTCTGAGCAACCACTCCTTGGTGTTCTGCACCTGGAGCAGTAAAGTCCCCAAAGCCTCCCCTAGGGTCACTAAATCTAAAGATTACTCTAGATTAATTAGCGATTCCTTTCTGGATGACTTCTCTGAAGTAAACTGGAATGATATAAGGTCCAAGCAGGATGTCAACCTTGCCCTTGAATTTTTAATCAATAAGTTCCTAGCTGTAGTGAATAAGCATTCCCCATGTGTTCAAAGGCTTATGTTTTAAGTGGCTTACCCCCTTCCATCATAATCTAATAAAGTTTCAGAATAGGGTTTTGGCACATTTATAACCTCTGGCCTGCAGCTGGACTGGCTGGCATACAGGCAGCAGTGAAACTCATGTAAGAACACACTAAAAAAAGGCTAAGGCTAGCTATATGAAAGACCTGCAAACAATCTACAACACCCCAAACATTTTGAGGCCCTAGTTAACTGTCTCCTGAAAGAGCTGGCAGCCGCCTCTAACAGGGAAATCTAATACAACAACAAATATATAGCAATCTAAACAATACAAAAAGTCCAGCACTCACCACCGCAAACTCGTAAACAGACACAGCAATCCAGAAGAATATAAAGTGCCCAAAAGTTTATTAAAGTGCCACACAAAACACCTTGACATGTTTTGAATACAAGATTCTTAATCAAAAGGCATTTTAAAGTTATTTTCCTTTTTTGCTTGTTTATCAATCCTCAACTTATAGCTGAAGCATTTAACAGATGTATCACAAATCTGGATGTGGATGCCTTCAAAGATTTTCTGCTTGCCCCTTCTCCCACCTTCTGACCAAGCATTCTAACTTCCATTTCAGGCTGGCCAGTAGAAAGAAAGTTCTGGAACAACTGCTAAAAATCAAGCCTGACAAATCTGTTGGCCACAACGGACTGGAGTCACGTCTCCTAAAACTTGCTGCCCCAATACTTGCCACTCTGCTGAGCAAGCTGTACAACATGTCTCTGCTTCACAGAGAGGTTCCCCAGACCAGAAAGCAGCACATGCTGACCGTGTCCACAAAAGGGAAGCCAGGAAGGTGATAAAAAAATATTGCCTTGTATTAATGCTTAGAAATCTGGCTAAAGTCCAAGAAAGGCCAATATATAATCAACTGGCAGGTACATTGAGACCAATATGCAGATTCCAAAAAACAACATGGCAATGATACAGCCCTAGTATGTTTCACTACAGATATTGGGGCCTATGCACAAATGAGTGGGAAATATGCTCCAGGGGAGTGTATCCCACCTGAATAGCTCTGCTCCCACGGACAGGTGTGCATCGGCTAGTATTCACAAATGGCTGCTGCCTGTCCATGGCAACCCCCCGGCATGCAGGACCAGGCAGCCTGGCTGGGGGTGGGTTATTAGACCCATACAGGCATCCAATTGGATGCCCGTAGTGGGTCCAGGAGTTGATCACCTACACGGCAGGACACAGGTCCAGGTGCATGAATAGCACCTTGTGCAGGCCTCCAGACATGTGCATCCATGCCTGGATGGCCAGGGTCCCCCTGCCTGGGCCCCTGTGGCACCGTGGCCACTGCCACACTGATAACTCACCACAAATCCAAGGATTGCCGTGACCCCAATACCGTACAGCACCCCCCACCTCAATACATGCCTGTCCCCAGTAGTATAGCAGCAGCTCCCTACCCCAACACTACAGTGCTCCTTCCCTGTACTGTCAAACATAACCCCCCATGACATATATGCCCCATCCCCATATCATGTGATCAGTCCCAATCCTGTCCTCTACAGGGTGAATGACCACCCCCCTGCACATGTCCCAGTCCACAAATCCTGACCCCTGACACAGTACCCCAGCAATGGTTGGGGAATCAGCTGGGGGGCTGCTGCCCCAGTGATGGAGCTACGATGTGTGTGTGTGTGTGTGTGTGCATGCGGGGGGGGGAACTACAGCTGGATGGGGCAGGGCAGTGTGGTGGTGGGTGGTGCCTGCCTATGGCTGGGGATGTGAAAGTGCTGTGGGGTGGGAGGCAGCACATGGACTGGGACGAGTCATTGGTGTTAGTTGGGAAGTGACCACTGTGTGTGGGGAGGGCAGCCATGTGGGACTGGGGCAGGGTGCCTATCATGTGGGGGATCAGTACTGTATGGCCGGAACTGGGGGTGTCCATAGTTCTGCTGGTGTTGGGCGGTGTCCTGTGTGCACAGGGCTGGGCACATAGAGCACTTACAGCAGGGTTCTCCCTGGCATAATGGGTGCCCTCCAATGCCTCCCAGTGTGCAGCATTACTCACCTTGGTGCATGGTGTGTAGTGCTGGCACACTCAAGGCAAACCCCCTGCTTGGCACGTTGCTGTCCGCATGACCAGGGGACTGGGTGCGTATAGGCTGAGCACTCCATGTAGTACATCCTGCTCGGAGGGTCACAATGGGTGCAGAGTGGCTATGCACCACAGATCCATGAGGCGTAGGCATTCTGCACCATCGTGCATAGGCCTCATTGTCAGAGCCGTTGCTGATGGTAAAGCTACAGGTGCCATAGTCATCGATTTAACTGAGGCCTTTGACTTGGTGAATCATGAACTCCTGCTATCTAAACTAGTGAGCCTAGGCCTAGACCAGCTATGCTCCTCCTGGTTTGGAAGTTATCTTTTGGGTCATAACCAATCTGTTAAATGGGGTTCCTGCCCTTCCTCAAGGCATAAGATCACTGATGTAGTTCCACATGGATCTATCTTATGACCCTTACGCTTTCTCTTTTTATTAATGAACTGCTCCCTAGTTGTGGTAAACCCAAATCAACACTGTACGCGGACAATGCTATATTGTACAGAAAAGACTCTGGAAAAAAAAGGCAATAGATGCTGGACAAAGTAAGGATTTTGCACTGCTGGAAAAGTGGTTCATGACAAATCAACTTGTTTTTAAATGTTAAGAAAACTAAATCAATGCTCTTTGGGTCCAGAAAGCTGGGCATGGACAGAACTGAGCTCCTAAAGATTGCCACATTCAAGGGGACTAAGGTGGACATTGCTGACAGTATAAAATGCCTTGATACTATGTTGGACCAAGAACTCACATTCTGGCCTCATGTTGAACACACCACCGTGTTACTCTCATAAAACAGGTCTACTCAATAGACTAAAAGCTTACCTTACAGATGAATCCTGCCTGTCTATGGATAACCCCATACTACTCTTGATGCTCCTCTTTGGAGCTTCCATACTCTCCTCACTAACGGAAACTGAGCTCAGCAAGCTCAAAACACACTACCACAGGATAGGCAGGTTTGCCACATGTGCAGGCAATAAGGAACACCATTGTGCTGTCCTTGCTTCCTTAAACTGGCCCTCCCTAGAAGACAGATTCAACTACCCCTTACTCTGTCTCACATACTGTACAAAATCCTGAGTAACTATTTCACTAACCCCTGGGACATAGTGTTAGACCCCATTGAAGGGCCCTTTGTTCCACTACCCACCCATCCTGGAAGATCTTAAGAGTCCTGACTGCTGCTGGCCAGTGTTCCTTTTCATACAAAAACTCTCAGCTCTGGAAGGAACTCCTCATTACTCTCCAGGAGATCCCCTCACTAGTCATTCAAACATTTGCTTAAAGAGCATTCTTTCCCTAAGAATGTATGCACTTGTACCCAATGCTATTCAGTAACTGCTGTCTTCCTTTTTTACTCCTACTCTCATTCAATCTCTTATACAAGTACTGAATCACACTACTGCCTTCTAGTGGATTCCATCCAGGCTGCCATTTGGCATAAAGTGTTATGTGTGTGGGACCTGTTGCAATCATGCTAGTATTGTACTGTTTGCCACTGCTGTTGTACTGAATATCTTGTAAAAGTAGATTTGTTGTTCTTTTCTTTCTCTTATTGAATTTCACTAATATTCAGTTGCATATTCTGTTACTGTTGATACACTGTAAATATCTGTGAAAGTCTTTTTTTAAATTTTTTTTTTACTTTGTTCTATCTGTAACTACGCCTACCGATAAGGTGTGAGACTACGTGGGAACAGTCTATAAGACCTTCAAGTAAATGGCTCTTGGGCTAGGTTGGTATTGAAGGTAATAAAAAAGTGATCATTTTGATAGATGGCTGCCAGGGTACTGCTCCACAGGAAATTAATGCAACTCCACCCCTCATGATATGGAACCTTTATGATTATACACGACCCTTGACTTATGCTGTATTCATGCAAACACAACAATATGCAAAACACAATATATTGTAGTTTAAACACAAGGGATATTTTTTAGGAGGACAGGAATAGGCTCAATGGATTAAATGCAATGAAACAGTTCTGAGATCACTCCCTAAACCCCTCACCCTCTGCTGAGTACCCACACAGTATTTACTGTTTCCCCCTACTTGTGCTACAGTACTCCAAAGTCCCTTAGGCACTCCTAATGCAGTCTATTAGTTCTGTGTACACAGTGCGCAGTTACAGGCCTGGTGTTGGACCATGGTGTGGTACCAACTGAAGGCTGGTGGTCGCGGATCCCTCCCAAAAAATTATTCAACACAAATGTGAGATGCTTCTGGCTGTTGCAGTTCTATAAATGGGATTTGTGAGTTGAGTGTTGGGGTCTGATCAGCAGGGCAGAAGAAGGGCATGGGGCACATCCTTGTACTGGCAGTATTGATGTTGCTCAGGGCTGAGGGGCCTGTGCCATCTTTAATCTTTTCACACTTTCTGTCAGTTCCTTCAGCACTGTCCCCACATCTAGGGTGCTAAGCTTCTCTTTGGGTTTGGTAACCTGGGGTTACATCTGTCTGGCTTTCCTTCAGGTCACCCACAAAGAGTCAGCTATGACCTCTTGCAGCTCCTTCTCCCTCACCTCATGCAGCAACTGATGGAAAGACAGGGAGTTCATCCTGTGTCCCTTTAGTCTAAGGGAAATCAGCATCAGCCAGGAGTACATGGCTCCTATCAAAATCTAGTCTCTTCTCAGCAGTGCAGCATGGGCAAGAATGGCACACTCAGCTTCCACAATGTGTCTGATCACAATCTCTACATGAGTCATATACCGTGATAATTTTTCTCCCTCGTTTTGGGTGGTGGCATGAGTTCCCTTCCACTCTCCATGGCTTCAAAAGAACTCTTAAGCATGGCTGAATGGTCCTGCATGGTACAGTTGGTCTGGCTGGCATGGCTGGATAGGGTCTAGGGTCTCCTATTTCTTCTGTACCCCACAAGAAACTTGCCTTCACCCACCCCCATGGAGTAGGCAATCACTTGGGGCCTCAGGCGACTTAGACGCTTTGTCAGAACAAATCCTGATAGCTCACAAAACCTAGGGCAGAAGCTTTGGTGTTATTCCTGAAGGAAACCGAAATCTTTTTGCAAAGATTCTTTAAACAGCTTTCTTCCAACCTTGTGGCTAACTACTAACTTTTCTCACAGGTCTTCTTCCTTCGATTTCCCAGACAAATCTGCTCTAATGCACGTCTCTCCCTTGAGCAGAAATCCAGGGATAAAATATCAGTGGCCAGCATCTCCTGCATTATTCATTATGGTAAACCCCTGGCTCTCAGTGACTGTCAGCTCCTCAAGAACAGCATGCATACAAATCTTGAGTCAGCTTGCAGATTTAGCTGTTTTGCAGAGCTGAACTGGTCTCTAAATTGATGTTGGTGTCACACAGACAGGATGCACTAATTAAGCTGTTGTGCAATACTGTGCTAGCCCCCAAATTGATGCCAGTTTCACAGGGACAGGATGTACTAATTTGGCTACTTTGCAGAGATAAGCTAATCTGCTGTTGGCTGGTTCTGCAAAGCTAAATGCAGGAACACTCAACATTCCCAGCCAGGTTGTCTGTCTTCTGCCCCCTTTTCAGTAGTCCTGGGGCTATGGAAATTAAAAACATGGCTGCTTTCATAGTTTTTCACTGTATCTGCTATTTTAACATGTTTTTGTTCCTTGGTGTGGCTTCTGCTGTCAGGATCAATACCTCTCAGTCCTTTCTTCCTTATGGTAGGACTGGGGGGTGAATTGGTGGTGGGGGAGCACTGTTGAGTGTTCCCAAAGTTTGTGCTCTGAAGGAGGAGTGGTTTTGCACTTTGTGCAGCTTTGAGAGCTCCTTGAAACAGTGCATCCTTCTTGCTGTGGGTTCCCTGACCCTGAAGGCAGTCCAGGGGCAGGTTGAGTGAAGACAGGTGGTGGCATGCTGGCCAGAGTAAGAAGGGTGGTGAACAAGTCTGCAGAACAAATGACAGAGTCCAGTCCAGTACCTGGTCTCACAGCTGTAGTCTGGACTGGGACCGGGGGTGAAGTAGTGGTGCAGGAAAGGTGGCAGCAGTATTACAGATAGAGACAAAGGTAAGACCCCTTTTAGGAGGGGTTACATACTGAATGTATTTAGTACCGGTTTGCTCCTGGGAAAAGGGACATTGGTCTCAGTGAGCCAACCAACTTAGAGAATTTAATAAATAAATGAATAAAGGTAGGAAACCATACAGCAACAGGCAAAGAAAATGATGCAGGGACAGTAGGGTAGATACTATGAGAAGAGATTAGGATATCTATACATGTACTGTCTGAAGGGCAGGAGGAATAAGGAGTATATGACAGAAACATTCAAAGACATACAGAGGTACAAAAAGGGGGAACTTCACAGAGTTGTTAGAAATAAGGACCAGTTCATCAACTGGTGGGGTGGGGGGGTTAGAATCAAAAGCTGGAATGGAGGACATTTAAAAAGGATGTTACGAAGGTGTTTTTCACAGAGCAGACAGTGGTTGTGTAATAATCTACCAAGCAGTGTGGCTCATGCTGTGACTAGAGCTGGGTATAAAACACAGGACACCATTAAAGGTATTATAAGAAATTAATGCATCATATTGCTTCAGGACAGACTTGATGGACCTTTTATGTGTGTCCTTATCCTTTTTCTAGTCTAATCTGACTGTTACCTGGTCATTATCCTACAAATAGTGTACATGTCCTCAACACAGGGGGCTCTCAATGCAGCAAGCAGGCTCGCACTTTAAAGGTCTGCAGACACCCTGGAATTTAGCATCTGTGCCACATTTTGCTGAACACAATTATTAGGAGAGCAACCACAGGCTGCCACTACATAGAACTAGTGATAAGATCCTGGTATTGAAGTACTATATAATTATGTCTGCTGCAACATTTATCATATTTTATACAGAGGTATGCCTGTTGTCTTGCTGTGTTCAACTGCAGGGGAAGTGTACTGAGTCATATCTGAAATTAATGTACTTGAAAAAAAAATAATATACATGCAGCACTGTTTGGATAAGAACAGCTAAGGATACCCATGACTGCATAATGCAGTTCATATTTCTGTTAACAGCCACCAGTTCAGGGTTTGTTATCTACTGACGTTTTTGCTGGAAGCAAGGAAGATAGGGTTTACCAGACTGGAGAGTGAAATTGCCTCAGCACAATTAAAGGCGTAAGAGTAATGCATAGGAGGCTACAAACTACACAATTTCTAGTTAAATGTGGTAAAGTATTACTAAGATTGAACAAAACTGCAAACATTTAAAAAAAATTTAAACTGCTTTATATTTTACATATATATATCAATTTACACCACTCCACTTAAAAGAAAATGGTGCCAGACAAATGTTTTTTTCTTATAGCTGTATATGTCACACAACAGACAACAAAGGTTAAATATGTTCTAATGATATACTTAACCAATATGAACCAACAGAAGAGCTGCTAAAATAATGCTTAATTGCATCACAGTCGCATTACACAGCATTTGAATCAGAGAATGAGGTAAGTGAAATTAACAGTTACAGCTTCAATGAAGAGCTAATATGAAAGGTTTGCTTTTAAAAATGCATGGTGCAAACTGACCACAAAATCATCTTGGCCCCTCAGGACAGTTTACTCCGAAACTGCTGGATAGAGGACAAATACCAAAAAGATAGACAATCCTGGTTCAGCTGTCTTAACGAAACCCTAAATAAGATGGGTTTAGAATACAATTTTGTATTAGATCATAAAGAATGTTGTTTAGCATTCAGAGACAATGTGGTACAAAGAATAATTGATTTAATTACCATACATGACTCTTGGGAATTGAATATCCTGAAAAACAGGAAAACAACTTTTGGGACAGAGAAATATTAAACATTCTGTGATAAAGGAATCCATAGAAAATCTATATGCAGATTAAAGTTTGAGATTTTGGAGAACCAGTGGAGAGGCCCAGGTAATGTAACGTCTACTTCTGCCTGCCCTTGAAATCATAATATTAGACCTATGGTAGCACATATTGTAACAGAATGTGAATTTCTAAAAGAAGAAAGGGAAGGCTGGATCCAGCCTCTGAAAATTCCTACAAAAGGGAACAGTATCAACAAAACTATCACCGTTGTCTCCAGACTCAGAAGCTGTTTTATTTGCTCTAGGGAAGTTTGCATTCAGTGCTGTGAGATTTCTACAAAATCAAGATCAGAGCTTAGGACTGCTATACTTTTTTACTTAATTTATTGCTTTTAATAATATAATATATTCTGGATGTTCTTCTGTATTTATTTTAAGTAAGTTGTATGTAATTCGTGTCTTTATACATACTGGACATAATAATGAACCTTTAACCACAAAAGGACCTAACTCAAAATATAAATACTGTATTATATATATTCTGTTGTGAGGGGGCAGGACCTTTATTTCTCACTTGTGCCTTCACCACTCATGAATTATGGTCCTGCCCTCTCACTTGTTAAAATAAAAGGCGTATTCTGAGTCAGGCTTTTGTGTACCCCTATACTGTATATGGTAGAAACACAGAAATATAGATGTTGCAGTCAGATGAAGATCAACGGCTCATCTAGTCTTCACGTAAAACATTTCGTTCCTAGCCCCGTGACCTAATGTCTCATAAAACAGAGGACTATACAGATGGAAACTGGCCATAAAAAGACCTAACAAGTCCATGTGCCATGATCAATGGTTATACCCTTTTCAGCCAAGTACTTGTCTAATCTGGATTTAAATGTTGATACTGACAACTGATGTCAGTAAATAGTTCCACATGGGCACCACCCTTTGAGTAAAGAAGTTACACCTTAAATTGCTTCTACTGTAGCTAGTGTTTGCAGAATGCCATCTTGAGCAAGAGAGAGGGGAGTCAGAGGTAAAATAGGTGGCAATTTGAAAATGGGTTGTAGCTGCAGTGACCGGGTAGGACTTTGAAACCACAGAGGGAGCGAGTGAGCAAACAGTAAAAGGGGTTTAGAAAAGAAAGAGACCAGAGAAGGACACACTTATAAGCTCAACAAGCGTACCAACTGTATAACTTAAACTCACCAGACTATACAGTCAGTTCTGGTTTTCAAACCACAGAGGGAATGAAAGAGCAGTAAAAGGCATTTTGTTTCAAACTAAATAGACTTTCTGGTAAGTTAGAGACAGAAGACAAGCTTTACAATCTCAGTTAACAAACATACAAACTGCATAGCATAAACACTAGTACTGAAAACAAGTAATTTTAGTACAAGCAGCCAGTTTAACTTAGCATCAGGAGTAGTTTTAAACATAAAAACTAGGAGATGATCCTGTGGGAGGCTTTTTGATTGTGTGGATATAACTCAAACTTGGTATCAAGACCAACACTATTTTTTTTTATTAATCTAACCTGGATATGGAGTTTGTTTTCTTCCTCTTCAGGACTGCAGCTCCCTGTAGTGCTCTCTCTCCAGGTGGGGAGAATGATGCATTGGAGGATCATATGATAGCAGAGGGCCAATCAAGTAACCATAGTCTGACAGGAAGTACTGCCCCTTGGGGGTCATTCAGGAGGATAAAAGGCAGCATTCGTAATGTGTCCTGCACACATTCATGTCCCAATGACTGAGTTGAACAGGTGTAGGATTGGCATCTTAGGCATCAGCAGGAGGAAACAGGATGCAAGGGACTCTGCCAGTTGACTAAGGTAAGGTAGTTGTTCACTCCTGTTGCTGCATTCACTGCTGGGAAGGACAGAAGGTAAAATGTAGGCCTAAACAGGGAATAGGAGCAACACCCTATCTAGGGTAACAGTATAAGGGGATTTACACCAGCTGCAGGGGAACACAGTAGCAACACACAAAAAGGGGGAAGCTAGTAAGGGCAGAAGGTAAAAGGTAGGCTTAAAACTTGGCATAGGGGAAAACCCTATCTAGTGTAACAATACAATGAGATTTATACCAGGTACAGGGGAATACAAGTAGCAACAAATAAAAGAAGGGAAAGCTAGGAACACCATATCAGGGGTAGGGGTACTAAAGTATTTCCAAGTAACACAGGGAGTGTAGAAACTGGAAATGATGGGAGCGGTGCAGTACAGTGGCTGTAATGTGGCAGTTTTTAGAGAGACCTTCTGGAGACTGCAGTGTTGTCCATTTGGGTGCACCTCCCCGAGTTGAGGGAGGAGGTCAATAGACTCCAGATCAAGCTGACTAGAAATCAGGAGACCTCTTCCCCCACCCAGGGGCCACCAAGTCCAACACCCATTACCCCAGAGGATGCAAGGAAGGAGGAGGAGTGACTGGACTATGGTGAGTTCTGGAAGGGTGAGGGTGGTGGGTCAGCATTGCATTACACAACTGGAACCACTAATTGATTCCTATGCCACTGTGCTGAGGCAGAACTGCCAGGAGGAGGACACCCATGGTAGTGGCCAGGGAGGATGTGGGGGTCCTTGCAACGGACATCCCAAGGAGGGAGGAGGAGACCCTAGAGGAGGAGGAGGAAGTAACTTCTGGTAAGGGACTCAATTGTGAGTGAGATAGATTTAAGAATAGGAAATGGGAGGTGAGAGGTTAGGTGTCTATTAGGCGCCACCATCTGGAAGGGTGGAAAGCAGATCCAGAGGCTCATTAAAGCAGCAGGACAAGAGGCACAACTGAATGTCTTTGTTCCCCTGGGTACTAATGACCTGGCTAGGGATGGGACTGGGATAGTGCAAGGGAAGTTTAAGGAGCTGGGGAGGAGTGGGGACAGGCAACACACTCAGTGGTTTTTGTGGAGGTGTTGATGACCATTTAAACTAGCAGGGGACGGGTGGCAGAGAAAATCAGGGAGGCAGTATCTACCCACCAAGGGGTTGAAGTAGAAAGTGGGGAGAACCTGAGGGGAATAGAATCTGCCAAGGATGGAAACTAATAAAGGAAGCAGGGCAGTAGAAATGAAGGGGGATGGGAACAAAAGCATTGAAAAGAGAGGGAGGAAGGACACAGGGCAAAAAGGAAGGAAGGAGGGTACCAAGCAGAAGGTAAACAAACTCTAGAAGGCCATGTGTACAAATGCTAGAAGTCTATAAAATATGATTTTGGACCTACAGGCCATCATGGAAGAGGCTGACCTGGATATTGTGGCCATTACCAAGTCATTATGCACCAAATACCATGAGTGGGACATGGCTACCAGGCTATACTCTGTTCAGAAGGGACAGGGTGGGGTGGGAAATAAAGGAGGGCATGTGGTGCTTTATGTGAGAGAAGGCACAAAAACAACAGAGGTACAGGAAGTACGGGGGAGGGGAGAGGTACTGTGGATCACCCTAGAGATGGGGAATGAAGCTTCTGTTTGCACTGCCATCATCTACAGACCTTCAGCATGGGGTGGAGGGGTTACATAAAGTACTGGTGGAAGCCACTGGAAAGATGGCAGAAAAGGGGGAGGTGCTGCTGCTGGTGGGTGACTTCAGTCTACTGGATGTAGATTGGAACCTCCCAGCTGCATTTTTAGCTAGAAGCAGGGACATCCTGGACTCCATGCAAGGGGCATTCCTCAGGCAGCTAGTCAGTGGACCCACTCATGATGCGGCAGTACTGGACCTGCTACTCACTAACAGGGACAGTGATGCAGGCATCAAGGTGGGAGGCCACCTGTGGAACAGTGATCACTGTATAGTGTGGTTCAAGATAAGGACAGCTGCAGAATTGAGCCACACAAGGGTGAGGGTCCATAGACTTCAGAAGGGCAGATTTTAAAAAGATGAGTGAATGGTTCAAGGATGACCTAGTGGGGGGGAGGGGAACGACCTGACTGGAGTGGAAGAACAGTGGGTGAAACTAAAAAGGGCCATAGTGAAGACAACAGGCCTCTACACCAAGCAAGTGAGCAAAAACAAGAGAAAAAAGGGATGGCAATGGTTCTCGAAAGAGGTGGCAGAAAATGTAAAGGCTAAAATGATAGCATTCAGAAGGTAAAAGGAGATGCAGAAGGAGGCAGAATGGGAAGTGTGTCAGGGGAAACAGAGGGAAGTGAAGAGAACAGTAAGGAGTACAAAGGCACAAACTGAAGAGAGAAAAGTCCAAATGAGGACAAGAGAATTTTAGGTATGTTAAGTGAAAGTAGGAAGACCAGGGTAGGAAAGTAAGGTTAAAAAAGCAAGGGGTAGTACCGTGCAGAGGGGGACCAGGAAATGGCAGACATCCTGAGCAAATACTGTGCTTAAATGTTTACAGAGGAAGGAAAAGTGGAGGGGCCCCAAAAAAGAAACAGAAGCATTAAAGGGAGGGAGGTGGACACTAAATAGTTTTCAGAGAAGAAAGTCCTGAAGGGATTTACTAATCTAAAAATGGATAAAGTCATGGGACTATACAGGGTGCATCCAGGGGTACTGAGGAAACTCAGGAAGGTACTGACTGCACCTCTGACAATCCTATTTAATAGTTCATTGGAAAAAGGAGTGGTTCTGGAGGACTGGAGGAGGGCAGATGTAGTCCCACTTCACAAAAGTAGTAGCAGGAAAGGGGTTGGCAATTATAAGCCAGTCAGCCTGATATTGGTGGTGGGAATGTTAATAGAATCACTGCTGAAGGAAAGGATTGTGGAACATCTTGAATCCAGTGGGTTACAAGACCCAAGGCAGCATGGATTCATGAGGGAGAGGTCATGTCAGACAAATCTGATAGATTTCTTTGACTGGGTGACCAAAAAATTAGATCAGGGTGGAGTGTGGACATTGCCTACTTAGATTTCAGCAAGACATTCTACACCATTCCACATAGGAGGCTAATACACAAGCTGGGTAGCTTAGGAGTGGGTCCAAAGGTGGTAAACTGGGTAACAAATTGGTTAGGGGTTAGGCGGCAGAGGATTGTAGTAAACAGAGTTCACTTCAAGGAAAGAAGGGTGACCATCTGGGGGGCCTCAGGGATCAATGTGGGACCAATTTTCTTCAACGTCTTTATAAGTGGCATTGCAGAGGCACTGGAAGCGAAAGTCTGCCTCTTTGTGAATGACATCAAAATCTGTAATAGGGTGGTCACTGCAGGGGAAGGTGGAAAGAAAGGATGAGCAGAGACCTGAGAAAACTTCAAAAGTGGTCAAGGCTATGGCAGCTGGGATTCAATGTGAAAAAGGGCAAAGTAATGCACTTGAGGCACAGAATCCCAGGGGTGTAATACAAAATGGGTGAAGTGGTGCGGACTACAACCAAGCAAAAAATAGACCTGAGGGTAATCATATCATGTGACCTAAAGGTGGCCAGGCAGTGAAACAAGGCAGTTGGGAGGAATAGTGGGATCATGAGGTGCATAGGGAGGGGTAACACCATCAGAAAGAGGGAGGTGCTATTGCTTCTGTATAGAAGGCTTGTAAGACCCCACCTAGACTATTGCATCCAGTTCTGGAGACTACATCTCCAGAAGGACATAGACAGAGTGGAGGTGATCCAGAGGAGAGCAACTAAAATGATGCAGGGTCTGCATAAGAAGCCCTTTGAGGAGAGACTTAAGGATCTAAGTATGGTACACCCTGGAAAACAGGAGGGAGAGGGAAGGAGGATATGATAGATCATTAAATGCCTCACAGAGGTAAGTAAGGTACAGGAGGGAAGTATTTTTCAGAAAAAGATGCTCAAGGACAAGAGGGCATGATTAGAAGCTAGAAGTGGTAGATTCAGAAGAGATGTGAGGAAGTACTTCTTCACAGGAAGGGCCGTGGACTCCTGGAATAGTCTTCCAGAGGAGGTGATGGGGTCAAAAACAGTGGTAGGGTTGAAGAATGCATGGGATAGGTATCAGGGAATCTTAAGAAAAGTGAAGGGGGTTGGGTGAATAGGCTAGAGATCTGATAAGATCTGTAGTGATACTGTAGGCAGGGAAAAATGGGCAGGCTAGGTAGACCAAGTGGTCCTTATATGCCAGCAAATTCTGTTTCTGTGTTTCTAGTTATACTGCCAATTAGCTGGTCATTGCAGCTTCTTGTGCACAGAACTATTCATTTTCATTGAGATGTAAGCCACTCTTAATATTAGTTTTAAAAGCCTTAAAGACAAGAATCTCACTCCCTTTCAGTCTTCTATACTCCAATGAGAACAAGTTCAGGCTTTTTAGTCTGTCCTCATAAGCACTCCCTTGCAAAACTCTTAATCATTCTAGTGCATGTACTCTGAATGCTTTCAATGATTTTTTTAATCTGTTTTGAGGTTTGCATCGCTTTTGAGGTATGGAACCAGAACTGCAGACAGTACTCTGTGAGCAGCCACACCATTGCTCCATACAGTGGCAGTATCACCTGTTTTTCTCTGCTAAGGATAGTTCTTCAAATGCATCCCATAATTTTTAATAATTTTAATGTACTTTTTAATGATCTTAACAATGTTTTCAGAGTTCTTCAGTATGTATGAAGTTCTAATCCCCAGATCTCTATCAGATATGATTTCATTTAGTTCATGGCCCTCAAAGTAATATTTGTGCTTGGGATTGTGGCTACCTAAGTGCATTACATTGCATTTAGCTGCATCAGAATGCATTTTAGATTGTCTATCACAAGTCAACAGTTTATTCACGGCAGCCTGCAGATTATCACCCTGCTCCCTTGTGTCCACTACCTGACCAATCTTTGTCATCAACAAATTTAGTTATCCATGCAATGATGTTGGTATGCTACAGGTAACTGCACTTACATTAGATCTACAGGTATCTTACTGCTGGACCTGGCTATATGGTCTGGACAGATAAATGCCTAGCACAGCTTGCAGATACCTGTGAGATCTGAGACTGACCATTTTCCTATACCATTGAGAAGTCTGAATGATATAGCAGCAGGCTCAGTAGTGCCATTTAGTGAAATCAGGATGAATAAAAGAATCACCTGGGATTGTACCCTGGAGACTCATGTTGGTTATCAAATTGGAGAATATCTTTCAACAATGAACAAGGAATTAGTAGAGAACTTAAGTGCAACTCTTCTCTAGGAACAATGTTTCCTACTGTTTGAAAAAATTAAAGGAAAACTGTATCAAGAAGGTTTAATTCAGGGACCGTCTGGTAGACAGAAGGGTTGGTCTGATTTGGATTGTAAGAATTATGAAGCCCACCTGAGAGCCAAAATCCAGAAGTTTAAATCAGGAAAGAAAGAAATACAATCTCTTTTTAAAATAAAATTGCCAAATATTATTATTCCCAATGGGAAAAGATGTTAAGGGCTACAGAAGAGAAAGACAGTAAAAGTGTTTAGTCACTTATTGCTAGGGGTACTTATAATTTTAAAGAACTCATTGACTCATACATATCTGGATCCCAGTGGGCACATTTTTTGCATGGATATTTTTCATGACCCGGGTGCTGAAAGTAATATTTCTTGAATCAGCTTGGCAAAAAACTGCCTGCTCATAATTTATAGAAAACAAGTCTATATCGTAATAAAGTCACTGAAACTTAATAAGGACCCTGGTCCAGACAAAATACGAGCTGAGATATATCTTTGCAATACTTCACTTTGGTATAGTTCCCTTGTGATATTTTATGATAAATGTACACAGAAAAATTTCATGCCAATCTCATAGAGGCGGGGTGGGAATAATTCCAGTTCATAAAAAAGGGTAACAGAGCTGACCCAGCCATGTATAGACCTATCAGCCTACTGGATATAAACTCAAACATTTTTGCTAGGATTATACTAGAAAGGCTGAGGCACCAAACTGAACATACAGGTGGTGTTTGTGAACTGCAAGTTGGATTTAGGAGCAATTACTTGACCACTGATAATTGCTTTTCTCTATGTCATTTAATAGAAAAATATGTCCACTTGAGGAAGTAGAATCTTTATGTGGTGTTTGTGGATTTTACCTTAGTATTCGACTCCATATCTAGGGGTTTGGTATGGTCACTTATATTAAATAAAGGTACTGAGTCATCACTAGTGCAAATGATTTGTAGTCTCTATAGTGAAACTTGGGTTAGGATATGGATTGGAACTAGAGGTCAATTGTGTACAGTCATACCTACAAACAAAGGAGTGAGGCAGGGTTGTATCCTTGCCCCCCCTTATTTTGTTTGTATATTGACCAAATGTTGAAAGATTTTGTAAACTTGGACTCTGTCTCACCCAAAATAAAGGATTGTTTTTGACCTGCTTTAGCTTATGTTGATGACTTGATTTTAATATCTTTATCTAGAATTGACCTCCAAAAAAAGTTAGACATATTGGAATTAAAAGCAAAAGAATTAAAATTAAAAATAAACTTTGCTAAAACTCAAACTATGACAATAGGCCATAATAAAGTTAAAAGGTGCTGGGCTATTGGAAAACAAAAATCGAAACCTGTTAGCTGTGACACTTACCTGGGTTTAACCATTACCCCTAGTGTTTCCTGTTCCAAACATGTCACTAAAACCACAGAGGGTATGAAAAAATCAACATTTGGCCTTAGTAAATTCAATTTCACCTATGGTGGCCTATCAGTAAGACCTTTCACTGAGGCACATAAAGTTAAATATTTTGTGCAATTATTGTATGTGGTCAAAAGTCTGGGACTCTAAAAATAGAGGTAAACTTGTTGTCCCATTGTATAATTGATTGAGAAAGACACTAGGTTTAGGTCATTCTTGCCCTGCGGTATACATAAGATCATACTTAGTTCTGGCAAATATAAATGCTATTATGGACACAAGGAAGATTAACAACTGGCTAAGACTGACTAGAATGTCACAGGACAGGCTACCAGACAAGTGTCTGAACAACCCATAGAGAGTTTCATGGTCACAAGGGCAAAGGGGATCCCTTCCCATTTCTACCCAGCAGGACCGCCACAATCTAGTGAGCTTCAGCTTATGCTCAGATATGTGAGCTGCCCACAGAGTGCTTCAGGGTTCTGAGGGCAAAGAGGTCCCTCCCCATTTCCACCCAGAAAGACCACTGACATCCAGTGAGTGTCAGCTTATGCTCACATCTGTGAACTGCCTGCAGAATGCTTTAGGGTTGTGAGGGTAAAGAGAAGCCCTCCCCATTTCTGCTAAGAAGGACTGCTGAAATCCAGTGAGCTTCAGATTATGCTCACATCTGTGAGCCACTTGCAGAGTGCTTCAATGTTGTGAGGGCAAAGAGGAGCCCTCCCTATTTCTGCCTAACAGGACTGCTGCAATCCAGCAGGCTTTATGCTTACATCTGTGAGCCACCTGCAGAGTGCTTCAGTGTTGTGAGGGCAAAGAGGAGCCCTCCTCATTCCTGCCCAGCAGGACCATCACAATCCAGCAAGCTTCAACTTATGCTCACATCTGTGAGCCACCTGCAGAGTGCTTCAGAGCTGCGAGAACAAAGAGGAGCCCTCCCCATTTTGGCCCAGTAGCACCACCACCATAATCCAGTGAGCTTCAGATTATGCTCACATGTGTGAGTCACCCACAGAGTGCTTCAGGATCACAGAAAACATAGAAACATAGAAGTTGACAGCAGATAAGGACCACAAGGCCCATTCATTCTGCCCATTTCTTTTTCTACCTTACGAATGTGCCATTGGACTTTGCTCTGTCAATGGCCTATCTATTCATACTCACTGTATTGCTCCGTTATGCCTATCCCATGTCTGTTTGAAGCCCTGTACCGTATTCATAGCCACCACTTCCTGAGGTAGGCCATTCCATGCATCCACCACCCTTTCTGTGAAAAAGAACTTCCTCACATTACCCCTTAATCGGCCTCCCTCTAATCTCATGTTGTGTCTTCATGTCCTGCTATTTTTCTTATATTGAAACATGTTAGACTCTTTCACCTTGTTAATGCCCTTAAGGTGTTTGAATGTTTCGATCATATCACCTCTCTCCCTCCTTTGCTCTAAGGTATACATATTGAGCTCAGTTAGACTGTCCTCATATGTTTTCTGATGCAGTCCCTGCACCATTTTGGTTGCCCTTCTCTGGACTGCCTCAATTTGGTTAATGTCCTTGTGAAGTTGTGGCCTCCAGTACTGCATACAGTACTCCAGATGGGGCCTAACCAATATCTTGTAAAGAGGGATTATTACCTCCCTCTTCCAACTTGTGATACCCCTACTAATACACTTCAACAGCCCCGTAGCCTTACCTACTGCTTCAGTGGTCTGCTTGGATAATTTCAGGTAATCGGTGATGATGATGCCCAAGTCTCAGCTTGCTGGCCTAGGCACCTAGCTTCACCTGAGCTCTTTCACTTCTAGATTGCTTAAAAGGACAAAGCAGAGAACCTTACCAGAGCAAGGGAAAGGATTAAGACTTCGTTTGGCTAAGCAGATTTACTGTGTGTTGTTATTTTTATTTTGTACTCACATGGGTTGCTCCTGTTTGTTGCTAACATTTCATTGCTTTATTTTTCTCTGATTCAAATTGTTGTTGCTGGTATACCTTCTTCTGCATTATTACAAGGTGTGCCTACAGGTGTGTACTAACAGATTACTGCTGTAATCTTCTGATTCAAATTGATTCAAATTGTCTTTTGCAAGGTATATCTTCTGTTACTGCTTTATTTTTCTCTGTAGCAAAGTGTTTCTTACAGGGTATATCGTCTCTGAAATTATTACAGGTGGTGCTTACATTTTTGTGACTATCATTCGGCTAAGCAAAATTACTGTTTGACACGGTTTTATTTTATTCTTTTTGTTGAAAAGGTTTGTTGTCTCAGAGGTGTTTTAGTCTCATCTCACACTGCAGCAGCTAATTGCTTTCCTCCCACAGCTCTTCCAGGGAATTAGGTGTGTATCTGGGGGTGGAGCTGGCAAACTGTCAGTAATTTCTGAGGCAGTATAGCGCAGTGGTCTAAGGCTCTGAGCTGCAAATCTGGTGACATCCAGCAGACCAGACCTGGGTTTGAATCCCACAGCTTCCACTTGCATACTGTGTGACCCTGAGCAAGTCACTTAACCTCCTTGTGCTCCCAGGTTGCTCCTGTAAAAAAGCTTTCAGCTTAGTGTGCTATACCTGGTTAAACAACTAAAAAAAAAAAAAAATTTCCAACAGAAAGAAGGGTAAAAGGTCAGGTTAGTTGATATCTTGGAGGTAGAAGACTCCTCCCTGCTACCACTCTTGTGGAGTGGGATCACATGAGCCCTTCTCCAGTCTTCTGGGACCTCTCCTGTGCTCAGAGACTCACTAAACAGTTCTGATAATGGCTCTGTTAGTTCCACCCTTAGCTACTTTAGTACCCTGGGATGTATGCCATCAGGTCCATTGCCTTGTCTACCCTGAGCTTATCGAGGCTCTTGTAGGACCCTTTCTTTTGTGAAGGGACTAGTGCACACCTCTATCCCCCCTCCCCCGTGTCCAAGGTGCTGAGCTGTGGGCCCTGCCCTACCTTCTCTTCAGTAAATACTGAGCAGAAGTATCTATTTAGGATAGATGCTTTTACATGGACCGCCTTCTCACATGCCCCCGTATCCCCTTTGATCTTAGCAATACCCCCTCTTGACTTTTTCCTTTTACTAATGTATCTATAGAAAGTCTTGTCACCTTCTTTTACTGTTTGTGCTAGTGTTTCATCAGTTTGGGCCTTTGTCTGCCTTCCCTTAGGGGAGTTTGGTATGTCTCCCAAGGGTAAGGAGGAGCCCTCCCCATTTCTGCCCAGCAGGACTGCTGCAATCCAGCAAGCTTCAGCTTATGCTCACATCTCTGAGCCTACTGCAGAGTGCTTCAGGGTCATGAGGGCAAAGAGGAGCCCTCTCACTTATGCTCAGCAGGACCACCACAATCCCGAGAGCTTCAGCTCACATCTGAGAGCCACCCACAGACTGCTTCAGGGCTGTGAGGGCAAAGAGAAGCCCTCCCCATTTCAGTCCAGCAGGACCACTGCAATTCAACGACCTTCAACTTATGCTCACATCTGTGAGCTGCCTGCAAGTGCTTCAGGGTCACAGGGGCAAGGCCCTCCCAATTTCTGCTCTAAAAGGACCGCTGCAATCTAGCAAGCTTCAGCTTATACTCATCAGGAAGCTGCAGAATGCTTTGGGTCATGAGGGCAAGAGAGCCCCTACTTGCCCAGTAGGACCACTGCAATCCAGTGAACTTCAGCTTATGCTCACATCTGTAAGCTACTTGCAGAGTGCTTCAGTGTTGTGAGGGCAAAGAGGAACCATCCTCATTCCTGCCCAGCAGGACCACCACAATCCAGTAAGCTTCAGCTCACATCTGTGAGCCACCCACAGAGTGAAAGAACAAATGCCACAGAAGGGAACACAACAGGCAACATTGGGAGTGGCAGGACACATGCCATAGGAGGTGACCACAGAGAAACTGAGAGCCACCAGTGGGCACAGCATGGACAAATGCTGTGGCAGAAACACTTTCAGTAAGCTCCCCACTCATGGATGATGTATTGGTGGGGGGAACCGGCAAGGAGCTGTACTTCATTCTCTTTCTCTGTTATGTCTCTCTCTCTCTGCTGCTGTTGAGGTATTGGTACACTGTTCTCTGGGATAGTGTCATGCGGCATAGAGCTGCCTGTGTCTCGTTTGCATTCTCTGCAGTGGGGTCCGTTGTTCCGTGTGTGTGTTGTTTTGCTATGTATTTTATTGGCTGTCTGTTGTAACTGATTTTCTCACACATAACAAGTGCAAGTCTGCTTAGGGATCTCTCTTTACCACCACTTCAAAACAAGTGTGTACATATCAGGGATTAATCAACAGTCACCTGATGCTCTTCTGCCAATGAGATGACTACACATCATTACCCCATGTTATAAGTACTATTAAGCACTATGTTACTGTAGCTGTGTCGCATCTGTTTTCTGCAGTCTGTAATGTATTACTTTATATTATTCTGCACCTGTACTGCTTATTTACTTCTCCTTCCTTTCCCCCCAGGACGCATCTGGAAACAAGCAATCTCTACTTAGTATGTTTTCCTGGTGAAACTTTTAAATAAATAATGGGGAAAAAAATGGTTATTCAGCTGCAAGAAATCTAGCTGGTACAAAAATAGTCTGTTGAATATGAGGAAGTATGATCTAGCAAGCTTAAACAGTTTCTTAGAGAAAAAATAATTCTTAGTTGGAAATATAAAAAATACATTAAAACAAAAATCAATAATTTCTGGGTTGAATTGGACACACAAAGTACTTCAAAGACAAGATTCTGCCCTTGGTTTGTAAATAATCCATGCTTAAGAATGATGTTCATCAAATATAGGTTCAAATGGTTTGAAAGTAATGTCCTTATAGCCAGATATAACAATTTGACCCCTATTGCACAGCATTGTTACTGTACAATCGGAACCAAAGATTTAATAAATGTTTCATGGGATTGTCCTTGGCATGAGGGGCCAGTGTACACTGACTTGTCCCATACCTTAACTGGTACGAGCTAGACAAACCCATGCTCACAAGGATTCTTATGCATACAAAAGATAACTGGTCTATTAAAAGACTAGCAAACTATGTCATACAGATCAATAAAATCAGAAAATGAAAAGTGATTTAATGTATGTTTTATGTGATTGTCCTTGGCATGAGGGGGCCAGGGTACACTGGCTTGGCCCATACCTTAATAATTACTGATATGAGCTAGACAAACCCATACCCACAAGGATTCTTATGCATACAGAAGATGACTGGTCTATTGAGACTAGCAAAATTTTCCTACAGATCAATAAAATCAGGAAATGTAAAATGAAAAACATAGATACATCTGCTCTATAAACTAGCCTGAACTGTGACCTCTTGATTCCTTAGCCATGTTGTCTTAATCTATACTACAGTTGCTGCTACGTCCAGACACACTAACTCAGTGGTTTAACCACCTCTATGATTCTATGTTGCTGTTATAGACAGACTGCTGCAGGTCTGAATACATGACAAGATAGCTTAGGCCAGGATCTTAGTTAAGGCTGCATGGGGGGCTTTTTTGCAATATAATAAATGCACTATCTTTTGCTAGTTATAGCCCTTATAATGATGATGTGAAGCTGTACTTGATAAGACCATGGTGGGAGTGACTTTTAGAAGACCTTTGACCTGCAGCCTCAGTCAAAGCTGTATGTGGGCTTCTTAAGGTTTTAACACAGCATATATATTATGCATTTGTATCCTATGTAGACTGAAAGCTCTACACAATGAGTGGATAATTTGTGCTCAGTTTTTGAACCTTTCTTGACTAAAACAGACATTTTAGAAATCTGCAGTTTTCTGCATTTTGCTGACTGGTTTGTATTTGCATTTTTTTTTATTATTTATACCATGTATGTTATGCATTCTGTGTGGAATTATGGAACTGTAAAGACTTTCTATAGTCGAGCAATAAAGAAAACTGTTGGTATGCATGTCACTGATAAATACATTAAAAAGGATCAGGCCCAGCACCAACCCTTTCAGTAGATAGGTAAATCCATTTATTTTCACTGATTGTGTCTTTCCTGTTTGCGCTATTTAGTCCATCAGACTTTGCAACCCTGTACTCACAATTCTACTAATCTATCATCATTAGTTACTTGTGTATTGTAAAGGTAAAATAATAGGAGTCTGTAACCAGTTTTACAGGGACAAAAGTTTGAAGGTGTTTTTTATATGAATAAATGGTGCTAAAAAAGATAGGCACCAAAAATCTCTAAAATGGCATATTATTTAGTTGTTTAAACAGGTATAGCACACTAAGCTGAAAGCTTTTTTACAGGAGCAACCTGGGAGAACAAGGAGGTTAAGTGACTTGCTCAGGGTCACACAGTATGCAAGTGGAAGCTGTGGGATTCAAGCCCAGGTCTGGTCTGCTGGATGTCACCAGATTAGCAGCTCAGAGCCTTAGACCACTACGCTATATGTTATTTGACAGAAAACAATAAAGTATATTGAATTGAAAAAAAAGGTTCTTTCTTGAAGCCAAAGACACCATGACAACATGTTCTCAAATTTACATAATAATGGCTGCTTAATTCCAAGTTCCTGCACCCCCAAAACTTGAAATTTGTGTTTCTAAACTAAAGTATATAATGCACGTCATTTTTCAGTGTCAGAAAAATAGCCAACTTTTATTTTTTACAAAATCTGGTTTTGCACAGTTAGGAACATTTTTAATTGAAAAGTAATAGTTTGATAACATTAGTCGGATTGTACAGTTATCTAATATCTACAATGTTCGAAGCCTTATTGCTGTCGTAACATTCTCCAATTAATGTTTCATCTGAGCATGCCCCAAATCTTCTACTCATTTTCTTCTACTATGTTATTCTCAGAGTCATTATCAGAATCATAGTCTGTATCAGATTCTGAATCAGATTCTTCATCATGTTTTCCAGCTGTTGAGATGTTCTCTTGTGCTACACTATCCCTGAGACTCTTTGGTAGAGGAGCCTTTGAGTATTGGAGAGGTTGAAATTTCCCTTCAGAGTCCAGCCATGGTCCAGTGGTGATGGTGGAGCATCAGGCTTGTCATAGTTGAGCAGGATGTACACCAGGTAGTTAACGAGCTTCACCTTCAAATCATGTGAATCACGGTCAGGAGGCACAGTATTCTCTGGGTTAACTTTCTCTTCATTTTGCCACACATCGATGCCCGAGACTCAGCTAGAATCTTGCTGATACTATCTTGATAGACAAACCTGATAATGAACTTCACCATGTTGTCCAAAATATTCGGTGTCACTGGGAGACTTTCTAATATCTGACAACAACCTATATACTATTTCAGATTTCAGGGCACTTTGAAATATTAACTTTTTTCCATGTCTAAAGAACCCTGAGACAGCATCTGCTCCCATGTGTATATGAAAAGGTACAATGACTTGAACAACTTCTTTTGAACACAGTGCATTGCAGTTAAATATGTCCTTCTTACTCTTCAAGCTGAGAATACCATCAATCTGGTGCGATACATATGCAGCGGTCTACTACGTCAGTGTCTTCTGCATCAAGTACAACAACCACCTTTACTCCATTCTTCCTCAATTGAGTACATATACAGAAGTATTGTGTCTGCTTCTATGCTGTGACACTGGAAGTCTTTCATTTGCACATGTTCATCTTCAAAGGACAGATCCCAACAGTTGCTCCTCAAAGAATATAGAAATTGGATGGCTGGATGTTGATTTGCAAACACTCCAAACTCACCCTTCAGGGACTGCTGGATGCATATTTTATTGCCTGGGTTTTTGAACATGTTGTGAGACTTGTTTGAAGCAGACAGTTTATCTTTCTCTCTTGAGATATATATTTTCCGTGTCTCTCCTGTCTATGATGTGTATGTTGTCCTACCTTCATGCTCACTGTCTTTGATGCTCACCTCCAAGTCATATAGATCATTCACAAAGATGATCTCAGAAGCTTTGGGGTGTCGAGCCAGGACAAGTGCAAATACCTCATGAGCATAATCTGCCAATGTGAAGTCAGTCTCATCATGCTTTTCTCTATCCTCTGTAGGAGTGGCAAGCCTCCAAATGAATCCCATGTCTACCGGGGCAATGTAGCTATTGATGTGGTACAGTGAATGGAACCAGGTTCAACTTTTCAACTAACTTTGATTTTTGCACTTTGACTATAGTTCCATTAGGACTGAATATTGAAAGACATTCCCCTGTCACACGATGTTGCATTACTTGTGACAGATCAAATTTCTCCTTGCACTTTTGAGCAAGAGAGATTACTTCTGCCATGGCATTGTTTTCCATTACACTAGTCCTCATTACAATGGGTTTTATTCCATCTCTGATAATAGGTGGTCTACTGAAGTTGTACCTTGAGCTTCTGTGAATTGTTGCATCAAATGATTTATTTGAAAACATCCGCTCCTGAAATAATTCATTGACTAGTGATTCACCATCCTCATGCTGTTTCAAAGTCCTGGACAAGTTTTTCTGATGCAATAATTCCAGATCTGAGAGTCCTCAGAGTAGGCTTTGTAAGGTCAAAAGGATCACAGTCAAATTCTGTGATGCAACTACTGAGATTCTGTACTGCCTGTTCATCTGCTATGAGTCAGGTGGTTGCATTCTCACTGTGGGATTGAAAGGTTGTATTCATGTTTGCAATGGCATGCAGAGAGACTAACTCCATTTATAAAGTTAGCATTTCAAGTGTGAGTTAGCAGCATCTTCTGATTCTTCAGAATTTTCATCCAACCAGCTTTCATCTTTGAGCCCTTGTTCATTGCCATTTCTATCAATAGATCCAGTGGCAAGTGAGAGTAGGGGTTCCCTGACATTGATTGTGCAAATAAACCATCACGCATGTACTTGACTTTCTCCTGAGGCAGACAGCTAATCTCTAGCCCAAACTCAACGAGCCATCTTTCATACTTGTCATTATCATAAACTTGCAGCCATGACAACATCAATCTGAATAATACCTTGAATGCCTTCCAATCCTGAGTTCTTAATGCATGTATATTCATCATCGGTATTTCAGCCATGTACATGAAACTGAGCCAATACTTTGCCATTAAAGTATCAGAATTTTCAGCCAATTTGAATGCTTTGCAACAAATAAAGATAACTCTTGATCAGAGTTTAGTTCATCACAGATCATCTTGAGCTCTTCTTGTGTGTTTGTGGAGTGGTGTCTTAGTGTTTTCAGCTTTTCTTGTAGCTCTGGAGACAAGTGTAGATCATTTTCAAATTTTCAAATTATTCTCTGAGCCAGTACCTGGTATATCAGTCAAAGACATCTGATGCTTCTCTTACAATGTTTTCTGCACAGTGCTTTGTCAAATGAACCCTCTGTAATCACACTAGCTGCAACAAAAATGACAAATAAACCAGATCATTTGAATTGTTTGCTGGTTGCTAATATGAAAGAACACTGTGCATGGAATGGACCTAGGAATGGAAGGATGAGTTCAAACTTTGTATGATTCTCATTTTCCAAATGAACAGTCAGAGCACAGACTGGCTTTTCTCCAACCAGTTGAATGAAAGGCATCAATTTCATTTCACTGCAGTGACAATGTGATGTTATCACGTCATGTACTACTGACTTGTGGGGTGGCTTGGGCAATGTGTGGTAGTAGTATGCCTTGTTCTTTGTATTCAACTTCTGGATATTGGCTTGAAATCCAGCAAATGCTCCAATCTTCTGGCTTTCTGCTGGAACCTCTTTCCCATTGCAATCAAGACAAGCCAAAGAATTGACCATTTCTCGAATCTTTTGCTCCCAAGTGCTTTGTGGTGAGATATCAACTTCAGCTAGAACTGATGGTAGGTCATATTTGACCATCTTGTAACATTGAACTCTGTGTTGTTCTGCACTAATATTTTTCATCTCAAGACGCTTTGCCATGGTCGGTTAAGGATGATTCTAAGTAGAAACTTTAGTAGTGACATCCTCTGTTTGAACAAACATCATGTTTGTGCAATGAGATATATCTGCTCCAGTCAATGTGTCAAACTGAAGGTCATCATTGTCTAGAATGGCAGTTCCTGGAAAATCATTGGCAAGATCTTCAGGACAGCTATCATTATTCTCAAGCTCAAACATGGCCCATGTAACATATTCTTTTTTCCCCCTTCTCTTTATGGGGGGGAGCTGGCAGGTTGCTATGGCTCCTTCCTCAGGGAGCTTATCTCTCCAGCCCCACATCCCCACACCGATCTCCCCTTGAAATTCTCCATGGGTTGCCCCCCCCATGACAGGGCCAGAGGCGAGGAGAGTCAACTTTCTCCCCTCCTCCAGATAGCCAGTGTCCAAATTCTGGGGTTCGACATGGGCACAGCCGGGGCCATCACGGAACCTACTGGCTCCATTTTTGGTTTTTCTCCTGGACCCCCCTCCTCTTCAGTGTCATGTGCCAGCTGCATGCCTCCCGACATGCATCTCCTTCCAGCTGCCACTAGAGGGCAATCAGTGGGGGAGATGGCTGTTCCTCCCTTCCCAAGAGAGGAGAACAGTCCCCCAGATGCTCAATCCTCATTCACCTCTGCAGACCCCCAGCATCCGAGGCTCATTCCTAAACCCGGGTAGCTGGCGTGGCATGAGGTGTGGCATCCATGCCTCAACCTTCAGCATCACTGGGCGAGCCTGGTAGCTTATTCTGAGTGATAAATTCTTCATCATGTCTATAATCTCTCAACTTCTACTCAGGCCATGAATCATCATTGATAACTTGACCTTTAAGGAAGTGTGTTTCCTCGTGATAAATGAAAATAACAGTGATGACAAGGCTGCAATCTCTGGATCCTGGCAGAAATCACTGAAGTCACTAGCAGCAGGGTTCTTTAGTCAGCTGAGAAACTTTCATAACTCAGGATTAGGTTCTTCAGTGTCCTCAAGCTCATCAATATGTGGAGGCCAGCTCATGCCTGTAACACACAATAACTTATCTTTCAAGTGCCTGGCAATAGTATTTAGTAATTGTTTGTTGCTCACTCCCCATGAGTAGATTGCTGATGGCACATAACGTCCACCTGCAGATGTGTCATACACTTTGGTACTCTAATTTTTGTGGAAACAATCATGAAATCCAATCCTGTTTGCAAACTCCTTTTGAATCATCTGCTTAATTGTGCTTTATTTTGTTGTACTGGCATCATAACCAAAATTCCTCAGCAGGTTATTGTAGTCCATCAGTAGTCCTTGTAATGTTCTTGGCTCATTCATATCCAATACAACTGTCATACATGTTTGGAGAACATTTCTCGAACTTCTGCAAGATGAACCTGTTGTAAGTGGAGATCTGAATTAATGTTTGGTGTTATACTGGAGAGATATTTTTCCCAACAGGAGTGATAATACCAAATCTCAGCAGCGAAAGGATCTGTTGTACAATCAATTCAAGCTAAGATATGGTCACACATTGTAGCATCTTCTAGGTACACTGTGTGAGCCTTGAATGCGTGCTATGTATCCATTTGTTGGAGAAGACACCACTTGTCGTGGCCAGGATGTTTTTTTGTCTTCTGTCTTCATGCACCAGAAGCAGAGATCCTTGTCCTGTAGAGGACCACCCTGTGAAAGTCTAACAGAAGGCCAGGAACATTTTCAAGGGAACTGTCATGCTCAGATTGGGATAGAAGAATTATTTGCACCTGTTGTTTCTTTTTCCTAGTTTTGGCTTGCTGAAGCTTCCTTTTACTCATAAATCCAGTCTTACACAATTTGTGAAAAAACATGCCAGCTGACCATCATCCCAGTTTACTTTCTCAAAAGCACTTTCATATTTATCCAACCCCCTCCATTCCAGTGCTAGACTCTACAGTTTGTTCCATGAATCAATTTGATAGTCAATTTTGTTTTAATCACAGTCTGTCATATAATATACACAGTTCTTAGCCAGCCCACCAGTGCAGCGGTAGCAATACTGTTTGCGACACTGGCGACTTGGGTTCAGCAGTGAGCTCAGGTCACTAGAGGGCTGGCCAGGGAGAGAATGATTGAGCACCCAATGGGCATCTCTTCTTCTCTGGGAGGGGTGGGCTGCAGCTTTCACTGCAATAACACCACCTGGGTGACCACAGGTGGAGGTGCAGTGAAGGGCACAGAATACAAGGGAGGGGTGGAGGCTAGCTCAGGATATGAGCAAGGGCACATCTCAGTGTGCTCCTATCTGACTGGCCCTCTTTGAGTGCCAACATCTGCAGGGAGTGAAGTAGAAAACCAGGAAATGCCCAATGTCCAGGCTAGGTGAAGGTCTCCCGCATTGGCCATCGTGATATCTGGGGGGCCACCTCAGGTGCACATTCCCTTGATGATTCGGGGGAGGAGGGGGACTCCTCCACCCCACCCTGGGGGTTATCCAGTGGTTAACTGGCACATATGGGAGCAGGCACTAATGGGAGACAAGTCCCCTGTTCCCATCAATGCAGTCTGTATGATACATAGGAGACCCAGAGATAGGATCCAAATGTGGAGAGGAAGAGGGCTTAAAGAGTAAGTAAAAAAATATATAGACAGTTCTTTAATTGTCTCAACTATTCTCCTCTTCTTTCCTCTTGAAAGTTTGGTTGTAGCAAGGGTGTTGACATCTTTCCATTCACCAATCACAGAACTTCATTTAATCACACCTGCAAAAAGATTATAAATATATATATATATATATATATATATATATATATATATATATATATACACACACATACATGCATAATAGGAGAAACCTTATGAGGAGAGACTGAAGGAGCTCAGCATGTTCTCCCTGGAGGACAGAAGGGACAGATGGGATATGATTGAGACCTTTAAGTACATGAAAGGTATCAACAGGGTTACCACTTAGGGCTTGTTTAGATTGTAGGGGGAAGGGACCAAGAGGGGACATAGCCTGAAACTGGTGGGGGGGTACAGGAGAGAACTGAGGAGGCACTAATTAACAGAAAGGGTGGTGGTGCCATGGAACACGCTATCTGAGGAGATGATTGCAATGGAATCAGTGAGGAATTTTAAGAAGGGATGGGATAGGTTCATGGGCAAGGTACAAGTAGGGAGGGAAGTAATCAGAGGGGGAACTCAGTGAGGGAACCTTTGGAGGGAAAACTGGAGGAGGCAGCATCGGTGTCTGAACTGTGAGCTGTGTTTCTAGCAGACGCAATAGACCTCATGGCCTCAATCTGCTGGCATTGTCATATGTTTGTATATAGATATATAGACATTTGGCTTCACAAAAGAACATTTCTATGATAAGAAATGAATTCCTAGGCCCTCAAAACCCCCATTTAGACATCAAATACAACATTATATGACAACTATGAGCTGAGATACTGTATGCCATTTTAGAGATTGTTGGTTGCCATCTTGAATTTGGCCACCTAGTAAAAACTGGCCACATTTTTCAGAGGGTCCCCCTATCCCATCTTTTTTAACACCATTTATTCATATAAAAACCACCTTCAAACCTTTGTCACCATAAATTGTCCACAGATTCCTATATTTTTTCCTTTACTAGTAGTACTTTATTGAATGCCTTACTCATGTCCATACATTATATATAATGTCCACAGCACGATCTGCCTCCAATTCTTTACTAACTAACTCAAAGAGCCCAATGAGGTTAGTTAAATATGATTTTGTATGAAACCTTGCTGAGTAGGATCCATCATTTTTAATCTTAGGCTGTTGTCAATGTATTCATTTATGAATGATCCCAAAAATATCCCAACCACACTAGTAAGGCTAACAGGCCTATAGTTGCCCAACTCCTCCTTACTGCCTTTTTTGATGACAGGGATACATGTTGCCTCTTCCAGTCATATGGAACTTCACTACTAGCTACTAAATGTGTGAATATATTGTATAAGATGGGGGCTAGCTCATAGGCAGTCACTTTTAGGATCCTGGGGTGTAGTTACGGACTTTGTTTATTTTAATCCCATTTAAATTTGTTTACAGATATTTAACAGCGAAATCCAATATTTCATCCTCTCCCTCAACTTTGACATCTATCTTATCCATATCTTGCTATTTATTAAATACTGATGTGAAATCACCATTAAATTCCTCAACCATATCCTTTGTGTTATAAATAACATTGCCCTGCATTGTAGTGGACCAGCATTATTTATTTATTTATTCACTTAGTAGCCGGGTCGGTGCACTGATCCAAAGACCTTTTTGAGGCACGGCCCGGGCCTGGGCCCGAAACAGACACATACAACTTAAAAATACATTGAGAGAGTAGTGTGACTCATATAGGGAACATAACAGTATAGGTCAAGCAAACAGAGAAAATGTAAGGTAAACAGTACCAGGTACATCAGTAACTGAGCAAACAAGGTATAACATTCCTATCTGCATGGTTGACCCATCTCTCATATGCCTTTTTCCAGTGTTTCACCCTCCACCTCAACTTTGACATCTATCTTATCCAGGTCTTGCTATTTATTAAATACTAATATGAAATAACCATTACATTTCTCAGCCATATCCTTTGTGCTATCAATAATATTGCCCTGCACCATAGTGAACCAACATTTCTATCTGCATGTTTGACCCATCTCTCATATGCCCTCCTTCTTTATAATTTATTGTGCAATAAATGATTTGAATAATTTATATAGAAAGGCAATAGCAATATCTATATGTTTCAATCAATTGTAATATTTTGTATTTCTGTAATACTTATTGTGTGGCATTTGTAAAGATACCGTGTTGAACAAAGCTTGGTTATTAGAACATACCTGTATATATTTAAAACACTCCTCGTAGTTTTTCTCTACCTTATTAGCTATATTAAGCTCCATTAATCTTTTAGATTTTCTTACTAGTTTTTTTATGTTTTCTGGGCCTTTATACATCTTATAATGTATGGGGAGCCCTTATTATTAACTGAAATCAAGCAGATCACAACCTTGTTAAGCCATCGTTATGACATCACTCTATTGTTAACCCTTCTTGAGTATGTCACATCAATGGTATAACAAAACAGAATGCTCATAATAATCAATGTTCCATAAAGTAATTCAATCCACAATTACATAATCTTGGTAGCCCATACACTGTAAAATATAATGTATGGTCTATGGTTAACAACTGCCCTGAAAACACTTCTCGAGGTTGGCATGACATCTGAAAACCTCTCGAGCTGTGATCTCAAAGTTTACAATGATGTCATGGCAACCACTCAAAGTGTTTACAGTGTGGTTATTAACCAAAGACCATACCTTATCCTCTATATATACTTGTCTAGTTAGGGCTTTTTCCACTGTAAATATGCAGTATATTTTTAAATGTAATTGCCAAACCAGGTTGTTTGTTTTTTCCTTCCTTTGTTTTTATATTTGTTGACTAGTGTTACAGTATATGTTCATCTGATAGGGTTTCTTTTTTTTTTCAAGAATTGTTCATTTCTTGTTCACCATTTCCCCATCATATTCTGTCTTCCAGTTCCATGACTAAAGTTTAACTCTTATTTCTCCAATGTCCACCCTGCTAAAATTTTGACTCTTAGTCACCACCATCTTCATTATTTGGACATGATTTAAACTGAGCAGTAATATCCTATAGTCACTGTTTGCAAGCAGTTCTATTACTCTGCAGTTGTCTACCATGTTACTGAGTTCTCAGTACTAAGCCTGGGATTGTATTCCCCCTGGAAGGATCTTAACATACTGCTCGAGACCCTCTATCTTAAAATTGTTGGAGTACTCCTTTACTGTATTTGTAATGTGCCCCATGTTGTTATGTAATGGCCACAACCCTCTGAATTAAAATCCCCTAATACGACTAGGTCCCTCTTGTCACTGAATTTACTGATGGTAGTTATTACTATTTGACCTTGTTCTTTAGAAGAATTTGTGGGTCTACAGCATAGCCCTATAGTGAGCCTTTCTAGTTCAAAGCCAAGTTCAATTTGCTGTGTATCCTTCCTCCAGAATGTGTGCCCCCTTCTTATTTAAGTGGAGTCCATCCTTAAAAAAGCAATATTTCCTTCTTAAACGTAGTCCCAGTTTCTGATGGAATATAAATTGTTTATTCTTTGCCAACCTCCTTATCCATCAATTTATTACACTCCTCTTAATTTTTTTGTCATTTTTTTCCTGCCCTAGGTGCAAGTAAGATTTCTGGAACAATGAACTGACATCTTTGTTTTTTTGTTAATTTCTGACATACATCTGTAAAATCATTTGTAATGTAATCATCTGTCCTCCATCCGATACTGTTGGATGCACACGTGCAAAGCCACAATGGCCTAATTCCAACTTCTTTAAATGCCACATGGTGTGCCTAATATCTGTAGTGGTTGCTCCAAGTAAATACTGTAGCTTACTGTTCTTCATTCTTTGTTACTTTGACAGCTTGTGCTGTTGCAGTAGTGCACTACTGATTGTCTTATGACAATAACCTGCTTAGTGTTACTGGTTTATTTATTTATTTTTATTCATAAGCACATCAGAATTACAACCCTTTGAGTCATAGACTCATTTCCAAAGACTCCATGTTGTGATACAAAGAGAAAAATACAGATAGTAATGAAAATTGAAGGAACAGGTAATACATACAATGGAGAACATTGAATACAATTAGCAGGGTGACAGTGTCATCCAGCAGATGAACTTCAGTCGTATACAAATAGTTGTTAGGCAGTTGTTAACATGTCCATTAGCAGAATGAGCTGTAGTCCTATACAATCAGTAGCTAGGCAGTTGCTAACATACAAGCACAGTAACGTGTGTTAGGTTCTGTGCACTCTGGCACTTGCAGAGTATTTGGCTCCTGCATGTCTGCAGAAATCTCAAATCTAGTTTGTGTATTGGTTATCGGATGATCTATTTATCTCCCCATCTTTCTTGTACTTCTCCTCTCTACTAATGCCCATCTGTCCTCCTCATGTGTTCTTTTCCTCTTTGTAGTGGCCTCCAATTCTAATTGGATATTAGGCTAATTTTCTGTAGATTCCTTCATACTGGACCCTCTCAGTTTCTTGAGGTTCTGGTCCAGGTTCCCTTCCAAATCTCTGATCTTAAGTATGGTCTGTAATTTGTGTTTCAAATCTGCATCATCATTTTCTAGATTTCTCAAAGAGGATTTCTACCGCAAACCCTTCCTCTCTTCCTTAGCGTCCCACCTCCCTAAAGTAGATCCACCTCTTGAAGTTATCAATCCTTTAAACCTGCTCCAGCTGTTTGAACCCATTTATCATCCTAGCCCCTGCCACTTCTGTCAAAAATGTGTTCCATGGCTCCATTATCCTATCGGTGAAGTAGAACTTACTCACGTCCCTCTTGAAGTTTCAATTGACTGCCTCCATTAATGTCCTCTCATGACTGCATTACTGTTCCTGTTGGATGGGTTTTCACAGTTAACTCTTAACTGTGCTTAGGAACTTGTATTTCTATCATGTCACTCCTCTCCCTTCTGGCCTCTAGTGAGAACATATTAAGGGCTTAAAACTGTTCTGCATAGGGTCTGCCCTGTTGGCCCTGGATCATCCCATTGATCCTAGGTTGCACTGACTAGCTTATGCCTATCTTTTCATAGGTGCAGACTCTAGAACTGGGCAAAGTACTCGAGGTGAGGCCATGCTAAAGAACTGTACAGGGACAACAGTACTTCCTTCCACCTACTGTCAAATACCCTCCCAATATATCCAAGTATCCTCATTGCCATGTTGTATGCTTTATTGCACTGGCTTATTGCAAGGTTTGTTTGAAAGTTACTAATGATTACTGTCAGGTCCCTTTCCTCTGAATCTGTGGCAAAACTTACCCCCACCATGTAGTACTCTGTAAGTGGGTTTATCTTCCCTATGAACATCGCTCTGCAGTTTTTGAAATTGAATTTCAAGTGTCATATTTTGAATCACCTTAACATCCTCTTCAGATCTTTAACTCCCTCATACCCTCCTTGATGTTTACTCTGCTGCATAGTTTTGTCATCCGTAAAGAAATACGCAGTGTTTTGTATTGATGCCCTCACCTATGCCACAGATGAACATATTAAACAGGACTGATCCCAGGACTGCAGCACTCTGCTCATTTATTTATTTTATTTAAATTATAATGACCAGGTGGTCCCAGAGAGACAGGCAAGACCCTTTTTCAGAAGTGATCCAGAATGAATTACATACATTGAAGGATTTGCACAATATAGTATATACAGAGAAGGACAACAAAAGAGAAATTGCAGTGAATAGTTATACATTAATGGTACATAAGTTAGTTACAATCAGTTCAGTATGATATATACAATCAGTAACGAGTTACAGGATCACAGTTTTAACAGCACATAATAGAATACAACACAGTAGAAAAGATACAACCCCCATTGCAGAAACATACATAGCAACACACATAGAATCTGATGGTAGATAAGGGTCACATGACCCACCTAGTCTGCCCACTTTTTCCCTGCCTACATTCTCACTGCAGACCCTACTTCATCTACAGCTCTTTCTCCTTCACCAATTCCTTTCCACTACAATTCCAATGTGCCTATCCAATGTATTCCTAACCCCTCCACTGTTTTTGCTCCAACCACCTCTACAAGAAGGCTGTTCCAGAAATTCACCACTTTTTCTGTGAAGAAGTAGTTCCTCACATCTCTCCTGAGTCTACCCCTTCCAACTTTATAGCATGTCCCCGTGTTCTTGAGTACCTTAGTTTCTGAAAAATACTTCCCTCCAGTACCTTATTTACCCAATGAGGTATGTAATGGTCTCTGTCAAATCCCCCCTCTCCCTGCTCTCTTCTAGAGTGTACATATTGAGGTCCCTCAGTCTCTCCTCATAGGCTTTTAGGAGCAGACCCTGCACCATCTTAGCTGCCCTCCTCTGGACAGCCTTCACTCTGTCTCTGTCTTTTCAGAACCAGGCACAGTACACAAGGTGTGGTCTTACCAGTGACGTATACAGGGCTAACACCACTTCTCTCTTTCTGCTTCTGATACCCCTTCCTGTGCATCCCAGCATCCAGCTAGCCCTCCCCACAGCCTTGTCACACTTCCTGGCTACCTTTAGGTCATCTGATATTATTACCTCCAAGTTTCTTTCCAGCTTGGTGGCCGTCATTACCACTATACCAAATTCCCGGTTCTGCTCCTGGGTTTCTTTGCCCCAGGTGTATTATTTTGCATTTTTTCACATTGAAACCCAGCTGCCATACCCTTGACCACTGCCTGAGTTTTTCACATCTCTGTTCATCCTTTACACCCCAGAATGTCCACCCTGTTGCAGATTTTTGTGTCATCTGCAAAGAGGCAGACCTTACCTTCCAACTCCTATGCAATGTCACTTATAAAGACATTAATGAGAACCGGTCCCAGAACTGATCCCTGAGGTACTGCACTGGTCACCCTCCTTTCCTTGGAGCAAACCAGCTTGCTTACTAGTCTCCTATGCGAAACAGTGTCAAAAGCCTTGCTGAAATCCAGGTAGGCCATGTCCACCACTCCTCCCTGATCCAATTCCTTGGTCACCCAGTCAAAGAAATCTATCAGATTTGCTTGACATACCCTCCCCCCCCCCGAATCCATGCTGCCTCAGGTCTTGTAACTCACTGGATTCAAGATATTCTACAATCCTTTCTTTCAGCAGCATTTCCATTAACTTTTCCACCACTGATGTCAAGCTGACTGGCCTATAATTTCCAGCCTCTTCCCTACTACCATTTCTGTGAAGTGGGACTACATCTGTCCTCCTCCAGTCCTCCAAGACCACTCTGAGTTCCTGTAATTTGTTGAATATGACTGCTAGAGGTGCAGTCAGAACCTCCCTGAGTTCCTTTAGCACTCTTTGATGCACCCCATCTGGCCCCATTGCTTTGTCCACTTTCAGATTAGCGAGTGCCTTCAGAACTGTCTCCTCTGAAAAGGACTAGTGTTCATCTCCCCTTTTTCAAAGCTATTACTTTTTCTTGATCCCTCCCCTTCCTCTGTGAACATTGAGCTGAAGCATTTGTTCAAGATGTCCACCTTTTCCCGGTCCCCCTCCATACAGTACCCCTTTCCCTTTTTAACCTTAGAATCCCTCCCCTGGTCTTCCTCTTTTCACTTGCATAACTAAAGAATGTCCTGTCCTCTTTTGATACTGCCTGGGCTATTGTCTCTTCAGTTTGTGCCTGTTTGACCCTTACTGCTTTCCCTGCTTCCCTCTGTTTATCCTGATACACCTCCATATCCTACTCCCTTCGTGTCTCCTTGTACCTTCTGAAGGCAACCCTTTTAGCCTTTACCTTTTCTGCTACCTTTTTCAAGAACCATAGCAGTCTCTTTTACCTCTTACTTCTTTTCCTCACTTGCTTGACACAGAGGTTTATTGCCTTCACTATGCTCCCTTTTAGCTTGGCCCACCCCCAAGGTCAACCCCCCAATCAGGCCTTTCCAGAGGCATTCATGCATCTTTTGAAAAACTGCTCTTCTAAACTGGCCCAGTGGCATGGAGGGCTGAGGCATCATGCCTTACCTCCTACCACACTGGCAACCCCTGTTCACAGTGAGAAGGGGTCATTGGGGGTTGGCTGGGATGGGAGAGGATTGAGCATCCAGGGACAGCTCTCCTCTCCTGAGATGGGTAGAGAACAGAGACAAGCACCTGACTGACACCTAGCAGAGGCTAGATGTTGGCATGCTGTGTCCTGTACATCGGGGCATGGAGGCAAAGCAGCTGACTGGCATGCTGCATGCGGACACACACACAGCTTTGCTACTGTCAGCACTGTATGCTCCCCTCTGCAGAAAAGAGGAAAATATGTTCCCGATCGAGTGGCATGATGGCCATCCTCTGCAGGTGCTTCCCCCAAGAAGGCACCTCCCTGAACAGGTTCCGATCCTGGCAGGCTGACTTGGGGACTCCCCACCACCCTGCCATGGAGGGTAAGCCATGGAAGAAGAATGGTAGGTAGACTGAAGGTCGAGGAATGGGGCTGGGAGGAAGGCACGATACAGGGCCAATCAGGACCAGGGGAGGAAAAATACCAGATTAAAAAAATAATAATAAAAACTGCCCTTCTGAAATCCAAGACTCTCACCCTTGTGTGGTTCAACTTTGCTGCTGTTCTTATATTGAACCACAATGTACAGTGATTAGTGGTCTCCAGGTGCCCCCCCACTTTGACGTGTGCCACACTGTTCCTGTTGGTGAGAACCAGGTCCAGTATTGCCCCATCATAAGTGAGCTTACTAACTAGTTGTCTGAGGAATGCCCCCTGCAGGGAGTCTAGGATGTTTCTGCTTCTAGCTGTAGCCAGTTGGGAGGCTCCAATCTAAATCTGGCAGACTGAAGTCCCCTACCAGTAGCACTTCTTCCTTGTCTGACATTTTGCCATTGTCTTCCAACAGTGCCCTATCTAACTCCTCACCCTGTGCTGGAGGTCTGTAAATCATGCTGGTGAGAATAGTGGCTCTGTTTCCACAGTATCACTGCTCCCCCCTTAGTTCTGTGTTTCCGTTACTTTTAGGCCTTCCTTCACATAAGGCATCACATCCCCCTCCTTGTATTCCCACCCTGTCCTTCTTGAACAGAGTGTAGCCTAGTATGGCCATGTCCCAGTCATGGTTTTCAGTACACCATGTCTTAGTTACTGCCACTCCCTTACTTTGAACAGCCCCTCTGTACCTGTCTTGTTTATTCCTTTTATGTACTTAAAGGTTTCAATCATGTCCCTCCTGTCACTCCTTTTCTCCAGTGAGAACATGTTTAACCACCACAGCCTCCTCTCGTATGATAAGTCCCCCAGGTCAGCCTCTGCCATAATGGCCTCTAGGGCTGAAAATGTATTTCCAAAACTTGTAGCTTTAGCACATATGGCCTTCCAGATTCTGTTAGCAGTCTGTTTCTTACCTCCCCTTTTCCCCTTATGCCTTTACTTCCCCCTTCTTTTTTAATGTTTTCAATGTTTCTGTTTCCCCACTCCCCATTGCTATCACTCTGCTTCCTTTATTAATTAGCACCCTGGATGGTTCCTCTCTCCTAGTGATATCTCTCCTCTCCATTTCAGCCTGTTAGGGGGGTTAATTTCAGCCTCCCATATTTCTTCCACCATCCCCTTGGGGTTCATCAAAGTAAGATTTAAACTGTCCACTGAGTATGGATGTTCCCTTCCCAGATGGATGCAGGCCATCATCCCTGTATAGGCCCTCATACTGCCAGGTAACTGTCTTGTCCCCAGTGTAGCCAAACCATCCTTTTGGTATGATTCCTTCAGACATGAATGGATGGTCTTAGTGTGGAGAATCCCCCTTCCTTCATAGACAGGCAGCACCTCAGCCAAAGCTACTGAGTGTACCAGTTACCTAAGACCTCTCCTCGATCCTTAAAATCCTCCTGAACTATCCCAGTCCTGTTCCTAACCAGAACATTTGTCCTCAGGTGGACAAGGACATCCACCCTCCCACTTCCTTTCTGCTGCCCTAGTGAGTCCTAGGATATGTTTTCTGTCCTTCTGGGCCATGGTGTCAGGTGGGCACCTGACCTCCCTCTCCACCCCCTTCCTATCCCAAGATCCATCTCCCTGACAATTGAGTCCCAAACCAGAAGTTGCTTCCTCCTCCTCCTCTTGGGTTCTCTCCCACCCTCCTTGGGGTCTCCTCTACATAGGGCCCCCACATCCTCCCTGACTGTGACCATGAGTACCTCTTCCTGGCAGTCCCATCCCCCCCGAGTGGCATATGATTTTTGTAGTGGTACCAGTTGATGAATGTGCTCTCACCCCACCCTTAGCCTTCAACAGCCCACCCCCCACCTTCCTGAGTCCACCACAGTCTAGTTGCTCCTCCTTCCCAGCATCCTGTGAGGTGACAGTGTCAAACATGTTGGCCCATGGGTGGGGGAGAAGGCCCACTGAATCCTAAACAACTCAGCCTGGAGTCTAGTGACATCTCCTTCAACCCCGAGATCTCCCTGCAGAAGGGACAGCACCAAAGTCTCCAAAAGGTCTCTCTGAAAACTCTCACACCACAGCCTCTGCACTGCACCACCCCCGGCTTTTCCAAGTCCTACTTACCCTGTGTTACTTGTAAATCTTTTCCCCTCATGTCATTTGTTTTACTCCTTTGTACACCTACACTAAATAGGGTATTTCTGCTGTTACTAGTTGTGACTTGCCCCTTTTCTTTCACTTATCTCTTTCATACCTGTACCCTTGATAGGGTGTTATTTGTTTTACCCCTTTTGTTATTTGTTAATTTCCTTGTACAGCATATCTACCCTAATAAGTGTTGTTCCTATTCCCTTGTTAGTTTTGTTTTATACCTTCCTCCCTTCTCAGCAGTGAATGCCTGAACAGATGTGAACAGGTACCTTACTTTAGTCGATCTTACTATACCCTACAGTGTAGTTCCTGCCCTCCTTTTGCATTTACCTTCCCTCCACTGACCAGCATGGTCTGTGGGCCTCCCCCTGCCAATGCTCCTAGAAGTCAATGAGTCAGGTGCCACACTCCTCATGCTTTGGGGCCACTCATGCTTTGAGGCTGCTTGGACCTCTAGGTATTATATAGGAACCACAATCGCCCTATTAGCCAGCTGTACTCATGGGGTCCATTGGGACCACCAATGGCACTGGAATATGGCTGCCAAGCTACCTCCTTCAGCCTGCCCTATGGTATGTTTCTCCCATCCCGAAACCCTCACAGAGGCCCCAAACCAAATAAAAAAAAAACTAAAGTCACCATATATAAGCCCTCCAGAAACAATACAGGACTCAGCCCAGTCCCCAACTACAGAAACCCTTAGTTCACTAGGTCCCCACCACTCCTCTATGCCAGTGGCATCTGCCCTTCTGAGGTATCTGAGACAGAAACTATGAAGTGGTCTGGCTTTAACTTCCCCAGACAGCAGCCGCTGTATTGGCAGGTTGTAGTCACATGGTCAGCTGGAACCACCAATGGCACTGGAACACGGCTGCTGAGTTCTATCCCTCAGCCCACCCTCTGGTATGTTTCCCCTCCTCCAGAAAGCCTCACAGAGCCCCCAAAGCAAGTAAAAAAAACAACAATAAAGTCACCACATATAAGCTACCCCAGCAACCATCCAGGACTCAGCCCAGTCCTGGACCACAGAAACCTTTTGCTCACTAGGTTCCAGACACTCCTCTATGATCAATAGTGTGTGCCCTTCAGGGATGACGGCAAGTGGTATGCCACCCTAACAGTGACATTTCTACGGTGATATGCATCGATATTGACAATAGTGTCATGCCGCCATAGAAGTGCCGCTGGAAGGGGGCACCCACTTCCCCCGACCTGCACCCCCTTCCCGAACTAACTCCGACCTGGAGTTAGAATCCTTTAGTTCCGGGTACAGGGAAAAGCCCAATGTAAAAAATTGATCCAAACTGTGCAGCTCCATGCCAACTGCAACTTGCAGTTGACATGGAGCCCATTGCTGTAATGCTGGTTGCAATCTTTTTTGTCGTGCCTGCATGGTAGAGCCATGGCAAGTAACCATGCCAGCTAGTTAATAAGCCAAGCAAGTGACATATCACTGTTTGCACTTACATTGGTTCCGCTTGAGAGAATAGGCTTTTAGCCTTTTCTTAAACGAAGTAAGGGCAGGGTAGTTAGACTCTCACATGGGAGTTAGTTCCACTGGGAATGGGCCACAGATGAGAAATATCAACTACCAGAGCCAGATCACACCTTAGGGATTTCAAGTAACAGACATGCTGAGGAATGCAGAAGCCTAATATTTTGCTTAAAATTAACTATACCCTTGAGGCTAGGTGGGGCAGTGAGTTTTGCAAGCTTGAAGGTTAGATAGAGCATTGGGAGTTTTACTCTTGCATCAATAGAAGGACAACCTAGGGCTGCAAACACATTATAATGGTGGTCTCTAAGGGAAGCATCAGCCACAAAGTGCCCTACTTTGTTATACAGAGTTTTGAGTCTGCTTAATTCTGATTCACAATGAGAATGTAGGTTTAGGAACCCATGTCCTCTGACTTGGCCCCATCCACTACCACCCTTCGTTTCCTCCCCCCAGCCAGTTCCCTACCAGTCTGACAAATTCTTTCCTCACTCCTAGGTCTTCAAGCTTACTCAGCAGTCTTCTGTGTGGCACTCAAAGACTTTGCTGAAATCATAGTTAAGAAAATCTACCCCCTACTGTCTATCAACCGCTCTTGTGTTCAAGTTGAAAAATACAATTAGGTTGTTTTGATACAACCTTCTGCAACCAATCCATGCTGTTTACCGTCATGTAACCTAGGTAGGCCACTAGACTTTCTTTGACCAGAGTCTTTATCAGCTTACCTACAGGGTACAATGGAGGCAAGACTGACTGCTCCGCAGTTTCCCGAGTCTTCCCTGACCCCACTTATGGAGCAGAACCATGTCCATACACCTCCAATCCCCTGGCATCACACTAGATTCAAATAAGCATCCCAACAGCTCAGCCAGGGGATCAGCCAGCTCTGAAACTGGCTCCCTAAGCATCCTTGGGTGTAAGACTTCTGGTCCGAGTTCCTTATCTACCATGAGAGCTGCAAAGCCCTTCTTACCCTGATCACTATGATCACAGCCAAGCCCATTCCCTGCTCCCCCTTTTAGGAGGCCTTAACAACACACTCTGAAAGAGGCCTTATATCCTCCACCATAAATGTCAAGCAGAAGTAATTGTACAAAATGTTAGTCTTTTGCTGATAAGCCTCTACAACCCTTACACTGCCTCCTCTGATAGTTTGACAATTCCTACCATATCTTTCTTTTTTCCCTGCTGTACCTTTGGCAACCTCTGCAATGCACAGCTCTATGTCTGCCTTTGCTCTCCTGACCTCCCACTTTGCTTCCTTTATCTTTCCCCAACATCCCCCTAGTCCTCATCTTCTTGTTTCTCTTTATATCTTTTGAAGGCCTTCCTTCTGGCCCTCATCTCCTCCCTCACTTCCTTGGTGACCCACATCAGCCTTTTATATTTTTTCCCCTCTTACTGAATGTCCTAATACCAGAGACAGTCACATCTAAAATTACCCCCCATAATAAATAACCCATTTTTCATCCACCCCTAGAGCTTCTCTATTCCCTCCAGTTTTGCATTGATCCTTTCTCTCCTTTACTGAAATCTGCCCTTCTGATGTCCAGGACCACAGACATCAAAAATGATCTGCCATTACAAGCTAGTTCAAACCACATTTGAATTTATTTATTGATGTATGTATTAATTATTAAAATGCACACAACAATAACCAAACAAGAATCTGATAGGTTGATGTTTAACACATTCACAGATTTACATAAAATACATAATGTATACAATTTATAAAGATGCAAGCCATCATTTTCAAATATGTCTGATACGCAACATCTACACTAATCACTTTTTGGAAAAAGTTTTACTTGCACATTACTGCTGAGGAGTACCCTTTTTTTCCCTAAATACTTTGCCTGTTAGTAAAGCAGACCTGTATTTCTCATCCAAACATCTCATAAAAAAGGATTCCTTGTATATTTTTATGAGATCATAAGATGGTACAATGTGAAGTTTCACTGCTATGCAACTGATACCCAGCTGTACTTGTCCTGTGCCCCAGATGATACTTTTGCATCTTCTGTACTGAGCCACTGCTTGGCTGAGGTAAATGACTGGATGGCTACCAATTGGTTGTGTCTCAACACGGGCAAGACAGAGGTCATGGTTATCGAACCTAGTCATCGGGGCTCACCGGCTGACGAGAGAGTTGCCCTCCCTGTTTTGGGTGGACAGCCCTTCAGCAGTGAGTGTGGTCAGAGATCTGGTGGTCATACTGGATGACAGGCTGACCTTTGAACAGCAGGTGTAGTTTATTGTCCAGTTGGCCTTCTTTCATTTTTAGAAGACTGCTAGGATCATGCCGTTCTTAGCTCAGGATGACCTAGCAACCATTATCCATGCTTTTGTCACCATGAGACTGGATTACTGTAATGCTCTATACCCAAGTCTATCTGGAAGTTTGATGCGTTGACTACAGCTAGTGCAAAATGCTACAGCTCAGATGTTGGTGGGTTCCTCATTGAGGAATCACATTACTCTGGTTCAGCATGCCCTGCACTGTATACCTTTGCATTTCTGCATCACCTTCAAGATTGAGTTGTTAACATACAAGGGCCTATGTGGACTGCAACCAGAGTACTTAAATATGCTCCTGATTCCTTATCAACCACTCCACCCTCAACGCTCCACTAAAGCTTGATTGCTGGTGGTCTCCACCTCAAGGCTCATGCCACTGGGTGATAGAGCCTTTGGAGTGGTGGCCCCCCATTATCTGGAACTCAGCCCCTCATTATATTTGTACAGCCAGCTCAGCGGAGGTATTTAAAGCCTCTTTTAAGACCTTTTTATCTGAACAAGCTTTTAATGGGACTCAACCTATTTTAGATTCTCCTTGCTTACTCATCCACAAATTACTGTTTCAAGTTATTTTCATAAAGCACTCAGAACCTATGATGGATTGAGCACTAACTATATAAATAAAATTTTCCTTGCCATTTGCCTTGCGTTTTGTCCAAATTATTTTCCCCCCATCTACACTGCTTTTGTAAATCATATTTGCGTACCAAATCTCAAAAAACAATATTTTTAACATATTCTCTCTTCTTACACTCAGTTTCTCCAGCTTACATGGTACTGTGGTCACTGGACCCCACTGGTTTCCTAACTGTTGGCCTTTCCACTGCCTCCAGAGTTAAAGCAACATAATACTGTGTATCAATACACCAGATTCAGGTGAGAACAGTCTTTATTTTAAATGATTTTCTTCTGCTTTTGGGGATACACCTCCATCTATCATTGGCACCACATATCAAAATGTCTACTGTATACTATGTGCATGAATACTGTACAGTGTCACTTTACTGACCTCAAAAAAGTCATGCACACTCACATAACTTTAACATATTTTTCAGTTCTTTGCTTTTTAGCAAGAAATAATCAAGTAAAGCACCGATCGGTCCAATACTGTAGTAGAAATATTCAACATTTTACTGTACAGCAGATAGACAACAGAGGCAGACTTAACCCAAAAGGGGCTGACAAAACACCCAACTGGTTTCAACAGTATGTCCTCCTCTGGAACTAAACCTACAATACTCACTCATGCCACTTTTATTGAACTCCCGATGAACCACTAATTAAAAAAATTACAAAACAAGTGGAGTTATAAATATTTGCATAAATTATAAGAAACACCCTATTAGCAGGCAGACATTGGGCATAAAAACATTTCAAACATCCATCACTAATGTTAATAAAATTCATACAAAATTTAGACATTTTTAGTGCATTGCTTTTCTTCTGTTCCAGTTACTATGCATTCATTTTGAGGCGTTCATAAATATCCAGCTTCTGAAGGGCACACACAGTGGACGAAATGCTGCAGGCACATCCACCAACCCATCATCCTCTGTTTATCCAAAAGACAAAGAACACATATCACAAAATAGACCAAAACACACACACACACACACACACACACACACACACACTCTTGGAATCAGAACAAAGTTACATAAAACTGCCACAAGATTTGAATTTCAGTACCTCCATATTTTGTTTCTGGGAACATTTTCATTAAAATGGGATATTTCCCTCTGGACCTTATATTTTCCCATAGCTTGTTCCTTCCCTAAAACCACAGTCCTCAGTGTATGACGTCCCAACCTGTTGTCAGTGAAATGGTTTTGATGTCAGGTACAGAGGGGTTGTGCCTTTGGGAGCAGCAGTGGTGGGTGAATTTGTGAAGGGTGGAGCCCATTTTCATGCAAATGTCTTGAATGGTATGGTATGGAATGGATTTTTTGGAGAAAGTTATGAAGTTTAATCCTGTCAATGCCAACAGTAATTATTTGCAGGAAACTTGAACTTTACTTCAAACACCCACTGGGACAAGGGGGGCCAGAGACTCCTCACTGTCAGGGAACCCTACACTAGGTACAGTGAAGAATAATAACTTAGAACCTGATCTGTTGCCATCTCCATATGGTAAAATGGTACAAGCTATGGTTCAAACAAAAACTTCCTCACACAACAGGTGCACAATCCAATCAGAGAGGAGGCAATATTAGACTTTGTATCAGGATGTGATTAGGGCTAGCAGCATAACTCAGGTACAGCAAATGAGCAGTGAATGAGTTCAGTAAATCCAGCAGATCTGAGTTTCATTCAATACAACTTCCATTTGCATACCATGTGATTTCCTTGTCCCCAAGGACACACCTATAAAACAGCTTCAGTTCAGTGTGCCTTTCTAGGCCAAATATATTAAAATAAAATTAAGTGTGGTCTAATGTTTAGAGCCCCAGCTTAGAAACCATGAGATCACAACTATAAAACCCACTACAGCCAAAATACTCACAGTGTGTCCTGTGACAAGTCACTTAATCTTCCAGTGCTGCAGTCCATCCAGCTGTGGAAATGGGTAGAAGCTCGATCCCACTGGAAACATGATGTTGCATTTCAGAGAGGTTAACCATTGTATTTAAATTGTGACTAAAACAGGACATAATCAGAAAGTATCTGATATATCAGCATAATCATAACACCATCAGATCAGCATAGTGCTAGGGAGTAAGTAGAAACAAATCCAGTACAGTAATTCCCAACTTTAGAAAAGTAGACTATAATTAAATTCACTGCACTGCTTCTGGGTGCCGGCATTAGGGCATCGAGTCAATACAGCACCAAAACCCAACTTCACCCCCCCCTTCAAGTTAGGATCTATAGTTAGGGGATGTGTGGGGGATGCAGCCCCCCACAAAAAGAGTGGACAGCAACATTGCCGTTTCGCACCATAGTGGCTTACCGCCCTAACGCTGGCACGTTCCAAGGGTGGAACAAATTAAATAAGGTTAACAGATGGGAAGCTGGAGGATCTGCAGAAAGCCCATGTTCTCTGAATTGTGTGATTGGAGCATGGCTGTTAGCATGCTACAATTGCACAATTCAGACAATGTGGGTAATAAAAGTTCATCTTTTCTCTGCCACACACCCCATGCAAAACTATAAACTAGCCTGTGGATGGTAAATGATGCCATAGTATCAGCAACAGCTGGTGAATTAAGGTGTCAGAACACCATACTGTGTGCTTAGTTCAATGAGAAGACATTCAGTTCTCCACCTCTTGTAACACTGCATGAGAGTTCCTGCACCTCTGTCATCTGTATTCTTTGAATATTATAAGGACGTTCCACCACCTGGGGATTACAGTAGTTCCAAGCTTACAAATATCGAGAGAGAAGCTCCCCTACCAATGTATTATCAGTGTAACCACTGTGCATGTGTGAGTTCACACAAACCTGCAGACTTACTCACCAAAATATCATCTCTCTGAGTCAAACTGCACTTCCTTTCTGCCAGATAGGAAAAAGGGTCACAACACTACATAAACAGCCATCTTTGGAATTACAGTGTAAACTGCAGCTTTTATATTTTGATACATGATAAATGGAAATGCTATGGTGATGACACAAATTGACCCTAAATATATACTGGCATATACCACTAAATTGACTAATTCCATTTTTCATTTCATGTCTCCTTTAAAGGGAAAGGTCCGTGTAAAAACGGGCCCCACCTCAGTGTGAGGCGGGCCCAATTAAGACTGTCATAAAAAGTAGAATTTTTTACCTTCGACAATTTTACATATTTTCATAATTTATCTGGTTGATCCTGTCTCCCTGTATGCCCATCATTTTACAATCTAGCACCATGAACAGTGCACCCACAACCACCCGCAGCTGTCCCGAAAATGACATGTCATGTGGAATCAGCTGTAGGTCTATCACTATGTCTATGTATTTTTTGTAACTTCTAATAGCTCCAGTTTGGGCCATTACGTATCTTAGCGCTATACGAGACTAGAAGTAGACTGACAGTAGACTACTGATCTATTTCTGATCTCGATTATACTAAGTTATGTACACTCAAACCGGAGCTATCAGAAGATTACAGACTATGAATCTAAAGGACAGACCTGTGACAATCCCACATGACACGTCATTCTCAGAATAGCTGCAGGCAGTTGGGGCGTACCACTCATCGGTGCTAGATTTTAAAATACCAGGCGGAACAGAGAGAGGCAGGATCAACAATAAATATGAAAATAAATAAAGTACTGAAGGTAAAAATATGCTACTTTTTATGAAAGTCTTAATCAGGCCCTGCCTCACACCAAGGTGGGGCCTGTTTTTGCATGGATATTTCCCATTAAGTGAATAAAGGTCTTATTTTATCATTCAGTGCTGCCTCTTGTTCAATCAGAAAATACAGTTGCAGCAGTTGACATGGTCAGATATTTTCCCATAGTTTACAATATTTCTAAAATTATTCTCTCTGGTGCCACCGAGCAGAACTGCAGGCGGAAAAAGAATTTCTCTAGAGATATCACAGAAATGTCAGGAAATAACTGCCACAATTAGTCTCATGAATACCTTTGTTTTACAAGAAATACAGCATAACAACTGCCTCTATCATGGGTAAATATCAAAGTCATATAATTAATTTGTACATTGTCATATTTTCATAGCTTTTTTTGTTAAACCCTCTTCTATGAAGACTATGAGGACATACTGTGGCCTGTCTATATGGCTCCAGGTATCCTTGCACCTTTGCTATACCACATTGCCATACCTCTGCTGGCCAATCAACCTTCTATCATCTTCCCTTACTTTGAAACCAGCTCCCCTCTTCCCTCCATTCCATTGCCTCCCCTGGATCCATCAGGTATCAGCCAAGACTTCTTTCCTCCCCACTCCCATTTTCCCTCCCCCTAACGGTTACACATGTGCTTGAAATACTCAGTTTGTTGCTTCTGCCTTCTTCATTCATTGCACACTCTCTGTGGCTTCATCACGTTCTTGGATTTGCACCTTATCGAAACTGAATTGAGTCTATGCTGTGCATTTTTTTTATCCTCTGTTCCTCTCCCCCTGGGTCAAACCTGGAAATGAGGCTCGGCTCAGTGTGTCCTTCCTACTCACCAATTTTCAAATAAATAAAAAGTCATTGTTCCAGGAAAGGTTGGCAATGTTTGTAATTATACTGTAGTGCTTCAGGGTCAGTTATGTACATGTATTCTGACTTCACAACTGTTTGCCATTGCTCTCTTTTTTTATCTTCTAGCCATTCATGGGACATCTGGTGGAATTCAAACTGGTGGCTAGCAAACTGCAGGAGACACTGCAGTGGACATGGAAGGGGCTGCAGACTGCAAGGGTGATGCACCCCCCAGGAGGCTTTGACCTGATTACAGCATACTACTTAGATAAACATGGGGAATCATGGTTTATGATGGGAATGCCAAAAGTAGGAGTTATATTTTATAAAGATGTGATACAGTGTAAGTTATATATTTGGCACAGTGTTTACAAGTTACATCTTGTTTTATGCTCTGAAAAAAAATCTGATTTCATACTAGTCTTGCATGCCTTTCGTCTGAAAGCAAAGTATACATAACCCAAAAATGCTTTGCAGGTTTAGTCTAAGACTCTAGAAATAAAATGCTTGATAAATACGTGAACAAGTGTTTGTAACTTATCTCCAGATACTTTTTTTTCCTGGAAAAATTTGATTTCAAACCAGTCCTGCATGACATCAGTCTGAAAGTAAAGTGCGGATGACCAAAAAGCACTTTGAGCATTCAGTTTACATCTTTTGGAATAAAATGTTTCATAAATATGTGAACTGTTGTTAAATCTGGTTGCTTTTTGTTATGGAAAAAGCTGTTTTCATGCCAGTCTTGCATGCCATTGGTCTGAAAATAAAGCATAGATGATCAAAAACCACTTTGCATGTTTAGTTTATGACTTTAGAAATAAAATGTTTTATAAATATGTGAATAAGTGTTTGTAACTTTTCTCTTATTCCTTGTCTTTCTAGAAGAATCTGGTGTTATACTAGTCCTGTATGCCTTCAATCAGAAATTAAAGTGCAAATAATTGAAACGCACTCTGCAAGGTTACAGTAGTTTGAGACTTTAATAAATAAATGTTATATATCTACTTTATTTATTCTTTTTTTTAATGATCAGTTCTGTAAATTTTCCTGCAGGTGTCTAAAGGTCTGGTGACAAGAATGTTTCTGCAGCAGAAGAGCATGAAGGAGATACATATAGACAAGCCACCACCAAAACAGTCATTGGATGAAGGACAGCATTCAGCATTACCAGTGTGCTATGGAGCCTTTCTGGTGGCAAATGAAGCTTTGACTCACTCAGCATCAGTGAAACTATAACAATTATTTGAACATTTTGGACTTAGTATTGATGATGTTTTATTTACATTTTTATTTATTTGTTCTGCAGGGGACTTTGGCGTGGGAAGTCCACTAGCCTGGGGTAATGCCAGGAGGGGGTAATGGACTGGGATGACATGATGCATACCACTGGTGAATAGGGGCCAGCAGGTCATATTCCCCCTGTCAGTCCCCTGCCGGGGGAGGAGTAGGACTGGGGCAACATGGTGCATACCACCTGGCTTGGGATAGATGGTTAGCATTATGCCCCACCAGTCCTCTGCCTAGGGGCCAGAGGATTTTGGGACACTGAGCATACCACTGGTAGACAGGGACCAGTGGTTTGCATCATGTTTCTCATCACTGCCCTACACAGATTGTGGCTTTTTCCTCAAAAAAGGCATTGATTCTTTTCCTCCTTTTTGTGCATCTCCCATCAAAGTCTCAGATTTATTACTGATGCTCAAGTTAGTGCAACGTTATTGATCTTTTCAAAAGAATATCGCTATAAGCCAGAGAGGACATATAATCCCTTTCAATGAGGATTATAGAAGCTGCTCAAAATGCTTAATTCACCTCAATATTGATGGTGGAAGTCCTGAGCACAGGACATGAACCGTAATCTTTCACATGATAGCATAATCACTGCTGCTCCCAGTACCACAGGTCATCCTGGGATATCATTCCATTAAATATAAACACAACATGATATGCAGAAAACTGTTAACCCTTACAGCTCCTTTTAAACAAAAGAAAGAGCAACACATGAATATTTCACCATTCTTCTTTCACCCTACTTACAGTACATGATGTATTGGCCTCCTCGGTGTCCTAATAGTCAACCAGTATGAACAGATGTTGGATAACTACATGCTTTTTCAAATTTGTATTTTGTAATGTACGTAAGAAATATTGTGGGTGATAACTCCTATGCTGCATATCTTTAATTTAATATTGTTACATATTTGATTTGTTAATATTTGCTGTATTACTCTTCTACCCTGATTCCTCTGCAATCTCATCACACCATGTCATACCTGAAAACAAGATTTTGCTCTGCATGCCTTCCTGGCCAGAACTTATGAAGAAATAAATAAATAAATATCTAAATAACTGTATTTAATATAATTCTTCAGGTCCTCAACCCAAATCATAAAGATTACTTCAAATCTGCATTTAATGAATTGAAATAACAGAAACATTTGAAAAAGAATATAGATAGCAGCAATCATTTGGTTTCTTGGCAAGCAAAAGATTTGGAAAAACTTTAAAATGTTTTTAACTTACTCTGCACTCTCTACAGCTTCTGGTCAACACACGCTGTCCTTCTGCTAGTGCTTTTCCTCCATAGAAGCATCTAACTATAAATAAAAAGTTGTACATCATATTTTTGAACATGTTTCAAAAGCACAGGAATGATCAGTTACTGTACAACAAACACTGCAAATGATCATATGTTTTTATTTAGAGCAGTAGTAATATTCTTTAAAACATGATTGATGGCCGGCCTGGTGGCACTGAGGGTTGAGGTGCTGGATGCCACACCTTGCGCCACTCTGGTGACCTGGGTTCAGACATGAGCCCTGGCCATCAGGGGTCAGCAGGTGAGGGATAGGATGGAGCATCTGGAGGACTGCTATCCTATCCCGGGGAGGGATCCAGGGTTCCATCGCTCTGTAGCAGCACCTGGTGATGACCGGGGGGGGCACTACTACAGTGATGTAGCAAGGGGGGGAGGAGTATGGCAGACGTTGGCTATGTGTCTAGATGTCATTGTATGCCAGCACTCCGCAAGGAGGAAAAAAGAAAATCGGGCTCTGGTCGGGCAGCATGAACTTCCGACCCCCGCTGCCTGACCTGAATGGTGCCTCGTCATCTGGATCCTGCTCCAGTAGGTTGAGCTGGGTAGCTCCTCACCACCCTGCCATGGGGGTAATGAGGAGGAAGGCCTGATGCCGGCGTCAGGGCTAGGGGGTCGGTCGGGATGTTAATGCTGACTGGAGCCCCGGGGAGAAAAATATGAATAAAAAAAAAATCAAACATGATTGATGTTCTCGGGAAATATCCTGCAAACCATGTGTTCAAAACCATGTATTTCAGAGGGGTATTATCAAATCGGTTCATTTGACAGATGCACTGGCAACAGATGACAAATGAATGAATCTCTAAGTGAGATTCCTTACTTAACTACAGACTATGCAAAATGAGTTATGGGGGGGCAGGATTTTCGTGTGTGCGCATTACAATTTTTGTGAAACTGCGGCAAGTTTTGGATGCTCTCTAACAGTGTCCAAACACTGCCACAGTACCACACTAATGCATCAAATACAGTGGTGCTGGCATAAACAACAAACCTGCTGTAAATACATTGTAAATAACAAAAACATAAAGAACTAGTGTACTACCTGGAATTAATAGTAATTTTCCAAAGCAGTCAGCTATCACTTTTTATATATGAAATATTTTTCTCTTTTCTGTTTGCTAATTAGAAGATTTTCTGCCTGGCAGTTCTAAGTTGATGTGTGGAGTAGCATTTTATTTGGAGACTAGAAAAGGTTAGTTCTGTTTCTTCCACTACATCATCAGAAATGTGACTAAACACACTGAGGCACCACAACCCTGGCAGCCTGAGCAGTGACATTCACAAATAACCAATCAAAATGCAGGAAATTGTGACATCATTAGTAACCAAGAAGAGCAAATTCCTGCTACTTCATGTGAAAGAGAATAATCTGGCAGTGAGAAATGGTTCATCTTGGCTGATTGTGATGTCACAGTCAGTGAGGTCTCAGTGTTGATGCAGAGGGAGGAAGAGAGCTTACTTTTTTAGTCTCCAGACAGAGTGCTGCTCCACACATCACTCTAGTACTGCCAGGCTGAAAATCTTCTAATTAGCAAACAGAAAAGAGAAAATGCTTACGATATAAGAAGTGAAAGCTGACTACATCTGAAAGTTACTATTAATTTCAGGCAGTATACTAGCTCTTAAGTGAACCTGAAACTTGGACACCCCAGTTTTGGCACAAAAAAGAAGATGCACTTGCATCATTATCTGACCCCTATAAAAACCCTTCGCAGAATGTGTGGTTTACAGCTGGAACACAAGGGTTATGTGGAAGTCACAACAAAAACAGAAAATACAGTTAGAAACAACTTTCTAACCCTGAGGCTTTCTTCAGCTATTATCTGTAAAGGAAAGTGTAAGCATTAGTTCTTGTTGGCACCACCCTGTCTACAACAAACTGAATGTCTGGCTGACTGCTCCCCTCAACAAGCAGAAACAGAGATACTGAAGCTTTAGGGTAGTACAACTCCTAGCCCATCATCGTTTACTCTAGTCTTGTCTCCATGTATTGGAGCTGCATGCTTGCACATAGAACATCTACAAATTGTCTTTAAAATGCGTTTCATTAACTCTCTAGGTTTCTCAGCTACAGAAACATAGATTTTGCTGGCAGATAACCACTTGGTCCACATAGTCTGCCCAGTTTTTTCTGCCTGTAGTATCACCACAGATCTTACTTGATGTCCAGCCCATTCACCCACCCACCCACCCTTATCTTTCTCTAAGATTCTCTTATGCTCATCCCATGTATTCTTAAACATAGAAACATTGAAACATAGACTTTGATGGCAGATAAGGACCATTTGGCCCACCTAGTCTGTTAATTTCCCTACCTACTGGATAAGCTGCAGATCCTAGTTAACCAACAGCCTACTTCTTCCTACCCCCACCAGAATTGCCTTATGTCTGTCCCATGCATTCTTGAATTCCCCCACAGTTTTTGACACCACAACCTCCTCAGGAAGGCTGTTCCATGTGTCTACCACCCTCCCTATGAAAAAATACTTCATCACATTGCCCTTGAGCCATTCCTCCCCCGTCTTCAAATTGTGCCCCCTTGTTCTTGCACATCTCAGTTAACATGTGGCATAGTCAGGTCTCCCAGCAACAATATCTCCCCTTTTTCTGCCATCCTAAGGATGCCTTCGATCATTTCCTTATCCATTTCCTCCCCCTGAATTGGGGCCTGTATACAACCCCCATGTGGACTGTAGTGCCATTTCTGGTCTCCAAGGTGATCTACAGTGCCTCCTCTCCTCCCTGTTTACCCTTTAGTTCCGTTGCTTTGATCCCTTCCCTTACAAAGAAAGAGCTACTAATCCTCCTCTTTTACCCTCCCTGTCCCTCCTGTAGATTGTGTACCAAGGTATGTTGACATCCCAGTCATGGTTCTCTGTGTACCATGTTTCTGTGACTGCCTTGATATCCAGGCATCTCTCTTCCATCAAGGCCACCATTTCAGGGAACTTGTTACCTAGACTACGGGCATTGGTAATCATTACCTTCCATTTTTTTGATGGCCTTAGCCCTTTTTGCCCCATCCCTGTCCTTACTGCCTTTTTCTTCATTTAGCCCTGCCCTTCTCCCCATCAACATCTCTATCTTGGTATTTACCTCACTAACTACCTTGATTTTTCTGGGGGGGGTAGGATTTCCCTGCTTCTTTTCAGTGCCTCCCCCCTTGGCTAGTTTAAATGCTTGCCAATGAAGCATTTAAACCTATAACCAAGGATTCTGGTTCCCCTCCTGGACAGATGCAGGCCATCACTCCAGTATAGGCCTGTAACCCTCCAGGTGGACCCCCAGTCTCCAATGAAGCCAAAACCCTGAACTCTGCACCAATTTTGCAACCACTGATTGAATCCCATGGTGTGGAACACCCTAGCCTCACCCATGCCATAGACAGGCATCACCTCTGAGAAGATTATCGTGCATGCTACTTGTCTAAGGTCCCTCCCCAACTCCACAAACCACTCCTGCACTGCTCTGATCCCTTTCCCAGCCAAGTCATTTGTCCCTAGGTGGACAATGACATCCAGCTCCCTCCCCTATGCAGCTGCTCCCACAATCCTGAGGATTCTTTCCTTGTCCATCCAAGCCATAGCACCAGGCAGGCACCTTACCTTCCTCTCCTCCACCACTGCTTTTGCTCCAACCACCTCCACTGGAAGACTGTTCCAAAAATCCACCACTTTGTGTGAAAAAGTACTTTCTCATATCTCTCCTGAATCTACCCCCTCCAGCTTCTTATTATGCCCTCCAGAACATTTCTTTACAGAGATCATCAAACACAGGAGTTCATGGTAGTAGAAGTGTCTTTATAGTACAATAATAGGAGGTGACAACAGGCTTATTACCCATGAGGCATTCTAAATCTTGCATGTGGCCTAGTGCTCTCTGTCAGAAACTGACTAACTTACCACACTCCTTGTCCTTTATAAAATCATACTGCTGTTTTCATTGCAAAACAGAAAAGCAGAAATAATAATTACAAGGCACAAACTCCAGCACAATTCCCTTGTTCCCTTGTCATGCTGAGATAAGACAGGTTTATCTCTCTTCCTAACAGATAGTGGAATTTCTTTTGTAATTCATGAACAGAACATCCCAAAGGACTTAAATCCATTATTGCCAAAAACTGATCATGTAATGTTACTCAATAAAATTTACAGATCTTGCACGCAAAGATCTCTTTCCAGAGTCACCCATGTCATATCATTTAATCAATAAGGAGGCAGCTCCAGAAGCAGTGCAGTACCTACTTGAAATAAAGACCATCTTTCCTGTCTCTGCACATAAAGAGAAAGACAAGCATACAGTACACCATGTCCTTATTTTTCCCTAAATGATGGTGAATTTAGAGGTAGCACAATATTAAAAAAGGTGCAATTTTCTAATAAAACTACATCCTTTAAGATAAGGCACAAATATTCACAATTCAGGTAGTGAGGAAAAGATTAATTGATCTTAGTGAGACATACGGAACAGTTACTTACCATAACAGCATATCTTCTAGAGAATTTCTGGCATTAGGACACAACTTTTGAACTGTAAACTGTTGGTTTCATGACAACTCAGAAATCTTACTAATCAAGTGCAGCCCATGATGGCATGTAGTCTTGATGTCTATACAATGTGGACAGCCCTACTGATCCTCAGTTCCCCACAGCAGACAAGCTAGAAGGGCCTCAAACCAGGAACAGCTAGGAGACCTAACCAGTACCAGGCACACAAGGACAGACACAGGACTGGAAAATAATACACATACATAAGAGACATATGGACACTTCCAAGCAAGGCAGTGGACAAACCACCCAGCAAATACCTCAGAGAAAGGGGGAAGGAGGGTAGGTGTGCTGTGGCCCAATGGAGGAGAGTCTCTTGAAGATCTACTGTTACAGTAAATAACTGTTCTATCTCTATTGTGGATATCTCCTCCCTTGAGCCACATCTTTGAAACACTTCCCAAAAGCATGCAAGGTATCTAGGGAGGATAGCAAATCTGATGCAAGCAGGGCAGAAGGCCGTGCAGTACTGCAAGACCAAAGCCAGCATGTCTATGAGTGACAATGTTTAGACTGTAGTGCTTAGGGAAAGTATGCACATTGCTCCATGTGGCAGCAGCACATATGTCAGCTGCAGAAACAATCTGAAACCAGGCAACAGAAATGGCCATGCTACATGTAACGTGGTCATGCAAAGTACCAGGAAACTCCCTTCCATACTTCCCATAACAAACCTCAATACAGTGATCCAGCTATTTGGACAGATGCTGCTTAGTCACTGGTGTGCCCTCTTTTCCAGGAGCAAATGAGGCAAAGAGCTGAGATGAGTTCCAGCAGTCACTAATGCCATCAAGATGGAACACAGTGTTCTATGTAGATTAAGTGTGTGCAACAATACCTCATCCTTGTTAGCATGCTCAAGATAATGCACAGAAAAGTTTATGGTCTGATTCAATGTGCAATCAGAGACCACCCTGAGCAGAAAGCATGGATCATTCCACTAAGATAACCTGTCCTTGTGGAAAATCAAGTAAGAAGGCTCAAGCAAAAGTTATGGTAACCAAAAGAAGCACTTTCTATGAAATTAGATGCATATTGTAGGCTGTGGCAGGCTCAAATGGAGCACGAGTCAAGTATGAAATTGAGGTGCCAAGGCAGGACTGGTTTATCAATTAGGGAATGCATGTGCAGGATACCCAGTAGGAAGTGGATCCCAGGGTGGTAGTCTGGGTAGCAAACTGGCTGCACAACAGGACACAGAAGGTAATAATGAATGGAACACATTCCGAAGAAAGGGGGGTTACTAGTGGAGTACCTCAGGGCTCAGTACTGGGTCCAGTCCTCTTTAACATCTTTATAGGTGACATTGCAGAGGGCCTGGAGGGAAAGGTATGCCTCTTTGTGGATGACACAAAGATCTGTAACAGAGTTGATACACAAGAGGGGGTAGAAAAGATGAGAAGGGACTTGGCAAGGTTGGAGGAATGGTCAGACATAAGGCAACTTAGATTCAATGCAAAGAAGTGCAAAGTAATGCACCTGGGAAACAAAAACCCAGAAGAAGAGTGCACAATAGCAGGGGAGGTACTAACAGCAACAAAAATGGAAAGGGACCTGGGGGTAGTCATATCAGATGACCTAAAGGTGGGTAAGCAATGTGAGAAGTCGGTAAGGAGAGCCAGTGGGATACTGGGATGCACAGGAAGAGGCATCACAAGTACAAAAAGGGAAGTGGTTATCCCTCTATACAGACAGTTGGTGAGACCCATCTGGAGTACTGTGTGCAGTTTTGGAGACCTCATCTACGCAAGGACATAGACAGGATGGAAGCAGTCCAGAGGAGGGCAACTAAAATGGTGCAGGGTCTGCATCAGAAACCATATGAAGAGAGACAGAGAGCTTAATATGTATACCCTTGATGAAAGGAGGGACAGGGGGGACATGATAGAAACTTTCAAGTACCTTAAGGGAATCAATAAAGTCCAGGAGGGTAGCATCTTTCAGAAAAAGACATGTGCAAGAACAAGGAGACACAATTTAAAGATAGAGGGGGATAGCTCAGGGGTAATGTGAGGATAATTGTTTTTCACAGAGAGAGTGTTGGATACATGGAACTGCCTTCCTGGGGAGGTCGTTGGGTCTAAAACAGTGGGGGAATTCAAATATGCATGGGACAGACATAAGGCAATTATAGTGGTGGGTTGCAGGAAGTAGGCTGTTGGTTAACTAGAATCTGCAGCTTATCCAGTAGGCAGGGAAATGGGCAGACTGGGTGGGCCAAGTGGTCCTTATCTGCCATCAAAGTCTATGTTTTTATGTTTCTGTGAACTGTGATAGTGTTGTGGCAAGTCAAGACTTTGGGGAGAACCCTCAGAAAAAAAATTACAGGCAGAGTTTAATGAAACCAAAAGTTACTTCAACACCAAACGAGTTCTGGTCAGAGCCGATATGGCTGTGGAGAGCTTTTGGGATGCTTTTACCGATTATTTCTAATGAATTTGCACACTGCAGATCTGTGGAGAAGCAGTTTCAATGTGGTCTTCCTTTTACACATTTTTAGGATGTGTTTTCCTAGAATATGCCTGCTGATTGCTATATATTTAGCCTGTATAGTTCACAGAGGAAATGGCATCTTATTTTCAGTGGGGCTCTACATCTACACAATATTGTGCTGTACTGTGTAAAATCAGAATGCACTAAAAACAATATTTTACATCTGGGAGGATATATTAAGTGCCAGATCAATGCACAAACAGAAAGGTACATTGCACAAAGAGGGTGCGCCAGTCGGCACTGATACAATATTGAAAGAGAATATGCCACCGGTACAGTGTGTGCATAAAGTGAAGCCCACCAGGATGAAGTGCAGCACTGCAGAATTCTGCAGTAGAGTTACTGCAGCAAACAATGCAATTTCAAAGGGAGTTAATCCCTTTTGTCATGCAGTAAACCTGCAACACTGCACTTCATCCTGGCTGGCTTCATCTTTCCTGTTGAAAATGTGACCCTGGATGGGAGTCACAGTGCAGGCAGCCACCAAGTCAGGTGCAGCCAAGGTGACCCCAACTGAATACCTTCAGGGGGAATGTGTGGCGCATACTTTTATCTGCCACAGCCCCCATGGGCGATATTCTGCCCTGGAATGCAAATGAACTAACTGAACATGCAGGGTGCAAAGGGGACTTATGCATGTTCATTTCCAGTCCATTTGCATGTTGGCATGGAGATGAATACACCGGAGCAGCTCTTGCCCTCAAGCTTGACCCCAATCGCTCCCATGTGGGACAGGTCCTGAAGTCTCTGGTGATATAGTAGCACCCCCACCCATTCCACCAGCCCCAATCATACTGGACTCCAGGCTCTATTGGTTCCATATTGTAGGGACCCCAATGACACCCCTAATTGCACCAGAATACACCTACAGTCCATGTCCATAGTGTAGTGGCCCCCACTCCCCCTCAAAGGTGCACAGACCCTTCCTGCCCCCCCAGCCCATCCCACTGCGATGACTGGCTCTGTAATGGTATCATACCACTCTATCACCAGGCGGCAGAGCACTCACAGTAGGATGCTGGAATGTGTTATACATAGGCTCAAGCTGTGTGTGGGTGATAACACCCTGTGGCCATACACCTCAGGCACTCACATGTGGATCCATCATCCCAGTGCCATTGCACTGCTCAATGTGGGTGATGGCCAATGCTGTACCCACTCACACAGGTCCCAAAACAGGCATGTTACAGCTGACCTCCCGTTCATTTGTACAATTGGGGAACTGTGGATGAACTATTCATAGCCCGAAGCATACACTGCAAATGGCATTACAGGATACCATACCCCATGGCACCTGGGATACATCAGCAGTCTGGAGGGTGGCATGTTAAACAGGGAAACAGGGGAAAGTGTGGACTTGCAGCAGTGTATGACAGCAGGAAGATATAGCATCGGCAAGGCATGCAATGGAGGTATGAAAATTCCCTCTTCAGTTTTCCAGGGACATACACACAGCTGTATACATTGGTGGATCCACAGCTGGTGTGGTGCCCCAATGCATGGTACAGCCTGTTGGGTCATTCCAGAGTGCAGATCCCCAGCCCAGGTTCAATGCAGTCAATGGCTGACCATGGCAGGGTGTGGAGGGCAGTGTCAGTCTCTGCAACAGGTTGGGAAGGGGGAGTGAGGGTGTCTGTGCACAGGGGCAATGGATGGGAGTCCTATAGACTATGGATATGGACCATGGTTTCCTCTGGTGCAATTGGGTCTGGGGGGCCCTACACTATGGAGCTCTTCAGGGATGGAGTTGGCTAGATTGGGGATGGAAAGGGGGTACCTGCAGTCCACCAGTGCTGCCAGGCTTCTGTGCACCAGGAAGCACATCTGCAGCCTGCCTGTGGGTGGCTGGTGGGGTTAGGCCAGCTATTCATGGCCAAACTGTGGGCCACGGTGCTCTGGACTGCAAGGGGCACATTCCCACTGAATATGCTACATCATGGCATATGCATGGGATTGGCCCCTTGACTTTAATGGCATACCATTTGTGTGTGCCCTGGCCAATTCCCTTATAGCTGGTGCATCCCACACATTTGAATATCGTGTGGCTGCACATTGCTGGAGTTGTGCGGCACATCTCCCTTTTCCACCAGGATACACTGCGTATCTCCTTTGAACATGGTGACCCTTGACTAAGTACCCTGAATAAATACATTATAAAAATGGTAAAAATCATGATCCCACTGAAAACAAGATATTGTATCTAATCTGGAACAGCCAGAGTAAATGCAGTGCAAAAATGTGTAAATGAACATCCCTGTGACCATGAGATGCAGCATCTCCCCTGCCTTATCCAAGATACAAAATATAGAATAAGAAATATTCAGTGCTCCCAGATCCAAATAACCATTACCCCAAAAGAAGCCTTAATTTTCCCTGTGTTTTCCCCACAGTGGCAGAATCAAATCCCTGTAGATTTTTCCATAAGCCACTGGTTCCTTATTTATGACTTTGTTCTTTATTTATTATATCAGTAACCTTTTATTAGGAAAAGAGATCTGATTTGCTGTTCAGTATTAATATTATATGTCAAGATGGCCTTGGAATGATTTGGATTTATATGCTATACATAAGGCATAACGGGGGACTATATGTAATAAATATCAATCTCATTATTTCATGAACTATACTCAAAATTAATAGTCACAAGTCAGACAATCTTTCAAAAGATACTAGTAATGCCAACAAATTATATATATATATATATATATATATATATATATTATATGCAAAAACTTTGTTAATGCATCATTTAGGGTTAAAACACAAAAAGTCAGGAAATGAGACCTTTAGGGTTGCCCCCCCTCGTGGATCTGCCCATCATTCCAAGATTGGCAGCTGATGGGTTGTGTCATGCTAGGCACCCTATAAATGCGAAGCCAGCAGCAGAATGCAAAATGCCATGTGCAAAACATAAAGTATGTCATGCAATATGGGTGCGGCAAATTAATTTTCCAACAACTAAACACCATAATTAACATGGACAGCACATCCCCTCAACATGCTCCAAATGTCAATGTAAAGACCAAACTGTTTCCGAGATATAAAATGTGAAAGTTTCAGGTTTTCTTTTATCACACTGGTGGAATTCTACACATATTAACATTTTACACACCTAATGACTGAAAAGTACATCTATAGCAGTAAGGCTAGCTACCTAGTAATTTAAAGCCACTACCACCATGGAAAACACTGTCCGCAAAACGTAAACTGCCTCACACAATATTTCTGCAAAAAATGTATCATCTGATACCTAATTACTATAATTCACATCTACAGGACATGCCGTCAACACCCTCCAAATTTCAAGTTAAAAGACCAAACCATTTCTGATATATTTAATTAGAAATTTTTTTTAAATTGTGCTATCTGAGCCCTCCCAATCTGGCCATCTAATCCTTCCCTCGTGATCAAAGATTGCAATCAAAGAATCTCATGATCAAAGAATTTGCAGGCTCGCGATAAAAGAATTTGCAGGCTCACAATCAAAGAATAAAAAATGTTAAAGCAATTTTTAGAGAAAAATACATGAAACCACAGCCATGACTCGACAGAACAAAGGCCCCTGAGCAGATCCCATTCTAGTTTGCCTTTAGAAGTGACCCCTGTGCTGAGAAAATAACACTTTTCATGTGACCATCAAGTCTCACCCTCGTGGTCAAAGAATCTTGAGATCAAAGAATTTGCAGGCTTGCAATCAAAGAATTTGCAGGCCATGATCAAACAATAAAAAATTTTAAAAGTCAATTTTTAGGCAGAAATTCATGAAAACACAACCATGCCTTGATAGAATGAAGCCTCCTGAGCAAAACCACCCTCATTTGGCTTAATAAGCCACCCCTGAGCTGAAAAATTGATTTTTTCAAGTGGCCATCTAGTCATACCCTCGTGATCAAAGATCGCGGTCAAAGAATCTCACGATCAAAGAATTTGCAGGCTCGCGATTAAAGATCATTAACGAGCCACAATCAAAGAATAAAAAGTTAAAAACTGTATTTTTGGACCATTTTGAAAGAAACCACTGGCAAGGCTCGATAGAGGTAAGATCCCTGAGCAAAACCCACCATAGTTTCACCTCAGAAGTCCCCCCTGGGCAGAAATATTTGAATTTTTATGACCATAAACTAAAAACAAGATGGCGGCCATCACAATAAAATAATTCCTCATGATCTAAGATTCTTTGATTGCAAGCCTGCAAATTCTTTGATCATGAGGTGGGACTAGATGGCCAAAATCCCACTCTTCTTTCACAAAATAACTATATAAATTTCCCCATTTACTTACGATGGGAATTGTAAATTTTAATAACTTTTGAATGGATTAAATGTTTTTGACCAAATGAAAAGTGACATGTTTCTTGACCCAAGCTCTTTCAGCTGAGCAAAGTTGCAGAGCAGCATGCCACATGACAGCCATGCAGCACCATGGACAAAATCAAAAAAGCTGACCACATAACTGGTGAAAAGTGCATTTTCAGCATTTTGGTGTGCAAAAACTGTAAGTCCAATTGAAATGAAATTTGGCAAATCAAGTGATCTACCATGCCCCATCAAGCATGCCAAATTTCATGCAAATCCGTTGAAAGTGTCCAAAGTTATTAACGCACAAAATTTTAAGTTTAACATAGAAGAGACTTCATAACCATAAATATAGGGGTGCAACCGTGCCCCTATAATATATTCCATGACCAAGTATGCTGACATGCTACAGTAAAGGAGAATGGGGGGAGATTTAGGCCTCATGACCCCAATGACACACCAAGGCATCTGTCAGACTGTGGAGGATTGGGTTGGTGTGTGTGAGAGGGGTTAGGGGTTCAACCCTAATGTCTTATTTCCTTACTTTTTTTGCTTTAACCCTAAATGAATCATTAACACAGTTTTTTGCATAGAATTTCCTTACTTTTTGAAAAAAATTAATATAAGAAGTAAACAACACATATTGGTGGGAGTGCAGAGCCCAGCTCCCACCAAGTTGCCAATTTTTGCATAACAATATGCATCTGGGCCCATGCTCCCACTTATGCAAAGCTATGGAGCCATGCAGCACCACTGTAGGGCACCAAACCCTTGTAACAGTAATTTGTGTATATCTTGGGAACTGTAAGAGCTAGAAAAAAAATTCTAGCATCATTGTAATCATGACAGTAAGTACTTCATGCAACATTGAAAGGCCATAACTATATCTCAAATTGTTTCTGAGCTATGGGCACCAAAAAACACTGGACACGCACTCTTTCAGCCCTTGTGACAGTACTTTCACAATATCTCATGAAACATGCAATGTACAAACAAAATTCCACTGCAGGCTTACTCTACAATGTCAAATCTTTTTCTAATGGCTAGATCATCTAAAGGTGATCTAAGCCATCTATAGCGAAAAGTCTGTATCTCGCTCCATTTCCCAGATAACGGTGCCGAAAGTCATGACACAGACTGCAATGTAATCCTATGGGAAAAATGTAAATTTTGTCATTGAATATCTCTACAACAAATTATTTCTCCAACACCTAAACAGTATTGTTCACATCTCTATGACATCCACTCAACACCCTGCAAATTTCAAGTAAAAAGACCAAACTGTTATTCAGATATGGTCATCCCAATTTGGGCCATCTGGTCTTTCTCATTAACATTCCAAAAATACATATGCATTTTCCCATAGGATATAACCGGAATTTCAAATTGTAATAACTTTTGAGCAGATTAATATTTTTTTTTACCAAACAAAAAGTGGCATGTTCCTTGGCCCAAGCTCTTTCTACGTCCCAAGTTTTAGACCAATAACCCACACGGTGTACATGCAGCGCCACGGACACATAATACGCAAACGTGCCAAAAAGTGCATTTATTGGCACTTCGCTGTGCAAAAACCATATGTCCAACTGAAACACAATTTAGTAAATCAAGAGATCTACCACACCAGACTGGCATTCCAAATTTAGTGCAAATCCGTTGAATGGTTGCAAAGTTATTAACATGCAAAATGTGAGGTTTAACATTAAAAGTGCCTACCACAATGCAAAACACTATTCTCAAAATGTAAAGTGTGTAATGCAAAATCTCTGCAGCAACTTAATTTTCCAACACCTGAATACCATAATGCACATGTACAGGACATCCCCTCAACACCCTGCAAATTTCAATTTAAAAGACCAAACCGTGTCCGAGATATAACATTTTAAAGTTTGAGATTTTCATTGGTCAGAGTGGCAGAATTCCACATCTGTTTACATTTTACTCACCTAATGACTGAAAAGTACATCCATGGCAGTAAGGCTAACTACCCAATAAATTTCAAACCACTACCACAATGCAAAACGCTGTCCACAAAACATAAACTCTGCCATGCCATATCTCTACAATGAATGTATTTTCTGACACCTAAGCACCATAATTCACATCTACAGGACATCCTGTCAACACCCTCCAAATTTCAAGTTAACAGACCAAACCGTTTCTGAGATATTTAATTTTAAAAGTTGTTAAAATTGGGCCATCTGGTCCCTCTAAATCTGGCCATCTAGTCCCTCCCTCGGGATCAAAGAATCTTTGATTGTGAGCCTGCAAATTCTTTGATCATGAGGAGGGACCAGATGGCTAAAACCCCATTCTTTGTTCGCAAAATAACCATATACATTTTCCCATTGACTTATAATGGGAACTTAAAAGTGCTATAACTTTTGAATGCCTCAATATTTTTTCACCAAACAAAAAGCGGCATGTTCGGCCAGTTATGCTCTTTCAAATGAGTCATGTTGTGGACTGGCATGCCACACAACGGCCGTGCAGCACCACGGACAATATCCCCAAAACTGCCTCCAAAACTGGATAATTTTGCAGCATTTTTGTGTGCAAAGACTGTAAGTCCGACCAAAACAAAATTTGGCAGATCAGGAGATCTACCATGCTCCACCGCGCATACCAAATGTCAGGCAAATCCGTTGAACTGGTCCAAAGTTATTAACATGCACAATTTTAACTTTAACATAGAAGTGACATCTCAACCCTAAATATAGTGGTGCGACTGTGCCACTATAATATAGATATATATATATATATATATATATATATATATATATATATATATATTATGGTAGCACGGTAGTGCTACCATAGTTAGGGTTGAGGAGCCATTTCTATGTTAAACCTAAAACTTTGCACCTTAATAACTTTGCAACTATTTGACAGATTTAGCTGAAATTTGAATACATGATCAAGAACCATAGGCCTTGAGATCTGCAAGTTTAAGTAGTAGTCGGATATACAGCTGTGGAGTTAGTAAAGCGTGATCTGTCTGTGGCGATTTCGCTTTTCACCAATTCTACTGATTGCGCCTCTACAGGTCGTCACGGTTTATGCGACCAGTCTGAAATCTTCAGGGAACGGCAGCGGGATCCCGATGTGCCTTTCAAGATTTCGTGAAAAAATATTAAACGGTTCAAAAGTTATTCAAAAACAGTTTCCCATTATAAGTCAATGGGAAAAGTTAACAAAAAGTTCAACACTTTCACAAATGCATTTTACTTTCATAAAATGGGCCTGTTACTTTCGCAGAATCGCCATTTTGTTTTCAGTTAGTGATCAGAAAAATGGTTGGCATTTAAATTTGGGACCCTCTAGCAACCTAATTCTTTTTGTATTCACCTAGTCGGACCCTGAGGATGCTTGCCATGTCTTTATTTTGTGGTAAAACACCCAGAAATATGTTTTTCAGATTTCTGGAAAAAGTACTTTCGCAAATTACTTTCGTGCTCACGAAAGTGTCGAACTTTTTTGAGAAAGCTTTCACAAATTGTGACAGTAGTTTTCCATCTGTGGGACAGTGACAGCGATTCTTTGGCACTGCACTGCAAAAGAACCGTTGGGAGTTTTGGGCTGAAATTTGGAGGGAACGGAGCCAACATCTCACAGATGTGCCTTTCAGTGTTGTATTGGAAAAATATTACACGGTGGCAAAGTTACAGCACTCCAAAGTTGACAGTTTTTCCCATAGGATAACATTACGGCGCCCGACGCATTACAGAAATCCTTTGGCACCCTGCTGCAAGATAACGGTTTGGTCTTTTTTCCTGAAATTTGGAGGGAAGACAGCCAACTGCCCACAGATGTGCCTTTCAATAGTTTGGTGAAAAAATATCACATGGCAGCAAAGTTACGGCACTCCAAAGTTGACGTTTTTCCCCATAGGATAACATTACGGCACCTGACGCATTACAGAAATCATTTGGATCCCTGCTGCAAAATAACGGTTTGGTCTTTTCTCCTGAAATTTGGAGGGAAGACAGCCAACAGCCCACAGATGTGCCTTTAAGTGGTTTGGTGAGAAAACATTACAGGGAGGCAAAGTTATGGCGCTCCGAACTTTTCTTTTTTTTCCATAGGATAACATTACGGCGTTCGCCGCGCCTTTCAGGGCCCGTATCTCGGAAACGGTGTGAGATACAGACTTTTCGTCAGAAAATTTCTTAGCCCCCTAATAAAAAACTATTTAAAAGACAAAGAACCTCTGTGCGCAAACACTGAGGCAAGGGTTACCCCAAAGGGCATTTGGCTGAAAAGATTCAAATTAGCCAGGACAATTAGAAAAAAAATTTAAAAGTCATATTATTTACAAGTCGTATGGTTCCTGAGATATAACGTATTTAGTATTCCAAGTTCTCATTTTCTGTGCCGATACTCATTATTATGCATACATTATTTGTACTCACTGTCTTTCTCTATGCAGGTTTTGGGGAAAACCAGCCTGTGCGCTTACATTACTGTTACTGTTGCCCTTTCCGCTTGCGGTTCCGTACCCGTTTCACTTACCGTTGATGTCTGCGCCTACCATGTGCGTTATCCTTTGTGTTTTCATTTGCGCTTGCGTTTCTGTTAATTTTTGCCATTTCTGTCTACAGTACTGTTTATCTTTCTGTTTCACTTTGTGTCACCATGCCCATTGACATTTCCATTTGCAGGCACCTTGTTACTATGTGACAACACATCACGTGGCAGACTGTTCCCGTCTATGCCACCGTGTGCATTGTCCTTTGTTGTCATTTGAGCTTGTGTTACCATGTGCACCACTGTTAGCGCTTCTGTTTGCGTTGCTCTTCCTGTTACTATGCCACAAGACATCATGTGGTGAAGTGCGGGCCCTTTGGGCTAACGCTCCAGCTGCCGTATTATGTGCCGGAGCCAAGGCCCTATGTGCATTATCCTTTGCGTTTCATTTGCGCTTTGCGTTTCTGTTACTTTTTTGCCATTTGTGTGTACCATACTGTTTCTCTTTCTGTTTCACTTTGGGTCACCATGCCCATTGACATTTCCATTTACAGGCACCATGTTACTATGTGACAAGACATCACGTGGCACACCGTTCCCGTCTACGCCACTGTGTGCGTTACCCTTTCTATTCTCATTCGCGCTTGTGTTACCTTGTGTTCCACTGTTAGCATTTCTGTTTGCGTTGCTGCTCCTGTTACTATGCCACAAGACATCATGTGGTGGGAGCACGAGGCCCTTTGGGCCCCATGCTCCCGGCGCAGCATTACATTCACTATTTCTCGTTATCATTTTCAAAAAGAAGGGAAATTAGAGGCAAAAAACTCCATTTAATGCATTAGTTAGGGTTGTTCCACAGTGACAAAAGTGAGGAAATTCGCTGTTAGGGTTGAAAACCCTAACTCCGAAGTCACCCCCCCAAGCACCACACACACACAGACACACACACACACACATTCAAGTATGGGGGAGGACTAAGTCAACACAACCAATGACAGACATCCAGCAGCAGGTGACAGAAATAACAAACAATTGTCTAAATGTACTACGAGACATCCCCACCCACCTGACCAGGTACTGCATGCTCAGAGGAGATCAACAGCAAAACTGAGGCCATGTACACCAAACGTACACATCCCTGATTGCAGCTGCACACAACGTACCACACTTAGTAGTTGCATGGCCTTACCTACCGATGCCCCACACCACAATTGGTACTGTGCCGTTATTCAATATAAATACTGAAGGTGCATGATGACAGTTGTAGAAAGGTTTGAACACTAGTGAGTATACATTGATTAAGAGAAGCACATAAATTAACTACAAGACACTAGCATGCTCAAGATAAAAGTAGTGATACATTTAGTAGGTGATTTACATAGTAGTACATTTACTGCAATGGTTTACTCAACATAGAGAGGCTGATGTAAATGTATGGAAAAGCATTGCCTGTTCAACGCTGTGAAATTTGTACTGCCAGTATCACATGCATTCTTACTGATGAAGGTGTACTGCTAATGTACATACATAGACCTTCAGTGTGTTTCAATACTAAAGATGCAGTAAGTATTCTTTGTAAAAAACATTGTAATTGCATGGATCAGGCCAAGCAACTTCTAAATAACATAGCACTACTGGCAACAATGATGTACCTGTATCGGAGATGTATATAGGATAGATTTTCCTGTAGGCACTTACTGAGTATGTTGTACCTGAGAAAGACAATCTCATTGCATCTGTGATGACTAACTTATTCAAATAGTAATACATTTACTATTGTTGCAATGAGTGATCTATGCCACTTATGGACACAGTGTGATTTTTTTAACAGTTGTTTCATACTCAGACTGTATGCCTACTGTTTGGGTTTGCCACACTTCTGTCACTGATGCTATCAAAGTGATAACTATGTTAATTGTGGTACAACAGGAATCAAGTAGGTATGGTGTAGATATAAACAGAATGTCTTTTAGTATTGATTTAACTCACAATGGGGTAAGTGTACTAGGACAGCAGGGGTTATCCTCTATCACTGACTCTGTCAGTTATAATCACACTAGGGTTTCGATGACTGTAATGATCAAGTTACACTGTTCATCTTCATGAGTTCATATTCACAGCCATTCTCCAGTAACTAGACAGTGTAGTGTGCGTAACTGGGTGGGACACTGTGTTGCAAAGCTGCTGCAGTGCCTAGCAGAGGGAGAGTATCTACTCATAAAGACAATTAAGCAATAAGGCATGACCAACAGTTATGTTAAATGGTCTGTTAATCACCCTGTAGGGGTTTAATGTTGAATGAGGCATAGCCAAGTGCCACATGTCGCTAGACAGTGATAAACTGACCATTAACATAATACCTGGGAGTGGCTTATTGCTATCATAATAAAACTGTTTTTTAAACAACATTAAACCATGTTCATCATATGGTTAGGCTCTACATGTATGTTAATAAAAATTAAACATAAGGCTGTTACAGTGTTTACAGTCAATTAGAAAGCTGCATTTCTCAAACCCTTGTTATAATCAGAGATATTATACCTGTACAACTCCTTGGTTTTGCTGAACTCTATTGCTCATGTGGCCCACCACAAGTGGTGTGGTCTGGTGTGGGGCATCGGTAGGTAAGGCCATGCAACTACTAAGTGTGGTACGTTGTGTGCAGCTGCAATCAGGGATGTGTACGTTTGATGTACATGGCCTCAGTTTTGCTGTTGATCTCCACTGAGCATGCAGTACCTGGTCAGGTGGGTGGGGATGTCTCGTAGTACATTTAGACAATTGTTTGTTATTTCTGTCACCTGCTGCTGGATGTCTGTCATTGGTTGTGTTGACTTGGTCCTCCCCCATACTTGAATGTGTGTGTGTGTCTGTGTGTGTGTGGTGCTGCGGGGGTGAATTCAGAGTTAGGGTTTTCAACCCTAACAGCGAATTTCCTCACTATTGTCACTGTGGAACAACCCTAACTAGTGCATTAAACGGAGTTTTTTGCCTGTAATGTATATATATATACTGTACATATATACACATACACACACACACAAATGCTATTTTTGTATCTTATAGTTGTTAGTTTTCAGACAAATTCTCATAGACTTTTTTCTTTCTACCTGATGGAATCTTGAATGAGTTAAAGTAAATGTTATTATTTTCTTCAAGGCCCTAATCCAGCAACTCCGTAAATACACACTCAGTATATCATACTATAAAATGACAAAAAACAGTCTTCTGTTTGCAGTTGTTTGATCAGGAATTTTATAAATGGCATACTTTCTTTTTGTTACATCTATGTTTCTTCAATAAAAGATATCAGGTCATTTGCTTCTGTATCACTCATGGTTTGTCAGCAGTTAATTCATTAGATGAGGTCTCCCTTGCCAGGAGTTTGACTGTTTCTCCACCCCTCCCCCAAAGAAACACACACACACACACACACACACACACACACACCTCTCTCTTACTATAAGAGATCTCAGTAACTCTTATCTGTTATGTTTGGGAAGCAGGCCGTAGCCCTTCCTGTCAAAAAGAAATCTATATATTTAGTCTGGATAGTTCATTGAAGACCTAGCATTTTATCAGATAGGTCTTGAGAGGTTAAAAAACAGTGTAAATCTTTACATACTTGGCTGGGAAAGAGTAACATTTATGAGGTATGAATCTTTCTTGAAAGATATTCATCCCCAACTGAAGTTAGTAGCAAAAATGTTTAAATGTTAGGCATTTAAATGTGCAAGCTGTTGCATTTCAAAGTGGGTAAACAAATCTCCAGTTTAATAAGCAAACAATATTTAACAAGCTGTTTCAGTTTCCTAATGGCCATCTGATAAGCAGCTTGGAGTTATGTCTCCAACATTCTAAACAGAAAGAAGGGATTATTTTATTTTAGTTGTCATAGTGATTTGTAGATGTGGAAGGACACATTGAAAAGCCCAAAAATGTGTTCCACGAAACTCCATTTTCAAGCTACAGATAGCAAAATGGCTGTAGGCTCCACCCACAGCCATAAAAAGGGTTAATAGCAGCTTACTTAGGCAGAAGGAGTGCTAAACAAAATACTTTTTAGTTTGATTCAGCTCTAAAGTTCACAGCAGCCCTGCTCTCCCTCTCACTGTTTCTTATTCTCTCTCTCTCTCTCTCTCACAACCCCCTCCCCAATAATCATCTCCCTTGCTCTCTCTGGTTTCCTTTGTATACATCCTAGGTGAAGTTCATATGTGCTTTTCTCCTGCAGGGAATTCCAGGCCTGCACACAATCAGTGCAAATGGCCTTTCAATGGTCAATCTAGAAATCAGCAGGGCTGTGTTTCACTTCAATCTGTTCTCCTGCTAGTATCTTAGTGGAGAGGGGGTCCTGAGTGAAGGTTGTATAGACCCCTTCACAAGAATGTGAAGGAACCCTTTCAGCTGTGCACTCATCAGTAGGAACATGGAAAGCCAAAATGATAGCCAAGTGCACTTTGATGGATGAGTACTGGAGACTGCAGTCTGACAGAGACAGAGACAGAAGGTAGGCCAGAACAGTACTGACAGGTTATGTAAATGGGTCCTCTCAACAAGAAGTACACCATACTGCATGGAGAAGCACATCCATTTTAAAGAATAGGTGTCTCGTGGAAGGCATTCTAGCTGCAAGAAAAACATCAGCCTCCTGGGTGAACCCCAAAATGAGCAATGGCTATATCTTCAGGGTCCATGCATGCAGATGCAGGTATCACAGATCCAGATGGACCAGGGAGCCCTTGTCCTGTGATTGCAGACTCTGATAGAGGGGAAGCTGAACAGGAGGATCCACTGTCAGATGCTGCAGAAGTGAAAACCAGCTCTGATGAGCCAGAAGGGGATCACCAGAATTAGAGTGGCATGCTCTATCCTCAGCTTGAGCATAATCCTCTGAAAGAGATGGATTGGAAGAAATGCATAAAGGAACCTCCCTTTCCAGGAAAGGGACAACATGCCTCACCAATAAACACCAGGCCCTGAAGTGATGGACCAGAAACTCAACAGCTTTGTACTGAGTGGCGACGCAAAATGGTCCAACTCTGGATGACTATCTTGTGAAGATGTTGTTTACCACAAAGGTCAGCAGTCCCTATTTGTGTACCAGGAACTGAGACCAGCTTAGCCTGTCTGCCAAGACATTTTGGACTCTTGGGAAAAACATGGCTGATATCTCAAGGCCATGCAACATCCCCCAGTACCACATTCTCATTGCATCTCTGAATAGGGGGTAAGAAAGAATGCCCCCTTGCTTATTTATGTAGCTCATTAAACTGAGATTGTCTATCCAGATCAGCAAGGGACTGGGACAGAAATGTTCTTCAAAGGCCTGGAAACCAAGCAGAACAGCCTGCATCTCTGGGATAGTGATGTTGAGATCTGAATCCAGGTCAGTCGAGGACCCTTGGGTCTGAAAGGAACTGAGATGGGCACTCCAGGCCAAATCTGATACATCCCTTATGAGGATCTGCACCAGATTTGGGGAGAAGAATAGAATGCCCTGTAACAGGTGCTGGGGTCTATCCACCATACCAGAGCACTGCTTAGAGGGGAAGTGACGAGGACCATCTGTTTCATCTTGTCTGTCAGTCAATCCCATTGCACCTGAATAATCCATTGGGGAAAAGGGAAGCATCATAATGGAGCATCCCAGGACATGTAGTATCATCTGAGCAGTCACTTAATAACTCCTATGTATTGGGCCTGGGCAACAAGGGCCTCTGCCCTGTCTGCAGGCAGGAAGGCACTGCCCAATGCTGTGTCTAGTACTGCACCAACATATTGGAGGTGTTGACAAAGAACTAGTGTGGATTTTGGTACATTTACCATAACATCCAGTTCCTAGGACAATTGTTTCATTCTGGGTAATGTGTACTGAACCTGATCCCTGAACAGGGCTGTTTCATTCTGGACAATGTGTACTGAACCTGATCCCTGAACAGGGCTTTCAGTGGCCAGTCATTCAAGATACAGGAAGACATGAAGCCCTTTCCTGTGAAGGGCTGCTGCCACAACCCCTAAGTATTTGTTAAATATCCACAGTCTCAAAGACAAACCAAGTGACAAGACTCAGAACTGATAATGGTTGCCTCACAGCATAAAGCAGAAGTACTACCTCTGGCACTTTCAAATCTTGACATGAAGGTATGCAACATTCATGTCCAGCATACAGACCCAACCCACCATTTGCAGCAGGGGGAGGACAGCCTTAAGAGACACCATTCAAAACTTTTTTTTTTAATTCCATTAACCTGTTTAGGTCTATGAGGTCAAGTGCAGGACATAGATTTCCTAGCCACTTGGAGCCAGGAAGTATCCTGAATAGAACCCTTTACTGTATTTCTTTTTTGGGGAGTATTGGGTTGCTAGTTTGATTGTGAATAAGTGACTGAACCTCCTCTATCAGAATGGATGAGTGACCCAGACAATAGTTAGAATCAGGTGGAGGATGACCTGAAGGGATAGACAGCAATTCCAGAGCATACCCTTTTTCCACTATTTCCAAGAACCACTCGTCTGTCATGATGTCTCTCTATTCTGACATATGAAGGGATGTCTTTCCCCCACTTGCACCCTGGGAGGCAATTGTGGAGAGGAAGGAAGTTGGGAGGCAAAAGGTACTGGAGTTGCAGGGCCACCCTGACCGATACCATTGCATGCCTTCATAAGAGCACCAGGCAGCAAGGGACCAGGAAGAGAACCACCTCCACGACCATGGGGCTGCTGATGGGAAGTATTGCAACCACAGACCACAGGCCTATGAAATGAGTCTTTACCTTGTTCTCTGGCAGGTTGAATGTTCAGGGATTTTATTGACCTTAAAGTCATCTTTGAGGACTGAAGTTGATGTAGAACATTTTCAACATCACTTCCAAACAGCTTTGCATCCCTGAAAGATGCTTTCAATGCAGCCTGTATATCAGTAGCAAATCCACCTACCCTGATCCAGAAGTATCTCTGAAGGCATATGCCATAGGTACTAGCCCTGGCAGAAGCATTAGAGGTGCCATATGCAGAGCACAATATGTACTTTCCAGTATCTGCACCAGTTTAAGCAGCTTTAAGCAAGTCAGCCTTGGCAGGACCATCAGGCAAAGCCTGAATTGTAGACATAGCAGATTTCCACAGGTTATTCTGATATGTAATCATGTATGCCAGGTAGTTGGCAATTATTAGGCCTAAGAAAGCAGAAGCATAATTTTTTCCTCATGAAATCCAACCTCCTGGATTCTTTGTCAGGAGGTAAAGTACTTGTGTGTCTAGGAGCTCTAGATCAGTCATAAGCAGCCATGATAACCACTGAATATGTTTCAGGCTGAGAAGCATAAGGCTTAACAGATGGAGCACAGCAATCTTTATCAGCCTTTCTGAGCACTGCAGGCAGTATATTAGGGCTGTGCCAGGCAGCAAAGGTAGTATCCCCCTAATGCAGGATATACAGGGTGCACTACAATAGATTGTGCAGATGGAACCTCCAAAAACTCCATTTAATTTTATTTACTGGCGTCTTCCTCCTCTGCCTCAAAGACCGTGACATCCTGGATTTGTCTGAGCAAAGCCTTAAATGAGGGATCATCAGGAGGAAATCTGTGAGTATATTTCACAGAATCCTCAATGCACGAGGAAAGTGTAGAGCTGGAAGGCAACCCCCCCCTCCATATAGATCATAGCTCCTCTCGCCATCCTCCAAATCCTCCGCCATATTAAGAAAATCAGGATTATATTCCACCTCATCATCTGGAATGACAATAAGGACAATCAATAGAGCAGCAATGGAAGCAGTGACTGAAATGGAAGAATAATAAGTGTGCCTTAGGAGACCATCGGTGATGACAATACCACTGGAGGAGACCCAGTGGAAGGGACAGTAGTTATTCTTGGTGGAAGCAATAGTAACCAGTGTCAGATTAGTTTAGAGAATGACACTAACACAAACTGGGAGTCGACTGCAGCAGATAAGAGTCTGGAACTACCAACATTGCAGGGATAGAACACGATGATAGGGACTGCTTACCCATACAGCCAGACCACAACCTTGGTGTCTCAATGACAGTCAGGGTGGCTGTAGTCTTTGTTGCTGGAGTGAATAATGATGAAGATTTACCTTCCTTTAATGGAAACCTTGACCTCACTGGTGAAGCAGGATTTCTATCTTTATGCTTGCTGTGATGGCTGTAGGAGACGATGACTTATCCTTTCCCTTATCTAAAGTTCTCAATGACTGTGGCAGTGACAGGATCACTGAATGCCTGGGAGTTTCCTTTCCAGTGGTGGTTAAGCATGAGGGAAAAGCCAGCTTGGAATCCATTGTCTTGGCTTAAGCTTCCATGGCCTTAATAGCGATGAAGGTTTCTATAGCCTTCTTTTGGCATCTCCTTGTGGCATGGTTGAATTAATGGCAGATCTTGTTATCCCTTACCTTGTGGGACAGGCCAAAACAACAAACAAAACAGTGCAAGCATCATCCTTGTAGATCTTGTAACAACAGGAACACAACCTAAAGGTTCCTTTAATGGGGGCATACAGCGACAACATTGACAGAATAAGTTAAAATCTAAGAAAACATGGTATTGTTTCTCTTCAGGTCTGAAGAGCAGTGACTAGCAGAAGAAAAAACTGAGGAACAATGGTGCCACTCACATTATATAGGCACTGGCATGGTATGTCATTGTGGGAAGCCCACAGCAAACACAAATTTCTAAGTGGTCTTAACGCAGACTGCTTACTTTTCCAGAGGGGTGGCCCAACTGTAGAGATATCCTTGATGAAGATCTGCATATTTCCATCAGACCACACATTCAGAAATTTTTCTGATTCACAATTCTTGAGCATCACACTCATTATTATAACACACAGTTCAGATCAACTATAACACCAAAAGTATTAACCAAAGTGATGTTGGCAGTATCTCAGAGGAAGGAGGAAAGACATGTTCATCACTCTCAATGACTGACTAACCTGAGTATATAGCAAGAAATTAGCTACAACTGCCATACAGTGAGGATTGAATTTTCTGCAGGGATGGGAAATAAATCCCCAAAGGGGGTTCCCTGTTACTGTCACAAAATCAAAAACACTACCTAGTACACTTAGGAGCAATCTTCAAGACTGTGTGCATTTAGGAATATCCCTCACAAAAGAAGATGATGCGATCCAACCTTGCTTTGATATATGGCCTTAGTAAATAGCCTCTATACTAATAACTGTGCATATTGGTCTGATAGCAGCAAGCATCCATCTTATACCAATGGCAAGACTGAAACTGAGGAAGTAACTTCTTTGTTAAATGGTAACCAGGATTCAAAGGCATAAAAAGTAGTGGAAAATACTTCAAATGCTAAGGAAAGATATCCCCACATCTTAGATGTCTACGGCACCAAACATTATAGAAAAAACAAGTTTTTTTTTCCCCTAAAATCAGATTTTTTATGTGGAATTAGCAGATGGGATGCAGCATCTAATATTTATAATCCAAAAAATGGAGTGAATCTTCTTTTAGCAAAGCATACATTCTGAATTTGGAAGTTCCTACATGTGTTTTTTCGAGGATCATTCTTCTAGAGTGTAACATCTTGGACAGAGTTGTTAAGACACCTAGAAGGTGTTATAGTAAGTAAAGCAGCTCCAGTATCTGTCTTTTGGTCCAAACTGTTTTGAAGCACTATTGACTAGGGCCCGGATATTCAGACTGCACCTGGCAGTGGCGCAAGCATGGGCACAGCGCAACTGGGATGCGCCTGGGCCAGGAGATATTCAATGCTGATGCACCATGGCACAGCACCGTTGAATACGGCACACACTGCACATGGCGCAGTGGCACTGTGCTGGCACAAGCCACATATAGGGAGCACGGGGATGCGCAAACGCAGTTGCGTTGGGTGCATCACCCATGATATTCAGCAGAGGGTATGCAAATTAGGCCATAATATATGTTAGGTGCACATGGGGTCATTTGCATGTCATCATGGCCACATCTGCATGCCTTGCACAAGGCAGCCTGGTGACTCACATCTGGCACCCTGCACAGACTGACATGTACACAGTGGGGATCCCGGGGCATCCCCCACCCTGTAGCTGTGAGCATGGTAAACTGCTGTAGAATGACTCCCTGGTGGGCTAGTGGTATCCCCCTTCCTCCCGATTCCCTGATAGATGTCTCTTAAGTCATTCCCTGGTAGTCTAGTGGACCCCCATCCCTCTCAAGTCTCCGATTGTGGGTAAATGTCTCGTATTCATTCCCTGGTAGTCTAGAGGACCCCCCTCCCTCCTGATTCCCCAATAAATGTCTAATAATCCATTCCCTGGTAGTCTAGTGGTCCCCCCCTCCCAAATCCCTGATCATGGGAAATCACCATAATACACTTCCCTGGTGATCCAGTGGCACCCCACCCCTCCCACCCATACAGGACCCATTGCCCACCCGCTACCTGCCCCCCATCATTTTGCGGTGGCTGCACCCTGCCCACTTACCTAGCCGCCTCACCAAGCCAACCAGGTACAGTATGGGCTGTAAACCCCATTGATCCACAGTGTGGATCAATGGGCTTACAGGAGCATGTTGTACTAGATAGTTCAAATATGTGAATTACTTCATTCACACATTTGGGACTATCTAGTGCAGTATGCCCTGCAACCCATACTGTACCTGTCCTTCGCCAGTGACCTGCAGTATGCAGGCGTGGTTGCAGCTGCCTGCCAATGACGGGGGAGCAGGCGGGCAGGGTCCTGTATGAGTGGAAGGGTGGGGATGCCACTGGAGCACCAAAAATTGTATTATGGTGATTTCCATGATTGAGGATTTGGAAGGGAGGGGGGAACCACTAGACTACCAGGGAATGTATTATTAGACATTTATCGGGGAATCAGGAGGGAGGGGGGTCCACTAGACTACCAGGGAATGATTACGAGACATGTACCGGTGATCAGAGAATCAGGTGGGGGGGTACCACTAGACCACCAGGGATTGACTGGAATACATTTATCTGGGACACGGGAGGGAGGGGGGTGCCACTAGTCTACCAGGGAGATCTGGGTGCTTGTGGACGGTGTTCTGGGTGGGCGGGTGGCCACCCACGGCTGGCAGCTTCTGTGTTGTGCCCAGCAATACAGCAGCCCACCTGTGGGTGGCTAGGAGTTGTTCCTCTGATTCATGGACTCAACTTTGAGCCCCCCTTTGCGCTGTAATTCAGGGTTGTGCCAGCATATATGCCACACATCCCGGGCTGAATATTGAGATATGCCACATATGCATGGGCACGCCCCCTGCATCTGCGCTGCATACACTTACATTGTGCCCCGGCACATCAGGACTTGTGCTGTGCCAGGTGACCTTTTCAATATTCCACTGGGGCGCAATGCGGGGTTGCACCAGCGCACGTATGTTGCTCCATGCATAGATACATAGACAGTGTCGGCAGATAAGGGCCTACGGCCCACCCAGTCTGCCCATTTGAGCTTGTAAGTTTACTTTATGCACAACCCCTTTGAATGTCTGGGCCTAGATGTGTTGCATTTGGTACAAAAGACCAACAAGCAGTTTACAGCAATATTCTGCCTTATACACCTTAACACCTTGGAACCTGATCCCATTGGATCTTAGGAGCTAGCAGGATTGGGCTGGTCTGTAGTTAGATGGGAGACCTCTAACAAACATTAGGTGCTGCAGGATGTGGTGTTGACAGATAGCTCTGCACAGGGACACTCTTTTCATTAAACACAGGTAACCATACTGATGTCCTAGTATAGTGTTAAGGGGTCTCTGTTGTGATGTGCCATCTTTTGGATGACAGTTTAAATTTAGATCTCATTTAGCTGTCTCTGATGATTGTTCAGGTGGGACATAAAGATGCCAAGACAGTTCTTCAAAAGGGTAATGGACTACTTTCCCCAGTGTCCTACCTAAATGTTGCCTACATTCAGTAATCTACTAACAAATTAATCTGGTTTGTACAGCATATCGCTCAGTACTTCCTATACCTGCCCTCCATGGGGCTGTAGTTAGGATAATAGTTGCTTGCCCTCCTTTTCTGGTCAACCAAAACAAACACATAATAGTATCTCTGTAGTTACTGATCATGTACTAAGGGTCTGGACAGGCAGGGAGACCAGAAGAAGAAGAAGGGAAATGATGTTCCCTTGCCAGCAATTTGATTGTTCCTTGTTGCTCATACTGTAGCTAGCTGGCAGCCCTTCACTGTAAACAGATATTCTCATCATATACTTGGGCAACTGAATAAATTGATAAAAACAGAAGAAATAAATGTTATTAATTTTAAAAAGAAGTGATTTAATTTTTTTTAGCTAGTGAATTTTTTTACTATTTCTAATTCTATAGATTTCTCCAAGACAGTATTAATTGTGACACACAGAACAGGCATACCTGGAAGCGGACACATTTAGTGAAAATCCCCTTCATACATGATCCACATCATGGCCTCACTCACTGTGCTATCACTAGTGACTAAGCTGTTAGCAAGCTAGTGACTCTTTTCGAGCACTTGTGATGTTACTATCAGTGAGTTTATGATGGGAAAGAAACTGATATGTGACACTCTAGGTCGAGTACTGTTCCATACATCACACCTAGTACTGTCAGAAATTATCTCTTCAAATTAGTAAAACAAAGTACTTTAAATACAAAAATTAACCAATGACTACTTATACAGTAAAATAATAATTTAGGGTGTTGTAGAAGTTCTTTATTGATTGTGCTGTTTGCTATACATTTTGGCCTTGTCTGACCTCATTACTAATTGTACACTTAAGGCAGGCTATTCAAAATGCTTTTTTATGGTGCACATTGAGTTTGTTCCTTGCAAACTGGTTTAGGAAATGCTGAATTAGCAGTTTGCAAGATAACAGCAATACAGGGAGCAGCAGTTTGCAAGTCATAAACCAGTTTGTGCAACTGCATAAATGCAAGCCTGTAGGACATGCTGATGAGAGGCGGGACACAAATACAAATCCCACTAATACATTGGAGACCACAGTGAATACATTAAATGCTATGTGCACTGCCAAAGTTAAGGAACGGAAAAAGCATGTTTTAACAAAGTACCATACAAATTGCTATATATTCCAGCACACAATATAAATGTGAACTGTAACTGGAATAGTGTATCACCATGTGCAGAACCAGGCAACTTGTGAAAGAGCAGGCACGTATTTAGTGGTCAGTAAACTTCAATGTGACAGCATGCTGCTGTAGTTGATCTTGAGCAGGCACTTTAGAACAGTCCTGCTGGATTCCCTAAACACAATACATTTATTTCACTGCGTATTAATGAGGGCTGCATCCCCACATCTCATCTTGTCACACTGCAATTTCGATTGCTCTATTGCACTATGGCAAACAGCTAGCATACCTTGAGGTCACGGGGCCTTTGGTCAGTGTCGCAGTCTGGGGTATGTGATTTTTACTTATCAGCTTATCAAACTACAATATTTTCTACACTTTAATATAAATTGCTACATTACTATTGTTGATACTGTATACTGTGTATGAAGTGCAGAACACATAGGACTTTTTTTTGAAAAGCCCTTATAAAAACATTTAGCAGCTCCAAATTCCTTCTCAACAGCCCTTATTTTTACATTGTTGCTGTGTTGTACTATCCAATTGTCAGCCTCAACGAAAAGCAATATGCTTGATAATGATATATAAATGGTAGATAATGACACAGTAAGGAGGTGTTAGTGTCTTGCATGAGAGTAGGATAATTTGTATTTTTTTGTACCAATACTGAATTTCTGAACTGCTACACTAAAGGAATTTTGCCTCACAATCAAGCCAGTTTGCTCACAGTGATGATACTGTGAGAGCTGTTGCAACTGTTGTTTGTGCTTGTGCATTGTTAGTATTTTGACCCCTGGCTGATGAGCAAATGAGTCCATTAAAGGTTGTGGTTTGGTAAGACTTGACCCCTGGTTAAAGAAAGAGCGAGTCCTTTAAATGTTGGTGCCTTGTAAGACTTGTTGACTGATGTTGTTCTGTATTTCTGCTTAATAAAAAGCTTGAGGACCTGCATACTTGTGTTTGCCATTTCTCTTTTTGGGCTGCAGGCAGGTGGAGCCTGCAGCCCTATTGCATTAGCTCTAAAAACGTCTTATCGTGGAACTTCCTTTTTGGACTTTTAGAAGTATCCATCCACAACTGCAAAATAGTGTGCTCCCCCTCTGATTTTTGCTATTAGCTGCTCTACCTTAAAGGCAGGGGTGGGGTGCTACTGTGCCTCCCAACTTCTCAGGATATAAGCAAAAAAAAGTTTGAAGCTGCTATCATTTGACCCTTGCAGGGCTGCAGAATGACCCTCTGTCCAGCTCAATCAGATTCTTTCTAGTTCTTTTAGCAGCCTAGGGGTTAACTCTTTATCACTTTACTTTGAATACTGACCCAGTAGCACATGGCTAATTAGGCACGTGTTATATGGGAGACAGAGAAATCTAAGAAATAGACCCAGACTCCCCCCCATACACACACACATACACACAAAATCCTTACATATGCTCATTTCAGCCTTGAAGCTGTGAGTCATCATGTAGGAATTTCTAATGTCTACTGCTGTCAACACTCCCACATGTCTAAGTTATGTAGTTCAAAAATAAATTAGAACTACAAAACCAGTCATACAGAGGGTATAATGACTTGAATAGTGTTTTTTGTTTGTTTGTTTGTTTCTTTTTGTTTGTTTTCTATTACAGGTCTAAAATAAGTATCTGTTTAGTAGTGTATGAGCCCTGTTTGATAAATGAATGTTCTGCTATGCCATGCAGCTCCAAATGTCAGTACTAGAACAATGTTATCAAGTCAGTCTCTTCTGTAACTAGTTATTCTTTTGGTAACAAAGTAAGTCCCACTAGGCACAGGGCCTGTTTTCAGGGGCAACCCAAGGACACTAGGAAGGTTAAGTGACTTACTGAGGGTCACACAGTATGCAAGAGGAGGTTGTGATTATTAAACCCTATTCTGCTGGATGTATCAAATCTCATTCACAGCTTATTACTCTAATGTCTAGGCTGTTCTGGCAGCCCTATGCTGTGATTTAAAAGCCTCACACAGTCCCACTACACAATGCAATAACACAATGGCCAAGCAATAGAAAACAGCACACAAGAGTAAAACACAAACAAGGGATATGGGATAAGGTTTATTAGGGAAGGCAGGAACAAAGCTCTGAGAAAGGAAAGGGAAGGGTTAAAAAATAAACAAATAATTGACAATCCTTGTAATCCCCTCTCCACCTCCCCCCCCCATCCCCATCAGTCCCTCACAGTCCCAGCTAACAGGTACAGCAATTATACTATCCCCACAGTTCCTAAAAGCCCCCTGTATTCTACTGGGTAGCACAGTTGTTGAATAATCATAGGCCCAATGTTTGATGTAGATGCAGCTATTTAACCTGCACAGTTATTAAGTTTAAAATTAAAGGGATCACTATTTGTAATCCAAAACAAGGCTGAATGCAGGTCTTCTACCTGGGCACTCCCAAAAGAGAAGGTCCAGTCCTGCCTTAACTATCTAACTAAAAGGATTGGGACAAAGTTCTGATTCAGTACTCATGGTATACAGATCAAATCAGACCCTGAAAGTTTTCAGATGTGTAGTGCCAGTCTCTCTGGTGTGCAGTAGCTGCAGGTTGCATGCTGTGGCTCTTTACTATATCATAGCGGACATAGTCACATGAGAGACTTGTAGGCCTGTGATGATTCAACAACTGTGGCACCCAACAGAATATAGGGGAGCTCTTAGGGACAAGTGAGAGGAGAAAAAAAAAGGCTAGTGGTGGTGATTTATCCTTCCAGCTGGGAGGGAATGGCCCTACTGCAACCCCTCTCCCCACGGGCAACACTGTCTGTTAGGGGCCCTACCATTGAGCTTTGCATGGGGCTCCAGCAGGTCAAAAGCTTCCACTGGCTGAGGAAGTGAGTGAGAGAGAGAGAGAGAGAAAGACAGAGAGAGAGAGAGAGAGAAACACACACAGACAGACAGAGACTCAGCTGTTGTGTGCTTTGAAGAAATGAAGTGCACGCGTGTGTGTGTGTGTCTCTTTTATTCTCGCTCTTCCCCTATAGCAGCACTGCTAAGGAAGGTCAGTGTCAGTGTCAGTGAAATGTTTCGAGCGGTGTCTGTGTGGCTGTGGCTCTGTCATCTAACTCAAGGTATGTGGGCCACAGACACAGAGGTAGCTCCTGTGACACACACACACACAGACAGATATATGCACTTCGCACCGCCAAGGGAAGCATGCAAAATACATGTTGTATATGATGCTGCAAATTCAAGGGCCTTTCTACCAAATTCCCACTTCCTCCAGTTAATTGAGAAATATGGTCTTCTACTCTACTCGAATCATCAGCTACAGGCCCTGATATAAAAATAATGTTAATAGTATTTAGTCAATCAAATAATTAGCTGCAGCCAAACAACACATTTAACTTGTGGTACACAAGTATGGTCATACTGTATTATAAACAGTCTGATCACTAAGGGTTAGAGAAATAGGCCATAGGCAACTTCCGTTTTTCTTTAAACCCATACATTTGGTCCAGCTTCTAGAATTCAGCAAAACTATTTCATCTACAGATACAGTAATTGTCATGGTGCAAGCTGACCACAAATAGGGGATAAGAAAGTCTTAAGGCCAGCAATAAATTTGAATTATTATCACTTACTAGTCACAAGCGCTGTTCGCATGCATCTGATGTGGATTGCTGTTTGTGGTGTTGTGACAGAGCCTGCAAATCCCATCAAGACAGCCACAGCCCAGTGTGAGCTACAGCAATAGTTACTTTTCATCGCTGACCTCAAGACATACTGTATACTCTCATGTAGTCTCTGCTTTACTTGCATGCTGCTTTCTATAGCATATTTTTTTCAGTGTCTGGCTACATTGATTTTCAAATTACATAAGCATAACCCCATTCTCCCCCCCCCAAAAAAAAACAAGTTATGCATCAAAAATCCTAAAAATTAAAAGATATTAAATGTACAGCATTACACTGCATGTGAGGGGTCTTCATTAACTGATACAAGCTCTGTGTTCTCAGTGGCACACCAGATTAAATGGAGCTTGTTGGTGATGACAATGTGAAAGTTGTTAGCATTGTCATCAGAGGAAGAAGTTGCCTCACTACTGCTGAGGGTGGTATGGCAGACTATGGAGCCAGTGCCAGTGGGAAAAGTCCAGATAGACTTGCCACCAGGAGATATAGAACTGGGACTAATAGTAGATGTTTAAGCAATAAGATACCACTGAGTGTTAGTCAGTGGAAAGGTACCTGTGCCTCCTGTTGTGGTGTGGCATGAGGTGCAGCCATGTGCCTTAGACCATACAGGAAATGGGTAAATCCCACAACAACCCTTGCCATGTAGTGCATTATTACGATAATAAAATGAACCCAGTTGTGAAAAACACTAAAACACAAAATTAATAAATGTTTTTATTAAGCAATACATAATGATGTGATGCATCCACTAGTCAATAAAACAGTCCTTAATTCAATTGTTTTGCACAGCTGAAAGTAGATTGTTTGTGTCACAGAAGTCGATTTCTCCTTTTCTACCTGATTCCAATACATATGCTTTTATGAACTACATAAGTCATTTTAAAGCACTTAGACTCTACCTTCCTTTCCCACCCTGTTTCTTTTTTTCTCTCTTTCTTTCACCCACCCCAACAGGTTTGCACCTTTGACAGAGCCTGGCAATGACAGGCAGGGGAAGAGGTTTGGGAACTGGGTAATCATGCACCAAGAGACATGGATTCCACACTGGGATGCCTGAGTCTAGTGCCATCTAGCATCAAGTTCTGGTGGTATGGAACTCAGTTTTTAGATTTACAGACTGGAAGATGTTCAGGTATTACCCAGAGAACTGCTTGATTTGTTGCCTGCTAGGGCTGTGGATCTCACTTCAAATTGCTGGTGGGGATAGAGGGGAAAAATTGGTACCTGTTGTTTGTATTGTGGAGCCTGCAACACCCATTTATAAGCCAACAGTAGGTGAAAAGATCAATATGGACCCTTTTCTCTGAGAAAGCAAATACAAATTTGTTGCAGGCAGGAATCCACCTTAATTATGGCATCAGAGGTAGCTGTAACCCACTCCCGTGGTCTTAATATAACAGGGTTGTGCTCCTATACACTTCTTTCCATGACAGTTCATAGGGAGTGAAAAAACATGCCAGTATGTTTATATTTACTGCTCTTAACTCTACATAGTCATTTGTTTTAAAAAGTTTCCAATGTTTATTTCTAATAATACTTTTTAGTTTATTTTCTTATTAATAATTCAGCATCACATGTGAATATTCTTTCTTAATTTCATAATTAACCGAATGGCTACATTTTAGTTTTTGATACATTCTAATAACAATATGCTTGTAACCATTGGTGAGCTCCCTTATGTAGTCAGCATGCACTATATGACTTTAATGCGGTACTTCTACATTTACTTCCACACATGCGCAATGTACTCTGGCACAGTGAGAGCACTGCAAAAGCTCCGAGTATTCTTTTACTCATTCTTGCCACACTACCCCTCGCTCTAAGCAGCCTTTATTGACTCTGACCAGAGCTTGTATATTTTTGTAAACATCCCTCTACTACCTTTTGTTTTGCTTTTTAGTCCACCCATTCCAAAAATGTGTCATAATTATGAACTGATTTACAAGACTCAATTCAAATCAAGATGTGAGGTTTATTTTGGGGGTACAGACCCACCATACTCCACCTTGTCATAGCTGACTAACCTTTTGTGGGGGCTTGGGCTGAGGGTGATTGACATTGTATACCAAGGTGCCTCCAGCAAGAGAATAAATGGTACTGGGTTACATGGTAGTGGAGTACAATCCTTTGAGAAGCTGTCCCTATTCATTTCCCTCCCCAAGTAGCCTTCCACAGCAATACCACACCAGCAGATAAACAGACATTGGTAGTACAAGGTGAAGAGGAACAGACACATCACCTTTTGGGCAGGAGTTGAATATCTGCTCTGCCCTTCTTCGTGAGACTGGGTCATATCAAGGCTATGGTGAAAATTTGGTGGATGAATATTACAAAACAACAAATTCATGAGCCTACATTACATTTTGCTAATGCAGGCTCATAACTTTGGTAATTTTTAATGTTTTTGCACCAAATTCCTCACCTGTAGCCCTATCGACTTTGGCCAGAGTTTGTTACATGAGCTTGTGCTTTGCCTTATACTCAGTGGAATTTTATTGGAAAACTGTTAGCACTTTAAGTTTAACCTCTTACAGTGTGCCTCTTCTAATATACATGCTGCTGGCCTCTCACACATGTCCACCTGCACACAGTCTTTTGTGCCTCAGTCTGTACCTCCAATATGCTGCTCGAAGTATTTTCTAGTGTGGAATACTTCTATGAAAGTTGTTTGGACTTATGGATGAGGAGAGAGGAAGTGGTTTTATACTGACAGTTCTGTGTCTGTCTGTCTGTCTGTCTAAAAATAAGTCAATCCAATGCTCAAGACAGTTAAAGGAAACTAATGGAAACCAAATTAAATGGGCACGAATTCCCTAGTTAAGTTTACTTTTTTCCATTTCAAATCCTTCTTGGGGAAGGTGTCAAGGGAAAATGTCTGTTTCTGTCTTCAGTTTCTATTTTCAGAATGCATTCAGAATAAACTTTCGTTTCACATAAAAACACAATGTCCATGCTGCTCATAATCATAAGAAATTTTTGTTGCATGTGTATTCAGTCCCTGGCTTCTCAAGACAAATATGCCCAACTGAGCCTACAATTTTAACCACTAGGGACACTGGAATTCATAGTATCAAACTGATGTTCTTTGTTATGTAAATCAGGTATAACAAATTAGTCTTCTTTACTGTAAAGGATGACAATAATTCATTTTTATCTGTGACTAACAGCATTTATATTTACCAGTATACCTGCATACTTTCAAATACTGTGTATTTAGTGGTTTGTTTACTCAAACAAATATAGCTGTTGAGCCTATCTGGAACTGTGTATGTCTTATGTCAGTCTTTATACTACGAACAAACTGCCATCTAAGGGTTTGTGTCTGCTCTGATTCATCAGAGTGTCTTTTGGTAAGCCAATCTACCTTGCTAGAGAGAGATAATTTTATTCTGCATGTAACCTCTTGATTAAACCAATTTTATTTCTATTGCTGTAGAATTACTATTCCTTATAAAATGGTAGGGTAAAATCCATTAATCTGATTGGCTGTTACTTATGTGTAAAATATGGTTTACACATGATTAAAAAAAGGACTGCTCAGCAGTGAAGAGTCTGGAACCCAGATCAATGAGCATTTGAAACACAAGCATTTCAGTTAGCCCCCTACAGCCAGAAGTGATCTTACACCACAAATATGGCTGCTGCCTTTTCACTGTAAAAAAAAAAAAAAAAACTTCAACTGGGCCCTAAAAATAAAACTACCTTAAATGAAAAATAAAACAAATTGATTAAATGTTGTTTCCCTGATTATCATACTCTCCTTATATACATAAACACATTAGAAACCATAAGTATTGTTTATAGTTTTCATTAAAACTATTTCTGTGCTGACAGTAAAATATCCCCCCTTCTATCTTTACCTGCTCATCAGCAAACTCTCTTCTTCTTGCTCTGACAGTGAGATAATTGATTCTCTGGCTGTAACAAAGGCCTTTGTTGTCTGTGTGAACAGTGTGTTAGGACAGAAACATTCTGCCACTGAAACTGAGCAGAATTTTGAATCCATGTATTCCATGGTAAGCATTCCATGATAAACATTACATATCTTGAATGTGGAGAAAAACAGAGAAAACAAATCAGGAAGAAGAAAGTAGGTACTAATACAATGATATCATCAATGACATCACTTGCAGTGGGCGGAAGGACTATTTTATCACAAATGCACACAAGTAAATCTATTGTTTCTACACATAAACATGCTTTTCCAAGCAGTAAGAGAGTAAAAAAAAAGGAGCCAATTTTATAAGTGCAATAAGGCACTCAGGGGCGTGTGTAAAACATATTTTACAGCATGTCCAGTGGCTGAAGTCACTCAGCCTTTGGCCTCGTGCCTTACTACGCCCCTGGCCATGCTGTAAAATATGTTTTACACACACCCCTTTGTGCCTTATTGCTTACCTATATTCTTGCTGTAATATTCTGTATTATCTGTGTAAATATCTAGACGTGTTAAAATATATATTTTCATATACTTCATGTTTCTGTGACTGAATCCTCTACAGTATAGCTAACCAATTTATAATTGACAAACTGCGTTTCAATCACTAAACAGAAGGTGACTGATACTATAATCTATTTCTAAAGTAAAATGTTCTCAGTTGTGACAGGGAGGGGTGGGTCATGTGATCTTGAGCAGAGAGCACTGTACTGTGTGAGCAGTGGCTCTGAAGGGACATGGACCTGTAGATACACCAAAGGAGCATCTAAGATGAGTGGTGGTAACTACTGAAGTATTGGAAAAGCTGGTAACAGTGAAGCAGGATGAGTCTGGGAAAGATGAGTTTGCCACAAACTGAAAATAGAAACAAATATTTTCCTTGACACCTTCCCCAAGAAGGATATGAAATAGAAAAAGTGCTGTAGACTGGTTCCTTTCTTACCTCTCTGACCACCTGCAGTCAGTACAGGTTGGTAGTGCCGCATCACCTCCATTTCTTATCCAGCCCAGGGTCTCACAGGACTCCATTCTGGGAGCCCATCCTGTTCTTCATCTTCCTTAACAACCTCCCCACAGTTTGTGCCAACTTGCATATCCACATGTCTGCAGATGACACAGTCATTTACACCTCCATTCCCTCCACTACAGCCACTGAAGGCCAATTCCAGCAAAACGTCTACAATGTCCTGTGTTAGTTTCAATCTAACCAATTCTGTGTCAACACAAAAAGAACTGTGTCCATGACCTTTGGTACCAGTCAAAAATTGTCCAGACTTCCAACTCTGCCTATCTTCTCCAGCTTGGATAGTACCCCCTTTTGAAGTGGTTCATTAATTCAAATACCTTGGTGTGTGACTAGGCAGTAAACTCGGCTTCTCTGCCCATATTGATGTAATCCCAGCCAAGCTCCACTATAAACTTGCTTTCTTGTACTGCAATAAAGACTGTCTCCACATATATGCAATAAGTTCATCACCAAAATGATACTCATGGTCTTTGACTATGTAGATGTGGTCTATGGCACTGAGCCCTCCACCTCCCTGGTCAGACTGGACACCCTCTGCAATGCCTTATGTCATTTTTCTACCAGCTCCCACTCTCATACCCACCATTGCTCATTCTGTTCTGCCTTATCCATTCTTCCTCTGCTTTCACATCACCAGAACCACTGAGCCTCATTAATATCCAAGTACCAGGGGCATGGCTTGTGCTGGCATGATGGTGGTTGAGTGTTAGTACAGCTTCCTGGGCATCAATCTTGAAAAAGCTCCTAAACCAGTTTTCCAGCATAGGCTAACTTAGCTATTGGTAAGGGAGTGATAGTGATAGCCTATGGCTTCAACAAAAAACAAAAACCAGCAGTCTAAACTACACTTTGGGGCTGCAGAACTTCAAAAAGATCAGAGAGAGGGCCCAAACACTCATGTGTGCCAGCAGGCCACAATCGCAGTAAAGGTAGAGCCAGAGCTGTCCACCTTGGAACGCTCATTGGCAAGGGTCCCGTCTATGCTGGAAACAATGCAGCACGAAATGCAGGCCAGATTAACCAACATTACAGCCCAAATTATTCATCTACAATCAGTGGTGACGGGCCTGACTGAGATAACCACATCCCACTCTACACATATCAGTAAACTGCAGCAAATAGTGAGTTATTTGGAGGACTCACTCCACAACCTGTCTAGAGACAAGACCAACTATGCCAAAACTATAGCAGAGCTGCAGGAGTGAGTGGATGACCAGGAGAATCGCTCCCACCATTCAAACCTCCACATCGTTGGTCTCCCCAAGGGAATTCAGGGGAAGCACCCAGCTATTGGGCTCCACCAATGGTTCATCCAAAATCTTAAGCTAACTCGGGAGGCTTCAAACCTCAAAATAGAGCGAGCACATAGAGTGTGCCCCCCACCCAAACCCACTGATCAACCAAGGCATTTTCTAATCAAGTACCTGCACTTTACAGATAAAGAAATTATCCTGACAGCTGCTAAAAAGCAAGGCTCGATTCAATGTGGCAACTACAGGGTTGCGGTCTATCAAGACTACAGGTGAGAAATGCAGGGGAAGCGCCAGACATTCAACTCCGTGAAGTCCAAACTCCACTCGATGGGCTGGTCATTCTCTTTTTTCTACCCTTCTAAACTTTGGATTGACCAGCCCAGGACTCCCCCTAAATTTTTTACTAATTACCTGGAAGCAAAAAAATGGGTCTCTGAGGTAAGCAGGCAAGAGAAGAGAAGATCCCCGAACCGATGAGACCCCAAGGTATGTGTACTCAGTACAGGCTTAGCCTTAGCATGTGGGCTCTATAGCATGCTGTCATTTTTATTAAGATTTGTATATACTGAAGTTTGTGTGCTGGAGGGCCTCTCCCTCACTGAGGGATGTGAAATGTATTATCATGTGACTGGCCCTTGTTCATGCCACCACTTCCCAAAGTCCTCTAGATGTGGCATGGGGATGGTCTTCACTCATGGGCTGGCTGCAGTTGTGGCCCTACTCCTACCTTGAGTACTGTTATTCCAACCTGCATCATACTGCATGGCAAACGTTGGGCCAGATCTGTGGTGAAGATTTTTCTTTCTTGATTTGCATGATTACATCTGAGATGAGTGCTGGCATATGACAGAAATGCATAGCTGTGGGGGTGTAACTTTCGAAGGAGGAAATGGTGCACTTGGGTCTGGTGTGGACTAGTGACTCTCCCTATTGCCAGGCTCCACAAACTATATAACCCCCACGGTCGACATCCCCAAAGAACTAGATTGCTATGTTCACCACTAGCTCTCTTCGCGGATCAGCCTAACCAGATCTGGGGATGTGGGTACCAGCGGGTGATCCTCTTTTCACAAGCTCGAAGAATGAATGAATTCAGGGAAGTATGGCTGGATGCACTCTTCAAAAGCGCTATCTGCCCTAGGGAGTTTGTCGGGGGGAGGGACTTGGAACTAGTAAGGCTCAAGTGTGTTTCTTGATTACTGCTCCAAGTGGGTCCAGTTGATCTTAAATGTTAGTTGCTAAATAAGAGCAGCTGGGGGGGTACTGTTATGTTAATGTTGTTATTTGAACTTCAGAATAACGAGTTTTAATTGGTGATCTAGCTGTACTCGAACAGGCAGTTGTTGTAAGCCTTTCGAAGCATGGGGGGTGAGTAACAATTGATCTTTTTTATAGTGTTACTCAGTTCAGGATCCATTTAGCTATCCTAAGAGTTATTACTTATGTCTCTGATTACTATATACATGCTTGTAAGTCTTCGGACAGGTTATTAGATACATCAGATTAGAAACCCCGTGTATTGATCCCTAGGTGCACGGTGCATTTGGGTTTGGGATATACATAGTACTACTACAATTGGAGGCTGGAGGGTGGGTGGGTGGTAGTAGGATGTGAAGGGCACCTGCTTAGAGATGGTGGACCTACCATATATGCTTGTTTGAGGACTGGATACTTGGTATTTTGTTTTTCTTTCTAGGGTGGCAGCAACCTTGGTATCCACTCCCTGGAGAGAGGTACATGGAACCAAGCTCTCTGTCATTAAAACAGCCCCATGGAAAGAATGACATGTAAGGGAAAAGGACGTCGGAAATTACCTATGTGTTTATGGTAGTACACATGCTGCCACATATATATATATATATATATATATATATATATACACACACACACACACACACACACATATACCACTGCTGACTCTGGATAGTATGTATTGGCTTAAAAGATGCTCCAGAGCCCTTATTAATCGCCATCTACTAGAGAAGGGATACTAACGGAGCAAGGGGGTGCCCAGTCAAGGGGGTTCAGAGGGAGGGGGGAATTGGACTGTTCTGTTGCCCAGTTGGCAAAGTTGGTTGTGTTTTCTGTGAGGGGAAATCTTAAAGGGAAGAGGGAGGTTTTTTTTGGTAGGGAACATAATAAAATAAGCAGTAATGGTACACTCAAAGGAATAAAATCATCTCTCTATTTCCCTGCTACATTACTCGGCAGGAAAACAGTCGAAGCACTAAGCTGCAACACTGACTATGGGTAGCTTAATTAAGGTGGTGATGTGGAATGTAAATGGCTTAAAATCTGTGCTGAAAAGATGAAAAGTTATAAATGAGATGAAAAGGGAATGGGCCTAACTTGTGCTCATGCAGGAGACCCACACGTTGATACAAGAGGAGCTGAAAACTGAAAAAAGTATGGGAGGTCATTGGATTTCTGCTTGCTTCTCCACAAAAGCTACGAGAGTCTCTATCTTGGTACCCAGAGGCTCAAGAGTGGAGGTGCACAAGGAGATTAGGGACGTGAAAGGTAGCTATGTCCTGGCAAATCTAACTGTGGAGGGGGGGAAACTCCATCTCTGTAGGCTCAGTTTACACCCCAAATATAGAGGACCCAGGTTTTTTCCAAAGGCTGGCTTTGGATATGTCTGTCATGCCAGGACCTTGGATACTGGGTGGGGACTTCAACTGTGTTAGGGATGTAACACTGGATAGCTCAAACCTTGCACCAGTATCCATGACAAAGAATGCAATGACCTTGGGAGAGACTGAGTGTGCTTATTCCCTGGTGGATGTTTGGCGGCACCAGAACCTAACAGAGACTACAGCTTTTATTCCCATGACCACAGCTCATATGCCAGATTGGATTGAGTACTGGTCAGCACCCATCTTCTTAACTCTGTGGGACCTGCCAGTTACTCCCCAATACTGATCTCTGATCATGCGCACCTCTTGGTTCCAGTGGAAATGGGAGGAGGGAAGAAGCTGCAGCAAAGAGCATGGCGCTTGGACCCGCTCTTGATGAAAGATAGCAACTTTCTTACATACATGACCAAGGCATTGGAAGAGTTCTGGTGGTATAACAAAACAGGGGAAACTACACATGCAGCCAGACGGGAGGCTATGAAAGCCTATGTCAGGGAGCAGGTTATCTCTTACTCTGCTCATAAGAAGAGGGAAACTCAAGTAGAAATAGAACAGCTCAGACAACAAATCGAGGCATTTGAAGAAGCCCATATGAGAAACCCCTCCCAACCCTTGTATAGAAGTATGCAAAAATTAAAATGGAAGTTTACTCTCCTGAAGAAGAAGAATCAGCATTTATATAGCGCTTTTCATACACAGTATCCCAAAGCACTTTACAAGCAATACTAGACTGGTAGTGAAGTGACTGAATGTGTGGTGGCGGCCATATCGCACATCATCACCCACAAACAGCCTGGATAATTGCATGAACCAGTTTATGGGAAGGGGAATCTTGGCCAGGACACCGGGAATGTTCCCCGCTCTTTATGAAGAGTACCCTGGGTTCTTTTACTTCCACCTGGACACCCACCAGGACAACACCAGGATGGGCAGAAGGGACCTCGGTTTAACGTCTCATCTGAAGGACAGCACACCCCAGCAGTACAGCACCCCCCAATACTGCACTCGAATGCCAGCGATTTTTAGATGCAAGTCCATCCCGGTGTGGGACGAGAACCCACGACCTTCTGGTCCAGAGGTGGATGTCCTACCAACTGAGCCACGCTGAACACGGCAAGAATAGAGAGGTCAATCTTTCTGTCAGGGGTGAGTGCTTACTTTGATGGGGACAGGGGAGGGACATTTTTAGCCTGACAGCTGAAGAAGAGGGAGGGGGACAGGGCCATCATCTAAGTCCAGAACACTGATAGGGATATGACAACCTCCACCTCTGAGATAGGGGAGGAGTTTGGTAAATTTTACCAAAAGTTGTATACATCTGAAAGAACATCAACCCTGCAATAAATGTAAGTTTTCTTTGACAAGGCCCCAGTTTCAGCTCTGTCCCCAGACATAGCAGTGGAGCTGGACTGCCCCTGGAGAAGTCCAAACTGGTACTGACCATCAAGTCTCTCAGTGGAGGGAAAGCCCCAGGCCCAAATGGGCTATCTATTGACTTTTTTAAATCCCTTATAACTCAGCTACTTGACCCCTTGTTTGACACACTGCAGGAGGGGCTAAAGAGTGGTGTTTTGCCCCTGTCAATGACAGCAGCCACCATTACTGTTCTCCCCAAACCAGGGAAGGATCCCTCCCAGTGCATCTCTTACCGCTCCATTTCATTACTGATTATAGACTACAAAATCCTAGTCAGGGTGTTGGCTGCACAGCTGGAACCTGTCCTCCCCACGCTTATCCACTTGGATCAGTCTGGGTTCGTCCGGGGTAGACAGGAGAAGCACAACATTAGAAGGACCATAAATGTCCTGCACTCCTGGGGTAGGACGGCCACTGGGCATGGAGCAGCTATTCTGGCGCTGGACGCTAAGAAGGTCGTCGATGGAGTTGAATGGGGATACATGTTTGAGGCCTTAAAACACCAGGGACTGGGATCAGAGATCTTAAAATGGATCAAAACACTATACACATCCCCTTCAGCCCAAATCCTGGTGAATGGTACCTTAACGGCTCTGTTCCTGCTGGGGAAGGGCACCAGACAAGGCTGCCCCTTATCTCCGCTTCTATATGTTTTGGCTCTGGAACCATTGGCGACTGCCATCAGGGCACATGAAAGGATCCATGGATTTCAGGGTGGGGGGAAGAGAACATAAAGTAACATTATGTGCTGATGACCTGTTACTATACCTCAAAAACTCGGTTAGGGACCTACCCACAGTACACTGCCTCCTGACAGAATATGACTCCCTGTCAGGGCACAAAGTAAGTTGGACAAAAAATGAACTTCTCCCTGTGGAGCACTTGGACAGACCCCAGTTGGTGCAGGTGTTGCGGGGCCTGGTGATGGTTAACAAAATAAACTACCTAGGGATCCTCATATCAGCCAGACTTGGAATGTTATATGCCCTAGACTACAGCCCTCTAATTAAAAAATTGGGAAGGGACTGTGAGAAATGGTAAAACCTGCCCCTGACCCTTATAGGAAGAGCTAACACTGTGAGGATGATGATCCTCCCTAGATGTTTGTACCTATACCAGTCTCTACCACTGAGTGTACCCCAGCTGCACTTCAAACAAGTAAATGCTCTGGTGCATAACTGCATACGAAGAGGGAAGGTTGCATGGATCAAGAGGTTGATACTTCAAATACTGCCAAACAAAGGGGGGATGGGACTACTTAACTTTCATCTTTACTTCCTGATTGCACAATTAGCATTTCTCCATAGTGAGGTGGGGCCTGTGGAGGTGGCTTGGGTTGATACGGAGGAGGCGCAATTTGGGGGCTCCCTGCGGTTCCAGCACCTGTCAGGTGGTCTAAGCTCTCAGGCTAAACCTACTGTGGTAAACCCATGTACGCAAGCCTCTATCAAGGCTTGGCACTCCGTACATAGTAAGATGGGGATAGCCACAGGGGAAGCCCATTCACCATACTCTTACTTGGTCATGGTCATGAAAGACAGAGGTGCATACACAGTGTACATGCACCAGAGATTGAGACAATGGAAATCCAAAGGGCTGGAATATGCCCTACAGCTGTTTGAAGGAGGAAGGTTCCTAGAATTTGTGGAAGTGAGTGCTAAATGGCCTATAGACCCCGGGGATTACTATATCAAATAGTATATCGAAGGTTTGGGGAGTCCCTGTGTCTGGCTTCAAACTGGACAACCCCTACTCCAGTGGAGGAGTGACTATACAACCCTCCACCAGGGGCAAAGGAACTATCCATATTCTATCACTCTATGTTGAGAACTGAACCAGGGACCCTACAATCTATCAGATAGAAATGGGACACAGACCTTAATGTACATTTAGATGACCACACCTGGAAGCTGGCACTAAAACACCTTAACACATGCTCTAGGGAAAATAGATTGCAGCAGGAGCAGTTCAACTTTCAGTATAGGACCTACCTAACTCCCTCTAGGCTTCATGTAATGAGCCCAGAATACCCCCTTACATGCCCAAAATGTCAGGGAGATCAGGCAGATTTCCTACACCTGGCACTAACTTGCCCCAAAATGGCCCCATTTTGGCATGAAGTACACAGAGTCATGGAAAGGTTTCTTACAAAAAAGCTATCTTGTTCACCCCTAGAGTTGTTACTTGTAGCTGAACCATTGAAGGGACGTGGAGACAGCTCCCACCCACTGTGGGGAATTGCTATGGTTAAAACAAAAAAAAAAACATTGGCCCAAACATGGATGTCAGTGAAGCCCCCCACTATCCAACAATCTGAAGCAATGCCTCACCCTAGAAAAGATACACCACACAACCAACGGGACCAGTGAGAATTATGAGAAAATCTAGGGTCCCTTGGAGGAGGCCATAGGAGAGAAACTTCTCCCTGTGTAGTAATGAAACTTACTGGGGAGGGGCTAATGGCATACCTCTCAACCTCTTACTTCATGAATCAGGGACAATGCTTAAAAAATCATGGACAGAGACCCAAAATCAGGGACACATCTTAAAAATTGATACTATTCACTCAGAAAGCTGATCAAATAAGGGGAATTGTGTTAATATGTATTTTCTGAAGAAGAAGGAAGCCTGCAATTTTAATGCCTGACATTATTTTGTGTGTTTAATCCCCACTGTTCTGTCACAAAAACATAAATTTTACGAGGGATAGAGGAAAATTCTGAGGCAAAATCAGGGACATCACTGAAAATCAGGGAAAGTTGAGAGGTATGGCTAATGGCCCCAACTATGATTCACTTTTCACATATTTCTTCTACCTTAAACAATCATTTCATTGATAACTGTACATTTGAAACATTCTGCAATTTTGTCACCCATGAAATGGTTTAGGAAAAGCCTGATCTGTACCCTTACTGCTAGGAAAACCTATCTTTGTAATCGGTACTGTCATACTGTAATGTTACATTTTTCAATAAAAATAAATTACAAAAAATAAAAAAAATATCCAAATACTGGTTTGGGTCCCTTCCCACTTACTTCTCACTTCTTTCCTCCATTCTCTCTGCCTCCTGCTCCCTCTGCTCCAGGGATCCTCACACTTTCATCATTCCTCATCCCCATTCCTCTGTTGGGCAATCAGCCTCTTCCTATCATCTCCCTTCACTCTGGAACCAAGTCCCATCCTCCCTCCATTTCACTGCCTCCCCTTTTTCCCTCAGATACAACTGAAACTTCTTTCCAACCCCCTTTGCTCCTGTTTCCCTCCTACCTGACTGCCCCCTTACACTTGCTTCTAACCCCAGTGTAGGTCTGGCTGAATTGCTTGATTTTTGCTGCTTGCTCCTATTGTACTTACTCCTGTTTTAATCATGTGCTGTATTCCACTTTATTGTAACTGTGAACTGTGTCAATGTTATGTTATTGCATTTAACTGTGTACTGTGTCCATGCTATGTATTTGCCTCCCTTGTTCCCTTACCATGAATCACACCTAGAAACAAGGTTTGGCTTAGTGTGCCTTTCCCGGTCACCAATTTTTGAATAAATAAATAAACTGTACTGATTTTTTTTTTTTTTTTGTAGAGTAGTGATGAGCTTTAGACAAAGTTTGTTGGTGTCTTCAAGAGCACTGCTAGAATCTGGCCAAGGTTACAGTTTGTACTGAACTGAAAGCTAAGGTTGAGATTATTTAGTGGCACTAATTAGCATGGACAGTAAACTGGTTTTCTTGCTAATCTGACTAGCTTTCCTTATTCAAAATATAGTTAAGGGAATGAACTGTCATTCACACATTTAACACAAACCCTGTGAAATTAAACCTGTTAGCCTTAGCTGGTGAAGAGAGCCACAATGGCTCCAGGACTACTGATGAACCTCACTAAAGGGGAACAGTAAGCACAAAGGGCTCCACACTTAAGTTTGAGACTGGTCCCAATGTGCACTTTGTGTGCAAAAACATTTTGGTTTACTTGCTGTTTACTGTAGTATAGTAGATTGTATCAGACTTTTATTTTGTTCTAGGCTGACATCTTCTGTTGTTATAAATCCCTGAAGCCCCTGCAGCTGGCATCAAAGCAGTAGACAGCAGTGGGAAATGCAATAGCCTTTGTCAGAGTTCATGTAAGCTCTGAACTTTTGTTTGCTGGTCACACTGTCATGCTTGGGCTAAGTACAGTCACAGAGGATTGTACTTAGCCCTTGCAGAAAAGCAGACCTATAAAACATCTAGTGCCAGAAATTCAAAACTCTGCCCAGTGAGCGAAGTGATTGAGTCTTGTTTGCCCGGGGTTTGCCCCCATGTGCAATTATTAAAGGTGGCTTTTACACATGCTAACAAGGTTAGCGCATGCAAAAAAAAAAATAATAATGTATGTGGTGAGCAAAGGGAGGTGTGGGGACAGGAATACTGGCGCAGTGCAATATTCAGCACATTTGCATTGCAAAAAAGGGTTAGCAGAGGCCACTTTGCACAGTGCAAATACTTCCAAGCAGCAACCAGATTTACTCTGAGCAACCCTAGTGGCCGGCAGAGCAATTGCAGTCAATATCCACATTGGCAGTGGGGAAGCACACCTGATCCCTGGTGGCTAATGCTCCCCTTATCTTCTGATTGCCATCCTCAGTAAATAAAAACCCTTTCCCTGGTGTCCAGTTGCCCCCCAACAATCACCGACCCTGGTATAAAAACAGAACTTCCTGGTTCCTAGTGGTCCCCCCAGCCTCTGATCACCAGTCCCATGAAATGAAAATCCTCTCCCTTGTGTCCAGTGGTCCCACCTGCCCTCCAATTGCTGGTACTCTAGGACATCTTATATTCCCCAATGTCTAGTGGTCCCTCCACCCACTGATCCCCATCTCCATACCAACATACTTTGTCCCTTGTGTCTAGTGGCCCCCTACACCATAGACACCAACCGCGTCCCCGCCAACCCCCCCCCCGCTTACCAGCAGCATCCATGAATGTGGGAGCCCATATGGTGACTGGCATAGCCCTCCTCTCACCATTTTGGCTGGACGCCATATGCTATGACAGGGATTGCGCATCCTCTGTACAGTAAAGGGATCACATGTATTGGCCACCATATGCAATGACAGAGTACATGCATACCCTGTACAGTAAAGGGAGCACACATACTGTGTAGACAGTATGTGCACTACCTTTACTGTACAAAGGCATGCATTTCCTTTCATTGCACATGGTGGCCAGCTGATGTGGTGAGAGGAAGGCTGTGTTGGTCACTGCATGGGGTCCCACAACACCAGCACTGCAGGTGGGGAGGGGTTGGCAGGGTGGGTGGTCAGTGTCTGTGATGCAAAGGGGGCAGTAGATGCCAAGGACAGAGTACATTGCAACGGGGATGGGGGTTGGTGCAGGAGGGCCACTAAACACTAGGAAATATGAGATATCCTTCAAGGCTGATGATTGGAGGGTGGGAGAGGGCCACTGGACACCAGGGAAAGTTTTTGCATTTCATGAGGCTGGCGATTGGAAGGGGGAACCACTAGGCACCAGGGAGATATTTTTGTATACTGGGGCAAGCAATCAGTGGGGGTGGGACCACTGGACACCAGGGAAAGTGTGCAAACAATACAGAACAGTGATCAGGTGGGGTACCACTGGACACCAGGAAAAGATTTGTCATGTAACAGCGACAGTAATCAGAGGGAGGACTACTGGACACCAGGGAATATGTCTTTTATGGAACACGGCAGTCAGGGTGGGGACAGAGCCTGTCACAGGCATGCAATTCTGCCACTGCTCCCTATGCAAATGTGCCCATAATTAGCATGCAAATGGCACTGTAGCACCTTGCATGCCCAATGGTCTCATTTGCAATGGGACCACCTGAATATCACACTTGGAGCTACTAGTGCTACCGGGTCTGGTGGCTTTGTTACCTGCACTGTGGGGTTCCATGTTGGGGCAGTGCTACTTGGCTTACCGCTACACTGATATGCCCCTATATTCAGTTGGATAGCACCAGTCTGCTATCCAACTGAATATAGCATTCTCAGGATCGTGAGCAATGGGTAAGCACAACACAAAACTTTGCACTCCGCTTTCCCCATTTTTGAATATTGGGCCCCTGATCAGAGATTATAAAAGCTCTAACATGCTTGCAGACTATTGAATCTCCCACTGCTGCCTACTGCTTTCTCAGCTGCAGGTGATTCTGGGATTTGTAGTACAAGGAGATTTCAGCCTCGAACCAAGCATAATTAGATGCAATCTACTATATTACAGTAAACAGTTAAGTAAACCAAAATGTTTTTACACACAAAGTGCATATTGGGATCAGCCCCATATTTAAGCGTGAGGGCCCTTTGTGCTGACTGTTCCCCTTACAGAAAATGTGCCTAGTAAGGATGTACTGTATATCTTGGAACCTTAAGACACCATATTAATCTTTGTTTTTCTCCTGTTTGTTTAAGCAATATCCCACTCGAGGGTGTAGGTGATGCCAGGATTAACCCATGCCTGGTGTGTTTGGTCACGAGGCCACAGGCTCAGTGAGCAAAACACACCAGGCATGGATAAACCTTGCATCACCCACACCCTTGAGTGGGATTTTGTGATTATACAATGTCCCCTTTTTTTGGGGAGAAAAAATGAACACATGTTTTTTTAATTTTCATTTTACATTATTTTTATTGATTTTATTACTCTGTTAGAAAAAAATAGTTCCTGTAAGAGGGAGGTGTGGGAGGGGGGAGAAATCGAGGGAGACAGGAAACTTGGCTGTCTGGGGCATGCCATTAAGCCGCGGTGCAGCTTCAGATGTGCAGCATCCTCCGCATTTGTTGCTGCCATGCTCTCATTCACTCCTGGAACATCCCCCACAGGTGTTTCATTGCCACGGAGCTGCTTCACTTAGAATAGCAGCTCATTTGCTGCTTTTCCTTCTTGAACTCACTCCTAGTCTTTAACATTAGCCCTGAGAGTGGCTTCACTGACTGGTGGCTCCTGCCACCCAGCACACTCTCTCCCCCACTCCAGGGTTTTACATTAACCATGGGAGCAGCTTCACTGACTGGTGGCTCCTGCTACCTGGCACAGCATCTCACCACTCCAGGCTTTTCCATTGGCCACAGGAGCAGCTTCACTGACTGGTGGCTGCTGCCACTCGGCACACTCTCCCCCCGCTCCAGGGTTTTACATTAGCAATAACAGGCATGACAGTTGGGATGAGGGAGCACGAGTGAGCAGTGGTGATTTTGGAGCGGAGTTTTTTGGGGAGGTATGATTTACAGTTCTGGTAATGGGCTGGGAAAGTGAGATTTATCTTGGGACTGGGAAGATAGTGACAATGCAACAGAGGTAGGATGGAATGGTTGTTAAGATGAGCAACACTAAGCACATCGAAAGGTGGAGTGAGTGAGAGTCCATGGATCTGGGTGCTAATGATCTCATGGGAATGGGTGACGGACGGTCAATTTGTTGAAAAGCAATGTGAGGCAGGTGGTTTTGGAGTCAATTGCCAGAATAAAATTTGTTTCGGGAGTGCTGTACTATAGCAAAATGCTTTGCCTGTGGTAAGCATAAAAATGAGGATTACCTTGCTGCATAGACAGACAGACAGACAGACAGACAGACAGACAGACAGACAGACAGACAGATAGATAGATAGATAGATAGATAGATAGATAGATAGAACTGCTCCTGTATATTAGGGTTGCATTGCGGTTTCATTACACATTTTCAGGGCATTATATCTCAGCAGTCGTAGAACCTAGGACTGCAAAATTTGGAATGCACATTCTTAGTCCTAAGGTCTCTTAACTAACCAAAATTTATGAAGATAGCATTTGTAGTTTGTGAGACATTGAAGACTGAAATTACATATTTTTACCCTATTTGCTACATTGCTTTTTTTGTGCTCAGATAGCTAAAAAACAGCAAAGAGTTGAGGTATGAAACGTATAGGTTTTGTACGCATTATATGGGAATAGGTCCTTTTGGGATTTTGGATAATAAAAACTTAATTATTTTTTAAGTTAATTACAATTATTTGTACACTCATGCTAGTTCAAAGAACTCTCCAAGAAAATTAGGAAAAACTATACACAGACTTTTTCAATTTAAAGTTCAACAAAAACTTTAAGATAACTTTTTAATTTTGTAATCGTTAAGGGTGAAAGTGCAGTGTTAGTGAGGGTTGGTTAGTACAAGTTTAATAACGCATATTTTTAAACAATGATTTAACAGTAATCAGTTTTCTTTTATTAAAAATGAAAGTCTTCACAAAGGAATCCTTCATGAATTATATTATTTCTGTAAAATCTATGTGTAAAATGAATATTAACACCAGTTTTTAAAATAGTCATGTTGAATGGCATATTTCTTTTGTCCTGTGCAAAGATTTTTCAGACAGATCATGAGGTTATAATGTGTTTCTCGTAATATTCATACTGCATGGTGGTTTTCATGCTTTGCAATAATCTGTAAAATATAAAATCTTTGTGCATTAAAAAATAATTGCAACAATTTGTAAAATATGAAATCTTAGTGCAGTATAAAGTGTTTGTGAAAAATATTCATGTTGCTTGATGGTTTTTATGTTTAAATGTGTGAACTTTGCATACTAATTTAGAAGACATACACGCTTTGCATATTAATTGAGATAATGAGTTCGTGTTTCGGAAATACTTTTACCAAACTTAATTTTTATGTTTAGAAAACTTAATTTTAATCTGACTGTTCAACCACAACTTTAACACATGGGTGTGTGTTGCACTTTTAAGTTGCAGAATGTCTGAATTATTGAAGGAATAACTAGTACAATGTTATATGATTCTGAAATAATATTTTACTATAATTTAAACCTTATTAGAGTTGGATTACTTGTTTTTATACTATTTATGATGGTGTGAATTTTAATATGTTATTTTAAATGATTGTTAGGCACCCTGATTGCTGAAAGGTGCCACATAAATAAAGATTTATTATTTATTTAATATTATTATAATTTAAACACCTTCAAAGGGTGGAGAACGTATCCATAAATAAATAAAAAAACAAGGTGGATAATGTTTTGAGAACTACAACTAATGTATGTACATTTTTACCAAAATAACAATATTTTAAAAACATTACAGGGATAGTAAATGAAGTCACTACACAGCTTTCATAGAAAATAAGGAGATTTATGGCAAAACTGACATTAAAGATCATGTGCAAAGGTTTTTGCATATTGTTAATAAACCTTGAATTCAAGTCCCTGTGTCATGATTAGAGTTTCCTGAATGTTTCATGCTGTTTGGTTTTGTGGTTTTCTTTAAATCAGCATTTGTTAAATTGTTCTACAGTGGCTGAAAACAGTGGAGTTATTTATGTCTCTCTCAGTCAGGCTTGGAGAGCGATGACATCATTGTGGGGTGCTATAGCTTGCTGCTTCAGATTCCCAGTCACAGCAGGCTGTATAGTTAATGGTTTGCTCAACAGGTTTCTTATAAACTCAGTCTGTGGTTTGTGTTTGGATAGATTAGCTTAAAATCTGTCTTTCTCTTCTTATAAAAGTTGATAATTTGCGTTTCAGTGCTGAATTGAAGTAGTGGAAATCTTTCTCTGTGAAATACCAGCTAGTCTGTATCACAGCTCTCCATTCTTTCTCACCAAAACTCTGATTTTTTTCTAACTATATAACAGATTTGTTTAATGAATACAAAATAAATCTAAATTTTGTTCATTCATAGAAATAGTTTGTCTTTGATATAGCCTTCATAAATACATTCATGTAAGAAAATTTTTTACGTCAGATTGATAAACAGGTGCCAGTCACAATCTACTATGTCAAGCACATGTCCCGTCTGAACTCACAAATTTCAGTCCTTTAGTGATGTTTGTGTGAAAATACATCATGTATGTGTGTAAACAGAAACACTGTATGGCATCCCAATGCACCATGTCTCTTCCGCACAGTTGAGGCAGCTGCAGTCTGCTGCAACCTGTCCCCTGCCCCACAATGCCCCTGCCTTCTGCTTCACATTCAAGGCTGCTGCACCCTGCTGCTCACTGTCTTCTCCCACACAGTCAAGGATTGTGCACCCTACTGCCTCCATCCCCTGCCTAAAGAATCAGGCCTGCAGCACCTAGCCCAAACAGCTGGGGTTGCTGCACCCTGCTGCCCCCCCCAGTCAGGGATGTTGAACCTGTTTCCCCCGTTCCTGTTTCCACAGTCAGGGCCACTGTGCTCTGCTAAGCCCTAGATTCCTAGGTCCCCCTGCCTCCACAGTTGGGGCTGCTGCACCATGCTGCCCTAGGCTGCCTAAGTTGGGGCTTTTGCTGCACTCTGCTACCAACTTCCATTGCCCCAAATGGACAGGGCTGCTGCACCACACACACCGTCTCACAGTCAGGGCTGCTGCACCCTGATATCTCCCTGTGCCCTGCCCTACAGTTGAGGCTTCTGCACCATGCTGTCCTCTGTCCCCTGTCACCACAGCCAGGGCTGCTACACCCTGCTCCTGTCTATACAGTTGGGATTGCTGTGGCCTGCTGTGTCCTAGAGCCCCATGCCACTGCAGTTAGGGCTGCTGCACCATGCTGCAACTTGCCACAACAGTCAGGGCATTTGCTTCACCCTGCTGTGTGACTCCATAGTTGAGGCAGTTTCACCCTGCTGCTCCCCTGCCACCCGAGCCATTTCCTTTGCTACACCCTGCTGCCCACATCCCTTGTCACAAACAGGCATGGTTACTATATCCTGTCCCACAGTTTGGGCTGCTGTACCCTAATGACACCCCTATCTTCTGGCCAAACAGTCAGGACTGCTGCACCCTGCTGCCCTCTTTCCCCACCCCCACAGTCACGTCCATGGACCCTTTTGCCTCCTGATCCTGCAGGATGGTACATCAGGGCACAGTGGTGGCAGGGGAAAGAGGACAGCATAGTGCATAAACCTTGAATTTTGGGTAGGACACACGTGGGCATCAGGGTACAGCAGCCCTGACTGTAGCACAGGGTGCACATGGTGCAGCAGCCCAGCCAATTTGGGGCAATGGAGGTGTGTAGCAGGCTTCAGCAGCCCCAACATTGGAGGCACAGGGCATGGGACTCTAGGGTGTAACACAGCATAGCCCTGACTGTGGAGACAGGAACAGGGGTTAACAGGGTGCCATGGCTGTGACTTTGAGGACTGAGACAGAGGGTAGCAGGTTTCAGTAGCCCCAACTGTTCAGGTAGAAGATAAGTATTGCATCAAGGTACAGAAGTCCAAAATGAGAGACAGGGTGCAGAAGCCATGCCTGTTTGGGAGAAGGGATGTGGGCAGCAGAGTATAGCAAAGGATCTGACACTGGTAACAGGGGGGCAGTAGGGTGCAACTGTCTCAACTGTGGAAGCACACAACAGGGTGTAGCAAACGCCCCGACTATTGTGGCAAGTGGCAGCGTGGTGCAGCAGCCCTGACTGCAGAGGCATGGGGCTCTAAGGCACAGCAGGTCACAGCAATCCAAACTGTGTAGACAGGACAGTACAGCAGCCCTGGCTGTGGTGACAGGGGCAGAGGACAGCATGGTGCAGAAGCCTCAGCTGTGGGGATGGACACAGGGGGGGCATCAGGGTGCAACAGCCCTGACTGTGAGATGGGGAGTGCATGATGCAGTGGCCCTGCTCATTTGGGGCAATGGAAGTGGGAAGTAGGGTGCAGCAAAAGCCCCACCTCAGGTGATTAGGGTAGCATCGTGCAGTTGGCCTCACTGTGGAGGCAGAGGGACCTGGGAATCTAGGGCTTAGCAGAACACATCAGCCCTGACTGTGGAGACAGGAACAGGGTGTAACAGGTGCAGCATCCTGGACTGTGGAGGTGGGGGAGAGAGGTCAGCAGGGTGCAGCAACCTCAACTCTTTTGGCAGGGGGCAGCAGGGTGCAGCAACCCTGATTCTTTAGGTGGGGGATGGAGGCAGCAGGGTGCACAATCTCTGACTGTGTGGAAGAAGACAGTGGGCAGTAGTTTTAAATATGGAGCAGAAGGCAGGTGGCTTGTGGGGGCAGGGGACAGGTGGCAGTAGTGTTCAGATGCCTTAACTGAGGAGAAGAGACATGATGCATCAGGATGCCAAATAGTGTTCCTGTTTATATGCATACATGATGTATTTTCACACAGAAACCACCAAAGAACTGACATTTGTGAGTTTAGACAGTATATGTGCTTGAAATAGTAGTGTAGCAGGCACCTGTTTGTCAATCTGTCATGAAAAGAAGTTCTTACATGAATGTATTTACGAAGGCTACATCAAAGACATACTATTTCTATGAATGAACAAAATTTAAATGTTAGATTCATTAAACAAACCTGTGTTATAGTTAGAAAACAAATCAGAGTTTTGATGAGAAGGAATGGAGAGCTGTGATACAGACTAGCTGATCTCTCACAGAGAAAGATGTCCACTACTTCAATTCAGCACTGAAACTCAAATTATCAACTTTTATAAGAAGAGAATGATAGATTTTAAGCTAATCTATTTAAACACAAACCATAGACTGAGCTTATAAGAAACCTGGTGAGCAAACCATTAACTCTACAGCCTGCTCTGATTGGGAATCTGAAGCAGCAAGCTACAGTACTCCACAATGATGTCCTCACTCTTCAAGCCTAAAAAAGAGAGATAAATAATTTCACTGTTTTCAGCCAATGTAGAGCAAGTTAAATGATGATTTAAAGAAAATCACAAAATCAAACAGCATGACATTTTCAGGAAACTCTCATCATGACACAGAGACTTGAATTCAAGCTTTATTAACAATATTCAAAAAAAAAAACCTTTGCACATGCTCTTTAATGCTCGTTAGGATTGCTACCACACAAAATGCAAACCTCACAAAGGTTAGAAATAAACTATTACGGTTGCAAACACAGTGCCCACAAAGCTTGAAAATGTCCTATTAGGGATCTTGTGTCTAACTTCTAACCACCCTACTGTATCCACTACCCTTATGACCAGATGGCAGTCTATAGGTACAAGGCCATTGACCACTGCTATGACACCTCATACAGGGTCCACTTATTAAAATTAGTATATGGCAACCCCAATATCCACCCACTGCCCTACCCTTGTGATCAGGGTGAGACAAATCAGTTAGTCATACTACACAACTAAGTACCTGTCTATCAAGTGATTTTTGAGCCCTACTAAAACTGACAACTATGCAATGTGTATAGTACTTTCACATTTGTAACAGTTCTGCTGCTTATTGGAGGGTTTACCATATCATGAGTCAAGTAAGGCACAGGTTATATTGGATGTAAACCTTCCCAGATATGCATCCAAAAAGTATTTTTATTAAATATCTACAATGTGTATGAAATACCAAACCTATGTGTCCAGACTCTGGATATGTACTTTGGCCATTGGTCATGAGAGTAGGGGAAGGGGGAGGAGAGGAGAGGAGATTAAGGTTGCTATATAGTGATTTGAATATGCAGACCCTGTATGAAGTACCAAACCACTGATCTATGGCCTTAGACCTGTAGACTATCCTTTGGTCATGAGGGTAAGAGCCATGGTAGGGTGAGTGGAACTTAGACATAAGAACCGTAACAGGACATTTTCAAACTTTGTGGGTATTTGTGTTTGCAACCATAATAGTTTATTTGAAACCTTTGTGCAGTTTACATTTTGTGTGGTAGCAACCCTAATGAACATTAACGTAGTTTTTTTTTCTATATATGTAGATGCACATATCTCTATTTATCTATCTATCAGCACCCACCCTATATAAAGTTCTCTTTTACAAAATTAGTTCTTTGTAAGGTGTTTTTACCTTGCTTTCAACTTCCATGGAAATCGACTTTAATAACCCATGCTATTCTATAACACTTTGCTGTAACTCTCAAAACAGCCTTATACAAAGGATTGACTGTATTCTCCATCTCAGCACAGCCCCTTTTAATCATGTATTAATTTTGGCATTCAAAAAGATTCAACTAGGCTTCCACTACTGCATGCAATTTCATAAACATACTCTGTTCAGCTATTATGATTTACTTGAGAACACCTTTTCAGGCTTAGGTTTGCTAGAGCATTACAACCTCATAAAATGGGGGCTACAGTTTAACAAGGATTTCATAAGAACATATCAATGTACATTAATAAATTACATCTAATTAAAACACTTCAGGGATTAAAGCAACTACAAAAAAAAAAACACAGCAACAAGGTCAGTGTCCAAGCAATTGTTTACTTTTGGTTCCTTTGTTTCAGCAATAGTCAGTGATTATCAAAGGAACCCAACATACTGGTATAGTTCTTTTGAAGCAGCATCCCAACAAGGGCCAGATGGGGCAATACACAGCTACTGAGAATGCCCATACAAATGTCAAAGTTATCTTAAGGCACTATCAAATGAATGCCAATAGCCAGGCAACAGCCTGGCCAGGCTAAATTCCATCCACTGTTCCCCAGGTTTTGAAGTATTTTATAGCCAATTTTGCCATGAAGTCTGCATTAGTATAGCTTTTATTAGAATGTTCTGATTTCATAGTCTACTTGTCATGGTATCATAGTGCTTACCATGACAACAGACATACTGTATGAATTATGAGATCAGCTGGGGTTGAGACAGTCAGATGTTTTGGAAGCTGACAACAGAATAAGTACAGTACTTGTTATTGTGAACTACTGTACGTAAAATACAGAAAATGGAAAAAAGTCAAAAATCTTTAAAGCATCACAGTCGAATATAATTCTTATAAAGATAATGATTTAAAATATTGTATTTTAAAGTAGACGAATGCTTTTTAAAATAAGGCCCAACGCTGAACTGGTGGTGCTAATATAGTGTCCTACATTTTCAATATAAAGATCCAGGTTCAGGAACAGATTCAGACTGCTGGAGTCCAGGTCAGAGGAGAGTAAGTGATTCACATTATCAATCAATCAATCAAACTTTATTTAACCAGGCATAGACACCATTGAGGAAGCTCATTTTCAAGGTGGTCCTGGACATCAAACAGGTTGCAGACACGGGTAGACAAAACACAAAAGTACATGTGAAAGATCAGTCAGGTCATAATATACCAGATGACAATATTACAAGCAGTTAGGAGACATAAAAAAAAAAAAAAAACATTAACATGTATGTTATAAATCAGGCCAAGATAGAAAAGGAGAAAGAGAGAGTCAGGAAGAGAGAGATGAGGAGAGATAGAGAAGGGTGGCTACACAAAGCCATTGTACGTCTGCGAGAATTATCCGGCCAGAAAATTCTGGAACTACATAGATAAATGCAAGTAAGTCAGCACTAAAAAGAAAGTAGGGTAGGTAAACAAGAGTAACGCCACGGCATTTATTGGCTTGTGAGGGCCCGTACACATGCTTCTGTGTGTAGGCTGGTGTATATTCAGTTGTAGAACTTGAGAGGGAGGGGTACAGAGAGAGAGAGAGCGAGAGAGAGAGAAATAGAAGGAAGGAACAAGTGCTGGGTGCTCCCTAACTTGGGAGCTAAGGGTAACTAAGTGCCAGAGTAATTGCAAAAAGTATCAGTGGTTAAAGGAGCTTGGTCACCTAAAGCAGTTGCAGGTTTCTTTCAGATATTCAATTAACATTGCTTTGAAGGTGAATGGACCGGGGAAGGTATAGAGTTTTAGAGAACTTTGCATGGTATTCCATAGGGAAGGGAAGGAGAATTTAATTGCAGCCAAGCCACGGGATGTTTTTACCCTAGGTATCTGAAAGCAAAGTATAGAGAAGCCGCTCAAGCTGTAAGAACCCTTGGCACGCTTGAAGAAGCTCGAGATGTACGCAGGAAGCTTATCAGACAGTGCTCTGTAGAACCAGAGAAGAGCGTTTCTTTTCCTCCTTATAAGAAGGGAGGACCATCCCAGCTCACGGTATAGCAGGCAATGGTGGGTGCGAGAAGGTAAGTTAAGGATGAACCTCAAGGCCCTGTGGTAAAGGGTGTCAAGTTTACTAAGCGCTGAGGAAGGACAGTTATTGTAAAAGAAGTTGGCATAATCCAGAAGTGGCATGAATGTGGATTGCACTAGCCTCTTTCTGGTTTCTTTGGTGAGGAGGTGTTTGATGTGGTAGAATATGCCCAAGCATTGTCTTAGATTTTTGGTGACCTCATTCAGGTGGCATAGAAAGTTAAGTTTGTTGTCCAGCCAGAACTCTAGTTATTTAAAGTTATCCACAGTTTCAAGGGGTTTGACTAGTACATTTGGGATCTTGTAGTTGCAAAAAGGACCAGGGACTGCCTTTGGCGAGAGAACCATGGCTTTGGTCTTTTTGTTGTTGAGTAAGAGCTTATGTTTAATTAGATTATGCTGGACAGAGATAAAGTCTTGCTGTAAGTCCCCATATGCCAAGTCCAGAGTGGAGTTAAAGGTGTAGAGAACAGTATCTTCCACAAATAGGTGTACATTAGCTGTGAGCAACTGTGAGTCAAGATTGTTGATATAGATTGCAAATAGGATTGGGCACAAAATGGAGCCTTGAGGGTCACCTCGTAGTAATGGTTTTAGGGGAGACAAATCTCCTGAGGCTTTGACATGCTGAAATTTGTTAGTAAGGTCGCAGGTGAGCCATTTAATGGCAGAACTGTCGAAACCGATGTTACTCAAAGCATTAAGTATAATGTTGTGGTCCACACTGTTGAAGGCCTTACTGAGGTCAAGGAAGAGAGCACACACATACTTCTTAGAGTCTATGGCCATTTGCCAGTCTGTGGTTACTTTAGCATGGGCAGAAACTGTGCTATGCTTAGCTCTAAAACCCGATTGAGCAGCGTTTAGGAGATTCTGTGAGTCCAGGTGGTCACTGACTTGGGTGTTAATTTTTTCAAGTAATTTTAAGAGAGTAGATAGTAGGGAGATTGGCTGATAGTTGTTCATGTCGCTCGGGTCCCCAGACTTGAACAAGGAGATGATGTGTGCAGTTTTCCATGAATTGGGTAACGTGCCTTGCATCAGGGAAGAGTTGAATAAATGGGTAATGGGGTGGTCAGGTAGTAGTAGCCAATTTTTAGGAAGAAGGGTTCGATATTGTCAGCATCAGCACTCTTTTTTGTATCCAGTGCCAATAGGAGGTCCTCTACTTGCTTAAAGGTAACAGGTCGGAAGCTGAAGGCAGTGGAATAACACTGGTTAATGTTAGCATTGGAGCTAGAGTCAACAGCGACATCCCCATGTGGACTAAGCTTACTGATTGAGGAGGTATCAAAGGCCAGCCCTGCAGTAGCAAAATATTAATTAAGTTGTTCTAGTATATCAGCTCTGTCAGTAAAGGCAGTGTCCCCAGACACTATTCTGATGGGGAGGGAGGCATCAGTGGTGTGGCCTTCGGCCTCTTTGAGGATGCTCCTGAACTTGGCAGCATTGTTTTTATTATCTTTCAGGGCTGTTTGGAAGTAGCTGGCTTTTTTGGATCTAATTAGTTTAGTGCAGGCATTCCTAGAGGCACGAAATGCAAGCCAGTTGGCTTCTGAGTGAGATTTCCTAGCTCTTTTCCACAGGAAGTCTCTATTCACGAGGGCTTTCTTCAGTAACGGAAAGAACCAGCCAGGTGGTCTTTTCTTGGACTTGATGAGCCTTAGGGGGGTGTGTGTTTGTCTATTAGATCCTTTAGGAGTTTATGAATGATGTTAAAAGCCTCGTTAAGGGATGAGGCTAGGTAAAAAGTCCTGCCAAGCAATGCTGCCCAGGTCATGCAAGAAGGTTTTTGGCAGAATCTTTTCAAGCACCTTTTCATTTTAGTTTTAGGGGCTGACTTTATTTGAGGAGAGTGTTTAATGCAGGCAATGGTGCAATGATCACTTATGCCATTGAAAAACACCCCGGTGTATGTAATATTGTGTGGTTTATTAACTAGCATGAGGTCCAACAAGGTGCTTCGATCAGGGTTATTTCTGTTAGGCCTGGTGGGTGCAGGGGTTATTTGTGCCAGCCCACATGTATCACAGAGGTCTTCAAGCTTCTTGGAGCTTGGATCATGGAAGGTGATGCTCTTGATCTTGGCCTTGGGTGAGGGGGGGGCTTGCAATTCAATACATGAGAAAACTCTTCCGATTGGTCAACCAGAAACACCCAAATGAAATGAAAGGAAAGGTAGAGATGGATGGTGGCCTGTTTATTAGATTATTTGAATGGTCAATGTCAGTGGTTTGGTAGGTAGTCTGCTCAGCTCTGGGGCCATAAACTCAGAAAGTTGTGGGGTTCTAGCCCCATGTGAGGTACTTGTGGTAATACCCAGAATTGACACTGTAGTGCAGTATTGGGGGGGTTACTACATTGTTGAGGTGCCATCCTTCAAATGACATGTTAAACCAAGGTCCCGTCTGCCCATCTCTGGTCTCTGTCCATGTGGACATTAAAGTTCCCACCCTCTTCCTCACCTGCAAACCACTGTACAAGAAAAAGATTACCTTTCTGCCAGGCATGCAGTCCGTGCATATTAGCATACACTATCATGTGACCCACATGATTCCTCCTCCTACACCAGTACCAGTGCCAAACAGTGTACCACTGTAACTGTGACAGGGAAGCAAACCTCACCTCAGGGACTGCCAAGGTATCAGGAAGGACTGGAAAGCAAGGAAAAGGCTTGCATTATGGCTGGGTGTACACCCTAGATTTTTCTGGAACTGGACAGTAAGACAGATCTCAGAGGCCATCATTTGAGGATATAGAAGAGTTGCTGCTGAAAATATCATGGGAGGGAGAGTCAGTTCACTCAGAGACCAACAGTGGTAAGGCCACTACCAGTAGACTGGAGCAAAGACACAGAGGATGGCACACACAGTACAAGTCAGTTCAATAAAGTGGGAGGAGATTAGATGGGAGTGGGGGAGTAAATTGGCACTGGCAAGTGACCAAGAGAGAGAGAGAGGGGGAAGGAAACAACAATTTCACTGATGAAATTGTCCCAGCATGTTGTGTGATGGAGTCGGGAAAATCATGCTCTAAGTGTGTGCTGGCATTACAGAATTGGAATTTCTGACTCCAGTTCTGATGTTCATGGCCTCAAAATTGGAGTTGAATCAGAAATGAAACTGAAAATTCTTACAAATCCATTGATTACACAATAGAATGGAATCAGCTGATTCCAAACATACTAACGTATGTCAATGAAAATATGAAAGCTACAGAAATTCAGAATACACATAAGGAGCCAGAAGAACTGTGGGTAACCCTGGAAACAGGAAATGGTATAGCCATATGAACTGGGGTTGTCTACAGGCCTCCAGGCCAGGTGGAGGACATAGACACATTACTGTTAGAAGATATACAAAACATGACAGCTAAAGGGGAGGTTCTAATAATAGGAGACTTCAATATGCCAGATACAGGTTGGTCAATACCAGCAGGAACATCTGCCAGAACTAGACACATAGTGGATTCCCTGCAGGGGGAGGGCCTCAAACAACTGGAACAACAACCCACAAGAGACAGGGCTATCCTGGATCTAGTACTGACTAATGGAGAAAGGATCACAGATATCCAGGTAGAAGATCACCTAGGGCCAGTGATCATAACATGGTATGGTTCAATTTGGCCACTAGAACTAAATCATCCCATTCCAAGGCAAAACTATGGGACTTTAGTGGAGCTGCCTTTGACAAGATGGCCTACAGAGTTAAGCTAGCCCTGGCAAGAAGAAATATAGGTAAGGGGATACGGGCAAAGTGGGCAAGCATTAAGGATGCAGTACTTGAAGCAACATCCCATTGAGAAACACAAGAGCAAAAGAAGGAGAAAACCACTTTGGTTCTCAAAAACAGTAGCAGAAAAGTTCAGAGCCAAAAGGTTGGCCTTCAGGAAATATAAGAGAACGCAGCGGGATGAAGATAGGGAGGCATATCAAACTTCCTTAAGGGAAGCAGGGAAAGCAGTAAGGCAGGCAAAGGCCCAAACCGAGAAAACACTAGCACGAACAGTAAAAGAAGGGGACAAGACTTTCTATCAATACATTAGTAAAAGGAGAAAGTCCAGACTGGGTATTGCTAAGATCAAAGGGGATAAGGTGAAGTATGATAATGAGGACCAAGGAAAAGCATCTGTCTTAAATAGATACTTATGCTCAGTATTTACTGAGGAGAAGGTAGGGTAGGGCCAACAGTTCAACACCATGGACACAGGGGGGAGGGAGGTATGCACAAGTCCCTTTACAACAGGTGTTTCTGCTCAGTCTTTACTGAGGAAGAGGAGGGTAATGGGTCTGAATGGAGTACAAGGGGTGGTAATGGAGCAGAAATGGACACAAGTCCCTTTACATGAGAAAGGGTCCTGAAGGAACTGGAAGGAATAAGAGTTGATAAAGCAATGGAGCCAGATGGGGAACACCCCAGGGTCCTTAAAGAACTAAGAGAGATGGTGGCTGAACCTCTGGCAATAATGTTTAGCCAATCACTGGAAACAGGGGGGGTACCCAAAAGGCTGGAGGACAGTAGTTGTAGTCCGATTATACAAAAGTGGGAACAAAAAGGAAGCGGGGAACTACAGACCAGTCAGCCTCACCTCGGTAGTGGGGAAGATCATGGAAGCACTACTGAAGGAGAAATTGGTGAAACATCTGGTTGTCAATGGACTACAGGACCCAAGGCAGCGTGGTTTCACCAGGAGGAGGTCATGTCAGACTAACCTCATTGAATTTTTTGACTGGGTGACTAGGGAGGTGGATCAGGGGAGGGCAGTAGACATGGCCTATCTGGACTTCAGCAAGGCCTTTGACACTGTGCTACATAGAAGACTATTACACAAACTGGGGAATATGGGTGTGGGCAGGACAGTAGTGCAGTGGGTAGGTAACTGGCTGGGCAGCAGGACACAGAAAATGGTGGTAAATGGCTGTCACTCCACAGAGGGAACAGTGACCAATGGGGTACCACAGGGATCAGTGCTGAGACCAGTCCTATTCAACATCTTCATCAGTGACATTGCACAGGACCTTGAAGGCAGAATTTCCCTATTTGCTGATGACACAAAGCTCTGTAATAGAGTAGACACACTAGAGGGTATAGATAGAATGAGAAGGGACCTGCTGAAATTTGAAGAATGGTCAGGGGTTTGGCAGTTGAAAGTCAATGCAAAGAAGTGCAAGATAATGCATGTAGGGCACAAAAACCCTGGCAGTTGGGGGGGGTGAGGATATAGCATGCACCAAGCAGGAAAGGGATCTTGGGGTTATCATCTCTGATAACCTCAAGGTAGGGAAACAGTGTGACAAGGCAGCAGGTAAAGCAAATAGGATGCTGTATGCATAGGCAGGGCATCACCAGCAGGAAAAGGAGGTCATAATTCCACTATACAAGACACTAGTGAGGCCCCACCTGGAGTACAGTGTACAGTTCTGGAGACCTTACTTACGTAAGGACATAGACAGGGTAGAGAAGGTTCAGAGGAGGACAACAAAGATGGTACATGGATTGCATCACAAGTCTTATGAGGACAGGTTGAAGGAATTGAATATGTACTCCCTGGAGGTGAGGAGGGAGAGAGGGGATATGATAGAGACATACAAGCATCTTACAGGGAGGAACAGGGTGAAGGAATACACTATTTTTAAGCGAAAAGATGTTCCAGGACTAAGGGCATGGGATGAAGTTGGAGGAGGATTCAGAGGAAACATGAGGAAGAATTTCTTCACAGAAAGGGTGGTGGACAAGTGGAACACCCTGCCTGAGGAAGTGGTGGGGGCTGAAATAATCATGGGATTTAAGAATGCATGGGATAGACATAAAGGAATTCTGGAGGTCAGGGTCAAGGGGCAACAGACTTCTAGGAAAACATAAAGTAAACTTACAAGCTCAAATGAGCAGACTGGGTGGGCCCTAGGCCCTTATCTGCCGACACTGTCTACGTATCTATGTAAAAGAAAAGATCCTACAAGAGCTCACTAAGCTCAGGGTGGACAAGGCAATAGGACCTGATGGCATACATCCCAGGGTACTAAAGAAGCTACGGGTGTAACTAGCAGAGCCATTAGCAGAATTGTTTAATGAGTCTCTGAGCACAGGAAAGGGCCCAGAAGACTGGAGAAGGGCTCATGTGATCCCGCTCCACAGCAGTGGTAGCAGGGAGGAGGCAGGGAAGTACAGACCAGTCAGTCTTACCTCAGTAGTGGGCAAGATTATTGAGGTACTCCTTAAGGAAAGGATACTGCAACACCTGGAATCCATAGGAGCACATGATTCAAGACAGCATGGGTTTACAATAGAAAGGTCCTGTCCAACTAATCTCATAGATTTCTGTGACTGGGTAACCAGAGTGGTGTGTCAAGGGGGTGCAGTTGATGTCGCCTACCTTGACTTCAGCAAAGCTTTCAATACTGCTCCACATTGAAGATTGATTAATAAGCTGGGTAGGCTCAGGGTGGGTCAGAGGTCTGTCAACTGGGTGGCAAACTGGTTGTCAGGCAGAAAACAGAGAGTGTTGGTAAATGGTATACAGTCAGAAGAGATGCAAGTCACAAGTGGGGTACCTCAGGGATTAGTCCTGAGGCCAGTCCTCTTCCATATCTTCATCAGTGACATTGCAGATGTACTGGAGGGTAAGATTTGTCTGTTTGTAGATAACACTAAGATCTTCAACAGAGTAGGTGATCCAGATGAGGTGGGCAGAATGATAAGAGATGTGGATAAACTGGCAAAATGGTTGGAAGAGTGGCAACTGGGGTTTAACGCAAAGAAGTGCAAGATCATGCACATACAATGGTAGTCACAGAAAAGTTTCTCAGCACTCAGGTATACCTGGGTATAATGAGGCAGAATGAGGCAAGATCACAGTATAGTCAATGCAAATTGCCTTAGTGGTATCTTAGTGGTACCTCAAGGTACGAAACTTTTAGATGACTACCACTGTAGGGAACAGAAACCCTGAAGCTACCTATAGGTTGGGAGGGAAGTTGCTGGCAATCACATGGGAAGAAAGAGACTTGGGCATCATCATTACAGATGACCCGAAATCATCCAAGCAGACCACTAAAGCAGTAGGTAAGGCTAGAGGGATGTTGAGGTGTATTAGTAGGGATATCACAGTCATAAGAGGGAGGTAATAATCCCTCTTTACAAGACACTGATTAGATCCCATCTGGAGTACTACATGCAGTACTGGAGGCCGCACCTGCATGAGGACATTAACAAAATGGAGGCAGTCCAGAGAAGAACAACAAAAATGGTGCAGCGACTGCATCAGAAAACATATAAGGAGCTCAATATGTATACCCTAGAGCAAAGGAGGGAGCGAGGTGATATGATCGAAACATTCAAACATCTTAAGGGCATTAACAAGGTGAAAGAGTCTAACATGTTTCAATATAAGAAAAATAGCAGGACAAGAGGACACAGCATGAGATTAGAGGGAGGCCGATTAAGGGGTAAGATGAGGAAGTTCTTTTTCACAGAAAGGGTGGTGGATGCATGGAACGACCTACCTCAGGAAGTGGTGGATATGAATACAGTGCAGGGCTTCAAACTGGCATGGGACAGGCATAAGGGAGCAATACAGATGAGTATGAATAGATAGGCCATTGACAGAGTAAAGGCCTATGGCACATTCATAAGGTAGAAAAAATGGGCAGACTGGATGGGCCTTGCAGTCCTTATCTGCTGTCAACTTCTATGTTTCTATGTAATTTTAAACTAGTCCTAGTTTCAGTAAATATGACACAAAAGTAACTGTTGAAATTAGAGCTATTAGGCTTCAGTTAGCTTTACACGTGACTTATGCTACACAGACTTTCTCAATAAAGGTTGCAAGAGGACACCCTCTTCAGTTAATTGACAAATCCTTTGTACATAATAATCGGATGTTTTTCTTTACCTTGAGATCTATTGGTCCTTGGAATAGACTTCCATCTGCTGTAGTTATTAGTAACACTAAAGATATTTTCAAACGACATCTCAATAAGTTAATTTTTTCTGGGTATAACTTGTCATATTATTCTTTGGTCTAGCATAAGAGCATTATGGGCTTCGGCCTACTAGCTTTTTTCCTCTACCTTAGTATGAACCTTAGGATCATCAAAAAATCACTTTACAGATTTATAAGTTCAGGTGAGTCTTATTATTTTTTGGATACTGCATAATTATAGCATGAGACATCTCAAAGATCAGACCTAGGTACAATACAGGAATATGGTATTTGTTAGTCCCCAATTAGTGGTTTTCTGAACCAGCAGATTTAAAAATTAACATATGCCTGGGCCTAGCCCCACTATAGTATATAGCAAAGCCTGCTTTATGATGATCAAGAATTTGAAGTAGCTATAAATAGATGTGATGCAAACCAAAGATTCAAGAGAGAGTGTATTTGAGGAATGGATCCCTAGTGACTGCAATTTGAGTTTTTCAATACATATGCTTTATTGGGCTTAATTAATTGTAGCTGGACAGCATCAAAAGCTATAATGGATATTGTTAATATTGACCTCTAGGAAACTCTCAGTGTCATGTATAAAGCTTTAGTGACCTTGCTATACAAAGGAAGATTGATCCTGCCTGCTAGATAATTGCAGACCAATTTGTGTTTTGCCTGCTGTCAGCAAGGTTGTTGAAAGGATACTACCTACTATACCAAAGTGACTGATTTTATCAATAGAAAATCAATTTTTACTTTCTACCAATCAGAGCTGCAGCCTCCTCCCCAGAACAAGCACTATACTAAAAGTACTAAACCATATAGCCCCAGATTTGGACAAGCAATTAATAACTGCATTTGCAATGCATTATGCTATAGCTCTTAGAAAAGCCTTGATCTGATTGATCAGCCATACTTTATTGATTAGGATGGAGCACTTAACAATGGATCTGCGTGTCACACGTTGCTTTAAACATGGCACGTCTATCAGACAGAAATTCATGCCATTAGTATGCCCAGAGGTAGCATACCAAAGAGGTAGTCTGCAAGAAAAGTAGTGCAGATCATCTATACAAGGATGCAAGGATGGAGGATATATCTCAACTGATGGATTGCTGCACTTCTTCAAACCATATACAGTATATGCAGTATACTCTATAGCCTCAAATCAAGTGTAAGGCATCATGGATATGCAAATCCTTGTGATAGTGGAATGGTATTAAATCCCATTGTAATAGATAGACAGATAGATAGATAGATAGATAGATAGACAGACAGACAGACAGACATATAAATAGATATAGTTTGATTTTTTACCTGAACACCCACCTGTTCCCCATTGACACAAGGCCCTACTACAGATCCAGGGGGGCTGAACTGGAGCAAATGTATTGCTGTGAGACACAGGCTTTGATTTGCTTTATTTGTTTGCTTGCATTTAGAATAAAATAAATTACAATTTTGTTTCATCATGGAACCGTGTTCATGGTACATTTCTTGAGTGCCGTTACAATTGCACTTCTGCTGCAATTGTGTGTAATTATGCTCACGATTTTAACTGTTGTTCGGGGCCTTGGTTTTGGAAAGGCGCGTTAAAAATAAAGTTTTATTATTATTTATTACAAACTTCTTTGATTTCTGTCATTGTTGTCTGGGGCAGGCTGCCCCACCTGTAGTGTGCACCAGCCATGCACTGCTGATCACGGCCATAGCCCAATAAACTTTGGTATATCCCACTGGTCTGCTGCTTCAGATTACTTTTCTGGGGTTGTGCTCCACAAGTCTTCTGATTCATGTAGGGCCTGCAGGATCAGTCTTAGCTTTCCTCTGGCCCTGCATCTCCTTTGGGCCCTATACAACACAACAGGTGAATCCTAACTTGCTTCAGACCCCACATGAAGTAGGAAGTTAAGTCCAAACCTGCTTTGCACAGGCCCAAAGGAGATGACCCATAACTTGATTCATGCAAGACCCTTCTGCACAAAGCAGGAACAGAGTTCTAACTTTCTTTGTGCACAGCCCCACATGAGACCTAACCTTCTTATTTTGTCCATTTATGACTTTGACTGTAGTAAGAAATGTACACGATGTTAAATTTTCCAGTTGTGTTCTTGAATGTTTTTTATGTTTTGCAACTTTAAACACTGTATTCATTCAGGACATCATTAATTTTCAACAACAGTTTTGACAGCTCCAAGTAATTCATGAACCAAAGAAAATGCAATGTGTTTTTCTCTTTTCAGTCATATTCATGACTATTTTATCTTTTTTTGGGGGTGTTTGTGTCTTACCAAGTACAGGTGCTATCTCCTATGCATACATTGAGTTAGTTAAAGACCTTCTTCTGGAATTTTTGATGCATTCATGGACATTTCTTTCTAATTAAAATTTTATTTTTTTTTTAAGTCAGCTTGGATGTCTGGTAAGACTGTCTTTTGACAAACCACACAACTGCCAACCTTAGGAGTTTAGGGATCAGATTTTTAAAAGTGAACACAGGGCTTGTGTCAAGTCTTGCATTGTACCCATCAAGTCCTGCGTTGAACCCATTTTGTTTGGCACAGCTGCACCAAACACCGTTGTCGTAACTGCACCCGATTTTCTATCCTTGGGTGCAATTGATAGCAGTTTCCACACTTTACTACAGCTTGTGCCAGATATTTGACACAAGCCTTGTAAAAAGGATCCCCGGAATGCCACAAGCTAGACCAGAGAAAAGCTAGTCTAACGTGTAGCATCTGGCGCAAGGGAGTGAAAATCCCAGTCGTTGTCTGGGAGAATGTTGCAAGCCCCATGTGCCATGTGACTGGTGCACTGGGGGCTTGCAACATTCTCAGGACTTTGAAAATCTGTTTCAAGGTCTTTCCATTCATAGCTTTCAAAGTTTTTGTCCATGTCCAACTTTAACATAGAAAATGGCTTTGCATTTTTTCAGCTATTTTTCCAAACTGTCCATGAATGAGACAGATTTTAAAACTTTCAGACACAAACAAAATGTAATTTTAAAACTTCTAAAAGGCCTTATTTTGGGCCAAGTTCCAATGAACCTGTAAGTTTCATCATTTGAATTGGTGTAGTTTTTTCGATGTTCATGGGCAAAAAAGTTATTATTTGGGATTTTTTTTTTTTACATACATTCACAAATTGATAACTTCTCAACATCAAATCAGTTTTCAACAATCATGCCAAAAACGTATCCCCTAGACTGAGACTACTCACACCAAATATTGTAGTCCAAGGGGCTAGGACCACCAAGATATATAAACTGGAAAATAAAAACTTTTGACACAAATGCTAACTCGGTTCTAAAATACTGTTCAGGTGCTACCACTCAGGAGTGAGACAGTTACTAGTTAAAGGGTTTAAATTCTTTTGAACTTTAGAAGAGCTGCATAGTGTGACAATGTTTAAGATATTCAACAGTGGTTTAAAAACATAAATTACATCTAAATAAAAGAAACAAAATATGCCTTTTATGAAACTACAAATTTAATGTAAAACTAAGATTGCACCAGTGGCAGTAAAAATTAGTAATTAAGTTAAATGAATGTAGATAACATAGAAACAAAAACACAGAATTTGATGGCAGATAAGGACTGCTTGGCCCACCCAGTCGCCCATTTCCCTACCTGATGGATAAGCTGCAGATCCTAGTTAACCAACAGCCTACTTCCTTCTACCCCCTGCTAGAACTGCCTTATGTCTGTCCCATGCATTCTTGAATTCCCCCACTTTTCTTGACTCCATGGCCTCCTCAGGAAGGCTGTTCCATGCATCCACAACCCTCTCCATGACAAAATACTTCTTCACATTACCTCTGAGCCATCCTTTCTCATCAAATTGTGCCCCCTTGTTCTTGCACATCTCTTTTTCTGAAAGATGCTACCCGACAGCGCAGCGGTAGCACTACCATTTGTGACACTGACAACCTGGGTTCAGAAGTCAGCCTGAGGTGTCAAAGGGATGGTCATGGGGAGGAGGATCGAGCATCCATGGGATGGCACTCCTCTTCTGGGTGGAGGGTGGGGAAGAGCTGGGTGCTCGACTTGCCCCTGGAAGAAGCCATGGGAAAGGTAGCCAGAGCCTAAGTAGGTGGCAGGACGTGGCAGACATCAGCGTGTGTGCCTTGACATCAGTGCATGCCACTTACCCCATGGGGAGAAACTAGGAAAATACCTAGTGGCAGGATGAAGAGGAGTGCCCACAGGCCCCACCCCTAACCAGCTAGGCATGCTGGCCTGAACTAGATCCATGCCTTAGCGGGGGCTTGGGGGACCCCACCAACCCTGCCAGGAGGGAAAGCCCTGGGGGAAGATGGCCAGAAAGGTAAGTCCCAGCAGACATTGGGGTGACATGGGTGGAGCACTCCTGTGAAGGAGGCTGTCCAGAAGTGGGGAAAAAAGAGAAACAAAAATAAACAAACAAAAACATTAATGCAGATAAAAGTGACAGATCTTCAAAAGTTGTCAGTATAATCCCAGAATATCTTCATCATTGATTCAGTCATATGGGTCTAAGGTCAGAGGCATTAAGACCCCACAGGAGATTTTTCTTCAGGGAGTGTACCCTGTGTGAGGCTTGTACATCTACCCCAAAACAAGGCATATCGCACCTTTCCACAGAGCGAGCATCTGCTCAGCAGAGTTAGACTGGATAATACCCAAGGAACATGTTGCATATAGCAACTAATGGATATATCCTACAGTGGCTATACCCCAGGCAGGGAGAAGGAGGGTAGGAAAAAACTTGAGGCCACCTACCACTCCACATAAAAAATATAAGTATATATTTTTGGGGAGTTGGTGGGGGGCAACGAGTGACCCCCACTCCCTTTCTTTCATTGTATACAGGAATCGTCACCACAGAACCATGGCAGAGGAGACAAGCAGGGTAATCTGCTGCCAGTGCCCACAGAATGAGATATCAGAGGTCCTGGCTGTCAGTTTAGCAGGGGATAGTGTTTTGGAGTCTGTAGTGATGGTGAACATATTCTGGAAGATCAACAATTACGGTAAGTACATGATTGTCATTTCTTCCAAGAATCAGTCTTCATCACTGATTCATACATATGGGTCCAAGTACCAAGTTCCCCCAAAAAGGAGGAGCTGGCTCACCCTGAGGGTAAGGTGAGTAACAAATACCCTGAGCCCTCCATGTGAGGGAGAACACCCGAGGTCAGGGTTTCCATACAGGTCTAGTGAGACCAGAGACTGGTCTGAGTCAAGGTGGTGAGTGTGAGGGGACCCTGATAGCTCCTGCCTGACTTACAGGAGAAGATGTGAGCCCACTGTAACTGTGAGTTAAGCACCTTTCACCAGCCATAAGTGCCAATCATGAGAGGCAAACTAATGTCATCCTCCAAATGCAGACATTGGTTCCCCCCCAGTCTGGAGGACTCCTCACTGGCATCGTATGATGCCCTTGTCTGGTGCTTCACCAATTCCAGGCCCTTGGCAAACAGGAAGATGGCTTGCCCAACTAACTCTGAATGAGGCATGGCAGCTAGGAGCTGACCTAATTGCACCCACAGTTGCTTGTTGTAAGCTGCCTGATGTGCAGCAATGCATATCATGGTAAGAGCTTAGGTAAACACCTGCCTGCCCAAAACATCTGCCTGAGCAGAGTCAGCTTCATGAGGTCAGTCGTGCACTGGGTGACAAAGCCCTGCCAGGATCTGTATCAATTCAATCCCTGAGCTGAGGTGAGGCACTGTACCTGCAGAGCCCACAATTATGTAATACTGCTGTTGGATATCCCTTAAGGCTGAAAGAAGTGCAAAGGGATGTCTCCAGACTGTCCTTAACCATTCCTCAAATGCTCTGGGCTAGGGTGGGATGACAGCACAGTTGGCATCCTTGAAAGTTCCAAGGAGTCACAGCTACATAGACAGAGTATTTCAGGTGGCAATAGTGTCTATGTCCAGCACCTGTGACATGTCCACTAGGAATCTCTAGTACACGGTGTACTCAGAGGTTGAGGACATGTGAGGGAAGGATTCCATGCCCTCAGAGGAGAACATTGACAGAATGGGGGCAATGGACATGGAAGTGGGTAGTGCCAGAGGGCCAGGTTGAAACTGAACCTGATCGGCATTTGGCATACCTGTGACACTGGTACAAGGCACCAGCTACACTTCCATGCTGACTACAGGTGACTCGTCCAAGAGGGCCCATGATCCCTTGAAATTTAGGTAGAGGTGGTAAAAGCCCAAGAGGATGCAGGAGCCAGAGGCTCCAGAGCCAATATCTGGGTTGTAGAGATTCTCAAAAGACCTCGCTGGAGAGGAGGGCCAGGCAAGACTGCCTGAGCAAGGTCGATCTACAGAAGAGGAATGACTAGGTTGGTGCCTGTGGGAAAAGACCCCCAGGTGAGGAGAACAGAGCCACTCAGTCCCCTTGGAGCAGCTCTGGTCCTCACCAGTGGTGGACTCAGTCTGCCGGACTAGAGAGAACTCCATGCCCCAGCTGTCCTATGACCCTGAGCAAGTGCTGCCTCTGGCACCAGACCCAGGTCCAGGGACTGGCCTAGACACAGGTTCCTCTGCAGCTCTGTTGCTATTGCTGCCCTTGGTGTAGGGCCCAGTGCTGGTTCCAATGCCATCTCTAGGTCCATCCCCACCCCTGACACCATGAACAGTGTCAGGAGCCAGCCTGGAGCAGCCAACAGTACTGGGACTAGAGACGGACCATGGAGCAACACCATCACTGGCATCACACCTGGTGTTGGGCTGAGAACTGACACCAGGAATGAAGCCTTGTCCATCACCAGGGGCAGTATTTACCTCCTCCCTGGAGCCACAAAGACTGCTTGGGGCAGAGGTCACCACCTCCACCTCAGTGAATGGATGCTGCATGGCCATGGTGCCAGTACTTCTCCCGGCACCACAAACAGTACCAGAAGGGAGCCCCACATCCCAGCCAGCACCACTCCACTCACCACCACCTGCCTCCAAAGGTGGGGATCAGGTGACCCCACTTCAATGCGTGGATCTCTAATGTACGGCTGTCCATTGAGAAGCAGGTGTCATATACATCCATGTTGGATCCGCACCCACTGAATCAGCATCTTCCCCACTGATTATTGGAGTGTGATGTTGCCCTAAGAGACTTAAGATACTGCAATGGCCCTGCCATGGAGGATAAGCCATGGCAGTCTGCTGAAAGGTGGTATGATCAAGAAAAGGTGGGGTGATAGATCTGGATTGAGGGAGGAGCCAAGGACTACAAGAAGGGTACCAGGGTCCAGATGGCAGCAGGAGTAAATATTTATTTAAACTTTGGTAACTGGGAAAGGCACATTGAGCTGAGACTCATTTCCAGGTGTGGCCTGGGAGAGAGGGAATGGGGAGTACAAAATGATAAAATTACATCAAGCATAGAATGTGGGTACAGTGACAACTTACAAAGTGCAAAAGCAGAGTACAGAACAAGAAGGAACACAGCAACATAACAAATGTATGCACCATAACACTGACTTGGAGGCAGGTGTACAAAGGTTATATAATAACTGGGGAGCATTTTCTATCACAGGGAACCTAGTTATAATTCACCCATTATAACCTGTTGATTATAACGGCAAACATGCTCCAGGTTTCCCTTGATCTGTGCATGTGCCAGCCTCTGGTTTTCCCTTCCTCAGTGCCATTCCCCAGAGCCTTTCCTTGTCGCCAGCAACTTCATTGCATCTCAAAGTCGGCAGTAAAGTTCTTTAAAAACAAGCAAAAAAGACATCTTTTTCTACTTTTACACTTAAACTGAAAAAAAAGGAAACGAAAAGGCAAACCTTATTTTTGTGTCAGCTGCACTGAAATCCAACCAGTCCGCGACTCTGTCTGTTTATTTTACACAGTTGCTGTGGTAGAAAAATTCTGTCCAGCAATTATATAAAATAAGGGCTGGGTAGGTGTGTAAAACTCTAATTCTACACATACCTTCAGTGTGGGATGCCTTAATAAACCCTGTGAGCTTCACTCTCAGGTTTATGTGTCATCTCACACCTCAGGTGTGTGTAAAATTCTCATTATAACCACCTACCCAGCCATTATTCTATATATAAAGTGAAAAAGTGTCTGCTGGAGAGAGTGATAGTGCTTGAGAGGTGCCCACATGTTAGAACAGGCAAAAGGAGTTCATTGGTAAGGGCCAAAATCATGGGGGGTGGGCATTTGCAGGTATGAAGGGCAGGAGGGGAAGGAGGATCCAGTGGAGGGTTGACAGGGGTAGGAGGGATAGGAGAAGCACCTAAGCTGATATGTAAGGGCTGGGGGTGAAGAAGAGAGAAAGAGGGAGGAGGGGAGCAGGTTCAGGAGGGAGAGAGGACAGATGATAGAAGGCAGATTGTCCAGCACCGCTGAACCGTAACTAGTATTTACTGTATTTTTATTTTCTTTTTACTGACTGTATTTTCTTTTTTAGTATGAGGTGTAATGTGTAGAACAGTACTCTGAACAGAAGCTGATCTATCTAATATTATCTCTAGTATATAATACTAGCATCTAATATCTGCCTTATGCCTCAACAGTGTGACCTTATTCACTATGACATCACAAGTGATCAAGCTGACAGGAGAGTGGCTGTGCTTGCTTGTGATGTTACAGAAAGTAAGGTCACAATGGAGATGAGGTGTGAAGAGGAATATAATGAAATATGGCAGATTCCAGGTACAGTACTGTTCCATCTATACCTAATTAGAGTTGTGCAAACATCTAAAAGCTCTGCCTTGCAAACTGCATGTGTCAGAACTGAAAACAGCGTACTAGGTTCTAGCTGACTCTACCTGGTTCAAGGGGCAGCAAAGTTAAACAAAATACATGAGCCCTCAATAAGCTTGATGGCTACAAAGAGTGTAGCTATGGAACAAAATGTATTGTTTTTATTTAAAAATGTTATGGCCAAGGCATTCGACATAGTGGAGCACTCCCTCCTGAAAATAAAGCTTAATAAGCTGGGAATGAGTGCTCCTGTCATAAATTCAGTTTCTAGCTGCTAGACAAACAGAAAATAAATTGTAAAAACAAATGGGAGCCTTGCCTGACTTAAAAGCAATAACTCATGGTGTACCTCAGGAGTCCATCCTTGGGCCTCTGTTGTTTTCTTTGTTCATCAATGACCTACCCCAAATCCTTTGCACGTCAAAAATAATACTGTATGCTGATTATGTCAGCACTATGTATAGCACATAAAGACACAAATCTGTCAAATGATAACTTGAATATTGAATTTGGGAATCTAAAGAAATGGTTCCACTTGAACAAGTAGTTGATGAATAATAAGAAAACAAAATCAAGATTATTTTATATGGCGCAAAAGTCTTGTAGAAAAAGGGACAATACGGTTATAAAATGCAGTGAAGAAATTTCACTGGAAGTCTTAAATCACTTCAGATAACTAGAAATGACTTTGCCTCGTGTCGCATTACACCCCCAAGGGGTGATTAACAGGATATTAACGTACCTCCCCCCCATCATTCATTATTGCTTAATTGGCTGTTTTTGTGATGAGCATCATCCTGCTATATTTATTGTATTTCTGTTCTTATTTTTTTGTTCTTATGTTTCTAATGTTTTGTCTGTATGTCCTGGGGCATACACGTAAAAGAGCCATGTGGCCCAGCTTACCCACCCAGGTTAACACAATTTTAAATAAAATAAAAATCAAATTAATGCAGAGTATGCAGAGTGTTCTGTGTGGACTGGAGATTAGTGGCACCTCCCCAACCCAGAACACAGTCCTCCACACAGACAAAGTTGGAGAGAACAAGGCACTGCTGTCTAATAGGTCCCCTGAACCACCAAGCTTCCTTGTCTCCAACAATACAAGGCATAATTATTCCCTCCCATGCTCTGTGAACAAGCACAGAACCTCCCTGTTATTGAGAGCAAAGTTACCTAGCCTGGCTTCTGACTATTCAGTCAATGCTAGTGGTAAAGCTGCCTCCCTTATACATTTTATTTACTTTCTTAAAAAATAAGTTGCTGCTAGTGAGGCATGTAGGCTGCCAACTTAGTGGCTCATGGACTCCCATGACAATTTACAGTCAGTGAACCAGCCAGATCACTTGACATGTGCAAGACAGGAACTGAGTAAGATGACTCAAGTACCAGTTTTTTCTTGCATGTGAGGCCAGCAGTGGTATACAAAAGTGAGTAACACTACTCAGAAGATTATTGTCCGTGTCACCTATTCAGATTGGCAGGTCTGCCATACACTGAGCCACTGTTTGAACAGCACACAGACATTAGTGGTTTGTTCTCACTCTTGTAAATGACTAGAGTTCGAAAGTTTTTAGTTTAAGGATGAGCCAAGCTTGCAGTCCTGAATAGTCAGGTAGAAATTGTTTAAATCAGCAAAGAAAAAAAAAAGTGTTGCTGGAAAAAAAGTAACAGCTGGTCACTTTTATGAGTTAATAGTATTTTTAAGTTGTATACCAGCTTATAAAATGGGAATAGACAATCCTGCTTTCTGATTGATTATTACCTGTGCATGAAATCTGTTTCATGTGTAACCCCCCTGTTACCCGGGGTTGCTAGAATCCCAGTAAGACCTAGTGGTAGGCAGGGAAGGCAGCTTGTGAAACTCCAGTTAAATGGAGTTCACACTGTCTCACTCTGTTCTCAGTCTCAGCTGAGACTGAGCAATGACATCACCATAGAACTATCGCAGCTGCATGAGCCACATTGGAATCTGCAGATGGGAGTTAGGTTAGAATGTTGGGAGTTTTTGAACGGTGAGCAGCAGCAGTTGTGAGTGAGCAGTCTTGAAGAGAGGAGCACAGCAGTCTGTGCACAGGCTCTTGGAGCCTAAAGCTCTGATATAGAGCTACCTATAGGGAAAGGTGTGTGTGTTTCCACCTAAAGAGGAACACAGTAAGCTGTTCTTGAAGTGGTGGAGACCGCTGATACTGGTCTCTGTGCCCCATCCCTGAGGGGATGGGGGTGGAAGATTTGCCTGTTATTCCAGGGGCAACCTCCTGGCTCCGCTAAGGAAGAAGCTGCCTTATTTTCTGAAATGTGTTGTGGCACCAGAAGCTGTCGAGATTCGCCTGTGGGGCACCTGCAACCAAAGAGAGTTCTGCTCTTGTCAAAGGGCCTGTGTTTCACCCAAACTGTGTTAAAGTGGGGATTGGACTGCTGAATTAGTGGGAGGCCTAGAGGAATAGGCTTAGCCAAAGTAAAAGTATGTTCAAGTCCAGCACAAGGGGAAAGCCAAGACATGTAGAGGAGATGTGCTATACATTTACTCTTTAATCTACATTGCCAAGCTTTTCAGGAAGAGATGGTTAAGTATGTTCGAGTTTAGTGCAAGGGGAAAGTCAAGACATGTAAAAGAAATGTGCTATACATTTACCCTTTAATCTAGATTACCAAGCTTTTCAGGAAGAGATGTTTAAGTATGTTCGAGTTTAGTACAAGGGGAAAGTCAAGACATGTAGAGGAAATGTGCTATACGTTTACCCTTTAATCTACATTGCCAAGCTTTCAAAAAGAGTTGTTTAATGTCCAGAGAAATGACCGGGTATGGATTGTGGAAGCTGGAGGTGGCAGACCCCCCCCCCATCTTTAGTAACCAGGTTCACCTCTACGGATTTGCTCTGTGGCCCTTTTACTTTGTCTGAGGCACTTGGCCAGTGCTGAGGGAAGTACCCAGATGTGGGATTGAAAGGAAATTTCCCCTTAAGGAGTCAAAGGCTCTAAGGTGGTTTGGGAAGCCACCAACGGAAAATGTGTCCACTGCCATATGGACAGGGATCGGGTGGCCGGCAGGGGAGCTGGGCCAGAAAAAAAACAAGTAGTGTACAAGTCGGGCTGTGTACCCAAAGCAGCATGCAAGTCTGGGCTGTGTGCCTGGTGGGTTCAGAGCCTGAGGGCTGAAGTGTTGATGAAGTGTTCTGTTACTCTTATCAGCATTACCAGGAATGTAGCCCCATGGGGGTCTGTCTATGCTTTGTTTGTTCAGTTTGGATGTGAATAAAAGCCACACTTTAGAATCCCATTCCTGGTATTGGACATTACAGTTATTGCTTCCTGTGTTCGGTTGCTGGGTGCCCCCTGTGCGATGGCCAAACCTAGGCCCCTTGTGCCAAATGGCAGGTCTCCCCAAACCCAGTCCCCACCAGGTACTGCTGTCAGCTTCAACAGCATACCACCTGTCATTTGCAAAAAGGCAGGGGTGAGGGGTTACACATGCACAGGTAAAAACAAGTTCCTAAAAGCAGAACCACATTACTCAAACAAAATCACTGTGCCATTAGAATACACAAGTTTGAAATGCTACCATTACACAGTAAACACCTTCAACTGGGCTGTAAAAATAAAACTACCTTAAATAAAAAAATAAAACAAATTAAATGTTGTTTTCCTGATCATCACACTCTCCTTACACACATAAACAAATTAGAAATGTGAAGTATTGTTTATAGTTTTCATTACAACTGTTCCTCTGCTGACTAAGAAAAATCCCCCTTCTATCTTCACCTGCTCAGCAGGGAAATTTTTTCCGCTTGCCCCAACAGTGAGATAATTTAGGCCTTGTTCACACTACAGCAAGGTAACTAAAAATGTTTTAAAAAACAGATTAATTACCATACAGTAGTGTCCATGCTGTAATATCTGCACTAGCGCCAGCATGTTGTAAACCGTTCTTAAAGACAATTTTCAACATCTGCACTACTGCCTCCAGTTCAGTTTTACTTGGAACTGGTTCCCATGTACCAACATGAAGGAGAACTTTGTCTTTGCCTCTGCACCACAAGTAAACCCGATTTAGTGGTTGTAATATTTTTAAAACTATGTTTAAGCCTCAATCTTATCAGGGTTTAAGCATGGTTTTTAAAAACATGTTACAATCCATGATAGGTGCAGATGCAAATTGTGCTTCAGTGATTTAAAATGGTTTAAGCTCCTTAAACCATTTTAAATACCGTACTGTGAACAGGCCCTTAGTCTCTGGCTCCAGAAGAGGCCTTTGTTGTATGTGTGTTTACAGTATGTTAGGAATGGAACATTTTGCCAGTGGAACTGAGCAGAATTTTGAATCCCTGTATTCCATGGCAAACGTTCCTTGATAAACATTCCATATCTTGAATGTGGGGAAAAAACAAAGAAAACAGGATGAAGAAAGTAGGCAATAATACTTTATAAACAAAGAGAAAAGATGGGAAAACAAGTATTTTTTTTTTGTTCTTTTGAGTGATGCTCCTTTGCTTTCTAAGTTTTAATTTATCAGGAGACCGAGGTTACATGGCTGGAGAGGCAGACAGAGAGATAGTGGGCATTAAGTAGAGTGGCTACACTTCCGTGTTCCCCTCCCCCTTCACTAACAAAAAAAAAAATTAGTAGTAGCGTTTTTTTGTTTTCTAAACTGCAAGATGTCAACATGGAGGGTCAGGTCAGACATGTCTCCTGATACATTAAAACTTGAACAGCAAAGCAGCATCATTCAAAAGAATAAAACATATAAAAGACATTAAATTCTAACATGGCACTATATGGACATATCTCTTTTGGGAGGAGGGGGGCAGTCACCATCAGTCCTGCTCTCGTTAAAGAAAATAATACAGCTATGGATGTTCCCAAAGGACAAAAGCCCAACAGCAAACTAGGTGGAAGGACTATTTTATCATAAATTCGTCAAATGACAGCCTTTTTTTCATAAATAAACAGTTATCTAATTTTAGAAATGCTTTTAAAAAATGTAGCCCATTTTAGAAGCACAATAAGGTACTCTGTGGGGTGTACACAGAACAGATTTTGCCACATTTCCTGGGGCTGAAGGCCCTTGACCTGCAGCCTCATGCCTCACTACGCACCTGGGCATGTGGTAAAATCTGTTCCATGCACACTGTCATGTCTTATTGCTTACTTACTGAATAGCTAAAATGGATACAGGTATATAGAGAAGTACTGAAACACTAGTACATCTCAGATTCTGCTGTGAATACCTTACAAAGTGATTAGGGTATTGCACATGGTCCATGAATAATTTGTGTTGCACATCTGTCACCCTAAAGTGCTATTTACACATAACTTTAGCCATTAAATAATATAGTCAGAAAGATGCTGATAATAAGGATTACTCTAGCCCCAGGTGTGTTTGATATCTCTACATACCATATAAATACCTGTAGCAATTTAAAGTTGCTATTATAAAATTGGTAGAGAAAATCCTGCATCCTGACTGGCTGGCACCTCTGTCTTAAATCTGTATAATGCACAGGTAAAAAGTAATGGGAATCAGGACACAGCATACTAGCAATATCAATGTCTTTTTCAAAACTTCCTGATCGCTATTGCAAAACATTGCTGCCACCTTTACTCACTAAAAATCATGTAGGCCCTAAAAATAAAACTCTCATAAAACAAAAAGGGTACACAGCTTGATTAAATGTTTTCTTTTATATTTCTCTCCTTCCACATCTACACAGATTTAGAAGGTGATGTACCACTCACAATAATATTTTTGGGAGGTTCTTTTCTGAGCATGGATCCCCGCCACCAATCCTTACCTGCTTACCAGGGAAATAGCTGCTTCTTGCACTGCCACAGTTAAAACTGAATCACTATCTTTAGTGAGGCCTTCTGGTGTGTGTGTTTGTGTGGGCATAAGTGAGCATTCAGACAGCAGAATTCTGCAGAACTTTAAATTGCTGCATTCTGGAGGCGGGCGGAGGGCTGTAGGAATAGAGGATTGGGGAGGGGCTTTTAGTTGTGGGGTTGTTCTTGTTTTGATCGGATTTAATGATTCCTGAAGTATCCTGAGGCTTTTTTGTAACTATTTTGTAATCACTGCGACTAGTACTGGTTCATGTTCTTATTATTAGACACATTTTGTTATGTTAAATTCAATAAAGATGCTGAATTTCACAAAAATTCCTGCATTCTATAATAAACAAGCATTCTAACTATTGAATGTGAGGATAGACAAATGCTTGAAAGCTGGGGAGGGAATACTTTTTACTAGTTACTTTAAAAAAAGAAAATACCCCATTTTAATTAAAAAAATAGTTACCATTTTTATTTGTTTTCTTATATTTTGTCAGTTTACCTATTTTATAAGTACAATAAGCCACCTTAGGGGGTGCATAATGGTGATGTAACTGCATTCCAGGGGCTAAAGGCACTCCACATGCAGCCTTATTCCTCACTGTACCCCTAGGAGTATGGCTAGATGAGCAGAATGCATACCCCACATCTTATTGCTTACTCACTCTATCCCAGCCAATCAGCAAGCCCACTTGCCCACACTTCAGATCCCAAAACCATATCCTTATTGACTAGGTTCTAACCTCCCACCCACACAGCCATGTCACTGCGGGCATCCTACCTGATTCCCTAAACGATCATCACGTGCTCTATTGTGTACACAAGATCCATCACTCCAGAGCCCCACCAAAACTCCTTGCAGATCTGCTCATATAGATCCCTGGACCATGCCCCCTACTTGATACTCTAACTAACACAGACTGGTCTCCCTTCTCTGCTGTTTTCTCCATCAACCCAGCCCTTGATTATTTTGAAACCAAATTCCTTGACATTTTGAACCATTATGTCCCCCCCCCCCCAAGACATGTCAAGGTGAGAGGCTTCCACCTCCCCTGGATCACAGGTGAGCCACTGGCATGCCTGTGCATTTGTGACAATGTCTGAAAGGTCCACAAAACCACTGGCTCCCCTGCTGACTATCAAACCTACCACTCTCTCCAGAATGCCTCCACTAGGGCAGTGCATCTCACAAAAATGAAATACTTCCAGGGCACCTTCCAATCTAATATCAACCATCAAAATTCTGGAAAGTGGTCCATGTCCTCCCCACCCCCCACAGCCTCAGCCTATAATCCTGGTTCTCAAAGTGGGTGCCTCCTCTCTGTCTAACCCCCTTGAAGTAGCCGCAGAGTTTAATGCCTACTTAACCTCCTGCGCCTCATCCCTTCTCCAGTCCCTCCCCTTCCTCTCCCCCAAGTCTTCTTTCCCGTAAGACTGCCAAGGGCCCCATCTCCCTCTTTCTCCTTCTCCTCTGTGTCCCCATCAAACACCCTTAAAGTGCTTTTTGCCCTGAAACCTGCTAAGGGCAAGTGCCCTGACAGACTAGACTTTAAGCTCCTCCACCTGTCTGCTCCAGCTGTTGCCTTTCCTCTTGCCTGTCTTCTAAATCTCTCCTTCTCTCTCTCACCTCTGCCCAGCTGTCTTGAAGCACGTTATTATTATCCCCCTCCCCAAAGGTGGCAATCCATCTGTCTCTGGTAACTACCAGAATACTTCTCTTGTTCCTATCCTAGCTAAACTTCAGGAGCACATTGTGCTTTCCCAACTCTCTCCCGTCCTTGACTCCTCTTCCTTTTGCACCCCTTTCTGGTCTGGCTTCCAGAAACACCTCTCCACTACCACTTCCCTCCTTAGGCTCAATGATGTCATCTTCTCTGGCATGGACCAGGGCCTCATCACCTCCTCAATCTTTGTCGACCTAGCCAAGGCATTTGACACTGTCTCCCATGATCTCCTCCTCACTAAACTCTCCACAGCAGAGCTGTCATCTAGTGCCACCATCTGGTTCAGTTCCTAACTTGAAGGTCGGTCTCAATCGGTCAAGGTTGGCAACTCACTACCCCCCCTAATCAACACCGACATCCCACAATGCTCTGTCCTTGGTCCAATTTTATTTTCTGTCTTCCTCAATGACCTCCCTGCTGTATGCTCCTCCTCCTCCTCAATCCACAGGTATGCGGACGACACCATTCTGTATGCCTCTGGTCCTCCACTTCTGATGTGAAGTCCAGACTCCAGCTTGACTTCAATAAAGTTCAGCTCTGGCTCCACTCAAATCAGCTGTTCCTGAATGCCAAGAAGACAGTCTCCATGACCTTTGGCACGAGGCAGAGACTCTCCAGGCTCCTCCTCCTCATTCCACAACATCAATGGGACCATGCATGGGGATGTTACCTCATTTAGGTATCTCGGGTTTTGGTTGAAGCAACACCTTGACTTTTCTGGACATGTGGATGCAATCCACAAAAAATGCACCCTAAACTTGGTGCCCTGTACAGGAATCGTGGATGTATTCCTTTGCCAGCCCGCTGGGTACTTGTCCAAAAAATGATCCTCCCAGTAGTTGACTACAATGATGTAGTCTACATTGCCGCTCCCAGAACTTCCTAAGCCAGACTGGAGACCCTCTTCCTCACTTTCTGCCTCTTTGTTCTTAACATTCCTTCCCCCCGCACTCATCACTGCTCCTCTACCAATCTCTGTCTTCACCCCCCTTGAGGACGTCACCTCTCCCATTGCGCCAACTTCATAGTGAAATTTTGGTTCGTCTACTCCTTCATAACCTCAACCCTTGTTCCCTGTCCTTACCTTCCAGGGCCACCTCCATTTGCCAAGCTGCCTTTTCCCATCGCTTCCCCAAACTCTGGAACTCCCTTCCCTCTCCCATCCAAAATGCCACATCCCACCATGCTCTCTCCTTGTTCTTTGCAGCCACACCTCTCCCTCCTGCAGCTGCCTCCATTCCCCTAGCTCCTCGATCTCCACCGCCACCCCCAAGTAATTTCTCCCTGTACTGAACTTGAAGTCTTATATACTGTATCTGCATTGTTTGGACTGCCTCAATTGTAAATTGTGATTTGTTACTTTGTATATTGCTACCATGTAAATTGTGACTGTTACCAAGTACTCTTGCTATATCCCTTCCCCTTACCCCCAAGGATGCATCAGGAAATGAGCAACTCTGTTCAGTATGCTTTTCCTGGTGAAACTTTCTAAATAAATAAAAAATAAAATACATATTGCACTCCTAGTGTGGATTCTAAACATACAATTCTAATCTAAAACTGGGTGAACAAGAGAAGATTAAAGCCTAGAGGACAGTGCAGGTGGTGACTGTATATGTGAATTACACGGAATTTTGGGGTAGATTGGATGGACTGTTCACAGGGCCGTTGCCAGGATTTTTGCAAGGGGGGCTCTTATTTTGCTGTCTGTGACATTTAAAAAAAAAACAGGAGTTTGGGGGCCACTAGGCCCCAAGAAGCCCTGGGGTCCTAGATGCTCTGTGGAACATTTTGTGGCTTATTTTGAAGCTAAATAACTCATCTCTGAGCTCTCCTCCACCCCTTGCTCTAAGGATAGTTATTATTATTTGGCTGGCTGCAGGCTGAATACAAACTGTATGTGTGTCCAGTACCTGACGCTAGCAAGATGCTGATAATGTACTGTACCTGAGGCACAGAGTCTGCAGATGTAATTGGCTGGGTATTGTACTAGTTTATGTCTGCTGGCTTCTATGCCAGGGGTCTGGGGACTGCTCAGCCCTCAGGAGCTCTGGGGTACTAGATGCTCCGTGGTGCATTTACTTTGTATTTTTTTTTAAAGCTAAATAACTCATCTCTGAGTTCTCCTCCAATTACTATCTGGCTGGTTCCAGGAATCATGGCAGGGGTCTGGGGGCCACTAGGCCCCCAGAAGCCATGATTTATAAATGCTCTGTGGTACATTTTGTGGGTTATTTTGAAGCTAAATAACTCATACTGAGCTCTCCTCCACCCTGCAGCCAGACAAATAATAAGAATTATCCTTACAGGAAGGGGTAGAGGAGAGCTCAGACAGAGTTATTTAGCTTCAAAATGACCCCAAAAATGTACCATAGAGCATCTAATACCCCAGGGTGTACCTGCCCCCAGACCCCTGCTATTAAGCAAGTAGGCACAGTAGCAAGTTGTTACTGTACAATACCTGGCCTGCCACAGCTGCAGACTCTGCCTCAGGTACAGTACATTACCAGTATCCACAGTACTACTACAGCTCTGCTGGAGTTCACAGGATACATACACAATGCCTTTGATCTTGGGCACTTGGTGGGGGAAACCTTTATTGACCTTACCAAGGCCTTCGACAAGGTCAACCATGACCTCCTCCTGGCCCAATTAGATGTGACAGGGCTATCCCCTGACTCATTATGCTGATTCCGGAGTTACCTTACAGGACATGTACAATTGGTAAAAATATGTAATGTGCTCTCGGATCCCCAGCAAGTCTCCACAGGTGTCCCCCAAGGATCCATCTTGGGGCCCCTACTATTTAGCCTTTTTCTAAACAACCTCCCACTAGTCTGTCAGCACAAAATCCTTCTCTACGCAAATGATGCAGTAATCTACTCTAGTCACGCTGACCCAGCCACCCTAGAAAGGAGACTTCAGGAGGACTTTAATCATGTGGAGGACTGGTTTAGTAAAGCAAAGCTGCTAGTTAACCATAAAAAAAAAAAAAGCAAGACCATGCTTTTTGCCCCAACTCATAGCCGCTACAGGACATTCACAATAAATATTATTAACAAACAAAATGTAGCTATTGAAATGGTCCCCAATTTCAAGTACCTGGGGCTTACCCTTGACAGCTCCCTCACCTTCACCTCCCATGTCGATCGTGTCACCATGATGGCCAACAGGAAACTCAGCATATTATACAAACACCAAAGCTGCCTCACTGAAAAAGCCCTCCAGCTCACCATCACCAGCTCGGTATTCTTAATTATTGACTATGGTCTTGCCATCTACAGTGTGGCCCCAGACAGCACCCTTAGGCATCTCGCCACTACACTTAAAGTCTGCAGACTAGCACTAGGAGCCCCACACCTAACCCATATCTTCCACCTCTACCAGCAAACGGGGTGGCTAAATCTGAGTGACAGGGCCCAGTATCAAGTCTACCTTCATACCAAAAAACAATCCTAGGCCTACTGCCTCCTGGACCCAGCTCCCTCCTACATCAAGCTGTTCCAGCAAGGACCACAAGGGCATCAAACAATCACTCCATTAAGGTCCCCTTCCGGTGCACTTCTCAAGATCAGTGCTCCTTTGAATACTGTGCTCCACTTTGGCTTACCACGCTCTCATCTGAGCTTGCCTCTATCAGTAAAATCAGCCCCTTCAAAACCGCACTCAGATCCTACCTGTCTAGCCAAGTGATATGCTCCTATTACCCTTGACCATCTCCTCCTGTACTCAAATTCTGGCTACCCCCAACACAAGCACTTCTTCACTGCCCAACCTGCTACTTATCCCCCAACTACCTACTCCCCCAACCCTTCCCTCTCCTACCTCATCCACTTCTCTCTCTATTTCACCAGGGTCCATTGCCCACCCCTTCCTCCAATTCTCCTGCCCACTGTTTCTAGCCCTCTCTCCCACCACCCCCACTCCCCAAAACTGACAAGGTGACCCCATGTCTGCATTTGCCGCTAGCTCTCACCTCTACCCCACCTCCACCCCCCCCTCAACCCATTACTATTGGACTACCTCCTGCTCTCTCTTTCTCTAATAATCTATGTTGGCTCCAGCTTAGCCCGATTCTGTATACATGTCTGTACTGTGAGATTTTTATCCTTACTGTTGCCTCTGATTCTATGTACCTGAAATTGTATGTATTCCTGTTGGTCTTCAGTTATTCCTGATGTGGAACCTTTGTAAATGAGCTTGTAGCTCAAAGGTTGTAATTCAAGAACTCAATAAATAAAGTATCTTGCTAGAATCAGGTACTGGACACACATACCCTTGTATGTATTCAGCCTGCAGTCAACCAGATAGTAACTTTTCTTAGAGCAAGAGGTGGAGGAGAGCTGAGAGATGAGTTATTTAGCTTAAATACACACACACACAATGCACCACAAAGAATCTAGTACTCCAGGGATGCCCTGGGGCCTAGCAGCCCCCAGTCCCCCAGCATAGAAGCCAGCAGGCACAGCAGCAAGGTAGTACAATATCCATTCAATTACATCTGCAGACTCTATGCCTCAGGTATGGTATTATCAGCATCTTGCTAGCCTCAGGTACTAAATACATATGTGTATTCACCCTGCAGCCAGAAAGATAATAATAATTTTCCTTAGAGCAAGGGGGGATACATATATGTATTCAGTGCCTGAGGCTGGCAAGATGCACAGGAAATACTCTAGGTATATTACTCCACTAATACAAGATAATGACGAATACCAAGGCAAATCACATGACCGGTTTTCTGCCAGGGTGTCAGTGGGGAATAGTTCCCTATAAACACCATGCCAGAAAATGTGACACACAAAATAGTCACACTCATGGAAGTAAGCTCCTAACTTCATTTGGTGCCTAACATTTTTTTGCACACAAAGTGCAAACTTGGATCACCAGCACTACACTTGGGTGTGGGGGCTGGCTCTTCATGCTGGTTGTTCCCTTTTTAAGCAGTCTGTGCAAATCATGACACCTGAGTCACAATCCCCTAATTTAGCAGTCAAAGTAATCATCCCCACCTCCGAGAATGGTTGGGTATTAAAAAAATAAAATGCCTGAGGGGTGGTGTGTATGAAACAGTATAAAATCTCTGGGTCCACACTCTCTGATGCACAGAAGATGCTGAAATCCCCACATAATCTCCATTTGCCCAACACTGTCAGAAGTGGGAGAGGGTTGGGGAATTGCTGTGTAACACATTATTAAATGTACTTGTTTATCTGGCCTTTTGTTGACAATATATAAAATTATTTCATACAGACACAGTAATGCAGTGGTTTTGTTATTGCATCATCTAAAAAGATAAGACAGCATCTGCAGAGACAGAATGAACATTCAAAAATGATCTACACATTAAACAGGTAACTTGCACATTGATAACTCGCACAGTTAATTCGGCACCAGGGATTGTCTCTGTTTAAAATCCATAGGCCTGCTCATACCTCTCAAACTTTTGTCATTGAAATGAGGGACACAAAAGCTCTGAATGAGGGAAACTAAACCTAATGAGGGACAAATCCTCAAACATGAAGAAATAAGCTCAGAACAGTGTGAAAACCATTGTGTTTACTTGTATTTGATTTCGCATTTTAGAAGTATGACTTTTTGCTTTAGAGTGCTAATTTACAGCACATTCTCTATGTGGCAGCACCTTTTCTATGAGGGATGGAGGAGGGACACAGCAATTTTAAGGGGTAAAATTAGTAAAGTCCCTCTTAATCAGGTACAGTTAACAGCAGTATGGGTCACATAGCACAGTCGATGGCCTCAGCAAGCATGCACTGACCCTGTAGTGTCATCATAATCTTAGTGACTGTGGTGACTATTTAGCTCAAGTAAAGGTGGCTGTCCCTGAGCTCATGACTCTCCTGCCCATGTCCCTGTCAGAAATGTCTTGTGCTCTCACTGTCCCAGGATCATTGGCAGAGTGGAAAGTGGCTTCTGTGCCAGTCTTTGAGTGGCCACCAGAGAACAGAATCTTTTTTTTTTCTCTGAGGTGATCTGGAAAGGCTTACCAGTCAATGGTGCTGGTCCCTTGTTGCTCTCAGTCTGCACTTCCTCTTCTCATAGCCAATCCACTTTGCTGTCTGGTCTCATTAATATTGCCTTGAAAAAGGGACCAGCTGGTCTCAGTGGGCCTACCGGGTAACCAAAATTCAAATAAAATATTGTGGTGCTGAACTCTCAGGCCGCGGCTCAGTTATGCTGTCATGCTACAGCCTATCAGCGTGACTTGAGGATGTCAGCCGCATTCTGGTTGGATAGTCATGACTGGGGCAGGGGTGCATGGAGGGGGAGAGCAGGGCAACTGTAACATGCGCAGACCACTGTGAGTCTGCTGGCTGTGGGGGAGATTTAAAGGGACATGAATGTGCTAGAGTAAAAACACAAATAAAAAAGTGGAGTTCAAGAAAGGGGGGTTCATTTGAACCTGACGAACTCCGGCTGGCAACGGCCCTGGTTCAGGATATTTTCTTTTCATCACTTTTTTGTGTTTCTGTGTGCAATTCCCCCTTTCACTCAGTTCACCAACCGTGACTGTGCCCAGTGGGGGTGAGCCAGGCACTCCTGTGTTTACTTCATGGTTTTCAGCTTGCAAGGAGTCCCTTGCAAGCAATCTCAAAAATTAGATTGTTTACCCTTTCCTTTAGCTAGGATCTGCTGAGACAGACTTGATATTTGAAGGCAGTAAATACAAAGACACGAGATATTACTGTATGGAGTTGGTACGAGGGACACAACAATGAATTAATTTGGTCACATAGACCTAAATAAATTTTAAATCTATACTATGGCAAGCCATCAGGGACATAATTCAGAATCTCTGTCTGTATAGTAAAACACACACTATATGGTGAAATACATACATCATATAGTGAAATATATACATTATATAGTGAGATACATACACAATGTAGTGAACCACATACAGTATCTACTGAAATATATACATTGTATAGTGAAATACATATACTGTATACTGAAATACATATATTATATAGTGAAACACATACACTATATAGTGAAATGCTTACATTGCATAGTGAAATACATACACTATGTACTGAAATCCACATACTGATTACTAAAATTCCACACACACTATATACTGAAACAAATGTACTATGTACTGAAACATATACACTACCTATTGAGATACATACACTACAGACTGAAACATCCATATAAACTATCTACTGAAACAAATACTCTATAGATTGTAACACATACACTATATATTGAGAAAAAACTGCATACACTATATACTGAAACAAATACACTATATATTGAAATGCATACACTACACACTGAAAAAGCATATACACTATATACTGAAACAAATACACTATATATTGAAACATCTAGACTTTATATTGAAATACATACACTATCTATTGAAATAAATACACTATGCACTGAAAAATCTGCATACACTATATATTGAAACAAATACACTGTATATTGAAATACATACACTATCTATTGAAATGCATATACTACACACTAAAAAAGCACATACACTATATACTGAAACAAATATACTATATATTGAAACATCTTCACTTTATATTGAAATACATACACTATCTGTTGAAATAAATACACTATGCACTGAAAAATCTACATACACTATATACTGAAACAAATACACTACATGGTGAAACACATACACTGTAGACTGAAAAATTCATGGACTCTGTATACCGAAACAAATAAACTATATACTGAAATGGACTATGTTCTGAAACTACCCATCCCCCTGCCCCTCCCCCATGAATGTCCTAGAGCTGAACTCATTGCCTGTTGCATTCAGTTAGCTGCTAGCTTGCTGAGAGGATGTCTAAAACTGCAGAGCTGAGGTAAACAAAACAGGGCTATCTCATATTCTACTTCTTTATGGGGGTTTTCCTTTTGTTTTGCTTGCACACCTTTAGTCAAATTTCAGACCATTTGTGATGTAACAAGAAACTTTTAAAATGAATTTAAATGATGTAGTTTATTCTTTTAAATAAGTGCTGCCTTCATTTACTGTCAGACAACACATTTGTATAGGAAGCTAATACAGGATTTCCTAACATACCTGTACACATAGGGAGCTGCATGCATTTTTCCAAGTTAAATTGTTGATTGGTTTTATGTGTAATTAATTACTGTGTAGGTCCAGCAACTTATCTGAGTTGAATGCTTGGGAAGCATTTCAGGAGCTGTGGAAGTGTAAGCCAAAATCATTGCTAGTTTGTACTCTATGGACTATGTTTTGATTAAGTTTTTATTTTAATGTCTTGTTTAATAAACGTTTCTTGGTTAAGAAACAAAAATATATATTTTTGCTGCAATCCCTCAGTATTCAATTCTCATCGGGGTTTAGCTGGCATATGCATATAATTTGCATTGTTTTACTGAATAACTTTACTGTGAATCCTCACTGGAGGCATGCACAGTCTGTTTTGGGGTTTGAACTTCTCAAACTGTGTTTTATTTCTTTTTTTTTTCCATAGAGATTTTTATCTCCTTAGTCAACCTGCTACCCCTTTGCCCACTGACATCTCTAGCCCAATCACTTACCATCCACAGGACATATTTGCTCTGAGATCCCCCCCCCACTCACATCCCCCATCTTGGGGCCAGGAGGGGGAGGGCCATTGACAAGG